>CM019823.1:110674758-111947323 GCA_009763385.1 Coix lacryma-jobi var. lacryma-jobi
TCAAGCGGCCTCTTCGCTTATCGGCATAGCTCTTCTGTCGGGACTGTGCCGCTGCGATATGTTGTTGAATTATTCTAACTTGTTCTTCTGCTTCCCTAACGAAGTCAATTCCATAGTAGCGACGTTCTCCTGGTTCAACCCAACTTATTGGCGTTCTACATCTTCTGCCATACAGAGCTTCGAAAGGTGCCATTTGAATGCTTTCTTGATAACTGTTGTTGTAAGCAAATTCTGCTAATGGCAACCACTTCTCCCAAGATCCCTTCGCTGATATTACACATGCTCTCAACATATCCTCTAAAACCTGATTCACTCTTTCAGTTTGCCCTGAAGTCTGGGGATGGTAAGCTGAACTATGGATTAACTTGGTACCTAATTCCTTTTGCAGTTTCTCCCAGAATGGTGCAGTGAACTGTGTTCCACGATCCGAAACTATGACTTTGGGTATACCATGCAATCGGACAATCTGATTGATATAAATCTCTGCATAGTCTGGCGCTCGATAACAAGTTTTAACAGGTATGAAATGAGCGGTCTTGGTGAGACGGTCTACTATTACCCATATTGAATCATTTCCCTTCTGAGTGGTAGGCAAACCGGTGATAAAATCCATACTCACTTCTTCCCACTTCCATTCAGGTATTGATAAAGGTTGAAGTGTTCCGGCTGGCTTCAGGTGAATGGCCTTCACTCGACAACACGTGTCGCATCTGGCTACATATGCGGCAATTTCTTCTTCATTTTGGTCCACCAAAATCTTGGACGCAAATCTTGATACATCTTAGTGCTCCCGGGATGGATAGACAATTTAGAAAGATGAGCCTCATCCATAATCTGATTTTTGAGTTCCCTATTCTTGGGTACCACTAAGCGATTATCAAACCATAACACTCCCTTATCATCAACTCGGAAATGTTTTACGGGTTCAGTGGCAGCTCTTAGCTTTTCTTTGATATAATAGATTCCCTTGTCTATTTTTCTGCCCTTCTAGAATCTGATCAACTAAGGTGCTCTGCAGCTCGATGTGATGCAGGATCACAGGGTGTACGAGACTAAACTCGTCTTCTGGTGTTAACCTCAAGTTATTACAATGTGACTTCCGACTCAGAGCATCAGCAACTACATTTGCCTTTCCTGGGTGATAATGTATCTGCAAATTGTAATCCTTAATCAACTCAAGCCATCTTCTCTGCCTCATGTTCAGTTCAGGTTGAGTAAAGATATACTTGAGACTTTTGTGGTCAGTGTACATGTTACAGACGTTACCAAGCAGATAATGTCTCCATTTTTAGAGCGTGTACCACAGCAGCTAATTCCAAATCATGCGTAGGATAATTAACTCATGTTTTCTCAACTGACGTGAAGCATAAGCAATCACTCTGCCCTCTTGCATAAGAACACAACCTAAACCAACTTTTGATGCGTCGCAGAAGACATCAAACGGCTTCTCAGTATCTGGTTGAGCTAAGACAGGAGCAGTGGTTAATAGTTTTCGCAAGGTACGGAAAGCTGTTTCACACTTCTCTGTCCACTCAAACTTCTGATCCTTCTGAAGCAAACTTGTCATGGGCTTGGCAATCTTGGAGAAATCGGGAATGAAACGACGATAATACCCTGCTAAACCGAGAAAACTCCGAATCTCCCCAACTGAAGTTGGAGCTTCCCACTCCATCACTTCTTGTACTTTGCTAGGGTCCACAGAGATTCCTTCTTCTGACAGGATGTGACCAAGAAATTGTACTTGCTTCAACCAAAACAAGCATTTACTAAACTTAGCGTAGAGTTTATGTTCCCGGAGTCTTTTCAAGACGATCCTCAAATGTTCTGCGTGGTCGTCTGGGTTCTCAGAATAAACCAAAATGTCATCAATGAACACCACTACAAACTTATCTAGTTCTGGCATAAATACCGAGTTCATCAAACTCATAAAGTAAGATGGAGCATTTGTCAATCCAAAAGACATGACTAAATACTCGTATAGGCCATATCTGGTTGAAAAAGCAGTCTTTGGGATATCTTGTGGTCGGATTCTAATTTGATGATAGCCTGATCTCAGATCGATCTTGGAGAATACTTTGGCTCTGGATAACTGGTCAAACAAAATATCTATCCGTGGCAACGGATATTTGTTCTTAACGGTCACGGCATTAAGCGGTCGATAATCCACACACATCCGTAGAGACTTGTCCTTCTTCTTGACAAACAAAGCTGGACATCCCCACTCTGACACACTAGGTTGAATGAAACCCTTGTCCAAAAGTTCCTTAATCTGCGTCTTGAGTTCAGCTAATTCATTGGGCGGCATACGATAAGGTCTTCTCGAGATCGGTGCAGTTCCAGGTAACAGCTCAATGGTAAACTCTACAGCCCGCTTGGGCGGTAAACCCGGCAACTCATCTGGAAAGACGTCTGGGAAATCCCGAACAACGGAATTTTTGACAGGTCCTCTATAGATAAGGTACAAGATAGATCAACAAAATCAGCACCTCGAGGAAGAGAGATACGTAACTTGTTGTCCATCCTTGGATCAGACAAGGTAAGAGTTCTTCCTGCAGTGTCTAACACCGCTTTCCACATACTCATCCAACTCATTCCTAGGACTACATCCATACTGAGCCCTGGCAAAACTACTAAATTGGCTCCAAACTTATGCCCTCCAATGTCGATGGTTGCATTACAAACCATTTGCCTAGACAACACACTACTCCCCACGGAGCTTACGCGAAACCCATAATCCATTTCGGACACCTCTTGATTATGCTTTTGTGCAAATGCTTTACTCATGAACGAATGCGATGATCCAGTATCAAACAAAACGACTGCAGGATGATGATTAACAAGGCACATACCAGCAGTCACGGGCTCTCCAGCACGAGCTTCTTCAGCGGTCATGTTGTGCAGGCGTGCGGGGTAATTGGCCTGTTGCTTCTTTGGGTAGGGGCAGTATCTTGCAAAGTGCCCCTCTTGGTTGCAGTTGTAGCATGGTCCCCGAACCAACGGTTTGTTCCCTGAAGAACTGCCTTGACCTCCACGAGCCTGAGCGGCAGCTATCTTATATGGCTTCTGATTACGCTGAGCTTGTGGCTGGTTCTTCCTCTGTGGCGGCCTAAAACGTGCCCCCGGCGCTGGTGGTCGATACTGATTTCGCTGAGCTGGGGGTCCTCTAGGTGTGATGATCCTGATTCAAAGGTCCTCTTCCGGGCCTTGCTAGCAGCATGCTTGTTGTTATGATTCTCTTGAATCAGACAGTCACTTATGAAGTCATGGAAATTGGTACGGGAAGATGTACCCACTGACTTTCCCATTTTAGTGTTCAAGCCTCTCTTGAAACTAGCAATCTTCTTAGCATCTGTGTCAACGAAGTCTGGGACATAGCGAGCCAGTGAATTGAATATGTGGTGGTATTCCGTAACAGATCGAGTCCCCTGGTCAGGCTCATGAACTCTGCCACCTTCATCTGGGTCAAACCCGGCGGAATATAATGACCTCGGACAGCAGCAGTAAACACCCTCCAAGTGATGGGAACATTGGCAGGGTAGGTGGTGCGGTGATCCCCACCAAATCCCGGCTGGCCCCTGCAACTGATGCGCGCATATTCTGCTTTAAGCTCCTCTGTAAGCCTAAGCAAACGAAACTTCTGCTCCAGAGTGTGCAGCCATTCTTCTGCCTCCAACGGTTCCGTAGCTTCCTTGAAGATAGGCGGTTTGGTATCCAAGAAATCCTTGAAAGAACTATACTGGTTCGGCTCAGGGCGTTGATGTCCCTGCGCCAAGTTCTCCCTCAGCAAAGCTTCGATTGCGCTGACTTCCAAGAAATTGAGCAAAAAGTTGCTCAGCCGTCGGTAGTGGAGGAGGTGGTGGATTGCGGTTTTCTCTGGGGTCCTCATTTCCACCACTACCGCCTGCTCCACTACGAGTTGTCGTCATCTGCATATAGGATAGTAATTGACCATTAGGCGAAGTTGCAACTTGTAGAGAACAATAAATCATACCCACTGAAATTATTCGGAAAAAACGATTCACCAAACAATGACAGAGGTACAATAAATTTCAATCCACATCGCATCAACACATAACAAGATCACTTAACACATCATGCAAAAGATAACATAACATCCATAGTTTTGCCCATACATATGGGACTTTCCAAAGGCCTCACACATCACAAAGTCTGCTACCCATGCTTACATCCAGCCCATAACAAAACAAAAGATCGGGCGTGTCAACATACGCAAAAGATCTTCTAGGCGCTAAGCATACGATCTAGACTACTCTCTAGCGATCTCACCAACGTCACCATCCTCACTAGACACATCGGAGGAACTACTAGAAGAACTACTCGGCTCCGGATCCTCCTGGGGAAAGATGGGGTTCCTCTCATTCTCCCTGCGGTGGATCTCTCTCGTGCAGACGGTCGTTGTAGTCCTGCAGGTGATGGAGTTGTAGCTCTAGGTCTCCCACTCGCAACCTCAGCAGTCTGTTCTCCTCTGAAACACGAATGCCCTCAACACAAACTCCTCGAAGCGCCTCCTCAGTCTCCCTCATGACCGAGGCCAAGAAAGTAGTCGACCCCTGCTGAATGGCAAGCTGATGAGCAGTCTCCTGCTCCCTCTGAAGTGCCTGGTCTCTCTCTACTGTCAACTGAGCTAGCTGTGTAGTGAGGAGGTCTATCTCTGTAGTGTGCTCCTCCTGCCGGCGATGTTGTGCAGCCATCTCCTCACTAAGAATATGATCCAGATGATCATAGCTGCGCGACAGGCACCCATAAGTAGCATAAGAGCGGCCATCGCACTCCCTGCTGGTCCAGCACAATGCTTCCCTCTCAAGAGAGCTAGCCTCAAGTACCGTAGCGCCGGCTGACGCCACACTGCCTGGTAAGGGTCTGTCGTCGGGAAGATACTGGCGGTAGCCTGGGCAACCACCTCCGGATGGTCCTCCATGATGTCCCGAAGAACGGTGTAAGCAACGGTTGGCTGCATCCCAGGGGGTCCTCCCCTGCAAAGCAAACACTCGGCGGCACCAACGTGATCTTGGTCATCACGGCTAGGCACGTCGATCTCCACCGTGTACACGTGACGATCCTCTGACAACTGCACACGGGTGCCAGTCGTACTGCGGCTCCTGGCCCTCCTGATATCTGACCAGGTGCAGAACTCTCCAGAGGATAGTGGGCATCCCAAACTCTCCAAAAAGTCCTCTGATCCCTCATCGGTCCATGGCCCCAGCATGTAGTTAGGCCTCTGCCTCCCGTGGACTTGCGAGCCAGTATGCTTGGTGCGTGCCATCTGTAAGAAGTGTACCCACACATAGATTTTTATTAGTTGAGAACAACTTTTATTAGAAAAACAGGACGAAAACCATAAGGAAGGAAGTAAGATTAATGCAAGATTTATATGATCATGATGCATGCACGTTTCATACGTCCTCACTGCCTACAATCTAACGGCTAGGCGGTGGCATACACGTTCACTCATAACGTTAACTAAACGATACTATGCGTTCGCAAGTTAGCGTACCTGCAGCAAACTCACTTCAGCCCTTCCCACAGTATGAATATCATGCACTGCGGAAATTTAAATCTAATACTCACTTAGGTGTACACCCGGTTATACAATAAGCAGTATATGCACCCATCAGAAAATTATTACTTCCCACAATCAATACTTTCACATATACTTGTGTGTAACAGGTATACGTGTCAGTATCATATAGCACTTCCTAGAGTTGGCGGTTGTCCAATCATGCATCTCACAACTCTAATTACCTTAGCGTAGAGGCAATTGATCCATACATTAACTATTCCGAGGAATAGCATCCATACAATTTCACCCTTGCCGTATGGACGACAGAATAAACAGAAAATAAGTATGATGCACGACCCCCAAAGTTAGTACTTAAATAGCCACCTAAGTTCCTATTGGGCATAAGGACTTGATCAATGGCACACCTAAATCTTTATAAGAAGGGTTTTTCAGAACCTACTATAGCTACAAGTTTTGGCAAATGGAGAAATTTTATTTGAAAATATAGTTTTTCAAATAGAATCATGAACAGTAACGCTAACCACGCTCCGATGCCAGCTGTGACAGAACCGACCAATTTATACCAGATTAAGCACCGAATCGCTGCTTGCGTAGAGACTACAAGTACTTAAGCTCGTATAAACCCGGTAGTCCGGAAATCTCGAAGGATTTCAAGTCATTCAACTTTAACCAAGATCGTAATAGATTAGCGTACATGTCGACGACCTACATTCAGTTCGCACATAGTTCAAATACATCGGAGTTCAACAGTTATTACAAACCATAGATTGAATTCAAAAGCGGAAGCGACATAGTTTTGAAACACAAGTCCTTAGTTCACAATACAGTGCCATATGCTTGATCAATCCACAAAAGCATCAGGGAAGATAAGGGTCGACCATGCCCATGGTCTAGTCACTGCCCTCGACGGGGTACAGACAGTTCTCGCAATAGCCGTAGAAGCATTGCCCATCTGCAACAACAAGGGATAGAACCCTGAGTACGAGGAGGTACTCAGCTAGACTTACCCGTCATAAACCAGAAATAATTGACACCAAGGATTATGCAAGGCTGGATCTGGGGTTGGCCACACTTACTCTTTTTTTGCATGAAAGCATTTTCATTATCAATAATTATCATTAGAGTGCTAGCAGTCAATTTTTATATAATCAACCTGATTAACTAGATTGGCACCTGATCTAGAGCAAACACTTGACTACTTATTCAAGCAAGAGTGACTATTTCATCAATAGCCTTTCAGATTCACCAACCATATCCATCATTAATTCCATATATTACTACGGTAACACATGCCCAGTCAAGTTACTCACTAACCAGGAGCGATGGCGATTATAATCGATTCCTACCAGCTGGGGACAAAATGTCGCACACTCGCCCGACACACCCTGCCAGGTGGCCGTTGGCGACCACTTCAGGAGGTTCGAGAACCCAAATCGCGGGATGGCCATGGGCCCTTCTACACCGGGGGTTGTCTCAATGCCAGGTCGCTCAAGCTATTAACTGCCCACGGTCATGCCAGGTCGATCAGGCCCTGCCTGCCCTCGGACCATGCCAGGTCGATCAGAATAGTTGCCCACGGTACATATAAGGCCCTGGGTGTTAGGCGTCAACATCTCCATCACCGGCTCGAAAAACCTTACTCGGCTTCACGGGAGGTACTCCGACCTACTCCGTTAAGTGATTGACGCGTTCAAAATGACTGAGGTGTGCCTTCGTCGGGTCCTAATCGACACAGACGGGAGACTACTAGCACACAGAACCCATGTCCTGCTGCTCCTACATCCCGCCCGGTCTCAGATTAATTATCACATGGTTATCTCCATGATAGCACCAGGCTAAACATGATCAGTATCCACCTATATGCGGGAGACAGGAAATCACCCGACTTTTACCGGTCTAAGCAGGCTAAGCATAAACGAGCCTAGACTTATCAGGGATAATAAGATAGTATTTGCAGGTGGACAAGGATAATTAATTAATGCAGCAACGGTATCACACAACTCCTATAACCTAATGCAACAATCATATCAGGTTAACTTGTGAACTATAATTTGCAAACCGTAGGAGAAAATGCTCCGGGGCTTGCCTCGCTCGAAGTCGGCGGGGCGGTGATCACGGCACTCCGGCAGGTCCTCAGCGTCTCCTTCCGGAACCCTCTCCTCCGGTGCCTCTTCCTGGCACTGCTCCTCCGGCGTCGGTTCCTGAGCTTCCACTACCGATCCTGCATGATGCGGTACATGAATGAATAATATGAATGCACACGGAATGCATGGTGATGCAACATGGAGTAACAATTCAGGAGATAAGCACATGTCATCTATTGCTAATCAATCACCTAATTTAACATAACTAACTTACTACGTCCTGTTGTCACCACATCAATGTTTGCTTAACGGGTTTATTACCCTCTAATCAGAGCTAGATTAACCCTAAATAAACCAACCTATAACAGCAACCCATTCTAGACAGCTTGGGAAAAATCTACAAAAATTACTGGAGATTCACAACACTTAATCTAATCCCCTGTCCAAATTTTATCCCATTTGGACCTAGACTCCACCCCCTATGAAAAAGACAAATTCTATCATGAAAAGGTGCTTTGAACCACACCCCCTAGTACAAAGTGTCAAACAACAGATTTCATAATTTTCTTCTGAACTTCTTAGCACAAGAGCAGTCAGAAAAAAAATTACCAAGTCTATACTTCTCATATTTTAATTACTACAAAATAAACAAGAAAACAGCATTTAACCATTTTAATTACTATTGCCAAATTATTTCACAGAGCAATCTCATTTTACATTTTTCCGAGAAACTATTCCACAACACCAACCTAACAAAACAAGAATCACATTTTTCTGAGCTATACATAATTTACTAAGCATTTAACAAGATTTCAGCCTAAACATGAATTAAATATAACTACACAGAAAATCACCACAAACTGGACATATTATATTTTTCATGCATAGACCTCAGCATAACAATCCTAACAAAACTTGTTTCACCTTTTTAGCATTTATATTTAGCAAGATATGAATTAAACAAGCATTACAACAATTTCTGAAAACTATTTAAACAAAACCCTGAAAAACATTCAAACCTAAACTGCTACGTGCACCCAACCCAGTGCACACAGACGGAACCTGACTCACTGACGCGCGGGCCCTCGGGTCAAACTGACCCCACCTGTCATCCCCACCGAGACAGGGGAGGCGTTGACCACGGCGGGGATCACCGTCGGCGACTTCTCCGGCGAAACTAACCCCACCGATGGACTCCCCTTCTCCTTCCGCACCCGACGGTGCCCCTATCTAGCCCGGCGCATGCTCGGATAGAGCTCGCCGTCGACGATGGCGGACACGGCGGCGCGGGCGAGCTACGCCGGCCGACTCCGGCCACGACGAGCTAAACGGACTCCCGAATCCTACTCCGGCGACCTTCGTAAACCTAACCCGAGGCTCAGAAGCCAGGGTTCGAGCTTCGAGCACCCGCGTCCACGGCGGTGCCACTCCGGCGACCATGGCGAGCGGCGAACGACGGCGTACTCGCACTTCCAGACCCTAATCGGCTTAACCGACACCTCCAACACCTTCTACGAGCCTCGGCGATTCGCGAACACGAGCTAAAACCGACGGACGGCCACGGGAAGGAAGTTGGCCACGGCGGACCGAGCTTGCCGGCCATGGCGGACATGGCGGACAACGGCGTTCCGCGGGCACCTAACCCTAATCAGCTTAACCATCATCCCCTAACTCCTCCTCGGACCTCACTGACCCCTAAACACGCGCTAGGGCAACACGCAACCACGGGACGGAGGCCGGCCACGGCGAACCGAGCACGGCGGTCATGGCGGCGGCTCACCCCGGGGTTTGCCTAGGGTTTCCTATGGAGCGTTAAGGGCAGCACAGGGTACGGGAGCTCACGGCGAAGCTTGGTGGGTGGGTGGATGGATGGTGCGGTGGCGGCACGGCGGCGAACGGCGGCGGCGCCCTGCTTTCTCCCCTTTTCCGCTCGGGCACCGGCGAACGAGAGCAAGAGCGAGGGAGGGGACAGAATGGAGGGAGGAGCGGCGCGGCTCGGGCAGCGGGGCGAGCGGGCAGCTTATGCTCGCCACGCCGCGCGCGGACGCTGCGTCCCCGGCAGGATTGCGCCACGCGGCGGACGTCTTCTGCGCGCGGTCGGCCACGACCGGCGTCGATTCAAACTGAATCGGCCGAATTCAGTTGCTGATGGCCGACTGACGGCCGGATTTTGGCCGCGATTAACTCCTAATCTGCTCGGTGAAACGCTAAATCACTTGCTCCTTTACTTAGAGCTACATGCCAGCTACAAACTTGATTACAAGATCAAGCTCCACTTCGGCCTAGATTATTCCCGAAAAAGCTCCAAAGATGGCTAGATGAAACTGTTTTGGACAGATAGGACTTAGAGAAATTTTCTAAGTCTAATCTTCCCCATTTCTGCCTTGTGGGTCCTAAAACACCTTGCTAAACCCATTTTCATGGGTTGGGCCTTAAACAACTTTTGTTCTACTCTAAATTCTACACACTTTTGGTTAAGGGCCCACAGCCATGCAAAGCTTCTATCAAGAAGGTCTTAGTTAGTCAAACAAAAGGACTCCTAGGGCTCAATTAAGGCAACCAGGGTTAAAGGCTTAGTTAGCAAAAATGACCAACATAAACCTAGCTTCATTTTGACTCCCCAACAAGGTTCAACTACTAAGAAGACTCTAGCACTCCACAACCAAGTCAAACAAGCATTTTAACAAGCAGAGCATCACAAGAGCACATAGAAATGATACTTAACAAAAAGAATGCAACATGAGATGATGATGCTTTATGCTCATGAGATGTCAAGTTATGCATTTAGGGTTGCTTAACACCTAGGGTGTTACATTTTATTTCCATAAAAATTATTTAACCCCTAGGTTAAATGCTTCACAAAAATCGTAATTAAATCATTTTCACCTATTTTGTTTTGGAGAAATTTTTAGGGTGTTACAACTCTACCCCCCTTAAGATGAATCTTGTCCTCGAGATTCGACTGGAGCTTACTCAAACAACTGCGGATAAGATTTCCGAAGATCTTCTTCTCTTTCCCAGGTAGCCTCTTCTTCTGTATATCGGTTCCACTGAACCTTGCACATCTTGATAACTCGGCTCCTGGTAACTCTTTCTGCTGTCTCTAAGATCTTGACAGGGTACTCTTCATAAGTGAGATCTTCTCCTATCTTGATCTCTTCCAGGGGAACTTGCTCTTCAGGCACCCTCAGACATTTCTTTAACTGAGAGACATGGAACACATCATGAACGCCTGATAGCCTCTCAGGTAACTCAAGCTGATAGGCCACTTCTCCACGTCTGGCCAAGATCCGGAAAGGACCTATGTATCTGGGTGCCAACTTTCCTTTCATGTTGAACCTCTTTACGCTTCTCATGGGTGACACTTTCAAATACACATAGTCTCCCACTTTGAAAACTAAGTCCCTCCTGCGAGTGTCTGCATAACTCTTTTGTCGGGACTGAGCTATCCTCAAGTTATTCCGGATCGTCCTTACTTGTTCTTCAGCATTTCTAAGAACATCCGGTCCGAACACTTGAGTCTCTCCTGTCTGATTCCAGAACAAGGGAGTTCTACACTTTCTACCATATAAGGCTTCAAAAGGAGCCATTTTGAGACTCTTCTGATGACTGTTGTTGTAGGAGAATTCAGCATATGGCAGGCTTTTATCCCAACTAGCCCCATGCTGAAGTGCACATGCTCTCAACATATCCTCCAAGATCTGATTTATCCTTTCCGTCTGCCCATCTGTTTGTGGGTGATATGCAGAGCTGAAATTCAGCTTAGTTCCCAACGATTGGTGTACCTGATGCCAAAAATGAGAAGTGAACTGTGTCCCTCTGTCGGACACTATTTTCTTTGGAACACCATGCAGAGACACAATCTTCTCCATGTACAGTTCTGCTAACCTTGCCCCAGAATAAGTGGTCTTTACTGGTAGGAAGTGAGCGACCTTAGTGAGACGGTCAACTATTACCCATATTGAGTCATAGCCTCTCTGTGTACGGGGTAATCCAGTGATAAAGTCCATTCCCACTTCTTCCCATTTCCACTCGGGTATCTGCATAGGTTGTAACAATCCTGCTGGCCTTTGATGTTCAGCTTTGACCTTCTAACAGGTGTCACATAGGGCCACATATTCTGCTACATCTCGCTTCAATCCATACCACCAGTACTTTTCCTTCAGATCCAAGTACATTTTGGTACTGCCGGGATGTATGGAGTAGGCGGATTCATGCGCATCTCGCAGGATGGCATCACGGATAGCTTTCACTTCAGGCACACATATTCTTTTTCCAAACCATAAGGTTCCATTTTCATCCATCCGGAAACCTGGTGCCTTTCCAAGCACTATGTTTTCTGCTATCTCTTGCAGTTTCTCATCTTTCAGCTGACCCTCACGGATTTCTTTCTCCAAGGTAGGTTCAACTGTTATCTCCATAGCATTGTTGGCAAAGCACAGGTTAAGATATGCCATTTCAGCTCCCAATTCAGCTGACATGTATTCCACTTGCAGTCCATTTGCATAAGTTTTTCTGCTCAAGGCATCGGCCACGACATTGGCCTTTCCTGGGTGATAATGTACCTCCAGGTCATAGTCTTTGATCAATTCTAGCCAACGGCGTTGCCTCAAATTCAGATCTGATTGAGTAAATATGTACTTCAGACTTTTATGATCTGTGTACACATCACACTTATGCCCAACTAGATAATGTCTCCATATTTTCAAAGCATGGACCACAGCTGCTAACTCCAAATCATGAGTTGGATAGTTCACCTCGTGTTTTCTCAGCTGTCTAGATGCATAGGCAACTACTCTTCCTTCTTGCATTAGAACACATCCAAGTCCCAGACGAGATTCATCACAATAGATGGAGAAACTTTTGTTCAAGTCTGGCAGAACTAGGACAGGTGCCGTGGTTAATCTCTTCTTTAACTCTTCAAAGTTTGATTGGCATTTATCAGACCACACAAACTTAGCATTCTTCTCTAACAAGGCAGTCATAGGCTTTGCGAGCTTGGAGAATCCTTCAATGAACCTCCTATAATACCCGGCCAAACCCAGAAAGCTTCAGATTTCACTGGCATTGATGGGCGGGTTCCAGTCCAACACATCCTGCACCTTGCTAGGATCAACGGATATACCTCCGTTAGAGACTACATGCCCCAAGAAAGAGACTTCTTTCAACCAAAACTCACATTTGCTCCTCTTGGCATAGAGTTGATGCTCTCTCAACTTCTGCAGAACCATCCTTAGATGTTCAGCATGTTTCTCTTCTGTTTTAGAGAACACTAGAATGTCATCTATGAACACTACCACAAACTTATCCAGGTACTCCATGAACACTTTATTCATCATATACATGAAGTAGGCTGGGGCATTGGTCAGTCCAAAAGACATTACTGTATACTCATACAATCCATACCGCGTTGTGAAAGCAGTCTTAGGAATGTCTGAGTTTCGGATTTTCAACTGGTGATACCCAGATCTAAGATCTATTTTAGAGAACACACATGCTCCTCTAAGCTGGTCAAACAGATCGTCTATCCGGGGTAGAGGGTATTTGTTTTTAATGGTAACCTCATTTAAAGATCTATAGTCCACACACATCCTCTGGCTACCATCTTTCTTATCCACAAAGATTACCGGTGCTCCCCAAGGAGAAGCACTGGGGCGTATATACCCCTTCTCTAGCAACTCCTTAAGTTGCTTCTTAAGCTCTTCTAATTCATTTACCCCCATTCTATAAGGTCTTTTAGCTATTGGTGCAGTTCCAGGCAGTAATTCAATAATGAACTCAACATCGCGATCAGGTGGCATACCTGGCAGATCATCAGGAAAGACATCAGGGAACTCGTCCACCACCCGATCTTGCTCTGCACCACTAGCATCCATCTGGTTTATGGTGGCAGTCGGCTGCTCTTGCATCACCACTTCCACATAGATCCTGTCACCCTTGGGTGTAGATACAACAACTGATCTTTCTTGACACTGAATGACAGCCCCATGTTGCTTCATCCAGTCCATACCCAAAATGAGATCTATGCCTGCTGTTCTCAGCACTATAGGCTTTACTTTAAATTCTACCCCCCTTAAGTTGACACTAGAGGTGGGGCTCCAAAAATTTGTAGGCATACTACCCCCTGGTGAGTTTACTATGATTGTTTCTTTCATTGCACATAAAGGCACACCGTGCATTCTAACAAATGACTGAGAAATGAAGGAATGCGAAGCACCAGAATCAAAAAGTATGGTTGCTGGGATTGAGTTGATGCTGAACGTACCCATCATAACATCCGGTGCATCCAGGGCAGTATCGGCAGCTACATGGTTCACCCGCCCAGTGTTAGTGGGTTGGGTGTTCTGCTTCGGTTTCCCCACTTGATTTCACGGGACTTGGGGGTTCTGCTTCTTAGGACACTGATGAGCATAGTGTCCTGTCTCCCCGCAACGGTAACAAGCGTTGGGGTTCTGCTGAGCTGCATTCTTCATGGGAGCGGAGTTGGGGGCTCCCTGGCGTGACGCTTGGCTGCCCTGCTGCTGGTACCTCTGTCCTCCTGGCTGCTGCTGATAGCGCTGACCACCTGGCTGCTGTTGGTATGGAGGGCGCTACTGGTTCTGGTTGCCTTGGGGTTGCTGTCCCCTGTTCCACTGGTTGGAGGAGCCTTGATTCCTCTGGGGGTAGCCTTGCTGGGGGTTGGTTCGGGGACGAGTGTTGCTCCCCGAAGACTGGCCTTGGAAGCTTCTCTTCTTTGCTTCCATCTCTTTCCGCTTGTTGTCAATAACAATCGCCCTATTGACCAGGGCCTGATAGTTGGGATAAGTGTTGGACATAAGCTGGAGCTGCAACCCATCATAAAGACCCTTCAGAAATCGGCGCTGCTTGTCTTTGTCTTGGGCCACATCCTGTGGGGCATAGCGCGACAGTTGGGCAAACTTGTCGCGGTATTCCGCCACTGACATGGACCCTTGCTTCAAGGAGCGGAACTCCTCTTGCTTCAGCTCTACGAGACCATCAGGGATATGATAGGATCTGAAGTTCTCCTTGAACTCCTGTCATGTAACAACTGGAGCATCTTGGGGACGGCCAAACATGAATGCATCCCACCAGTCCGGGGCTGCTCCCTGCAGTTGCCCAGAAGCGTAGAGCACTTTCTCATAATCTGTGCATTGGGCAATGTTCAGCTGCTTCTCTACTGCACGAAGCCAGTCATCCGCCTCCAAAGGTTCAGAGGCATGAGTGAACACAGGTGGGTGGCCTTTCAGGAATTCTCCTCGACGGTCCCTGACTTGGAGAGGTTGAGGTGCTGCAGCTGGCGCCTGATCCAGGCGGTTCATCATGGCTTGCATTAGTTGATTTTGCATTCCTATCAGCTGCTCGATGGTCACTGGCGGCGGTGGCGGTGGCGGGTCCACAGGAGCACCACACCCACGGCCATGACCCCTTCCGCGTCCACCCCTTGCTGTCATCTGCTCACCAACAAATGCGCAAGAGTTAGACCTTTATATCCAACATAGAAAGTATATTTAAAACATAAATGAGCATTGCTGAAAATTTCTGTGCACGTCCTTGTCAACAGCAGTGCACTAAAACTGACACAACTCAAGCTACAGAAATCCAACAGGGATGAACCAGACATCGTTGGAAAGCTTAAGAAACCAGCTACAACTTTTATTCAGAACTCATTTTCAGATTCGGTCATATTCTGGGTCGAAAACAGTGTTGAACAGAACCTGTTCTGGGTGACAGACTGCGCAGAAACATCAACTTTAAACAGGCATATCTGCCAGATCCGAACAGATAAAGACTTGGTTCCATATTTGTTTGAAAGATACATCAGTCGAGATTCTTCCACAAAAATTTCATAATTTTTGGAATTACGGATTAAGAGATATACTGATATAACCACAGGCTGCTCCAGAAAACAGCAACACAGATAAGGGATAAACAACTTTATTCACACAGAGATATGTTTTAAACTTGGAGAAGCACAGACAAAACCTATACTTCACCACACACAAGCAAAGATCCATCAAACATAGTTCACCAACATAAGTAACACATCCACTAAAAGTTCACCAGACACAAACTGAAATTTAAACAACGTGTCTAAACGAGATAACTAAACACGGTAGGCAAACTACTGGGCTCCACCGGGGGCATTGTTGGCCCTGAACTTCTTCTTGTAAACAGCTGGAAGACCTAGCTCACCGCGAAGATGGTCCACTTCACGCTCCAGACGCCTCATCACCTTCTGCGAAGCGCGCAGGTCATCCTGCACCTTGTCAGCCTTCCTCTGCACTTCATAGGCATGTTGGGCGGTAGAGACCAGAACCTGGTACTCCACAGGTGGAAGCAGGGCTTGCCACGAGCCCTCCAGGTCACTGTGGGGCAGGTAGCGGTAGCGGTCTATCCTCATAGACTGGAAACGCAGGCCACGGTAATGCAGGAAGGCATCCTGCGCTGCATCCTCCATGCTAGCGAGAGCTTCACCACGCTTGGTGGTAGTCCTGTGAACCGACTCTATGACGTGAGCTTGATCCACATCATTCCAACCTGTAACCATCAGGTCGGACTTCCAGTAAGTGGCCTCCAAAGGATGAGTGTACTCGCCACAGTGATACTGGAGCTTGGCCTCCAACCCTGGGTAGTATTCATTCAGCAGACGAACCAGCATACTATGGTAGTATGCTGTCTCGTCAGGCTTCTTGAACATGAAGCGACGAGTCCATCCAAGGTCTTCATCCACCACCTGCACTACTGGAGAGGCAGGGGGTGTTGGTGCTGAAGCAGATGAAACAGCGGGAGAGTGCACCACCGGGTACACTGGCACAAAAGCCGGTGCTGCGGAGCTGCTGGAGCGGCGGGGGCCTCCACGACTGGTGGAGCGACAGGCGCCACAGGAGCGGGTGCCTCTGGAGCAGGGACCTCAGGCGCTGGCGCCTCAGGAACTGGCACCTCAGGAGCTGGCACCTCAGGAGCTGGCGCCTCAGAACTGGTGCAGGGGGCGGGGGTGGCGCTGCAAGCTCCCCAGAGATGGTCGGGGTAAAGGTTAGCTCTTCATCCTCCACGATGAAAGCAGTGTTGGAGGAGCTGGAGGAGCCATCACCGTCGGAGATGTTGACCACTGGGTGAGGGGGCTGGCTGGCGCTGGCGGTGAAAAGGGCACGATACGCGCGGGTGTTCATGCGAGGCATCCTGACGTTATGGTTAAGGACAAGATAAGCAGAAACAATTAGTTTTAAATAATAGAATAAGAATAAGAAGCATGTAAATCTTAACAAAATAACAAGATAATAAAGTAAGCATGAATAGGTAACAAAAGGTGTTAGAACGGCCATTTCCTAGATAGGCTCGCGTCCTACAGTCAACAAAGCTCTGATACCAATTTGTCACACCCCAATTTTAAGGATAAAATTGTGGCGAAGTACTCATGTGTGCCCAGAAAATAATCACACACATAAGTTAGACAAATTATAAGAAGGTGGCATCATCACATTGTTTATTACATAACGATAGTACCATCACATGTCTTACATCAAGCGAAACAAAAGATAACTGAACTGCTAAAAAGAACAACTCCACAGGGAACGCTGACTGGGGGAACAGCTAGCCTAGAAGTCCTCTGGGAAGTCACCAACTGCACCTTCATCTATTACCCATCCGGGATTTGCCCAAAAAGAAGATAAACAACAAGCGTAAGTACTTCTCGTACTTAGCAAGCTAACACAGGGTTCATGAGGCTCAAAAGGCTGACACTGTCTGACTGCAGTTAGCTTTTAAATTGGCAGGTTTTAACATTAAGGTAAACGAATATTGTGCTTAACCCTTAACCCATGATCCATTTGTCCATCAAAGATAAATATAACATCATAAGGTTCCAACAATATAAAGTAAACAGTTATTCAAGTATCAAAGTTCTGCTAGTTTCCCGGGCCGCTCGTGACCGTGAGCACGGCTGTTATAACAGTTTTACACTCTGCAGAGGTTGTGCATCTTTGCCCACAAGCCGTGTTGCCCTTGCGCCCGAGGCGGCCAACCTCTTGATCCACTTCCAAGGTAGATCGGCAGGGTACACTATGAAGCCTTTCGCTGGTTCGTCTAACAGGTTAGGGCCGCTAGGTTTCCTTGGCAATCAGATGTAGCAAACCCCCCTTTCCTATGGCACAAGGCCATCGCAGCTATACTCATAGGAACAGGAGCAGCCCTACATCCGTAGAGGCAAGCCCCTCTTGCGCCCTTCCGGGTCACCGCTAACAAGTTAGAAAAGGTCCGGTTTACTGAGCTAAAACCAGAGCCATATAGCACTCATGGTAGCACTATCAGTCCCAGCTTTTGCTAACAGCAAGTTTTATTAGCCGTTTATCAACATAGCATCATGAGAACATTCATCATTGGACTGGATCAGACATTAAGTCAGTTAGCACTAGCATTCTACCCATATGCAATATATCCCACGGTGTCAAGAACATCACAGATATCAAAACTAAGTGGGTCTCTAAGGTTGCTCAGTTGGACACATGCATCAATGAGTAAATGTATTATAAGTGAATAGGTAACAAGGAGATCCCATGCTAACTTGCCCTGGTTGTCGAAAGACTGATCTTCCTGCTGGTCGCTGAAAGAGGGGTCCTGGTCGTACCACACCGACTCACCGTCTACTCGATCACAAAACATCACCACGCATTCCAGGCGCAATCATACACAAAGCAAACAAGGCTATCATTAGAACAGTACACCAAACAGTAATAAACAGAAATAAATCTTTGATAAAACTGAAGTACGCGTTTCTACGATCACAACAAGTTTTGGTTCACCGACAACGGAGTTACTATGCGAAAGATACGGCCGAAACGGTGTTTCTAGAGCCCTAAACAAGATTAACATAAACTCTGAAACTAAACAGATCTACGCTGACTAGCAGAGGCATAAACAGGTAGGAAACTAAATTACGAATCTAACGCAACTTGAACGGGTCAAAACGGAGCTAAAACGGGGATTTTATAAGCGTTTTAGTGTAATGGCATTTCTGTAAATAAGCTGAAAAGCATTTGAATTGAAATCGGAATTTAAATTGAATTTTAAATCGAATTTACAGCCGGCTGGACTGCGCCTCAAATCAACCGAAACGCAGGGGCCTGGTTGAAAGAATTTCAAGACACAGAGAACAGTGCCGTAAGGAGTGTGGGTTGATTCCGCAAATCCTCAGGGGCTCTTATGCAAATCTAACCCCGAAGGGGTATCGTCGATCCTCAGCCGCCGGATCAGCGATGGACGGCGCGAAATAGATCCAGGGGGTGCGCGCGCGGGGCAAGCCGACGGCGTGCACAGGCCACGGCGTCGCGGCGCCTTGCGCGACGTCGCGCGCGGTTCCGCCATGGATGGCACGGCGGAGCCCGCGGACTCGGCCGCGGAGCCTACCCTAGGCTAAACCAAGCGGACAGGGAGATAGGGGAAACCATGGGGGGTGCTCACCGGGGTGAAACGAACGGAGGAGGTGGCTCGGAGGTGGCGGTCCGCGGCGAACGGCGGTCGGCGGCGGACTGCACGGACGAACGGCGGCGGTTAGAGCTAAACCGAGCGAAAGAAAAGGAAGGAGGGGGTTCGGCAACTTCACTGCGACGCGGCGGAGCTCGGGGGAGGTCGCGGACGGCCGGAGCGGTGCCGAATCGGCGGCTCGACTGCGGCGGCGGCGGCGATGGCACGGAGATGCTCGGCACGGTTGCTTGGGTGCTCTGCTGTGCGGCGCTGCGGGAGAGAAAGAGGGAGAAAGGAGTGGGGGTGGAGACCGCGTCCACTAAAAGGACGAGGGAGAGACGGGGTCGTGGGAGAAGCGCGCGGGAGAAGCGGGAGCGTGCGGCCGCGGCGGTTGCGCTCGGCGGCGACGCAGAGAAGGAGGGAGGAGGGGGCTGACACGCGGGCCCGGGTTGCCAGAGAGAGAGAGGGAGAGAAGGCGCGGCGGCGCAAGGGGCGCCGAGCTGGGCCGGCCAGCGGGCCGCGCGGGAGAGGAGAAAGGGAGGAAGGAGGCACCGGCGGACTGGGCCGCCAGGCCGCTTGAGCCAGAAGAGAGGAAAGGAGAAAGAGAGAAAAGAAAAAGCTTTTCATTTTATTTCAAGGCATTTCAAATCCATTTCAAAGTGAATTCGAATTCAAACCAAATTTTGGCAAAAACCAGTCACTCAAATAAATATAATGCACCAGCATGAATGCATAAACATGTTGCCACTACTCTTTTATTTCCATAAAAATTATTTAACCCCTAGGTTAAATGCTTCACAAAAATCGTAATTAAATCATTTTCACCTATTTTGTTTTGGAGAAATTTTTAGGGTGTTACAGTGCTTTTGGTTTGAGGGAGATCGGGTCGATTTGGTGGACGAACAGTGGGCTGCTCGGGGTGACCGGACGCTGCCTCATAGCGACCGGACGCACCGAGTCAGAGTCCGGTCTTTGAACACCAGCGCTGTCTAGTTTGCGCGTGGTGACCGGACGCTGGCTCCAGGCTGACCGGACGCTGGCTGCGTGCGTCCGGTCACTGAAGGCCGAACGAGATTCTCTGCGCGAGCTTGACCGGACTCACTGCGATAGCCTGACCGGACGCGTAGCAGTTACTGTTCATCAGGTTTTGTGCACTGTGACAGGACGCTCGTTTGATCTGACCGGACGCTCCCTGTGCTGAGTCCGGTCACAAACAGAGAAGGTCCAGAGAGGATTTTGACTGACCGGACATGTCCGGTCCCTATTGATCGGACGCTGCCCAGAGTCCGGTCAGTGCAGTGATCGCACGTTTTCGTCCGTATCTTTTGCGCTCGAGCTCCGATTTGGTTTCTGCTTTTTGCGTTGGATTCCCGACTTTGTGCTCTACAGAAACAGGGCTTCCCGCTTTGCAAAAACGCCTGAATCCCCCTCGTGTTGGTCGGGGGAGGTTGAGGTTACCCAAACTCCATCCTGTCACTAGTTGACTTGCGTGGATTTGGAAGAGGGAGCTTTTGTGGTGTCCCGCTGTGTTCCTAGGGAACATCCACCCATTCTCTTGGGTCATGGACATCACGTGTGTCGGCTTTGCTCTTGGGGTTGATTTCGTTAGGACAGAGGCCGGAATTTCGAAAGAAATTTTTAGGCTCCCATTCACCCCCCCCCCCCTCTGGTCGCCTTGCTTTAGCATTTTCAGTCCTTCAATTGGTATCGGAGCCAGTTAAGGATCTCTCTACCTTAACCGGTTCCGGATCCGCGAAGGCAACCTTTTTAGAGTGGTTTGGCTTCCAACGTGGTTTGTCGAGGTGTTGAGCTTTTGCTTTGCTAACACTAACGGTGCTTTTAGAAGTGGCACCAAGTTCTTCTTCTACTATGTCTTTGTCTTTTGGTTTGAATGTTTCCAAGGACGACATCTTGGGAAGAAGGAGGAGTGCAGTTGATGAGAGGGATCGCGAGGTGAACGATCTGCTGAACCTTCTACGACATGACGAGCTTTCACCGAAGGATCTCCTATGTCAACTTGGCAAGGCCAAGAGAGGTACACTTGCTTGTGGTCTTGTGGCTTTGCACAACCTATATGAGGCTTGCTCTAGGGATGATGAGCTTTGTGATACCTTGCGTAGAAAGGTAGAAAAATTAAAATGCTCCATTGCTAAGTTGAAGTCTAGTGCCTCTTTGCCTTGCACCTCTTGTAATGACATGGTTAGGAAGAATGATGAGCTAGGCTTTTCTCTTGCTAGCTTAAAATCTGAGAATGAATTGTTGAAATTAAATGCTTCCAAACCATGTTTAGTTTGCATTGACTTGTGCAAGGACCTTGATTGTGCTAAAACTGAAATAGCCTTGCTAAAGTCAAATGCTTTGTCACCATGTGATTCTTGTGAATCTTTTGTTGCTAGACTTAGAGAATTAAGCTTGATTCACAGGACATGTGTAGATGAACTTGAGCATGCTAGGGCTAAAATTGTTGAATTAAATTCTAAGCCTTGTAGCTTGTGCTCTTTAAATAAAAATGCTTGCCATGCTTCTAGTGATATTCATGATTCCTTGCTTAATGTGAATGGTGATGTTTCTTCCACCAATTTCATTTGCACATCATGCATGGATTTAGAAAAAGAAGTTTTGGTTTTGAAGCAATTGCGCGATGATATGAGCGCCAAGTTGGTTGAGCACAATGATATGAGTGCCAACCTTGAAAAAGAAAATGAGCTCTTGCGTACCACATATGCCAAGTGCATTAGGGAGGAGATGGAAAATTTGAAAAACACTCCTTGTGGTACTTGTGATCGCCTCATGTTTGAAAATGAGGTTTTAGCCAAAAGATGCAAGAGTCTTTGTGCTAAGTCTTTTGAGTCACGCATTTCTTGCAACTCCGATGTTGATTTTTCTAAGTCTGCATCTTTGCAACCGGAGTTGAGTTCTTGTGCTGCGCGTGAGTCTTTTGACGATAGCACTTGTACCAAGGTTTCGGATAGCTCTTTCATAGCTACTCCTAACCTTGTTGTTTCTTCGAGTGATGTCCAAGGGACTTCTCTTGACAAGGGTGCTTTTCATATTTTTGGGACTCGTGCTCCCAATCCGGTTTTCCATTGCACCTTTTGCAAGAAGGATGGACACTCATTCGATTTTTGCTTTCACCGTGTCAAGCACGAGCGTCGTATTCGAGCTAAGGCTTTTAGGAAGCCGCGTAGCCTTTCTCATGGCACGTGTGCTCCTAGTGTTGGCACCAAGTTGAACGTTGATGCTTATTGTTCTAAGTCCCAAGGGACTTCTCACTTGTCGGAGAATGGTGTGCCTTCCAGTAGTCCTTTGTACCATTGCTCTTTTTGTGAGAAAGATGGGCATCAAGAAAGCTTTTGCTATCGGCGTGCCAAACGCTTGCGCCAAGCTCGCTCTTCTAGGAAGATGGTGGTTCATAGCCCTTCTCATGGCATGAACGCTTGTGCTCCTAGTAAGAAGCCCCTCTTTGTTGATGGGTATTATGACTCCTTTTCTAGTGGGATAGGTCTTGGTCGTGGACATGCTTCTAGTGCTTCTTCTCTTGGTCCACGTCATGCTTTTCATGATACTTCTATTGGTTCTTCTACAAAAACCTTGGAAGATGTTTGCCTCTTTTCCCGTGGTACGACTCGTTCTTCTCCTCGAGTTGTACTTTTGAGGAATGCTTCCAAGGGTGTTTCACAATTGCATTTGAACCAACATTTGCATCATGCTAACCCACAAGATAAGTTGAGATTTGTGACCAAGTCTTGGGTTCCCAAGTACATACTTGCTAACCCTTCGGGATCCAAGGCTCGGGTTACTTTGTCCTCTTGTGTGTAGATATGAGGACGCGGGGTGGAGAACATGCGCCTGATGGAGCTTGATCTTTTAGATGTGATCAAGAGTTGATGGTTCTCTACACCCCGCTTAGATTTGCCTCCAAAGAGGCTTTTGTTATCTGGTGAGCTTTCTTATACACTCATACCCCTGTACATCCATGATTTATGTCTTATGGTATGAGATGGTTCTTCATGTGCTCACTTGTATAGTCCTTGCATGTACATTTTTCTTTTGTGTCATGTTTCGTTTAGTCTAGCATGTGCTATCTCTTGTATATCATGTCATGCTAGCTTTGTGTACAGCCTTGGTGGTTAATCCACTTTTCTTGCTAGTTGGTGATCCTTATGAACATTATGCCATGCTTTACCATACTTTTCCATGAGCTTGACTTGTAGTGGTATGATGTTCATTAGGCGTCACTTTTCAGGTGCTAGTTTTGTGTAGCTACATGTATCCTGTTGATATGATTAGTTTGAGCACTAGCCTTTCCACAATTTTATCATGTTACATGCTTTTGGATCTATTGCTATCATTATCTTGCATTGTAGCATGTGTTGAGGTTTAGGCTATGTTTGGGTTGATCATGTCTTTAGGCTGCATTTTGCTATACAGTGGTTTATCCTGTTGCATGGTAGTTTTGACTAGTTTGAGTTCAGATCTCCTTGCGGTATCTTTCATAGGTAGATCTCTTTTTGTTGAGAGCTCACCTTATGCTTATTATGTGACTAACCGCTGTGTGGAGACCCTGAGGTCACACTAGACGAGGCAATGCCTTGTGTTTCTTCTGCTTTTGAGTGTGAAGGAGAACAGGAGCCTGGAGAGAGCATTTCGGCTCATGGACCCGATCCCTCTTCTTCCACGACTTGGGGTTCCGTTCGAGCAGTTCTCCAGCGAGCACTAGCTGCACCTGTGGGAGCGACAGCATCAGGCGAGGGGGAGACGACTCCGGCGAGGCAGGCGACCCGGAGTTCAGCAGATTCATGCGTCCCCTCCGGTATCACACCAGTAGGCGGTCATGCGCTTCATGAGGTACCTCCGACACACTTCTGAGTTCGGGTTTTGGTACTCTTCTTCTTCGACCTCTTTCTTTTGTGTGGTCTTTCCGATTTGGATTTTGCTGGCTGATCGCTTGAGCATTTCTTGGCTCTTCGCTTGTGAGTTTGGTGTGTGTTTCCCTTTTAGTGCGGGAAGCATTTTGCTCGTTGTATCATAGGTTGACTTCTCTGATACCCTTTTGTTTTTGGGTTTTCCTTTTTAGGCTAGTTTTTGCTTTGTCTTTGATAGACTAGCTTTTACATGTATTTCATCATGTATATCTTGCATTTTAGAGCTTCATGTATATAGTAATGAAAATGAGACTATGCTCTTTTTGGTATGCCCTATTGATTCATGATGATGCTTGTAGCTTAGGCTCTTTCTGATCACTTGATACATGTTATGAGCTAAGCTATTTTTGCAATTGGTGAACTTGACTAATCAACTATGAAATATTTAATTTGTTCACCATTGAGATTGGCAACTAGCATGGGTAGGATGTGTTGAGATCACTTGTGCTATCTTTTGTATGCTAGGTTGCTATGTCTCTTGCACTGAGTCATTCTCTTGCTTGGATTGTTCATATTTATCTTGTGCTTAAAATTTGATCCAAGTCTAAGTCAAATGAAAAGATCGAGATGGGATTGCATGTGTCAGCACCTCACGGTATCGAGACTGTTTCTCATTGCACAATTGAGTTAAACTTGAGCCGTGTAGTGTAAGACCGAAACCGGTGCTTTAAGCTTCTGATTGCTTTTCTTGCATAGGCTTAGCCCGGTTGAAAAGTTAGGCAATGACCATGCTCTCAACCTCTCGCAATCACATGCTTTTAATTTGAACTTGTGTTAATACCGCTGCAAATTCCGATAAAATTTGATAATGACACAAGTCGATGTTTCATTCTATGGCATGATGATTGAACTTTGCTAGGGGTAGTACACCTTGTATACTTGAGTTAGCACTTGGTTGATTTCCTGTCTTTTCATGCTTAGTGCTATTTTAGTGGTGAACTCCTTTTGAATGGCTTAAAACTGCTAATATGCTCTATTGTTCATATTTTGTATTCATTTGATCAGTTTGAGCCTTTGCTAGCATTTGTATTGGTTGCTACACTTTCAGGGCAGCACCCTTTTGAGCATCTTTTCATTCTGATTGCTATACACTTGAAGCTGTTGCATTGTGCATATCATGCATTCTTAGCTTAGTATACATACCCCCAGCTCCGATACACTTTGTGGTCACTTTCAGTGTTTTTCATGGCCCCCATATGCTTTTGAATTGATGACTTGTCTTGTGTTTGTGTCAACTTTATGAAAAATGTCAAAACCCCTCAGCATGTTCCCTTTTGTCAAGGGGGAGAAGCTGTTTGCAAGGGGGAGTTTTAGTGTTGGCACAAAGGGGAGAGTCATGCATTTTGGGGAAAGCTTTGAGCAAGGGGGAGTTTAGCTCTTTTATGTTCTTCTTCACTTGGTATAGCTCTTTTATGTGTTTCAATTGGTATCCATCTTTTGGTATGGAATGCAATTGGTGTCATGAGCTCTGTTACATAGCTTTTGTGTATAGGCTTGATTTCAGGGGGAGTCGCTTTTGTCTTGCTGCTTCTCCGCGTGCTCCGAGTGATTGTGCTCCATTTAGTGTTGAGCTTCTCTTGTGATTTTTCTCAAACGGTATCGAGCCTGCTAGTCATGTTGAGCTGTTTTTGCCTCTCTTTTGAAGGACTAGTAGTTTTTGCTTGGTATTTTCGATTGGTATGGACCCTTCAGCTAGTTGCATCGAGCCTATGTGCCTCTGTCTTGAGGAACTAGCTGTTTTCACCAATTCTTGGCTGTTTGTGATCAGTTTTGCATTCTTATGCGTTGATTCAGCCTCAATTGGTATCGAGCCTTGAGCTAGTGGTATTGAGCCTTTTCTGCCTTTTCTTGCGGGCTAGCTCATTTTTGACTTGGTTGCGTCGAGTCGTTGCCCATGTCTTTGGGAACCAAGTCTCTTGCTCTCTGTGATCGAGTTTTGCTCTTTGATGAGTTGTTGCTCCGATCCCTTGCTTGGTTGCGTTGAGCCGTTGCCCATGTCTTTGGGGACCAAGTTATGTTCATTTCAAATTGCCCCCTCTTTAGCATTTCTTTGGCTTTTGGGCATTTGAATGGATAATCTTCTCATGACAAGTGACTTTGTTCTTTGCCCTTCTATGGCTTTTGATCACTTGAATGAGATTTTCGGTTTTGGTATCTCAAACCATCTCTTGTGCCTAGTTTTTGTCAATTCAATCATCAAGGGGGAGAAAGAGAAAGAGAAAGAGAAAAAGGGGGAGAAATCTCGACCCAAGTGAATCCAAGTGGATAAGTACCTTGGTTTCTTTTGTGATGATTGTTTGACAATTTATTTGAGATTGGTTTTCGAGTACCTTTTGGGATTCATGAAACTCTTGTTTCTCTTGACTCTTCGGTTGTGTAGAGGCTTTGCCTGCTTTTCCCATTTCTTTCGGGACCGAGAGCTTTTATTTGAGTTTTCATGATCCTTCCTCATCTCAAGTAGCCTTGTGTTTGCTTTTGCTTGGCTTTTGGGCACTTGAATGAGGCTTGCCTTCAAACCCTTCCTTTGTGGTTTTATTTTTAGTCAATACATTCATCAATGGGGAGATTGAGAATATATATGATGAATGATTGACTTTGTGAGGAAGGTTTGAGGCTTTTACCCGGTTGAGTCATTATCTCGTTATGTGCTTAATGCTTATGACTAACCGGTGGCGTTGAGTTGTGGTGTTTCTGTGTTGGTGTGTGTGTGCGACATGTGTCTCTTGGCTGTGTTGGTGTGCAGGTGTTGAGCTCGGATACAGTGGTCAATGGCGAGGTGAAGGTCAAGTAGAGACATGCCATGCCGGCGGACTGGGAGCGGTGAAGGATGGGCGTGCTGTGCGGCGGACGTGCCATGCCGATGTACCCAGAGCGGTGAAGGGCGGATGTGAGGCTTGGACTGACGGACCAGAGGGCCAGAGGACCAGCTGTGGTAGCTGGCACGTGGCATCGGCGAGCGAGAGCACATGGGGATGTGCGATGCATCGGCCGAGTCGAGAGGAAGACGATGGCGTCGTGGCACTTGGCGGAGGTCGGACACGGGCTTGCGTGCGGCGCAAGTGCCGTCGGCCAAGTCAAGAAGGAAGGCGAAGGCGTTGTGCCCGGCATGGAGGCTGGACATGCATCGGCATCGGTGCCAGTGGTCGGGGTGTGCGAACCACATCCTATCTACGGCGCGGGTTCGGTAGCTGAGCCTCAAAAAGCTATCATCGACGGTTTCCGAGTTTGGGCCTCAAAACTCGGGTGGTCGGTTTTCGAGTTTGGGCCTCAAAACTCGGGATGGACGGATTCGAGGTTTGGGCCTCAAAACCTGGGCTCGCGGGTTTCTGAGTTTGGGCCTCAAAACTCGGGCTGGACGGTTTGCCAGGTTTGGACCTCAAAACCTGGGCTAGCAGGTTTCCCGGTTTGGGCCTCAAAATCGGGGGAAGGTCCAAAAGGACGGTCGACGCGTGGCGGCACCGAGAGGCTTGCATTGCGGCGAAGCTATCGGTGAGAAGGCGCGGCGGTCGACGATGACGACACATGGCGGCATCAGGGAGGTCGCGTCGAGGCGAAGCTACCGGATGTGCGGGCGTGGCCGTCGGATGAAACTGCTAGGGTTGGACAGTTTTACCCCTGGGGGGTATTTGGGTTGAGTGCTTAATGTAAGGGCATTTTGGTCTTCGGACGTGCGCCTATATATAGATGAAGGGGGCTGCTAGGGCAGCCATCCTTTGGGGGAATCTTTGGACGGTGTCTCTCTCATTTTGTGTTTGTGAGAGAAGGCTAGGGTTAGAGGAGAGTTGGCTCTTGTTCTTGAGCTTTTCGCCATCCAAGCTTTGTGTTGCTAGGAGTGGCTTGTAGCCCGACACCGAGAGCTTAATCAATCATCCATTCCTTTGAATCCAAGGATCAAATTCGTGCTTTAATTTGTCTTGCGATTTTGTTCTTCGTGTTTGCACGTTTTCCCCTGTTTCGATCTTCACGAGAATTCTTGTTTCGAGGGAAGATCTGCAAATCCGTTTGAACCATCTTGTGTAGCTTCGTGAGAGTCTTCTTTCTACCGAAGGAATTTCTCCAATACCTCACGAACTCACAGATCGGGCGGATTTAGTTTTGGTATCGAGTTCTAGCCCGTTCTTCACCGTTTTCTTCGATTCATCGATTTGGAGTTAGGTTCGAGCCATGATCTCCTAGGAGTAGCTCACTAACATCCTTGTGATCCCTCACACGAAATTTGAGCCCTAGTGCTTTTGGTTTGAGGGAGATCGGGTCGATTTGGTGGACGAACAGTGGGCTGCTCGGGGTGACCGGACGCTGCCTCATAGCGACCGGACGCACCGAGTCAGAGTCCGGTCTTTGAACACCAGCGTTGTCCAGTTCGCGCGTGGTGACCGGACGCTGGCTCCAGGCTGACCGGACGCTGGCTGCGTGCGTCCGGTCACTGAAGGCCGAGCGAGATTCTCTGCGCGAGCTTGACCGGACTCACTGCGATAGCCTGACCGGACGCGTAGCAGTTACTGTTCATCAGGTTTTGTGCACTGTGACCGGACGCTCGTTTGATCTGACCGGACGCTCCCTGTGCTGAGTCCGGTCACAAACAGAGAAGGTCCAGAGAGGATTTTGACTGACCGGACGCATCCGGTCCCTGTTGATCGGACGCTGCCCAGAGTCCGGTCAGTGCAGTGATCGCACGTTTTCGTCCGTATCTTTTGCGCTCGAGCTCCGATTTGAGATCCGCTTTTTGCGTTGGATTCCCGACTTTGTGCTCTACAGAAATCGGGCTTCACGCTTTGCGAGATTGTCTGAATCCCCCTCGCGTTGCTCGGGGGAGGTTGAGGTTACCCAAACTCCATCCTGTCACTAGTTGACTTGCGTGGATTTGGAAGAGGGAGCTTTTGTGGTGTCCCGCTGTGTTCCTAGGGAACATCCACTCATTCTCTTGGGTCATGGACATCACGTTTGTCGGCTTTGCTCTTGGGGTTGATTTTGTTAGGACAGAGGCCGGAATTTCGAAAGAAATTTTTAGGCTCTCATTCACCCCCCCTCTGGTCGCCTTGCTTTAGCATTTTCGGTCCTTCAGATACTTATCGTGATAACTAAGGGTGCTTTCCCTCAAGCTGGATCTTGACGTGGTCTTTTTCTCCAGAAGACGAGTAGACTGTTAGCGGTTTCTTGAGTCATTCTCTTCTTCTCTTCCTGCTGAATACAAAGATAGACAACATAACCGGTGGAACTTGATTAAGCGTTAGTGATAAATATTCCTCCATTTGTCTAGTTGTCTTAAAGCTCTTAAGATTATTTATATTTTTCCTTTCCACTAAGCAGAGTTTTAGCAGTGTTTCGTAGTATCTCTTTTTAGATTTTTGTTTTTATGGATGTATGCAATGCAGAAGTAAATATGCAAATGTATCATTTTTATTTTTATGCCTCCACAGAAAGTGCACTACTCTTATGGGGCTTAGAGTTTTTCATATTTTTATTTTGTTTTCTAATGCAGATATAATTACAGTAAATATGATACTAATAGTAAAATGATCATGCTAAATCTACTAATTATGCAATGATGAATTTAATGCTAATGAATATGGATAACTACTGAGTTACCTTTCGGCGAGGATTCGACGTTTATAGTTTATCGAACAAGACTCCTTGTACGCTCTTTATTCTTCCTTGGGTGCATCAGCAGATCCTGAGGAGGACCTCGATAATTGCACGTCAGTAGAACTCTCTTTTTACACACTTGCTTGACTGGTGGACTTGTCTCTTTTACTTCATCGTCCTTCATTTCCTTTAATGGGATGTCTTCATTTCTGGTGACTTCTCCTTCATAGTCAGCCCATCCATCCTTGTTTGGTCGACTCTTGTTGCGTTGGGATGTGCGGCGCCTCCTCCTTGAGTGGTTCTTCTTTTCCTGTACATTAGTGGCATAACTATTGAAGTAATAGCGTACCTTCTCTCTTGGGAACTGGAAGTGGATCTCTCCAGATCTCATGTAGATGATGGCGTCAGTGGTGTTGAGGAAGGGTCGTCCTAGGATGATGTGAATATCGTCTTCTCTTCCCATGTCTAGTACTATGAAGTCGGTGGGAACATAGTGGTCTTCAATTTGGATCATCACATCTTTTACTATTCCTTCCGGAAATCGATAAGTTTGGTCCGCCAGCTGCAGCTGCACATATGTCTGATACATAGGTCTATTTTTATATAAGTATTCATAAGTTACCTTAAACATTATGTTAACATTTGATTCGATGTCGCAGAACGTCTTGTGGAATGTACTTCCTTCGATCTTGCAATCGATGGTGGGTACGCCTGGGTCGTCTCTCTTGGCGAGGTATGGTGATGGAAGAAGGTGGTCATATTCTGTTTGGACAGAGTTGACCATCCACACTGTGTCTTGATGCGGTTGTGTAGCCTTGTTCTTCCTCCTTCTGTTCCTATTCTTCTTCTTTGATGATATAGTGTTTGCATCTTCGTAAGGCATCTGGGGGTGGACTCGAGTAGTGAGTGTATGTTTCTTGAAGCTGAATCTTTCTTTATTGCCTGTGATTGTGAAACAGATCTTAGTGCTATCCGCGTAGATGATGGCTTTGGTTGAGCTTAGGAACGGGCGTCCAAGAATGATGGGTGCTCTATTGTCTCCACCTGTTTCGACGATCATAAAGTCTACACACATACGAGCGTCCCACTCGTATACAGACATCTTCTAGAATTCCCAATGGGTAGCACAGCGTCCCACTCGGAATCCACAGACGCATCTTCTTCCATCGCGACAAACTTTCGGTGCGCAAACATACAAACAAATATATACAAATAAATAAAAACAGTACACCAAACATTATAAAAACATACTAAAAAGATTACTAACGCGTAGGGCTTGTTTCTAAGATCGCGTGAGCACAAAAACTGCTAAAAATAGAGCTACGGTTTGAAAGTTATGGACTTTTGAAATTAGAAGGCAATTTGGTAGTTAACATGATTTAGTTTTAATTACTTTTCAAAATCAGTGACTAAAAGGGTAAAGTATTTGGGCCATAAAATTATTCTAATTTCAAGTTGGTTTAAACTAATCATATTTTATTCATAAATATTGTCATATAATTTAATCAAGTTAAATTTTATCTCAGTAAAAGAAAAGAAACATGTTAGAGCATTTAAACATATATTATATGACAACGGTTAGTCTAATCAAATTATAAATCAGAAATATATTTATGTTAGTGATTAATCATGTGAATATTTATGTATAAAAATATCGAAGTATAAAACCTATATTGATTTTAATTATTAAACTAATTGTAGGTATATTAATCAAATTAATATTTAACTATAAAATTTTGGCACATAGGACATGCTAAACGCAGCAGCTAACATGTAGCTATTGGTCGACACGATCACAACACGACAAGAACGAAGATAATCCTAGGTTTCTTTTAATTACAAAAGGCATTAAATAAATATTAATCAAATTATATTTTATTCAATAAATTTATAATTGGATGACATGATAAACACTAGTGGTACTAGTGGTACTGCGTAGAGCGCGACAATACAAAACTAATGTAACTGAAATGGACTAAAACAGGACAGCCATCGTGGCCTGCATGGCTGCATGGGTGCCCAAGAGGCAGCAGATCAAGCATCTGCTCCTCCCGAACGCACGCAGGGTAGGGGGCAAGATCGTGGCCTCGGCTTGCTGGCGGCGCCGCGCACCAGGCCATGCGAGAGGCGGCGGCCGGCTAAAGGACGCGGTCGAAGGGCGGCCAGTGCAGCTGTCTGCTGGATCAGAAAAGAAAACGAAGAACGACAGCCATGGAAACACGTCGACGGAAAAGAGAGAGAGAAACTAGACAATGATCAAAAGGAGCACATGACGATGTAGAGAAAAACAAGAGCAACCTCGTGGTGTTGACGGTTTTCACCAAAACGTAATGGTTTGGCCGAAAAATCTCGCCAAAGGTTTACCGAAGTAGAGCAGATGCAAAACTTCGGCTTTAGATCTAAAATGATAGGAGTAGCGGCTCGCGAAACGAGCCGTACTTCTAAAATCAGAGCGTAGGGTTTGAAGAGGATGGAAAAACATGATATTTTAATAATTTCGAATTTAATTAATTCTGCGCATAGAAATAATTTCAGAAAATCTAGAATTATTGTTTAAGGCGCGAAAAATACTTTGAAACTCCAAAAAATTAGGAACAAATTCCAGAGACACTTTGGAACATGATGATCCCAAATAAAGTATTTGGAGATCATGAAAAGATATTTTGGAGCATCTAAAAATTAGATTTTGCTTATAGAAGAATTGGAAAATGTTTCGGAAAAAACAAAAAAAAAATCCCAAGAAGTTTATAATTGTAGGATGATGGATGATGAACTCAAAGAAGTGGTTTGGAGAACATGAAAAAGGATTTTGAAAAAGTTCAACGAGAGGATAGAGTTGTGAATGATAAATTTGATTTCTAAATTCAAAACAGTTGGAACCCAAATTAGTTTTTCCAAAATTTTAGAAATAACTTCTCTAGGTTTTCAAATAAAACTTTGGTTTGTTTTGATAAAATTGTTTATAAACCCTTTTATTTAGTTTTCTAAATAGAGCAAAACTGATTCGCCTCGAACTCGTTCTTAATAAATTCTTTTTCACCCAAATAAAATTATGCAATGACGTTAATACAACAAACAATTAGTGAAAAATTTTCCTCCATCTAAGATTTGGTCATTTCCTAATTAAATTCTAATTAATTTAAATTAATTAAAACCCGGAGTGTTACAACGTGCCGCCTCAAAACCTGCACTTGAAGAACCTACATGGCCATTAAAGTCCCCTCCTATGAAGAGCTTCTCGCTGCTAGGTACAGCTCTAACTAAGTCATCCAAATCTTCCCAGAACTGCCTCTTAGCATTCTGATCGTGGCCTACTTAAGGGGCATAAGCACTAATTACGTTTAGAAACATATCACTAACAACAAGTTTAATTAAGATAATCCTATCTCCTCGCCTTCTCACCTCCACTGCTCCATCGTTCAAGCTCTTGTCAATCAAAACTTCTACTCCATTAATATTTGAAGTTGTCCCTGTGTACCATCCCGCGAGGTGGAGGAAGGGGCGGATCCATAGTATATCATCAGGGTCCGCCGACCCCCGACAACTTTTAGCTAATCCTCTATAGATTAGACTATGTTCAGTCATTATTTCCAATAAAAGATCATATTAAAGTAGCTTCTTGCTAATCCTCTATAGGCTTTGTTTAGTCATTATTTCTAATAAAAGAATATATTAAAGTAGCTTCTTTGTTGGTTGATCCCGGGGACTAATCTGACTAGATTCGTCCCTGGCTAGAGGTCGCCCACATGAAGCTCGCGGCGGAGCTCGCCGCGGCTCGCGGTGGTGGGGTTGAGCTCACGACAAATCGGAGGTCGTCTGCGTGCTTGCGGCCGGTGACTAGAAACAAAATGAAAAAGAAGCAACTTGGTGTCATCGTTACTCCCTCCCACCGCATGAGATCAAACTTTTTACTTGAGGCACAAATTTCTTCACGAAGCACGAGTCAGGGTCATTCTCTCATGAGATGACGATGTCCCTATTTCTTAGCTTTGCTAGGACTCTTTTTGTAAAACTAATAGTGTAGAGATGATATAAATAGATAGGCTGAATATGTTCTGAATGCATCTAATAATAGACTCATAACGACCCTTCCTCCACGCGCGTGCGTCAGGAACCCTACCGACGCATGCACGTTTGAAATGGTAGCTACGCGTGTAGGTTTAGTGGGTAGGAACGCATACTCCTGCTACCCCTGATTCTCCTATATAGCTTCTTTCGAAGGTCTAGTTAGTTTGTTCAGTTCAGTTTTCTTGTGTCTAGATTCGAGGCAATGTTTAGGTTTCTACGAACTATAATTTTCTCTTTCGGGACTGCGAGTTTGCGGTAGAATAAAAGGGCGGCGTTGATTTAACATCCATATAGGAATAAAAGGGTGGCGTTGATTTAACATCGATATAGATGCGAAAGTACTATTTTCAAAAATAATATATTTTATGGTAAAGACTACGTCGGGCGGCCGTAATTTTGACGCAGCCTAGGCTCGGTCTATCTAGGCGCGATTTCTTCTTTCAGCGGCTAAGCCTATCGACTCGTCCTTCCATTCCAAAAAAAAATCCCCATCCATTTCTCCTCTCCTCTCTCCCTCTCTCCCTCTCTCGGCCACGCCGCCCGCCCGTGCCCGGCCAGCCTCACGCCACCGGAGCTTGCACCGCTGGATCCCGCACTGCGCCCTGGACGCCCTCGCTGTCGTCACCCGCGCCCGCGCCCTGCTGGCCTCATGTCATCGGAGCGCGCGCCGCCAGATCCCGCCCCGCCCGACCGCGCCGCCCGCCCGTGCTCGGCCAGCCTCACTCCGCCGGAGACCGCGCCGCCGGAGCTTGCACCGCCGGATCCCGCCCCGTCCCTGGTCGTCTGCCCTCACCCTTCGCTCGAGGGCGATGGAGGTTACCTTTGACGCGGATCTGGACCGCAGTGACTGGATCAACGGCCAGCAGGTCGTCGTCTTCATCCTCTCGCGCCCGCCCGGCGATGTGCGCATGCTCTCCCTCTCGCGTCGGTGATGTCTGGGCACCCGTCTCCGCAGACGCCGCCGCCGCTGCCGAACGCTAGGTCTCCGATCCATCGCCAGGCCTTTTCGGGCGACGAGCACCCAACACCAGGTAAGCATACTCTCTCTCCTTAGTCCTCCCTTACTGTTGTGCCCAGCCGTCCAACATCCTACCTAGCTTCATTCATTTGGCGATCTGTGTTTGGATTTGATCTAATCGTACAACTGTATACATGCATTAGCTCTATTGGGTCCTCCGCCCCTGGTCGATTCAACCGCAGTCCGAGGAGTGTGCATGATGAGCACCTCGTGGAGAGATAAGCAGCGCCCGGACCTCATCAATTTCATCGCCATGTTCCTTGCTACCAATTTGTACCGTCTATTTTTCCTGTCGCTTTCTCTAGTATGTGCTCCGATTCAGAGATGCCACTGATTTTGGCGTGATGTATATGTATACGCATAGCTTTTGATTGACTGCGTGGGCGGGGTGCGTTGGGTTGGGTTGCAGAACATCATGTTCAACAATGGGGGCTTATCGGTTGCTTTCATATTCAGGGCAGACTGGCTTCCTGAAATAGAAGCTGCAGTATTCAGCAGGTGACACTCTTCCATGTGCTACGTTTTGCCGTTTATGCAGCAGATGACTGCATGGTAATAGTCCGGTCCTATTTTGAATGCTTTTGCAAGGTGAGCACACCGAAGAGACAGTTCAAGTATCTCTATATCGTTGACGTCGTCCGCACAGCAGAGTAGAATGAATCATCCAATCAGTCATATTTCAAGTATGGGTTTCCATTTGTGTGATGCTAAGTAGGACATAGCGAGTATTTTGTGTTGTCCCTTGTGCTGAGTCGTTCTTTATTTAATCAGTCACATTGTGCTGAGTCGTTCTTTATTTAATAAGTCACATTGAGGTTTCTTTTATTTTTCTACCTTTTTTATTTACTGATATAATCCTTACTACTAATCTGGTACATAGTCCCTTTTAGTGGTCCAAAGTGTTCTTAATTGAGCAAAATAGTATACTTTGTTAGGCAATATAGTGGTGATTAAAAATAAGTTGATAGCAAGCCTCTTTTGTCTTTTGTTTCTTATTATGGGTTTAGCAAGCAACTTGGTCTGTGCTCCTATTGCTATTTTTCATTCTTGGTCTGTGCATCATTGGTCTGTGCAAGCAACAATGAAATTCACCTACTACCCCGGTTCTTATTTGCTATGTATCTGCAATTTATTTTTTTAGATCTGTGCTGGTGACTAGTAGTAGTGCCAACTTCTTGAGTAGGGCAGCCTCATAGTTTTTTTTTCTAGTAGACACTTATTCTTGCTAGCCAATTTAAGTACCATTTGTTAGGCAACAATGTGCTCCTAAATAGGCAATTTAGCCTTCTGAGAGGAGCACGTTAAGGCGGTGGCCTAGCAACTACACATTCAGCTTGAGGTGTGTCACAGTTGCCAGGACCAAAACAAATATTGCTATAGTGTTTGTCTTGCTTAAGGCATTGCTGTCTAATAAATAACACTCAATTTGGCTAAGAAAATACAATCCACTACAATATTATCATATTTGGGTTTTATATTGTTTTATCCCTGCAACCAGACTTGTTATATGTATTGGGTTCTATATTGTTTTATCCCTGCAATTATGATTTTTTGTGGTTTTCACATGTTGATGCATGTTAAACATTGGGATGGATGTTCAGCAATAGGGAATGAAACTAGGACGCATAATCATGATATATCTCACTAATTCTGCACTGGTAAATTGACATTATAGTTTTTAAGTTCATGTTAGCTTACCATAGAGTGATGAAATAGAGCTCTATATTTTTTTTGGGAATAAATGGGAGGCGGAGGTTGTGGGTTCCAAATGAAAACATACACTATGTTTTTTCATAATACATAAATTGCTAACACAAATATTTTGATTAGCACACCACGATTCATCTAAATTGCTTTTTAATTATGATTGAGAAATGTGCATTTGTGCTTTTTAAAATGTCATTCTAGTTTTTGTGCTTTTATGTAGCACTAGTTCAATCATAGGGATAGTTGTCTAGATCTAGTTGTTACCTTTAATAATTATTACATTTTTATGGTCATACAAATGTAATGACAACTCTTTTCATGCATTTACAGAGGTAGTTTTTTCACACAATACCTAGAAGGCAGAGGTTTCAAGGTCTGTGTGTGTCAGCGTCCAATGGCAAAAACAAGGTAGACTTGTTTTTTAGAATACATAAGTTGCCTATGCAGAAAGATATTATTGCCTATTGAATGCCTATTAAATTGTCTGTGTAATATTACCAATAGAGGCTCTAAAAACATCTTCTATTCTTATTTATTTAAGTGATAACTAGATTTCAGACACATTAGGCAAATCCTCTTTGGTTTGTTGGTTGTTGACTGCAAATTGTTGGGTCAGCAGCATATGTTGCCTCTTGAAACATTGCACCTAGAAAATCTTAGTCAAATTCTAGTGGAGGATTATCCAAGTCCATAGCGCTTGTGTTGTTCGTCGCCTATAATAAAAAGACTACATGTTAGTGCAATGATATTTATATTTTTAACATAAGACATCAAGAACTGTACTGATTCAGGCAACATAGGCACCTCAATTAAACAATAATACTACTACTTTTAGACAATAATGTCTTCTTAAATAGGCAACATAAGTTTTTTCTTTTTAAATAGACAATATACATCCTTTTATCTCTATTTAGCAACAAATTTATGACACATGTTATCTTTTTTAACGTGCAGGATGCAGGCCATGTACATGAGCAAGACGCGGACTATGCACAAAGAAGATATGCAAAATGTGTGCTTTTATGGAAATGTAGATGCAAATATTTTTTTTTCTAAGATGCATTGCCACTTTGTTTGTGACGTATTACTCTTTTTGTGAACATGTACATTATCTAAAAGCATATGTCTAGGTATGATTTTGTCGTTTTTTTAATAAAACTGTGATTGGTGTTTTGTCCTGGGCCGCATCAACGTTTTGGTTTTGGTTACGGTACGGTTGCATCAAGTTGCATCTTTCCCGCCAAAAGCAAACAGTAACCAGCGTCTTTGCCGAAAAAGGAATATAATAACTGTACGTACTATAAATAGGTAGGCCGTGCAAATCAGCTATATTACGGCCGGCTGTTTTATAGCTTCTTCCATGTTTTATTACGTCTTATAATACTTTATATAATATTTTTAATTCAAACAATACAACAAAAAATAAAAAATGATTATCGGCCAAAAAAACTAAAGAAAAAAAGAGAACATCTTATACATATATCTTTAGAAAAAATAACTAATATAAAGCATATTTGACTTTATTTCTTAAGGGCTAAAAAATAGTTATACGTAGTACCTAGAAAGAAAACAAGACAAAGTAAAAATATATTAAAAAATGAAATAAAGTTTTGTTAAACTTTATATTTGGTGTATGTAAAAAAATATGAAAATAGTATAAAAATTAAATTTAATTCTTAGATTTGAAACTTTGATTATGACCTTACAAACTTTGTAATCTTAGATTCATAAACTATGATATTATAAATGACTTTACACCGCTACACTTAAAAAATATACTCGGAATCCATAAACTTTTAACTTTATGCTGCTAGGATCGTAACTTTTCACTTAGAATTTTAAAATTTTCAACTATGACTAGAAATGCTCGCGGCATTGCCGTTTATGATCAGTGTATGATTTGTTTGCAACGTTGATGTGTAATTTTTCTACACTGAGTATCAGCGTTTGATTTCACTCATGATAAAAACATGGTTGAGAGGGATCAAAACAATGGTGAACACCTGCTTGGAACAATTAAACATGGTTGAGAGGGATCAAAACAATGGTGAACACCTACTTGGAAAAATTAAGTACCCATCTTTGAAAAATTAAGTTACACGACAAAAGTATATGACCATTTTATTGTAATAGATATCATTAATTGATAATTTGTTTGAGTATAATTTAGGCAGAGGTTTTGGTTTGTTTGCTATATTTTTTGGAAAAATACCAACATTAGAGAAAATGGTCATTCCAACAAATTACAGCTGATTATATATTTTTATTTATGTAGTACTTTGTAGTATTTATCTTCGATTGATCAAAATATTCGTGAGTAGGAGCATATTATTTTAGTTTATAAATTGAGCTATGTGTATCTGGTTAGTTTCAATGAGCTTGTTACAGCAGTGGTGTGTTTTTTTGCGATATATTACTATATTTCATGAACTATTAATCTATGCATGTCGTAATATTTATGTGGAAGTTAATATTTTTTAGATCGTAAAGCGAGTAAATCATTCAATTATTTTATTTTATATGTGGTATGGGTAAGCTTTCATTAAAATTTTCTAGCAATTTGAATAAAGAAATTGGTTCTATTAATTGTTTATAGAAAACTCTAGAGAAATATAGATGCATATTTGTAGCAATAAAATTATACTAAAATATGTGATGTTATGTGTTTATAGTGTAGTACTAGTTGTGTAGAGTTCAACAAACTTGGTTTGGTATTTTTATGATTTGTATTTGATTTATTATGTTTTTTACAGAAAACAGCCTATTTAGGTAAATAATAAATTTGTTGGAAAGTAGGAAAACCTTATCGGGCCTAATTTGGCCCACCGAGGCCCAGTTTGTGCGAGAATCAGGCCCAAGTGAGGAGGCAGGCCAGCTTGGACTGCGAGTTGATTTTGATAAAGTTCGAGGACTTTTTGGCAAAACAAACTTAGAGGAGGACTGGAGTGCGGGTTGATTCGAGTAAATTTTAAGGGTTTTTTTTGCAAAAATACCGAGGAAAGCATTATCTGGGCCGTCCGTCCGGCCGATCCAATGGCCAGGAAAAGCGGCCGACGTGGCCACGCTGGCTGGGCCTGGTTTGGTGCGTGAATCGTATAAGGAGATATCACACATCTTGGTACTACTAGCTAGATTTAAAATTTTATACTTAAAATTAGAAACTTTGAACTATGACATTACAAACTTTGTATAACTAGATTGAAAAATGTTGCACGATGATAATATGAAACTTTGTAAAATTTTGTACAACTTTATACAGTTAGGTTCACAAACTTTACACTATAACATTATAAAACTTTATTCTATTAGGTTAAAAACTTTGCACTCAAAATTTATAACAACTTTGAACTATCGCATTAGAAAAACTTTGTACTGCTAAATTCAATACTTTGATCTATCACATTATAAACTTTTGTACTAATAGCTCCAAACCTTTACACTTAAGCAAATTTTATAATATTTAAACTATCACATTATAAACTTTAAATTGCTAAGTTTAAAAAGTCATACATCAGACAAACTTTGTATTCTTAGATTGAAAACTTTATACTCAGAATTTATGCTTTGATAATATCTAATCATAAAACTTTATAATGCTATGTCAAAAAACTTTATGATGAGACACACTTTATTTTTATAATTGAGGAAGTTTATATTAACACATTTAAAATTTTGTATTTTATGATTTAAAAATTTATAATTTTAAACTTTATACTACCGCATTTAAAACTTTATACTTTAAAATTTAAACTTTTAATTTCAGATATATTTAAAATTGAGAAACTTTATAGTAACATATTTAAAACTTTGTATTTTAAGCTTTAAAACTTTATAATTACAAAATTTATATTAGCATGTTTAAACTATGTATTTCAAAATTTAAAACTTTATTTTTAAAATTCAACAACATTATACTAGTATATTAAGAACTTTGCTTTTCAAGGTTTAAAACTTTGTAATTTCAAAATTTACATTTCAAATTTAGAAATTTATACCAATATATTTAAAATAATATAAAATTTATACTGTTAGGTTTAAAACTCTATACCTAAATTTAGAAACTTTATACTAGTGTTTTAAAATTTGGTACACCTAAAATGAACCTTTGTAATTGAAAACTTTGCATTAAATTTGAAAAAAAATTTAGTACCATATTTGAAACTTTGTACACTTAAGCACAAAACTTTATAATCAGGTAAATTGTTTCAAAATATATCTAACATGGATCTACTTTTGTAGATCTCGTCATAATAAAGATAATGATGAAAACAGAATTAAAAATAAATATTTTATAAAAAAAATTGTCACATTTTAAAGATTGTATATAGTGTTCGTAAACACAAGAATATAGATCTGGCACGCAGTCCTCACATCGGTACACTTGAGACTTGTAACTCGGTCCAGCTTTATTTTCACCACATGTCCGTGGTCTAAATCAATTTGGCACTGCCGGTAGTCCGTATTCGGCGCGCATCTGAACTTCAGGGTATCCGCATTCCGCGCGCGCTCGTGTGACTGAGTTCTGGTTGTGTATCTTTAAAAGGAAATTGACGGTCGCCGCTGCCTGGAAAGCAAGAGCTCCTTTTGATCGGAGTTCGAGGCGTCTGCTGCGATCCGGTGAGTTCGATCGCAGTTTATGCGATTTGGTGGGAGTTTCGATCAGGTCTGACCGATCAATCAAGGTTTTAATTTACCGCCACGTAAGCGCTAGCGCGCTAAAGCCGCTGGCTCGCACACCCCACGTCGCCACCACCATCTCCGCCGCCGATCTCCTCACCCCCGTCCCCGCCCGCTCCCCCTCTCGCCCTCCCGCCGGCGGATCAGAAGAGCGGCCGAACCTGTTAGGTCATGGTCTACCGCGTTGTGCCCGGGTTTCTTTGGGTTTCGTTGGATCTGATCTCGTCTGAGGACGTCATTAGTCGAGCCATTTCCCCGATTTCTCGGGATGATTGATGCGCTTCTGGCGGCTTGCACTGCAGCTTCGCCATTTTGATTTTTGATGGCCACAAAGTGCTCAATTTCTGTGGAGGGCTGGTGGGGGCCTGAATTTGCGTGAGATGGAACAGATTGGCCTGTGGATCGGTTTTACGTGTTTAGATTGGATTGGATGTGAATTGGAGACCCTTTGATGAACTAGCTAGGGCCTTGCATATTGATGATTAGCAAACTACTACCTAATTAAGGAGCTGTTTGAACTTCCTTGGATTCTAGTTAAGCTAGCTGGTACCTGCTTTTGTTTATACGTACAATCATGATTGACAACAGAAATGGATCACATCTTTTTGAACTTTGATTTGGACAATTGAGATTTTAAAAATTTCAGCTGTCGTAAGGCATTTTGTCATATTTGTAGATTTCACACAATTGATCTTAGAAGGGATGATGCTATACCGATCCATCTTATTTGTTGATTTATGCTCCGAATTCCTATGCGCCTACACGTGGATATAATAGTCTAAATTTGCTTCTGCCAAATTGGCATAGTCGTTTCCTGGTTGCTTAGTTGTTTTCTAGCCGCTCATGTTTTGGGCTGCTGACGCCTATATATAAACTGGCAATGTCATATGTGAATATGAACATATTAGTAGAGTCATTCTGCGTTTCTCCTATTCAGTTTGGATTGAGTTACCACTCATTGTAATTTATTGAGTTTGCAGACCTCCAGATATATTGAATAGTGAAGATTCCCTTTGTGTATTCATGTCTTGATTTCCAGAGTTTCCATATAAATCGGTCTGTAGTGGTTGTGATCATACTTGTTTCTCCAGTTCTTTACTAACATTATTCCTGGGAAGTATAGACCTAATTGTTTCCATCCGTACAATGCAATGCATTTGTAGAGAAATCAAACCATTCTAGATGAGGTTAGCCTATTTTTAAAATTTGGTGGAATAACTCCATTCCTCGGCACTAGTACTAATCATTAACTTGTGAGGAAGGGGGTGCTGATTCATCAATCCATTCCATTTCACAAACCATAAAAAAGTTAGGAATGAGAAAATGATGGAGTAACCCATTCCTCAAACCAAACACCTTATTAGTGTTGACAGTGTAGTTTCATCCACATGTACACAGTATGCTGCAGTTCCAGTTCTTTTTCTGGTGTTCACTTTTTTGTTCGTGTGGAAATCACTTACATAAAATTTCTCTCTAGATGGACCTCAAGGATAGCCTCTCCAGATTCAAGCAACAGCAGGAGAGGTGCCAGTCATCTTTGACTAGCATAGCTGCAAATCAAGCTTCGGCTTCGAAGCCAAAGCACAGAGCCCAACCAATAAATGCTCCATCTGTTCCTGCAAGATCATCACAATCTATTAAATTTTCAAATGATACTGAAAGGCTTCAGCATATTAATTCGATTAGGAAATCTCCTGTTGGAGCACAGATGAAACTTGTTATCGAACTGCTTTACAAGGTACTTTTATTAAGCTACAACCCTCCTGTATTTTCTTTTCAGTACTACCTGATTTTGGAAATCAACACCCTATAGTTGTCTATTGAAAAATTAAGTATTGTTGAAGAGTTGAACTATCATTGTTTATAGAAGCCCTGGCTCAGTGGATATCCTATTTCTAAGTCATCAGCTTATAGAACACTTATCTGTATCATGTGCTACCCGAGGGGTGGTAATGGATCATGGCCCTTATCACTCCTTCACAATCCAACTTAGCTCTTTCCATTTTTAGTTCAAAATCATATAGTATTACGGCCCGATCCTTAAATTTGCTAGGCTAAATTTTAGGGCCCTTTACCACCCCTCTACCCCCTTCCCAATTTGTGGTACTGTCTGCATGCCTTCCCTCATGAAAGATGCACAGTCTTGCTATGTTGTACCTTATTTGTGCTACCCATGATAAACAGAATGTCAAGGGTAGATCAACTACATGTTGGGATAGTACACTAAGTTGCTATCTTGCCAAAGTGAAATGCCTATTCTGGTTGTCATGTGTGGATGCTACATATCACTTATTGAATATTTGAACGATTTCACTCAGTAGAATTAGATACTTTCAAAATATGAAAAACTGCTATGATGATTTTCTGTTCTGGCCCGTTTTTCTAAATTTAAGCAATCATTGTGGAAATTTGTTATATCTTCGTAAGGGATACACACAGTGGCGGATCTAGAAATAATATTTAGGAGGGGCTAGGCTAAAGAGAACTAGAACAATTGAACTCAATTATATCCCATATAAAACTAAGATATAGCAGTTTTAAAGCTTTTACATGATAACTGTGATAAATAATCAAAATTGCATTATAAAACACATAAGGAAAAGTAAAAGATACAATTTTTATAACTAACCAACAATGATCGACGTCCCGCTGCCGCATTCTTCACGAATAATTAGGAATAATCTATATACAAGAAAAAAATAATTTAGTAACACAAAGACATTTTGAACCAATCTGTAATTTATCAAATCTTAAAATGAAATTTGGAACAGTCGAACAGCTATGAAATTAAAGTTCAAAAGGCAAAAATTTGAAACAAGTTTATACCTGCCTGGCCGTCGCTGCCGCCTGCCGATGGCCTGCAAGCTGTAGTCGCGTCGCCCCGCCTGCTGCCTCCGGCTGATGCCCGCCGGGCTCCTGGCGCCTCCGTCTGCCGCGCCGCTGGCCCTGGCCGTGCCGCCGCCCGCCGGGCTCCTGGCGCCTCCGTCCGCCGCGCCGCTGGCCCTGGCCGCGCCGCTAACCCTAGATGGAGCCGCCGCTCGCTTGCCTCGCAAAGACACGAACTCGCGTGCTCTGTCCGTCTGTCCGCCTCCCCTTCTCCCTCCCAAAGTCCCAATCGAGTGAAGAAAAAAAGGCCCATGAAGGAGACCAAAAGGTCAGTGTTCTTGATGAGCTATGAATACACCTTTTACATATTGGGCCACTCACTCAAATACAAGAAATAAAGGCCCACGAATGAGACCAGCGCCGGACTCATCTTCAACCTCCGTCCAGAACACCTTCAGCCCCTCCTTCCCATGGTTAATGGCTCATATTTTTTGGGGGTTGAGGGGGGACCTCCATTGGCGCGGCGACGTTAGGGGGGGGCTAGAGCCCCGGCAGCCCCCCCTGTAGATCCGCCCCTGGATACACAGTATCACATAAAACATTCAATGCTGCATCTAGTTCATGAATTGATATTATTATTTCTTTTGTGTTTCCAGACAAGACAAGCTTTTACTGCAGAGCAAATAAATGAAGCAACTTATGTTGATATTCATGGTAACAAGGCAGTCTCTGACAGCTTGAGGAACAACCCCAAAGTACAGTATGATGGGAGGCATTTTTCTTACAAGGTAAAGGAATTATTACTATGTAGTTGTTCATAATTGACTTGAACTGCTAAATTAGCATGGACATTTGTCGGTGAAATGTGTGAATGATTAACTTGGCATTCTCTGATAACCTCAGCTGCTTAAGTAGTATCTAATATGCCTTCCTATACTATAATAACCTGGAAATTGTGGATTTTCATACGTTACGACTTCATTGCTTGTGCTAATCATCAATCTTCCTCTCAACTTAGTTTTTTTCAATTGACATAATTCGGTGATTTATGATAGTTGTGTATCATACTGTGGTAAACTATAGCTTTCATTTTTTTTGAAAGGCGCCAACCTAGAGGCTGGTGCGGTGCGGGGGTTTGAACCCCCGCCGGCTGCTTCCCACCCTTGGGAGCTTGCAACTGGGCCACTGGCATGGCCAATAAACCTTCAACAATTAAAATGCATTGGAATGCTGTTCTAAGGAAAAAGTAGATAATGATTTCCTGATCATCATTACAGTAGTTGTGTGCTTATTCTAACAACCTTCATTGTTTTGTCTTCTTGTTGAAGTTAACTATTCTGATTTCTCTTGTAATTTGTACAAAAAATATACTGAAAAAAAATTAAGTAGGGGGCTCCCGTGCTGTTTCCTAAAACAAAAACTATTCTGATTTCTGGTGTCTTGTGTGTCAATTCACTCTTGGCATATGTGCAGTCCAAGCATGATCTTAAGGGAAAAGATCAACTACTTGTTCTGATAAGAAAATTCGCAGAGGGTCTTGCTGTCATGGAAATCAAGGATGCATATCCATCTGTAATGGAGGATCTGCAGGTGATGCTAATTCTCATTATCCGATACTTTAACATGTTACGTTAAACATCACGTGATGCTTACACTGTTCTAAAAGGTACTCAATTAGTTAATAACAAAAATTCTTAAAGAATATGTCCAAGTTAGTTAGCTCTACATACTGTATAACCCACAAAAGTATACTGCAATGTGTACTTGAGTTTATCTGTCTGCCAGACTATATATTTTCTTTTCGAACTGGTACTGCTTAATGACTCCCATGATATAGTTAGCTCTTTTTGTGTGTGTGTTCTCTAGTTGCAGTGTCCATTAGTATAATAGAACTATGAGTGACCGAGTTTATTCTACTATTATTTTCAAGTACGTATCCGTAATCTTGAGTACTACCATGCTCTAGGCACTGAAGGCAGCAGGTGAAGTTTGGCTGTTATCGAACATGGACTCACAGGAGGACATTGTGTACCCTAATGATCCTAAAACGAAGACCAAGGTTGATGATGACCTGAAACTTCTCTTCCGGGATACTGAGTTACCACGTGACATGGTGGACGTAGAGAAGGAGCTTCAGAAGAATGGCATCAAGCCCATGACAAACACTGCGAAACGACGTGCAGCTGCCCAGATCGACGGGGTAAAATCCAAGTCTAAACCCAAGAAGAAAGATCCTAAGATCACAAAACGGAGCAGGCTTACGAATGGGCATCTGCCAGAGCTCTTCCAGGACATCAACAAATGATTGGGTTTCCACTGACCAAAACAAGAGTAGTGCATTCTACTACTGATTAATGCAATATTATTGTGTATACATGCATGCAAGATGCAACTGTTCCATGTGCGGTTTATAGCCTCCTGTAAGGTGTGCAAAAGTTTTGGTCAGGGTCCAGAGTTCAGACTCCTTTCCCTTGCATAAAGATTATTTCATATGACATACCTGTTGCAAGTCATCTTTATACCTCAGCAGAAAGGATTCTTCATGCTGCCATATTTTTATCATGTCCGTCATCCTGACACGACACATGCTCCTATGAGTTAAAACAACACACATGTAGCCATGGTGATCTGGTTGATACTAGAAGATATCCGGTGCGTTCATACGGAGATCGAGAAGAATTTGGAATAAAATTATTAAGTGACGATGACGTGGATAATTTGTAAAAGGTTGAAAGTTAGATGGATGATATGGCTATTAGAGCATCACCAAGAATTTCTTAAATATTCCTCTTAAATATCCATATTTTCCAACTCCTATATACAGGCATAGGGAGAAATAAAAGATCATCTCCAATAGTTTGTAATATTGCACATCTAAAAAATTATTATTATTTTTGCATAAGGAGCCATGAATAGTTTCTATACTCGTTTAAGTCCTATGAGATCTTTGGCCCTGATTGTTTTCGCTTATAATCAAAATCAAGATGAAAATAATCGAGAATCCCACCCAAACATCTTCGATTATTTTTGATTGTCTGAGAATCAAGGGATAGAAACAATCGGAGATTGAACTAGAACCGGCGTTCTCTGTATCGCGGCTTCCAGCTCGTGTTTTGGCCACCGCTAGAATTTTCCCCCGACTGCCCCTCTCCTCCGACTGCCCGTCTGTCGCTCAGCTTCAGTCTTGGCTCCGCCGTGTTGCTCCTGTCTACTCCTCTACACGGCGCTGTCGCTTAGCTTCAGCGGGGTGGGCAGAGTGGCGGCCTCCGCTCGGTCGTCACTGCAGTTGAGAGCATGGGGCCCTCTCTTCGTGCTTCGTGGAGCACGTGCCCTCTCTTCGCGGAGCTCCCCGGAGGACGCGGCCGGCGGCCCTCTCTCCCCGGTGCTTCCTACCTGATGTCCACCCTCTCTCCCCGGTGCGTCGCCCGCCTCGACCAATCTCTCAGTCGATTGATGGGATGTCCGAGTTAGGATATGACCACAGGTGGGAGAAGGGTATATTTGTCTTTTTTTCACCGCATAGTACTATAATAATCAGAGTTACCAAACACCTTTGATTTTTTATGCCAAGATTTTTTAGATCGCGACTTATACAAAAATCATGATTGAATTATAATTGATTCTTATATAAACGGAAACAAACAGGGCCTTTATGTCTTCTATTTTTTTTATTTGGAGGATAGGTGGATCTGAAGTCAGCATAACTTTAGGTGGAACGGAGTGACTTTGACAAGTTCTAAAAGATAGGAGGATAAACTAGAAGTTGTTGAAGAGGTTTTTTCCAATCTTCCTAAAAACATGGATTAGAGCACCCAAGAGTACCCTATAATCCTTCCTAATCCTGAAGTTTTAGAAAAAAAAAGTATTTCTTTCCCCCACGGGGTCTTTTCTTCACGCGCTAGTTTTTGCCTCGTCTCCTTGGCATCAATGATGGAAACCCCCACCGATGGATTATTATAAAATTAATGTGGATGCTCCCTTTCATGCTTCTAAAAATCAAGGGGGTTAAACGCCGCCGCAGGTTCATATGGACAGGCACGAGCTCGGCGGTCGGGGGTAAGTGCAAGCTCGCCTGGACCACCGTCTGCTCCCCTCGCGACTTGGGCGGTCTTGGGCTGCCTGACCTCAGGATCCTGGGGTACTCCCTACGCCTCCGGTGGGAGTGGTTGCGCCGCACTCAGCCGGACGCGCCTTGGGCGCTGCTCCCCGCCAAGACTGAGCACGTTGTGGACGCCATGTTCCGCGCCTCAGTCTACTTTTGTCGTGGGCAATGGTGAGGACGTCTGCTTCTGGACGGACTCCTGGCTGCCTGTAACACCCCGATTTTTAGATAATTAAAATTAATTAGAATTTAATCAGAAAATGGCCAAAATCCTAGATGGAGGAAAAAAAATCTAGCCAGATATTTGTTGCATTCATGCTGTTGCATAATTTTTATTGAGTGAAAAAGAATTTTGTTAAACCCGTATAGGGCGAATCGAATTTACTCTATTTAGAAAATCGACAAAAAGATTTATAAAAGTTTTGCGAAATCAAACTCAAATTTTATTTCTAAAATCTAGGAAAAATATTTTCTAAAGTTTTCAAACTGTTTTGATTCTGAAATGGATTTAAATTTGATTCCAAAATGAATTTGGAAAGAGAAAAGAAAAAGAAAAGAAAAGATTAGGCAAAGGGCTAAACCCTCCTTTCCCCCTTCTCCTTGTTTTGGCCCAGCCGGCCACGTCCCTCACTTCCGGGCCCAGCCAATGGCCTCCTCTCCTCAGCGCCGGCCCGCTCTCCTCTCCTCAGCGCCGGCCCACCTCCTGGCCCAACGCTTTTTCCCCCAACTCACGCGCGAGCCGTCTTCCCCTCCGGCCCGAGCAGCCGCCACGCACACCCCGCCCGCGTTCCCTCGCTCTCGCTGACAGGTGGGCCCCACCTGTCAGGCTCGTCCCCAACCTCCGTCCGAATTCTCCGGAGATCGTTGCCACCGCCGCCCGCTTCTTCCTGGCGCCCGTGCCTATCCCAAGTCCCCCTGGCCCTCATAATAGGGAGCGCCGCCGCAGTCCCCTTCCGTTTTCCCCATCATCGAGCCGTCTTCACCGACACCCAAGCACGGAGACACCCGCAACCCTAGCCGCGGCCACCATGGATGGACCCGGTCGGAGCTCGTAGATCTCCATAACCACATCCCAAAAGTCCTCCTCGACTCCTCCATTGGCACCGCAAGGGCACACCGCGTCCACCCAACCCCTTCGTGCCTTCATTCCATGCCCAGAGAGGCCACGTCTTTGACCTCATCAGAGTAGCCGCTCGGCCACCACGACGTCCACCTTCGACGGGCACCAATCGGCGTCCCCGACTCCATCTTCGAGCCTGCTGTAAGCTCCGCACCCATTTCCCCTACTTTTCGCGGTTTCTACCACACCCTAGCCCCTGTACCGAGATCTCCGGCGAGCCTTCCCCGGGCGGAGCCATGGCGCCACCGCGTCCTCTCTGGCTCAGGCCGCCGCACGCTCCCCCTCTCCCTCCCTGTCCGTCAGATCTGAGCGAGCGGCTCAGATTAGACTATACCCCGAAGGGGTATAGACTCGGTGCATCGACCGGTGGACGCTGTCCACCGCCTCTTCACGCTCCCGTCCACAGCACAGCCATGAACCGAGCCAACCCCTCTGCGACATGTGGCACCAGAGCCTACACGCGCCGACGGCTCCGGCCTCTTTTGCACAAAGGTCCCTCTTCTCTCACGGAATTAACCCGCAGTCCATTTACCCTGTGCGCTGAGTCTCGGAGAAATTGTGTCCTAGCTCCTGCAGTTTTTCCGAATTGACGCCCAGTCCAGTGCCATTTTCTTTTCAGTTTTGATTTATTTAAATTACGAAAATGAACTCAGTTTATTTACAGAATTGCCATCCAACTTCAAATGCTCATAACTTTTGCGTTTTAACTCCGATTTGACCCGTTCAACTCGCGTTAGATTCGTCTCGTCAAGCCCTACGCAGTAGATCTGTTTACGTTACTTTTTACTACTGTTGATGTACTGTTATTTATATTGCTTTGTCTGGGCCATGTTTGATGTTTGATTCAGCGAGTGCGAGCTACGCGGAACTTCAGGATCCAGCCTTCGCCTTCGTCGATCCGACCCAGCCCGAAGGCAAGTGTCCTTGCACATATTGCTCCCGTATTTATTTTATTTTGAGTTAGAGTAGTTAGATCCAGTAGATGCATGCAGTCTTAAATTGAATCCCATGTTAAGGTTTACTAGAACTTGTTTATATTATCCTTGTCACCTGGTTTGGGATGGTTTGGGTAGAAGTCATGCTTAGCCCTGCTGTCTTGGGATGGGATGGTTATTATAATTAATTCTGATTAATGATCTATGGAACATGTGGACTGGTAATGAGTAGTATGGTGAGTAGGTAAATCCGGCAGGATGGACCGTACTGGTGGTTTTTGTGCCGTGCGACTCGGCAGCTGTATTTGGTTTTTGGTTCTGGGCTCGTGCTAGATTATCCTGCCTGGATCCCTAGGACCCGGTTCTCGGAGCATGTAACCCGGCTTAACAGCGCAGCCATGAGATCTGGATGGGCTGGACCTGGCTAATTAATTAGTTTCCTCCGAGTTATGCTACACGGGGTTTGTTTAGTGGCTCAAGAGGGGGTCCCTGGGGTCGCTGACTTATGTACGGGGATGAAACCTTAGAGTACGTGTAACACAGGCTTGGAGGGGCTTTGTAAAGGCCTTGCAGTGCAACCTGCTATGCACCTTGGCAGTGTTTAGCGTGACGGGATCTGCACGACTCATGGGTAACGATGTGCAACCTCTGCAGAGTGTAAAACTGATATATCAGCCGTGCTCACGGTCACGAGCGGGCTTGGACTTCTTCGAGATTAGTTGGTGGGTTGGTTCTAGTTCGTTAGAGAAGCCTTATGTGGTTATTAGTCTCATATGACATGGGTACAGAGGCTTCTTCTACGCGGGTTACTGCCTGGTACGGGAGTGACTCCCAGGCTCGGGCGCAGACCTGGTGTTATTACGGAAGGTAGCTCTCTATGTCGTGACGTGTGAAACTAATACACATAGGACTCCTTGTAACGACCTAGTTTGGGTCATCTGATGGACTTCAGGTGTGGTTTGCCTGATGGACTTCAGGTGTGGGTACTTGGTGTGACTCCAAGTGCGGTTGCTTGGTGGACTCCAAGTGTTGGTTGCTCGGTGTGACTCCGAGTGTGGTTTGCTCGGTGCGACTCCGAGTGTGGTTACTGTTACAGATGGAGACTGTGGTTATAACCTAGTAAATAGGTGCATAGGAAATAGGATTTAATAGGATGTGTTGCTTTAGGCGCTTGAGTCAAATAGAGTCAGCCTACCTTTGTTAATAGCCTCATAAGCATATATTTCCTACACTTGCGGAGTACATTTCGATGTACTCACCCTTCCTCTTTGAACCCCCTGCTACCCCACCCAGACATTGGAGTCTACGACGCAGAGCAGGAGTACCCCGAAGACGGCGGATACGACCCCGACAACTTGTACCCAGAAGACGGTGGATACGACCCAGGCGACTTGTACTAGGATGGTGCAGCCCCCGGTCGACCTTCCTGTGGAGATGGCGTCCAGTTTCCGCGAGTCTACATTAGAGTTAGACTGAGAGTCTGTACCTTTTCTTTTGGACCCGAGGGTCATTTTTTTGTAATAATGTTCGATATATTAATAAAGCATTGTTTTGATATTTACTATGATGTGGATATATGTATGAAAATTGATCCTGACATACATATATTGTGCTCCAATTTTGTTCTTAAAATTGGGGTGTCACACTGCCGACTGGCCCTCTTTGTGTTCTAGCCCCGACCTTGTTCCGCGCAGTTCCAGCAAGACGCCGCCAGCGCTCCGTCCGAGATGCCCTTGCACAACGGCAGTGGATTGCGGACGCGGGTGGGGCACCCACCGCGAGTTACATCTCCCAGTTCCTTTTGGTTTGGGGACTGGTCGAGGGCCTCATCTTGCAGCCGCTCGCCCGTGACCGTCCTGTTTGGAGGTGGTCGAATGACGGCGCCTACTCGTCCTCATCCGCATACAAGGCCTTCTTCGAGGGGAGGTCGCCGCTGCTCGGGGCCAAAGAGCCGTGGGCGACCTCGGCACCGGCGAAAGTTTAATTCTTCTTCTGGTTGGCGCTGCATGGACGGCTGTGGACGGCAGAGAGGAGGAAGCGCCATGGCCTGCAGCAGGATGACACCTGCATCCTTTGCGATCAGCTAGTGGAATCCTACGACCACCTGCTTGCTTCATGTGTCTTCATGCGAGAGGTCTGGCACAGACTGCTCCTGCGCGTTGGGTTCCAGCACCTTGGACCTTCTGCCGACTCGAAGGTGGTGCACTGGTGGCTGGCCACTCGTGCCTTTGTGCCTCTGCGCTTCAGGGGAGGATTTGACTCCTTGGTTCTTCTAGTTTCGTGGTCTGTCTGGAAGGAGCGCAATGCTAGGACCTTCGGTGGCGCGCCATCATCGGCGGCCCAGGTGGTCGACATGGCCCTCGACGAAGCCGTAGGCTGGAGGGCCGCTGGTTTGAGACGCCTGGCCACTCTCCTGCTGCGGTCGTTTTGTGTGTTGCTGAACTGTGCAAAATTAGTGGTCGCCCGGATACGATAGTACAGCGCCACCGTTGAAGCCGGTGATCTGTGTTATGTGTCGCTCAGATGTTCGTGACATCTCGCTATCGAATGCTTGAGCTTGTATTAAACTCTCACTCCTCTTAACGAAGCACGTGCTAAGGCACGATTCCCAAAAAAAAAGATTTTGTGGCTCGTGATTAAAAGGGTAGTTTTCTTGAAGGAGTAGGAAACATCCCTAGACCAGCTAGCGCCTTGCATGCTGAATTATTAGGAATTATGAAAAGCCTGGAGCGAGCTGCTGAGTTGGGAATGACAAGATGGTGCGCTTGTGGCCAAGGCAATTAGGTCTACATACATAATTAGATAAAAGTAGTCTTGGTTGTCTGTTTAGACAGATTCATAAGCTCATGACGTCATATTTTGTACAATGCTTTATAGTTGTATGACCAAGAGCTTGTAATTGTGTTGCTGATGGTCTAGCGGGCTATGGGTGTACTTTGGAACATGGCTCTTTAATATATACTAGGATAAATGCCCGTGCGTTGCAACGAGAAGAGAAAAAGACTCTAAAAATCTTTTAGGTTAAGTTTAATCCGAAGTTTAAATTTTTAAACGATAACTATAAATAAACTCTTTTGGGTTTAGTTTAAAAATATGAAAGTAATGTAAGTAGATCCATTTCAAAATTTAATTTCATAGTACATATGCCTGTAGGCTATAACGGAAATAAAAATACATTAGGATTGTTCGGCATGATTTATGACGGTTGTTGTTGTTTTGTTGTGATAGAAAAACATTGACCAAATTTGACCGATCATAAGCTTTAGCAAACAAGGTCATTAACACAAAATAAGACATGAATGTTAAATACCTAAATATTTATATTTGTTCCTTTCTATTAATTTTTTGAGCTATAATTTTCTTTATGATGGATTCGTAGTGTAGGTTAACATTGATAATAATATCATAATGTCCAATTAATCTATACCTAGTAATAAAGAGCCCCCGTTGGATTGAGCTTAGGGCCCTGATGGCAGCAACAGTGGCCGATCCAAGGAGGGGTGGGGATGTCAGGTGGATTTGACGGAGCTCACCATAGCGCCACGGGGGAGGGGTGGAGTAAAAAGTGTCTCGCTCATGGTAGGGAGCTCGGCGAGACCGGCTGATGATGTGGGGCAGAGGAAGATGAAGGCGAGGGCGACACGAGGAGAGGAGAATACGAGTGAAAGAAGATACGTACGCACCCGCACATACGCTAAACATCACATTTTTTTTAAAAAAATCAGTCGAAAAATTTGTTTGGGGCAGAGGAAGATGAAGGCGAGGGCGACACGGGGAGAGGAGAAGATGGGTGAAAGAAGATACGTACGCACCCGCACATACGCCAAGCATCGTATTTTTTTAAAAAAAATCAGTCAAAAAATCTGTTTCTGCAAAAACAAATTTTCCAAATTTTAGAATAATAAATTTAGTCAAAATTATTTCACGGGAGAAATATTTGTCAAAACTGACCCAATCTCGAAAACAAATAAATACAGAAAGACCAAAGTTTAAATTGTTAATTTTGGTAGTGGTCCACGAGCCTTAATGATCTCACGTCGACCCCGTCCAGGTAAATATGGAGCAACGGGGCACGAGGCACTCTTCTTATAGCGTGAGCTCGTGGCTCGTCTGCCTTCAGCTGGTGAGGTGGTGCTAAACGCCCAGACCGAAACTGAACGAGCGCTCGTCTCCGCTCTACTGCCGCTGAGGTCTCGTGGGCTACCGAGACTGGGCCTTCAAGTTTGGGCCGATTTCGTTGCAAAGAGGTCTGGGCCGAGACGAAACAACCAGACTGGATCGGTTTTTGCTCCAACGGGTGCTGTCGACCAGACGAAAGGGGATGGAAAACACGCAGACTATTAGTCTCATATCGATCCGCTAATTTTGTGGGAATCCTAGTTAGTCTATATAAATAGGCTTGATGAAAACGGCCAGACCAAAAACAGTGAAGAAATTTTGCCTCTTTATTATTATTATTATATATTATATTATATGATCTCACGTCGACCCCGTCTAGGTAAATATGGAGCAACGAGGCACGAGGCACTCTTCTTATAGCGTGAGCTCGTGGCTCGTCCGTCTTCAGCTGGTGAGGTGGTGCTAAACGTCCAGACCGAAACTGAACGAGCTCTCGTCTCCTTTCTACTGCCACTGAAGTCTCGTGGGCTACCGAGACTGGGCCTTCAAGTTTGGGCCGATTTCGTTGCAAAGAGGTCCGGGCCGAGACGAAACAACCAGACTGGATCAGTTTTTGCTCCAACCGGTGCTGTCGACCAGACGAAAGGGGAGGGGAAACGGACAGGCTATTAGTCTCATGTCGATCCCCTAATTTTATGGGAATCCTAGTTAGTCTATATAAATAGGCTTGATGAAAACGGCCAGACAAAAAACAGTGAAGAAATTTTGCCTCTTTATTATTATTATATTATATATATATATTATATTATATATTATTAGGTATATACATTATTATTAGGTATAGGTATAGATATAGATTATTATTAGGTATAGATATAGATATAGAATAGATATAAACATATAGATATAAATTAGATTCAATGATAAATTAAGTAAGTCATGGATTATTTATTAGATTATAGAAGGATAAAGAGTTCAAAGATTTATAGTACTATATTTGTTATTTATTTTTTTATTTATATAAGAAAAATAGGAAAAAGTCATGTACAGTTAGATAGCATGCAGGGAAGCGGAAACGGAAGAAAAAAAAGGAAAAACGGAAAGAAGAAGGAACCTCCTTCGTTTAGTAAACGAACAACATTTTTTTCTCGGAGTTGCACAGAGAGAGAAACCGACAGCGTTCTGCGTTTCGACTTTCGAGTCCTAGATCAAATACAAAAAATTTGTTTCTGCAAAAACAAATTTTTCAAATTTTAGAATAATAAATTTAGTCAAAATTATTTCACGGGAGAAATATCGGTCAAAACTGACCCAATCTCGAAAACAAATAAATGCAGAAAGACCAAAGTTTAAATTGTTAATTTTGGTAGTGGTCCACGAGCCTTAATGATCTCACGTCGACCCGTCCAGGTAAATATGGAGCAACGGGGCACGAGGCGCTCTTCTTATAGCGTGAGCTCGTGGCTCGTCCGCCTTCGGCCGGTGAGGTGGTGCTAAACGCCCAGACCGAAACTGAACGAGCGCTCGTCTCCGCTCTACTGCCGCTGATGTGTCGTGGGCTAGCGAGACTGGGCCTAAAGAGGACCTCTTTGCAATGAAATCGGTCCAAACTTGAAGGCCCAGTCTCGCTAGGCCACGAGACATCAGCGGCAGTAGAGCGGAGACGAGCGCTCGTTCAGTTTCGGTCTGGGCGTTTAGCACCACCTCACCAGCCGAAGGCGGACGAGCCACGAGCTCACGCTATAAGAAGAGCGCCTCGTGCCCCGTTGCTCCATATTTACCTGGACGGGTCGACGTGAGATCATTAAGGCTCGTGGACCACTACCCAAATTAACAATTTAAACTTTGGTCTTTGTGCATTTATTTGTTTTCGAGATTGGGTCAGTTTTGACCGATATTTCTCCCGTGAAATAATTTTGACTAAATTTATTATTCTAAAATTTGAAAAATTTGTTTTTGCAGATTAGGTATAGGTATAGGTATAGGTATAGATATAGATATAGATATGAACTATGCTCCAGACTTTGTATTGTCTATAGTTTTAGGTGATAGAGCTGAAACCGGTTATTAGTAGAAGGTCTTTTTTCCGTTTCAAAGAAAAATGCAGGCCATCGAGGAGAGAACAGTTGCCGTCGCTGATCAGCGATTCAGGGCCGAAGTGGCCGAAGTACCTAATCTATCGATCTAGTGCTCGATCGGTTCCGTATTCTGGTGATTTACATTTTGTTGTTTTTAACATTGTCATGTCATATAAAATAAAATGAACTCTTTATTGAGAGTGAAAGTTTCATTCTAAAGTTTCATAGACATTAATAAATTTCATGACTTATTGAGAGTTAATATTCGTGTCAAGAGAGTTAACTCATTTCTTCTCTGTTCTTAAATACAATATCATGTCATTAAAAATGCTTATATGATAACATATTTAATGCAAATAAAACTCAAATAAAACTACCACTAAGATTGGGAACTGCTGCAGTGCTATGGCTGAGGCTGGCTGCTGCTTCCTATCGGCAGGGCCTGACGGCAGCCTGGGACGGTGCCGGCCTGCTACGGGCACCAGCTACCAAGGTTGCTCGCAGCGGAGCCCTGGGACAGGCGGCGTCGACAGAAGCATAGAGACCCATCTGCAAGAAAAAAAATGCGGCTCTTGACACTAAAAAATGAGACAGATATAGATGAATTTAAAAAGGTATTCGACCTGTAATATTAGGGTCGAATTTGTCTCATCAAGAGTCGGATGTTCTAAGTTAAATGGGCCGGATCATTTTGGGTGTCCGATCGCTCAGGTTATGTTCGACCAGGTGACCCTGGTCGGAGGCCTTACGATTACGATGAATTCTGAGTCCGGCGCTAAATATATGGATCCTTCTCTTGTAAAGACGTTTTGTTGATCAGTATAGGCTGATAAAGCCCATTAGACCGATCCGGTCGATCCAAGGATCGACAAGATCTGAGTTACATTGCTATGTCCGGTTTGGATTCTATATATTGATAGAGTCCGGGTAGGAAACTTGGAGATCATATATGAAGATGTTTCCTATTGGGATAAGACCAACCCCCTCTATATATATATATATATGAGAGGATCATGGCCGATTGAGACATCCAACCCTAATCGATCAAAACCAATCTACTACCCCTTTTACCCCTTTTTCCCTCTACCTTGCTGTTCGGCGCGTCTGCTGGCGAGACTCGACGGCGTTCTAGGCGGCCTTGCTGGTCATAGAACAACCTCTACGTGTTTCTCCCCGACGGATCTTCCCGGGAGGAGTTCTAGAGTTATCAACACAGGAGTCCAAAACCCTAGATCGATCTAAACCGGTCTCTAGATCGGTTTTCGTCGGTTTAGCCAGGATCCCTGCTGTCTTGGGTTGGACTGCAACCTCTCCGGGCGTTCTAGCCCTGCTGGTGTTTGATTTGGATCACTTCCGACGTCAACACACTTTTTGGCGACTCCACTGGGGAAGATTGAAACTTCATCTACTACCAACTTAGGCGGCAAAGACGGTGCTACTGATAAAGATAACATCGTCCGTCCTGTGGGCATCGACGAACTCCCCGATGAGTTGAAGCAACAAGCACAGGCCAAGCTCGACGCCGTCTTGAAGGCTTTCCTGGAAAGCTGCTCGAAGGATCAGCGCGGCAGGGTCACTCAAGACAAGCAACCAGACTTCAGCGATGTCATCCCTACCACGTCAACTACAACCGCTGAAGACTCTACTGACAAGGTAAACACCAAGGTACCGGAAGATTCTTACTCTACCCATGCTAATTATTCTGCGATGCTGGTTGATACTTCAAAAACTCTTACCAATACTATTCAGCATTCGTTTAAGTTACTTAGTGACCGCATGGATAAGCTAGAGGGTAAGACCGTTGAACCTGATCGCCCTACCGGACAACCACAGTTCGGTATGCCTTTTAATTTCTTCAAAGGCCAAACATCACACACAGAGTTTGGCCAAACGTAATCAGGAAACGATACTGGCAGGACCACTCACGGTGAAGCTAGTACATCGATGTATACCAATAGTCTCCACTGTGGCGCTGGTCGGACCACACAGACCGACCAGGGCGCAGCGACAAACAGAGCTTCAGGAGGACAGGGAACAGTATTGCCCAATCCACCGAAGTCTCCGAGCTATAACCCCATGCATAGTGGCACTCCTAACCTTGCTGACACCGAGTTTGGACGAGTTATAAATCGGTTTAAGGAAGAAATAACTAGGTCTCTCGAGACCAGTTTAGGGGTCCAATTTAAGCCTACTAGGACTACGTATTCAAAACCATACCCTTCATGTTTTGATTTCTTGAAAGCACCTGACGGTTGGAGGGTACCAGATTTTTATAAGTTTAGCGGTGACGGTAGCAAAACAACTATGGAGCATGTCAGCATGTTCCTTGCATAAATGGGTGAAGCCAGTACCTTAGATTACATGAATGTGCGACATTTTCCTTTGTCTTTGACTGGTACAACTTTCGCTTGGTTTACATCACTACCAGAATGCACCATAGGTTCTTGGGCCAAGTTAGAAGAAAAATTTCATAATCACTTTTATGACGGGGTTCAAGAAACTAGGTTGTCACACCGCACGTCGGTTCGACAAGGGCGTAGCGAGTCTGTGGTTGATTTCTTTAAGCGTTTTAAAGAGATTAAGAACCGATGTTTCCATTTGATGATCTCTGACAGAGATCTAACAGATCTATGCCTAGTTGGTCTACGTCGAGAGATCAAGGATAAACTTGAGCATCATTATTTATTTAATGTGAATCAGTTGTTGCAAAAGGCCGTTTCAATAGAATCGCATCTTAAAGAACCTTCTGATCCTCATAAGACTCATCGATGAGGCGAGCACATTGCCGAGATAGATTCTGATAGTTCCGAAGATGAGTCTAAAGATTGCTGCGCTGCCGAAATTCTATGGCCGGCGCAAAATAAACTAGTCACTTGACCTTCCCTTAAACCAATTCAAAAGAATCAGGGTGAGGATGTGAAATTTACTTTTGATTTTTCTAAATGTGACCGAATATTCAATGAATTACTTAAATTCGGTTATCTTAAAATTAATTATACTTTTCCATCACCCGACGAATTAAAAAGGAGGGATTATTGCAAATACCATAATTCTTTCTCTCATGCTACTAACGACTGCAATGTTTTCCGACGACAGGTCCAATCGGCCCTCAATGAAGGACGATTGAGTCTAACTGAGATGCAGATCAGTACTACTCCTTTCCCAGTTCACATGGTGGAAGCCGGGAATCCGGCTATTATGATTCGTCCGGAGCAAGCCGACACAACCAGAGGAAAGAATGTGGTCATCGGCGAACCACGAGCCACACCAAATACTGAGAGTGATTCAGGGCGCAAGGTGGTGCTCGAGAAGAGTGGTGATGGCAAAAGCAAGCTCACAATTACTGCAGGGTCAGCACGACACTTGCATAAACAAAGATATTTTGAGACCAGGGCAGCACAACAGAGACCGACCAGGTCGGGCCCTCAAAACGGCCAGTCTGGTTCATCTTCGAAGCAACCAGTGCAGTGGGAGCAGAAGGGCGACTAGGTCAAATGGGTTTCTCCTGACCCTGATGGAAACAATAAGCCGACTAATGTGGTCGGTCAAGCTGGTTCTAAAAACCCTACCCCTTCTGGAGTGCATGTCCTACGCACATTTGTCCTGCAGAAGCCCGAGATCGACACTTGGAAGACCAATGCAGATAGGAACAAGGGGAAAGTTGCTAGGGAGCCATGCATCTTTGATAAGCTCATGGCTAAGTACAAGCAGCAAAAGGCCGATTCTCAGAATCGGCCCTTAAAAAAGAGAGAGTCTACTCCTCCGAAGCGTGAGGATGGAAGGTCTAAGCAAATGATGGTGTCCTAGGCAGCATCTCCAGCACCAAAGACCGGCCCTTATTGGCATCAGTGGGTCCCTCCTATTTTGCCACCGCCACAATGGGGTCCTCAAGGGGTATGGGTACCCTATCCCATGCCAGCACATATGTACTACCAACTAGGATGGGGAATGCCCGTCAGTCGGCCCACAAGGATCCCAATGTTCGATCGTTTAGGTGATCGACCAAGCTCTAGTGGCGCAAATCAAGGTCGGCCAATCACGTCAAGAACTTTGACCTCTCAGGAAACAGGGAAGGCACAAGTGCGACAAATCTATGTACCTAAGAAGGTGCAAAGTGTCCCCATTGTTTCCCCGGCCAGATCCAATCTTGTACCTACTATCACGATCGGATCTATGGAAGTCCCTCTTGCCAATGAACCCGAGCCGATGGTGGTAGAGGAACCAACTGCAGAAAAGATTCCGGAAGCTCAAAATACTTCAACCGAGACAGAGGTAGAAAAGCCTGTTGAGCGTGATCCCAAGTACATGCAGCCCAGGTGGTGCCCTCCTGGTTTAACTAAGACTCAGCGAAGGAAGCTGCAGAGGGCCCGCTGCAATAAGCAGAAGCAGGAACGGCTCGAGAAAATGAGGGAAGATATATTCAACTCGATACATCATGTTTCCCCTCAGGGCAAGCGAGGGGGTGAAGAGTCGGCTTGTAACCAAAAGCCGACTTTGACAATTGTAGAGCTGGACAGGCCGGATCCAGAGTCGACCAGTTTAGGCACCGAATTTGCTGAAGTGGCTTCGAAACCAATCAGGTCGGACCCCAGTCCGACCACCTCGGGTTAGGTGTCGACCAATCTAGGGGTCGAGCAGGTTGGATCAGCTACTGCTGAATTAGGGATTGAGCCAACCCGACCAGATTCCAAGACCGAGTCAGTTCCTAGTACTCCGATGGAATCCGACATGAGTCTTAATGACCCTGTTTCCTCCGCTGGTATTGTTGCGACCAGTGAAGAATTACATGAAGAACGAGATGAGGAGATGGTGGATTATGAGCCTTCCCCAGAGAGGGCGGAGGTCAATGTGGTTTACCTATTGGCCGACTACTACGTGGTCGGAGATGATTCGACAGCGGCGGAATTCAAATTCGCTACACAAACTGCTGTGTTCCAGAAGCCGGAGGAATCTGTCAATCATCTTAAGCCATTGCATATAAAGGGTCACATTAATGGTGCGCCAGTTCACAAGATGTTGGTCGATAGCGGGGCGATCATGAACTTGATGCCATACTCGCTTTACCAGAAGCTTGGTGGCACTGATGAAGAGCTGATCAAGACCAATATGACTATCACTGGAGTCGGAGGAGGAGATCCTATTCCGGCCAAAGGAGTTGCATCCATGGAGCTAACCGTTGGAAGCAAGACTTTGGCCACTGCTTTCTTCGTCGCCGACATACAAGGTAGCTTGCATCAGTTTCTCATTCAGTGGGTGGGGAACGATGTTGAGGTAGTACACTCAAATTCATCGGCCTATGTAGCTACGGCCGATGCTCCTTTGCTCGGGGGGGGGGGCATGATACTATTGCTTGTTTATCTGGTCGGGACCTTTCTGATTTCTAGTTTGTTAGTGTTACTAGGGAAGGTTTCGTACCAGTGTCTTTAAAGCCGACCGACAATTGGTTCAACATTATCATGTAATTTAATGGATGCTAATGTTGATTGGTTAAAACATCGTGTTGAGCAGTATCAGACCTGTAAAGCCGATACTTGTGAAGCTATTGATGATTTTGATGAGCTCAATAAGTTGGGCCAAGGTTTCACGTCGGCCGATCCTTTAGAACAAGTAGATATTGGAGATGGTTTTGTACCTAGGCCGACCTTTGTGAATCAAAATCTTGAAGCCGATTATAAAATAAAATTAATCGCGCTTCTGAGGGAGTATGTTGATTGCTTTGCATGGAGTTATACGGAGATGCCCGGGTTAAGCCGAGAACTTGTTGAGCATTGGCTTCCTATTAAGCCGGGGTTCCGACCGTTCAAGCAACATCCTCGCTGTTTTCATTCTACAATATATGACCGGATTAAAGAAGAAATTAATTGGTTATTACAATCGGGGTTTATCCAGCCATGCAGGTATGCGGAGTGGGTCTCTAATATCATGCCTGTGGAGAAAAAAGGACACTGGGAAAATTAGGGTTTGCATTGATTTTAGAGATTTAAATAGAGCCACTCCCAAAGATGAGTATCCTATGCCTATAGCTGATATGTTGATCAATGATGCTTCGGGACACTAGGTTGTCAATTTTCTTGACAGCAACGCTGGTTATAATCAGATATTCATGGCCGAGGAGGATATGTCTAAAACAGCCTTCATTTGTCCGGGTTTTGTTGGTCTTTTTGAGTGGGTCGTGATGACATTCGGTTTAAAGAATGCAGGTGCTACCTATCAACGCGCTATGAATCTGATCTTTCATGATTTGATTGAGATAATCATGGAAGTATATATTGATGATATTGTAATCAAATTGGCTGCTCATGTGTCTCATTTAGTCGATCTGCGTTTAGCGTTTGAGAGAATGCGCCGCTATGGTTTGAAGATGAACCCATTGAAATGTGCTTTTGGCGTATCGGCTGGGAAGTTTTTAGGGTTCATCATTCATGACAAAGGCATAGAGATTGATCCTAAAAGGATAGAAAAGATCAAGAAAGTTCAGGCACCTACATGTAAAAAGGACTTGCAGAAGTTCTTGGGAAAAGTGAACTACTTGAGGAGATTTATTGCAAATTTGTCCGGGAAAACTGTTCCTTTTACCCCTATATTAAAGCTAAAGGATGAAACTGAGTTCATTTGGGGGGCAGAGCAACAAGAAGCATTTGAGAAGATAAAGGAATATTTGTCATCTCCGCCATTTCTTTGGGCACCTAAGAGAGGAGTCCCTTTCAGATTATATGTCGCTGCCGAAGAAAAGGTCATTGGAGTCATCTTAACACAAGAAGATGGAGGTAAAGAGTACGTGATTGCTTATATTGGTCGTCGTCTTCTTGATCCCGAGACAAGCTACTCCCATGTTGAAAAATTATGCTTATCCTTGTACTATGCTTGTGCTAAAATGAGACACTATTTGCTATCTAGTACATTTGTTGTTGCATGCCAGGCCGATGTAATTAAGCACATGTTATATCGACCAATCCTTAGAGGAAGGATTGGTAAATGGGCGTACGCGTTGATTGAGCTTGACTTGACTTACGAGCCATTAAAAACTTTAAAGGGTCAAGTTCTTGCTGATTTCATTGTTGAGCATAGTATTAATTTAGAAGATGAGATCAGTTATTTTACTTTTACTCCATGGAAACTTTATTTTGATGGATCGACTTGTAAGGAGGGCCAAGGTGTTGGTGTGGTCATCATTTCTCCTAATGGTGCTGAGTTTGAAATGTTGAGCCGGTTAGATTACCTGTGCACTAATAATCAAGCCGAATATGAAGCTCTTTTATTCGGTTTAGAAATGTTATGTTCCATGGAGGTTAAACATGTTGAAGCTTATGGCGATTCCTTGCTAGTAGTGCAACAAGTTGCTGGTAAATTTCAATGTTTAGAGGGATCGTTAAATGTTTATCTTGACATGTGCCTTAACATCATTACTCATTTTACCGAATTCCAGATTCGGCATATACCAAGACATGAAAATCATAAAGCCAACATGTTAGCTCAACAAGCATCTGGCTATTATGTTAGTAGACGCAATTTTCACATAAAGCTGATGCAACAGCGTGCAGAAGTATTGTCGGCTCCTATGGTCGACCAGTTTGTTTGAGAACCAGTTCGGCCACCTTACCTTGGAGACCAGATACGTGTTAAGCATACTTGGGTAGACACTATGGCCGACCAGGTTGTTTTTGAATCAAGTCAGTTAATTCGTCCGATTGACTTGATCGATCTTGGAACAATTAATTTGTCTGAAAAGACTCTAAATCGGTCTAAATCGAGTGGAACTGATTTAGAAGATTGGAGAACTCCCCTGTTTAAATATCTTAATGATCCGAGTACTAAGGTTGATCAAAGTGTTCGGCGGAGTGTATTTAAATATGTACTTCCCAATGGTGAGCTTTATCGAAGGACTGTCGAAGACTTGTTGCTTAAGTGTTTGGGATCTGATCAAGCAATGGTGGCTATGGGGGAAGTTCATGAAGGTATTTGTGGTACACATCAATCGGCACCAAAGATGAAATGGCTATTACGCAGAGCTGGGTTTTATTGGCCCACGATGATGGCTGATTGTTTTCGTTACTACAAAGGATGTGAGGAGTGTCAATGGTTTGGAAATATACAACTTGCACCTGCTGCTATGCTTCATCCTATTATCAAACCGTGACCTTTTCGTGGTTGGGGGTTAGACTTCATTGGCCAAATTCATCCCCCATCTTCAAAGGGACATCGTTTTGTTCTGGTCGCTACGGATTACTTCACTAAGTGGACTGAAGCGGTGCTTTTGAAGAATATAACACATAAGGAGGTAATTGAGTTTATTACTGAGCATATTATACATAGATTCGGCATACCTCAGACGTTAACTACAGATCAAGGGACATCTTTTATTTCTAAAGAGGTAGGAGATTTTGCTGAGTTATACAAAATAAAAATGCTCAACTCATCTCCATACTATGCTCAAGCTAATGGTCAGGCTGAGTCTAGTAATAAGACTTTGATCAAACTTATCAAAAAGAAGATTGAGGATAACCCGAGGAGGTGGCATGAGGTTTTGTCTGAAGCTTTATGGGCTCATCGTGTGTCAAGACATGGTGCTACAAAAGTTACTCCTTTCGAGCTGGTATATGGACAAGAAGCAGTGTTGCCCATTGAGGTAAATCTAGATGCATATAGACTGGCTAAACAGAATGATTTATCCGCTGTTATGTATCATGATGGACAACATTGATGAAGTGACCGATAAGAGATTAAAAGCTTTTAAGGAGATGGAGAAAGACAAAGCCCGGGTTGCCAGAGCTTACAACAAAAAGGTGAGAAGCAAATCATTCCAAGTGGGAGAATTGGTGTGGAAGACTATATTACCGCTTGGATCGAAGAGCAATAAGTTTGGCAAGTGGTCGCCGAGCTGGGAGGGTCCTTATAAAGTGATCAAAGTGATATTTGGAAATGCATATATGTTGGAGACGTTGCAAGGTGGAAGTCTCCCAAGAGCAATAAATGGGAGGCATTTGAAAAAATACTTTCCGAGTGCCTTCCAAGCAATGGCTGATACATGTATCGCCCTTAGAACAAAAATAGTCAAAAAATTTATCCTTAATTATCGAATAGCCGATGAGTTGGACATCGTTGTTATTCGATTTGTTTTTAGGTTCTGCTAAAGATCACCTAAAAATAGGGGGCATATGTTGACACTAAAAAATGACATAGATATAGATGAATTTAAAAAGGTATTCGGCCTGTAATATTAGGGTCGAATTTGTCTCTTGAGGAGTCGGATGTGCTAAGTTAAATGAGCCGGATCATTTTGGGTGTCCGATCGCTCAGGTTATGTCCGACCAGGTGACCCTGGTGGGAGGCCTTATGATTATGATGAATTCTGAGTCCGGCGCTAAATATATGGATCCTTCTCTTGTAAAGACGTTTTGTTGATTAGTATAGGCTGATAAAGCCCATTAGACCGATCCGGTCGATCCAAGGATTGGCAAGATCAGGGTTACCTTGCTGTGTCCGGTTTGGATTCTATATATTGATAGAGTCCGGGTAGGAAACTTGGACATCGTATCTGAAGATGTTTCCTATTGGGATAAGACCAACCCCCTCTCTATATATGAGAGGATCATGGCCGATTGAGGCATCCAACCCTAATCGATCAAAACCAATCTACTACCCCTTTTACCCCTTTTTCCCTCTACCTTGCTGTTCGGCGCGTCTCCCGGCGAGACTCGACGACATTCTATGCGGCCTTGCTGGTCCTAGAACAACCTCTATGTGCTTCTCCCCGATGGGTCTTCCCGGGAGGAGTTCTAGAGTTATCAACACAGGAGTCCAAAACCCTAGATCGATCTAAACCGGTCTCTAGATCGGTTTTCGTCGGTTTAGCCAAGATCCCCGCTGTCTTGGGTTGGACTGCAACCTCTTCGGGCGTTCTAGCCCTTGGGTTGGACTGCAACCTCTCCGGGCATTCTAGCCCTGCTGGTGTTTGATTTGGATCACTTCCGACGTCAACAGCCGCATAATTAAAAATTAACATGTGGGATTCATATTTTAATGTTTTGGGAGTGATTTTTGGAAACCTTTTGGAGATGACTTTTTTTCCTATATTTTTTGGGGGAGTTAGAAAACAACAAGTTTTTATAGGAAGAAAAAATAGAATACTCTTGGTCATGCTCTTAGGAAGAGGTTTAGAGAACTCTTGCAGACGTCCTTAGACTTTGTTTAGCTACACATAGATACACTTCAATCTACATAGGTTGAAGGATGAAACTTTAAACTAAATTCTACTATAATCTTACTTAAACCACGTGGATTATGGTGGATTTATGTACAACCAATAATCTCTTTGTGGAAGATGATATGGATAGTTAGTAACATATGAGGTGGATAACTTATACGTTAACATAGACTTGTAGTGGGCATTAGCTTTATAAGAGATATTGTTGACGCAAAAACGGCGTTCCGCGCCTGACACACAGCAAGCCGAAAAGCGTGGCTTCAAATGGGTGCCCGGGCGATTTGAAATCCAGAGACGTGCCAGTCGGTTTGACCTGAAAAACCAACAAGGGATAAAACTATGAGAATAAAACTGGAACATGCCGGGTGAGACCAGACAGTTCCATATTTACGGCCCTGAAGCCACTCATGACGACATACAACTATAGAAGCTGTATGTCAACAAGTTTAAAGGTCATTCGGCTATCTCTAAACATAAACATATGTAAACAGCTGATTACCGAACGTACGTACATGAAAAAGACATGCTTGGACAAGTAAAGATAAATTATAAATTGACGTGTAACCAAGCTCGGCAAACTAGCCGAGTTGGGGTCCATGAAGAAGGAACAGGCAAACAAACACGATTAAACCAATCTAAAACCTGCATCTGCCACACGATACCTAGTTTTATCTAAGCTCAAACGTGATTGATATGTATGAACCCACAACACGTAACAATCTAGATTAGAGATTAATTCGGCCATCATGATCATGCAATTATTGGAACACAAGTAAACTTGTAAAGCAAGGCCGAACAAAGTCAATCTAGATTGGGCAAAAGAGTGTTACAAAATTAATTAAATCATGCAACACATGGTAACTTACTGAATCTACTAGATCTTGCCGAATCTAATCGAGCCGATAACTATCTCGCCTTTGCTAAACATATCAAGCAAACGCCTGCCGCATGGTATTTGCTCATAAGTAAAGCATAAGCAAAGATTTCTTGATCATTAACAAAGGTCCACCGCACGACCATTGGAAACAAGCAAGACTACTTGCATCACATCTAAATCCACCGCATGATACTAGACATGATAACAAGGTTGTCGGGACTTACGGAGGTCGACGGATCGATGATTCCTCTCGAAGAACTCGACGACACGACAAAGGACTCGAAGATGGCACGGGGCCGGTTTGTATTGATATGGTTGTGAACCCTTTTTACAATAGCCAAGGGTTTATATTTATACCCTGGACACAAAACAAGTCCTAAGAGGATACGACTATGAAACGTTAAGGAAAAATACAATATTTTTGGCCTTCGAATTCCTTCGGAATCTTCATTGCCTTAATTATCGCCATCTTGTTGCTCGATCGGCTCTTGCTACCGCCGCTTCAACGGAAATCCCCTTTCTCAGAATAGCCGACCGCATAAGCAATTGCCGAACCCTTGGAAACTAGCCGACCGCATGGATACCTGCCGAATGCCTTATACGCCCATCTCCGTATACTGGCCCATCTGTCATCTTCTTACGCGAGCGAAAATCTGGTGTTAACACATGCCCCCTCAATTTCGGGATAAAAGTCATTTTATTTCAAAATTGGCTGCAAACTTCTTCCCTCTTCCAGGCTTGCACTTTTCGACACCGTAGCCGTCGCTCAAGAAATTCAAACCCCGGTGCAACTTCGAATTCACCCCGAATTCCTAATGGCGACTCAGGACGAGATCCCAGAAGTAAACCTCATTCATTCTCACACATCCGACAATTTCCTGCTAGTTTTGTCCTTCTTTCGACTCACCTTCTTCCCCAATTTTGTCATTCTCCGAAGGAATACAAGAACCAGATTCTGATTCCTCATGCTGCCAATCCTGACTCCTACCTTCTTGGCCCAATGGGAAATCCTGACCCAACAGAGATTATTGAGAAGGAAACCCAAAGAATTCCTTTCAAATCTGGAATTACTCCACCGAACCAATGGCCGAGCACCTTCAAGAACTGACTGTTTCCCCCAATTGCCAGGTGGCGAAATTGGTACCGGAGGATGTTGAAAAAAAGTAGCAGCCACTGGGAGAATCAAGACATCAGCCATTGCTTGGAATTATCTTTATCAGAAACACCCAGAAACGACTCCCTTCTGACAGCAGCTTCCCACTTTTGGTCTGACGCCATCAATGCTTTCATCTTTGGCCATGGTATGATGACTATTACCTTAGCTGATGTCTTTATGATGACTGGTCTGAATGTGACACTACCAGTATATCCTTACAAGTACAAGAACAAAAGTAATCAAAGAGCCGTCAGCTCTGGATGTGGATGGGCTAAATACATCCAGACTTATATGGAGACGTCTGGCACTATCTCTGACAAAGAGCTGATAGCCTTCATGAATATGTGGCTATGCAGATTCATCTTCTGTGGAAAATCCAACGAACCCACCCTGAATCATACGGTAATGGCTGAAGACTTATCTGCAGGTACTCAAATCCCACTAGGCAAATATCTCTTGGGGTCTATCTACCATATGATGCATCAGATCACTCTCCAGATGCACCTAGGTGGAGAAATTTCCTGCGTGAATGGTCCCTGGTGGTTGGTTCAAATGTGGCTCTAATTATATATGCATCAGATAACTTCCGTGAGCCTCCTTAATCTGAGTTTCCCTTCAGTTAACTATGCTGAAGGCCATACAACAAAAGTCAAAGCTTGTCAGACTTATGGAGAAGCAGCATCATCCATCAGTATTGACATAGACATTGGTCATCTCTTTAAGTTGTTCTTCAAAGGTTTTGACAATGCACTTTGACTTCCCTACAAAGAGAACGAAAATCTGACTCTTCCTTGTAAGTTCAGCTATGAATCCGGCTGTGCAGAAGTATCCATTGATATCTTCAACTCTTTCATCTAACCTTGCATTCTGCCAGCCGAATTTCATCATGGAAGATTAGTGCAGTCCACCTATGAATTTTATTATCCAAACATGGTGGCCAGACAATTAGGATGTGGCCAGCTGCCCCCAAGACCTTTCTTCTCAACAATAATAAAGCCCAGGGAAGCAATCACAGAAGGGACAGTGGCCCAAAAAGTCTTTGAATTAGGGTGGGAACTGCCAACATATGAACCATCTCCATTTGGGATAGTAGATACTGCTCATCCCCTTTTTACTTCTTGGTGGGAAGAATGGCACGCTCATATCTTCAATGTATCAGTCCACTCCTTATGTCAAAACTTGCAACCTGATTTTGCTTCTGATAGTGAGGTAATTTCATTATACTCATCATTTTCCCTTCTTGAATTCACTCCTCACCTTAACATTCGGCTATACACAGGATTTTGAGCCCTTACCCCCAATCAAGGTAATCCAATATTATCTGGCTAGACCTAATCCTGCCTTGGGTTTTAATGCTCCAAACCTGAAAACCTTCATGAAAATTCCTGCAACTTCATCCACTGCACCTTCAGGAGGAGAGGGTAAAAGAAAAGCACTTGAGAGTGTCCCTTTACCCAGGAAAACAAGGACCAAAAGGGCTAAATTATCTTCCAAGGTATGAATCCTTCATTCTGTATTAAGTAACTTCATTCGGCAATAGACCTGACCACCTCCATATTCCATCGCTTCTATTGCAGCCACAAGTTAAAACTCTCAAAATAGGTGGCACCTCATCAACTGTAGAACCAACAAATCCTGAAGGCTCAAAAAGCCAAGAAGCCGATGAGACTATAGGTAATACATTCGGCTAACCCTTTTCTTTTATCACATCTCTCCTCATACTCATATCATTACTTGAAACAGATGAAATTTTAAATTAGCTGGCAGAAGAACATTCTCCTGATCATGCTCCAAGCTCACCTCCTTTGAATGCCCAGCCAAGCCCTCAAGCAGGCCAGGATACAGCCCATCCTGATGACCAATCAGCTCAGCGGGTAAAGTTTTGTTTCAAACTATATTATTGTAACAAATTCATTCAATCGGCTAACGCTTCTTTCCCCTTTCTTAGAAGAATACCACCGAGCCGACCACGAGTTATTCCTTCCCTACTGAAGATTATATCACTGAGAAGGGTGAAGAAAATACTTCTCAACGTACCCTATCAATGGAAAATCAAGCTCGGCTGAGGAAGGTGATCACTCTATTGAATAAAGATACCGCCAATTTGGTTCAGGACGTAGATCAGATAAGAGACATTCTTGAACTTATTGATGAAGACATCCCCCCTGCTCTTTTAACTCCCTTAGAGTCTGCAGCCTGCCTTGACAACTTTGTTGGTATGGTGAGAAGGGCAACCAAGAACATATCATCTAGGGCTGTCTTGCAGAATGATAGGTCCTCAAAGAAGCTCGAACTTAAAGATTTGCATTCTCGCATCCAAACTGCAAGAAATTCCCTGGCAACCTTGGGGCCCGAGTTGAAGGCCATGGAGGAGGAAAAGGGCAGGTTAGAAGCTCAGTTAACTGAACTGAATGCCAAAATTCAGTCTCACAGGGCTCATATAGCTGATTTGCCGAAGAACATAGAAGTGGCTTCACTAAGGATGACTTCGGCCCTCAAAGAAGATCGGCCAATCAAAGCCAAGCTATCCAAGATCCAGAGCTCTGAAGATGAAGACCAGAAAGTACTAGACAACGTCAGCCGAATTAGGTCCGAGGCCATAAAGGCAATTAATCAGCTTCTGAATGAGTAGACATTGAACTTGTAACAAACTAAGTATAATATACTCTGTCTCTGCAAAACTATCTTTGTGTTTCCATGCCTTTATTTGTCTGAGAAAGCAATCAGCCTTTTCCTTTAAATTTTCCTATTACGATGCAGTCGATTGTCCTTATTTTTCTGATAGCCGAACGAAACTTGACTCAAAGAACCAAGGATATAGCCAAACGACGTTCGACTTAACCGAACCTGGCCCAGTCCAGTAACAGCCTAGACGAGAGGGAAAAACCCTACTTCGTCGCTTGGCATTCTTGCCCCACCACTCCGTGGAACTCGCCATGACTCCTTTTTTCGGCTTGTAAATAAATCCCTTTCGTCAGTCTTGATTGCCACCTGCAGTCAAGCATTCTTGCCTCCGCCTCTTCATCTTTCGCTCGACTCATTCCAGAAGCAAACCCTAACCTCCATAGCAATGGCGAATGGTGATAATCGCGGCAAGCATCCTGCCGAAGGGGAAGCAGACCACCGCAACGCTGGCGCCGTGGGTGAGAATCGGCTCTTTTGCCCCCTTGCAGTTCTACATTCTTGTTCATCTTTCGTCTGGATTTCGATTTTCCTCTTATTTACTAGGATAAGATTCATCTCCAGTAGCCAAAGCCATTCTCATCCTCAACCAGGAACCCCGTCATCTGGTTCCTCCAGCCCCTCCGACTCCTCAAACCCTTCCTCAGACACCTACTACTCCGACTGGTGGAGTAATCGTGACGCCTGTCGCTTCAAGGAGGAGAGGGACAAGGCCCGAGAGGAATTGGGCGAAGTTTCCAAGCAATACGGCATCGACCAGCTTGAATGGTAGGATCAGCGGAAGCAACTCTGCAACGCTATCACAGGTTAGTGAAATCCTCGCCCGATTCCCCTTCTTCTAATTAAACTTGCTTGCCTGACGCATCTTTTCCCTTGCCAGCATTGTCCGCAGAGGTCGACCACCTGAAGATTGCGGCAGCCAGGGTAGCCGACAAGGTGAACGCCCAGGGAGAAACCGTGGAGGCGCGCCTTGATGATGCAGATGGCCGTGTCGATCAAGCCGTCATTCACGGCGTACACCACAGCGTCGCCTTAGGACTGGCGGCGATGTCCACCCAGTCGCATGAGGACTTCTCCGTCATGTCAACCGGCTTCCGCGGTGACGAGCTTCCAGAAGATATCGAAGATCTTCTAGAAAGCTACGAGGATCATGTGACCGTACTCGCCCAGGCCACTAACGCCCATTCTGTTTTGAACAGGTTGTTTGATGAGTAGTTTGTACTTAGGAATGTCTGTAATAAAACTGCTCTCTCTTGTGAAACACTTGCATCTGTGAAATACTTGTTTGTGGTTCCTGTTTTTCTTCTTCGAATTACTGAAATCAGATTTCTCGTACAATATCACCTTTATTCGGTTAAATCTTATTTTCTCTAAAGGCGACATATGTCATGTCGGCTATTCTCCAAACTCTTGGAGCATTTTTCTACTAAAGGCGATGTTTTACATCGGCTATTTTTTGCGTACAAAAAATCTTTGAGTCTGCTTACGCACCAACTTCTACACTAGGATGGAATCTCTTGAGAAATCTCCCATTAATAGCTCTAGCAAATTCTTCTTATATACTGGGACCATGCTTGAAATCCACTCTGCGTATCTACACGGCCGAATGAAATTTGCTTTCAATAATCTTTCAACTTCTTTTTTCACGTCGGCCAGTACCTCCTCTTTGAAAATCTTCCGAGGAGGTTGTTTGCAAGGGCGATACCCAGGTTTGATCGGTAATCGATGCTCAACAATAGAACGGTCTAGTCCGGGCATCTCTATGTAATCTCAAGCAAAACAATCCTTGAACTCCTTCAAAAGGTTTATCAACTTCAATCTATATTCTGGATCCAAATTTGCACTTACATATATCGGTCTTGTTTCGGCTTCATTACCAATATTTACTTCTTCTAATTTATCAGCCGACATGAAACCTCACCCCAACTTTCCTTCGTTACCATCAATTGGATTATCCATTCAAAAATTGCTTTGAGAGCCGATTGCTTGGATCGGCTGTTGGTCCTTGTCGAAAACATTTACAGGACCTTCTTTCCAAACCCTTCCAGAGAAGCACTCGACACCATCATATTCCCAGTAAACGGGTTCCGCTGTAGCAACACTCACCGAATCATCAACATGGACAATTTCAACGTCATCCCCAATCCATTGGATGAGGATTTGATGCATAGTTGACAGAACACACCAGTTTGCATGTATCCAGTCCCTTCCTAAGAGCAAACTATATGCCTCCTTGCCATCGTTGACGAAGAAGGTAGTAATCAAAGTTTGACCCGATCGTCAACTCAACATGAACTGCTCCTCGAGTATCAGAAGGATTGCCAGCAAAGTCCCTCAACACCATGTCAGTTTTCAATAATTCCTCACTTGCCATCCCAAGTTTCCTGAAGGTAGTATATGGCATGATATTTATGGCAGCTCCCCCATCAATAAACATCTTGGTTAGCGGCTTGCCATTAATGTACCCCTTCACATAAAGTGGCTTCAAGTGACGATGCTTGGCTGGTTTATCAAAAACTGCCCATTGAGTGAGAATGAGCTGAGCCATCAGATCTTGGTACTCGTCTTCGTCAAAATCTGAATACACCTCTTCTTGGACATCTTGATCTCCGGGAGCTATGAATTCCGATGGGAGAAAGAAAGCCATGCATGCATTAGCCGAACGATCACCTTGATCAGGCTTTTCTTTCGGACGCCAAATTTGCTTTGTTTTGGCGCCTGCTTGTGCCAATTCTTTGTTCCTTAGGCGTTGCACTCTTCTTTTCTGGCTCTTTCTCAATCCTGGTGGACACCACTGTCCTTTCTGCCAAACATATTCATGGTATTATTCTTCCTCAGTGCGAGCCCAACTTCGATCGGCAAATTTTCTCCCTTGCCGATTTTCGGAATTACCCATTTTTAAGCGCCGATCGTCCTTAGGGAATTGCATCCCAAGCCTTTCATGGACCGAACGGCGGTTGACTCGAGACTGCCTGTACTCAGAATATTGATCACTGCATTCAGGACAATTGTTCTTAGCAGGCAGCTTCAAGCCTTCATTCCAACAATATTTGAAAAATGAGCACCCCCAATGAGATTGCTCTTGGTCTCTCGTATATTCTCGTTCCTCTCGGTACATTCTCTCTTCGTATCCGTTGACACTGGTTATCTATCATAATTAAGGGATAAATAAATATAAAAAAGGGCAAGAATTTGATCACCAACAAAGGTTTAGGGTTTCAACTGACAATATTCCACGAGTTTTGGTGAGTTAAGATTCTGCAGGGACTAAACCAGGAAATCAGCACCGATAGCTTCTCATAGAAGGAAACCGATGGGAGATAACGCAACCACCACGTAAGGATTATTCTAGAAGACTCCAGAGGACGCAAGAAGACACCAGGAGGTCGACCACCGCGAGAGGCCGACTGGTGGGACCGACCGATCCCACCAGGAGACCGACCGGTCGCCCCCTGGGCCCGCTAGGTTCCGTCCTCTGCAAGCTATCTCCACCGACCTTTAGGATGCATCTCGGCCGTACCTTGAGTCGGTTTGATCCAAGGGCCACGGTTCATCGCCCAGGGCTATATAAACAGCCCCTGACCCCCTCTTCAGAATCAATCAAGGGTTTGATCATTAGACATCATCAATCAGAGCTTCAGAAGGAGATCAATCGGAAGCCCTAGAACTTCATCTACCTAGATTAGTAGATAGAATAGGATTAGAGGAGGCAAGCTTCACTTGGATTCCTGACCTAATCACGAGAAGGCTCGGTAAACCCAAGATCTTCTCTCTTGTATTAACATTATGGATCTATTTCATAATTGCTCTTCTAGTTCATCATTGTTCTTCATTGTTTATGTTCTAGTTCATCGTCTAGTTCATGTTCATCGTCTAGTTCATCATCTAGTTCATAATCTTGTTCTAGTTCATGTTCTAGTTCGTACTTTAGTTCTTCTCGATGATCCAATTCACCTTATTGTTCATCATCATGTTCTAGATAACAATGCAATTGATATGATTAAGACATCAATGATTATATTCTTAGTTATAATGCTTATAGTCTGCTTTGATTATATATTTGGCATAGATAGTTTATCTTTATGTTTATACTCATGTTCGTATAGCGCTCATCTTAAAGTACAACGGGTGGGTGATAGATGTTGTGTAGGCATGGTGCCTATACATTATTTATCTGCGAATGCGTCCTATGTTCCGGATAGAGTGGTAGATCGCGGGTGTGACAGACCTGTTGAGTCCTCTGTATTCCACCTCCTGAATATAGTGTTCAGTATGGCTCAGTTAACTCATGGTTTAAGGGTTACTTTGTTTGACACTTTTACTATGGAGTTGCCTCTTGATTATAAATATGATGTGACCTAGCCAATGATTGCCAAATATAATTGCACTAATCAATGTATGCTACGACTTGTAATTATAATAACTTAGGAATGTTTCTCATTAATACCTGTTCTAATCATCACTTGCTAGGTAGCACTGTTCTAAGTTTATCCTTGATTGATTTGATCTCTATTATCCTTTATCAATTATTTATCATATCATTTACTCTGTAACCTGATTCTTGTTTGAAGTAATTAGTGTGTTATCAGTCTTACTATAAGTGTGCCATATTAAATGTTGTTAAGTCCTTACAATGCCATCATATCTTGAATTGATTAGTCTCTAGGCTAAATATAAATAACGATACCTGAGACTAGCTTGGGTGAAATGCTTCTACAACGGGTATGTTTATCTGTGCGCTTGCGGGTAAATATCTATCTTTAAATCCAGTGCCCTGATATATTTGCATTGCTAGCTTCATGTTGGGGATGACAACTTGACGTTAAGTGGAGTTAGTAGTGTCCCGTAAACTCTTTAGTGCTTTCACTAGTTTATTATTTTATGTGGCTCTCTTCTTAGAGTGATTCCATTAAGGAGTGTCAACAAGCATTTCTGGCGCCGTTGCCGGGGACACACATCAATTCAATTAGGGATGGTACCTAGGGTTAATTATTAAAATCTTTATAGGACACTGCATTAGCAACATTTAGAACGATAGCTAGAACGTATCATTTTACTTACACACATGTGATAATGCACTGATTATTTACTTTTACTCAAACAGACTTACCCTGGCTTTGTTTATCTTTTATATCTTATGCAGGGTGATGTATGACTGGTTTCCAACTTCCGAAAAACTACATTGAGGATCCCGAAGCTTTACTAAGGAAAACTAGACGCAAATTTAAGAGACCCTCAGCACCACTACCAGAAGTTAGCCAGATAAGAAGAAGCTTAACACCAGTGTTGGACACCATGGCCGACAAGACACTCCGCGAGTTCTCTGCACCAACCACTACGAACATCAGGACTGGACCAATAGTCAATGTGGGAGACAACGGATTTGAACTCAAGCCAGCTTTGATCAACATGGTGCAAGCTAATCAGTTTTGCGGAAAGGCACATGAAGACGCAAGCGCTCATCTCCAACACTTTCTAGAGATTTGTAGCACTTTGACCATCAAAGGAGTCGAAAGGGACGTCATTCTACTTTGCTTGTTCCCATTCTCACTCTTGGGGAAAGCAAAACAATGGTTCTACGCCAACAAAGATAAAAACACCTCGTGGGCGATCTGTTCAACTGCCTTCCTAGCAAAGTTCTTTCCAGTGGGCAAGACGAATGCCCTCCGTGCCAAGATTTCAACTTTTCAGCAACAACATGAAGAATCAACCCCAGAAGCTTGGGAACGCTTTCAAGACTACATATCAGAATGCCCTCACCATGGGATGGAGAATTGGCTACTCATGCAGACCTTCTACCACGGGCTCACTTCAAGTACCCGTGAGAATGTGGATGCCGCTGCTGGAGGATCATTCTTATCACTCACGATCAACAATGCAACTACACTCATAGAGAAGATGGCCTCTAACCAAGGTTGGAACGAGGAACGCTCTCAGCCACGCAAGAGGGGAGGAATACATCAACTAAAGGAAGTAGACACGTTGTCTGCCAAACTTGACCTACTCATGAAAAAGTTTGATGAACACACTCCCAAGAGAGAAGACGTCAAACAAATGTACGAATCTCGCATGACATGTGAAGAGTGTGGAGGCACTGGTCATTCAGGGAGCAACTGCCCTGAAATTCAAGAGGATGCAAAGTACATCAACAACAACACCAACTATCGTCCTCAACAAACTCAAGGATGGAACCAGCAATCAAGGCCTAATTACTCAGGTAACTACTCAGGTAACTACCAAGGTAATACTTTTAATCAACCACCTTTGAGAGAGATGATATCCAATCAAAATAAAATTATTGATAATATGTCTAAAAAGATAGCCTCCAATGATAAATTGCTTGAAAATATTAATACGAGAATGGATACCTTTACTTCTGCTATAAAGAATCAACATGGCTTTAATAAAATGATAGAATCTCAGTTATCTCAGTTAGTAGCTTCAGTCCCTATGGCTGAAAAAGGTAAGATTCCAGGAAATCCAAAAGAGCTAGAAACTGTAAATCTTGTAGACATCTTTGATGCAGGACACCTCATACCTAGACCTTCAAGAGAATGGATGGATGACTCCATTGCCCCAAAGAAAGGAGATCCAGGAAGACCTGTGATTCCAATTCATATTGGACCTCACAGTTTTGAAGAAGCAGTCTGCGACCTTGGAGCAAGCGTCAACATTATGCCAAGGGTAATATACGAACAAATACATGGTGCACCTCTATTATATACAACTATGTGTTTGCAGCTCGCAGATCAGACACTGTGCTATCCATTAGGAATTCTAGAAGATATCTGTGTACGAGTGGGACGCTCGTATGTGTGTGCAGACTTTATGATCATTCAAACAGGTGGAGACAAAAGAGCACCCATCATTCTTGGACGCCCGTTCCTAAGCTCAACGAAAGCCATCATTTACACGGACAGTGCCAAGATCTGTTTCACAATCACATGCAACAAAGAAAGATTCAGTTTTAAGAGACGTACACTCACTACCAAAGTCCACCCTCAGATGCCCTACGAAGATACAAACATCATATCATCAAAGAAGAAGAATAGGAACAGAAGGAGGAAGAACAAGGCTACACAACCACATCAAGACACAGTATGGATGGTCAACTCTGTCCAAACAGAACACGACCACCTTCTTGCATCACCATACCTCGCCAAGAGGGATGACCCAGGCGTACCCACCATCGATTGCAAGATCGAAGGAAGTACATTCCACAAGATGTTCTGCCACATTGGCTCAAGTGTCAATATAATGTCTAAGGTAACATATGAGCACTTATATAAAAATAGACCTATGTATCAAACATATGTGCAGCTACAGATGGCGGACCAAACTTATCGATTTCCGAAGGGAATAGTAAAGGACGTGATGATCCAAATTAAAGACCACTATGTTCCCACCGACTTCTTAGTACTAGACATGGGAAAGGAAAACAACATTCACATCATCCTAGGAAGACCCTTCCTCAACACCACTGGCGCCATCATCTACATGAGATCTGGAGAGATCCACTTCCAGTTCTTCAGAGAGAAGGTACGTTGTTACTTCAATAGTTATGCCACTAATGTACAGGAAAAGAAGAACCACTCAAGGAGGAGACTGTAACGTCCCGCCTCCACGCGGCCGGGCCCACTTACATCTGGCAGCTTTTCTAGGACATAGACTTCCCTCACAGACCAACACCAGTCTTTTCTGCGCACTTTGTCCTCACTCGTGCGCACCCAGGAAGAACTTCCTAGTCGGTCACCCATCCCTAAATTTCTCCAGGCCAAGCACGCTTAACTTTAGAGTTCTTTAGAGATGGGCTTCCGAAAAAGAAGTTGCAACTTGTTGGTACGAGTATCCTATTATTCCTGTTAAGCCTTAGGCCGGGATGTTACAGAGACGACGCACATCCCAACGCAACAAGAATCGACAAATAGAGGATGGATGGGCTGACTATGAATGAGAAGATATCCTATTAAAGGAAATGAAGGACGAAGAAGTAAAGGAGACAAGACCACCAGTTAAACAAGTATAGAAAAAGAAAGAGAATTCTACTGACGTGCAATCATCGAGGTCCTCCTCAGGATCTGCTGATGCACCCAAGGAAGAATAAAGAGCATACAAGGAGTCTTGTTCGATAGACTATAAACGTCAAATCCTCGCCGAAAGGTAACTCGGTAATTATCCATATTCATTAGCATCAAATTCATCATTGCATAATTTCAGCATAATCATATTAGTATCATATTTACTTCCTAGCAACTATATCTGCATTAGAAAACAAAATGGAAACTCTAAGCCCCATGAGAGTATACACTTTCTATGGAGGCACAAAAATAAACTATACATTTGCATTGCATATAAAATCTAAAAAAAGAGATACTATGTAACTCTGCTGAAACTCTGCTTAGTGGAAAGGAAGAATATAAATAATCTTAAGAGCTTTAAGACAACTAGACAAATGGAGGAATTTTATCACTAACACTTAATCAAGTTCCACTAGTTGTGTTGTCTATCTTTGAATTCAGCAGGAAGAGAAGAAGAGAAGGACTCAAGAAACCACTAACGGTCTACTCGTCTTCTAGAGAAAAAGAATACATCAAGATCCAGCTTGGGGGAGAGCACCCTCAGTTATCACGATAAGTATCATGATTTTTTATCTATTACTATTAGTTCAATTTAGTTAGATCAGGTCAATAAATATAGAATCCCCTAAAAAGATGAATAACTATTACAAAACTAAATAAAGATATTATATAATGAATAAATGTCTAGGTGGATACAAACTTAATTTTGCTCATGATGAACAATTGCTCTACCTTTCGAATTCAAATTTTCTTGAGTTTTAGACAAAGCTGTTCTGAATAAACTCTAAACCTAAAACATGTGGATGGCAAATGCTTAATCCAAAGTCTAGATAATTATGAGATATGATATAAAAAGGTTTGAGCTGCTGTTTATCTAATTCCTAGAGATACTAGAGTTCTGGAGATTTACACTTTAAAAGGATTAAAAACACATGATGAGATCCTGTATGACATAACATGAATTCCTACCCAGAGTCATTAATTTGATCTTGAGATAAGGCTACTTGCTTGTTATAAGTTTTTAGTTATGGTTGAGAAATTTATCATGCTCTAGAGATCAAGAATGTTTTATTAAAAGATTCACTCTTCCGAAGTAGTATTGTGTTAGAGGCATGGGCTATGCAAAAATATGAAAAGGAGGAAATAAAAAGGGACAAGTGTCTGACTACCTCAAAGAAAAGTATGAAAAAAAAGAATGATAGCCCATGGTCCCTCTAATTACAATATGCCAGCAAGAGATGACAAATTTCAAATGTTCTAAAGTCTTGATCTATGAGTATGACATCTTTCTTCCTAAACTTTGAACTTTGACTTGGTAAGATATGCTTTCTACTTCTTAAAGCTCCAGATATATATATATATATCCATAGAAGGAAGGAAAATGCATCAGTGAGGAATCATAAAATATAAAAGAGTGATTTGAGAGTGTCATACAGTAAAATCTCTGATCTTTATTTTTGAAAATATATAAAAACTCCAGAATGAAGGTTGATCAAGGACTTAGAGATACAGTGCTTAACTTGATTGTTCTATCTTTCAATCGTTTAAAGACCCAGGTGAAGGCAAAAGCTCCATAGTTAAAGGAAATATGAGAAAGTCAGAATAGTTAACTCTGAACCAAGGGAAGTTTTTCGTTTGAACATATGAACCCTTATAAGTGTGAAGGCATAGTAGAAGTTCCTGGTTCATCATAAATATTTGCTAAGGGACTAGCAAAAGCTAAGCTTGGGGGAGTTGTTGACACTGGTTATCTATCATAATTAAGAGATAAATAAATATAAAAAAGGGCAAGAATTTGATCACCAACAAAGGTTTAGGGTTTCAACTGACAATATTCCACGAGTTTTGGTGAGTTATGATTCTGCAGGGACTAAACCAGGAAATCAGCACCGATAGCTTCCCATAGAAGGAAACCGACGGGAGATAACGCAACCACCACGTAAGGATTATTCTAGAAGACTCCAGAGGATGCAAGAAGACACCAAGAGGTCGACCACCGCGAGAGGCCAACTGGTGGGACCGACCGGTCCCACCAGGAGACCGACCAGTCGCCCCCTGGGCCCGCTGAGTTCCGTCCTCTGCAAGCTATCTCCACCGACCTTTAGGATGCATCTCGGCCGTACCTTGAGTCGGTTTGATCCAAGGGCCACGGTTCATCGCCCAGGGCTATATAAACAGCCCCTGACCCCCCTCTTCAGAATCAATCAGGGGTTTGATCATTAGACATCATCAATCAGAGCTTTAGAAGGAGATCAATCGGAAGCCCTAGAACTTCATCTACCTAGATTAGTAGATAGAATAGGATTAGAGGAGGCAAGCTTCGCTTGGATTCCTGACCTAATCACGAGAAGGCTCGGTAAACCCTAGATCTTCTCTCTTGTATTAACATTATGGATCTATTTCATAATTGCTCTTCTAGTTCATCATTGTTCTTCATTGTTTATGTTCTAGTTCATCGACTAGTTAATCATCTAGTTCATAATCTTGTTCTAGTTCATGTTCTAGTTCGTACTTTAGTTCTTCTCAATGATCCAATTCACCTTATTGTTCATCATCATGTTCTAGATAGCAATACAATTGATATGATTAAGACATCAATGATTATATTCTTAGTTATAATGCTTATAGTCTGCTTTGATTATATATTTGGCATAGATAGTTTATCTTTATGTTTATACTCATGTTCGTATAGCGCTCATCTTAAAGTACAACGGGTGGGTGATAGATGCTGTGTAGGCGTGGTGCCTATACATTATTTATCTGCGAATGCGTCCTATGTTCCGGATAGAGTGGTAGATCGCGGGTGTGACAGACCTGTTGAGTCCTCTGTATTCCACCTCCCGAATATAGTGTTCAGTATGGCTCAGTTAACTCTTGGTTTAAGGGTTACTTTGTTTGACACTTTTACTATGGAGTTGCCTCTTGATTATAAATATGATGTGACCTAGCCAATGATTGCCAAATATAATTGCACTAATCAATGTATGCTATGACTTGTAATTAGAATAACTTAGGAATGTTTCTCTTTAATACCTGTTCTAATCATCACTTGCTAGGTAGCACTGTTCTAAGTTTATCCTTGATTGATTTGATCTCTGTTGTCCTTTATCAATTATTTATCATATCATTTACTCTGTAACCTGATTCTTGTTTGAAGTAATTAGTGTGTTATCAGTCTTATTATAAGTGTGCCATATTAAATGTTGTTAAGTCCTTACAATGCCATCATATCTTGAATTGATTAATCTCTAGGCTAAATATAAATAACGATACCTGAGACTAGCTTGGGTGAAATGCTTCTACAACGGGTATGTTTATCTGTGCGCTTGCGGGTAAATATCTATCTTTAAATCCAGTGCCCTGATATATTTGCATTGCTAGCTTCATGTTGGAGATGACAACTTGACGTTAAGTGGAGTTAGTAGTGTCCCGTACACTCTTTAGTGCTTTCACTAGTTTATTATTTTATGTGGCTCTCTTCTTAGAGTGATTCCATTAAGGAGTGTCAACAGTACCTCTGTTGCTCCTCTATGAACTTTTGTTCCTCATAAAACTTTTGCTTCTGGTGTCGTTCCTGCTCCCGACGCCATTTGTTCAACAAAATACGTGTTGTGACCCTGGGCCTGGAAGCTTCTCCTCTTTCAGTTCGGCTATTCTGGAAATGAACCTATTGTCAAAATTCTTCATTTGTGATCTGCCGATCGGGATCAACAGCGCCGATCTTTCTTGCTTTATCGGAGGTTAATACCTTCATCTTGCTTTTGCCCCTGGGGTCATCTGCATTAACCATGTTTACGGAGAAAGACATGGTATTCTGTGCAAAAGGGTTACCATCAATTTTCATTTTTCCATCAAACTTCAAATGCCCTTCCTGGATAGCCTTCTGGATCCGCACTCTGAACACTCGACAATCATTTATAGAGTGAGATCTGGTGTTTTGGAAACCACAATACTTCTTGTCTTTAACTCCTTCAGGGTGCAGCATGGGATGGCCTTCCGGCAGTTTGACGCGTCCCTCTTTCAACAACAATTCAAATAGCTTATCCGATTTGGAAACATCAAAGTCGTAGGTACCCTTTTGCTGCCTCAGCCATCGTTGATTGACTTGAGTTGGCTCTTTCGCCCAGACTAACTCAACTGCAGCTATCTCATCTTCGTCATCATACTCCATTGCTTCTTCTAAGAAAGTCTGATACATTTCGCTTGCCACATCACCTTTCTAGAATTGGTTGTTTCTCCTAAACCCTTGAGCCTGACTACTCATTATTGCCAATCATTGTGATAACTGCCCAAGATCTTCAAACTCCATGCCGAATAGCTTTTCCCTGATATTCGACAACATGTCAGCTATAGCTATCCCTGGCAATTGATCATCTGGTAAATTCAGGGAATAGCAGAGATTTTTAGTCTCCCTGAATCTGCACAAATATTCTTGTGGCGTTTCATTAGCCCTCATTTTCAAACTCATGAGGTCGACCAACTTCTTCTCATTGGTCCCCGTAAAGAAATACGCATGGAATTTCTGCTCCAATTCTGTCCATGTTCCAATAGAATTCCCTGGTAGAGATGCGAACCATGAGAAGGCTGGTCCTGTTAATGACAACGGGAAGTACCGAATCCTCCAAGCTTCATCTACAGATGCTTCCCCAAGTTGCATTAAGTAACGGCTGATATGTTCTATAGTGCTAGTATCATCCTGGCCTGAGAACTTAGTGAGATCGGTGGGAGGTTTTACCCTTGGCGGAAGCGCTACTCGGTTATACCACTCTGGGTAAGGGGATTTGTACGCATATGACTAATTCTTTGGCTTCAAGCCGAATTGATTCTGCATCATGTCAGCCATCCTGTGCATGATGAGGTCGATATTTGAATCTGGAGCCGCATGTGTCTGACCTCCAAGAAATGCCCTGCTGAATTTTTATAGCCTGGATTCAGAAAAGCATCAATCACACTGTAATCAACGAACTCCTGATATCCATTCCCAAACATGTCCTTTTGCAACCTATTTGTTGCGGGAGACACTCTGAAGGCAGATTGTGGGATGTTTCCCGTCGTGCCGAACGCGAGTTGGCCACGAGTCGTGGGAGGTTGCTGCCCCTCGTGAGGGACCATTCCACCTCTGCTTGTACCAACTCCGCCGTCTTCAGCAGTCTTTCCTTGATGTTGGGGTACGGGGAATAACATTGGCCCCTATATCAGGCCAGCGGCTTCCTCAAAACGTTTATCAACTGTCGGGCCAAAAGTACCAACCATGATGGCACGAAAGGTATTTAAGAAAGCTGATTGATGATTTGTCATGGCCTCTGCTATAGCCTTGTACACCAGTTCAGATAGATTTTGAGCATCTTCCTCATCAGTGCTATCAGATTGATGAGGAAGGAGAGTTCTTGGGAGTGACTGCTTCTGGAAAACCTTGTTACTCTTATTCTTAGAGAAGGACATCAAGCATTTGTGCTGAAACTCATTGCATGCTTGTTGAACTAAATCTCTCAAGTCTAGTGGCAATTCATCTATGGTCACGTCCAGAACTTGATTGTTGTCAATTTTAGGCATCTTGGAATGTGGTGTCCCACCAGGCGTGCCAAAAAGTGTGTTGACACAAAAATGGCGTTCCGCGCCTGACACACAGCAAGTCGGAAAGCGTGGCTTCAAACGGGTGCCCGGGCGATTTGAAATCCGGAGACGTGCCAGTCGGTTTGACCTGAAAAACCAACAAGGGATAAAACTGTGAGAATAAAACTGGAACATGCTGGGTGTGACCAGACAGTTCCATATTTACGGCCCTGAAGCCACTCATGATGACATACAACTACAGAAGCTGTCTGTCAACAAGTTTAAAGGTCATTCGGCTATCTCTAAACATAAACATATGTAAACAGCTGATTGCCGAACGTACGTACATGAAAAAGACATGCTTGGACAAGTAAAGATAAATTATAAATTGACGTGTAACCAAGCTCGGCAAACTAGCCGAGTTGGGGTCCATGAAGAAGGAACAGGCAAACAAACACGATTAAACCAATCTAAAACCTGCATCTACCGCACGATACCTAGTTTTATCTAAGCTCAAATGTGATTGATATGTATGAACCCACAACACGTAACAATCTAGATTAGAGATTAATTCAGCCATCATGATCATGCAATTATTGAAACACAAGTAAACTTGTAAAGCAAGGCCGAACAAAGTCAATCTAGATTGGGCAAAAGAGTGTTACAAAATTAATTAAATCATGCAACACATGGTAACTTACTGAATCTACTAGATCTTGCCGAATCTAATAGAGCCGATAACTATCTCGCCTTTGCTAAACATATCAAGCAAACGCCTGCCGCATGGTATTTGCTCATAAGTAAAGCATAAGCAAAGATTTCTTGATCGTTAAGAAAGGTCCGCCGCACGACCATTGGAAACAAGCAAGACTACTTGCATCACATCTAAATCCACCGCATGATACTAGACATGATAACAAGGTTGTCGGGACTTACAGAGGTCGACGGATCGATGATTCCTCTCGAAGAACTCGACGACACGACAAAGGACTCGAAGATGGCACGGGGCCGGTTTGTATTGATATGGTTGTGAACCCTTTTTACAATAGCCAAGGGTTTATATTTATACCCTGGACACAAAACAAGTCCTAAGAGGATACGACTATGAAACATTAAGGAAAAATATAATATTTTTGGCCTTCAACTTCCTTCAGAATCTTCATTGCCTTAATTATCGCCATCTTGTTGCTCGATCGGCTCTTGCTACCGCCGCTTCAACGGAAATCCCCTTTCTCAGAATAGTCGACCGCATAAGCAATTGTCAACCCTTGGAAACTAGACGACCGCACGGATACCTGCCGAATGCCTTATACGCCCATCTCCGTATACTAGCCCATCTGTCATCTTCTTACGCGAGCGAAAATCTGGTGTTAACATATATAGATTAGAATAAATGACGCTAGTGAAAGCATCTAGGCCCCTAGTGGGTTTTGATGATTGATGACAACATAAAATTATTGTGACTAACGTGTGTTTTGCAGAAACAATGAGAATTAGGTCACAATAATGGCGACGATATGGGCAAATGGTTTTTATACCACCTAAGCGATGGAAATTGATTCGATTTTTTCAAAGGATGGACAACGAAGACGGAGATAGGCTAGTTCTAAGTGTCATTTGGTTTTGAGAGACACTTAGATTAGTTTAGATCTTTATTTTTCCTTTGGTCGTACTATAAAGGGGAGCGTGAATGGGTAGCTTGACCTAGATAAATCTATTGAGGTAGGTATGGTGCACACTTGTTATTTCATAGCTCTTGTTAGCCCAAAGATAGCCCATAGGCCATGAGGATCGAAAGTCCTTTAGGCAGGCTCGCGGTCCAAAGTCGTTTCGGCCTTCACAAGGGCATCAGACGCGGCCCCTGCTGGCGTCGGACATGTGTCCGATGTCAACTGGAAGTGGACAATGAGCTTGTTCGTGCATCGGACGCAACAGTGACACTGTTCACATGGAGTGAAAGTCAGCATTACATCAGACGCTGACATCGGACGCGCCGGGGGTGCGTCCGATGTCCATGCAGAAAGGTTCCAGAAAGTGGTTTTCGCCATCAGACACGTCTGATGTGGTGCCAGCATTCGATGCCACTTGACGTGTGTTATCAAAGACAATACACATTACTGTTACCCGAGGCATTGGAGCATCGATGCCAGGCATCGGAGCGTCCGATGCCCCATTTCCTGCAGCAGTTTACCCCTTCGCGGAGATTTTGAGTGTGGGGCTATAAATACTCCACCACCTCCTCCATTTAGGGTCTCTTGCCCATTTGATCAGCTGAGAACATCCTTAAGTGAGCAAGGAGTGCAAGAGCTCTAATGAGGTTGTGAGATTTGTTAATCGCGAGATTAGACACCTCATTAGAGAGTTGTGAGTAGCAAGTGTGCATCCATTCATCTCTTTGGCCTTGCGTCGGTCAAGTGAGAGTTCTAGCTTGTTACTCTTGGTGATCGGCATCACCTAGACGGCTTGGTGGTTATTGGGAGCTTGGTGATCATCCGGAGAGTTTGTGGATGACCCAACTCAAGTTTGTGACCGGTTGTGAGCGATTCACCGAGTCGGAGTGACGAACAACCAGCTCGTAGTGAGCACTTGATCCTTGCGCGGATCAAGGGGGAGCGATCCCCTTGCACTGGGTGATCCAACGAGGACTAGGGGGTGTGCTGACACCTCGATGCCTCGACAAAACATCATGGTGTTCCTCTCCTCTCTTTACTTACGCATTTACTTTGAGCATTTCAATTCTGCAATTTACATTTGTTGAAATGCCATGCTAGAATAGGATTGGAAACTAGGTGATAGTCTTTTGTGCGGGAGAGAGTCTTTACTTGATACACTACTAGGCACAAGGGGTGAAGTTGGGGTAGTTTAGGTTTAATTCTTGCGAGAAATTTTAGAATAGCCCAATTCACCCCCTCTTGGGCATCTTGATCCTTTCAATTGGTATCAGAGCCTTGTACTCTCAATTTAGGCTTAACTGCCTAGAGTTAAGATGTCTGGAGGTGATGGACCTCCTCGCATGTTCGAGGGAGACGACTTTCCATATTGGAAAATCTGTATGGAGTCGTACCTAGAGGCGGTTGATGTTAGTGCTCGCAGTACCGCATTAGAAGGCTTCCCCAAACTAAGAGATGCCACTCATCTTACTCCTAATGAGGAGGAAAATGAAAAGTGAAATGCAAAAGCGAAAAATGTCATATTTAGAGGCATTTTCAAGGATGTGTTCAACCATATCCAGAACCACAAGAACGTTGAAAGGTCGAGATGGCGGACTAGAGGGGAGGTGAATAGTCCTTTTTAAAATTAATCGTACTGGCTAACTGAAACAAATGCGGAATTAAAACTATCGGTCTAGCCAAGACTACACCCCTCTACCTATACTCTATGACACCTTATAAAAGATCCTAAACAAAGCAAATAAGGTGTCGGGCTAGCTAAAGCTCACCTAATCAATCTAGCTTGCAAGGTCACACAAACCTATGCAACTAGTACTCTAATCAAACACAGGGGAGCTCCTACATAATCTAGTGATGCAAAGCCACAAAGCCTAAGCTCACTAGCAATGCTCAATGACAAGGCTACACAAGCCAAATTAGAGAGCTCAACTTAGCTACACAAACTAAGCAACTAAACACTAGCACAAGAATAAGTGTTGCAACACAAGCTAGTGTAAACAGCAGGCAGTCGGTACTACCGGGCTACTAGGTCGGTACTACCGACGCCAGTACTACCGGGCTTTACGGCCGGTACTATCGAGCACCTGCAGGGAGCTACGAAATCAAAGCGGGTGAGATGCAATCTCAGATCTAGCAATTACCCCACTTCCCTAGATGATGTAGATGACGAATGTAGCTTCCCCTCGTCTTGATTCCTTGCCAAAAGGTAGATCTAGTCTTCCCAACCTAAGATAGAGTGAAGAAGGGAGGAAGAACACGAAGAACACAAACAAGCGTAATATGCAAGGAACAAAGAACAATAAGAGCAACAAGAAACGGGGACACAAGATTTTATCCCGAGGTTCACTTGGTTGCCACCAAGCTAGTCCCCGTTGAAGCAAGCTGTTGACGCAAAACGTGACACCTCACGCCAAGCACATAGCAAGCCGAAAAGGTAGCTTCAATCAGGTGCCCGGAATGTGCTGAATCCGGAGACGTGTCAGTCGGTTTGACCTGAAAACCAACAAGGGAAAAACTGTGAGAATACCTTTGGAACATGCTGGATAAAACCAGACAGTTCCATATGTACGACTTTGAAAGCCAATCACGATGGCACACAGCTATAGAAGCTGTCTGTCAGAGCATGTTTATAAAGTCATTCGACTAGTATGAGAACAGAGTATGTAAAGCATATTAACTACCGAATGCATATGTAAAGAAAGACATGCTTGAACAAATTAAAGATATTATAAACCGGTAACTTGCAAATATAGATCTATTCAAATAACACATGCATAGGCTAATCCGACTAATCTGCCGCACGTTTAGTCTTCATAAACCGGTCAGGCATAAACTCAAGCGAAGCTAATCCACCGCATGATACCACTTGCTATAAGTTTACACCACTTCTTATAATTAGATTAATCCACGGCATGATACAATCTAATTATAACAAGCTAAAAGCATGCATATATTTGAACAGATCTATAAAGGCTCATTACTCGTGTAAGCTTAACCAAGATCGGCAAACCAGCCGAATTGGGGTCCATGAAGAAGGAACAAACAAGCAAGCACGATTAAACTAATCTAAAACCTGCATCTGCCGCACGACACATAGTTTCATCAAAGCCTAACCATGATTGATATGCATGAACCCGCAACATGTAATAATCTAGATTGAAAGTTGATTCAGCCATCATGATCTTATGATTAAAAGAGAGCACAAGCAAACTCGTGCGACAAGGTCGAACAAAGATCAATCTAGATTGGGCAAAAGAGTGTTACAAGAATTAAATAAATAAAACATATAACACATGATAACTTAATGAATCTATTGGATCTGCCAAATCTAATAGAGCCGATAACTATTTTTACTTATGACTTAATCCGCCGCACGATACAAGGCATAAGCAAAAACTTCCCGTCATAAGCTTAAATCCGCCGCACGATACTAAGCTTAACATACGAGACTACTTGCATCATATCTAAATCCACTGCATGATACTAGACATGATAGCAATGTTGCCGGTACTTACGGAGGTCGACGGATTGATGATTCCTCTCGAAGAACTCGACGACACGACTAAGGACTCGAAGGTGGCACGGGGCCGGTTTGTATTGATATGGTTGTGAACAATTTTACAATGGTCAAGGGCTCATATTTATACCCTGCACGAAATACTAATCCTAAACGATTACGATTTACATAATAAAATATGGAAAGATACAAATCCTACTTCCTAATCCTTTTGGCGTCTTCCATTGTCACGTGTCTTCTCGTATAAGCCGGCTTTGCTCGTAACATCCATCTCCCGAATGGAACCACCATCTTGTAAAATAGCCGACCACACAAGCATGCACCGAAACCCTGAGGATCAAATAGCCATCCGATTGCTTGCCGAATCCTTTCCCCTCTGCTGGCTGGGTCCACCTGTCATACTCTTGCGTGTGCAAGAATTTGGTGTCAACACATGCCCCCTAAATTTGGGACAAATATTTGTTTCAAAATTCCTTTTCCATACACACACACGTGGAATCCCCGGAAGCATCTACCTTTTGTAGAAACCTCGCATGTCATAATTACTTCACCTACCGATTCATCTCCCGATGCACCTCTTGGGATCCTTTAAAATCCCCCTTCACTTTGTTCTGACTCGTGCACCTTAAACTCCCCTGCTTCGTTCTCGAACCAGAAAAACCCTCTTTTCTCCTGTTGTTCCCCAATCAACCAGAAGATGTCTTCCAAGGCAAGCCGCCATAGCTCCGAGTTCGGAGCTTCTGGCACATCTAAAAGGAGGTTGCTCCTTTTTCCCTTCTCTTGATTGTTCCAAAAATGAAGCAGTAATTCTTACTTCGTTGTTTCCTTCAGGAGAATCAATGACGACCTCCTCGAGGACCTGACTCGGAAGCTTGCGGACCTTCAATTTGATCTGGAGGGAAAGGATTGGGAGATCACCCGAATCTCTCGAGAGCGTGATGGTGCTCGGGAACGAGCCACCGGTAAGTATTTTCTTCATCTCTTTCCTTATTCTCTTCTTTCACCTTTATTCACTCTTTCTCCTTTCAGCTCTAGCAGCCAAACTCCACGCCCTTGAAGCTGCCATCACCAAGCTCGTCGTTACGGTCGATGTAGCAGGTACGACACCCCTGAAGCGGGTGAATGAAGTTAACCGAATCCTCCCCATCATCTCTAGGGCCGGCATGGGGTACGGTGCGACGCTCGCCTTCTCCGCCGTGAAGATTCATTCTGGCGCTGATTACCGCAGATTTGATGTCTGCGAGCAAGAACTGGAGGATAGAGTAGAACACTCCGTAGAAGATATGAAGGAAGTTGGAACGGATCTGGCCGACATCTTTGATCACTTTCTTCCGATTAGGTGTAGGATGGAGTGGACAAACTGATAACCTTGCATTTTCCCTTTGTAAATAAAAATCCTCTGTTCGTCCTCTTGAACCCAATCTGTGACTGATCCTTCGAGATCAACATATGCTTTGTTTCGTGCACCAGCTACCGATTTGTTTTTTACCTTAATGGTCGATGTGCATTACATCGGCTGTCGTTGATAATCATGCTGATTGTCACTTCCCCGCAAGTAACCATTAGTCACCAAAGTTGTCAGCCTCTCGATTCATGATGACATTAGGACAAAATTCTTCACGGGACTCTCCCCTTTTTTCAGCTTCCTGCCCTTAGTGTCAATCGGCAATATGAATCCTTTTAAATAATCAGCCGAAAGCGAACACTCCGTATAGCAACCATTTTCAGCCGAATTCTATTGGTCCCACGAGCTCCCCAGGTCAGCAAGACTTGGCTCAATAACGGCCTGTAGACTATGAGTACTCCAGCCCATTGTGTGATTTAACAGTGCGCAAGCTATGGCTTTTAGAAATATGACCTCAGACAGGTCATCCCCCTTGACTATAATTGATCAATTTGACTTGCAAACTTTCTACTTCTCGACTTTCAAGCTCAAGCCAGGGAGAAAATCTTTCACCTGCGCTTCCAATAATGGTAGGCAACAACAATTACTGCAGACACCCTACTGGGAGTAGGGCAAGAGGAAGCTAGGCATCAACTCACTGGTGTTTATGGGTAAAAAACTGATTTCTTGCCCCCCCGTGCGGTAGCTTCTCTTATTCATCCATCCTTGACTTACTGCCTGACACATTTTCCTTCCTTCGCCAGCTCTTCCTGCGAAGAATGACTGTCTTGATGCTATGGATGGCCGCACAGATCGGGCCGTCATCGAAGGTATGCACCTTGACGCGGCTCTTCAGATGAGCCCTTGGACAATTTTGAAGATGATGACTACGCCGCTGCCCTTCGCTGAAATCACTGGTCTTTGGTCTATTCTGAACAAATCACTCTGAAAGTAGTTTGTACTAGGACAAATTTGTAATTGAATAAATGAAGCTTGTTCTTCTCTGAGCAATGTTTATTTGCATCTCTCGACTCCAATGACCCCTTTTGATTGTAACATTCCCCAGAAGAACATTTGTCGAACGTATGACGTCATTTTAGTCGACCGGATCCCGTTTTTGATGTGTTATGTCACTCGGCATCTTATTTACTGCACTTCATCTTCCTCTTCCCCCAATATACCTACTACTTGAAAAATGCTAGGATTACCGGGTCATGAACACTCTTGCACTAAAGGCGATATAAGTAATATCGGCTATAACTTAAACTTCTTGGAATATTTTTTCTGCTAAAGGCGATGCTTTACACATCAGCTGTATAAAAATGTCTTTGCATCCGCTCTAGATACAATTTCCATGCATTCGGCCTTTAACAAATAGTGCCGAAGCCTTAATCCACGAGTGGCGCATATATGAACAAAATCTCTCTACAGCCGAATACCCTTCTCTGGGTTTAACATTTTCGGCTAAAGCTAGCTGCTACCTATCTTTTCCCTTAAAATAAGGGCCGATCCTGCTGTAAGGCTATCGGCCGCCACGTACAACTTGAAACGATCACCAAGTTAAGGAAATGCCTTCATATACTTTTCAATTTCACCAAGACTCTTCGTTGTACGTCACTTCGTGTAAACTCCCAACCTTTTTGGGCTTCAGCAACGGAGAAATAACCAGAACTTTTTAAACGCTCGAGACCCAAACTTGGTATACATCGGTCCTATCTCGGCTTCATGATCAATACTTTATTCCTTGTCAGCCGACATGAAACTTGATCTCAACTCTTCTCCATTACCATCAGCTGGATTATTAAAAATTACTCTGAGAGCCGATCGTTTGAATTGGCAGTTGGTCCTTGTTTAAAATGTTCACAGGACCTACTTCCCAAGCTCTTCCGGAGAAGCATTCAACGCCATCATATTCTAAGTAGATGGGCTCTGTGTTAGCAATATTCACCGAATCATCAGCATGGACAATCTCGATGTCATCTCCAATCCACTGGATGAGGAATTGGTGCATAGTCGACGGCACACAGCAGTTTGCATGTATCCAATCTCTTCCCAATAGCAAACTGTATGCCCCCTTGCCATCAATGACGAAGAAGGTAGTAATCAAAGTCTTGGATCCGATCGTCAACTCAACATGGACTGCTCCCCGAGTATCAGAGGAATTACCAGCAAAGTCTCTCAACACCATGTCGGTCTTCAATAAGTCTTCACTTGCCATCCCAAGTTTCCTGAATGTGGCATAAGGCATAATATTTATAGCAGCCCCCCCATCAATGAACATCTTGGTCAATGGCTTGCCATTAACATAGCCTCTCATATACAATGGCTTCAAGTGTCGATGCTTAGCTGGTTTATTGAATACTGCTCGTTGAGCCAAAACAAGATGAGCCAATAACTCCTGGAATTCATCTTCATCAAAGTCTGAATACACCTCGTCTCGGACGTCCTGATCTTCGGGAGCTATAAATTCTGATGGCAGAAAGAAAGCCATGCATGCATCAGCCGAACGATCACCTCCATCCGGCTTTCCTTTAGGTCGCCAAACTCGCTTTATCTTGGCACCTGCTTGTTCTAACTCTCTATTTCTTAGGCGCTGCACCCTTCTCTTCTGGCTTCTCCTCAATCCTGGCGGACACCACTGTCCTCTCTGCCAGACATACTCACGATATTCCTCTTCTCCAGTGCGAACCCAACTGTGATTGGCAAATCCTCCTCCCTGCCAATCTTCAGAGTTATTTATTTTTAAACGCCGATCGTCCTCAGGGACTCGTGCCCCAAGCCTTTCATGGACAGAACGGCGGTTGACTCAAGATTGCCTATATTCAGAATATTGATTACTGCACTCAGGGCAGTTGTTCTTAACAGGCAGCTTCAAGCCTTCATTCCAATAGTACTGGAAAAAACGAGCACTCCCAATGAGATTGCTCTTGCTCCCTCATATCTTCTCGTTCCTCTTGGTACATCTTTTCTTCGTACCTTCGTTGTTTTTCCACGAACTTCTGTTCTTCATAAAATCTCTGCTTCTGGTACTGTTCCTGTTCCCGACGCCATTTATTCAACAGGATACGCGTCGTAACCCTGGGTCTGGAGGCTTCACCCATCTCAGCTCGGCTTTTTTGGAACCGAACCCTCTGCTGAAGCTCTTTATTTGTAATTTGCCGATCAGGGTCAACAGCACCAGCTTCCCTCGCTCTATCATAAATTAACACTTTCATTTTGTTCTTACCCCTGGGATCAGCTGCGTTGACCATATTAACAGAGAAGGACACAGTGTTCTGTCCAAAAGGGCTATCATCAATCTTCATCTTTCCGTCAAACCTTGGGATCAGCTGCGTTGACCATATTAACAGAGAAGGACATAGTGTTCTGTCCAAAAGGGCTATCATCAATCTTCATCTTTCCGTCAAACCTCAGATGTCCATCATGGATAGCTTTCTGGATCCGTACTCTGAACATTCGACAATCGTTTATAGAGTGAGATCTAGTATTATGGAAACCACAATATTTCTTGTCCTTGACCCCTTCAGGATGCAGCATAGGATGACCTTCTGGCAACTTGATACGTCCTTCCTTCAACAAGTACTCAAATAATTTATCTGACTTGGAAACATCAAAGTCATAAGTACCTTTCTGTTGCCTCAGCCATCGCTGGTTGACTTGAGTCGGCTCTTTAGCCCAGACTATTTTGGCTGCAGCTATTTCATCTTCATTATCGTATTCAGCTGCCTCTTCTAGAAAAGCCAGATACATTTCAGCAGCCACAGCACCCTTCTGGAATTGATTATTCCTCTTGAATCCTTGGGCTTGACTGCCCATCGTTGCCAACCTGTGTGATAACTGCCCGAGGTCATCAAACTCCATGCCGAATAGTCTTTCTTTGATAATCGGTAGCATACCAGCTATGGCTATCCCCGGCAATTGGTCGTCTGGCAAATTCAGAGAATAGCAAAGATTATTGGTTTCCCTGAACCGGCGTAGATATTCTTGTGGGGTCTCGGCAGGTTTCATCCTCAGGATCATGAGATCGACCAACTTCTTTTCGCTGGTACCCGTGAAGAAATACGAGTGGAATTTCTGTTCCAGCTCTACCCACGGAGAAGCAAACCACGAGAAGGCTGGTCCTGTCAACGACAATGGGAAGTACCGAATCCTCCAAGCTTCATCTGTAGACGCCTCTCCAAGTTGCATCAAGTATCGGCTGATATGTTCTACGGTATTGGTGTCATCTTGGCCTGAAAACTTGGCAAAATCAGTGGGAGGCTTCACCCTTGGAGGAAGTGCTACCCGATTGTACCACTCCGGGTAAGGAGACTTGTAAGCATACGACTGACTCTTTGGTTTTAGGCCGAATTGATTTTGCATCATATCAGCCATCCTATGCATGATGAGGTCAATATTCGAATCAGGAGCTGCTTGTGCTTGCCCCCCAGGATGTAGTCCTGCCGAACTCTTGTAGCCTGGATTCGGAAGAGCGTTAATTGCGCTATAATCAACGAACTCTTGATATCCATCTCCAAACATATTCCTCTGTATCCTGTTTGCTGCAGGAGACACTTTATAAGCAGACTGTGGGACGTTCCCCGTCGTGCCGAACGTGAGCTGGCCATAAGTTTGGGGAGGCTGTTGCATCTCATGAGGAACAATCCCACTTGTGCTTGGGCCAACTCCACCTCCTTCTGTGATCTTTCGATGTTGAGGTACCGGGAACAATAGTGGTCCTTGCATTGGGCCGGCAGCTTCTTCAAAGCGTTTATCCGCTGTTGGACCGAAAATGCTAACCATGACAGCATGAAAAGTATTCAGGAAAGCTGTCTGATGATTGGTCATGGCTTCCGATACAGCTTTGTATACTAATTCAGTCATCTTTCGAATAGCTTCCTCTTCATTATTGTCAGCCGACTCTGACTGGTGATGAGGAATGATCTTCGGGAATTCTTGCTTCTGGAAGACCCTGTCGCTCTTGTTCTTGGAGAAAGACGCCAAGCATTTGCGCTGGAATTCATCACAAGCTTGCTGTACTAAATCCCTTAAGTCTGGCAGCAACTCTTCCATGGTCACGTCTAGAATTTGATCATCGCTGATTTCAGGCATCTTGAAACGAAGTGGTGCCACCGAGCGTGCCAAAAAGTGTGTTGACGCAAAACGTGACACCTCACGCCAAGCACACAGCAAGCCAAAAAGCTAGCTTCAATCGGGTGCCCGGAATGTGCTGAATCCGGAGACGTGCCAATCGGTTTGACCTGAAAACCAACAAGGGAAAAAACTGTGAGAATACCTTTGGAACATGACGGATAAAACCATACAGTTCCATATGTACGGCTTTGAAAGCCAATCACGACGGCACACAACTATAGAAGCTGTCTGTCAGAGCATGTTTATAAAGTCATTCGGCTAGTATGAGAACAGAGTATGTAAAGCATATTAACTACCGAATGCATATGTAAAGAAAGACATGCTTGAACAAATTAAAGATATTATAAACATGTAACTTGCAAATATAGATCTATTCAAATAACACATGCATAGGCTAATCCGACTAATCTGCCGCACGTTTAGTCTTCATAAACCGGTCAGGCATAAACTCAAGCGAAGCTAATCCACCGCATGATACCACTTGCTATAAGTTTACACCACTTCTTATAATTAGATTATTCCACCGCATGATACAATCTAATTATAACAAGCTAAAAGCATGCATATATTTGAACAGATCTATAAAGGCTCATTACTCGTGTAAGCTTAACCAAGATCGGCAAACCAGCCGAATTGGGGTCCATGAAGAAGGAACAAACAAGCAAGCATGAATAAACTAATCTAAAACCTGCATCTGCCGCACGACACCTAGTTTCATCAAAGCCTAACCATGATTGATATGCATGAACCCGCAACATGTAACAATCTAGATTGAAAGTTGATTCAACCATCATAATCTTATGATTAAAAGAGAGCACAAGCAAACTCGTGTGACAAGGTCGAACAAAGATCAATCTAGATTGGGCAAAAGAGTGTTACAAGAATTAAATAAATAAAACATATAACACATGATAACTTAATGAATCTATTGGATCTGCCAAATCTAATAGAGCCGATAACTATTTTTACTTATGACTTAATCCGCCGCACGATACAAGGCATAAGCAAAAACTTCCCGTCATAAGCTTAAATCTGTCGCACGATACTAAGCTTAACATACGAGACTACTTGCATCATATCTAAATCCACTGCATGATACTAGACATGATAGCAAGGTTGCCGGTACTTACGGAGGTCGACGGATCGATGATTCCTCTCGAAGAACTCGACGACACGACTAAGGACTCGAAGGTGGCACGGGGCCGGTTTGTATTGATATGGTTGTGAACAATTTTACAATGGTCGAGGGCTCATATTTATACCCTGGACGAAATACTAATCCTAAACGATTACGATTTACATAATAAAATATGGAAAGATACAAATCCTACTTCCTAATCCTTTTGGCGTCTTCCATTGTCACGTGTCTTCTCGTGCAAGCCGGCTTTGCTCGTAACATCCATCTCCCGAATGGAACCACCGTCTTGTAAAATAGCCGACCACACAAGCATGCACCGAAACCCTGAGGATCAAATAGCCATCCGATTGCTTGCCGAATCCTTTCCCCTCTGCTGGCTGGGTCCACCTGTCATACTCTTGCGCGTGCAAGAATTTGGTGTCAACACAAGCCCAAGGTTGCCGCCAATCCTCTCGCTAGTGGTGACACTAAGCCAACCTCTCCACGATGGAGTGCTCACCAAGAGCTCTAGCTTTCGATCCGGCCGGACCACTTGGCGCTCTTCACGCCTCTTTCCACTAGAGTTGCTCTTCGCGATCTCCTGTGGGGTGAGCACAATGCCCCTCACAAAGCTTCTCCGGAGCCACGCACAATCTTCACGCGGGCTTCACGACGGAGACACGCACCAAGCCGTCTAGGAGGTGGCAACCTCCAAGAGTAATAAGCACCACCGGCTTGCAACTCGAACACCTAGTGCCAACTCTTGCAATCTCTCATGCACCGCACTAGAATCGCTCTCTCACACAATCGGATAAGCACTAATAAGCATATGTGAGTTAGAGGGCTCCTAAGTACTTCCCAACCATGGACACAAAGTCCCTAGGGTGCTCAACCTTCTCCAAGGGCCGGCCACCCCTCTTTTTATAGAGGGGAGCCACAAACTAGCCATTTTCCCCTTTTCCCGAGCTCCCACGCCTTCGGTCGGTACTACCGACCCAAGGGCCAGTACTACCGGCGGTCGAAATGACCGTTAGAAACGACTTCCTAACACGGTCGGTAGTAGGGTCGGTACTACCGGCCCCGGTACTACCGGCCTTATAGCGGTACTACCGCTAGGCCAAATCGTCCCCTACACAGAACGCCTCCAAACTTCCTCCAAACCTCGGTACCACCGACCCCTAGGATCGGTACTACCGTGGCCCGGTACTACCGGCCTTATGGCGGTACTACCGGTAGGCCAAACCGTCTCCCGAGCAAAGAGTTTGCGCGCTGCGCACAAGGGTCGGTAGTAGGGTCGGTACTACCGGCCTTATAGCAGTACTACCTTTAGGCCAAAACTCCTCTGAATAGAGAGTTTGTGCGCTGCCCACAGAGGGGTCGGTAGTAGGGTCGGTACTACCGACTTCAGCATCCTGAACTCCTCGCTAAAACGTCCATAACTCTTAGCTCCGAACTCCGATTTCGATGATCTTGGACATTTTGGAAAGCTTATTCAGAGGGCTACATATCCCACATACAAAGCTAATCCAACTCACAAAGGGTTAGTACAGTTTTCCAATCCAAGATCCATCGCTTCACTTTTTCAACCAAAGCTTTCTCTGAAACTTCTTCTCCTTTGTAAATGTGCCAACACCACCAAGTGTACACCATCATGCGCATGTGTGTTAGCATTTTCACAATCATTTTTCAAAGGATTTTTACTTGCTCTCACCACGCCACTCGATCCTAGTAACAACGCAATGTTAGATCGCTCAAGTGGCACTAGATGACCGATATGCAAACAAGTTTGCTCCTCTTAATAGTACGACCATCTATCCTAAACCCGGTCATCAACTTCTCTACACACCTATGACCGGTGAAATGAAATGCCCTACGAATATAACTTTGTCTTGCGCATTCCATTCCATCTCCTTCGGTGTTGATGCAACACATGCACCAACCTCTCATCAAATGATATGATCCACTTCATATCATCACATGGCCTCCATGGTCCATCGATCTTGACCTCATTTGCTCTTCACCATTGCTTTGGTCCTTCGGCGCCAAGTCTTGCTCAAGCCTCCTGACACTCGGTACCAACGGCTTCAAAGCCTCTAACTTGCCCTTCACCTTCGCAACCGGTCCATCAAGCCAAGTCTTGCCTTAATCTTCACCATCTTAGCCACATGACCACATGTCATGTTTCATGTGCATTAAGCTCCTCCATGATCATCATATGTGTGAGCTTCACATCAAGTCCAAGCCATTCACCTCCATGGCTCAAGTGCTCACACACATGTACCTGTGGACTAATCCCTGTGTATCTCACATAAACACAATTAGTCCACCTAAAGTTGTCACTCAATTACCAAAACCAAACTAGGACCTTTCAATCTCCCCCTTTTTTGGTAATTGATGACAACTCTGCAAAGATATGGAAATTTAAGCTTATTCCAAGCTAGCACTTCACAAGAATGTAAATTGCTAACTTGGTTTGGATTCTATGTTACTTATCCAACATTATGACCAAATGAAAAGATTTGGATAAGTACCATACAACCCGACTTGGTAGTGATAACTCCCCCTACATGTGTGCTCGAATGGTTTGGTTTCAAGCTTGCACACATGCATAAATATGAAATTTGTGGGAGTGTTAGCACTACTAAGTGATGCTAAGGTATACAAGATAGAATTGTACCTTTGTAGCGTGTATACCACAATTGAATTCATCCTTAGCATCAACCTTGCTAGAAACAAGTGAAACTAGATACCACGTGAGATCAACATTATAATCAAGGTTCTAGTTACCACTTGCTACACTAAGACTAAGCTCTAAAAACCAATAGAAGGAAAACAATCATCATTCAAGTCTTAGCTCTAACAAATATTGCACATAAGCATATAAGAATTTAGAACATATGCAATGCAAGCAAGAAAATGTAATGCACAACCAAATGCATCAAACATGTATTCATGAGCTTGCTCCCCCTACTTGTGTGCTCTCTTTTTCCAAGAATTTTGATCATTTTGCATTCTCCAATCTTGCTCCCTCTTGATCCATGTCCATTTTTGTTTTGTCCCCCTTTGTCCTTGACATATCTTTGCAACAATTTCTCCCCTAACATATCATATCTTTGGCACTTTCTCCCCCTTTGTCATCAATGACCATAAAAGGTATATATGCTCTTTTCTCACAAAGGGTGACACTAGGGTAGATGGTTGACACTTGAGTCTTCATTTTTGATGGACACCACCATATGTGTTGGAATGACACCATGTGTAGGATCTTTGACCTTGATACCAATAGGTGGGGCACCTCCCCTATGTCATAGCATGGGTCATCCACTTGATAAACTTGAGCTCTTGTTGGTGAGGGAAGCTTTGCTTGATTTGATCACTTAAAGTTGAGGATCACTTGAAGTCTTGTAGGATACCACTTGAATGAAAGTTTAAACTTTATATCCATTTGCATTATTGTCTTCTTCTTGAACTATTGTCATCTCATGAGCTTCTCATTTGTGACTTGAACTATCAAATTTGCACAAGATATCTAACTTGGTTTGCTCTAGAGTAAGCTTCTTCACACATCTTTTAATGGTTATCTTACTCACGTTGAATTAGACACTTGAATGCTCATCTTCTAGATCAAGTACTTGGGTTCACTAGCTCATGAACAAATTCATATACTAACCACTAGATCATATAATCAAACAAACAATAGTGGTAGGCAATGAATTTAAACGTTTCAATTGTTATGCATGATCCTATTGAGCATGTACTATATGCACTAACCGCATACTATAGTAAGGGATGAAATGATCATGCACATTACAATGATACCTTTGCTATCTTGGAGTAGAGGATAGTCATTTGATTCTAATTAAGCTCCAAATAGCAATGTGAAGTCCGTGGTGAAGACCAATAGATACCAATTGATAGAACAAATCTTCACCCATATGATCAAGTGCACTATCTTGTTGTGGTTGGCTTGCTTCTTCATTTGATCATAGCTTGCATATGAATACCACTTGAGATTTGCTTCTCTATCTTGTGTGTTGCTTGCTTTCTTTCTTGATCAATCTCTTGATTGCTCCAACTAAGCATCTTCAATGATACTTTAGATCACCACTTCCATGTTAGCCTTCCAAGCCTCACTTGGTTAACCTACAAAAGGCGGCAAGCCCCTACAAAACGGAGAAGTGACCTTTCTCCAAAGAATCATCCTTGATACTCACTTGAATTGACTTGGTTTGATTGATCCATTTGAACTCTTCTTGAAATGTGACTTTGAATCCATCTTTGAGTCCTTTTCTTTCTTCCAAATGATCTTCAATTTGATACTAGGACTTGATCTTTCTCTTTATCCTGATGTTGGTCTTGATCTCATCTTTGTCATACTTCTATCTCATCTCAAAACCAAACATAGGTCCCTCAACCACTTATAAACAAGATTCCAACTTGAGGGCCTTTCAATCAAAGTGACTCTAGATCAATCCAATAATTGTCACTTTTCTGGAAGATTCTGTCCTTCTCAAAGAAACATGCATATCTCCCAAGATATAAGTCCAATGACCACGAAATTTGGTGGAGATGCGCTTCTCTAAGTTTTCTAGCAGCCATAAAAATTTGAGCTTCATTGGCTTTCTAGATTGCTACCAGATTTCAATTCTTTCCATAGTACTACATGCTGAAAACTGCTGCACTATAGTTGACAAGATTCACTCCAAAACCGAAGCATCACTTATCCAATTATCATGAATTTTGCACAGAAACTAATACCATAAGTATAGAGCATGTGTACCAAATTTCAAGCCAATCCAATTAGATTTGATCATCCGAACATGTCTATCTTCTCAGCTCACTCAGATTTTGCAATATTGGACAACTTTGAGCAATTGAGCTATACTCTACCAATTTGAATCAAACTTGAGATAAACTTGCTTGAACATCAACACAAGACATATATCCATGCAAATCCACTTACTAAAGGTCATCTTGTGATCATATCCAATCAAACTAACTCAAACTTGATCACTAAGCAATTTATCCATTCAATCATCTTATAGCAAGCAACATATGCATACATATCCAATTCAATCAGCTCATATGCATCTAAAATAACATGATCAACTAGAGATATACCTTAGTAGCTCATGATCATCAAATAGAAAGCTTCTTCATCTACCATTTTCAAGCCTTCAAAAATTTCCAATCAACCACCACAACTTGATCTTTTGCACTTGTATGTTTTGCACTTGGACTTCACATGACTTGACTTGGCATTGGGATGAGAATAGCAATAAGGTTCATTACTTGACTCAATCACATGATGAATAATATGAAATCAATTGAATCAAGCCTCCAATGCCATGGTACCTACACACATTCATCCACTTTTTGATGGTACCCAAACTAGTTTGGGTCCTCTCAAGTTAGGTGCAACATACTTTAGCATAGCCTTAGTATGAGTAGCGGGATGAGTTGAAATAGTAGCCTTAGAGGTACCATCACCATCCTTTCTAAGCACATTATCATCATCAATTGAAATAGGCTTAGGAGTGTTACCTAGGGGACATGAATTAGCCATGTGTCCCCTTTCCCGGCATGAGTAGCATACTCTCTTTGATTGAGCCTTTTCTTCCTTGCTCATGTGTTGCTTCTCATTGCCTTGCTTCTTCTTGTTTGCTTGAGCCTTCTCCTCATGCTTGTTTGGACAACCCGAAGCTAAGTGGCCCAATTCATCACAACTATAACACTTGACTTGGGCGAGGTTTTGTGTTGATCTTGATCTTCTACCTCCCCTTCTTGTCTTCTTCCCCATATCACCATCTTCATGGTTGATCTTTATTTGTACTTGGGGCTTCTTCTTGTTGGGGCAAGCATTTGATGTCCCATCTCATGGCACCGATAGCACATGAAATGAGATAGCTTCTCTTCTTCTTGCTTTTTTATTTCTCTTTCATATCTTCTCTTGCCCTATCTCTTGCCTTTGACATTGCTCTTGTTGAAGACAATGCCATTCTTGTCACCATGGTTTCTTTGATTTTTCATCATGTGCTCATACGTGACCTTTGATCTACACCACCTCTCTAACTTGTTGCTCAAATTCTTCACTTCCTTTTTGAGCTCATTGTTCTCCTTCAAAATGTTAGTCTCACAAGACAAGGAAGTAGAACAAGCATCTATATGTGAAGAATATGGCATAGATAATAAGTCTTCACAAGAGGTGGATACATGCTTCTTCTCTACATCACATGGGTTAGCACAAATATGTGATTGATCATTTGACCCAAATGATGAGCTCTCACTAGTTTTAGTTTCTACATTAGAAAGCTTCTTAGTGAGAAAAGCATGGTCTTGTACTAAGTTATCATGAGCAACACTAAGTTCCTCATGAGTCAATTTAAGCTCATCATGTGAACAAGTAGTAACATAAAGTAGATGCTTTTGTTGTTCACATGCATTCTTTAGAAATGAGTTTTCATTTTCCAATTTTGCATTTTTAGACATCTCATTTTCTAAAGCTTTGGTGTGTCTACATACAAGCTCTACATTTGGATCATTACAATCAACAACCACATTTGCAATTGATACCTTAGTGTCACCGGGTGACATGAAGCAATGTGGTGTAGAGGGAGAGCTTGTAGAGACATCACTCTCATAGCCGTCATCCTTGTCAAGTGATCTTGTGGATTGATCATCATCTTCATCACTTGACCATGAGGTGGAGCAATCTTCCACAATCACCAAGTTGTGGTCATGCTCATCATCCTCATGTGCCTCCTTCTTGGGCTTACTAACATCATCATCATTTGAGGCACTCCCATACTTGTCATTGAGATACTTCCACATGTTATGGGAGGACTCCATATCCATGATTTCACTAAAGATATCATCATGGAAAGATCTAAAAATGATGTTAGTAGCTTGGCACTCGAGATCTAGGCATTTCTCTTGTGCTTGAGTTAGATTCTTTTCATCCAACACATGAGAAAAGCCTACATCTACGATCCACCACATTTGAGGGCAAATAAATTTGAAATTGCATAAAATCCAAGTTTTCCATCGTGTAAAGTGAGTGCCATCAAAAATGTGTGGACAATCAATGCCTAGCCCATAAGTCGCCATCCTCTCGGGTCAGTGAAGACCACAAATGAGAGACCTAGCTCTGATACCACTTGAAAGGTCAAGATGGCGGACTAGAGGGGGGATGAATAGTCCTTTTTAAAATTAATCATACTGGCTAACCGAAACAAATGCGGAATTAAAACTATCGGTCTAGCCAAGACTACACCCCTCTACCTATACTCTATGACACCTTACAAAAGATCCTAAAGAAAGCAAATAAGGTGTCAGGCTAGCTAAAGCTCACCTAATCAATCTAGCTTGCTAGGTCACATAAACCTATGCAACTAGTACTCTATTCAAACACGGGGGAGCTCCTACATAATCTAGTGATGCAAAGCCACAAAGCCTAAGCTCACTAGCAATGCTCAATGACAAGGCTACATAAGCCAAATTAGAGAGCTCAACTTAGCTACACAAACTAAGCATCTAAACACTAGCACAAGAATAAGTGTTGCAACACAAGCTAGTGTAAACAGCAGGCAGTCGGTACTACCGGGCTGCTAGGCCGGTACTACCGACGCCAGAACTACCGGGCTTTACGGCTGGTACTACCGAGCACCTGCAGGGAGCTATGAAATCGAAGCGGGTGAGACGCAATCTCAGATCTAGCAATTACCCCACTTCCCTAGATGATGTAGATGACGAATGTAGCTTCCCCTCGTCTTGATTCCTTGCCAAAAGGTAGATCGAGTCTTCCCAACCTAAGATAGAGTGAAGGAGGGAGGAAGAACACGAAGAACACAAACAAGCATAATATGCAAGGAACAAAGAACAATAAGAGCAACAAGAAACGGGGACACAAGATTTTATCCCAAGGTTCACTTGGTTGCCACCAAGCTAGTCCCCGTTGAAGAAAGCCCAAGGTTGCTGCCGATCCTCTCGCTAGTGATGACACTAAGCCAACCTCTCCATGATGGAGTGCTCACCAAGAGCTCTAGCTTTCGATCCGGTCGGACCACTTGGCGCTCTTCACGCCTCTTTACACTAGAGTTGCTCTTCGCGATCTCCCGCGGGGCGAGCACAATGCCCCTCACAAAGCTTCTCCGAAGCCACGTACAATCTTCACGCGGGCTACACGACGGAGACACGCACCAAGCCATCTAGAAGGTGGCAACCTCCAAGAGTAATAAGCACCACCGGCTTGCAACTCAAACACCTAGTGCCAACTCTTGCAATCTCTCATGCACCGCACTAGAATCGCTCTCTCACACAATCGGATAAGCACTAATAAGCATATGTGAGTTAGAGGGCTCCTAAGCACTTCCCAACCATGGACACAAAGTCCCTAGGGTGCTCAACCTTCTCCGAGGGCCGGCCACCCCTCTATTTATAGAGGGGAGCCACAAACTAGCCGTTTTCCCATTTTCCCGAGCTCCCACGCCTTCGGTCGGTACTACGGACCCAAGGGCCGGTACTACCGGCGGTCCAAATGACCGTTAGAAACGACTTCCTAACACAGTCGGTAGTAGGGTCGGTACTACCGGCCTTATAGCGGTACTACCGCTAGGCCAAATCGTCCCCTACACAGGACGCCTCCAAACTTCCTCCAAACCTTGGTACCACCGACCCCTAGGGTCGGTACTACCGGCCTTATGACGGTACTACCGGTAGGCCAAACTGTCTCCCGAACAGAGAGTTTGCACGCTGCGCACAGGGGTCGGTACTACCGGCCTTATGGTGGTACTACCTTTAGGCCAAAACTCCTCCGAACAGAGTTTGTGCGCTGCCCATAGAGGGGTCGGTAGTAGGGTCGGTACTACCGACTTCAGCATCCTGAACTTCTCGCTAAAACGGCCATAACTCTTAGCTCCGAACTCCGATTTCGATGATCTTGGACATTTTGGAAAGATTATTCAGAGGGCTAGACATCCCTAACACCTCTAGTGATTAATTTGTAATTAACCTGACATGTTATCATCTTAAGTCATAATCATTCTTGTCATGCATTAATGTTTGTCTAATAATTGCTTGCCTTTACCTTCCCTAAAGGTATTTTGTGTGTAGTGATTCCTTTTTCTAAAACCCTAAAAGCCCAAATCTTCCTATAAGGGCAAAATGGTATTTCACCTCTGTGCCTAGCTTTGTGTAATTCTTGTGCAGTTTAGTGTCTTGAAGCTTTGTTGTGTTGTTCAAAAACCAAAATCAAAAACAGATTTCAATTTCCTTTTAAAAAAAACCCTGGTTTTTACCCCTCTTTTATTAATTTAAAAACAATTCAAAATTTGGAGTTGGTCCAAAAAGCAAAGTTGTAGATCTGATCAAGAGAAACAACTTTGGTATTTACAAATTTTCAAGTTTCTGTACAAAGTTTGAAGTAATTTCAAATTCATTCAAACTCCAGTTTTTGTCCCCTTTTTAGTTTTCAAAATTATTTCAAAAACTATTAAGTTTCAGAAAAAGTTTATGTTGACAAAGTTGTGGGTCTCAAAGTTTTGAGCAACTTTGGTGTTTTGAGTTTTCTTTGTGTAGTTCAAGTTTTGGGAGTAATTTCAAAATTTTAGAAAGGGGGTAGATTTGGGATTGGGTAACGTCTCTATGCGAGCTTTAAAGCAAGGGGGCCCCGGCCGACGGCGGCGCAGCCTCAGCCTCGCCGAGCCCGGCTGACCCGCGTCCGTGTCGCCCGAGGCCAGCGCTAAGCGCTCGACCTCTCCGGTCCCCTACCTACCGCCGCCTCGCCATCCCCTACCCTACCCTCCTCTTTCCCCTTCCGCCGCGGACAGCGGGCAGCTGCCGGCCGCCGCGCCGCGCGCGAGCTCCCCGCCCACACCGAGCCGCCCTACCTTGCTCCCTACCTCCGTTGATGCCGCGCGAACGCTCCTCACCCCTCGCCCGGACCCCCCAGCGCCACCCCGAGGCTATAAGAAGCCGCCGAGCTCCGCCATTGCCGCCACCACGGGACCCCGAGCCACCAGACCACCCCAGCGCCCGCCGAGCCCTCCACCGCCTTCGCCTTGAGCTGCTCCACCTTCCCGAGCAACCAATTTCACCTCTACCGCCTCCTATCGCCGGCGCAGGAGCTTCGTCCCCGACTCCGGCAAACGGCCGCGTTTCGGCTAAGCGAGAAATTCGCCGCCGTGAGTGCTTCTCTCTTCCCTCCGACCCCTGCCCTCTCTTTCTCACCTCAGCGCGCTCCTAACCGCACCCTCGGCGACCTCTTTTGGTGGACAGAGCCGCCGGACGCCGGTCGCCGCCGAAGAGATCCGCCACCACCGTCGGACTCCCTCCTCCGACCCTTGCACCGCCTCGCCGAGCCTCGCTCCCGACTCACGGTGAGCCCGCGAAGCTTCCCCCACCCTCTGCTTTCCCAGCGTAAGGCCCGAGCGGCCGGTCCGCCGTGCGCCTCACTTGCGATTCGCCCGAGCCCTCGGGGAAGATGCACAGTTCATTTTTCCTTTTTCAGTTTTAAATGAATAGTGTTCAGTTTTCATCTTTTTGTGTGATTTTCTGTATGGTTCCAAAAATTCTGAAAAATTCGTGGTAGACTCTTTATACTTTGAAGTATTTTATAAAAATATAAAACTTGACTTTTCTGCAAGAATTTGAAAATGTAAAATCCCTATTTTAATTAATAAATGGATGGTTTTGGATTTTTAGAAAATCATTTATAACTCCAAAAATCATGAGATAAATTTTTGTGAGTTTCCTATGCCATGTTTAGTCTCTGGTGAAATTTTGAAGTCTTTTGGAACAAGTTGATTTTTGAGCATTTATTTTAGTTGTAAATAATGCCTTTTGTTAATTAATGACTGATTTTAATTGAGCACCTTAATGACCTCCAAAAATTATGAAATTTGTTTTGCCATCTTTTTATACCATAATGAACTTATGAGATTAATTTGGTAATTTTTGGAGCAACTTCATAAAATGACCTTTTTAAATAATTAGGAAAAATAGAAAATCAAGTAGGGTTCAGGTTATATGCCCTGTGATGTGACTTTTGGGATTGTTTGCTGTTCATAGACCCCCACCCATTTGGTCTATGATGTTTGTGATGCCATGCATGATTTGTGTTTAGGTCGGATAAATGATGCTTAATAGGTTGATTAATTTTGCTTAGGGATAAAGATAAGTAACTTTATGTCCACACTAAGAAGTTACTTACGCGATGGAAAGTGTACTCTAGAATCAGTAGGTTTTGTCCTGCGTTTTAGCAAGCCTTTTGTTCATGTCAGCATCCTCATAAGCATACATCATTGCATCCGTATAGTGACCGAAAGAGAAAACGTCAAAGTCGAAGCAGACGCTGACGGACCTACCCCTGAGGCGACCCCGAGCTCCGACACCTGCACTGCCGACCCCGAGCGTGTCCTCTTTGCTCTTCAAGGCAAGCCCCGGTACATTTTAACCCTACCTCGCTTTTACAAAAGTTTTCTTAAAATGCTTTTGAGTTAAACTACTGCATTAGGTTATAGGAGTTGTGTGATAACCTATTACCTGCATTGTTTACCTCCACCAGAAGATCCACCTGCCCTGTTTTAAAAACTATTTGCAAAATGCTTAGTGATGCTATACAATAGATTTGCAATAAAATGCCATTTCCAAAAGTGTGAGCACTTGAAGAATCTTTATGGGATTTTGGCTTTACTCCCCGGCCATTGGCTAGGTATCTGGTCCGTACCTAGTCAATTGCGAGGAGAGGTTGTCCGAGCGTACGGTGTCGTCATGTTGTAGTCCGGGACTCAACAGTTGACACCGACCGGGACAGGGTTGAAAAACTGACAGAACTATTACGCTTGGGTGAGATATAACCGAGGTATAGTTCTGGCAGAAAAATTAGGGACCATCCGTATGGGGGCCTGCTGGTCAAGACTTGTAACTATTCACATACTTCGGAAAGCTCTGGCTCCGAGGACTCCTTGATTGGGACCGACAACCGCGCACTGGGAGTGGCGAGATGGCGGAAGTAGCTTGTACCCACGTGGTCATCGTGCCTGGATATGAGTGGTGTACTGTACTTACGGGTGGCGTAGGACCGGTCCAATCTTGGAGGAATCGTGGTAGACGAGTTGGCATATGCAAGCTTGGGTGCTACATATGCAGTGTGAATAGGGATCCTCAGCTGAGTATTATTTATCCGGATTAACGTTGCTCCTCGGTTATGGAGACTTGGTCACTAACTGTCAACGGAGAGTGGTTCTCAACTAGGTATGTTTTGGAAGGTAAAATGAATCATGAACAATGAAGAATTGAGAAATGCCTGAATCTTTCTAAAATAGAACAAGGTTTATAAAATGCTTTTCTGCAAAATACTTGCTCTTGCTTAAGCCTTACCTTGACATCCTAAGCCTCTCATTCCTGAGTCTTCTTCCTTTTCTTTAGTCGGGTAAGTCTTGTTGAGTACCCCAGTACTCAGGGTTTGTTACCCATGCTGCAGGTATGACTGAGTCCCCGATGTGTCTTGCGCCCTGCTGCATGACCATCGTCCAGGAAGAGGCCGATGAGGCCGAAGAATAGTTGTGCACCCTCGGGCTGGGTGATTACAAGTATCTTTATTTTGTTGTACTCCGCTACGCTGCCTATTTCTATTTCTAATTTCTATTATCCGAACTTGGTTTGTAATAACTGCACCTTTAATCTTATTTGGAAACTCGGTTCGTAAAACTAATGTTATTTAAGTCTTCCGCTCTGTATTCCGATGTTATTTAAAAAAAATATCCAAGTGTTGTAACCGAATGGTGAGATGATCCTGCGGACAATGGGCGCTGATGCAGCCCGGTGACGAACAGTCTTAATCACACGGAACATCAGTTCGTCTGTCAATGGATGACAGGGACCGGTGGCACTACTAGAAATGTGGTAATCAATGACGATTGACTAGTGACGGTTAACAAATTCGTCATTGAATTTTAGCATTCTACGACGAAATTTAGTGGTTCGTCAGAAGTCACAGGTGACGGAGGTTTGGCAATAAGAATAATGACGAATAGGACAGTACCGTCATACACTAAATAAACTAAGTCGTCATTGCTTGTTTGGTCTTGTTTCACCTCGAGGATACAGAGCCGTGGTCCCACCATCGGGTCGCACTTTGAGGACGCTGTGATGCGGACCCACCTTCGGTGAACACGTGGCTCCTAGGACAATGGATCAGGTCGACAACCCGGCGAACACGTGGCTCATGGGCCCATGGATCAGGTCGACCAGCTGCGTGACCCTCCCTTTAATATTTAAAAAAAATGCTTTCGCGTGGTTTTGAACCCATGACCTGATGGTTAACAAGAAGAAGGCTTACCACTAGAACATAGATGCTTTTGTGATTGTAGGAAACATATTTTGCTATTTGTGAACCCACCAGCGGGACACGGTACTTTTCCAGGGCCCAGCATGTTGTTTTTATTTGCGCAAAAAAATATCAGCCAGAGCTGGGTTCGAACCTGGAACCTCACGACTATCAGGTAAGTGTCTTACCACTGGAACAGAGAGTTATTCATGTCTGGAGCATACATGGTTTTCTTTTATCAGGGTTTTATGCGATTTTTTTAACAGATTGATTTCCAGGGCCCGTACTCATTACCTGTCACTTTCCTAATGCATCACGTATACTGCCCTGGCGGCTGATCAACAGGGCGTTCGTAGCCCTAGTTTGTAGCAGAGGACAGAGGCGGAACAACAAAAGTCATTGGCCGATCACCAAGGCTGATCGTACAGAGGAGGTTGAAGCCCGGCGGCAAATCGCAGACGAGGCAGACGCCCAGCGGCATCAACCAGCAAGGTAGTTTTATGTCTGTGTATATACAGTAGCAAGATTAGTACTAGTCACATTATCATAATTTCTGCTGATATTATGATATAGAAATTGATCATGAATCAGCTAAAGTGAGTGCCAATACTTGACTTCTAACAAAATAAAAAACCTGACATGCAACTATGCTTGGCAATATGTTCAGCAAAGCCTTCAAAAAAGAAGTAGTCTCCCTGATCTGTGCAGTGATTTGAGTTTTATTCAGAAGTAAAAAAACCTGATCTGACTTGCTATCCCTTGCTATCCCTCCAGTCCACCGATTTGACTTTTATTTAGAAGTAGTCTCCCTGATCTATGCACACAACCCATACTTCATAAACGTATCCACATGATGACCAATTAGTAAGCAAAACATCTTCAAAAAAGAAGTGGTAGCCTGCTAAAACTGAAATGACATGTCGTGTTGAACTAGAACTGAAATACTAAGACATGTCTTGCCAGAAAACATCCATTGTTGTAGAGTGAACAGGGCATTAAAATGTTTTAGGTGTAGAGTTATACAAATTATGATAATGTTCCAGTGAATCATTGCATTTGCATATATCAATGTTTTGTACATATATGCTTGTCTTTGATTTGATTTTGAATTTTGTTTAATTTATTAATAGAATTTTAAGGACTGATAGCAAGGTTTATTGTACTGTCAAAACAGATGGACAGAAGCTGGATTTTTGGGACACCATTCACAACTCGATATGTGGAAGGAGTTGAAGAGTTCATGAAGTTTGTTCGTGAAAGATACCCCAAAGAAAGCAAGATACTTTGCCCGTGCAGCGAATGTCTGAATCAAAAGATGAAGTGTTAGGCTGATGTAAGTGACCATATACACATTAAAGGAATGTCAGCTACGTACAGCAGGTGGATTCATCATGGGGAGTCGGCGGATACTGAAATAATTGAGAATTTGGAGCAACAGTTCGAAGGAAGGGATCATGACTTTGGGATACATGTGGATGTGCCTGATGATGACTATGATGAGGATCACGGAGTACCAGAGATGATAGGAGAGCTATATGCTGCAGCAGAGGCAGAGGGCGGAGAATAGCCAAGGTTTGAGAAAATCATTGAAGATGCCAAGAAGCAACTTAGCCCGGGATCTAGCCACTCAAAATTCTCTTTTTTGGTGAGGATGTTGTATCTCAAGTCTCGTTATCGAATTGGCAATACCGCATTTTCCGCGATGATAAAGTTAATGTCAGAAGGGTACCCTCAGAGTCAGTTGCCAAAATCATATGACGAGGCAAAGAAATATCTTAAGGAATTGGGCCTTGCATGTGAAAACATCCATGTGTGCCCAAAGAATTGTGTGTTGTTTCGTGATAAGTACGAAAAAGACAATGTGTGCCCAGTATGCAAGTCGTCTAGATGGAAAGATGAAACTGGGACCAAGCAGGTTCCAGTGAAGGTACTGAGGTATTTTCCACTTTTGCCAAGGCTGAAAAGAATTTTTGCATCAAAGCGAACTTCCGAGGAAACACAATGGCACAAGGAAAAGAGGACACCCGTCGACAATGTAATGAGCCATCCAGCTGATGGGGAAGCATGGAAGGACTTCGACATTCGGGAACCATCCTTTGCAGCAGATCCGAGGAACCTGAGGCTTGCCATAGCTACTGATGGATTCAATCCATTTGGCAACATGAGTACCCAATATAGTATGTGGCCAGTGCTTCTGACTCCGCTGAATCTTCCGCCATGGGAATGCGTGAATCCAGCAAACTGCTTTATGGCATTACTCATCCCAGGTCCAAAATCTCCAGGAAAGGATTTTGATGTATTTCTCGAGCCCCTAATTGAAGACCTTATCAAGTTATGGAAGGGCGTTAGCACCTTCGATGCATGTACTGGTAGGAAGTTTGACCTTCGTGGGGCCGTGCTATGGTGTATACATGATTATCCAGCGTTGAGCACTTTATCAGGGCGAACAACAAAAGGGTATTATGCATGTATTCATTGTGACAAGGATCCGTTGTCTCGGGCAATAAGGAATAAGATATGTTACATTGGACATCGCCGTTACCTTTTTCGTGGACATGCATGGCGGCGAAGCTTGGCTTTTGATGGTAAGCGTGAAAACAGAGACGAGCCATGCAAGTTCACTTTAGAGGAGGTCCGAAACGAGCTAGAGAAGGTGAAAGATGTTAGGCCAGGGCAGCAGCCTGATATTACTGGAAATAAAAGGAAGCGCAGTGAGGGTCCAAAGATTTATAGCCGCAAAGCTGGGTTGTGGAGATTGCCATACTGGGAACATTTGAAGATTCCACATAATCTCGATGTGATGCACATAGAGAAAAACATATGTGAAAACATTCTTGCCACATTACTAAATGTACCAGGCAAGACCAAGGACACAACCAATGCTAGGCTAGATTTGTTTGATATGGGCATAAGGCATGATTTGCACTTACAGCAGAACGACAACTCAGTCGTTGCTCCACCTGCTCCCTATGTCTTGGGGAAGGAGCAGAAAAAAGTGTTCTGCAAGTTTCTGAAAGGTATCAAGTTTCCAGATGGATATGCGGCAAACCTAGCAAGATACATAACTGAAGATGGCTCGAAGATCTAGGGAAAGCTGAAAACACACTCTTGCCACATACTCCTGCAAAGAATCATACCTGCTGGCCTAAGAGGATTGGTGAGAAAGGATGTATATGAGGCAATTGCAGAGCTCGGGGCCTTCTTCAGGGAACTATGCAGTAGAAATCTGCGGATTGATGTCGCCAAACGGCTGAAAGAAGAAATTCCAGTGATCCTATGCAAGCTTGAGAAGATCTTTCCACCTGCCTTCTTTGATGTCATGGTGCACTTGGCCGTCCATCTCCCTGATGAGGCACTGCTAAGAGGACCTGTTCAGTACGGATGGATGTACCCAATTGAAAGGCGACTAGGCACTTTGAAGTTTTTTGTAAGCAACAGGGGTAGGCCAGAAGGATCAATTGCTAACGCATATATGGCAAGTGACACCTTGACTTTTTGTTCTAGGTATATTGAGGATGTTGACACTAGATTTAACCGTGATGATGGTAATGATGGCGAGGTGTCGTTGTCTGATGACATCTCTGTTTTTAAACATCGTGTTACTCTTGTTGGATCTGATAGGACCCAATACTTTGATGATGATGTATTCAATAAGTTAGTTTGGTATGTGCTAAATAACTGTGAAGAAGCTGAGGAATATGTGGAGTAAGTATTGTTTAAATGTTTGTGTTTAAATTTTTTGACTTTTTAATTTTAAAATTATCCTAATGACTAAACTTTGTCCTGCAGCTTGTACAGGTCCGAGCTAGTGGACCAAGGTGTGCGCGATGTTGACAGAATGGTTGAAAAGGGATTTGCAAAGTGGTTTAAGTCCTACGTAAGTCACTACACATTTTGTTTATGGGTTTCAATAAATGCACTAGTACTGATTACTTTTGTTGCAACAGATTGCGGACAAAATCAAGGAGAATTCAGAATCGGTTAGTGAAGGACTTTGGGCACTGTCATGTACCCTAGATTTGCGAGTCCGGACTTCTGCAGCTTGCAAGGTCAATGGAGTGCGGTATAGCACTGTGGATCGTGAGAAGTTCCTTCTGACACAAAATAGTGGTGTAGTGACTGAAGGTTCACATAATGGGGAAAACGTAGATTTTTATGGAGTCCTTAGAGAGGTAATTGAGTTGGGATATAACTCGAATCTACAAGTCCGTCGGACCGTGGTTCTATTTCGATGCGATTGGTAGAAGCTAGAAGGCAAGACGGTAGGCCTTCGAGATGATGGGCATTTCAAATCCATAAATGTGAAGTCATTATGATACCAGACTGATCCTTTCATCTTAGCGACTCAATCGAAAAAGATATTCTACCTGGAAGACACAGCCTTAGGAAAAGATTGGCGAGTTGTGCAGAAATTTGAACATAGGAGTATTTATGATGTGTCTGAAAAAGAGGAGGCTAGTCATGTTGTGCATCAAGATGATTATGGGTCTGATACTGAACATACCGTGCAAGCAGGTGATGAAAATGATGCTACACAAAATATTCAAGGTGGAGAAGCTAGTATAATTGAAGGAAATTTACAACGCCTTATAAATAGCAAGAAGCAATATATTGTTCATGAAGATAGTGAGGATGAGGAGGAAGATGAGACAGCAGAGCAGTACTGTAGTGATAGTGGCAATGAGAACAATGGTTACATATCCGTAGACGATGAAGATGAAGATTCTGATTGAATCAAGATAGCAGTACTATTTTTTTAACAATATTTTTATATTTATTTAGACATGCATTGAATCAGGAGAGCAATCAAAGCCTTTATTGAAATATCTTTGTTTGCAAATAAATGTTTCAGTTCATATTAAATAATGACTATGTTCAGGTAAAACAAATGAGAAATTTACTGATTTGATTTGAGGAAAAAGTTCTTACTTTAGCATTCATGGAGACCTCTGTGCACTGATGATTTGATGAAGGTAGCATGTCTGCAGTAACAAATAACTGAATGAGCAAAGACTTACTGAACCTAACTTTTCAGCTCCTCCTATGAGCATGCAGTTTGCTTATGGAGCAGCTAGGTAAGTTGAAATTGCAAACCCCAGACATGCTTATTTCCATATATACTGAGCAAATTTATCTCCAAGCATAAATAATACATGGTAAGTCAACCCATATGTCCAGTTCACAAAAAGCATTGTAGCATACAGAGAGCTAAATGAGCAACAACTAGCTGAGCCAAAGTGATTAAAAAAAATTGTGCATATAACTACATCGGTATATAGGTAGGAACAACAATAACCAGTAAGCCTAACAATCTATGAACTAAAACTCAATAAAATAGAAGTGACTAAAATTAGAGCAGGTATAGTTCATACTCTGTTAAATCTAGACATTCATTATCGCCAAAGCATCAACATTGTTTTTCCTAGCGAAAACAGGGAGGCTTCACTACTATAATTTATGAATAAAAACAATTGCAATCAATTATCCCATATTGCCCAGGCCATCAAGGTTGACAAGCAACCACTACATTAACCTAATGAAAAGGAAGGTAAATAGATAACCATGTTCAGCTAATCAACATGCTGTGCATTCCACCGTAAGAGACAACAACATTACAACATCCGCCCACATAAATTCTGAAATTTAAGCACTTACTGTTAAAGAAGCAAGGACCAAAGATGTGAGTACCTTTTAAGCTGGCAGTCTTGGTTTTAAGCAAGCACCTATCGAACATAGTCAACTGAGAAAAGGTACTAGCAATGGCTAGTGACCAGAATAAGTACCGGCGGGCCAAGGGCGGGTGCCTGGGGGATGAACTTCAAGGCGCCGGTGGGATGAACTCCAATCCTTCGAGCAGAGACAGGAACTAGCATTGTTTCGTGGCTGCCGGCATCTCCTTCTCGGACGGTGCGCCCTGCAGCAGCTTCCTCTTCGCCGCAGCTGATGCCTTCGTGTTCAAGGCCGCCTTCCTTGTCTTCATCCCGGTCGGCGGAGAGGGCTAGTGCGATGCGGCGGCGAGGGCAAGTGGATGCAGCGTCAATGTCTGCTGGAATGGGGCTGGGATGCGGATGCGGAGACTGGGGTAGGCAGTGGAGTGGAAGGGGATTAGGACATCGGCGAATGGGGATGCGGTGAATGGGGAGAGAACATTGGTTAAGTATATAAGTGTTCGTGATATTTCGTACACACTTGAGTAGCGCAGTGGTTTGTCATGTCTGCTTTGTCCTTGAGCTCCTGGGTTCGAACTCTGTGGGAGCCAATATTTTTTAGTTCACCCAACATTTTTTTCTTTATTAATTTTTTATTTTCCTCACAAACGAATATAGATTATTAATTAGTATATTATTGCTTAATAACCTCATTCATTTTTATTTCTTTATTATATTTTTACATATGTATAACACATATCCTCACAAAAACTTGCATGTCTACCACATATCCTAATAACTAAGTGAGACTTGATCATCCTTGAACAAGATGTATAGTAAGACCTTGTCAAAATCATTTCAAATTTTTATGGCGTGTTTATGGAACCAAACTATAAAGTTGTGTGCATCTATGTGATTTTCTGACCAAATTTACTTAATATTATAATTTTTGTTGGAATAGTGAACAATAAATGTTAAAATACCCTAAGAAAGCTAAAAAATTCTAAAAACTTGCAAGAACATCTAACTTTGGTGTATAATGTTGCCAAAAAAGTTTCATCTTATTCAGAGAAAGTGATCATGAACATCCTCACAAAAACATGCATGTCTACCACATATCCTAATAACTAAGTGATACTTGTTCATCCTTGTACAAGATGTATAGTACCACATTGTCAAAATCATTTAATTTTGAGACTAGTGAGAGTATTGTATAATGTCGACAAGAGAGTTTCATATAATTTTGAGAAAGTGGACATGAACATCCCCACAAAAAGCATACATGTCTAACATATATCCTAATAACTAAGTGTTGTTCGTACCTGAACAAGATGCATAGTACCACCTTGTCAATATCATTTGAAATTTTAATGTCATCACATGTTTGAAATGATATGATGTAAATCATTAAACAATAATATACTATTAATTAATTAAAAATATGGCAACAAAAATAAAACATATACAAATAGAACAAATAAACACAAAAAAAGTTGAAAAACAAAAAAAAAAATTGGCTCCCAAAGAGTTCGAACCAGGGAGCCCTAGGAGATACTCGAAGTGCCTTACCAATGCGCTACTCAAGTGTTTTCGATTGATCAAGTGTGCCATATTCTTTAATCGATAAAAGAGAGCGCCAAAAAATGAGCCCGAAAAAAATACACGCGCCAGAATACATTTTCCCGAAAAATATTCACCGCCAAAATCACTGCTGCTTTCCGCATATCCCCCACATCCTCGTAACCCTTCAGCCTATCTCCCCATTTGTCGTACCCTATCCGCCGCCTCCGGAAGAAACCGCCGTCGCGGAGCTCCGACGCCGCCCACGAGCTCCGTCGCCGCCCACGAGCTCTGTCGCCGCCGACCACCTCCGTTCTCGTCCCTCTCATCGCCCCATGTACCTAGCTCGCCCCATCCACCTCTTCGACACCCCAACCTAACCCTAACCACCGCCGGATTAGGGTCCTCATCGGAGCACCGCCGGAGTAGGCTACACGCCGGATTGGGGGTCGTCGTCAGAGCACCGCCGGAGTAGGCTACACGCCGGATTGGGGGTCGTTGTCGGAGCACCGCTGGAGTGGGGTCAATGCTGGAGCACCGCAACAGTGGGGGTCGTCGCCGGTGTGCATCTGCTTTCCCGTACACAAGTTAGCCACAACCGTGATGGTGGCAACAAGGGGTACGAAGAGAGCTGCTGAACAACAACGATTTTTTTTTTATTAATAACCCAATTAAATAAGAAATTTTAAAATTAACACTGTCTAATTTTTTTTTCAAAACTAACCCTTTTGCCGCGCCATCCCGCATGGCGCGGCAAAAGCGTTAGCCGCGCCATGCATGGAGGCGCGGCAAAAGTGCCACCGTGGCACCGCCCGGCCACGCAGGCCCGGGCGGGCCCCGCCTGTCAGTTTGCCGCGCCAGGCGGGCTGGCGCGGCTAGTGCGTTTGCCACGCCAGGCGGCCTGGCGCGTTCATCGTCTTTGCCGCGCCAGGCGGGGTGGCGCGGCAAAGCCCATCTAGATCTGGCCGCGCGGCCTGCAGCAGCCTCCTTCCCTCTGCTGCCCGCACCGCCTCCGCCGCCTGCGCCCGCGCCCGCCGCCGCTCCAGCCCGCCTCCGCCGCCTGCGCCCGCGCCCGCCGCCGCTCCAGCCCGCCTCCGCTTGCGCCCGCGCCCGCCGCCGCTCCAGCCCAGCGGCCAGGCAGTGGCCGGGGGCCACCCCCCTCTCCCTCTCCCGTGCTCAAGCACCCGAAGTTAAGATTAGTTTTCTTTGTTAGTTCATTTTAGTTTTTGTTATATTTTTTGCAATAGTTAGTTATTTAATTATCAAAATGTTAGTTAGTGACTTAGATTTGGTAGTTTAGTGACTTAGGGTTAGTTAGTGGCCTAGGTTAGTTAGTTTAGTGCTTTAGGTTATGTTAATTAGTGTTAATAGGTTAGTTAGTTAGTTAGTGAATTAGGTAAGTTAGTTTAGGTATTAGTTTAGTTTGTTACTTAGTTAGGATTTTAGTTTAGTTAGGGTATTAGGGTGTTAGTGAAGATATGTTAGTTAGGGTATTAGGTTATTTAGTTAGGGTATGATGAAATGTTACTGAAGACATGGTAGTGAAGGCAACTTAGTAAGTAGTTACCCCATTCTTTACTTTTGAGAAGACAATCACTTGACCTTAGTTCCACTATTGACTTTGTAGATGGACACTGTATTCAGATTGTTTTATGGAGGCACAGTTAGTAAACGAGATGGGTTGTTTGATGATAACATGGAACAAGAACTCGAAGTATTTGATGAGCGTCCTTCTTTTACGGAGCTTATGTTGCGTCTGAAGGAGAAGTTCGATGGTGATTTCTCGTTGAAAGGGAGATTTGACAGTGGCAAGATTAGGGCGAACTATGCGTTGATGCCCTTGCGCAACCAGGCTGACTGGGCAAAATACCAGACGATCGTTATGGCATCCAATTCGACCATGGCTGAGATCGTGGTAGAGGATGGTAGGAGGAAGCAGGCAGAGGCGTCCAATGATGGCAACGAAGGTGAAGCACAGGAGGTAGGGGATGATGATGATGTAGCTCCGATGACTATGGACGTTGATGGTCACCCCAAGCAGGAGACGGTGTATCCATCTGAAAATATCCACGCTGACGTCGGTCAAATAAACAATGATTTTGATGTGGCCGACCTAGAGCGGCAGGAGCAGGAGGACCAGGAGGCACAATTGTTTGATGAAAACTATGATTCTGATGATGATTCAGATTATGACGAAGAAGAGGACAGTTATATTTGTGCTATGCCTGACCCGGTTCGTGGTATTCCACAACCGGTTCGTGCTATGCCACAACCGGTTCCTCAGAATATGCATCCTCCAAGGAGACTAGTCACTGATATACCAGAGGATCATATACATTTTGATGCGTGGCGGCGTTTGAGCGAAGCGAGGTATTATGTTGCGCCCGATCCTTTGACTGAGACAGAGCTGCAGCAATTGAGGTCGGTTAACATGCAGTTTAGAGGCGTTCCAAGTTATAGGGATGTCAGTATGGTGGACCAGGCAGTTTGTGATACTGGATTGAATTTGTGCAAGCAAACACTGCATAACCATACAGATTGGATTCTTCAGAAGGGTATGATTTTCAACACTATGACTGAGTTGAAGCTTTTCCTTGAGAACTATGCTGTGCATCATCATCGACCGTACACGGTCATCCATTCAGATATTAGTTTGAGGTACCACATCAAGTGTTTGAGTCTTGGTTGTCCGTGGAGGCTGAATGCTCGCAAGAGAACTGATGACAAGTGGAGGATCAGTAAAGTAGTACAACCGCATACCTGTTTTACAAATAAGGGACAAGAAAAACATCCTCAATTAACGGCAAGATACCTTGCACGGCGTATTTTGGCATTTGTTGATGATGACGCCGACGTATCTGTTTCACAATTGCTTATCTCCATATTTGGATTCACAGGCTATAAGGTGACTTATGGAAAGGCGTGGCGTGCGAAGCAGATCGCCCTTGCAATTCGTTGGGGTGGTTGGGATGAAGCTTACAACAGGATTCCTCGGATTTTGTGTGCAATGGCATACTATAACCCTGGCCTTAAATGGTTTCCACACACCAATGGGCAGTATATAGACCGCAACACCGGCATGGTTACACATGTGCTTCAGCGTGTATTTGGTCTTTTGCACAAACAGAGCATGCGTATCAGTACTGTCGTCCAGTCATACTTGTGGACGGTACTTTCTTGACTGGAGCGTACAAGGGTGTGTTGATGATGGCGGCGGCTGTTGATCCCGAGGACCAGATAGTTCCAATTGCTTTCGCCTTGGCTGAGGGGGAGAACGTTGAGTCTTGGTCTTGGTTCATGGCCCTGCTACAGATACAAGTGTTAGGGCCTTCTCGGACAATATGTTTGATTTTGGACCGTCATGTTGGGTTGCTTCGTGCCGCAGAGGAGGAGATAGAGGGTTGTCCTCCTCTAGTGCACAGATGGTGCATGCGTCACTTTGCCGCCAATTTCTGGCGTCGGCAGAGAAAAAAGGAGGTTTGTGCCAAGGTGAAAGAGCTATGTTGTGTTAAAACTGAGCACAAATTCAAAGAAACAATGGAAGAGTTGGACAAAATGTTAAACAGTGCTGCCAGGGCCTGGATCGAGAGACAGATGGAACACAAGGAGAAGTGGGCGCTTGCTTACGATGAGGGCTGTTTCCGGTTCGGCATAATGACCACCAACTCATCGGAGTCTTTCAACAAGGTATTCACCGGTGTTAGAGCCTTGCCCGTTTCTGGAATCGTTGAGTACTCGTTTCACAAGACCAACGAGTATTTTGTGAAAAGGTGGTCCATTGCTCAAGACAACCTACAAACGGATGGTGAATTTGGAAAGGCGGGAAAGGAGCACATTCAGGAAAATGAGATCTGGGCAACGCAGCTAACTTGTGAGGCTTATGGACCAACCAGACAAATCTATAATGTTCGAGCAAAGGGTGGAACTACCATGGGCGGGGAACGCTACGGTGGTCGCAACTGTCGGATCGATCTTGAAAGAGTGGAATGCAGTTGTAACGTGCCGCAGATAATGCATGCCCCTTGCTCTCACATGATTGCGTCCTGTAGAGTGCGCGGATATAACTACAAGGCCGTACCATATATGTCCGAGTACTATCGCCGGAGCAACACCGTCGCAATATGGCAGAGCAGCTTCGAGCCTTACCTTGATCCCACTCAATGGCCTCCATACTTGGGTAGAGACTTCATGCCTGATCCTGAGCTGCTGAAGTTAGGTAAGGGTAGGAGGAGGAAGAAGAGACTAAAGGGTGACATGGACAATATGGATAGGTATGGCGGGGGGACTTTGACCAGACACCGAGCACGAACCTATGCTCTGTTTGCCACATGCCAGGGCATAATGCAGCCTTCCATCGTAGACAAACACAACAGGTGTACATATGTCTTCATTTGTTTTAATGCTTTATTATTTTTATCTTCACTTATATTAATTATTTGAATGCTTTTGCTATTATTGTACATATGTCTTTCATTTGTTTTAATGCTTTATTATTTTTGACGCTGTACTAACCTGTTACCATGTTTTGTTTAAACCGGATGGCGAACCCTCCGGCGTACCCTCTCCTTGAGCCGTTCTACGACGGCGAGCACCGGGCGCACAGGCTCACCGACTACGCCCCTCCGGAGAGGTTGCCCTTGCTGAGGCCGCGCACCCACCTATGGCACCGGTGGGACGAGCGCTACGCACCCTTCCTACGGCGCGCGGGCTTCTTGGTGCTAGCCCGCGTTGCCAACGACGTGGTGTTGCAGCTCGACCCCGCGCTCCTCACCGCGCTGGCGGACAGGTGGCGTCCCGAGACGCACACCTTCCACCTAGCCTGTGGGGAGATGACCGTGATGTTACAGGACGTGGCCAAGATTTTTGGTCTACGCCTGGGCGGCCTCCCCGTGACGGGGATTCTTGACACCGACACGTGGATGGACACCGTCCACCAGTTCTGTGGTCGTACGCCCCCCGACGACGCAGACGCTAAGAGGAACAAGTAAGCTAATTTTTTTTTCTAATTTAGTTGCATACGATGTGCTACCATCATTTCCTAACTTTTACTTTTTGTAAACAAACAGGAAGACTACTGGGGTGCCTTCGTCGTGGATCACCCAGCACTTTTCGTATTGCCCCCTCAACGCTGACCCACAGGTAGTCGAGAGGTATGCCAGAGTGTGGCTGTGGCACTTTATTGGGGCCTTCCTGTTTCCCGACTCATCGGGGAACACCATCAGCTGGATGTTCGTCCCCATCCTCGCACAGCCGTGGGAGAACATCGCCGGCTACAGCTGGGGGAGCGCTGTTCTAGCATGGCTGTACAGACAGCTGTGCGAGGGGTGCCGGCGGAGGCAGGCCTCCTCTAGCTTGGGAGGGTGTCTGCCCCTGCTCCAGGTTTGGGCCTGGCAGCGGCTGCCTGTGGGTCGTCCCAGCGTACGAGAGGAGGCGGTAAGTACATACCTCTTGCGTGTGTGTGCTTTTACAAATTTACAGTCATTTAACTGATTCGAATTGGAATGCAGGTGTGGAGGCACCCGGACACCCGACCCACTGCTCTGTTTGTCTGGTCCACGGCAGAGGCAGTTAGAGGCAACCCCCAGCGCCGCTACCACCTGTACACGGACTTGCTGGACGTCCTGACACAGCACCAGGTAATTCCGGAATGAGTTCAATTTTTTATATTGAAAAAGGAACATAACTAACTATGTCTGTTCATTACAAACAGGTCAGTTGGGACCCCTGGGACCTGTACGACAACGTGCTCGACCCCGCCACGGAGCTGGACCGTTTAGATTGGCGTTGCACCGTCCCTCTTATCTGCTTCTACGTGGTCGAGATGCACTTGCCCATCAGGGTGATGCGTCAGTTCGGCCTACGACAGGAGTTTCCTCCACCTCTGATTAGCACGGATCAGAGGTTGCACAAGTAAGTATCCTCCACAGTGTTGTTCAGTTACTCTAGTAAATTCTATCTTATGCTCTAACAGATGGGTTTTCTTTGCAATGCAGGGTGAAGCGCCAAAGCAGACGGAAGAATCCCGTTGATTGGCGCGCGGAGCACGCGGATCATGTCCTGAGTTGGACAAACACGTACCAGCAGGACGTTGACGACGGCGAGCCGTACGACCAGGGCGTCTTCGACCAGTACCTACAGTGGCTGCACCGGAGCACCCGGTTGCACATTAAGCCACCGTACTACGAGGCCACCGCTGAGGACGAGTCGGACGACGACGAGGACCCGTACGATGCTACCACTAGGACATCGACTCAGCCTGACAGAGCCCCTCTACACAGCTACGTGGTAATATATCATGTCCTTCAACTATTGTTTGTGTTTCTGTACTTGGTGCACTTACCCCCTGGTCTTGTGTCGGCAGGCGTCGCAGCTGTCTCGGTACTTCGACGAGGCAGCGCAGCTTATACACCACACCAGCTCTACTGGGGACCACGCCCCGGTACAGGCTTTTCTGCAGGTATCATAACACATTCGAACTGCACGTGTAAATTTTAAGAAGTCATAAACTGTACTAATATTTATTATTATTATTTTCTTATTTGCAGAAAATCAGGAAGGGCTGCAGGAAGCTTGCTCAGAAGCTTGGGTGCATGGACACAGCGTGGGCCCCACCGCACCTTCCTCAGCCTTCGAGCCCTTTGGTGTCAGACACTGTCCCAGCAGCAGCAGCGTCGTCCGACGCTCGGACGGGAGGCACTTCTGCGGATCCACGCGGAAAGGGCCCCACTGCAGAGGAGCAGCCCGAGGAGGAGGGGGAGGAGGAGGAGGACGAGGAGCAGTACGTCGAGCGCACGACACCACCCTACACGGCTAGTAGGCTACATGGCCCTCGGCCATAGCTCGCACTACGCTGGAGGGTCCTCCTCCAGAGGTGGCCTGGACGACACGGCGTGGCAGGTACCTGGTGCTTACGACTACCCTAGTGGCTACTACACCGGCCCTGGCTGGCAGCCTTGGCCAGAGCAGGGCGCAGCACAGGAGCTGGGGTACTCACAGCTAGGTGGAGCTCCACTACCTACTCAGGAGGACGTGCAGGTACATAAGTTGACCGCTATACATTTAAGTTCGTCAGATATATTTAAGTTGTTTGCTAACATTTATTTTGAATGTTGCAGGGACCTAGTCAGACGCAGGGGTCACCACGCCGGCAGCCACGCGCACGAGACCGCACGGACGTCACGTTCACGCCGAACATGGATCTGTCGCAGCCGAGGCGTCGGAGGCGGCCTCGTCAGCCGTACACACCTAGCTAGGCTTAGTGTTAGACTATATGGATAGGTGATGTATATGTTAGATAACTTGTTTGAGAACCCTATTATGTACTTCGTGGAGCCTGAGCCACTAAGCCTGGTTTTTATGACCGCTATTATGTTTCCGTTTATTCAAATTGTGTCAATGTTTGGTTCCTTGTTATTCCGTTTGCGGAAAAAGACAGGAAAAACGGAAAAACACATTCGATCAAACAGAGACAACACATTAGGACAAAGATCGATCAGGAACTCGACCAGTCGGCGGGAAACCTTGGGGCTTTGCCTGAACTTCATGCCAGCTTTTGCCGCGCCAACTCTGGGGGCGCGGCTGACGCTTTTGCCGCGCCAGGCGGGGTGGCGCGGCAAATGCATTAGCCGCGCCATCCCGCCTGGCGCGGCAAAAGCGTCAGCCGCGCCCCCAGGGTTGGCGCGGCAAAAGCTGGCATCTTGTTGCACAACCTTTTCAGTGTCGTGTCCTGTCCTCATAAGTGCTCTGCAGTTTTGATTCCCATAGACTTTTCAGTGTATAGGCTTTTCAGTGTATAGGCTTTTCAGTATATAGGCTTTTCAGTGATTAGATTTTTCAGCGAATAGCCTTTTCAGTTGCATTAACTACACACTCACAATGCAGCTGAGATAATTCACAAGTTCAAAACCAGGGCTCCGCCTATATAAACCCATCAGCGCCTTGCATATTCAACAACTTCAGCAGAGCTTGCGAGGTTCGTAGTAGAGATGTCTGGAGGTTCGTCCAAAGGCGGGAGAGGAAAGGGTGGGAGGAAGGGACCTCCCATTGTGTGGGAGGGATCTCTTGGTCCTGATTTCTTCTTAGAGGCACTATATGACTTTCCCGTTGAGAGAAAAAGGATTTCAGCCGGGACCGTCCTCTTAGGGGATATGATAACCGTTTAGAGGACTGGCCAAAATGCCGCCATGGTGAGGACTGTTTGGTGCAGATGCTCCACGACGACCTGGAGGCAGGCCGACGTTTCTTCAAATGCCCGCGAGCATGGGTAACTTTATTTAATTGTTGTTGCTATGCCTCTCATGTTTGCTAATACTTAGTCATTTTGTGAATGACAGTCTTCTATTTCCGAAGAAAACTGCGGCTTCACCAGATGGGTGGATCCTCCTCCAATATGGCCGCATCAGGAATACATCTATTATCTGCAGCGTCGTATCGACGATCTTGAAAGAGAAGTTAAAAGCATGCTCAAGGACTATGATGATGACGACAGCGATGCAGGCGGTTCAGATGAAGCAATATGCCTTGATCCATATTGCAACTGCCCGCATCACAAGAACAAGGGGCCTCCACCGCCGCCCCCACCACCGCCACCACCACCACCACCTGCAATGGGAGGCTATTACGGAGAAGGGTCTACTCAGTTTGCTATGTGGGACGGCTTCTAGACTACTTAGATCACTATGTGCGTGTTGTGTTGTGCCAATCAATTACCTAAGGCATGTTAGGATTAGTCTAGGACCTTTTAACCAAGTTACGGTAAAAGGTCCTCACATGCCATGTACTAGTTTGTTGTTTGTGTAATGGTTTGCTCTATTCTATTTCTCGTACTTTATCCCACAAAAAATCAATGACACATGAACTACCGCAAACAATACAACAACATATAATAAAGCCGAACAAAGTGCAGTTCAAGACTACATAATCGAGGATCCGAAATAAACGGTACACGGAAGTACAAACCAAGAGTACAATACACTAACAAGTCCACCAAATGACAACAATGTTCATTACTCAATAATGACTACTGAACCTATCACACTACTGAGTGCAACGAGGCCATTTTCCCTTCCTCACAGCATCTGGATCCTGCTCCATGGCAGCCTTGGCACGGCGCACACGCTCAAGCCTCTTCTCCCTCTCCCCCCTACGCTTAGCTGCATCCCTCATTCTTGCCTCTTCCTCATGCTGCTTTTGTGCTGCCTCTTCTTTGCGTCTATTCTCCAAACGCTCCTTGTCCTCCGCAGCCCACTTTTTCATCCTCTCTACGTGCTCCTTGTCCTCCGGCTTCATCTCAGTGTCGATCCACTGCTCGAAGTCACATAGTGGTGGAGGCTCCTGCAAAATACGACTAAATCAATTAGCTAATAAAATATAAATGATTTTTCATTCATGTATAGAACAAGCCATCAGCTTCTCACCATCAGTCCAATACGGATCTGTTTAGGTGTAGGGTCAAAGGCATAATTCTCACACATCCAATACCTCTGACCGTATGTGTGCTCCTCATTAGATATTGCGACCTTACAATCATCGCCGCAGTAGCACATGGGCACCGGAACACCGCTAGGCAATGGCAAACGGGCATAGGCATTGCCCGTGAGAGGCTGCCTACAATCATCAACGCAATAACAAATGAACATAACACAAAATTACTTCATTAAAACAGACAAATAAATCAACAATGTACCGATCTTACCTTGCCTTACTAGCTTTGCCACGCCGCGGCATCCTAACAATAAAAATATGTCAACGCTACACATACATTCATGATTAATTATAAATCTACATAATGACGTAACAAATATTACACAAAAAATTGTATACAAAATGAACAAAATATTAAGCAAAACGGATATAAAAAGTCTAATACATGAACAAATCCATCATTAATTAACAACTAACGTCACGACAGTATCAAAATAAATATTGTCTACAAACCCTAACTTACAAAAATATGGTTCAATCCTACATTGCAAATATGGATAAAGAACAATAATATGGATCAAAATACCTCTTGTAGACAAGTTTGATTGGGGGAGGGAGATGAAGAGAGGAGGAATGAAATGAAATGAAATGGAATGGATTGGATTGAATTGGTTTGGGAGAAGAGAGGAATGAGGAGGAGCCTGCTGCTCGGCGCGGCGGCCAGATCTAGATCGGCTTTGCCGCGCCACCCCGCCTGGCGCGGCAAAGCCGTTGACCGCGCCAGGCCGCCTGGCGCGGCAAACGCACTAGCCGCGCCAGCCCGCCTGGCGCGGCAAACTGACAGGCGGGACCCGCCCGAGACTGCGTGGCCGGGCGGTGCCACGGTGGCACTTTTGCCGCGCCGCCATGCATGGCGCGGCTAACGCTTTTGCCGCGCCATTGGGGACGACGCGGCAAAAGGGTTAGTTTTGCAAAAAAAAATAGACAGTGTTATTTATGAAATTTTTTATTTAATTGGGTTATTAATAAAAAAAATTCACAACAACTAGGTAAGCAGAGCTCTTCTTTGACTTGATGCCCTCATCTGTCATTTTGATTTTGTTCTTCTCGTTGTGGAGGTTTACATAGTACAAGATCAACACTCAAATTTTTATTAACCGACATTAGTGGTGGTTAATAGCTGCAATTTCAGGAATAGAACAAGGTTTATATTTTCATGTATTGTACTGGTGCATATTTTCATTTAGATTAAGTAGAGAAAACTTTGTTCAAGGATCCAGACCTAGTTCAATCTCTAGCATAGCCAACCAAAGCCTTTAACTTTGAAACAGTGCTGTTTTGGGAGCTCGAATTTTTGACCAAGTCCCTGATGGACTGAAACCTGAATTCAGTTCCAAGGTACCCTACTTTGGGGACACTTATATTGCAAACCAAGCTGATGAAAACCAAGCCCTTTTTAGCAAAGTTGTGGTACTCATAGATTTACAGCATGGTGTAATTGGTTTAGTTTTTCATCACTAGCTGTGGAAGTTAGAAGGGGGACAAATATAGAGTTTCAGTCAGCTCCTTAGACATTTCAATCGATAGGAGCAGCAGCAGTGGCCGACCGCCTTCAGCAGCAGTGGTGGCCCCGTCGCCGGAAGTTCGCCGGCGAGCTACAGCAAAGCTCCATCCTTGCCTCTGTGCCTGTGACATGTGTGTGCTTAGGTTTAAGTGTTTTTTGTTTTTATATTTTCAGATTTGGGATGACCTTGTAAAATCCATATCTAGAGTTAGAAATATCCAAATTGAGTGAATCAAATTTTGTTTGTTTTGTTAGGAAATGCTCTACATGCTAGAACTCTAATGTTTGCTGTTTGGTGACTTTTATTGCAGTACTATGTAGCCATGATAAGTTGTATTTAAAATTGTAAAATGTGGAATTGGAGTTAAGGGTGTGCTAAAATTGTGATTCTAGTGTTCTTAATCTCATTTTGTCATCAGCTTTACAAGAGAGAAATATTGAACAGGTGGTTTACATACATTTACTGTAGTGTTATGATTTAATCATGTTTAAGTTGATACAAGCCTGATATGCTTGTCATTTTTGTATATGCTGTTTGTATTGTTCAAAAACTATGAAATTTATACAGTATGCTTCTGGTTACATGTCTAAGGTTCTGTAATTTTCTCAGAATTTACTGTGCAATATAAGTAGCAGTCCTTTATTACACCTGGTGATCTAATGAAATTAATAAACACAAGGAAATAATTAATTTGGGATCACTCATTATACTTTCTAGCAAGTTGTGATGTATATAATCTGTTGGTACAATTGGTAGCAGCCAGTTTTGATGTCTTGTATGCAGCTAGCTTTTTCTTGGTCTATAATTCAAATATCTAGCTTTTCTTGACTTGTTTGCTCTCTGAGAGTTGAGGCTAGTAGTCCTAGTGTGCTATCAACAGATCTTTTCTAAATGAGGATAGGGCTATTTTCTGAATTTAACATAAAATAGACTACTACTTGATACCTGAATGTGAACAGACCTAGCAAATTTATTTAATTTCAGTTACCTCAAACCTGAGACAATTTTGTTTTCTTATAACAACCTCCAGTAACTGAATATGAGCGAAGGCGGAATGAACGCGTGGCGGCGAATGATAAGGTCATGGAGGCACTCGGACTCCTAAAAATATCCAATGAACTTAGAAACTCGAACCAACAATCTGCTACACAGAAGGGGAAATCCTCAGCAAACAAGAAAACAAGTAGTGCACATTCGGATACATCGGAGTATCTCCTTGAAAATGATGATCAAGGAGATAGTGATGATGATGAAACCGAATCTCAAGCGCAGCCACAACCCACTAAGGTTGTTCCTTAATATATGCTCTTGCTTTTCACTTTGATCTTTCATATATGCCCTTGCTTTTTTACATACATATTCTTTCATAGTTGTTCCTTAATATATGCTCTACCTTATTAATGCATATGACTGACTTGTTTTTTATTCTCCATAGCCTCTAACTAGGTCAAGGTGGAAAGTCCTTGCTACAAAGATAAAGAAAACAACTGCCAATATGCCTCCAGGAGTTAGGCCTGTTAAGAGAGTGAGAGCAACTGCAGGTTCACAGGTGCACACTCCTTCGCCGCAAACAAGAGCATAAAAAACGCTTCAACTATCAGCGAGAGATGGGCAAACCGCAGAACAAGGCAATGAAGATGGTGCACAAGAAGCCATTGGATCTGGTGCAGAGCAAGAAATTGCAGCAGGTGCTCAGGACATTGCAGCCGATGAGGAAGACCGTGGAGCTGAAGCTGAACATAGTGGACCTGGTGCTGATGAAGACATTGTAGCAGCACGGGATGACACTCAAGGCAAGTTAAAGTTTCTTTGTCATTCCATTATGTCATCTCTTTGGCTGATTTGCTTATAACTAAATATTTCAATGCATTTTCTATTTTCTAGCTCCTGTACAGAGACCCCAAGGGATCCTAGGCCACCCACCAAGGGAGCACATCTCAACAGGTTGACAAAATCTATGGGTCACAGACTGCCCATAGTTGTTGCTGAAGGCAAAAAAAGGCCTCATGACCCTGTTCAAGCAGCAAAATTTGCCTCTGAGTCTGGTATTATCATTCGAGACAAGATTTCCATCCTACCTCATTGGAAGTTGTACAAGAGAGACGAAACACATTACAATGACTTCAAGGGAAAGCTTGCTGTAAATGTCTTACTGTTTTCCTATGGTTGACTTGTATATCTTTGTAACCTGAATTGACATACTAATTATGGAATTGTCGTATGACTAGGGGCGCTTGGCCATTAATGAAAACGACGAGCCAACAAAGGAAGCTTGCACCGATATGCTTCGCACTGGGGTTCGACAAATGCGATATCGTCTCAAGAAGAAGTACTTCGATGGTAAACCTGCAAATGAGATTCCAACAGCTTCTCCAGTTTCATGCATGACTGATGCAGAGTGGCAGGCACTGACAGCAAAGTGGACTAATCCTAAGAACATGGTATGTGTATTCTTTCTCATTCATTTTTAAAGGATCTTCCCATTTGAAACCTATGGTCTCATCTCACATGTGATTTCTGTGCTAGGAAACAAGTCAAAAGAACAAGATTAATCGTGCTAAAGTGAAGTATCATCAGACCACCGGCTCTCGCAGCTATGTTGCACACTTGCATGAATATGTAAGTAATTGTACATATTCAAACTGAACAACTTATTTAACATTTCATCTGAGACTAATTTGATCTTTGTTGTAAATATCATCTATGTAACAGAAGAAGCACAGGAACAATGCAGAACCCAGCACACAGCAAGATGAAGAACTTGATGTGGTGAAGGCCTTCAAAACCTGCCATACCAGCACCAAAAATGGTATGGCTGAACCATCAAGAGAAGCAGTGGTGAGTCCCTACTACTGTTCTCACCATCCTTTTTTCTAAGTTTGCTTGTACCTTTCTCACTTAGTTCAATCTGATGTACTATACCTTGTGCAGCATGGTAGCTTTCATTTTGTTCAAATATTTGAGAGTACAGAAACTTCTATATGTAAAATAGAAGGCAGTTTTCAGCTTCATTTAGTAAAGTGATTTCATTCTGGATATGGCATTACATGTGATTGGTTAGCTGCCATTACCTAGCAAGAATAAATATAATAGTGCTTTTGGGTGGACTATTTTTATATGAAATTTAGCTAATCTACATTCCAGTTTTTTCCCTTAGTACAAAGCAAAAATAAGGTGTATAACACTAATATAAGGCTGCTTGTCCATTTCAGTTTATATATTCTTTTTATATATTTCGTTGTAATTTGCAGCAGCCTGTGCATTTTAGTGTCCATTTCAGTTTATATATTATTTTTATATATTGCTTTGTAAGTTGCAGCTGCCTGTGCATTTCAGTTTTACCTCTCTCCATCACACAACATCTTGTTTATATTTTTTAAAGTACATCTTGTGTGATATTTGCACCTCAGATTCATGCAATAACTATGAACTAATGATGGTTCATTGTTGTTTCAGACTGACATGGAAGCTCTGATGGCAGAACCACTTGATGAAGGTGACACAGGATTATCTAGTGTCGAGGTTGTGTCCCAGGTGCTCACCAAGAATAGTGCAAAAGTTTTCCTAAAGAGTATTGGCATCAAACCAGTTGGATCCTCCAAATCAGCAACATCAAATGAAACCGAGCTTCGGGAACAACTAGCAGCTGAAGCTAGGGCTGCTGTACAAGATGAACTTGACGCTCTCAAGAAGAGAAGTGAAGAAGCTGATGAAAAACTAGAGAGACAACAAAGGGAGATGGAGGAGATGAGGAAGCAGACGGAGATTAACAACAAGGAAATGCAGGAGAACAATGCACTACTCAGGCGTCTGTTGAGCCTCAACAGCCATTCTTCCGCATGATCGCTGTTCGCAACTACTGGTAGATTGAGCAAGGGAACTGTGATGGTTATTTTGTTGTGCTGGTTATTTTGATGCTCATGCTTGGCAGAAACTTGTGTTGCTGGTAGTAGGATATTCCACGAAACATGTAGTGTTCATTCTATTCTAGGCAAACACTGATGTTGCTGGTGGCTGAACCTAGATTCTTAGGGAGCTGAACTAAGTTTATACACTTATGTTCCTAGTCTACTGAGTTTATGCACTTGTTGCTGGAATCTGTTAATTTATGCAAGGTTTTTCTAATTTCAATGCTATTTGAATTCTGGTGTACTGAAATCAGCATGTGAGTGATAAAATTCTGGGCAATATGTGACCATTTCCAAAATTGTTATGTGACGATTTTGTAAGCAATTCTGTGACGAAAAAAAGAACCAATCACAGGGTGCCACGTGTCTAACCAAATCAGCGGAACGTCCCAGTCCACATCAGCTGCCACGTGTTCCACCACGTCAGCTGCCACGTCAGTTGCAACATGGCCTGCCACGTCAGTTGCCACGTGGCCTGCCACGTCAGTTGCCACGTGGCCTGCCACGTGGCCTGCCACGTCAGCTGCCAGCATGGCAAACGCCGTTTGGAACACTGACGCGCCGACAACTAATGATGAAAATAGGACGAAATCGATGACGACAGAAGTTCGTCATCGAATGGAAATCCTTTCTGTGACGCCGACAGTTTCGTCAGAGAATGAAATCACTTCGGTGACGAATAATATACATTTCGTCACCGTTTAATTTATGACGCTCGATCCATGACGAAAGTTTTTTCGTCAAAAAATCGTCATAGATTAAACTTTGTGACGATTTTAGTGTCATGAGTGACGAAAGTGTAGCGTCATTGATAAGCACCTCCCTAGTAGTGTGAGCCATGGGATTAGGGCCGTTACGCCACAATCCCACATACAAAGCTAATCCAACTCACAAAGGGTTAGTACAGTTTTTCAATCCAAGATCCATCGCTTCACTTTTTCAACCAAAGCTTTCTCCGAAACTTCTTCTCCTTTGCAAATGTGCCAACACCACCAAGTGTACACGATCATGTGCATGTGTGTTAGCATTTTCACAATCATTTTTCAAAGGATTTTTACTTGCTCTCACCACGCCACTCGATCCTAGTAACAACACAATGTTAGATCGCTCAATTGGCACTAAATGACCGATATGCAAACAAGTTTGCTCCTCTTAATAGTACGACCATCTATCCTAAACCCAGTCATCAACTTCTCTACACACCTATGACCGGTGAAATGAAATGTCCTACAAATATACCTTTGCCTTACGCATTCCATTCCATCTCCTTCGGTGTTGATGCAACACATGCACCAACCTCTCATCAAATGATATGATCCACTTCATATCATCACATGGCCTCCATGGTCCATCGATCTTGACCTCATTTGCTCTTCACCATTGCTTCGGTCCTTCGGCGCCAAGTCTTGCTCAAGCCTCCTGACACTCGGTACCAACGGCTTCAAAGCCTCTAACTTGCCATTCACCTTCGCAACCGGTCCATCAAGCCAAGTCTTGCCTTAATCTTCACCATCTTAGCCACATGACCACATGTCATGTTTCATGTGCATTAAGCTCCTCCATGATCATAATATGTGTGAGCTTCACATCAAGTCCAAGCCATTCACCTCCATGGCTCAAGTGCTCACACACATGTACCTGTGGACTAATCCCTGTGTTTCTCACATAAACACAATTAGTCCACGTAAAGTTGTCACTCAATTAACAAAACCAAACTAGGACCTTTCAAACATCCATGAGTTATGGACGGACATTTGTGCGCTCCATGAGGGAACGAAGAGTGAGCGTGAGGAACACTATAATTTAGTCATGCAAAAGCTTAATTCTTTTGAAATGCTTGCTCATGAAAGTGCAAATGAAATGTACTCACATTTCAATGTTCTTGTAGAGGAGTTGAGTGGGCTTAGACTCACCCAAATGTCTCCATTCGATGTGGTGAGAAAAATTCTTTGTTTCCTCCCAATCACAAAGTATGGGCACATTGTAACGGTGCTTCATCAAGGTGATCTTTCCGCGACAACACCAACACAAATTTTGGGAAAGATCAATGCCCATGAAATGTACATGCATCACTCCGGCTGGTGGCTCTTCTTTGGCAAGAAGGGCTTGGCATTCAAGGCAAGTCATGAGAAGAAGGGCAAGGCCAAGGTGATTGAGGCACATCATGAGAGCTCAAGCGATGATGAACAAGATGACTCCAACATTGCTCTCATGGTGAGAAGGACCACCAAGATGCTGAAGAAGCTCCACAAGAATAGAGTCAACTTTGATTCCAAGAAGAAGAAGTTCTTCACTAGTAGCAAGAGAAGGCCCATCTCTGAAATGGATTGCTACAATTGTGGAGATCTGGTCATCTTGCTCATCAATGCACAAACCCCAAGAAAGACAACTACAAGAACAAGTACAAGGGCAAGAAGTATGACTCATCAAGTGAAGATGAGAAGAAAAAAAACCATACAAGAAGAAGTATGGCAAGAAGAAGCAACACCACTAGAAAGGTGGCAAGGCATACATTGTTGGTGATTGGCTCACTGATATTGACTCTTCAAATGGATCATCAAATGAAGATAGTGATGATGAGAAGGAGAAGGTGGCCGCTCTAGTGATTGGGACTTCTCTATCTCCATCACCACCGCCGCCATCATCCTCTACACACCTAATGGCCAATGGTGATCAGAAGGTACAAAGTGATGATGACTCTAGTGGTAGTGATAGTGATAGAGAGTTCGAATCACCTTCTTATGATGAGCTTGTTGCTTTGCTTAATGATTACACTAAAATCATAAGAAAGACTAGAGATAAAAATGACAAACTTAAGCTGAAAATGAATCTCTTCTTGCTAAGTATGACAAGGCCACTAGAGCTAGCGATGAGCTTAGAGATGAATATTCAAATGCATCATCCACTATCAAGGAGCTCAAATGTTCCAACAAAGAATTTAAATATAAACATGATAAACTTGATAGGATGCATGATGAGCTCACCACTAGACATAACTTGTTCAAAGAACAATTTACTACTCTCAAAATTGATCATGATGCTCTAGTTTTTGCTTATGACATGCTATCAAATGAGCCGCATGATGCTTCTAACCTTGTTGTTAAGTGTGACATAGCAACATTATGTGATGACTTGGTTAGTGAGAGCATTGAGCAAGGATCTAGCGGCAAAGACAAGCAAGTGGTTGTGGCGGAGTCCTAAGATGATTATCTCAAGATCAAGAATGAGAATGCAAAGCTCAAGAGTGATCTAGAGAAGCTATCAACCAACAAGCAGCCAATTGTCATTGAAACTCAAGATGGAACCTATAGCATTTCACTTGAGCTTGACATGCTAAAAGAAGAGAATAAGAGTCTTAAGATGGAGAGAGATTACAAGTTGACACCATCTAGCTTGGCTCTCCAACAAGAGAATGATAAAGCTCAAAAGAGAGAAAGAGCATCTAGCCACCGGGTTGAAGAAGTTTACAAGAGGTCAATATCTCCAAAGTGAGATTCTCATGAACAGCGTCATGAAGACCAATCAGAGTGGTATTGGGTTCTTGGAAGGGTAGATCAAGCAACACAAGACCCGCACTCAACACAAGTGCGAACACAAGGTTGATATGTGCCCTTGTCGTTTGGCCCTTTGTGATGAGTGATTGATCAACATGCTCACAGGTAGGCATGAGTGGACAACATGTCTCTTGGCCATGTTGTTGTGTAGGTGTGGAGCTCAAAGGCAATGGTCGATGGCGAGGTGAAGGTCAAGTAGAGACGTGTCGTGCCGATGGACCAGGAGTGGCGAAGGGTGGACGTGAGGCTTGGACTGACGGATGGATGGCCAGAGAACTAGTTGCGGTAGCTGGCACTTGGCAACTGCAAGCAAGAGAACATGTGATGTGGGACTGCATTTGTCAAGTCGAGACGGAAGACGATGGCGTCGTGACACCTGGCGGAGGCCGGACACGGGCTTGCACGGGGCAAATAACATCGGTCAACTTAGGAAGGAAGGCGAAGGCGTTGTGCTTGGTGGAGGCTGGACATGCGTCAGCATCGGTAAAATGTATATATATTTATGATAGTTGTGTTACTATAACACATGGGATATTTATCATAATATTATAGTAAATTACGTAGTAACCAGTTACTACAATCTCGTAAATCAACATAGTAATTATCGTAACTTAAAGTGGCTACAAAATAAATTATTTTGTAGCCAGATATAGAGTAGTGGTTATATATTACTCTCTTTGTATCGTAAATAGAAGTCGTTTTAGATAAGGTTTGGGTTAAACATTGAGAATATAAATCATGAATAACTTTTAAATTATTGAGTTTAGAGATGTAAAAATCATATAAATAAATTTGTCTTGAAAAGTACTTTCATAAAAGTACACATATACTACTTTGCAACAAATATTTTTTAAAAAACAAGTGATCAAAGTTATGTTTTGGAGACCGTGTTAATGTCCTAAACGACTTCTATTTGCGATATGGAGAGAGTATATATATATATCACTATTTAACAAAATAATATCGGGCTACTCTAATACATATATATTAGGGATAGATTATAGATTATTGAGGTACTGGTGTAAATGCTCTAATAAAGCCTCTCTGTAATCCCCTGACTTATAGGTGTAAATTTATTTTCCAAAATTAGTGGTTGGTAATGGTTGACCTTTGGAAGTGACTCATTGATTTCAGGTCGATTGGGTCTGTATGGAAAAAAAAATGAATTTAGGGCATTTTGTTCATTAGATGAATATATGCTACTGAGGTAGATAATCTCTTTAGGATTACCAACCGCCAAACAGTCGGTTTCGTTAGCTAGTGAATTCTTGAGTCAACCAGATTATTTACAGATTAATTTCAGAGTAATGTTAAAAAAACTTAACCTGTGGAGGGTATGACCTCACTAGCACATTGCTATCAAGATAGAAGGCCTTAATTTTGTAGGACTATAAACCCCTCGAACCCTCACGGTGCAAAACCATATAGCTCCACACCCCAGTCGCCGCACTATACCCTAGGCTGTGGCCGATGACCACCGTCACGTCACTACCTTAGGTATGACCCCATCACTATCCTCAAGTATGACCGTACCGTTCATGCATGCCAACTGCCACTGTTATCATAGGTTCATGCATCTCCAAGAGTTTCCTAAATCTCTTTCTAATCCATGTTTTTAGGAAGATTAGAGAAAAATCCTCTCCAACTACTAATTCATCCTTCTATTCTTTTAATCTTTTAGAAGTTAAGAAAAGTTATCTGGTTCTGCGTAAAGTTACTTAAACTCTAGGTTCGTGTATCCTCCTCACCCATGTGCTCTTTTGCAAGTTTTAGAAGAAGGAAGTAGAAAAAGAAACGAGAAAATACACGTTTTTAGTTGAGAAGATCGCAAAAGAGAAAGATCTGAGAGATGCAAAGTTTTTTATTTTTTCAAAGTGAAACATTAGAAACTATTGGAGATGTTTTTTTTTTCACTTCTCCTATATTTTAGATGCTTAAAATTTAAGGTGATCCCAGGCAACACTCTTGTACCATCAACTAGTACAAATAAATTGTTGCTTTTATGATTTTTTATTTGTTTTTGTGTCATAACATATTAAATTTTTTCCATGTCTTTCTATAAAAATAATTATAAATAATCTTTGTGTTAACACAAATTAGATTTTATCAGATTTAAGATTTTGTTTAATGGGTTATTTCCTTAGTACAAAAAATTGCATATTACACTTACAAAAATTACAATAAATAAAATATGTAATGGGAATATCAAATACATGTAATAATCGTCGCCTGAAAGAAAACTAAAATTCAAACTCCTGAATTTTAGTAGATTTTTTTTTCTTCTGAAAATACTTTTTTAGGAATTGGAAAAATATGAACTTCTTAGAAGAAATATTTAGAGAACCATTGGAGACCCGCTCTTAGTCGGTGTATAGTTTCCCCAAAACACCCAAATGTTTTTTAGATTCTCCGTCACATCAATCTTTAGATGCATGCATAGAGTCTTAAATATAAGTAAAAAATAATTAATTATACTTTTAGTATGTACATGTCGAGACGAATCTTTTGAGCCTAGTTAGTCTATGTTTAGACAAAGTTTGTCAAATAACAATGAAAGTGCTACAAGACTTTTCCTAAAATTTTCATGGAACTAAATAACCTTGCCTTCTTCATGAAAAGTCAAATCCAGAACTTAGACATGGTACTAAAGCACTTGCAAGTTGCAACCACTGCTAGATTCTCTTTCGCCTCTGCAATGCCATAGAAAAAAACTGTTTCAATATAATAGTTCCTACGTACAATTGACTCGGCCTGGTTCAGATGGTTAAATTTTTTTGAGAAAAGTTACTATAGCATTTTCGTTGTTATTTGACAAAGTTTACATCTCGATATTTACAGACTAAAAGTATAATTAATTATTTTTTACCTATATTTAATGCTTCATACATGCGTCTAAAGATTCAATGTGACAGATACTGTGAAACTTTTTTTTAGAGAAATTTGGTAAACTAAACGTGGCCCAGCTTGGTGCAGTAGTGCAACACCACATGCCAGTTACTGAACGGTATGGTTCATCAATATCAAAATTTGATGTTAGAAAAACCGGTTTCCCAACCAGGGCTACCAATCCGGGACTACCACCTTTAGTCCCGGGTGTTCATAACCGGGGTTAAAGCCTTCCACGAGAGAAAAAATAAATGTGTATATGTGAGATTCGAACTCAACATCTCTCGCCTCCGCACAACTACCCTACCAACTGAGCTACACAACCCACGTAATACAGTTCTGGACATTTTCCTTTTGAATCCACCCGTGAAGGACCTTTAGCCCCAGTTGGTAACACCAACCGGGACTAAAAGGACCTTTAGTCCCGGTTGTTAACACCAACCGGGGCTAAAGATTCAACTTTAGCCCCAGACGCAAATTTTTGCCGAGACTAAAGCTCAGTTGGTGAATCGTCCAAAGACCTGTTCTCTAGTAGTGAATGCTACTATTTATATTTTCTCTGTACCCATATTAGTTATCGTTTTAGACAAAATTTGAGTCAAACATTAGAAATATAAATCATCAATAACTATTAAGTTTCTAACTTTACAAATATGAAAATTAATTATATGAATAGATTTATCTTGAGAAATACTTTTATAAAATATACATATATTACTTTTCCATAATTTTTTTTATAAAAATAAAAAGGTTAAAATTATGTTTTTAAAATCGTGTAACTGTCCTAAATAACAACTAATATTGTTGTGGAGAGAGTATTTATTAGTACTGTATATACTCCGTATTTAGGTAAAACGGTAAACCAGTTGGCGGCAGAGCAGCAGTGATAGACTGATAGGCAAGAGGCACATTCCTGAAGCTGGCGCCGACAAAGGTAAAGGGAAAGAGGCGGCAGCCGGAAGGAATCGAAGCATCAAGGACATGGACCAGAGAGAGGAACACCCAGACCCAGACAACAAGATCCCCTCACCCCGCACGCCCGCGCTCCACTCCACTCCACTCCCCCGACTCACACGCCCGCCCGCCATTGCTGCCCCGGCCCCTTCGCTTTCTAGCTCGCTCCCTTGTCCCCTTTACCGCTAGCTAGCCCGCCTATATCATCATTGCCCTGCGCCGCACGCTGCTGTGTTCTGCCTGCTTTGCTCTTCTCGACTACAGTACGTGCCAACAATGGAGAGGTGGGCGCCGGCGTCGACGGCGCGGGAGAGGCCGAGGCGGCGGGCTGGCCAGCCGTCCTTCTCGTCAACGATGCTGGACGCCATCTGCGACTCCTTGGACGAGCAGTCCGGCGGTAAGGCAGCGGCGGCGGAGCGTGCCGCGGCACCAACGCCTGGCGGCGCCAAGAAGCAGCAGCAGGCGGACCTGCATTACTACTACTACAAGCCGTCCTTGGCCGCGAGCCACCGGGTGGCGCGCGCGGTGCCGGCGCCCGCGGACGACTGCTCCTCCGGCCGTGGCTACTTCTCATCGTCCGAGGTCGAGTACTCCCTCCGCCGCCTCGGCCCCATCCGCACCTCTGGCGGTGTCAGGCCGGCCTCTGTGGCTCCAGCGGAGAAGCAGCAGCCGACCCCGCCAGGCACGGCGAGGAGGGCGCGGAAGGCGTCCGCCGTCCCCGCCAGCGGCGGCTGCCGCAGGCCTGCCTCTCCCGGCGCGCGGCTCGCCAGCCTGCTCAACGCCATCTTCTCCGGCAAGAGGCATTCCGCGCGGCAGCACCCGGCTCCGGCGGACGAGGAGCCGGCATGCTCGAGGGGGCCATCCAGCGCGCGCCCCTGCCTCGCCAAGACACCGCCGTCGGCGAGGGCGCGGGCACGGGCGAGCCGGAGCCGGAGCAGGACCGTGCGGTTCTTGGACATCGAAGGCGAGGTGGCTGTGGCCGCGGCCGCCGCTGGCTGCAGGCGATTTCCGGTGGTCGAAGTTGAGGGCAGCGACGGCGGCGACGAGAGCAGCGACGCGAGCTCGGATTTGTTCGAGCTGGAGAACCTCGCAGCGCTCGCTCCGGCAAACGGCGCCTCCGGTTGCCGCAGAACGTGCGAGGACGAGCTTCCGGTGTACGGGACGACTGGAGCTGGGCTTGCGCACGACATTGGACTTGTCCGTCGCCGCCCGTTTGGGTACGTCAGCCATGGTCGGAGTTGCAGAGGCTTGTTTGATTTCAAATAGGTAGAGGGGTGAAATGTAAAATTGTGTCTTTTTTTTTGGGTTATTTTGGTACCATTTTGTTCTCCTTTTCGGAACTTTGGAAGCTTGTAAATGTCGTGGTATTTGCTGCTATAAATTGTAATGTAAATTGTTATAAATGGTTTGTTTCTTGTACTCGCTTACATATAAAGTAAGAAGGTACTAACTTTTTGTGAAATTTTGAATGACCACTGTATAGCTTTCACTGTAAAGGAATGCCACAATTTTGTTCAAAAAGAAAGAAAGAGAAATGCCACCAAAATTACCGCAACGAATATGTCACTAGAAGGTTCCTATGCCATTCAGATAAATGAAAAACTGAGAAAAGTGCCAGGAAATTGTGGTATTCAAATTCGAAATAGATGTCCATGTGGCCCTGAGACGGCCATTTGAATTGGGTCAGCAGCGTGCAAACACAGCAAAGGTGTCTTTCTGGTCTGATCATTGTGATTGCACGGGGATTTGAAATTCTGAAACTGTTTCAGGGTATGAAGCTGATACTATTTTTCAAGGGCATGTTTAGATCCCAAATATTTACAAGATTCTCCATCACATCAAATCTTTAGACGCATGCATGGAGTATTAAATGTAGGTAAAAAAAATAACTAATTGCACAGTTTGTTTGTAAATGTCGAGACGAATCTTTTAAGTCTAGTTGGTCCATATTTGGATAAAGTTTGTCAAATAACAACGAAAATGCTACAGGAACTTTACACCCAAAATTCTTCCAACTAAACACACGCTTAAAACTGTTTAAAGGTGTGTTTGGTACAGCTTGTGTTGTGCAAGTGTAGATATACTGTAGAGTGTCAGAGACGAAGCCGTGGTGGAGCCCAAAATTATGGCTTTCCTTGCTTCACCATTTGTGCAGCTCATTTTGTATGTCGAAATCCGAACAGATCTGTTTGTCCGAAGGAGCTGACCCAAAACACTGCCTGATTGTCGTGCTATGCTAATTAAAGTTGGATTGGCCATGCTGCTACAGCGCTACATGATCACCCGCTAAGCAGGGTAGCAAGTAGAGAGTATCACCGTACGTACCACCAAAGGGAAAAAGGAAAGCTATGCACTGTCGTCCTAGTAGTTCTCTTGTAAAGTACTCAGCTCCTGGCCTGAGCATGGCGTGTCTTGTGCTCCTGGCACGAGAGCGCATCATCACGGGGATCACCATGGGAGGGAGCTTGCCATGCTCTGCCGTGACAGCCGACGACTTGCGAACCAAGGGAAATGATGCCAGCCAATACCATCATCATGAACTCTTTCTAGTCCTACGACGAATCAGTGAGTTGAGCTGCTGAGCAGAGGAGAGCAAAGCGGTGCTGCTCTGCCTCTACCGATGGACGGGCCGGGTACTGAACAGAACAGCCGAACAGGGCGCGTTACTGCTTGAAATAAAAATGATGCCAGAAGAAGCCACAAGGTATGGAAGAAACAAAACCAACTGGCGACGTGAACTGAGCATGCACGCAGCTTTCTCGTGAGAAAAAGGAAAATTTAGACACGCCACCACCAGCAGAACGCAGCCGAGTGCTACGGATCGAGGACAGACATCGGGAGGAAAATGTTGGCATCGATCTCGAGACAGACAGACAACCGAGAAAGCAAAAGGGATCCTCGGACGACGAGGAGTATCGATCGATCAAAAGGGCCTGACGTTTCCTTCTTTCCCTCACACCGAGGCTGCTCTTCGATCGGTCACACATCGGGAGATCACGGCCAAGGCCGACGGCGCCGATCCCCAGCCATGTCTGCTCGTGTACCATTTCTATCGGCCTGCTACTGCCGCTGCCGCTGCCGCTGCTGGCGGACAAGTCACAAGAATACGAGTAGTACGTACTCCCTCCCTATCCTACCTGCGAGTTCACACGTCTCTCCTTGTCTCCTTGCGCACTCCACCATGTGTGTGTGAGTGATCCGAGGACCGCCAAGCCAAGAGTCTGTTGAATAATTGGACAATTTCTATATTAATAGCAGAATATAAATCATATTTCCTAACATACTAGTTAATTCAGAGAATATGATTATTAGGGTCTTGTTTAGATGCTGAAATTTTTTCAACTTTGCTACTATAGCACTTTCGTTTGTATTTGACAAATATTGTTCAATCATGTGTTAACTGGGCTCAAAAGATTTGTCTCATGATTTACAACTAATCTGTGTAATTAGTTATTTATTTTACCAACATTTAATGTTCCATGCATGCGTCCAAACTTTGATGTGATGAAGAGAGTAAAAAAAGTTGGAAGTTAGAATGAATCTAAACAAGGCCTAGAACTAGTATAAGCACAACTCATACAATAGTTAGATTATATAGCATAAATTGAGACATTAGATCACGAGATGTGTACCTTCCGTTTGTAGAGAAAGACCATAACGACATAGTTGGTGATGGAGATAGAAACACCGCTGGTGGTGGTAGATGGAAGTCATCCATGAGCCGCAAAGGAAGAGCTCAAAGCAGTTAACGATGAATACGTGAGACATAACGTCGCCTATCTTGGATGGAAGACGCCTCGTCTGGAGGTTGGGAGTAGTCACACGATGAGCGCTTCCAAAAAGCCTTATTCATTCTCTCTCGGTGCATGATCATAAGGATGAGGATTTCGGAGACCTGCTCTCCCGATCGCCAGTGCACGCAGATGGTTGGGATAGAGAAACTATGTTGGCAGCGCAGTAGCGAGAAGAAGAGGAAAATACTAATTTACTACATTAGAATTTTCCATCCTGAACTTCCAATAGTAGATTTTAAATGATGTGTCTTTATCTAGGAGGATAGGTGTAAATGGAAAGAGAACCCCCTAATTCCACATCAATTAACATTATAGTACAAATTGATATTGCACCTGAAAGCATCTAGGCCCCTAGTCGGTTTCGGTGATTGGATGAAACACGAGATTACTGTGACTAACGTGTGTTTTGCAGAAACATAGATGAGTTAGGTCACAACAATGGCGACGATACGGACGTATGGCGTTCATGTCCCCTAGAGATGGAAATCGATTCGATTTTCAAAGGATGGACGACGAAGACGGTGATAGGCTAGCGCTAAGTGTCATATGGTGTTGGAAGACACTTAGGTAGTCTTAGGTATTTGTTTTTTCCTTTGGCTGTACTATAAAGGGGAGCGTGAATCAGTAGCTTGACCTAGATATGTCTATTGAGGTAGGTGTGATGCACACTTGGTATTTCATAACTGTAGGTAGCTCAGAGAGAGCCCTTATGTCGTGAGGATGAAAAGTCGTTAAGGCAGCGTCGCGATCCGAAGTCGTTTTGATCCTGAAATGGGCATCAGACGCTGGCCTAGGTGGCATCGGACGTGCGTCCGATGTCATTTAGACTTGGCAGTGTTGGGATCGTTGCATCGGACGCGCCGGTGGGGGCACATAGGACGCAACGGTAACACTGATCATCAGAGCGTGTCTTGAGAGGCACATCGGACGCTGAGGGCTAGTGTCCGATGCAGGCCCAGAGAGGTTCCAGAGAGGTCATTTTCGCATCGGACACGTCCTATGTGGAGGCATCGGACGCGTCCGATGTCACATGACATCGAGTCTGACAGGCCAGTGCAGTCGACCGTTGGACAGGGCATTAGCGCGTCAGATGCCAAGCATCTGAGCGTCCAATGCCCCTTTAACTGTACTGGTTTGTGCCCCTCATGGATAGTTTGTTGGGGGAGTATTTATACTTCACCTTCACCTCCATTTGTGGCCTCTTGCCCATTTGATCAGCTGAGAAACACCTTGAGTGAGCAAGGGAGAGCAAGAGCCCTAGTGAGGTTGAGAAATTTGCTAATTGTGAGAATTAGTGACCTCATTAGTGAGATTGAGTAGCGAGTGTACATCCATCCATCTCTTTGGTCTTGGCTTGGTCAAGTGAGAGTTCTAGCTTGTTACTCTTGGTGATCGGCATCACCTCTACGGCTTGGTGGTGATCGAGGAGCTTAGTGATCATCCAGAGGCTTTGTGGATGACCCAAGGCGAGTTGTTACTGGTAGCGAGCGATTCACCGGGCCGGAGTTGCTAAGAATCAGCTCATAATGAGCACTTGATCCTTGCGCGGATCAAGGGGGAGCGATACCCATGCGCGGGTGCTCCAACAAGGACAAGGGGGGTGTGCCGACACCTCGATACCTCGGAAAAAGATCACGGAGTCCCTTCTTACTCTCTTTACTTACACATTTACATTTGAGCAATTCAATTTCACAATTTACTTATTGTCATTTCATATTTGAATTGCCATGCTAGAGTAGGAATGGAATATGTGTAGTCTTTTGTGCGATAGAGTTTTAAAAAACCACTCTTGTAGGCACAAAGGGGTTAATTGGGCTTGATAGGATTTAATTATTGCAAAAAGTTTTAGAAAAGCCCAATTCACCCTTCCTCTTAGGCATCTTGATCCTTTTAGCACCTTCTACTTCTACTCATGGGCTTAAACATTAAAGCCCATTAGGAACACAGGTATTGAGGCTTTGAGATTTATTACAATTTCTTCATATGGATTTAGGGGAACTATCCATATAAATTCTAACAATTGCTCATCAGATCAAAACTGCCTAGTATAGATATTTTTCTTCTCCTGCTATTGTTTATATACTAATATTTTAGCAGAGACTGTTAAGTTAGACATCCGTCTAGACCTTCAAGTTACACTCATCCCCAATTTGAGCAATGGACTATGCCTTGAATTGCAAACTTTGTGCGAATGAGTTTCACTCAAAGTCAAACTAGTACCTGACTACCAGTAGCCTACTCTGTAAGTGGAGCACATATGTCGTACTCCCTAGTCTCTCATAGACTGTGATGTTTTACAATCGGGCTCATGTAGATATGTTCTTTAAAGAATGCTCTGCAGGATAGTATCTTCGCTTGTTAAAGCCAACATAACACATTAAGGCATTTGCCAACCTGCCTTACAACACCACATCGCTATAAGTAGTGCATCTTCACTTAGAGAGGGTTTTATATTACTCTCCTCAATTTACCAATAACTTGTTCTTCCCAGGTCCTTAGTCACGGGATTTCCGATCAAAAGGTTGGGCTACTACTACTGTAAACTTCACATGAGTCTCATACCCATCTACCTTGATGCATTTTCTATCACATTTCATGATAGCTCTTTTGTGAAGGGATCTTCTAGGTTTTTGTTTGTTTGCACATAAGCCACACCTATTACTCTGGAGTTTCTCTGCGAACATAAGATTGATATGAGCCCTTGTGGTTTGTCCTTGTGATGAGTGATTGGTCAACAGGCTCACGGGTTGGCGTAAGTGCAACATGTCACTTGGCTGTGTTGGTGTGGAGCTCGGAGGTAATGGTCGTGTTGACACAAAATCTCGGTCGGGATGCGCCAACACACTAGTGCGCACGGTCCTCAGAGGGGTGCGGAGCGTGTCCTGACCTCCTGGACCATCAGCAAACAGTGGTGCCGATTCTTAGCGAAATCGACTTCAGGCGTGCCAGTCAATTTGACCTGTAATTGACAAGGAGAAGAAAAAGATTGTCAAATCATGGAACCTGCCAGTTTGATGCCAGACAGTTCCAAATTATGCGGCTCTGATATAGCCATTTGTCTTTAGGATATTGACTACAAAGTCAACTCCCATGAGATTGCATGTAAAGTGATGAAAAAGATATGAAGCATAACGGCTATGACGTATGTAAGATGAATGCTTATCACAAACAGACGGTCGATGAGCTTAAAAAGATATTAACAGATGAAAAATCTATATGTACGTTCAAGCAGCATAAAACCAACGTATCGACTAAATGCACAAGCAGTTCTATTCGTTAACAGTGTGCGGATACATGGGTGTATGCCGAGTCTCTGAGTGATGAGTGATTGTCAACTGGGATAATGCGCATGTTCTTTGGCTTGTGTTGTGCAGGTGTCGAGCACGGATACAGTGATCAAAGGCAAGGTGAAGGTCAAGTAGAGACGTGCCGTGCCGATGGACCGAGAGTGGCAAAGGGCGGACGTGAGGCTTGGACAGAGGAACCGGTGGCCCGAGGATCAGCTGTGGTGGCTGACAGCCTGAGACAGCGACGAGCGAAGACTTGCGGGGCATGGTGTTGCTCGGGTCGAGGACCTGGGGACACGTGTCGGTGGACGGGGTGCACGGGCGGTGCATCCCATCTACGGCTCAGTTTGGTGGTTGAGCCATAGAAAAACCACCGAGTGGACGGTTTCCAGGTTTGGGCCTCAAAACCTGGGCGCTGATGGTTTCCGAGTTTGGGCCACAAAACTTGGGTTGAGGACGGTTTCCAGGTTTGGGCCTCAAAACCTGGGTGCTACGGGTTTCTGAGTTTGGGCCACAAAACTCAGGCAATGGAAGGCTGGTTTCCCAGTTTGGGCCTCAAAACTGGGGGCGATGTCCGGGAAAAGGACAAGCGGAGCGGTGGCGGCACGTGGCGGCAATCGGTGAGGTTGCGTCGAGGCAACGCTACCAGTTGTGTGGGCGTGGACGTCGGATCACCAGCATCTTCGAGTTGGTCCAGAATAACCCTATGGTTTAGCTGGTTCATTGTGTAATTAGTGAGGGGTAGAGTAGGAATTAGAATTAGGATAAGTAGAGGGAGACACCCTCCTCCCATTTCATCTCAACCATTTGCTCTTTGCCTTCCAGGTTTTCCTGCTCTCCCTATCCTCTGCTGTAGCGAACCTGAGATCCACAGAGAAGAGAACAATACCTCTGTGCCCGTGAGATTTTGAGGAAGTGAGACCGTAATCTCACGGTTGTAGCGTGTGGTAGCCACACGGTTGCAAATTCGTGGTTGTGATTTGCGTTTTGTTCTTGTTCTTCGCGGATTACTTTTCTCCACGATTTTCCCGTCGATCGATCTCTTTGTTCGTTGCATCTTTTGCGATTCCGTTTGAACAGAGATGTTCTAGATCATGAGGCACTTCTTTCCACCGAAGGAATTCACCTCTAACCTCACGAGCTAGTAGATCGGTTGATTTTCGTTTTGGGTCAAGTATTTTTCCCTTCCCCCGAATGTCTTTGATTCATCAATTTGGAGATAGGATCGAGCCATGATCTCTTAGAGATAGCTCACTATCATCTTTGTGACTCTTCTCACCAAGTTTGATCCCTAGAGGATTCGTTTGGGGTGAGATAGAGTCGAATCGGTGAACGAACAGTAGACTTTCGGGGTGACCGGACGCTTGGCTCGGGCTGACCGGACGCACCCCCAGAGTCCGGTCGTTGAATGTTCATCGCGATTTTTCCCTGCGTACTGACCGGACGCTCGCCCTAAACGTGACCGGACACAACCCTTCTACTGTTCACGGTTGTTGTCTGTATCGACCGGACGCTCTGTCGTTGATCGGACTCTTCACTCAAGTGAGTCCGGTCACGAACAGTAAGCTTCCAAATCGGCTTTTGACTAACCGGACGCGTCCGATGCCTACTGACCGGACGCACCAGTGAGTCCGGTCAATGCTGTTTCGCGCTGTTTCGTTCGCGGTTCGTTCGATCGTTGACAGATTTGGTTTCTGTCTTTTGCGTTGGGTTTCTAGGGTTGTGTAGTGTCCCGCTGTGCTTCTCGGAAGCATCCACCCTACATCTAGGGTCGTGGACACTTGCAAGTTCTAGGTTTGCTCTTGGGGTTGATTCTCGGGACTGTGGCAACAAGTTACCGAAAGGAAAATTCGTAGCTCCCATTCACCCCCCTCTGGTCGCTTTCTGGTTGCACTTTCAGTCCTTCACAGTGGGGTGTCTCAATGCAGCCGTAATAACAAATAGATCGATAAAATAACTTAAACACCAACAGTGGGGTGTCTCCATGCAGCTTTGATGATGGTCAAGCAAGATCACGTCTTCTGCAAAAAGTAGATCCAATGATTCCAAACCACATAAAAGAACATATTATGAAGAGAGCATAACTGAATCGGTTATTTCAACCGATGCAGGGTCCATGAGGCACGAACAAGATCTACTCGACAAAAACATGATTTAATCTAAGATAAACAGACTCAATCTATCATATATATCAGTGGGGTTCGGAAATACAGCCGTAATAGACATGCTAGATCAAATCTTATCTGCTCTTAAATCAGATCACGGTTTTATCGAATATCTCGAACGCACAACATGTAGCAACCAAAATTGGCAAAATAGCCGATGAGAGACTTATATCGGCTATTTCCTCTGTTACGAGCGTGTAAACCTCAAAACACCCAATACTAAGTATCCTTTAAGCGCAGGCTACTTTGTCAACTTTGATTGGGCAAGATGTTGTTTTAAAACGTAAATGAACAAATTAAAACGTAAAACAACATCGATAACTTAATGAATCTATTAGCTTGCCAAACCAATAGAGCCAATAACTAGTCAAGATCGACTAAAGTAAGAGATTGATCAGAGTCAAGACAGTCTTACAAAAGATGAGTTTAGACCGATAACTAGCCATGTCATAGCTTAACAAGAGTTTGGTCAATGCCAATGCGGCCTTATTACACGATGACACAAGCCATTGGTGAAACTTACAAGCAAACCGGAGGTCGGTCGATGCCGATGCAGCCCTGCTTGATTGAAGGTCTCGCTGAGATCTACGTTACTCCTACTCCTAGGGTTTTGGCCGAGGGCCGATTGTGTTTGATTGATTGGATTCTTTTACAAAATCCGGGTTTCAAGCTATGTAAAACCCGGTTGACTCCTGCCCTAACACGAGTAGATTACAAAAAAGGAAAAATAAAAGACGACCCAATCTTGAACTCCTTGGTCGAGTCCGATATGTCTTCGAAGCCCGTCGTGCTGGTCCACCTGAATCCTCCCGTTTACGCTTGGCCCACACGAGCTTTTATTTTTCTTGGCCGATTCCCTTCCTTAATAAATCAGCTGTTTATGTTTACAAAATATCAAACCTCTTGGTCCAAAATCTGGTGTAAACACATGCCCCTCAATTTTGGGATGAAATTCATTTTATTACAAAAATGTCATTTTTCTTCTTTTAGGTTCCGATCGACTATCTTTATTTCTTAGCCGATCAGCCGAGTCCTTTTCCTCTTATCCCCTTTTGATACCGCAAACAATTTGAATGGTATCTTGATGATTAATGCGAGACGGCTGCTCTTCTCTTGAAAACCGTGTTGTGATTTAACATCCCACTCGAGTGCTCTGTACACATTGTACGAAGCGGCATCTTTTTCCTTCCTGAGATCCAATCTTCTAACATAAATCTCCTCTTCGTCTCTATTTCCCGTCACATTCGGAGCACATCTTCTTGCTTTTGCCTTCCGTCCAAAAAAACCCTCTTTCTCGCTAAAGGCTTCGCCTTCCAAAAGCCCATCTCTTCCTCTTCCAATGACAGACAACAACCGTGGGAAGCGTCCCGCGGAGGAAGAAGTGAACTCTCGCTACCGCCCCCAGCGCCGCATTAGGTATATCTCTTCTTTATGCCTAATCGACTCTAGTTCTCATTATTTTCAAGGTCTGATTTGACCTTCCCCTCTGCTTTCATCTAGGGTTGATGATGGTCCTTCTAACGCTGCGGCTGCCGTGGCACCTCCCCCCCGGCATGGAGTCGGTCTCCGAGAATCCCTCCTCAAGCAGCTCTGAGTCGACGGCTGCTTGTCATTACCGTCAGATGACGGAAATGCGGAACCTTCACTCAGAGGCCACCATCAGGAACTGCCTCCTCGAGGACCACATCGCCCAGCTCCAGAAGGCGTTGGAGGAGGCAGAGGCGAGGGCTTCTCGGGTGGTTCAGCAGTGCGTAGAATCCGATGCGCGTGTCGCTGGTATTTCTCTTCTTCTGAAAAATTTTCATTTGATCAAGTTTCCTCTGCTTAATCCTGATTCATCTTGTTTACTCTGCAGACCTGACCGTGCGCCTGGAGGCTCTCCAGGAGGCGGGGAACGAGGCGACCGATTCCGTGAACACTGCTAGGGACAGCGTCGCGGAGAGGATGACCAACATCCCCGCAAGGGTACATGAGGTTGCCCTCCACGGCGTCCGTCACAGCACTGCCATGGCCCTCAGGGCTGCCGAGGCCTACACCGGCCAAGACCTCGGTGGCCTCGAGGTTACTCCAGAAATAAGTCACGCCATGGAAGTACATTTCGATGGTGTTGATGGCGCAGCTGGGGAAATAGCAGAGTCCACCCCCTCTGTATTCATAGTAGACAAGGTCTTTGAGTAGTTCATCAAGGTCGAGTCTCTGTAAATAAAATTCCCCTTGAATATAATGAAGTTTATGCTCCTTTATGACCTTCCTGTGATAAGACCCATCGAGGCTTTTTAATTCCAACGATCTTTGATCTTGTACTTTTTGAACTAAAGGTGATGCTTCAATTACATCGGCTATTGTTGTTCTAAACGCGATACATTTGTATCGGCTATCGATTGGATACCAATGTTAACACATCAGTTACAGTTGATCCACCAAAATACTAGGGTAATACTTCTTAAAATACTTCCTGTTAACTGCCCTGAAGTACTCGACGCCCTCTAGGGTTTCGTAGAAATAAGCATTGCCAGGAGCACATCTAGTAATCCGATAGGGCCCTTCCCAATTTGGTGACCATTTGCCGTATTTGCTATCCTTAGTTCCAATAGGCAAAATGACCTTCCAAACCAAGTCTCCTTCATCAAACTTTTTCTCTCTGACTTTTTGATTATAGTATTTAGCCACCCTTAGCTTTTGAGCCCTGATGTTCTCCAAAGCTTTCAACCGATGAAAGTGTAAATCATCAAGATTGTCTATCATGAGATGTTTATATTCATCAGCCTTCAGATTATTCTGCTGTAAAACTCTTCTAGACTCTATTGATTTCCCAGGGCAACACGGCTTCATGACCGTAGACCAGCTCATAAGGTGAACATTTAAATGGCTGGCTTTGTGACATAAAATCCATTTGTGACGCGGGCTTTGAGACGTTAATTATAATATAGTTTATGTCATAATACGTTAGTTATGACATGAGTTTATGTCATAATACGTTAGTTATGACATGAATTGAAGGGCAATCATTTTTTGACATTGCACTTTTGTCATAATACACATAACTGATGTCATAATTCACATAACTAATGTCAGGGCAGTCCCAATGGTTGAAACTTTGCACGTTTTCCATAACAGTCATATCATGTAGAAACTCCTCCTAGAAACTAGACCACTCAATGTACAGTTTCTTTGGATGGATCTAGCAATAAATTTCCTCTTCCTTCACCCATCTGTTCATCGTTTTCTCTCACCTTATCCTTTCTTGATCGCGCACTTGTTTTGTTTCTTCAGGTGCCCGGCGAGGCAGTGCCAATAGCTCAGCTTAGCCCCTGTTTATGCAGCATGCACGAGGACAATAGGTGTGGGCGGAGGTGCAGGTGAGCAGGGCCACGAGTGATGCCGCAACTGGCGTGTTCGAGCGCGGCCGGAGTGTGTGGATGCATAGGCCGGCCATGGCGGACGACATCTGCATCTGGGTGCGGCCAAACAGGTTTGGCGCGGTCCGCACAGCGGAGCGTCGACATGGTGCGAGCGGACTCCTCCATGCGGGGCGGGCACGAGCGATGCGACAGCGTGCAACGCGGCGCGACGCAAGCAGGGCGGGCGGCAGCGCAAGCATGCGCGGCCGGCGCAGCAGCTCGACCGAGGAGAGTCGGCATAGGGTGAAGAAACGAGTGGTTTCTTCCCAACGGTAATTTCACCGTTTCTTCGTACATTGGGAGAAGTGAAGACATCGATTCTTCCTCAAGAAATGATTTCTATAAATTTTACTCTCTTTCTTCATTAATTAGTTTGCCATGTCAGCATTTTGCTTACGTGGCGCCTTATTTAATAGGGATAGAAACCATCATTAATGTCCCATTGGGACTGCCCTCATAATTCACATAACTATGTCATAATTAACGTCACAAAGCCAGCGTCACAAAAAGATTTTATGTCAAAAAGCCAACCATTTCTAAGACCATAAAGTCTCACTCAGTATCGAATGCCACTTTTTCGGGTGCTCCTTAACCTTCTTCTTGATGATCTTGATTAAAATCTGATTGGAAGCCTCAGCTTGCCCATTAGCTTGGGCATAATACGGAGACGAGTTGATCAACTTAAAACCTGTGTTAGTAGCAAAATCCTCAAATTCCTTTGACACAAACATTTTTCCTTGATCTGTAGTGATGGTTTGAGGAACACCGAATTGATATGTTCTTTGACGAATTCAATTACGGCAGCCGATGAAGCTTCTCTTAGAGGAACAACTTCAACCCACTTGGTAAAATAGTCTATTGCCACCAATACAAATTTATGTCCCTTGCTAGATGCCGGAAATATTTGGCCAATCAGATCTATTCTCCATTGTTGACGGTCCTTAAACACCTGTTTTACCATCAACATTTGACCCTAAAGTCCACCAAAAAGGCATGAAATGTAGTCAAATAGGTTTCAAACTAACCGAATTCCACGTGTCCATAGAATTTTATTTGAATGCAGGATTTGAACCAAATTTGGACATTTGGACCCACCAGGAGACAAGCCCACTCAGCAGGGCCCAAATGGGCCTAAGGGGGGTGGCGCCCACCACCCCTAGGTGGCGCTCGCCACCTCTAAGTGGCGCCCGCCACTTGGGTTGGCCTCCCTGCCACGTCACCGATCCGTGTGACCTCCCCAAGGCCAAATCTTGGCCCTTGGTCACTAGGTCAGTGGCATCAGACAACTCAGGATGAAGTGGCATGGATCAAGGCTGAATGGCGGTTGCTAGGACATGCAACCGACCTCCAAACCGCCTTGGACAACCACCTGGATGCTGTTGAAGCCAAGGCGGTGCATCCAACGGTGAGGGAGGTGGCGGCCGCCACCTAGGGCTGGCGCCCGCCACTAGGGTTAGCCTTAGGTCGGCTGGCTGCCCCCTATAAGAACCCCCCTTACTCATTTGAGCTATAAATACCCCCCTGAGGCACCTCTTCATTCACAACACCAAGTACCAAAACAACACAAGAGAAGCAAAGCAAGTAGAAGCAAGCAAGTGAGAGCTCAGAGAGCTTAGGCAAGTAGATAGCTAGTAGAGCAAGGCATCTTTGCCCTCGTGGTAGCGCTGCTCAATGCTTAGCTCAAGAGTAGAGGCGTGCGAGTGATCGGTTCTGGAGCTGGGAAGAGTCTTCCTTCATCTCCAGTTCAGGTTTTGCTCTTGTATCTCAAGCACTTTACTATATTTTATTTCATCAATTCAAGTATTACTTTATTCTACTTATCAGTATTGAGTGGTATACTTGATTGATTGCTTGAGTGCCTAGCTATCCTACAGATCAATTCACTTAGCCATAGTAGTTAATCTCTACTGAGCTTAGTGTTTGATCTTTGCCAATAGGTTGCTTAGTTAGTTTAGTGTTTATCTTATTAAGTCAAGTGTTTGCTCTGACGTCCGCAAGGGTGTCTCTATTCAAAGCTAGGGTAGAGATAGTTAGAATATAATTAAGCGTGGTGCTTAGTTATAGACTTACCTTCAGATACGGCTGGACCCCCGGATAGCTGTGGTAGCAAGCAGGTGGTGACAGCCCTGTGAGCCTTGAATTCCACCACGTAGTTGGCCCAGTTTAATAGTAAGGCTCGTTGTGCTAGCGTTCAACCTAAGTAAGTGGTAAAGGCTAGTACGCCTCGATACTTGACAAGATAGGAATAAAACTATACTCAACTTAGTTGCTTTATTGTCTTTTGCCTCCCTTGCTTCGTAACTATCTTGCTTCGCAGTTATCTTGTTTGGTAGTTATCTAGGATTAGTTTTTAGTTAGTAGTTAATTATCTTTAGTTACCCTTAGTTACCCTTTATCTACCTATCCATCAACCTTACCTTAGCCATCCACTTCATCCTTACCTATCCACCCATATATTCTTTCTAGTGCGGATACATGGGTGTATGCCGAGTCTCTGAGTGATGAGTGATTGTCAACGGGTTTGATGCGCATGTTCTTTGGCTTGTGTTGTGCAGGTGTCGAGCACGGAGACAGTGATCGAGGGCAAGGTGAAGGTCAAGTTGAGACGTGCCGTGCCGATGGACTGGGTGCGATGAAGGATGGGCGTGCCGTGCGGCGGACGTGCCATGCCGATGGATCGAGCAGTGAAGGGCGGACATGAGGCTTGGACTGAGGGACCGGAGTGCCTGAGGATCAGCTATGGTGGCTGGCAGCCTGGGACAGCGACGAGCGGAGACTTGCGGGGCACGGTGTTGCTCGGGTCGAGGACCTGGGACACGTGTCGGTGGACGGGGTGCACGGGCGGTGCATCCCCTCTACAGCTCCGGTTTGGTGGTTGAGCCAAGGAAAAACCACCGGGTGGACGGTTTCCGAGTTTGGGCCTCAAAACTCGGGTGCTCGGTTTCTAGGTTGAGCCACAAAACCTGGGCGCGGATGGTTTCCGAGTTTGGCCACAAAACTCGGGTGATGGGCCGGTTTCCGAGTTTGGGCCTCAAAACTCGGGCGCTGCGGGTTTCTGAGTTTGGGCCACAAAACTCAGGCTGGAGGCTGGTTTCCCGGTTTGGGCCTCAAAACCGGGGGTTGCTGGAAAAGGCTGGTTTCCCGGTTTGGGCCACAAAACCGGGGGTGCAGAGCGAGGGCGGCACGTGGCGGCGATCCAGAGGTTGCGTCGAGGCAACGCTTCGGTTCGAGCGGGCGTGGCCGTCGGATCTACCTACCACCGCGGGTTGGACCAGAATAGCCTTAGGGTTTAGCTGGTTCGCCCTGTAATTAGTTTAGAGAGGGGTAGAGTAGGAAATAGGCTTAGTCTAGGTTAGTATAAGTAGTCCAGGGGAGACACCCTCCTCCCTATCTCAGTTATTTCAGTTTCAGCCATCTCATTTGCTTCCTGCACCTAGGGTTTCCTGCTCTCCCATCCCCTGCTGTAGCTGAGATCCGCAGAGAGACCAAGAACTCTGTGTACTTGTTGATTTTGAGGAAAGGAGGCCGTATCCTCCTTGTCGTAGCGTGTGTTTGCGCTTCGGCTTGCAATTCGTGGCTGTGATTTCCGTTGTGTTCGTGTTCTTCGCGGAATCCTTTTTCTCCACGATTTTCCCGTCGCTTGATCTCTTTGCTCGGTTCATCTTTTGAAAATCCGTTTGAACCAAGTTGTTCTAGATCATGAGGCACTTCTTTCCATCGAAGGAATCATCCTGAAACCCCACGGTCTAGGAGATCGATTGATTTTTAGTTTCGGGTCAAGTTTTCTTCCTTCCCCGAAATTCTTCGATTCACCGTTTTGGAGATAGGTTCGAGCCATGATCTCTTAAAGATAGCTCACTATACTCCTTGTGACTCATCTCACCAAGTTTGATCCCTAGAGGAATTGTTTTGGGTGAGATAGAGGCAAATCGGTGGACGAACGGGGCTGCAGCGAGTCGACCGGACGCTCAGTCGGGGTGACCGGACGCTCGGTCCGTGAGTCCGGTCGATGAACAGCACGTAGCCGTGTTCTTCACTTTGACCGGACGCTCCGTTCATGTTTTGACCGGACGCATCGCTTTCACTGTTCATCGTGCTTGTTCGTTTCTGACCGGACGCACTGCTCTCGACCGGACGCTCCGTACTCGTGAGTCCGGTCGCGAACAGTAAGGTTCCAGAGCCGATTTTTGTTGACCGGACGCGTCCGGTCCCTGCTGACCGGACGCTGGCCAGAGTCCGGTCGATCCAGTTCGACGCGTTTTCATCCGCAGTTTGTTCGTTCGTCTTTCGATTCGTGATTCGTTTGTGGCGTTGGATTTCTAACTTCGTGCTCTACAGAATTTGGGCTTCCCGCTTTACAAAATAGCCTGAATCCCCCTCGCGTTGCTCGGGGGAGGTTGAGGTTACCCAAAACCCATCCCGTCACTAGTTGACTTGCGTGAACTTGGGTGAGGAAGTTTTTGTGGTGCCTCGCTGTGATCCCTGGGATCATCCACCCTCTTCCAAGGGTCGTGGGCATCACGTTTTTGGTAGTAGCTCTTGGGGATTGATTTTGGGACACTTGGCCAAAGTTTCGTGAGAAATTTTATTGGCTCCCATTCACCCCCCCTCTGGTCGCCTTGCTTTTGCATTCTCGGTCCTTCAATTGGTATCGGAGCAGGTTAAGGATCTTCCACCTTAGCCGGTTCCAGATCCACAGAAGGCGACATGGATCGCGGCGTGGGCAAACCGCCGTTTTTTGATGGGACGAACTATGCGTATTGGAAGATACGTATGTCGGCCTATCTGCAGAGTTTGGGCGCTTCTATCTGGGATATTTGCAACTCCCCTGATTACGTGGTCTTGGCTGCTCGTGTGACTCAGCAGCAGATCGATGAGCACGATGCCAATAGCCGAGCCCGTAATGCTCTTTTCTCTTGTTTGAGCATGGGTGAGTTTGATCGTGTTTCTCACCTCTCTACGGCTCGGGAGATCTGGGACACCCTCATGCGTTTTCATGAGGGCACCTCTCAAGTCAAAACCCGACTCTACGAGTCGTTCAAGAGAGAGTATGAGAACTTTCGACATCAGCCTGGCGAGAGCATAGAAAGTTTATTCGCTCGCTTTCAGGTGATTGTCAACAGGATGAGAGCTAACAAGGAGCAGTTGCCTTTTGACGATCATGAGCGTGCTTTGAAGCTTTTGCACACTCTTGACCGTTCGGTGTGGGATTCCAAGGTTCAGGCGATCATCGAATCGCCTAACTATGAGACCCTCACCTGCGACGAGCTCTTCAGTAAGCTCAAGTCCAGTGAGATTGACGCCATGTCGAGGGCTTCTTATGCGAATCCTTCTGGCCCGACCATGGCTTTGGTTTCTGGCTCTTCTGCTAACCCCTCTGCTGGCTTCGCTCTTTCGTCTCTCTTTTCTGTCACAGAGGACCAGCTTGAGTCGTTGGGGGATGATGAGTTGGCAATGCTCGCCAACCGATTCACGCGGTTCCACAACAACCGCATGAATCGTCGCCGCGGAGGAGGACGCTCAGGATGCTATGAGTGCGGCGACCCTGACCACTTCATCGCCAACTGCCCCAAGAAGAACAAGCATTCGGGGAAGGGCGATCAAGGGCGCAAGCGCGACTCCAAGTACAAGGAGAAGTACGTCCCCGCGAGGCACAAGCGGAGGGGCGGCTTCGACAAGGAGTACATCAAGAAGAAGTACTTGGAGAAGGCCCAGGCTGAGCAGCGTGCGTTCTTCGCCACGCTCAGCGACGTCGATGGCTCGGATGACGACTCCGCTTGCTCAAGCGATGATGAGTCCGAGAAGAAGAAGAGAATCGAGGACAAGCTAAACGGTCTCTGCTTCTTCGCCGACGACGACGGCCTCTGCACCATGGCGCTTGGTGATGAAGTCGACGGAAAGCTGGAGCACATCCCTCGGAACAACGACGACGACGACGACGACTCCCAGGTATCTCTCACCCACGATGAGCTTTCTGCTGAGGTCGAGAAGCTTACTGCCGCGCTCCTTAGTCAGGACAAGTTGCTTAGGCGTGCCGCTAGAGAACGCAAGGAGTTTAGGCAGAAGTGGGAAGACACCGTGAGGGAGCTTGAGTTTGCCAAGTCCACCGTGGTTGTGTCGGAAGAGGTTGAGTGTGAGTCGTGCACCACGCACATGACTGATCTTCTCACTTTGAGAGGAAAGTATGCTGCGTTGGTTGGAGAGCTAGATGAGCTGAAGGCTAGACCTTCTCTGTTGGGTGCATGCAAGACCTGTCCCGTCTTGCAATCTGAGTTGGCAGAGAAGAATGCCAAGATTGTGTCTCTTGAGGAGGCCAGCTCAGGTAGCACTGGAGTGGCGAGGTGCGTTTTGTGCGAGGGCTTGGAGCTGGAGATTGCCAATGTGAAGCATGACAAGATGCAAACCGAGGAAGAAAACACATACCTTCGGACCATCTTGTCATGGGTCTCCTGTAGTGAGCCGCAGCTCGGGATGATGATCTCCCAATTCAAGCGAGCTGCTGGGGCTCCTGGTGTAGGTTTTGCTCAGGGTGTTGATCTTTCTGCTTTTGGGAAGATTGGAGAGTCGAGTGGTTTGAATCCATGTGAGAAGCCTAACTCCACCACTACTCCCAAGCTTGCCAAACTTCCACCCAAAGAGCCTGCCAAGCCTACCACCAAAGATGGTGTGGTTGAGGAACCCCCGAGAGCTCCTCCCAAGAACCAAATTTGGGCACCCAAGCCAAACCACCTCAAGAACAAGCTTGATGCTATGCCACCCATTAGAGAGGAGTGTTTGCCTCAGAAGGGCAAAGTGAACCACACCCACAGCCCTGGTCACCAACAACCCCCTTTGCGTGCGGTGAGGTACCAGTGTGATTTCTGTGGGAGGGATGGTCACTTGATCGAGTTCTGTTTCCGGCGCAAGCGAGAGGCGCGCCGTGCTCGGGAGATGGAGAACCCGGACATGTACCATCCAGCTCATGGTGGACATGTGCCGAAGGCTCAGGGGAGAGCTGCTAGGTCCGGACGTCAAGGTCCCCGGCCTAGGCAGGAGATGAGAGCCCCTAGGAGGGAGACTAGGCCTAGAGGTCCAGCACCTCAGTTTGTTAGGCCTAGGCAGGAGAGAGCTCCGAGGAGAGACGCTAGAGCAGTTGAGCCCCAGGCTCCTAGGCGTAGATCTCGTAGAGAGCGTGCCCGACGGGGTCCTGCTTTTGCAGGTAATGGACCCCGTGGCGGGGGCTTAGTTGAGCGCTTTTCCCCACCGCAGTTTGAGTACCGCGGTGAGCGCTTCTTCCCCAGCGGACCACGTTTTCCTGTACGTGGTGATCGCTACCCCCGTAGACAGGCTAGGAATAGTTTTTACACTGACCGTTCTTTTGAGCAGCCGGCCCAACACTGGTATTCTCCTTACTTCACTAACCCCAGTGTTGGACCGTATGCTCACCCTATGTCTTTTTATTGATGTAGGTGAGACGGTTGGAGGACATTTGGTTGGTGGATTCTGGTTGCTCGAGGCATATGACCGGAAACGCCAAGTGGTTCTCCAGCCTTAGCCCGGTCGCCGGAAAGGAGTACATAACCTTTGGCGACAATAGTAAAGGTAAGGTATTGTCTCGTGGGACGGTGCGGGTTAATGAGCACTTTGTGTTGCGCGATGTTGCTCTTGTTTCTAACCTGCATTTTAACCTTCTTTCTGTTTCGCAACTTTTTGATGATGACTATGAGATTCGTTTTAAACCGAACCTTAGTCGCATCTTAGATCCTCAGGGCGATCTTGTATGTCTAATTTCGCCCTTTGGGAAAGTCTTTCGCGCGAATTTCTCAGAGTCGTTTGGTTCTTCTCGCTGTCTTTTGGCTAGTCCTTCTTCCTCCGATCTTTGGAAGTGGCATAGGAGGCTCGGTCATTTAAGCTTCGACTTGCTTGCAAGACTTAGCTCACTTGGCCTAATCCGAGGATTGCCCAAGCTTTCGATGGAGAAGGATCTAGTTTGCCATTCTTGCAGACATGGGAAGATGGTTGCCGCTCCCCACCATCCAGTGACTAAGGTCATGACCTCGCACCCCGGAGAGCTTTTACACATGGACCTTGTTGGTCCGGCTCGGGTGAGCTCGGTTGGTGGCAAGTGGTATGTTTTGGTTGTTGTTGACGACTTTTCGAGATATTCGTGGGTCTTCTTTTTGACTGAGAAGACTGAGACTTTCTCCTTCGCTCGCAATCTGATCTTGCGTCTTCAGAACGAGTTCCCTTTGAACTCGATGCGAGCTATTAGAAGTGATAATGGTTCCGAATTAAAAAATTCGGATTTTGAGAAGTTTTGTAACCGCCTTGGCTTGGAGCATCAGTTTTCTTCCCCCTACACACCGCCCCAAAATGGTGTTGTAGAGAGGAAGAATCGGACCCTTGTTGAGATGGCCAGGACGATGCTTGATGAGCATAGGACTCCTAGGCGCTATTGGGCCGAAGCTATGAACACTGCATGCTATATTTCCAATCGCATTTTTCTGAGAGCTTTCTTGAAAAAGACTTCTTATGAGTTGCGTTTTGGCAAACTGCCCAAGGTGAGTTATTTTCGAGTTTTTGGTTGCCATTGTTTTATACTCAAAAAGGGCAACTTGGACAAATTTGAATCTCGTTCTTCTGACGGTGTGTTTTTGGGTTATGGCACTCACACTCGAGCTTATCGTGTACTTAACCTTGACACTAACCGAGTCATGGAGACATCCGATGTCACCTTCGACGAGACCATGGTTTGTCCTTCTTCTCGTTTTGAGCGTGCAGGTGATCATGAGGTTGGTGAGCCTCTTTTTGATGACGAGGACGAGGGTGCTGAAGGTATGGATGATCCAGCACCCCCTCCACCTGCCGCGCCGCAAAGAGCGGCCTCGACGACGACTCACGGCCCCGACACCTCTTCTTCCTGGGGGCCGTGGGATCCGCCACCCCGAGCGGTACCATTTGTACCCGGGGAGGCACCAGCTGCTGTTGAGGGGGAGGCTACTTCAGCTCGGGAGGCGCCACGACATATCCAGCGCCAGCACCCGCCTCAGCAGATGATCGGCAACATCGACGAACGGGTCACTCGGTCCAGGTCACAGCAAATCTCGCACTTCGCTCATTCTGCTTTTGTTGCTAATTTTGAGCCCCGAGATGTTGGACACGCTTTGACGGATCCGGATTGGGTTAATGCCATGCATGAGGAGTTAGAAAATTTTGAGCGAAATCGGGTTTGGGTTCTAGTTCCACCTCCACCTGACTGTAAGCCTATTGGGACAAAATGGGTTTTCAAAAACAAGCAAGGAGAGGATGGCCACGTTGTTAGAAACAAGGCCCGGCTTGTAGCGAAAGGCTATAGTCAGAAGGAGGGGATAGATTATGAGGAAACGTTTGCTCCTGTAGCTCGTTTGGAGGCTATTAGGATACTCTTGGCTTTTGCTGCATCCAAAGGCTTCAAACTTTTTCAAATGGATGTCAAGAGTGCCTTCTTAAACGGCTACATAGAGGAGGAGGTTTATGTTGAGCAACCCCCCGGTTTTGAAAATCCCAAGTTTCCAAACCATATCTTTAAACTTCATAAAGCTTTATATGGTTTGAAACAAGCCCCTAGAGCCTGGTATGATAGGTTGAAAACCTTTTTGCTTGCTAAGGGTTTTAAAATGGGATGTGTAGATAAAACGCTCTTTCTCCTCCGGCAAGGCAAAGACACGCTCTTGGTCCAGATTTACGTGGATGATATCATTTTCGGTGGTTCTTCTCATGCTCTGGTTGCCAAGTTTGCAGATACTATGAGCAGGGAGTTCGAGATGAGCATGATGGGCGAGCTGACATTCTTTCTCGGGTTGCAAATCAAGCAATCCCGAGAGGGGACATTTGTGCACCAGGGCAAGTACACCAAGGACTTGCTGAAGCGGTTCGATATGGGTGAGGCCAAGCCTCTTCCAACACCCATGTCGACGACGACTGCCCTGGATGCAGATGTGGATGGAGAAGCAGTGGACCAGAAGGAGTACCGCAGCATGATCGGGTCGCTCCTCTACCTGACGGCGACACGCCCGGACATCCAGTTCGCGGTGTGTCTGTGTGCGCGCTTTCAGGCGTCGCCGCGCACCTCTCACCGTCAGGCGGTGAAGCAGATTTTCAGGTACCTTCGTTTCACGCCTGAGTTCGGGATTTGGTATTCTGCTTCCTCCACCCTCTCCCTTTGCGGTTATTCGGATGCTGATTTTGCTGGTTGTCGTATTGAGCGCAAGTCCACTTCTGGGACTTGCCAGTTTATTGGTTCTTCTCTTGTTTCGTGGTCTTCTCGCAAGCAGTCTAGCGTCGCTCAGTCCACTACGGAGGCTGAATATGTTGCTGCGGCTAGCTGCTGTTCCCAGTTGCTTTGGATGATGACCACTTTGCGTGATTTTGGTCTGAGCTTTTCTCGCGTGCCTTTGCTTTGTGACAGCACGAGTGCCATTAGCGTTGCTAAGAACCCCGTGCTTCACTCGAAGACCAAACACATTGATGTGCGCTTTCATTTTCTGCGAGACCACCAGGAGAAGGGTGATATCGACCTTCGTCATGTCGATACTCATCATCAACTGGCTGATATTTTCACCAAGCCTTTAGACGAATCAACCTTTAATCGGTTGAGGGGTGAGCTTGGTGTGTGTTTCCCCTTTTAGATGGGGGAAACATTTTGGACCTTGTATATTTGACTGACTCTTTTGTCTTTCTTTTCTTTTGCATTTTAGCCTACGCATTTACATTCTGAGCTTCATGTTTATAATCACTAGAATGTAACTATGCTCTATTTAGTATGCTCCGATGCTTATATGGATGCTTGTAGCTTATGCTCTTCCTGATCACTAGTACATGTTATGAGCTGAGCTATTTTGGAATGGTGAATTTACTTAATAACTCACAATCTGAAAATGTTCACCATTGAGATATGCAACTAGCATGTGTAGGATATGTTGAGTTCACTCATGCTTTTCATATATGCTAGGTTGCTATGTCTCTAGTTATGAGTCATTCACTTGCTTGGTCTGTTCATATCATGTATAAAAATTGAACCAAGTTTTAGTGAATTGAAAAGATCGAGATGGGATTGCTTGTCAACACCTCATGGTATCGAGACTGTTTCTCATTGCACTTTGAGTTAAACTTGAGCCGTGTAGTGTATGACCGAAACTGTAGCTTCAAGCTTCTGATTGCTTCGGCATAGGCTTCGCTCGGTTGAAAAGTTAGGCAAAGACAAGCTTTCAACCTCTCGCAATCACATGCTAAATAATTGAACTTGTGAAGTCTTCACCGCTGCAACTCCAATATAAAAATGAAATCACATGTATATGCTTCATTCCTATGCATGATGATTGAACTTTGCTAGGGGTAGTTCACCTTGTATACATGTTTAGCACTTGTCTGGATTCCTATCTATACATGTGTAGTGCTATTCTGATGGTGACTATCTTTTTGGCTAAAAACTGCTCACTTGCTCATATGCTTCATATTTCGTATGTGTGATCAGTTTGAGCCTTCGCTATTTGAGTGCTTAGTTGTGCCATTGGAGCTATACCGATTAGAGCATTTTTGCACCCTTTTGATTATATGCCTGAAGCTGCTAACTTGCATTTCTGACTTCATATGCATTTTCGAAGGGGGAGTTTTGTTGGCTCAAGGGAAGAGTTTGTGCTTGATAAGTGCATTTTCAACTAAGGGGGAGAGTTTTTGCAAATCATATGTCTCCTGGCGTTCAATTAAGGGGGAGACTTTCAGATCTTTATGCTCTTCTCTTGTTGGACCTAAGGGGGAGCCCCGGGTTGCTTGCACTTGTCGAGGGGAGTTTGCTAGTTGTGTTGAGCCGTTGCCTCTATCTTGAGGGACTAGCAAACATTTTCCTCATTTGGCATCGAGTTTGATTTCGATTGGTTCGAAGACTTTTCGATTGTTTTTCAATTGGTTCGGAGTGGTTTTCGTGCTAGTTGTGTTGAGCCTCTGTGCCTCTATCTTGAGGGACTAGCACTTTGCCATTTTTTAGCTCCGATTTTCAATTGGTTTTCTGCTAGCGGTGTTGAGCCTGTTCTACCTCTTCTTGAGGGCTAGCTTTGCTTTGCTTGGTCGCGTCGAGCCGTTGCCCATGTCTTTGGGGACCAAGTTCTCGCTTCTTCCACTTGACCTTCTTCGGCTTTGCTATGCTTTTGGGTCATTTGGTTGAGTTCTCTTCCTCTCCTTCCTCCTACCTTCTTCTTTCATTTTATGATTTGTGTGTGTAGTTGACAATGCACTCATCAAGGGGGAGATTGCGGATACATGGGTGTATGCCGAGTCTCTGAGTGATGAGTGATTGTCAACGGGTTTGATGCGCATGTTCTTTGGCTTGTGTTGTGCAGGTGTCGAGCACGGAGACAGTGATCGAGGGCAAGGTGAAGGTCAAGTTGAGACGTGCCGTGCCGATGGACTGGGTGCGATGAAGGATGGGCGTGCCGTGCGGCGGACGTGCCATGCCGATGGATCGAGCAGTGAAGGGCGGACGTGAGGCTTGGACTGAGGGACCGGAGTGCCTGAGGATCAGCTATGGTGGCTGGCAGCCTGGGACAGCGACGAGCGGAGACTTGCGGGGCACGGTGTTGCTCGGGTCGAGGACCTGGGGACACGTGTCGGTGGACGGGGTGCACGGGCGGTGCATCCCCTCTACAGCTCCGGTTTGGTGGTTGAGCCAGGGAAAAACAACCGGGTGGACGGTTTCCGAGTTTGGGCCTCAAAACTCGGGTGCTCGGTTTCCAGGTTGAGCCACAAAACCTGGGCGCGGATGGTTTCCGAGTTTGGCCACAAAACTCGGGTGATGGGCCGGTTTCCGAGTTTGGGCCTCAAAACTCGGGCGCTGCGGGTTTCTGAGTTTGGGCCACAAAACTCAGGCTGGAGGCTGGTTTCCCGGTTTGGGCCTCAAAACCGGGGGTTGCTGGAAAAGGCTGGTTTCCCGGTTTGGGCCACAAAACCGGGGGTGCAGAGCGAGGGCGGCACGTGGCGGCGATCCAGAGGTTGCGTCGAGGCAACGCTTCGGTTCGAGCGGGCGTGGCCGTCGGATCTACCTACCACCGCGGGTTGGACCAGAATAGCCTTAGGGTTTAGCTGGTTCGCCCTGTAATTAGTTTAGAGAGGGGTAGAGTAGGAAATAGGCTTAGTCTAGGTTAGTATAAGTAGTCCAGGGGAGACACCCTCCTCCCTATCTCAGTTATTTCAGTTTCAGCCATCTCATTTGCTTCCTGCACCTAGGGTTTCCTGCTCTCCCATCCCCTGCTGTAGCTGAGATCCGCAGAGAGACCAAGAACTCTGTGTACTTGTTGATTTTGAGGAAAGGAGGCCGTATCCTCCTTGTCGTAGCGTGTGTTTGCGCTTCGGCTTGCAATTCGTGGCTGTGATTTCCGTTGTGTTCGTGTTCTTCGCGGAATCCTTTTTCTCCACGATTTTCCCGTCGCTTGATCTCTTTGCTCGGTTCATCTTTTGAAAATCCGTTTGAACCAAGTTGTTCTAGATCATGAGGCACTTCTTTCCATCGAAGGAATCATCCTGAAACCCCACGGTCTAGGAGATCGATCGATTTTTAGTTTCGGGTCAAGTTTTCTTCCTTCCCCGAAATTCTTCGATTCACCGTTTTGGAGATAGGTTCGAGCCATGATCTCTTAAAGATAGCTCACTATACTCCTTGTGACTCATCTCACCAAGTTTGATCCCTAGAGGAATTGTTTTGGGTGAGATAGAGGCAAATCGGTGGACGAACGGGGCTGCAGCGAGTCGACCGGACGCTCAGTCGGGGTGACCGGACGCTCGGTCCGTGAGTCCGGTCGATGAACAGCACGTAGCCGTGTTCTTCACTTTGACCGGACGCTCCGTTCATGTTTTGACCGGACGCATCGCTTTCACTGTTCATCGTGCTTGTTCGTTTCTGACCGGACGCACTGCTCTCGACCGGACGCTCCGTACTCGTGAGTCCGGTCGCGAACAGTAAGGTTCCAGAGCCGATTTTTGTTGACCGGACGCGTCCGGTCCCTGCTGACCGGACGCTGGCCAGAGTCCGGTCGATCCAGTTCGACGCGTTTTCATCCGCAGTTTGTTCGTTCGTCTTTCGATTCGTGATTCGTTTGTGGCGTTGGATTTCTAACTTCGTGCTCTACAGAATTTGGGCTTCCCGCTTTACAAAATAGCCTGAATCCCCCTCGCGTTGCTCGGGGGAGGTTGAGGTTACCCAAAACCCATCCCGTCACTAGTTGACTTGCGTGAACTTGGGTGAGGAAGTTTTTGTGGTGCCTCGCTGTGATCCCTGGGATCATCCACCCTCTTCCAAGGGTCGTGGGCATCACGTTTTTGGTAGTAGCTCTTGGGGATTGATTTTGGGACACTTGGCCAAAGTTTCGTGAGAAATTTTATTGGCTCCCATTCACCCCCCCTCTGGTCGCCTTGCTTTTGCATTCTCGGTCCTTCATCTAGCCTTTCATCTTCCCTTCTCCCCTTTTCCTTTTTCTTATTTCTTCGACTCTCATCCCCTCCTTGACTCGACTCATACACCACCCTAGCCTTCCCTTGGGATGAAATAAATCGACACCTGGTACTCCCAGGCGAAGTGCTACTACGATAGTTCTGTGCGCTTGCAGAATTTCCTCCTGGTAGATTGCATTCTCTCTAGCTAGCTCCTACTAGTGTCGGGATTGACAACCCCGCTTGGCATTAGTAGATAGCTGCTTTAGCTCCACTCCTTTAGGTATAGTGACCGGTCTTGCTTCAAGCATTTCTGACGCCGTTGCCGGGGATAGACTCTATAGTCTACTCCTAGTAACAACGTTAGCAAGTGCCAACAAGCATTCCTGGGCCGTTACCGGGGATAGTTGCCTAGCACTATCTTTAGTGAAGCTAAGAACTACCAACACCCATCCTCTGAATGGCCGTGGCTTTGTGATTGGATTCATAGCTGAAGCCGGAGACTTCTGAACATTACTGAATCTTTGGCATTCCTGACATCCTTTATAATACTTAAAACAATCTTCTAAAACGGTCGGCCAAAAATACCCCGCTCTTCTGATCATCCATCTCATTTTATGAGCAGATTGATGAGCACCACAAACTCCTTCGTGGATTTCTCCTATCAGAACTTTGGCCTCTTCTTGATTAATACATTTAAGAAGCACACCATCGATTGTTTTATGATAAAGTTGATCTTTAAGAAGGACAAACTTTGTAGCCTCATACCTCAATTTTCTAGATACTTGCTGTGATGGATTCCTTAAGTACTCAACGATTTCAATTCTCCAGTCATCACCATCGGCAACTTCATCAGTTAATATTTCAATAATTTGCTGATACCCAGAAGCACTCTGAGCCAAACGATTAGCCTCTTGATTCTGACACCTAGGAATATGTTTTATGACAACAGAAGAGAAAGAATCAAGCAATTCAAGGAACTTTTCATAATGCTTTCTTAAAATATCATCTTTGCATTTATATGGGCCGAGCAATTGATTAATCACCAATTGAGAATCTCCAAAAACTTCAACAGTCTCGACCCCTACTTCACACAAAAGCTGAAGTCCCTTAAGAAGTGCTTCATACTCAGCTTGATTGTTAGTGGAGGTTGGGTCAATCGGGAAAGCAAATTCAAAACTTCCTCCTTGAGGAGAAACAAGAACAATGTCAATGCCTCCACCTTGTTTGCAAATGGAACCATCAAAAAACAAGGCCCATGGGGTAAAATCTAAAGTTCTGATTTCCTGTTTATGATGATGAGTAACAAAATCGGCTATTACCTGACCTTTAACAGCCTTAGCCGATTCATATTTCAAATCAAACTCCGATAATGCAAGAATCCATTTGCCAATTCTCCCATTTAGAATAGGCATGGACAACATATGTTTAATTACATCAAACTTTGACACCACCGTGCATTCAGAAGACAATAGGTAATGCTGAAGCTTGGTGCACGAGAAGTATAAACACAGGCATAATTTTTCAATAGGAGAATACCTCGTCTCTGGATCAAGCAATCTCCTACTGAGATAGAATACCACTCTTTCCTTGCCCTCAAATTCATGCATTAAGGTCGATCCAATTGTATGATCATCAGCAGACACGTATAACTTGAAAGGTTTGTTCTTCTGAGGAGGAATCAAAACTGGTGGAGACTTCATATATTCTTTGATTTCATCGAATGCCTTCTGTTGCTCATCTTCCCATTTAAACTCTTAATCATCCTTTAATTTCAACAAAACTGAATACGGCAAAATCCTGCTTGACAAATTTGAAACGAACCTTCTGATGAAATTGATTTTGCCGATCAAAGATTGTAATTGAGTCTTCGTGGTTGGTGGTATTGCTTTGTCAATGTCATCATAGCTCTTTTGGCCAACTTCAATTCCTTTTTCATGTACCATAAACCCTAAGAACTGACCAGCCGACACTCCAAATGCACATTTGTGGGGATTCATTCTTAAGCCATGCTTCCTTGCGCATTCAAGAGTATCTCTGAGATCCTTAATATGCCTTTGATAATCTTTGGACTTTACCACCACATCATCAATATAAATCTCAACAATCCTGCCGATCAACTCGTGAAAGATATAATTCATAGCTCTCTGATAAGTTGCACCGACATTCTTAAGCCCAAAAGTCATGACTACCCATTCATATAAGCCTATGGCACCTAGACATCTGAATGCAGTTTTATGTATATCCTCTTCTGCCATAAAAAATTGGTTATAGCCAACATTGCCATCCATAAAACTGATAACTTTATGTCCTGCTGCTACATCGACTAACATATCTGCCACTGGCATTGGGTAGCCATCCATTGGAGTAGCTTTATTCAGATCCCTGAAGTCAATACAAACCCTCATTTTTCCATTTTTCTTATATACATGGACCACGCTAGATATCCACTCAGCATATGTACATTGCCGAATGAAATTAGCTTCATAAAGCCGAGTGATTTCTGTTTTCACATCAGCCATAACTTCTACTCTGATCATTCTTGGAGCTTGTTTCACAGGCTGACTCCCATGTTTAATAGGTAGCCGATGTTCAACCAATGACCGATCAAGACCAGGCATCTCAGAATAATCCCAAGCGAAGCATTCTTTATATTCTTTCAATAATGCAATAAGTTCTTGCCTAAACTTGGGATCCAACTTGGCACAAATGTATGTCAACCTCGGCTTATCACCATTTCCAATATCAACCGCTTCTTGTTCGTCAGCCGATGTGAAACCTTTGAACCCGTCGCTTCTGGCTTTTGGTTAAACCGCTAGGACACCATTGCCCCTCCTGCCAAGGATGATCATGATCGGCTAATCTTACTCCCAGCCGATTATGAACATTTTCATTTTTTATGCGCCGATCTGTATTCTCAAACCTTAATCTTTCATGTACAGATCGGCGGTTGTCTCTTGACTGCCTATACTCCCGGTACTGATCACTGCACTCTGGGCAATTACGAAGAGTAGGAAGCTTTAAGCCCTCATTCCAACAATGCCTGAAGAAGGGACAGTCCCAATGATTCTTCTCTTCATCTCTGATGCATCTTCCTTCTTCCCGGGACTTTTTGTACTCTTCTTCTTTGAGCCACTCTTGATATTCTTGTTTATATTTTCCCTTTGCATTTGGCTCCTTTCCTTCTGACGTTGCCACTTGTTCAGCAAGATCCTGACAATTGGACGCCTTCTTGCTTCTCCAGCTTTTGAAGTCTCAGGTTGATCATTGCTTTTTTTCCCTTTCATCTCCTGATACTCTTTAGTTGTTAATTGCTTCTTTGGATCAACTGTTCCATCTGTCCTGGCTCTATCAGAGCTTAACACCCTGATTTCACTCCGAGGTGCTGGAGCTACCATGTTTTGTGGGAAAGGATGACTGTTGATGCCCATGCCTTTAGCCTTTTCTAAGCCAATCCTCCCTTTAACGATTGCCCTCTGTATCATATCTCTGAAAACTCGGCAATCATTAGTAGTATGGGTACCAGAATAATGAAATTTGCAGTACCTTTTATTTTTAAGCTCCTCGGCCGATGGGATAGGATGATTCCCAGTTAACTTGATCTGACCCTTTTCTAGCAAGTAGTCAAATATCTTGTCAGCCTTGGTGATGTCGAAGCTATATTTTACATCTCTTTCGGTACTTTTAACTTTTATCCAGGACATGAATTCATTGTTTTTCCAAACCCAGTCTACAGCAGCCACTTCTTCATCGCTTTCATTCTATGAATCATCGTTTTCATTCTGCAGGAAAACATGACTCTCTGCATTGTAGGCTTTCTTAGGTTTAAAGACTTGGTTGTACTGATTTTGGGCATCAATACTCGCCACCTTTTTAGCTAAATCGGCCATATTATTACAACCAAAGCCGATTCTCTCCCTGATAGCAGGTATCAATCCTCGAATTGCAATGCTAACCACCTCTGAATCTGGCAAAGTCAAAGAATAGCATTGATTCTTCATCTCTCGGAACCTTTGGAGGTACTGGCATCCAGACTCATTATTTGTTTGTCTTGTATCGATTAAATCTACTAAGCTTTTTGCCAATACCCCGAAGCCGAAATATTTATGGAACTTATCTTCCAATTCATCCCAACTCTGAATGGAATTGGGTGGCAGAGATGAAAACCATGAGAAAGCAGCGCCAGATAGAGAGAGAGGGAACATTCTGACTTTGAGTGCTTGCTCATCACCGATCTCTCCGATCTGGACTAGGAATTGGGTTATATGCTCCATGGTTGATACTGAACCAGTTCCTATGAATTTGGTAAAATCAGGAATTCTATATCTTGGAGGAAGAACAACCTGATCAAACCATTCTGGATACAGCTTTTTCTAACCAGTTACTGTAGATTTTGGCGTCAAGCCAAATTGCTTCTGAACTAGGTCAGTTACCCGATTCGTCAACTAGTCAATCTGACTCACCGGCTTCTGATAGCCGATGTTCTGCCCCCCGAAGGTGTTACCATTATACTGTGGGTTTTCTTGAGCATCCAAAGTATAGAAGTCAGAGACATAATGATACCCCTAAGGGATATCACCAGATGCTACGTTCCCTTGATATGGCGGTGTATTAAAATCTCTTGTGATGCGCCTTGCCTGAGGAGCTATTTTTATAGCTGATGACTATATGTTATTACTCATAATCGGCTGTTGCACTGGCTGCGGTGTCATGCCCCTAGGGTTGATCATCATCTGGTTTCAATTTCCATTTGGGCCATTGGTTTGGGGTCTAGTAGAAGTCCCAGCTCCTTGACTGTTTCCAACATTATATGCTAGACCTCTTCTGTCACCACCCAAGTTGAAAACTTCTTTAAGGGCATTTGTGAGGCTGTTAAGAAAAGCCTCATTATGGTTCATCAAAGTGGACGCCATCGCCTTGCTGATCACTTCTTGCATAGCATTATGTTGGACTTGGACCATTGGATCAACATGACCATCAAAAACCACCCTTGGAAGGTGAGATTTCTGAGTGACCTTCTTATCTCTGGTCTTGCTGAAGCTCAATAAGCACATGTGTCGATATTGATCGATAGTTTCTTCCAATAAGCCCTGAGTTTCCTCTGGGAGGTCCTCCATTTTCACGTGCAACGCTTCTTCATTGTCAAACGTCATGATTTAGATGATCGTGTCCAACCAGGCGTGCCAAAAAATGTGTGGACACAAAATCTCGGTCGGGATGCGCCAACACACACGTGCACATGGTCCTCAGAGGGGTGCGGAGCGAGTCCTGACCTCCTGGACCTTCAGCAAACAGTGGAGCCAATTCTCAGCGAAATCGACTTCAGGCGTGCCAGTCAATTTGACCTATAATTTACAAGGAGAAGAAAAAAAATGTCAAATCATGGAACCTGCCGGTTTGATGCCAGACAGTTCCAAATTATGCGGCTCTGATATAGCCATTTGTCTTTAGGATATTGACTACAAAGTCAACTCCCATGAGATTGCATGTAAAGTGATGAAAAAGATATGAAGCATAATTGCTATGATGTATGTAAGATGAATGCTTATCACAAACAGACGACCGATGAGCTTAAAAAGATATTAACAGATGAAAAATCTATATGTACGTTCAAGCAGCATAAAACCAATGTATCGACTAAATGCACAAGCAGTTCTATTCGTTAACAGTGGGGTGTCTCCATGCAGCCGTAATAACAAATAGATCGATAAAATAACTTAAACACCAATAGTGGGGTGTCTCCATGCAGCCATGATGATGGTCAAGCTAGATCACGTCTTGTGCAAAAAGTAGATCCATTGATTCCAAACCACTTAAAAGAACATATTATGAAGAGAGCATAACTGAATCGGTTATGTCAACCGATGCAGGGTCCATGAGGCACGAACAAGATCTACTCGACAAAAACATGATTTAATCTAAGATAAACAGACTCAATCTATCATTTATATCAGTGGGGTTCGGAAATACAGCCGTAATAGACATGCTAGATCAAATCTTATCTGCTCTTAAATCAGATCACGGTTTTATCGAATATCTCGAACGCACAACATGTAGCAATCAAGATTGGCAAAATAGCCGATGAGAGACTTATATCGGCTATTTCCTATGTTATGAGCGTGTAAACCTCAAAACAGCCGATACTAAGTATCCTTTAAGCGCAGGCTACTTTGTCAACCTTGATTGGGCAAGATGTTGTTTTAAAACGTAAATGAACAAATTAAAACATAAAACAACATCGATAACTTAATGAATCTATTAGCTTGCCAAACCAATAGAGCCGATAACTAGTCAAGATCGACTAAAGTAAGAGATTGATCAGAGTCAAGACAGTCTTACAAAAGACGAGCTTAGACCGAGAACTAGCCATGTCATAGCTTAACAAGAGTTTGGTCAATGCCAATGCAGCCTTATTACACGATGACACAAGCCATTGGTGAAACTTACAAGCAAACTGGAGGTCGGTCGATGCCGATGCAGCTCTGCTTGATTGAAGGTCTCGCCGAGATCTACGTTACTCCTACTCCTAGGGTTTTGGCCGAGGGCCGGTTGTGTTTGATTGATTGGATTCTTTTACAAAATCCGGGTTTCAAGCTATTTATAACCCGGTTGACTCCTGCCCTAACACGAGTAGATTACAAAAAAGGAAAAATAAAAGACGACCCAAACTTGAACTCCTTGGTCGAGTCCGATACGTCTTCGATGCCCGTCGTGCTGGTCCACCTGAATCCTCCCGTTTACGCTTGGCCCACACGAGCTTTTATTTTTCTTGGCCGATTCCCTTCCGTAATAAATCAGCCGTTTATGTTTACAAAATATCAAACCTCTTGGTCCAAAATCTAGTGTAAACAGGTCGATGGCGAGGTGAAGGTCAAGTAGAGACGTGCTATGGCAATGGACCGAGAGTGGCGAAGGGTGGACATGAGGCTTGGACTAAGGGACCAGGAGGCCAAAGGACCAGTTGCGGTAGCTGGCACTTGGTGGCCACAAGCAAGAGTACATGGGGATGAAGATGGCATTGGTCGAGTCAAGACAGAAGGCGATGGTGTCGTGGCACCTAGCGGAGGCCTGACATGGGCTTGCATGAGAGATGCAAGTGTCATCGATCGAGTTAGGGAGGAAGGTGAAGGCGTCGTGCTTGGTAGAGGTTGGACATGCGTCGACATCGGTGTCAACAATGGGGCGTGAGACCCATGCTCCATCTTTGGTGTGGGTTTGGTAGTAGAGCCTCAGAAAACTACCCGATAGTTTTCAGGTTTGGGCCTCAAAACCTAGGGTGGCCGATTTCTGAGTTTGGGCCTCAAAACTTAGGTTGGCGGGTTTGTCGGTTTGTGCCTCAAAACCCGGCGGAGGTTTGGATGCGAAATTGGACGACGTGTGGCAGCACCATAAGGCTTACGTTGAGGTGAAGCTAGCGGTGAGAAGGCGCGGTGGTCGTCAGGACGGCACGTGGTGACATCTTGGAGCTTGCGTTGCGGCGAAGCGACCGATGAGGAAGACGCCTGACCATCGATGAGAATTCCTGACAGAGTTCGACTAGAATGCCCCTGTGCTAGCTAGTTTGCTCTATGTATCTTGGGGTAGAAGTGTAAGTGCAATCAAGCCCTAATGTGAGTTTTGGCAATGATGACCACCAAATTAGAGAACTAATGAGATTTGTTAAGATGACAAGCAGAGAATTGTGTTAAGGATGATGAACAGGTTGAGGGTTGCGAATACATGGGTGTATGCCGAGTCTCTGAGTGATGAGTGATTGTCAACAGGGATAATGAGCATGTTCTTTGGCTTGTGTTGTGCAGGTGTCGAGCACGGATACAGTGATCAGAGGCAAGGTGAAGGTCAAGTAGAGACGTGCCGTGCCGATGGACCAAGAGTGGCGAAGGGCGGACGTGAGGCTTGGACTGAGGGACCGGTGGCCCGAGGATCAGCTGTGGTGGCTGACAGCCTGGGACAGCGACGAGCGAAGACTTGCGGGCACGGTCAGGGGCGGATCCAGAACTTTAATCTATTGATGTCACTAAGCTATAACATTACTAAACTTTAGCATATTTTGTGGTAATATATTGGTATTGTAGTGGTACTTGTACAAGACCATTGATGTCACGTGACATCAATGGTTGTACTGTGGATACGCCCCTGGGCACGGTGTTGCCTGGGTCGAGGACCTGCGGACACGTGTCGGTGGACGGGGTGCACGGGCGGTGCATCCCCTCTACGGCTCGGTTTGGTGGTTGAGCCACAGAAAAACCACCGAGTGGACGGTTTCTAGGTTTGGGCCTCAAAACCTGGGTGCTGATGGTTTCCGAGTTTGGGCCACAAAACTCGGGCTGAGGACGGTTTCTAGGTTTGGGCCTCAAAACCTGGGTGTTGCGGGTTTGCTGAGTTTGGGCCACAAAACTCAGGCTACGGTCGGCTGGTTTCCCGGTTTGGGCCTCAAAACCAGGGGTTGGTCGTGAAGGCTGGTTTGTCGGTTTGGGCCTCAAAACCGGGGGCGAAGTCCAGGAAAAGGACGAGTGGAGCGGTGGCGGCACGTGGCGGCAATCGGTGAGGTTGCGTCGAGGCAACGCTACCAGTTGTGCGGGCGTGGCCGTCGGATCACCAGCATCTTTGAGTTGGTCCACAATAGCCCTAGGGTTTAGCTGGTTCGCTCTGTAATTAGAGAGGGGTAGAGTAGGAATTAGAAATAGGATAAGTAGAGGGAGACACCCTCCTCCCATTTTATCTCAGTCATTTGTAATTTTGCCTTCTAGGTTTTCCTGCTCTCCCTCTCCTCTGCTGTAGCGAACTGAGATCTACAGAGAAGACAATCATACCTCTGTGTTTGTGAGATTTTGAGGAAGTGAGACCGTAATCTCACTATTGTAGCGTGTGGTAGCCACACGGTTGCATTTTCGGGGTTGTGATTCGCGTTTTGTTCTTGTTCCTCATGGGTTGTTTTTCTCCACGATTTTCCCGTCGATCGATCTCTTTGCTTGGTGCGTCTTTTGGAAATCCGTTTGAACCAAGTTGTTCTAGATCGTGAGGCACTTCTTTCCACTGAAGGAATTCATCCCTAACCTCATGACCTAGTAGATCGGTTGATTTTTGTTTTGGATCGGTTTTGCTCTTTTAGTCCCGATTTCTTCCAATCCATCGATTTGGGGTTAGATGCGAGCCATGATTCCCATGGTATAGGTCACTAACCTCCTTGAGACTCCTCATACCATGTCTAAGCCGTGGTGCTTTTGATTCAGAGGAGATCGAGTGGATTTCGCGGAAGAACTGTGCTGTTTCGGGACCATCGGACGCTGAGTTCGTGAGCATCGGACACTGAGCTCAAATCATCGGAGCATCCGGTGCCACGTGTCGTCTGACAATGCTCTTTAAGGAGCATCAGATGCTGACCATCGGAGCGTCCGTTGCCATCGAACGCGCCGGGTTGCACTGTAGCAGTGTCTGATGCTGCTCCAGTAAGGTTCCAGAAGTGTCTTGTTCGCATCGGACGCGTCCGGTGCTTTGCTATCGGACGCTGCCAGCGTCCGATGCTGCTGAGTCTGCGCAGTTTCATCCGCGGTTCGTTCGTTCGTTGTCGGTTTTGATTTCCGGCTTTTGCGTTGGGTTTCTTTCTAGAGTCGTATAGTGTCTCGCCGTGCTTCTTGGAAGCATCCACCCTATCTCTAGGGTCGTGGACTCATACGAGCTCTAGGTTTGCTCTTGGGGTGTTTCTCGGGACAGTGGCGACAAGTTTCCGAAAGGAAAATTTGAAGCTCCCATTCACCCCCCCCTCTGGTCGCTTTCTGGTAGCACTTTCGGTCCTTCAATTGGTATCGGAGCGGGTTAAGGATCTTCCACTTAACCGGTTCCAGATCCACAGAAGGCGACATGGATCGCGGCGTGGGCAAACCGCCGTTTTTCGATGGGACGAACTATGCGTATTGGAAGATACGCATGTCGGCCTATATACAGAGTTTGGGTGCTTCCATTTGGGATATTTGCAACTCTGCCGATTACGTTGTCTTGGCTGCTCGTGTCTCTCAGCTTCAGATCGATGAGCACAATGCCAATAGTCGAGCCCGTAATGCTCTTTTCTCATGTTTGAGCATGAGTGAGTTTGATCGCGTTTCTCACCTCGCTACGGCTCGGGAGATTTGGGCTACCCTCATGCGTTTCCATGAGGGAACCTCTCAAGTAAAAACCCGTCTCTATGAGTCGTTCAAGCGAGAGTATGAGAACTTTCGACATATGCCTGGCGAGAGCATAGAAAGTTTATTCGCTCGCTTTCAGGTGATTGTCAACACGATGAGGGCTAACAAGGAGCTGTTGCCTTTCGATGATCATGAGAGGGCTTTGAAGCTTTTGCACACTCTTGATCGATCGGTGTGGGATTCCAAGGTTCAAGCGATCATCGAATCACCTAACTATGAGATCCTCACGTGCGACGAGCTCTTTAGTAAGCTCAAGTCCAGTGAGATTGACGCCATGATGAGGGCTTCTTATGAAAATCCTTCTGGCCCGTCGATGGCTTTGGTGTCTGGCTCTTCTGCTAACCCCTTTGGAGGTTTTGCATTCTCTTCTCTCTTTTCTGTCACAGAGGAGCAGCTGGAGTCTTTAGGGGATAACGAGTTGGCCTTGCTTGCCAACCGGTTCTCGCGGTTCCATAACAACCGCATGAACCGTCGCCGCGGAGGAGGACACTCAGGTTGCTTTGAGTGCGGCAACCCCAACCACTTCATCGCTAATTGCCCGAAGAAGAACAAGCAGACCTTCGGCAAGGCAGAACATGGGCACAAGTACGACTCCGGCAAGCGCAAGGAGAAGTACGTCCCCGCGAAGCACAAGCGGAAGGGCGGCTTCAACAAGGAGTACATCAAGACAAAGTACTTGGAGAAGGCCCAGGCTGAGCAGCGTGCGTTCTTTGCCACGCTCAGCGACGTCGACGACTCGGATGACGACTCCGCTTCCTCAAGGACAACGAGTCCGAGAAGAAGAAGAGGATCGAGGACATGCTCAATGGCCTCTGCTTCTTTGCTGACGACGAGGGCTTCTGCACCATGGCCCTCGGCAAAGAGGTCGACGGCGAGCTGGAGGACACTCCTCGGTACGACGACGACACCTCCCAGGTATCTCAGACCCCCGACGAGCTTTCTGCTGAGGTCGAGAAGCTTACTACCGCGCTCCTTAGTCAAGATAAGTTGCTTAGCCGTGCTGCTAGAGAGCGCAAGGAGTTTAGGCAGAAGTGGGAGGATACGGTGAAAGAACTTGAATCTGTCAAGTCCACCGTAGTTGTTACCAATGAGGAGGAGTGTGAGATGTGCACCACACACATGACTAACCTTCTCACCTTGAGAAGCAAGTATGATGTGCTGGTAGGAGAGGTGGACGAGCTGAAGGCTAGATCCTCGCTGTTGGGTGCATGCAAGTCCTGTGCTGGCTTGCAAACCGAGTTGGCAGAGAAGAATGGCAAGATTGTGTCTCTTGAGAAGGCCAGCTCGAGTAGCACTTGTGTGTCCAGGTGTGTTCTTTGTGAGGGTTTGGAGATGGAGATAGCCAATGTGAAGCATGACAAGATGCAAACCGAGGAAGAAAACACATACCTTTGGACCATCTTGTCATGGGTGTCTAGTGGTGAGCCACAGCTCGGGATGATGATCTCCCAATTCAAGCGAGCTGCTGGAGGTCTAGGTGTAGGTTTTGCTCCGGGTGTTGATGTTTCATCTTTCGGCAAGATTGGAGAGTCGAGTGGTCTTAACCCATGTGAGAAGCCCAACTCCACCACTACTCCCAAGCTTACCAAGATTCCACCCAAAGAGCCTCTCAAGCCTAACACCAAGGATGGGGTCTTTGTTGAGCCTCCGAGAGCTCCACCCAAGAAACAATCATGGGCTCCCAAACCAAACCACCTCAAGAACAAGCTGGACATCATGCCACCCATTCAGGAGGAGCTTATGCCACAGAAGGGCAAAGTGATCCACACCCACTACCGTGAGTACCAACAACCCCCTTACTATTGTGAGCACTGTGGGAGAGATGGACACTTGAGCGAGTTTTTCTTTCGGTGCAAGAGAGAGGCGCGCCGTGCAAAGGAGATGAACAACACGAACATGTACCATCCTTTCCATGATGTACATGTGCCGAATTTTCAGAGGCGTGCTGCTAGGCCTAGAGGTCCAAAACCTCAAGTTCCTAGGCCTAGGCCGCGAGGAGGTCGTGCCCGACGGGAGCCTGCAGTTGTAGGCTATGGACCCCGTGGCAGTGGCTTTGTAGTTGAGCGTTTTCCCCCACCGCGTTTTGAGTATCGCGGTGAGCGCTCCTTTCCCAGCGGACCACGTTTTCCTCAGCGTGGTGATTGCTTTCCCCGTAGGCATGCTAGGAATGGTTTTTCTACTAACCGTTCTTTTGAGCAGCCGGCCCAACACTGGTATTCTCCCTACTTCACTAACCCCAGTGTTGGACCGTATGCTCACCCTATGTCTTTCTATTGATGTAGGTAAAACGATTGGAGAACGTTTGGTTCGTGGATTCCGGTTGCTCGAGGCACATGACCGGAAACGCCAAGTGGTTCTCCAGTCTTAGTCCAGTCGCCGGAAAGGAGTTTATCACCTTCGGCGACAATAGCAAAGGTAAAGTGTTGTCTCGTGGGTCGGTGCGAGTTAATGAGCACTTTGTGTTGCGCGATGTTGCTCTTGTTTCTAACTTGCATTTTAACCTTCTTTCTATTTCGCAACTCTTTGATGATGACTATGAGATTCGTTTTAAATCGAATCTCAGTCGTATTTTGGATCCTCAGGGTAATCTTGTTTGTGTGATATCGCCCTTTGGAAAAGTCTTTCGTGCGAATTTCTCGGAGTCTTTTGGCATTTCTCGTTGTCTTGTGGCTGGACCTTCCTCCTCTGATCTTTGGAAGTGGCATAGGAGACTTGGACATTTGAGCTTCGACTTGCTTGCAAGGCTTAGTTCACTTGGCCTAATCCGAGGATTGCCCAAGTTGTCTATGGAGAAGGATCTTGTTTGCCATTCTTGTAGACATGGGAAGATGGTTGCCGCTCCCCACCATCCAGTGACTCAGGTCATGACCAAGCGCCCTGGAGAGCTTTTGCACATGGACCTTGTTGGTCCGGCTCGGGTGAGCTCGGTTGGGGGGAAGTGGTATGTGCTTGTTGTTGTTGACCATTTTTTGAGATATTCGTGGGTCTTTTTTTTAGCTGAGAAGACCGAGACTTTCTCCTTTGCTCGCAATCTGATTTTGCGTCTTCAGAACGAGTTCCCTTTGAACTCGATGCGAGCTATTAGGAGTGATAATGGTTCCGAATTCAAAAATTCAGATTTTGAGAAGTTTTGTAACTCTTTGGGTTTAGAGCATCAGTTTTCTTCCCCCTACACACCCCCTCAGAATGGTGTTGTAGAGAGGAAGAATCGGACCCTTGTATAGATGGCCAGGATGATGCTCGATGAGCATAGGACTCCTAGGCGATATTGGGCCGAAGCTATGAGTACTGCATGCTACATTTCCAATCGCATTTTTCTCCGAGCTTTCTTGAAAAAGACTTCTTATGAGTTGCATTTTGGAAAACTGCCCAAGGTGAGTTATTTTAGAGTCTTTGGTTGCCACTGTTTTATACTTAAGAAACGCAACCTGGACAAATTTGAGTCTCGTTCTTCTGACGGTGTATTTTTGGGTTATGGCACTCACACTCGCGCTTATCGTGTACTTAACCTTCATACTAACCGAGTCATGGAGACATCAGATGTCACCTTCGATGAGACCATGGTTTGTCCTTCTTCTCGTTTTGAGCGTGCAGGTGATCATGAGGTTGGTGAGCCTCTTTTTGATGACGAGGATGAGGGTGCTGAAGGTATGGATGATCCAGCACCCCCTCCACCTGCTGTGCCGCAAGGAGCGATTTCTACTACGACTCACGACCCTGACACTTCTTCATCTTGGGGGCCGTGGGATCCGCCACCTCGAGCGGTATCTTTTGTACCCGAGGAGGCGGCAACTGCTGTTGAGGGGGAGATCACTTCTGCTCGGGAGGCGCCATGACACATCCAACGCCAGCACCCGCCTCAATAGATGATCGGCAGCATCGGCGAACGTGTCACTCGGTCAAGGTCACAACAAATCTCTCACTTTGCTCATTCCGCATTTGTTGCTGATTTTGAACCCCGAGATGTTGGACACGCTTTATCTGATCCAGATTGGGTCAATGCCATGCATGAGGAGTTAGAAAATTTTGAAAGAAATCGGGTTTGGGTTCTAGTTTCTCCCCCTTCTGAGTGTCACCCAATTGGGACAAAATGGGTTTTCAAAAACAAACAAGGAGAGGATGGCCATGTTGTGAGAAACAAGGCCAGACTTGTAGCCCAGGGGTATAGTCAGAAGGAGGGGATAGACTATGAGGAGACTTTTGCTCGTGTAGCTCGTTTGGAGGCAATTAGGATACTCTTGGCTTTTGCTGCATGCAAAGGGTTTAAACTTTTTCAAATGGATGTCAAGAGTGCCTTCTTAAACGGCTACATAGAAGAGGAAGTGTATGTGAGACAACCCCCTGGTTTCGAAAATCCCAAGTTTCCAAACCATGTTTTTAAACTTCACAAAGCTTTGTATGGTTTGAAACAAGCCCCTAGAGCCTGGTATGATAGGTTGAAAACCTTTTTGCTTGCTAAGGGTTTTAAAATGGGATGTGTGGATAAAACGCTTTTTCTCCTCAAGCAAGGCACTGATACTCTCTTGGTCCAGATTTACGTGGATGATATCTTTTTCGGTGGTTCTTCTCACGCTTTGGTTGCCAAGATTGCAGATACTATGAGCAGGGAGTTTGAGATGAGCATAATGGGCGAGTTGACGTTTTTCCTCAGGTTGCAAATCAAGCAATCCTGGGAAGGGACGTTCGTGCACCAGGTAAGTATACCAAGGACATATTGAAGAAGCTCGATATGGGTGAGGCCAAGCCTCTTCCAACACCCATGTCGACCACGACGGCCCTGGATGCGGATGTGGATGGAGAAGCTGTGGACCAGAAGGGGTGCCAGAGTATGATCGGGTCGCTGCTGTACCTGACGGCGACACGCTCGGACATTCAGTTCGCGGTGTGTCTTTGCGCGCGCTTTTAGTCGTCGCCGCGCACTTCTCACCGTCAGGCGGTCAAGCGCATTATGGGGTATTTATCCTTCACTCCAGAATTTCGGATTTGGTATTCTGCTTCCTCCACCCTTTCCCTTTGTGGTTTTTCCGATGCTGATTTTGCTGGCTGCCGCATTGATCGCAAGTCCACTTCTGGGACTTGCCAGTTTATTGGTTCTTCTCTTGTTTCGTGGTCTTCTCGCAAGCAGTCTAGTGTCGCCCAGTCTACCACGAAGGCTGAGTATGTTGCTGCGGCTAGCTGCTGTTCCCAGTTACTCTGGATGATGGCCACTTTGCGTGATTTTGGTCTGAGCTTTTCTCGTGTTCCTTTGCTTTGTGACAGTACGAGTGCGATTAGCGTTGCTAAGAACCCCGTGCTGCACTCCAAGACCAAACACATTGATGTGCGCTTTCATTTTCTGTGAGACCATTATGAGAAGGGTGATATCGACCTTCGCCATGTCGATACTCATCATCAGTTGGCTGATATTTTCACCAAGCCTTTGGACCAATCAACTTTTGCTAGGTTGAGAGGTGAGCTTGGTGTGTGTTTCCCCTTTTAGATGGGGGAAACATTTTGGTTCTTGTATCATAAACTGACCTTTTGTTTTTCAATTGGTTTCTTCTTGCATCTTTTCTGCATTTCATTTTGCATATTTACTTTCAGAGCTTCATACATATAATCTGAAGAATGTAACTATGCTCTGTATAGTATTTGCTCCGATGCTTTATGATGATGCTGTAGCTTATGCTCCTTCTGATCACTGATACATGTTGTGAGCAGAGCTATTTTTATGAATGGTGAATCTGATTAATGAACATAAAACTTAAAAATGTTCACCATTGAGATATGCAACTAGCATGTGTAGAATGTGTTGAAGTCACTTGTGCTTTTCATATATGCTAGGTTGCTATGTCTCTAGTGTTGAGTCTATCACTTACTTGGTATATTCATATTCTGTTTAAAATCTGAACCAAGTTTTTAGTGAACTGAAAAGATCAAGATGGGATTGCTTGTCAACACATCACGGTTTCGAGACTGTTTCTCATTGCACTTTGAGTTAAACTTGAGCCGCGTAGTGTATGACCGAAACCGATGCCTCAAGCTTCAGATTGCATTTTGCATAGGCTTCGCTCGGTTGAAAAGTTAGGCAATGACAAGCTTTCAACCTCTCGCAATCATATGCTGAAATTTGACCTTGTGTAAATTAACCGCTGCAACTCCGATAAAATTTTGCATACACAAGTCTATGTTTCATTCTATAGCATGATGATTGAACTGTGCTAGGGGTAGTTCACCTTGTATACATGTTTAGCACTTGTTGGATATCCTGTCTATACATGTTTTGTGCTATTTTAATGGTGAACCCTTTTTGGCTGAAAACTGCTCTTTTGCTCTCATATTCATATTTCATATCTGGTGATCAGTTTGAGCCTTTGCTAGCTTCTTATGGATGTTGTTGAGTCATCAGATCAGAACTGTGTAGAGCATCCTTGCACTCTTTTGATTATATTTCTGAAGCTACTAACTTGCATTTTTACTCATATGCATTTCTGGAGGGAGATATTCTGACGAGGGGGAGAAATTTGCTTGTTGGTGCCCTTTTGCTTGATGGTGCATTTTCAACTAAGGGGGAGAAATTGCAAATCATATGTCCTCCGAGTGTTCAACTAAGGGGGAGTTTGCTCAATTTGCTTGCTGCTGAGTGTTTGAGCATCTTCAGTTGGTTTGGAGCATTTTTAGTAGCTAGTTGTGTTGAGCCTTTGCCTCTTTCTTGAGGAACTAGCACTTTTGCTCTTGATGTTCTTCAGCTGATTTCTAGCTTTCTTTAGTTGGTATCGAGTTTCCTCGCTAGCGGTGTTGAGCCCGTTCTGCCTCTTCTTGAGGGCTAGCTCTATTTTGCTTGATGTTCAGTTGTTTTTCCAATTGGTGTCGAGCTTTCCTGCTAGCGGTGTTTAGCCTGTTCTACCTCTTCTTGAGGGCTAGCTTTGCTTTGCTTGGTTGCGTTGAGCCGTTGCCCATGTCTTTGGGAACCAAGTTGTCTTGCTCTTTCCACTTGACCTTCTTCGGCTTTGCTATGCTTTTGGGTCATTTGGTCGAGTTCTCTCTCTTTCTTCCTTCCTTCCCCTATTCCATTATGATTTGTGTTGGTAGTTGACAATGCACTCATCAAGGGGGAAATTGCGGATACATGGGTGTATGCCGAGTCTCTATGTGATGAGTGATTGTCTACTGGGATGATGCGCATGTTCTTTGGCTTGTGTTGTGCAGGTGTCGATCACGGATACAGTGATCAGAGGCAAGGTGAAGGTCAAGTAGAGACGTGCCATGCTGATGGACTGAGAGTGGCGAAGGGCGGACGTGAGGCTTGAACCGAGGGACTGGTGGCCCGAGGATCAGCTGTGGTGGCTGACAGCCTGGGACAGCGACGAGCGAAGACTTGCGGGCACGGTGTTGCCTGGGTCGAGGACCTGGGGACACGTGTCGGTGGACGGGGTGCACGGGCGGTGCATCCCCTCTACGGCTCAGTTTGGTGGTTGAGCCATAGAAAAACCACCGAGTGGACGGTTTCCAGGTTTGGGCCTCAAAACCTGGGTGCTGATGGTTTCCGAGTTTGGGCCACAAAACTCGGGCTGAGGACGGTTTCCAGGTTTGGGCCTCAAAACCTGGGTGCTGCGGGTTTGCTGAGTTTGGGCCACAAAACTCAGGCTACGGTCGGCTAGTTTCCCGGTTTGGGCCTCAAAACCGGGGGTTGGTCGTGAAGGCTGGTTTCCTAGTTTGGGCCTCAAAACCAGGGGCGAAGTCTGGGAAAAGGACGAGCGGAGCGGTGGCAGCACGTGGCGGCAATCGGTGAGGTTGCGTCGAGGCAACGCTACCAGTTGTGCGGGCGTGGCCGTCGCATCACCAGCATCTTCGAGTTGGTCCAGAATAGCCCTAGGGTTTAGCTGGTTCGCTCTGTAATTAGAGAGGGGTAGAGTAGGAATTAGAAATAGGATAAGTAGAGGGAGACACCCTCCTCCCATTTTATCTCAGTCATTTGCTATTTTGCCTTCTAGGTTTTCCTGCTCTCCCTCTCCTCTGCTGTAGCGAACTGAGATCCATAGAGAAGACAATCATACCTCTGTGTTCGTGAGATTTTGAGGAAGTGAGACCCTAATCTCACTATTGTAGCGTGTGGTAGCCACACGATTGCATTTTCGTGGTTGTGATTCGCGTTTTGTTCTTGTTCTTCGTGGGTTGTTTTTCTCCATGATTTTCCCATCGATCGATCTCTTTCCTTCGTGCGTCTTTTGGAAATCTGTTTGAACCAAGTTGTTCTAGATCGTGAGGCACTTCTTTCCACTGAAGGAATTCATCCCTAACCTCACGACCTAGTAGATCGGTTGATTTTCGTTTTGGATCGGTTTTGCTCTTTTAGTCCCGATTTCTTCCAATCCATCGATTTGGAGTTAGATGCGAGCCATGATTCCCATGGGATAGCTCACTAACCTCCTTGAGACTCCTCATACCAAGTCTAAGCCGTAGTGCTTTTGATTCAGAGGAGATCGAGTGGATTTTGCGGAAGAACTGTGCTGTTTCGGGACCATCGGACGCTGAGTTCGTGAGCATCGGACGCTGAGCTCAAATCATCGGAGTGTCCGGTGCCACGTGTCGTCTGACAGTGCTCTTTAAGGAGCATCGGGCGCTGACCATCGGAGCGTCCGTTGCCATCGGACGCGCCGGGGGTCAGGCATTGGACGCTAGGTTTGCACTGTAGCAGCGTCCGATGCTGGTCCAGTAAGGTTCGAGAAGTGTCCTGTTCGCATCGGACGCTGCCAGCGTCCGATGCTGCTGAGTCTGTGCAGTTTCGTCCGTGGTTTGTTCGTTCGTTGTCGGTTTTGATTTCTGGCTTTTGCGTTGGGTTTCTAGAGTCGTATAGTGTCTCGCTATGCATCTCGGAAGCATCCACCCTATCTCTAGGGTCGTGGACACATACGAGCTCTAGGTTTGCTCTTAGGGTGTTTCTCGGGACAGTGGCGACAAGTTTCCGTAAGGAAAATTTGAAGCTCCCATTCACCCCCCCTATGGTCGCTTTTTGGTAGCACTTTCGGTCCTTCAAGGGTATCCCAATTATCAAAAGAAGGGTTTCACTAGACTCAAAAGGATTTAAATTCAGATTTTATTTTGAATTTGAGTTTAGGAAAAGCCATACTACAAAGAGGGATTCTAGGACAGTTGATCAAACTGTTGAACCATATGCTCACACTCTCACAATTTCATCCTCATACCTTGGCAAACCAACCAGCAAAAATTCAGATCCATCTATTAAATTTTGCCAGTGCGGCAGTGCCGCCCTTAAAGAGCGGCAGTGACGCCCTTCCTTCCCGTTGCAGAAGACGGTCGTATTTATACAACCACTTCATCTCAAAACAGTCATCTGCTTCATTCTGACTTTCTACCCGTTTGAGAACAGACCAGAGCTCACTTCTCTCTCCTCCATTGTTGCTCCTCCATCTCTCAAGCCGATCTCCATTTTCCACTATCAATCCTTGAGAGAAAAGGCAACAAAACTCGATTGGAGGTCAGATTCGCTAATTCCTAAAGTTTGAAGAGCATTGGTTCACGTTTGGTCGGCGGTTCTAGGGTTTGTTCCTCTTGGAGCTTGCTCCTAGTCGGCTAGGCGTCACCCTAGAGCTTGCCAACTTGTGTGGCAGCCTAGGGAGGTTTGTAACCATCTCCTGCAGCTAAGAAATCACCCCTCACTTCAAGAGTTTGCTCTCTTGATTTGAGAACGAGGGTAAGGCCAACCTTTGGGTGAGCCCAAGCCTTTTGTGGCTTCCTCAACAACATGGACATAGGCAAGCCTTGGTGGCGAGCTGAACCACAGGATAAATCTTATGTCTTGTGTGCTTCAGCTTTTACCCTTGCAGTTTATGGTGTTTGGAAGCAGGTTCTAGGGTTTGGTGCCCCGATCTATCTCCTTACTGTGATTCTGTGGTATCCAATCTTCGAACTGGATCTGTGCTTGATATTGCAGGAATAAGCTACTGGCAGGGAGTGGTAACTCTCTGCAAAACTTGAGCTCAATCCGTTTATTTTTTAAGTTGCGGCAGTGACGCTCCAGTAGAGGGGCAGTGCCGCCCTTTGTTTAACAGGAATTTGGAGTTGAGTTTTTGCAGGCCTATTCACCCCCTCTAGGCCATTTCCTCTTCCAGAGATCCTACAAGAAGGGGTATGCGTAATAGGCTATAAATAAGGGATAACACCCCTCATCCCTCTTCATCGCTGCAGCCATTTCATTTCAGACTCTAGATATTCATCTATTAGGGTTCCTCTCTCTAGCTGATGTAGTGATCCACAGAAATGGCAATCTCTCCTCTGTGTTTTTGTATTTCAGAAAGGGAGACTGTAATCTCATTCTAGCCTCGTTGGCTTTTTGTGCTAAAATCTTTCGGATCATGTTTTGTTCATTGTGTTCTTCGTCCCCCCCCTCTTTGTAATTTCGCGAGTTCCTTTCAATTTGAGGGATGGATTGTGATTCCGTTTGAACCATCTTGTGCTAGGACGTGAGAGGCATCTTTCGACTGAAGGATTTTCTATGAAACCTCACGTGCATATAGATCGGACGGAAATTGTTTTTGTTCTCCAAACTTTTCCCTTTTCGTGTGATCTGAAATATCTCATGATTTAGTTGGGTTCGAGCCATGATTTCTAAGGAATAGCTCACCAACATGTGCAAGATGACCTGGGTGAAGTTTGGTTACATGCCCTTTCGATTTGGTTGAGGTCCGATCAAAGTTGGGTTTGTTTTGGGTTGTTTTTGTGCATTCTGTTCATCCACGGACAGTCTAGGACTCCCATCGTGGATAGTCCAGGGATCGAGTTTTGCAGAGCCTAGTCCAGCGGACAGTCTGCTAGTGACCCGCAGACAGTCCGGGTTCACATCGGATGGGATACAGGGCTACCCTCAGACTCGACTATATCTCTGTTCACATGAGCGGTGGACAATCCGGGACCAGGTCACGGACAGTCCAGGCCTGGAACAAAACTTTCTTAGAACAATCTATTTTGGAGCTTTTGTCTACGGACAGTCCGGCCTCTAGGCGTGGACAGTCCGACACTCAACAACGGATAGTCCGAGGACTGAACCCGGACAATCCAGCCCTGTGCTGATTTGTCGGCTTTGTGTGTTCCGCTTTGCGCTTGTTTGTAGCGCTTCTTCGGCAGTCCCGCTATACCTCTAGGACATCTCCTAAGTATCCACCCACCAGTTGGGTTGTGGACTAGCTTTGCTTGTGGTTTTGCTTTTGGGGGTGATTTTCTAGGATAGTGGCCTAAATATTTTGGAAGAAATTTTACGGCTCCCATTCACCCCCTCTGGTCACCGTTTCTGTACCTTCATTCTCAATTTCCTGACAGACTCAAACGTCTTTTAACGTGTTTTGGCAATTCCACATTATCCTTAGCACTGTTCACTTTAGTAATCATTGTTTGATTATCACAGTTCATAAGTATAGCCGGTATTGGTTTTTCAACCACCAATAAGTCCAACAAAAGCTTGTGCATCCATTCTGCCTCTGCTAAAGAAGTATCCAAAGCAGAAACTTCTACCTCCATGGTTGATTTTGTCAAAATTGTGTGTATGAAAGACCTCCATGACATTGTGTCACCTCCAAGAGTAAACACATACCCACCTGTGGCATAGATCTAATCAATATTTGAAGGACCGGAAATGGTGACCAGAGGGGGTGAATGGAATCGATAAAAATTCTCTCGAAATATTTAGGCCACGGTCCCAGAAAATCATCCCCAAGAGCGAAGATCAACCGTGATGTCCACGACCCAAAATATTGGGTGGATGTTCCGTAGGAACACAGCGGAATACCACACACACAATGAACCAAGCACACCACCAAAATCAGAGCTCCAAAAAGGAAGCACTGCACTCCTATGGAGAAGAAGCTAGTGCCCAACCAAAAATACTTGAGCCAACTAGTGACAATAGTACTTCAAAAAGTTTCTGACAAAGTTAGGAAATCAACCCAACAAACGAAACTCAAGTCCGAGCTCAAACCCAAAAACTACGGATGAAACAGCGTGAAAACAACACTGACCGAATGTTGGCACTATAGCAGCAATGTAGCGTCCGGTCGCTGTAGCACCGGACACACTGTAGCAGCTATTGTAGCGTCTAGTCACTGTTACTGTAGCACCAGACGCATGAAACAGTGACGCGTTCGTTCAGAAAACAGCGTCGGGTCCAGACGTTACTATAGCAGTTTACCGTAGAAGTTACTGTAGCACCGGACGCACTTAGCAAATTACTGTAGCGTCCAGTCGTAATGTAGCAGTGTCCGGTCAACCCAAAAATAGCATTGTTCAAACACCAAATTGACCCAAAACTCAGTCAAATCAACTCCAAACTTTACCAAATTTTACACAGATGATCACAACTATGTTGGTGAGCTATCTCTAAGAGATCATAGCTCAAAACCAACTAGAAATTCGTGAATCGCAGATCTCGTGCAATAGGGAAAAGTTTAGAACCGAAAACAAAATCCGCCTGATCTATGTGCTCATGAGGATTTAGATGAATTCTTTCGGTGGAAATGAAGGACCAGAAATGGCGACCAGAGGAGGGTGAATGGGAGCCTCAAATTTCTTCTCGAGAAATCGACAAACTCTATCCTAGAAAGTCACCCAAAAGCAAAAGCGCAAGAGAACGACGAGTTCACGAACCAACAGGTGGGTGGATACCTTAGGAGATGTCCTAGAGGTACAACGGAACTACCGGAGAAAGCCAACGAGCAAGCACCAAACGAACGAGGCAAAACTGCACTTACAACAGGATGCCGGACTGTTCGGGACCAAGTCTCTAACTGTCTGGGGTATCACTGCCGGACTGTCTGGGGTCTGCTCCGGACTGTCCGCAGGCAAAATCCCAAAAATGCAAAAGTTCCGGAACTCTGCTGGACAGGTCCCGGACTTTCCACGGTTTGAACGTCGGACTGTCTGGGGTTTCTGAACAAAAAGTTTAGAACAACATAGCCAAGCTACTGTGTTGAAACCCGACCTGCGGACTATCCAGGGTCAGGGTTCCAGACTGTCTAGGAATGGATAGACAACACAAAAACTGCTCGGGACAAAACCAAAATTGATTCGATCTCAACCAAATCGAACGGGGTTGCAAACAAACTTCACCCAAGTGATCCTACACATGTTGGGGAGCTAATCCTAGGAAATCATCGCTCCAAACCAACTCAATCAGTAGATATCAAGAGATCACTAGAAAAGGGGAAGAAAGGAAGAACAAAAACGATTTTAGCCCGATCTATGTGCTCATGAGGTTTCGGTGTAAATCCTTCAGTACAAAAGATGACACTCACGTCCTAGCACAAGATGATTCAAGCAGAATCGAAAACCATTCCTTGGATTGGAAGAACGAGCAAAATCTCTAAAGGGGAAAAGAGAGAAACACGAAGAACACGAAGCAAAACACGAATTTGATCTTGATTCAGCCGGAACTCGTCCCCACGAGGAGACAAAGGGATTACGGTCCCTTTTCCTGAAATCCCAAATTACACATAGGAATTGCCGTCTCTACGGATCATAAGCAGCTATCGAGGAAGAAACCCTAACAGAGAAAAAATAGAGTCTGTGTGAATGAAATGACTGTTGCAAGGATAGAGAGGATGGAGGGCCTGTCATCCTTATTTATAGTCCTAATACATTAGTTCTATTGTACCCCTTGATACAATAGCAAACTAGCTAACCCTAGGGGTATTCTAGTCCAACTCTGTTTTGGCTTCATCCGACGACCATGCACCTTCTCATCCTTCGCTTCGCCTCGATGCAAGCTCCAAGATGCCGCCACGTGTCCTCACGTCAACCGCCGTGCCTTCTCACCGCTAGCTTCATCGCAACACAAGCCTCACGGTGCCACCATGTGTCGACCCGTTCCGCATAGGAACCTCCGCCCAGTTTTGAGGCCCAAACCACCAAACCTGTCAGCCTAGGTTTTGCGGCCCAAACCTGGAAACCGTCCACCCCGAGTTTTGAGGCCCAAACTTGGAAATCGGCCACCCCGAGTTTTGAGGCCCAATCTCGGAAACCGTCAAGGGTAGTTTTTCGAGGCTCAACTACCAAACCCGCGCCGTAGACAGAGCGTGGTTCTCACACCCGTTGTCGACACCGATGCTGATGCATGTCCAGCCTCATGCCGAGCACAACGCCTTCACCTTCCTCCATGACTTGGCCGACGACACTTGCTGCAAGCCCGTGTTCGACCTCATGCCAAGTGCCACAGCGCCATCATCTTCCTCTCAACTTGGACGATGCTGTCGCAGAACCGACCAATTTACACCAGATTAAGCACAGAAATCTTCGCTTTCACGTTGACAGTCATGTACTTAAGCTCGTATAAACCCGGTAGTCCAGAAATCTTAAAGGACTTCAAACTTTCGCATTCAGCCAAGATCGTACTAGTTTAACATACATGTTCACAAGTTACAATAAAGTTCAAACAAAAATCAAATACATCGGAGTACGAAACAATATTACAAACCATAGTTTGATAGTAGCGGAAGCAACATAGTTTTGAAACACAAGATCACATTTAGTTCATAATACTGTGCCATTGTGAAAGAACATCTAAGCCCCTAAGTGGGTTTTGGTGTATTTATGGCAATAAATTTAAGGGACTAATGAGATTTGCTGAGTTTAGACAGGTAACAAATATGCAAGTATCAAATGACGTCACGTGAGATCCCCCAATTCTTTCTATATGGTGTATGGATCAAAGAAGGCTTACTTTTATTTTATACTTCTGAAATTGAGTATAGGATACGTTGTACTATAAAGGCGGACACAAACTGCAGGCTGCTGGGGAACCATGTGCTCTCATACCACATCAAAAATAAACCCAAAAGCCCAAAAGAAAGCCAGAAGAACTACCTTTTAAATCTGTTCTGGCCAGACCGTAGAGGTTCTTTATTCCAACACAGAATCTATGTGTTCGAGCACTTCTGTGTTCGAGCGTAGAAGTTCTCTGTTCGCGCAGAGAAGTTCTGTAACTTTCTGTACCGTTGGCTGGGAAGTGAGGGGATACTTAATGTCGTCCTCTCTTTCTTCCCAACGGTTGCCTGCCTTATCCAGACTCATCCCCAACACGTGAAAAGGCTCTCTCTCCTCCATTGTTGGTGATTCAAGCTCTCCTCTTCATTCTTGGTGATATCTAAGTGAGAGATTGGATTAGAGAGTGGATTAGAGAGCACTAGAGCAAGAGCTTATAGCTGAGAGTCTTGGTTCTCCTTCTAGCTTGCAGTTGGTGTTCATTACTCTTGGAGCATTGGCTCCTAGACGGCTAGAGGTTGTCGGGAGCTCCCAATCGGTTGTGGTTGAGCACCGGGAAGTTTGTATCGCCCTTGTGAAGCTTAGTGGAAACCTCGAGCTTGAGTCTTGGTGATTCGCTTGAGAAGAGGTCGGAGTTGGAAGAGACTCCAAGCCTTTGTGGCTCCCTCAACAACGGAGACGTAGTCTAGCCTTGGTGGCAAAGCTGAACCTCGGAGTAAATCCTTTGTCCTCCTTGTTGTTGTGATTGTCTCTCTTTTACATTCAATTTTCTATACTTGTTTTCCCTCCGATCTACTTGTATACATCTATCTAGCTGCAGGGACTTGGTGAACCGCAAAGCTGCAATCATAAGAAAGTTGAGAATCTTGGTCGATCTATTTTTCACTGCAGTTTTACACACACCCAAAGTTTTTCAGTACAGACTGGAGAGGTTCTGCGTTCGAGCACAGAAGTTCTTCGGCCTAACAATTAATTATTTGTGAAGATTAATTTTTGTAGGCCTATTCACCCCCCTCTAGGCCAAACATCCCTTTCAATTGGTATCAAAGCCTAAACCTCGTGGTAAGCGCTTCACCGCGTGAGGAAAATGGTTACTGGGGGAGATAGAGTTCCAGGTGATGGCGAAATTCTAGTGGAGGTCGCAACTGAGGATGATAACACCGTTGAACCCACTGTTGCAAGTGACATAGTCAAAAAGTGCAGCACCTCCAGCAATGGTGGAGATGACGGTGTTCCAAAAGAAAAGGGAAGAAACAAAACTCCAAATATCAAGGGAAGCAAAGAGGATGATCCCAAGCTAGAGAGCAGCGACACCGAGAATGGGGATGATTATGACACCTATTATGGAGGAATACAACAAAGTGATAGGGCTTGAGATTGCAAAAGAGATTTGGGACACACTTGTCATTGCTCATGAGGGAGTTGACAAAGTGAGGAAGTCCAAAATTGATTTATTGATGGCTCAACTCAATAGGTTCGTGATAAAGGAAGGTGAAGGACCACAAGCTATGTTTGATAGGATGATGGTGCTTGTTGGAAAGATTCGAGGTCTTGGTGGAGAGGACTTGGATGATCACACCGTAGTCAAGATCATGTTGGAGGCATTTGCACCAAGAAACTGAACACTTGTGACTCTCATTCGTGAGAAGAAGAAGTTTGAAGAATTGACACCAAGTGATGTGCTTGGAAGGATTCTCACTCATGAGCTCATGGATGTTGAGGCGGATCAAAGAAGAAGACTTGGTGAATTAGAAGAGAAGTTAGAGAGCATGAAGGTCAAGGATGTTGCTCTCAAGGCAAATAAGTCAAGCAAGTCAAGTTCATCATCAAAAGCCAAAGCTATCAAAAAGATGATTGAAGTGTCATCGAGTGAAGATGAAGATGATGAAGATGAAGGATCAAGCTTTGAAGATGAAGAGGAATTTGCCTTGTTCATGAGAAGATTCAAGAAGCACTTGAAGAAGGAAGGTCTTCACATCACTAGAAACAAATACAATAGAAGAATACCAAAAAGATCATGCTACAATTGTGGTGCCCCCGATCACTTCATTGCGGACTGCCCATATGAGTTGAGAGATGATTGGGTCAAGAAGAAAGATAAGAATCAAGACAAGGACAAGTCATTCAAGAGAAGGGTTGGCAAGAATGAGAAGGTTCCAAACAAGAAGAAGTACTCCGGAAGAGCAAACATTGGAGAGGAATGGGAGTCAAATGATGAAAGTGAAGAGGAAGAGAAGAAAGGAGGTATTGCAACCATAGCTATCCAAAAACCATCCTCATCAAAGCTCTTCTCAAACCTCTACGATTCGGATGACGACACCACACTCCTATGTCTTATGGGCAAGGGAGCAAAGGTACATGCCAAACTCAAAGCTCCTCCACCTAGTGATGTAGATAGTGATAGTGATAATGAACAAGCAAATTTGATAAAAAGGTCTAGACAAAAAATCTAAGAAATTTGTTAAAAAGCTAATAGAGGATGTGTTTATAGCTAGTAGGGAAGCTCTCATGTTGGAAAGAGAGAAGGTGGAGACATTGACCAAGGAGTTATTCTTGGAATGTGATGTTCATGCTAACCTAAAGAAGGCTCATAGTGTACTTCAAGAGAGCTTTGCAAGCCTTGATTCCAAATTTGCGAAACTTGAAGTACAATATAGCACTCTTTGGGATAGCACTTCCTCTCTAGCCAAAAATAGTGCCTCTACACCCTCTACTAGTGAAGGATGTGGTAGATGTTTCAATATTGATATAAGTGCTTGTGCTGCTAACTCTGCCAATATGGACGCTATGAAGAAGGAAATTGTTAGGTTGAATGAAATAATATCCAAGGGGTGCATGGAAGAGAATAAGAAGATCAAGTTTCATCCTGGAAGGCATCCTTTGATCAAGGATGGTCTTGGACACAACAAGGGTGGCAAGGTGAATGGAAGAAAGATGGTTAATGGTTTCCAAACTGTATAGTTTGAGAAGAAGGAAACCATTGGTGCTATCCAGACCAAAGAGATTCTGCACTTAACTTCAGACTTTCAGCAGCAACAACGTAGAAGTTGTGCGTTCAAACAGAGAATCAGTCTGGGAAGACAGAAAATCAGTAATGGGCAGAAAAGTTCCTCAGGTTGAAAGATCAACCAAAGCAGGTCACTCTAACACTCTTGTGCCCAAGAAAAGATAGTATGCATATAAGGCAAAGACCCATGCACCCCAAGATGATTTCTCCACAAGCTATGTGCTAACACGCAACAAAAGTGGTAAAGTTGTTGCTGAAATTGTGGGTCCACAAGATAACATTTATTGCAGGAGAAGCTTGTGGGTTCCAAAGATTCTTATTGCTAACCTTGAAGGCCCCAAATCCGTTTGGGGACCTAAAACAAAGAACTAATTGATTTTGTAGGCATACTCCTCCGGTGGATCAAGTTGGGTGATCAATAGTGGATGCACGAGTCATATGACCGGAGAGGAGAGTATGTTCTCATCATACAGCCCCATGGATGACTCCAACGAGAATATCATATTTGGGGACAATAGCAAAGGAGAGGTGCTCGGGCTTGGTAAAATTGCTATCACTCAAGATCATTCAATCTCTAATGTTCTTCTTGTAAATTCGTTGGGTTACAATCTCTTGTGTGTCTCACAACCTTGTGAAATGGACTATGATTGTCACTTTACGGATAAGGGTGTGACTGTCTATAGAAGGGAGGATTCCTCTAATGCTTTTACAGGTCGGTTGAAAAATAAGCTTTACCTTGTTGACTTCAACAAGAATGAAGCTAACTTAGAGACCTGTTTAGTGGAAAAATCCAGCATGGGATGGTTATGGCATCGCCGACTAGCCCATGTTGGGATGAGGAACTTGGCCAAACTTCAAGCAGGCAATCACATACTTGGACTAACAAATGTTTCTTTTGAGAAAGATAGAATTTGCAGTGCATGCTGTTGGTAGTTCTTAGCTTCACTAAAGATAGTGCTAGGCAACTATCCCCGGTAACGGCCCAGGAATGCTTGTTGGCACATGCTAACGTTGTTACTAGGAGTAGACTATAGAGTCTATCCCCGGCAACGGCGTCAGAAATGCTTGAAGCAAGACCGGTCACTATACCTAAAGGAGTGGAGCTAAAGCAGCTATCTACTAATGCCAAGTGGGGTTGTCAATCCTGACACTAGTAGGAGCTAGCTAGAGAGAATGCAATCTATCAGGAGGAGATTCTGCAAGCGCACAGAACTATCGTAGTAGCACTTCGCCTGGGAGTACCAGGTGTCGATTTATTTGATCCCAAGGGAAGGCTAGGGTGGTGTATGAGTCGAGTCAAGGAGGGGATGAGAGTCGAAGAAATAAGAAAAAGGAAAAGGGGAGAAGGGAAGATGAAAGGCTAGAAAGAATATATGGGTGGATAGGTAAGGATGAAGTGGATGGCTAAGGTAAGGTGGATGGATAGGTAGATAAAGGGTAACTAAGGGTAACTAAAGATAATTAACTAATAACTAATAACTAATCCTAGATAACTACCAAACAAGATAACTGCGAAGCAAGATAGTTACGAAGCAAGGGAGGCAAAAGACAATAAAGCAACTAAGTTGAGTATAGTCTTATTCCTATCTTGTCAAGTATCGAGGCGTACTAGCCTTTACCACTTACTTAGGTTGAACGCTAGCACAACGAGCCTTACTGTTAAACTGGGCCAACTACGTGGTGGAATTCAAGGCGCACAGGGCTGTCACCACCTGATTGCTACCACAGCTATCCGGGGGTCCAGCCGTATCTGAAGGTAAGTCTATAACTAAGCACCACGCTTAATTATATTCTAACTATCTCTACCCTTGCTTTGAATAGAGACACCCTTGCGGACGTCAGAGCAAACACTTGACTTAATAAGATAAACACTAAACTAACTAAGCAACCTATTGGCAAAGATCAAATACTAAGCTCACTAGAGATTAACTACTAGGATAGCTAGGCACTCAAGCAATCAATCAAGTATACCACTCAATACTGATAAGTAGAATAAAGTAATACTTGAAATGATGAACTAGAATATAGTAAGTGCTTGAGTAACAAGAGCAAAACCTGAACTGGAGATGAAGGAAGACTCTTCCCGGCTCCAGAACCGATCACTCGGACGCCTCTACTCTTGAGCTAACCCTTGAGCAGCGCTACCGCGAGGGCGAAGATGCCTTGCTCTACTAGCTACCTACTTGCCTAAGCTCTCTGAGCTCTCACTTGCTTGCTTCTACTTGCTTTGCTTCTCTTGTGTGGGATGGTGTGTTGGTGTTGTATGAAGAGGTGCCTCAGGGGGGTGTTTATAGCTCAAATGAGTGAGGGGGGGGGTACTTATAGGGGGCAGCCAGCCGACCTAGGGCTAACCCTAGTGGCGGGCGCCAGCCCTAGGTGGCGGCCGCCACCTCCCTCACCGTTGGATGCACCGCCTTGGCTTCAACGGCATCCAGGTGGTTGTCCAAGGCGGTTTGGAGGTCGGTTGCATGTCCTAGCAACCGCCGTTCAGCCTTGATCCACACCACTTCATCTTGAGCTGTCCGATGCCACTGACCTAGTGACCAAGGGCCAAGATTTGGCCCTGGGAGGTCACACGGATCGGTGACGTGGCAGGGAGGCCAACCCAAGTGGTGGGCGCAACTTAGAGGTGGTGGGCGCCACCTAAGGGTGGCGGGCGCCACCCCCCTTAGGCCCATTTGGGCCCTGCTGAGTGGGCTTGGCCTCTGGTGGGTCCATATGTCCAAATTTGGTTCAAATCCTGCATTCAAATAAAATTCTATGGACATGTGGAATTTGGTTAGTTTGAAACCTATTTGACTACATTTCATGCCTTTTTGGTGGACTTTAGGGTCAAATGTTGATGGTAAAACAGGTGTTTAAGGGCCGTCAACACATGCGAAGCTGGAAAAAAAGTTGGAGCACACCATCCCGTCAAGAATGTGAGGACCACAAAAAGGCCGTTGGAGTTGTTGCACATGGATCTATTCGGTCCAATTGCCTACATAAGTATTGGCGGTAACAAATATGGGTTGGTTATTGTTGATGATTATTCTCGTTTCACTTGCGTGTTATTCTTGTATAATAAAAGTGAAGTGCAAGGTATCCTCAAAAAGTTTGCAAGAAGAGCAGAAAATGAATTTGAGGTGAAGATCAAGAAAGTTAGAAGTGACAATGGAACTGAGTTTCGCAACACCAACATAGAAGACTTTCTTGATGAAGAGGGTTAAACATGAATTCTCAGCCCCCTACTCTCCGCAGCAAAATGGGGTGGTTGAGAGAAAGAATAGAACCCTCATTGAGATGGCAAGGACAATGCTTGATGAGTACAAGACTTCGGATCACTTTTGGGCCGAAGCCATCAACACCGCTTGCCATGCAATCAACTGGCTCTACCTCCGCAAGCTTGAGGACAAAACCCCCTTTGAGCTTCTGTTGACGTAAAAATTCGGTCGGTCACGCCAACACACTCGAGCGCACGGTCCTCAGAGGGCGTACAGAGCAAGGTCCTGACCTCCTGAACCTTCAACGGGTGGTGGTGCCGAATCTCGGTGAGATGGACTTTGGGCGTGCCAGTCAATTTGACCTGTAATTGACAAGGAGAAGAAAAAGTTGTCAAATTGTGGAACCTGCCGATTTGATGCCAGACAGTTCCAAATTGTACGACTCTGATATAGCCATTTGTTATTAGGATATTGACTACCAAGTCAACTCCCAAAAGATTGCATGAAGGAATTGAAAAAGGTATAAAGCAAAACGGCTATGATATATGTAAAGAGGCATTCGGGACAGATAAACAACCGATGAGCTTAGACATATTAGCAAAATAAAGATCTATGTGTACATCCAAACGGCGTGAGAACAACATATCGACTAATTGTACAGGCAATTCTATCTGTCAACAGTGGGGTGTTTCCATACAGCCATAATAACAAATAGATCAATAAAATAGTTTAAACATCAGCAGTGGGGTGTCTCCATGCAGCCATAATGATGGTCAAACTAGATCACGTCCAATACAACAAGCAGATACGTTGATTCCAAGAAGTTTGAAGGCACACATTATGAAGAAAGCATAACTGGATCGGCTATTTTAGCCGATACAGGGTCCATGAGGCACAAACAAGATCTATCTGTTAGAATCACGATTCGATCTAAGATCATGCAAAATCTAATCTACCATATATATCAATGTGGTTCGGAAATACAGCCATAACAGATATGCAAGATCAAAATCTACTTGTTCTTAGATCAAAATCATAGTTTTATCGGATATCTCGAACGCACAACATGTAACAATCAAGATTGACAAAATAGTCGATAAGAAGCTTGAATCGGCTATTTCTATCATTGTGGGTGTGTAGAACCTTAGGATAACCGAACCTAAGCATCTTTTAGACTTAAGCTACTTTGTCAATCTTGATTGGGCAAGTGTTGTTTAAAACATAAAGAAACAAATTAAAACATAGAACAACATCGGTAACTTAATGAATCTATCAGCTTGCCAAACCAATAGAGCTGATAACTAGTCAAGATCGACTAAAGTAAGAGATTGATCAGAGTCAAGACAGTCTTACAAAAGATGAACTTGGACCGATAACTAGCCATGTCATAGCTTAACAAGAGTTTGGTCAATGCCAAATACAGCCTTACCGTACAATGAGACGAACCATTGGTGAAACTTACAAGCAAACTGGAGGTCGGTCAAAGCCGATGCAACCCTGCCTGATTGAATGTCTCACCAAGATCTACGTTACTCCTACTCCTAGGGTTTTTGCCGGTGACGGGTATGTTGATTGATTGGATGATGTCTTTACAAAATCTAGGTTTCTAGCTATGTATAATCCGGTTGACTCCTGTCCTAACACGACTAGGTTACATAATAGGCAAAACAAAAGATGACCCGGACTCAAACTCTTCGGTGGAACCCAATATGTCTTTGAAGCTTGTCACGTCTGGTTTACACAAACTTTGGTTGTGCCCGGGTCAAAGCATCTTTTTTATTTTTTTGGCCGATTTCTTTACTAATAAAAATCAGCTGTTTTGTGCTCACAAAACAATAATCCTTTTGGTTCAAAATCTGGTGTAAACACATGCCCCCCAATTTTGGTATGAAATTTATTTTATTCCAGAAATGCTACCCCTTTCTTTGGGGTCCAATCGACTAACTCCCCTTTAGCTGATTAGCCGTGTCTTCTTCCCAACCGTTATTTTTCCCCTTTAGGGCCATTCTCAAACCCTAGCCTTCGATGACGTCCGACGCCATTCAATTCAAGCAAAGATTCTTCGAGAACTCAAATTCGGTGCTTCCGTAGGTCAAATGGCGACTCAAGATTCTATCCCTGAGGTAAAATTCGGGCTCCTTAGCATCTCTCCTTTCTGATGATCTTCTACTCTCGTATTTTTCCTCATATTTGAATTTTCAGGCGCTTCATGACCAAATCCTCATCCCGATTCAAGATAGCCCAGATAACTTCTTCCTCAGCCCAGTAGGCAATCTTGATCCCACTGAAGTTATTACGGCCGAGACTCAAAGAATCCCCTTCAAGAACTTCAATTTTGCTCTGAAGCATTGGGGAAAACTCCTTTTAGGAACTGACCATCAATTATCCCAGGCTGGAGGAATTGGCTAATCAAGGTAGAAAACAAGAAGAAATCAGATTGGGTCCTTCGTAACTTAGATCAGTGTATCACTATGTCCTTAGCTGACATGAAGATGAATGAGCAAATGCTGAAGGCCGCCTGCTACTTCTGGTCTGGAACCTTCAACACTTTTATGTTCAAGCAGGGCCCCATGACCCCAACTTTAGCCAATGTGCATATGCTGACCGGCTTAAACATCACTGGGTCAATCAACCCCCACAGTCTTCAAATCAAGACTTCCATCAAACTTGGAAATCTCAAGACTGGTGGTTGGTCCAATTACATTACCAGCTTCAACACCTCTCAGTCTAGTGTTTCAGAACGAGAGCACATCATCTTTTTGAACATGTGGCTGGAGAAGTATTTATTCTCTTTTTGAACATGTGGCTGGAGAAGTATTTATTCTGTGGGCAGAGCTGTGGCCCGACTTCAAATTTCTTGGCACTAGCAGAGAAATTGTCTGTGAACTCAGACATACCTTTGGGAAAGTATCTCCTGGGTGCTTTGTATAGTATGTTGAATAAAGTAGCCCAAAGCCTGATGGAAAACGAAGGCATCCCATCAGTAACAGGTCCTTGGTGGTTGCTTCAGCTTTGGCTCAATCTTCATCTACACAGACTGTCAACCACAGATTTGAGGACTCTGTCTTTCCCATCTCTGTATCCAGATGACCAAGAAAAGATACTAGCCGATGATGCCAAGGTGAGGAGATGCACCTCTTTTGGAGAAGCTGCTGCCATGATACTCATCGATGAATCAACCAGCTTCTTCTTTAAGATTTTCTATAAAGGATTCCCTGTAGCTGCTTTCAACTTGTTTCAATATCCAGATATTGCAGATTTTGAGAATCCATATACCTTCAGATTCCATAGAGAATGTGATGATGAAGGTTTGAAAATCTTGTGTCAAATAATGAAGCCTTGTCTTCTGCCTACTGAAATTAGGCATGGTAGGGAAAAACCTCCCATGTCTTATGAATTCTGTCACCCTGTTATGTCAGCCAGGCAGATAGGTTTTGGTCAGGTGCCCCCAGCTCTCTATTTTGCTGATAAGCTCAGACCAAGGGAAGCAGTAAATTCTGCCTTAGAGTATAACAGAATATTCCAATTAGAGCAATCTGTTTCCTTAAAGATGGTTAGAGAATGGAATTGTCAGCCCTTCTCCTCATCTTCATTCAAAGACTGGTGGCAACAATGGAGCATCCACCTCTTCCATGAAGCTGTGGCCACCTACTGCCTTAAGTGGGATTTAGACTTTCAATCAACTGATGAGGCATGACTCAATTTCTCCTCAAATTCCATATTCTTACCATATGTTCTCTTCTGACATCACATGACAAATACTTGCAGGATTTGGTCACTCTGAACCCACCAAAAGTCGATTACAACGTATGGTGTCCGAATCCCAGGATTGGCTGTGATGCTCCTACCATCAAAGCTTTGATGAAGAGGAAGGCTTCTGACATACCAGATGACCAAACTCTTAGCACTTTCCTAAAGGAAGTTGGTTCCTCCAAGAAGCAAAAGACTGATAGGCCAATCACTAAAGTTACATCCAAGAAGAAGAAGAAGGACATCTCTGATGGCAGCCAATCCTTGATTGAAAATGTTAATATAGAAGTAAGAAAAATTGTCTTTCCTGTTCTCATTATCTAGTCTGTAACTCTTTCCGCCTCTTAATTTTCAGGAGCAAACTGATACTCAGAATATTGAGTCTGAAATGCACCCTCTTCCTGACATTGATCAAAAGTCTCCTCAACCAGGTATACCTTTAGTTGATATTTTCATCTTCCTTAGTGGATGACCTTTGAAAGCTGCTAAAGATTTCTTTCAGATGCACTCCCTGAGCCTTCTTCAATTATCCCGGAGCTTCAAATCATCCCATCTGACCAGGTGCTTTAAACAACACCACTTCTCCTTCCAACATCTTTCCATCTGTGATTCTTATACATCTATTTGTGTAGGAACAAGGAGGACCTTCTTAACCTACCATTCCCTTTGACTTAGAAGATTATGTGGAGGAAGAAGAAATCTCTGTACCAGAATATCCCAAGAAACCTTCTGAAGAGACCAAGGCTTGGCTCCAACTGCTACTCCCTCTTTTGGAGGCCAATATAGCCGATCTGGTACATGACGCAAAAGGAATCAGAAACACCTTTGACTTGATCAAAGATGACATACCAGATGATCTTAACAAAGCTCTAGTTCCTGTTGCTCATATAGAGTTTCTTCGGTCAGAATTCATAGAAACCACAGCCAAGCTCACAACATGTGAAGCCCAGGCTGCTCTTCCTATTAAGGGGCACCAGTGCATCTCTAACATGGTGTCTATGAAGGAAGAAATAGACCAACTGAACAACAACTCCACAGTCCTCATTGGTGATCTATCTTCCCTGGAGTCTGAGAGGGATCAATTGACTGAAAGGCTTTGGGTAATCATTGAACATATCACATTGAAGGAAGAAATTTTAGCTAAAATTCCAAATACAATCCAAGACAAGAAGAGAAAAATGACATCCCTTCGCAATGATCTTCAACACATCAAAGACAAGAAGAAGCCAATTCCAGGCTCAATAGAAGAAGATCAAAAGAAGATAGCTGATATAGATGCCATCCGCTTGAATGCTTTGAATGTATTGAAGTCCGTGCTGAACATGTAACTCTGCATGTCTAGCTCTTGGTCCTTCCTTGTAAACATTTATATGTTCCATCAGCTTGGTTCGTGTTTTAAGACACCCTATCAGCTATTCCTTTAGTCGATATTATCCATTCACTTCATCTTTCATTGTTTAGCCGATCGGTATTTATAACGGCTCTCATGCTTATTAGTCGATTCGCCTTAGGATCTGGATCTAAGGGTGCTCCTGAACCGATGCCTTTTCATCTTCTCGAGCCTTACTCATAAATATAAATCATCGGCTTCCCGAACACACCACGCATTCATCGCCTTACTCCTCGGCTTTTCACTCTTCCAAGTCGCCGATTGTTCTTCTTCTCCAACTAGCAACCAAACCAATGGCGGATGACCATGGCAAGCGTCCCGCCGAAGAATCGGAGTCTGTTGATGGTCCTCCGGCGACTCACCGTCGTGTGCTCGGGTAACGATTTCCCCCTCAACAACTTCTTATGCTCTGAAACTTCTCATTCACCTGAGGAAAACCCTAACTTTTCTGTAGTCCTTCTCCTCTGGAGGACGGCCAAGGTCCTAACTGACCTCCGACAGGCCATGGATTAGCATTGGATGACGACGCCTGGGCCTTTATCCGAGGCTACTCCAACACCCGGCGCCTTCTGGAGGAAGAGCGCCGCCGAGCCACCCGTGCCGAGGAGGAATGAGAGATCCTCCGCGCTCGCCTCAACAATGTTCTGGAACACTTAGAGGCGTCCGACGCCAGGGTCGTTGGTACATTTCTTCCAAATCCTTCAACTCATCATTTCAATCACCTTTGCATAGCTGTTCTAGTCAATCTTTTGGTAACTATTTGTCTGAATATTTAGCCAATTTGTTCTTTATTTGATTAAATCGTCTACCTTTTAACTTTGATTTCTTTTCTGTTTAATCGTAGAACTCCAATACCAGCTTGACTGGCTCCCAGGGCGGGCCACGGCGATCGCCGATTTCGTGAATGCCCGAGGAGACACTCTGAAGGCGCGCCTGGAGGACGTCAGGACGCGCATCAGGGAGCTGGCTCTCCATGCCATCTGCCATGGCGCCACCTTCGCCCTGGCCGGAGCAGAGCTCAGCGGTGCTAAGATCTCTGGGGAAGTCTCTCCCTCCTTCGTCGGTGCCAGGACGAGGGAAGACTTCAGAGAACTGGTGGAGGAATTCCAACCCCTGGGGCTCGCCGTGATGAAGGTGTCGCACCTGGAGGATCTCTTGAACAAGCTTCACTTAGATTAGTTTCATTTTTAATGTCTCTTTTGTAAATCCGGCCTCCTGGCCGAACAAGCTGAACATCTTCAAGACTGTCCCTGCATCGTCAGGCTTATATAAGTTTAAATATTTTCTGCCTGATATCCTCCCAAAATTTTTCCTTTTATTTCTTTCTTTGAATGTTCTAAAGGCGATACTTCCTTAGTATTGGCTATCAATTGGATACCAAAGACGATACATACATATCGGCTGTTTTTGTTCTGATGGCGATACATTAGTATCGGCTATATAAGTCGAGACAAAGCTAATCTCTACTCAAAAATAACTTTGACTACTTAAAAAATACATCGGCCTTAACTTATTTCAACCACTTAAGCCGATGCAAATCCTCTAATTAATTAATTGACTAGATACATTTTTTGAAGCCGACTGCTTGGATCGGCTGTTGGCTATCATCAGATATCTTGAGAAAGCCTTCTTCGAGAGTCTTCCCAGAAAAGCACTCCATGCTATCAAAGTTCCAGACATTAGGGTTTGAGTAAGCAACACTAACAGTTGAATTGGCTGGTACCACTTCCACAATGTCGCCAATCTACTGAATTACATTCTGATGCATGGTAGACAGAACACAACAATTGGCGTGGATCCAATCCCTTCCAAGAAGCACACTGTAGGATCCTTTTGCATCGACCACAAAGAAAGTAGTCGGCATATTCTTACTGCCAATCGTTAACTCAACACACACAACACCTTTAGTAGCCGATACATTGCCAGCAAAGTCGGTCAACCTCATATCGGTCTGAGTCAAGTCTTTCGTAGTCTTGCCAAGCTTTCTAAAGGTGGCATATGGCATCAAATTAACAGTTGCCCCTCCATCAACTAACATCTTGTTCAGAGGCCTTCCATCAACAAACCCTTTCAAATACAAAGCTTTCAGATGGGAATGTCTCTCAGGTTTCTGAAACGTGGCCTCTTCTGCTTGATAGATCCACTGAGCAACTGCTTCTTCATCATTAGATTCATGATCAGAGGATCTAAACTCAGCAGGTAGCATGAACGAAGCAACAATATTAGCCGATGACTCATCCTTATTGGCTACTTGTTTTTCCTGCCAGACTTTGGGTTTCTTCTTCTGGATCTCATCATTCCTTAGTCTTTGAACCCGTCGCTTTTGGCTTTTGGTCAAGCCACCAGGACACCATTGTCCCTCTTGCCAAGGATGATCATGATCGGTTAATCTTTCTCCAAGCCGATCATGAACATTTTCATTTTTATGCGCCGATCTGTCTTTTCAAATCTTAATCTTTCATGTACAGATCGGCGGTTGTCTCTCGACTGCCTATACTCCCAATACTGATCACTGCATTCTGGGCAATTACGAAGAGTGGGGAGCTTCAGTCCTTCATTCCAATAATGTCTGAAGAAAGGGCAGTCCCAGTGATTCTTTTCTTCATCCCTAACACGCCTTTCTTCTTCACGAGACCTTTTATACTCTTCCTCTTCAAGCCACTCTTGATACTCTTGCTCATCTCTTTCTCTTTGCATTTGGCTCCTTTCTTTTTGACATTGCCATTTGTTGACTAAGATTCTGACAGTTGGACGCCTCCTTGTCTCACCAGCCTTTGAAGTTTCAGGTTGATCATGTTGATCAGCATTTTTCTTTCCTTTCATCTCCTGATATTCCTTGGTCGTGAGTTATTTCTTTGGATCAACCGTCCCAACTGCCTTGGCTTTGTCAGAAGTCAACACTTTGATCTCACTCCGAGGTGCAGGAGCCACCATATTCTGTGGAAAAGGATGGCCATTGATGCTCATGCCTTTGGCCTTTTCTAGGCCAATCCTTCCTTTAACGATAGCCCTGTGGATCATATCTCTGAAAACTCGGCAATAGTTAGTAGTATGGGTACCAGAATTATGAAACTTGCAGTACCTCTTATTTTTTAGCTCTTCAGCCGATGGGATATTATGATTCCCAGTTAACTTCATTTGACCCTTCTCTAGCAAGTAGTCAAATATCTTGTCGGCTTTAGTAATGTCAAAGCTATATTTTACATCTTTCTCGGTACTCTTAGCTTTTGCCCAGGGCATGTACTCGTTGTTCTTCCAAGCCAAGTCCACAGCAACCATTATAGGCTTTCTTGGGTTTGAAAACATGATTGTATGGATTCTGAGCATCAATATTTGCCACCTTCTTAGTCAAATCGGCCATATTATTACAACCAAAGCCGATTTTTTATCTAATGGCAGGTATCAGCCCTCGAATTGCAATGCTAACAGTTTCTCAATCTTGCAATGATAAGGTATAACATTGATTTTTAACCTCTCTGAATCTCTGAAGATACTGGCATCCGGTTTCATTATTTCCTTGCCTCATATCGACTAAGTCTACAAGGCCTTTTCCAATGCTCCAGAGTAAAAGTATTTATGGAACTTGTCTTCCAAATCCTCCTAGCTCTGAATGGAATTGGACGGCAAAGATGAAAACCATGAAAAAGCTGGACCAGACAGGGATAAAGGAAATAATCTGACTTTAAGTGCTGATTCATCACCAACTTTCCCAAGCTGGACTAAAAACTGAGTAATATGTTCCATGGTCATCACTGAGCCGGTTCCCGTGAAGTTGGTAAAATCAGGGATTCTATATCTTGGAGGAAGAACAACCTGATCAAACCACTCCGGATATGGTTTCTTGTAACCAGTCATCATGGATTTTGGCGTTAAGCCAAATTGCTTTTGAACCAAGTCAGTGACCCGACTCATCAGCTCATCAATTTGATTCACCGGCCCTTGATAGCCGATGTTCTGCCCCCCAAAGGCATTGCCATGATATCTCGGGTTCTCCTGAGCATCCAAGGTATAAAAATCTAAAACATAATGATATCCAGGAGGAATATCACTAGGTTCCACATTCCCTTGATACGGTGGTGCATTGAAATCTCTAGTAATGCGCCTTGCATGGGGAGCTATTTTTGTCACCGATGAGTATATGTTATTACTCACATTCAGTTGTTGCATTGGCTGCGGTGTCATGCCCCCAGGGCTGACAATCATTTGGTTTCCATTGCCATTAGGGCCATTGATCTGTGGTCCACCAGAAGCTCCTTTATTATTTCTAACGGTATATGCTGGACCTCTCCTATCATCGCCTAAGTTGAAGGCTTCCTTAATGGCATTCGTGAGACTGTTGAGAAAAACATCATTGTGATTCATCAGAGTAGCAGACATTGCTTTGCTGATCACCTCTTGCATGACATTGTGTTGGACCTGACCCATTGGATCAACATGTCCATCTAGAACCACCCTTGGAAGATGAGACTTCTGGATAATCTTCTTATCCCTGCATTTACTGAAGCTCAACAGACACATGTGACGAAATTGTTCAACAGTTTCTTCTATCAGGCGTCGAAGCTCATCTGGAAGTTCCTCCATTGTCACGTTCAACACATCTTCGTTATTGATTGTCATGATGAGACGATTGTGTCCCACCGGGCATGCCAAAAGAATGTGTTGACGTAAAAATTCGGTCGGTCACGCCAACACAATCGAGCGCACGGTCTTCAAAGGGCGTACAGAGCAAGGTCCTGACCTCCTGAACCTTCAACGGGTGGTGGTGCCGAATCTCGGTGAGATCGACTTTGGGCATGCCAGTCAATTTGACCTGTAATTGACAAGGAGAAGAAAAAGTTGTCAAATTGTGGAACCTGCCGGTTTGATGCCAGACAATTCCAAATTGTACAGCTCTGATATAGCCATTTGTTATTAGGATATTGACTACCAAGTCAACTACCAAAAGATTGCATAAAGGAATTGAAAAAGGTATAAAGCAAAACGGCTATGATATATGTAAAGAGGCATTCGGGACAGATAAACAGCCGATGAGCTTAGACATATTAGCAGAATAAAGATGTATGTGTACATCCAAACGGCATGAGAACAACGTATCGACTAATTGTACAGGCAATTCTATCTGTCAACAGTGGGGTGTTTCCATACAGCCATAATAACAAATAGATCGATAAAATAGTTTAAACATCAACAATGGGGTGTCTCCATGCAGCCATAATGATGGTCAAACTAGATCACGTCTAATACAACAAGCAGATACATTGATTCCAAGCAGTTTAAAGGCACACATTATGAAGAAAGCATAACTGGATCGGCTATTTTAGCTGATATAGGGTCCATGAGGCACGAACAAGATGTATCCGTTAGAATCACGATTCGATCTAAGATCATGCAAAATCAAATCTACCATATATATCAGTGGGGTTCGAAAATACAGCCATAACAGGTATGCAAGATCAAAATCTACTTGTTCTTAGATCAAAATCATAGTTTTATCAGATATCTCGAACGCACAACATGTAACAATCAAGATTGACAAAATAGTCGATAAGAAGCTTGAATCGGCTATTTCCATCATTGTGGGCATGTAGAACCTTAGGATAACCGAACCTAAGCATCTTTTAGGCTTAAGCCACTTTGTCAATCTTGATTGGGCAAGATGTTGTTTAAAACATAAAGAAACAAATTAAAACATAGAACAACATCGATAACTTAATGAATCTATCAGCTTGCCAAACCAATAGAGCCGATAACTAGTCAAGATCGACTAAAGTAAGAGATTGATCAGAGTCAAGACAGTCTTACAAAAGACGAACTTGGACCGCTAACTAGCCATGTTATAGCTTAACAAGAGTTTGGTCAATGCCAAATACAGCCTTATCGTACAATGACACGAACCATTGGTGAAACTTACAAGCAAACCGGAGGTTGGTCGAAGCCGATGCAGCCCTGCCTGATTGAAGGTCTCGCTGAGATCTACGTTACTCCTACTCCTAGGGTTTTGGCTGGTGGCCGGTATGTTGATTGATTGGATGATGCCTTTACAAAATCCGGGTTTCTAGCAATATATAACCCGGTTGACTCTTGTCCTAACACCACAAAGTTACATAATAGGCAAAACAAAAGATGACCCGGACTCAAACTCTTCGGCCGAACCCAATATGTCTTTGAAGCTTGTCACGTTTGGTCTACACAAACTTCGGTTGTGCCTGGGTCAAAGCATCTATTTTATTTTTCTGGTCGATTTCTTTACTAATAAAAATCAGCCGTTTTGTGCTCACAAAACAATAATCCTTTTGGTTCAAAATCTGGTGTAAACAGCTTCTAACCGGTAACAAACCTAAGGTGTCATACTTTAGAGTGTTTGGGAGTAAGTGTTTCATTCTAAACAAGAAGCCCAAATCCTCAAAGTTCGCACCTAAGGTTGATGAAGGTTTTCTCCTTGGTTATGGAACAAACGAGTACGCCTATCGTGTTTTCAACAAAACCACCGGTCTCGTTGAGACAGCGAGAGACGTAACATTTGACGAAACTAACGACTCTCAAGTGGAGCAAGTTGAGTTGAATGTTTTAGGAAATGAAGAGCCACCATGTGATGCAATCAAACAACTTGCAATTGGTGAAATCAGACCTCAAGAGCCACAGATTCATGGGGAGAGTTCAAACAAAAGATCTGAAGTTCAGCAACAACCTGCTGCTATACAGACCAGAGAAGTTCTCTGTCTGGGCAGAGACGTTCTGTTGGACAGAGGCTCTATACGCAAACAAAGAAGTTCTATGGTCTGGGCAGATAACAGAGAAATATCAAGCAAATTCAAGATCAAGACCTTCAAGATGATCAAGATGGTGCTGATTATGAACCCATACAGCAGCAGGCCAAGACTCCTCACCCACGAGTACATCAAAGTATCCAATGGGATCATCCCGTTGACAACATCCTTGGGAGTATTCGAAGAGGGGTAACCACTCGTTCCCGATTAGCAAATTTTTGTGAATTTTACTCATTTGTTTCCTCTTTGGATCCTCTCAGGGTTGAGCAAGCACTTGATGACCCGGATTGGGTGATGGTCATGCAAGAGGAACTCAACAACTTCACACGGAATGAAGTCTGGTCCTTAATAGAAAGACCCCGTGCAAATGTGATAGGCACAAAATAGGTCTTTCGAAACAAGAAAGATGAACATGGTATGGTTACTAGGAACATGGCAAGATTGGTCGCTCAAGGGTTTACACAAGTTGAAGGCTTGGACTTTGACGAGACATATGCTCTGGTAGCAAGGCTTGAAGCTATTCAGATGCTTTTAGCTTTTGCTGCACATCATGACTTCAAGCTATATCAAATGAATGTCAAGAGTGCATTCCTAAATGGGCCAATCTCCGAGACCGTATATGTTGAGCAACCACCGGGATTTGAAGACCCAAAGTATCCTAACCATGTTTATAAGCTCCATAAGGCGCTCTATGGGCTTAAGCAAGCACCAAGAGCTTGGTATGAATGCCTCAAGGAGTTTCTACTTAAACAAGGATTTGAAATTGGAAAAGTTGATCCTACTTTATTTACTAGAAAAATTGATGGTCATATCTTTGTGTGCCAAATATATGTCGATGACTGAAGGACCGAAAGTGTTATCACAAAGCGACCAGAGGGGGGGTGAATGGGAGCTTCAAAATTTCTTTTCAGAAACTTGTAGCCACTGTCCCGAGAATCAACCCAAAGAGAAAACCTAGAGCTTTCAAGTGTCCACGACCCTAGATGTAGGGTGGATGCTTCCGAGAAGCACAGCAAGACACTACACAACTCTAGAATCCCAACGCAAAAGCCGGAAACCAAAACCGACAACGAACGAACGAGCTACGGATGAAAACGTGCACACTACACTTGACCGGACTCTGGCCAGCGTCCGGTCAGTGGGCACCGGACGCGTTCGGTCAGGCAAAGTCCAATTCTGGACCTCTCTGTTCGCGACCGAACTCACTGAAGAGATGCGTCCGGTCATGAGTCGAGCGTCCGGTCACCAGAACAAAAACCCAATGAACAGTGCACGAAGTGCGTCCGGTCAACCCTTCGCAGAACTGAGCAGCGAACCTCTCAACGATCGGACGCACTGGTCAGCGTCCGGTCGTTGAACACACAGCGTCTGGTCACCCCGAAGTCCCACTGTTCATCCACTGATTCAACTCAATCTCACCCAAAACGAAACCTCTAGGGTTCAAACTTGGTGAGAGAAGTCCCAAGGAGGATAGTGAGCTACTCCTAGGAGATCATTGCTCGAACCTATCTCCAAATCGATGAATCGAAGAAATTCGAGGAGAGGGGAGAAAAGTTGATCCAAAACAAAAACTGATCGATCTACTTGTTCATGAGGTTTGAGTTGAATTCCTTCAGTGAAGATGATCACCTCACTGCAAAGAACAAGTTGATTCAAAAGGTTTTGCAAGCGGAGCAACGTAGAGAGAGAATGATCAACGGGAAAATTGTGGAGAAAATGAAGAACGCGAAGAACAAGTTCAAAACGCAAATTGAACCACGAATTGCCAGCCGAAATTCATCCCCACGAGGAGACAACGAGATTACGGTCTCGTTTCCTCAAAAAGCAAATACACAGAGGTATTGTTCACCGTCTCTGCGGATCTCAGTAGCTACAGCAGGGAATTGGAAGCAGGAAACCCTAGAATGAAAATAACTATGGCTGAGATAGTTAGGAGGGAGGGGTTGCCTCTCCTTATATAGCCTAATACAATTATTCCCCTTTTACCCCTACTGGTAATGAGCAAGCAGGCTAACCCTAAGGGTATTCCTGACCAACTCGAAGTGTAGTCGATCCTACGGCCACGCCCGCACAACTGGTAGCTTCGCCTCGATGTGACCTCACCGATTGCCGTCATGTGCCGCCACCGCTCCGCTCGTCCTTTTCACGGACCTCACCCCCTATTTTTGGCCGAACCCGGGAAACCTGTCTTCACGACCAACCCCCGGTTTTGAGGCCCAAACCAGGAAACCAGCCGTCCATCGCTTGAGTTTTGTGGCCCAAACTCAGAAACCCGCCAACGCCCAGGTTTTGAGGCCCAAACCTGGAAACCGTCCTCAGCCCGAGTTTTGTGGCCCAAACTCGGCAAACCCGCAGCACCCAGGTTTTGTGGCCCAAACCTGGAAACCGTCCACCGGTGGTTTTTTCTGTGGCTCAACCACCAAACCGAGCCGTTGAGGGGATGCACCGCCCGTGCACCCCGTCCACCGACACATGTCCCCAGGTCCTCGACCCGAGCAACACTGTGCCCCGCCAGTCTCAGCTCGTCGCTGTCCCAGGCTATCAGCCACCACAGCTGATCCTCAGGCCATCGGTCCCTCAGTCCAAGCCTCACGTCCGCCCTTCACCGCTCCCGGTCCATCAGCACGGAACGTCTCTACTTGACCTTCACCATGCCTTTGATCACTGTATCAGTGCTCGACACCTGCACAACACAAGCCAAAGAACATGCGCATCAAACCAGTTGACAATCACTCATCACTCGAGACTCGGCATACACCCATGTATCCGCAATCTCCCCCTTGATGAGTGCATTGTCATCTACCAACACAAATCATAATGAAGTAGAAGAAGGAGGAAGGAGAAGAGAGAACTCGACCAAATGACCCAAAAGCATAGCAAAGCCGAAGAAGGTCAAGTGGAAAGAGCAAGACAACTTGGTCCCCAAAGACATGGGCAACGGCTCGACACAACCAAGAAAAGTAAAGCTAGCCCTCAAGAAGAGGTAGAACAGGCTCAACACCGCTAGCGAAGACGCTCGATACCAACTGAAGAGCTCAATACAAACTGAAAAGCAGAAAAGCTCGGTACCAATTGAGAATCACACTCACAAGGCGAAACTGGTAGTCCCTCAAGATAGAGGCACGGAGGCTCAACACAACTAGCATAAAATCGCTCTCACAACAATGGTATGATTTTATGATTTCTCCCCTTTATGATTTGACAAAATTTCTCCCCCTTAGTTGATAATGCACTATCAGGCAAACTCCTCCCTTCCAAAATGCATATGAGTCAAAATGCAAGTTAGCAGCTTCAGGAATATAGTTGATAGACTGAAAAGATGGTCTACAAAGTATAACTTCAATGACTTAACAATAAGCATACATGCCAGCAAAGACTCAAGCTGATCACCAAATACGAAATATGAACATATGAGTAAAGTGAGCAGTTTTAGCCATTCAGAAAGGGATGTTCACCACAAAAATAGCATTAAACATGTATAGACAGGAAGTCAAACAAGTGCTAAACATGTATACAAGGTGAACTACCCCTAGCAAAGTTCAATCATCATGCTACAGAATGAAACATAAACTTGTGATTTCAGATTTTAATCGGAGTTGCAGCGGTGAAACTACACAAGTTCAAAATTCAGCATGTGATTGTGAGAGATTGAATGCTTGTCATTGCCTATCTTTTCAACCGAGCTAAGCCTATGCAGAAGTAAAAATATTTGCCAACTGATGATGAGTATCGACATGGCGAAGGTCGATATCACCCTTCTCATAATGGTCTCACAAGAAATGAAAGTGCACATCAATGTGTTTGGTCTTAGAATGCAGCACGGGGTTCTTAGCAATGCTAATAGCACTCGTGCTGTCGCAAAGCAAAGGAACGCGAGAAAAGCTCAGACCAAAAGCACGCAAAGTGGCCATCATCCAAAGCAACTGGGAATAGCAGCTAGCCGCAGCAACATACTCAGCCTCTGTGTTAGACTGGGCGACGCTAGACTGCTTGCAAGAAGACCAAGATACAAGAGAAGAACCGATAAACTGACAGGTCCCAGAAGTGGACTTGCGATCAAGTCGGCAACCAGCAAAATCAGCATCTGAGTAACCACAAAGGGAGAGGGTGGAGGAAGCAGAGTACCAAATCCCAAACTCAGGTGTGAAGCATAAGTACCTCATAATGCGCTTGACTGCCTGACGGTGAGAAGTGCGCGGTGATGACTGAAATCGCGCGCAAAGACACACCACGAACTGAATGTCCGGGCGTGTCGCCGTCAGGTATAGCAGCGACTCGATCATACTCTGGTACTCCTTCTGGTCCACAGCTTCTCCATCCACATCCGCATCTAGGGCCGTCGTGGTCGACATGGGTGTTGGAAGAGGCTTGGCCTCACCCATATCGAACTTCTTCAGAATGTCCTTGGTGTACTTGCCCTGGTGCACAAACGTTCCTTCTCGGGATTGCTTGATTTGCAATCCGAGAAAGAATGTCAACTCGCCCATCATGCTCATCTCAAACTCCCTGCTCATAAGATCTGCAAACTTGGCAACCAAAGCGTGAGAAGAACCACCGAAAATGATATCATCCACGTAAATCTAGACCAGGAGAGTGTCATTGCCTTGCTTAAGGAGAAAGAGCGTTTTATCCACACATCCCATTTTAAAACCCTTAGCAAGCAAAAAGGTTTTCAACCTATCATACCAGGCTCTAGGGGCTTGTTTCAAACCATATAAATCTTTTTGACGTTTAAAAACATGGTTTGGAAACTTGGGATTTTCAAAACCGGGGGGTTGTTTCACATACACCTCTTCTTCTATGTAGCCATTTAAGAAGGCACTCTTGACATCCATTTGAAAAAGTTTAAACCCTTTGGATGCAGCAAAAACCAAGAGTATCCTAATTGCCTCCAAACGAGCTACAGGAGCAAACGTCTCCTCATAGTCTATCCCCTCCTTCTGACTATACCCTTGGGCTACAAGTCTGGCCTTGTTTCTCACAATGTGGCCATCCTCTCCTTGTTTGTTTTTGAAAACCCATTTTGTACCAATAGGGTGACACTCAGGAGGAGGTGGAACCAAAACCCAAATCCGATTTCTTTCAAAATTTTCTAACTCCTCATGCATGGCATTAACCCAATCAGGATCAGATAAAGCATGTCCAACATCTCAGGGTTCAAAATCAACAACAAATGCAGAATGAGCAAAGTGAGAGATTTGTTGTGACCTTGACCGAGTGACACGTTCGTCGATGTCGTCAATCATCTGTTGAGGCGGATGTTGGCGTTGAATGTGTCGTGGCGCCTCCCGAGCTAAAGAAATCTCCCCCTCAACAGCAGTTGGTGCCTCCTCGGGTACAAATGGTACAACCCGAGGTGGCGGATCCCACGGCCCCCAAGTCGTCAACGAAGAGGGGTTGGGGCCGTGAGTCGTCGTCGTAGAAGCCGATGGTTGCAGCACAGCAGGTGGAGGTGGTGCTGGATCATCCATCCCTTCAGCACCCTCGTCCTCATCATCAAAAAGAGGCTCGCCAACCTCATGATCACCTGCATGCTCAAAACGAGAAGAAGGACAAACCTTGGTCTCATCGAAGGTGACATCGGATGTCTCCATGACTCGGTTAGTATCAAGGTTAAGTACACGATATGCGCGAGTATGAGTGCCATAACCCAAAAATACATCGTCAGAAGAGCGAGACTCAAATTTGTCCAGGTTGCCTTTCTTAAGTATAAAACAGTGGCAACCAAAAAGTCTAAAATAACTCACCTTAGGCTGTTTTCCAAAACGCAACTCATAAGAAGTCTTTGTCAAGAAAGCTTGGAGAAAAATGCGATTGGAAATATAGCATGCAGTGTTCATAGCTTCGGCCCAATATCGCCTAGGAGTCCTATGCTCATCGAGCATCGTCCTGGCCATCTCTACAAGGGTCCGATTCTTCCTTTCTACAACACCATTCTGTGGAGGTGTGTAGGGAGAAGAAAACTGATGCTCCAAACCCAAAGAGTCACAAAACTTCTCAAAGTCTGAATTCTTGAATTCGGAACCATTATCACTTCTAATAGCTCGCATCGAGTTCATAGGGAACTCATTCTGAAGACGTAAAATTAGATTGCGAGCAAAAGAGAAAGTCTCAGTTTTCTCAGGTAAAAAGAAAACCCACAAATATCTCGAAAAGTCATCCACAACAACAAGCACATACCACTTCCCACCAACCGAGCTCAACCGAGCCGGACCAACAAGGTCCATATGCAAAAGCTCTCCAGGGCGCTTAGTCATGACCTGAGTCACTGGATGGTGGGGAGCGGCAACCATCTTCCCATGTCTACAAGAATGGCAAACAAGATCCTTCTCCATGGATATCTTGGGCAATCCTCGGATTAGGCCAAGTGAACTAAGCCTTGCAAGCAAGTCAAAGCTCAAGTGACCAAGTCTCCTATGCCACTTCCAAAGATCAGAGGAGGAAGGACCATCCAAAAGACAACGAGAAATGCCAAAAGACTCCGAGAAATTCGCACAAAAGACTTTCCCAAAGGGCGAAATCAAACATACAAGATTGCCCCGAGGATCCAAAATACGACTGAGATTCTGTTTAAAACGAATGTCATAGTCATCATCAAAGAGTTGTGAAACAGAAAGAAGGTTAAAATGCAAGTTAGAAACAAGAGCAACATCACGTAACACAAAGTGCTCATTAACTCGCACAGACCCACGAGACAACTATTGATGCAAAAAGTGACACCTCACGCCAAGCACACAGCAAGCCGAAAAGCTAGCTTCAATCGGGTGCCCGGAATGTGCTGAATCCGGGGACGTGCCAGTCGGTTTGACCTGAAAACCAACAAGGGAAAAAACTGTGAGAATACCTTTGGAACATGCCGGATAAAACCAGACAGTTCCATATGTACGACTTTGAAAGCCAATCACGATGGCACACAGCTATAGAAGCTGTTGATGGTCCTTAAACACCTGTTTTACCATCAACATTTTACCCTAAAGTTCACCAAAAAGGCATGAAATGTAGTCAAATAGGTTTCAAATTAACCAAATTCCACATGTCCATAGATTTTTATTTGAATGCAGGATTTGGACTAAATTTGGAGAATGGACCCACCAGGAGACGAGCCCACTCACCAGGACCCATTTGGGCCCGAGTGGGGTGGCGCCCGCCAACCAGAGGTGGCGTCCGCCACCCAAATGTGGCGCCCGACACATGGAGATGCCCAACTCTCCCCCTTTTGCCACGTCACGGATCCGTGTGACCATCCCAAGGACAAATCTTGGCCCTTGGTCACTAGGTCAGTGGCATCGGACGGCTCAGAAGTGAGTGGCCTGGATCAAGGCCGAATGGCGGTTACTTGGACATGCAACCGACCTACCAACCGCCTCTCTGGAGCTCCTGGATGTCGTTGAAGCCAAGGCGGAGCATCCAACGGTGAGGGAGGTGGCGACCGCCACCTAGGGCTGGCTCCCGCCACTAGGGTTAGCCCTAGGTCGGTTGGCTGCCCCCTATAAGTTCCCCCTCACTCCTCAAGACTATAAATACCCCCCTGGTGGCACCACTTCATTCGTACCATCCAGTACCACCACACCAAGAAACACAAGCAAGAGAAGCAAGTGAGAGATAGGTTAGAAGCTCAGAGAGCTTAGGCAAGTAGGTAGCTAGTAGAGCAAGGCATCTTTGCCCTCGCGGAAGTGCTGCTCAAGGCTTAGCTCAAGAGTAGAGGCGTGCGAGTGATGGGTCCTGGAGCTGGGAAGAGTCTTCCTTCATCTCCAGTTCAGGTTTTGCTCTTGTTACTCAAGCACTTTACTATATTCTATTTCATCATTTCATGTATTACTTTATTCTACTTATCAGTATTGAGTGGTATACTTGATTGATTGCTTGAGTGCCTAGCTATCCTACACATCAATTCACTTAGCCATAGTTGTTAATCTCTAGTGAGCTTAGTGTTTGATCTTTGCCAATAGGTTGCTTAGTTAGTTTAGTGTTTATCTTATTAAGTCAAGTATTTGCTCTGACGTCCGCAAGGGTGTCTCTATTCAAAGCTAGGGTAGAGATAGTTAGAATATAGTTAAGCGTGGTGCTTAGTTATAGACTTACCTTCAGATACGGCTGGACCCCCGGATAGTTGTGGTAGCAAGCAGGTGGTGACAGCCCTGTGCGCCTTGAATTCCACCACGTAGTTGGCCCAGTTTAACAGTAAGGCTCGTTGTGCTAGCGTTCAACCTAAGTCAGCGGTAAAGGCTAGTACGCCTCGATACTTGATAAGATAGGAACAAAACTTTACTTAACTTAGTTGCTTTATTGACATTTGCCTATCTTGCTTCGTAGTTATCTTGCACTGTGGTTATCTAGGAGTAGTTAGTAGTTAGTTATCATTAGTTATCCTTAGTTATCACATTCTATCTATCTATCTAGTTATCCACCTTACCTTACCATCCATTTCATCCTTACCTATCCACCCACATATTCTTTCTAGCCTTCCATCCCCTCTTTTCCCTTTTCCCTTCTCTCCTTTTCCCTTTTCTCTTTTCTTCGACTCTCATCCCGTCCTTGACTCGACTCATACACCACTCTAGCCTTCCCTTGGGATCAAATAAATCGACACCTGGTACTCCCAGGCGAAGTGCTACTACATTAGTTCTGTGCGCTTGCAGAATCTCCTCTTGGTAGATTGCAATCTCTCTAGCTAGCTCCTACTAGTGTCGGGATTGACAACCCCACTTGACATTAGTAGATAGCTGCTTTAGCTTCATTCCTTTAGGTATAGTGACCGGACTTGCTTCAAGCACTTCTGACACCGTTGCTTGGAATAGATTCCATAGTCTACTCCTAGTAACGACTTTGGCCAGTGTCAACAAGCTTTTCTGGGCCGTTACCGGGGATAGTTGCCTAGCTCTATCTTTAGTGAAGCTAAGAACTACCAACAAGCATTTCTGGCGCCGTTGCCGGGGAAGGCAATCGGTGTATCGGTTGAGTCTGTGTCGAATTTATCTTCGCTTAAGCTCCCGCTTAGCGAATCCCATCTTACCCCATTCTTTCTTTCCTTAGTCCTTCTTATCTTTTTCCTTCATCTTCTTCAACTTCTTTCTTTCTTATCTCGTTCTATCTTCACGATGGCCAATAAGACCATTCGTGAGTTTTCTGCTCCTTCTACCGCTAATGTAGCGATAGGACCAGACGTGATTGATGCCAACCTCAATTTTGAGTTGAAACCGGCTCTGATCACGATGGTCCAAGCTAGCCCGTTCTATGGCAAAGCTCATGAGGATGCCAATGCTCACCTCCAACAATTCTTGGAGATTTGCGGCACCTTCACCATTAAAGGGATAACCCAAGAAGCCATCCGTCTTCGTCTCTTTCCCTTTTCTCTTCTAGGAAAAGTGAAGCAATGGTTCTATACCGATCGCAACGCTGTAGACACATGGGACAATTGTTCCAATGCTTTTCTCACCAAATTCTTCCCGATGGGCAAGACGAATGCTCTTCGCAACAAAATCTCCAGCTTTACGCAACAAGCCGAGGAATCTATTCCCGAGGCTTGGGAGAGGTTGCAAGAGTATGTCGCCGCTTGTTCGCACCACGGTATGGAGGACTGGCTATTGATCCAGAACTTCTACCATGGCCTAACCCCACTCTCTAGAAGCCATTTGGATGCCGCCGCCGGCGGTGCATTCTTTTCTCTAAATGTTGCAGATGCTAAGGCTCTCATAGAGAAGATGGTGTCGAACCAAGGATGGAATGACGAGAGACTGCAGCCCCGGAAGTGAGGTATGCATTCCCTTAAGGAAGCCGACATGATCGTGGCCAAGATGGACCTGCTGGCAAAGAAGCTGGACAGCTGTGAGAAGATGAACCAACAAGAGAGTGTCCAATCTTTGGAATCCTACATGACTTGTGAAGTCTGTGGAGAAACCGGACATTCTGGGAGCCACTGCCCCGAGCTACATGAAGATTTGAACTTCATCAACAACAACGGTTTCTGTCAACAGAATCAAGGATGGAATCAGCCTGCAATTTCTCAAGGTAACACTTCATTCCCCCGCTCTAATTTTCATAATTCTGATGATTTATCGTTCTTAAAGAATCTAGTTTACTCACAAGGTAGAACTACTGATTTCTTGAATAAGAAATTAATGTCGAATGATAAAACCCTTGAGAATATAAATGCTAAATTGGAAGATTTCTCATCTTCTCTGAAAAAACAATTAAGCTTTAATAAGATGTTAGAAACCCAATTAGCTCAACTTGCTGCTATCATACCATCTTTTGAAACTGACAAAATTCCTACTAAACCTGACATGGAAACTGCAAATATGGTCGAAATAAAATATTTTAACTATTATGAAGATCAAACCATGACTGTTAAAAAGGGTGATCCTGGTAGTCCCATAATTAGATGCTCAATCTTTGGTGAAGTCTTTAAAAATGCCATGTGTGATTTAGGATCGAGTGTGAACATTTTATCTAAAGATTTCTATGAAAACTCATTCTTTCCACCCATGTCATCCACATCTACCTATGTCATGCTAGCTGATCAATCCACTTGCTATGAAGAAGGAATAGTTAATGATTTACCTGTTCATATTAGAGGTTCCTATGTTCCTGCTGATTTCATAATACTAGATATGGGAAATAGGAAAGATGTGCCTCTAATCTTAGGTAGACCCTTCTTGAACACTGTTGATGCTTGCATATATGTGGGAAGTGGTAAAATGCAAATGACATTAGGAGGGAGGAAGAAAATATTCTCTTTTTCCCGTGGTCCCGCATATGCCGCTAACATGCAGGAAGCAAAACCCGTTCGTACCAAGAAGAGGCGCCCAAGAACAAGGTGGAGCAGAAAGAAAGAACCACCTCCTCCTGAGTTGTGTAATTCATATAACAAAGGAGAGGTGCCAAAAGAAGAAGAACCCGATGGAGTACTTAAAGAAGAAGTGCCTAAGGAAGAAGAAGATCCACCTGATAAGAATGAAATTCCATGGACCTAAGGTATGGTTTTATTTTTAATTTTTCCCTTCAATTTTCCCTTTTTTGAATAAATAACATATGTCATGCATGAAACTAAAAAAAAATCAGTTATCATTAGTTTTATGCATAGGTATATGTTAACTTAGTTAGAATAATAAAATATCACGATAGGATAGTTTCCCTTTTCACATCATTAGATAGTTTCCCTTTTTAATAAAATGAGAACAAGAGCTCCAACTGAGAAGAAGAATATCCTTCACCGAGCAAGAAGCCAGCTTGGGGGAGACTCCCGCTCCGATAAGGTATGTCTCAAGCCTACACTTTACATTCAGTTCTTAAATTCTATATCTTTTGAATGTCACATGCTTGCCTAAATAACCATTCCATGAATCAAATTGATAAAATCTGCTTAAACAAGTTGAAACCTGAATAAGATTTGAAATATGTCATGCAAATGCTATTGTTATGGTTTGAATAACTGGTCTTATCTAAGTTGTAGCTTTTGTGGTTGCACATGCTTAAACTGAAATCATGCTTAGTGAGTAAAGTTAGTAAGAAATGGAGTAATTCTTTAAACTTGCTAAGGTGAAATTAGGACCTAATCTGGAGGATTTTTTTTCTTTTAAAAAATTATGAAAACCTTGCTAAAAGTTCCTCCTAGATGTTATCCCATCCCACCACCAGCCAAATATTTGTTAGTCAAAACCACAAAGAGCTTTGTCTGTGTTGAGCTTTGTTAGACCTCATAGATCTTAGTAGAGAAGCTTATCATATCTTTTGAATCAAGATTCACACACCCACCATAAATTTCCTACTCTCCACTTTGGAAGTTTGCAACCACCAAATAAATTGCTCATTCTCTACACTGGAGATATGCAATACCTTGCCAAACGTCCCATTGCTAGCCTTATGCTATTCCTACACTAGGAATAAGCATTTCTCTCCCTTTCCCTACTCATTTCAAAAATCCTTTCCTATAGATATCTGGGGAAATCTAGAGCTTAAAAAAAGAGAGAGAGATACAAAAAAAATGAGCAAAGTAGCTCAAGAGAGGACTATGTCCTAAGAAAATGTGAGGAGACATCTTTTGTCTACTCACTATGTATTCAAAAAAAAGAAGAAGAAGAGGGAGAGAGAGAATTATCATTAGCTCTAGACCCCAGAAATTAACTAGGAAGGATTATGAAATATCTCTCTATACACTTCCACATAACCACACATGCACATCTTGATCAATTTTTATGATTTGCTGCTCCTTATGATCTGAGTGTCTAGCTTAGCAATAAACATCAGGCAATTTGCTCATGATTCTTAGCCTACCTATAACTCCACATATCATTCTTTAGAAATAGGAGAGGCTACATTTTTTGCCTAAGTGAGGATTTAAACACCATTGAGTGATTGAGTGAATCTTGGAGGACTTAAGCAAGTTGTTATCTTTTGAAAACCTTGAAAAAAACCTCCAGACAAAATCCTAGTCAAACCTAAGCAAGATAAAAGTTTCCTATCTACTAATTTATTTCACTCTTGCATGTTTGAAGTGAAAAGCTATAAGTCCCACATTGCTATGATTTATGATATATGCTAAGTTATTGCTCACTATACAATATGCACTTGCATACATCTTAAGTTGCTATCTATTTCATGCTCAATGCTTAAACCGTATTGTTGCTCGAGGACGAGCAACATGTTAGCTTGGGGGAGCTTGTTGATGGTCCTTAAACACCTGTTTTACCATCAACATTTTACCCTAAAGTTCACCAAAAAGGCATGAAATGTAGTCAAATAGGTTTCAAACTAACCAAATTCCACATGTCCATAGATTTTATTTGGATGCAGGATTTGGACTAAATTTGGAGAATGGACCCACCAGGAGATGAGCCCACTCATCAGGACCCATTTGGGCCCGAGTGGGGTGGCACCCGCCAACCAGAGGTGGCGCCCGCCACCCAAATGTGGCGCCCGCCACATGGAGAGGCCCAACTCTCCCCCTTTTGCCACGTCACTGATCCATGTGACCATCCCAAGGCCAAATCTTGGCCCTTGGTCACAAGGTCAGTGGCATCGGACGGCTCAGGAGTGAGTGGCGTGGATCAAGGCCGAATGGCGGTTACTTGGACATGCAACCGACCTACCAACCGCCTATCTGGAGCTCCTGGATGCCGTTGAAGCCAAGGCGGTGCATCCAACGGTGTGGGAGGTGGCGGACGCCACCTAGGGCTGGCGCCCGCCACTAGGGTTAGCCCTAGGTTGGTTGGCTGCCCCCTATAAGTACCCCCTCACTCCTCAAGACTATAAATACCCCCTGGTGGCACCACTTCATTCGTACCATTCAGTACCACCACACCAAGCAACACAAGCAAGAGAAGCAAGTGAGAGTTAGGTTAGAAGCTCAGAGAGCATAGGCAAGTAGGTAGCTAGTAGGGCAAGACATCTTTGCCCTCGCGGAAGCGCTGCTCAAGGCTTAGCTCAAGAGTAGAGGCGTGCGAGTGATCAGTCCTGGAGCTGGGAAGAGTCTTCCTTCATCTCCAGTTCAGGTTTTGCTCTTGTTACTCAAATACTTTACTATATTCTATTTCATCATTTCAAGTATTACTTTATTCTACTTATCAGTATTGAGTGCTATACTTGATTAATTGCTTGAGTGCCTAGCTATCCTACAGATCAATTCACTTAGCCATAGTAGTTAATCTCTAGTGAGCTTAGTGTTTGATCTTTCCCAATAGGATGCTTAGTTAGTTTAGTGTTTATCTTATTAAGTCAAGTATTTGCTCTGACGTCCGCAAGGGTGTCTCTATTCAAAGCTAGGGTAGAGATAGTTAGAATATAGTTAAGCGTGGTGCTTAGTTATAGACTTACCTTCAGATACGACTGGACCCTCGGATAGCTGTGGTAGCAAGCAGGTGGTGACAGCCCTGTGCGCCTTGAATTCCACCACGTAGTTGGCCCAGTTTTAACAGTAAGGCTCGTTGTGCTAGCGTTAAACCTAAGTCAGTGGTAAATGCTAGTACGCCTCGATACTTGATAAGATAGGAATAAAACATTACTTAACTTAGTTGCTTTATTGACATTTGCCTATCTTGCTTCGTAGTTATCTTGCTCTGTGGTTATCTAGGAGTAGTTAGTAGTTAGTTATCCTTAGTTATCACATTCTATCTATCTATCTAGTTATCCACCTTACCTTACCATCCATTTCATCCTTACCTATCCACCCACATATTCTTTCTAGCCTTCCATCCCCTCTTTTCCCTTTTCCCTTCTCTCCTTTTCCCTTTTCTCTTTTCTTTGACTCCCATCCCCTCCTTGTCTCGACTCATACACCACCCTAGCCTTCCCTTGGGATCAAATAAATCGACACCTGGTACTCTCAGGCAAAGTGCTACTACGATAGTTCTGTGCGCTTGCAGAATCTCCTCTTGGTAGATTGCAATCTCTCTAGCTAGCTCCTACTAGTGTCGGGATTGACAACCCCACTTGACATTAGTAGATAGCTGCTTTAGCTTCATTCCTTTAGGTATAGTGACCGGACTTGCTTCAAGCACTTCTGACACCGTTGCCTGGAATAGATTCCATAGTCTACTCCTAGTAACGACGTTGGCTAGTGTCAACAAGCATTTCTAGGCCGTTACCGGGGATAGTTGTCTAGCTCTATCTTTAGTGAAGCTAAGAACTACCAACAGAAGCTGTCTGTCAGAGCATATTTATAAAGTCATTCGGCTAGTATGAGAACAAAGTATGTAAAGCATATTAACTGCCGAATACATATGTAAAGAAAGACATGCTTGAACAAATTAAAGATATTATAAACAGGTAACTTGCAAATATAGATCTATTCAAATAACACATGCATAGGCTAATCCAACTAATCTGCCGCACGTTTAGTCTTCATAAACCGGTCAGGTATAAACTCAAGCAAAGCTAATCCACCGCATGATACCACTTGCTATAAGTCTACACCACTTCTTATAATTAGATTAATCCACCGCATGATACAATCTAATTATAACAAGCTAAAAGCATGCATATATTTGGACAGATCTATAAAAGCTCATTACTCGTGTAAGTTTAACCAAAATCGGCAAACCAGCCGAATTGGGGTCCATGAAGAAGGAACAAACAAGCAAGCATGATTAAACTAATCAAAAACCTGCATCTGCCGCACGACACCTAGTTTCATCAAGGTCTAACCATGATTGACATGCATGAACCCACAACATGTGACAATCTAGATTGAGAGTTGATTCAGCCATCATGATCTTATGATTAAAAGAAAGCACAAGCAAACTCGTGCGATAGGGCCGAACAAAGATCAATCTAGATTGGGCAAAAGAGTGTTACAAGAGTTAAATAAATAAAACATATAACACATGATAACTTAATGAATCTATTAGATCTGCCAAATCTAATAGAGCCGATAACTATTTTTACTCATGACTTAATCCGCCGCACGATACAAGGCATAAGCAAAAACTTCCCGTCATAAGCTTAAATCTGTCGCACGATACTAAGCCTATCATACGAGACTACATGCATCATATCTAAATCCACCGCATGATACTAGACATGATAGCAAGGTTTCCGGTACTTACGGAGGTCGACGGATCGATGATTACTCTCGAAGAACTCGACGACACGACTAAGGACTCGAAGGTGGCATGGGGCCGGTTTGTATTGATATGGTTGTGAACAATTTTACAATGGTCGAGGGCTTATATTTATACCCTGGACAAAACATGAGTCCTAAACAATTACGACTCATACAACGAAATTTGGAAAGATACAAATCCTACTTCTATTCTTCTTCGGCGTCCTTTATCGCCACGTGTCTTCCGTGCAGGCCGGCTTTTACCTGCCATATTCATGTTGCCGAATGGAGTCATCGCCTCGTAAAATAGCCGACCGCATAGACGTTTGCCGAAGACTCTGAAGGCTAACCATCCGCTTGGTCGCTCGTCGAATCCCCTTTTCACTGTCGATTGGGCCTACCTGTCATAAGCTTGTGCATGCGAAAATCTGGTGTTAACAACAACACCTTACCTTTGCTATTGTCGCCAAAGGTGAAAAACTCCTTTCCGGCAATAGGACTAAGACTGGAGAACCACTTGGCGTTTCCGGTCATGTGCCTCGAGCAACCGGAATCCACCAACCAAATGTCCTCCAATCGTTTTACCTACATCAATAAAAAGACATAGGGTGAGCATACGGTTCAACACTGGGGTATGTAAAATGGGAATTATACCAGTGTTGCGCCCGCTGCTCAAAAGAACGGTTAGTAGAAAAACCATTCCTAGCACGCCTATAGGGAAAGCGATCACCACGCACAGGAAAACGTGGTCCGCTAAGGGAAGAGCGTCCATCGCGATACTCAAAACGCGGTGGAGGGAAACGCTCAACAAAGCCACCGTCACGGGGTCCATATCCTGCAAAGACATGATCCCGCCGGGCAACACCTCTCTGTGGCCTAGGACCTTGAGGCACTGTACCTCTAGGCCTAGCAGCTCTCCTCTGAACATTCGACACATGTACATCATAGAAAGGATGGTACATGTCCGCATTGTTCATCTCTCTGGCACGACGCTCCTCTCTCTTGCGCCGAAAACAAAACTCCCTCAAGTGTCCATCTCTCCCACAATGCTCACAATGGTACCTCACCGCTCTCATAGGGGGTTGTTGATACTCACGGTAGTGGGTATGGATCACTTGGCTCTTTGGTGGCATGAGCTCCTCATGGATAGGTGGCATAATGTCTAGTTTGTTCCAAAGGTAGTTTGATTCTGGAGCCCATGTCTGTTTCTTGGGTGGAGCTCTTGGGGGTTCAACAAACACCCCATCCTTGGTGTTAGGTTTGAGAGGCTCTTTGGGTGGAATCTTGGTTAGTTTGGGAGTAGTGGTGGAGTTGGGCTTCTCACTCGGGTTCAGACCACTCGACTCTCCAATATTACCAAAGGATGAAGCATCAACACCCTGAGCAAAACCAACACCAGGACCTCCAGCAGCACGCTTAAACTGGGCAATCATCATCCCAAGCTGCGGCTCACCACAAGACACCCATGCCAAGATGGTCCGAAGGTATGTGTTTTCTTCATCGGTTTGCATCTTGTCATGCTTCACATTGGCTATCTCCATCTCCAAACCCTCACACAAAGCGCATCTAGACACACAAGTGCTACCCGAGCTGGCCTTCTCAAGAGACACAATCTTGGCATTCTTCTCTGCCAACTCGGATTGCAAGCCTGCATAAGACTTGCACGCACCAAGCACTGAGGATCTAGCTCTAAGCTCATCCACCTCTCCAACTAAAGCAACATACTTCCCCCTCAAAGTGAGAAGGTCAGTCATGTGCTTGGAGCACATCTCACACTCATCCTCCTCAGTCACAATGACGGTGGTCTTGATAGATTCAAGTTCCTTCACCGTATCCTCCCACTTCTGGCTGAACTCCTTCCGCTCTCTAGCAGCACGCCTAAGCAACTTATTTTGACTAAGAAGAGCGGCAGTAAGTTTCTTGACTTCAGCAGAAAGTTCGTCAGGGGTCTGAGATACGTGGGAGGTGTCGTCGTCATCGTCGTCGTTCCGAGGGGTGTCCTCCAGCTGGCTGTCGATCTCCTTGACGAGGGTCATGGTGCAGAAGCCCTCGTTGTCGGCGAAGAAGCAGAGGCCGTTCAACTTGTCCTCAATCTTCTTCTTCTTCTCGGACTCGTCGTCCCTTGAGGAAGCGGAGTCACCATCCGAGTCGTCGACGTCGCTGAGTGTGGCAAAGAAAGCATGTTGCTCAGCCTGGGCCTTCTCCAAGTGCTTCTTCTTGATGTACTCCTTGTTGAAGCCGCCCTTTCGCTTGTGCTTCGCGGGGACGTACTTCTTCTTGCGCTTGCTGAAGTCGTACTTGTGCCCATGATCGCCGTTCCCAAATGCTTGCTTGTTCTTCTTGGGACAGTTGGCGATGAAGTGGTCGGGGTCGCCGCACTCAAAACATCCCGAGCGTCCTCCTCCGCGGTGACGGTTCATGCGGTTGTTGTGGAACCGCGAGAACCGGTTGGCAAGCAAAGCCAACTCGTCATCCCTCATGAACTCCAGCTGCTCCTCTGTGACAGAAAGAAGTGAAGAGAGTGCAAATTTTCCAGAGGGGTTAGTAGAAGAGCCAGAAAGCAAATCCATCGACGGGCCAGAAGGATTTTCATAAGAAGCCCTCGCCATGGCATCAATCTCACTGGACTAAAACTTACTAAATAACTCATCGCATGTGAGAGTCTCATAGTTAGGCAATTCGATGATCGCCTGAACCTTCGAGTCCCACACCGACCGATCAAGAGTATGCAAAAGCTTCAAAGCCCTCTCATGATCGTCGAAAGGCAATGGCTCCTTGTTAGCCCTCATCCTGTTGACAATCACGTAAAAGCGAGCGAATAAACTCTCTATGCTCTCGCCAGGCATGTGTCGAAAGTTCTCATACTCTCGCTTGTGCGACTCGTAGAGATGGGTTTTGACTTGAGTGGTTCCCTCATGGAAGCGCATGAGGGTAGCCCAAATCTCCTGAGTCGTAGCGAGATGAGACACGCGATCAAACTCTGTCATGCTCAAGCATGAGAAAAGAGCATTACGGGCTCGGCTATTGGCATCATGCTCATCGATCTGATGCTGAGTCACACGAGCAGCCAAGGCCACGTAATCTGCAGAGTTGCAAATATCCCAAATGGAAGCACCCAAACTCTGAAGATAGGCCGACATGCGTATCTTCCAATACGCATAGTTCGTCCCATCGAAGAACGGTGGTTTGCCCATGCCGCGATCCATGTCGTCTTCTGTGGATCTGGAACCGGCTAAGGTGGAAGATCCTTAACCCACTCCGATACCAATTGAAGGACCGAAGTGCTATCAGAAAGCGACCAGTGGGGGGTGAATGGGAGCTTCAAAATTTCTTTTCAGAAACTTGTAGCCATTGTCCCGAGAATCAACCCCAAGAGCAAATCTAGAGCTTGCAAGTGTCCACGACCCTAGATGTAGGGTGGATGCTTCCGAGAAGCACAGCGAGACACTACACAACTCTAGAATCCCAACGCAAAAGCCAGAAACCAAAACCGACAACGAACAAACGAGCTACGGATGAAAACGTGCACACTACACTTGACCGGACTCTGGACAGCGTCCGGTCAGTGGGCACCGGACGCGTCCGGTCAGGCAAAGTCCAATTCTGGACCTCTCTGTTCACGACCGAACACACTGAAGAGATGCGTCCGGTCGTGAGTCGAGCGTCCGGTCACCAGAACAAAAACCCAATGAACAGTGCACGAAGTGCGTCCGGTCATGCAACGTTGGTGCGTCCGGTCAACCCTTCGCAGAACTGAGCAGCGAACCTCTCAACGATCGGACACACTGGTCAGCGTCCGGTCGTTGAACACACAGCGTCCGGTCACCCCGAAGTCCCACTGTTAATCCACCAATTCAACTCGATCTCACCCAAAATGAAACCTCTAGGGTTCAAACTTTGTGAGAGAAGTCCCAAGGAGGATAGTGAGCTACTCCTAGGAGATCATTGCTCGAACCTATCTCCAAATCGATGAATCAAAGAAATTCGAGGAGAGGGGAGAAAAGTTGATCCAAAACGAAAATCGATCGATCTACTTGTTCATGAGGTTTGAGTTGAATTCCTTCGGTGAAGATGATCACCTCACTTCAAAGAACAAGTTGATTCAAAAGGTTTTGCAAGCGGAGTAACATAGAGAGAGAACGATCAACGGGAAAATCGTGGAGAAAACAAAGAACGCGAAGAACAAGTTCAAAACGCAAATCGAACCACGAATTGTCAACCGGAATTCGTCCCCATGAGGAGACAACGAAATTACGGTCTCGTTTCCTCAAAAAGCAAATACACAGAGGTATTGTTCACCGTCTCTGCGGATCTCAGTAGCTACAGCAGGGAATGGGAAGCAGGAAACCCTAGAATGAAAATAACAATGGCTGAGATAGTTAGGAGGGAGGGGTTGCCTCTCCTTATATAGCCTAATACAATTATTCCCCTTTTACCCCTACTGGTAATGAGCGAGCAGGCTAACCCTAAGGGTATTCCTAACCAACTCGAAGTGTAGTCGATCCGACGGACACGCCCGCACAACTGGTAGCTTTGCCTCGATGCGACCTCACCGATTAACGCCACCGCTCCGCTCGTCCTTTTCACGGACCTCGCCCTCGGTTTTGTGGCCGAAACCGGGAAACCAGTCTTCACAACCAACCCCCGGTTTTGAGGCCCAAACCGGGAAACCAGCCGTCCATCGCCTGAGTTTTGTGGCCCAAACTCAGAAACCCGCCAGCGCCCAGGTTTTGTGGCCCAAACCTGGAAACCGTCTTCAGCCCGAGTTTTGTGGCACAAACTCGGCAAATCCGCAACACCCAGGTTTTGTGGCCCAAACCTGGAAACCGTCCACTGGTGGTTTTTTTGTGGCTCAACCACCAAACTGAGCCGTTGAGGGGACGCACCGCCCGTGCACCCCGTCCATCGACACATGTCCCCAGGTCCTCGACTTGAGCAACACTATGCCCCGCAAGTCTCCGCTCGTCGCTGTCCCAGGCTGTCAACCACCACAGCTGATCCTCAGGACACCGGTCCCTCAGTCCAAGCCTCACGTCTGCCCTTCACCGCTCCCGGTCCATCGGCACGGAACGTCTCTACTTGACCTTCACCTTGCCTTCGATCACTGTATCAGTGCTCGACACCTGCACAACACAAGCCAAAGAACATGCGCATCAAACCAGTTGACAATCACTCATCACTCGAGACTCGGCATACACCCATGTATCCGCAATGACATAATATTTGGTAGTACTAATGAATCTTTTTGTCAAGAATTTAGTAGGATCATGACTAAGAGGTTTGAGATGTCCTTGATGGGAGAGTTGAAATTCTTCCTCGGATTTCAAATTAAGTAACTCAAGGAAGGAACATTTCTATGCCAAACCAAGTACATCAAGGACATGCTAAAGAAGTTTGACATGGAAAATGCCAAACCCATCAAGACACCAATGCCAACCAATGGACATCTTGATTTAAATGAAGATGGGCAAAGCGTCGATCAAAAGGTATATCGGTCCATGATAGGCTCATTGCTTTACTTATGTGCATCTAGGCCCGATATTATGCTTAGTGTGTGCATGTGTGCAAGGTTTCAAGCTAATCCGAAAGAATGTCACCTTGTGGCCGTTAAAAGAATTCTTCGATACTTAGTTCACACTCCAAACCTTGGCTTGTGGTATCCCAAGGGCTCGACTTTCAATCTACTTGGGTATTCGGATTCCGATTATGCCGGTTGCAAGGTAGATAGAAAGAGTACATCCGGACTTGTCAATTTCTTGGCCGGTCCTTGGTGTCTTGGTGCTCTAAAAAGCAGAACTGTTTAGCCCTTTGCACTGCTGAGGCCGAGTATGTGGCGGCTGGTGCATGCTGTGCCCAAGTACATTGGATGAAGCAAACCCTCAGTGATTTCAGATGTCACTTCTCCAAAATCCCACTTTTGTGTGACAATGAGAGTGCTATAAAACTTGCAAACAATCCCGTAAGCCACTCTCGAACAAAACATATTGACATCTGACATCATTTCTTGAGAGACCACAAAACCAAAGGAGATATCGCTTTGCACCACGTGAGCACCGATAAACAACTAGCCGATATCTTCACTAAGCCCCAAGATGAGCAAAGGTTTTGTGCTTTGAGAAGTGAACTAAATATCCTAGATTCTCGTAATGTGGGTTGAATCTTTGCACACAATCTGATTGTTCTAGATTTGCTATATTCTCTTGTGTTTATTGAAAAGATTTTAATTCTAGTATTGCAAAGTGTTGAATATTTTGATCTAGACCCTGTCACAAGTGGCTAGTGTTACTGTATTGTTGACTGCTGGCTAGTCACAAATGACAGGGTGCATCTATGTCCATCATTAGTCTTAGAATTATCTTGGCTTATAGATCAGACCTTGTTGTGTTCAGTATTTGGAGAGATTCTCTGCTCGACTAAAGAAGTTCTGTGCTCCAGCACTGAAGTTCGGCGCTCGAACAAAGAAGTTCTCCATCCCCATTCTTTTGAGAATTTTGGCTCATCTCCTGGTGGGCTGGCGCGTTGGGCCATCCCCTGAGGCCCACGTTTGGTGCGGGTAGTGGACTTCCTGGAGACGGTTTCTTCCTCTCTTCTTCTCTAGTCCACTTCGAGTGTCTCTCTCTCTCGCTTCTTCCGCCCGCACCCAGCCATAGCCGTCGTCACCCTGTTTTTTTCCTTCTTCAGCGTCGGTCGCCGTTAGGGACGGTCGGTCACCGGTGCAGAGGCTTGTGCGGTGGTCCCGATCGAGGAGGAGGAGGCTTCATAGGCGATTCCGGCACTCCATTACACATCGCCCTTGCGGATACATGGGTGTATGCCAGATCTTGAGATGATGAGTGATTGTCAACTGGTATGATGCGCATGTTCTTTGGCTTGTGTTGTGCAGGTGTTGAGCTCGGATACGGTGATCAAGGGCAAGGTGAAGGTCAAGTAGAGACGTGTCATGCCGATGGACCCGAAGTGGCGAAGGGCAGACGTGAGGCTTGGACTGACGGACCGGTGGCCTGAGGATCGGCCGTGGTGGCTGACACCCTAGGACAGCGACAAGTGAAGACTTGCGAGTGGACGGGGTGCACGGTCGGTGCATCCCTCTACGGCGTCGGTTTGGTGGTTCTGCCACGGAAAAACCACCGAGTGGACGATTTCTAGGTTTGGGCCTCAAAACCTGGGTGCGTCCGGTTTCCGAGTTTGGCCCATAAAACTCGGGCTGAGGACGGTTTCCAGGTTTGAGCCTCAAAACCTGGGCGCTAGCGGGTTTCTGAGTTTGGGCCACAAAACTCAAGCGACGGACGACAGGTTTCCCGGTTTTGGCCTCAAAATCGGGGGATGGCCCAGGTTTCCCGGTTTCGGCCTCAAAACCGGGGGGAGGTCCGTGAAAAGGACGAGTGGCGCTTGGCGGCACGTGGCAGCATCCGATGAGGTCGCGTCGAGGCGAAGCTACCCGATGTGCGGGCGTGGCCGTCGGATCAACATCAAACTCAAGTTGGTCAGGAATACCCTTAGGGTTAGCCTGCTCGCTCATTAGCTGTAAGGGTAGAAGGGGAATAATTGAATTAGGCTATATAAGGAGAGACCACCCCTCCCTCTAGAATATCTCAGCCATTGCTATTTTCATTTTAGGGTTCCTGATCTCCCAATCCCTGTTGTAGCTACTGAGATCCGCAGAGACAGTGAACAATACCTCTGTGTATTTGGAATTGGCGGAAACAGGAACGGATTCCCGTTGTCTCCTCATGGGGACGAATTTCAGCTGGCAATCGTGATTGTGATTCACATTTTGAACTTGTTCTTCGCGTTCCTCATTTCTTCATGATTTTCCCATCACTCGATCTCCCTCCTCGCTGCGTCTTTTTCGAATCCACTTGAATCAACCTGTTCTTTGATGTGAGGAGAACATTTCCACCGAAGGAATTTATCTCTACCCTCACGAACAAGTAGATCGGGTTGATTCAAGTTTTGTGGCAACTTTTTCGTTCCTACACCTTCCCTTTCGATTTCCCATTGATTGAGTCGATTTGAGCGGATGATTTCTTGGGGATAGTCTCCTAACTATATTGTGATCATCTTCTCCAAGTTTGGGGTCAAGGGATTTTGATTTGGATCGAATTTGGAAAGATTTGGGAGAAGGGTGAATGAAATCGCCCTCCCTGAGTGGTCGCGGACAGTCCGCCACTCAGGGCGCGGACAGTCCGCACATCGGGCTCGGCCAGACCAGTGTCTGCATGTCTCAGGCGACTTGAGTTCTTTTTGACCGGCGGACAGTCTGTCGTTGTGTTCCGCGAACAGTACGGGATCACCCAGGGAGGTTTCAGCAACACTGCATTTTGGGGATTTCAGCCGGCGGACAGTCTGCAGTAGGCGCGGACAGTCCGGGACTGGGACTCCGGACAGTCCGGGATTTGGCTGAGTGTTGAGTTTTAGTGTGTTTGCTCTCCCAGCTTTTTGGCTTGGTTTCTGGACTTCTTGTTTGACCCTAGAGTTAACCAAGGAACCTCTCTAGGTATCTTTGCTACTTGTTAGCATAGGTATTTGGGGATTTCCTGACCTAGCTTTCCATCTATGTTCGGGAGTCGGTTTTTGGGGTTGAACTTGAGTTGGAGTTTTCGGTGTTTGGCTTGCTCTCGTTCGGTGGTGCCTCACTGTGATCCTAGGGATCATCCACCCTCTTCCAAGGGTTGTGGGCATCACACTTGTACTTGAAGCTTTTGGGGGTTGATTTTCGGGACAGAGGCCAAAGTTTCAAAAGAAATTTTTAAGCTCGCATTCACCCCCCCTCTGGTCGCTTTCTGGTAGAGTTCTCAGTCCTTCAATTGGTATTGGAGCGGGTTAAGGATCTTCCACCTTAGCCGGTTCCAGATCCATAGAAGGCGACATGGATCGCGGCGTGGGCAAACCGCCGTTTTTCGATAGAACGAACTATGCGTATTGGAAGATACGCATGTCGGCCTATCTTCAGAGCATGGATGATTTGATTTGGGATATTTGCAACTCTGCTGATTACGTGGTCTTGGCTGCTCGTGTGACTCAGCATCAGATCGATGAGCACGATGCCAATAGCCGAGGCCGTAATGCTCTTTTCTCCTGTTTGAGCATGTCTGAATTTGATCGTGTTTCTCACCTCGCTACGGCTCGGGAGATTTGGGCTACCCTCATGCGTTTTCATGAGGGAACCACTCAAGTCAAAACCTGTCTCTACGAGTCGCACAAGCGAGAGTATGAGAACTTTCGACACATGCCTGGCGAGAGCATAGAAAGTTTATTCACTCGCTTTCAGGTGATTGTCAACAGGATGAGGGCTAACAAGGAGCTGCTGCCTTTCGACGATCATGAGAGGGCTCTCAAGCTTTTACACACTCTCGATCAATCAGTGTGGGACTCTAAGGTTCAGGCGATCATCGAGTCGCCTAACTATGAGACTCTCACGTGCGACGAGCTCTTTAGTAAGCTCAAGTCCAGTGAGATTGACGCCATGGCGAGGGCTTCTTATGAAAATCCTTCTGGCCCGTCGATGGCTTTGGTTTCTGGCTCTTCTGCTAACCCTTCTGGAGGCTTTGCATTGTCTTCTCTTCTTTCCATTACAGAGGAGCAGCTGGAGTTCATGGCGGACGACGAGTTGGCCCTGCATGCCAACCGGTTCTCGCGGTTTCACAACAACCGCATGAACCGTAGCCGTGGAGGAGGACGAGGTGGCTGCTACGAGTGTGGAGGCTCGGACCACTTCATCGTCAATCGCTCGAAGAAGAACAAACAAGCTTTTGGCAAGGCGGATCATGACCACAAGTACGACTCCGGCAAGCGCAAGGAGAAGTACGTCCCCACAAAGCACAAGCGAAGGGGCGGCTTCAACAAGGAGTACATCAAGGAGAAGTACTTGGAGAAGGCCCAGGCTGAGCAGCGTGCTTTCTTCGCCATGCTCAGCGACATCGAAGACTCGGATGACGACTCCACTGCATCTAGCAATGATGAGTCCGAGAAGAAGAAGAAGATCGAAGACAAGCTGAACGGTCTCTGCTTCTTCGCCGACAACGAGGGCTTCTGCACCATGGCCCTCAGCGATGAGGTCAACGACGAGCTGGAAGAGATCCCTCGGAATGACGATGATACCTCCCAGGTATCACAGACCCCCGATGAGCTTTCTGCTGAGGTCGATAAACTTACTGCTGCCCTCTTTAGTCAAGATAAGCTGCTTAGGCGTGCTGCTAGAGAGAGGAAGGAGTTTAGGCATAACTGGGAGGATGCGGTGAAGGAGCTTGAGTCTGTCAAGGCCACCGTTGTCGTGACTGGGGAGGATGAGTGTGAGATGTGCTCCAAGCACATGACTGACCTTCTCACTTTGAGGGGGAAGTATGTTGCTTTGGTTGGAGAGGTGGATGAGCTTAGGTTAGACCCGTGCTGCTGGGTGCGTGCAAGTCTTGTGCAGGCTTGCAATCCGAGTTGGCAGAGAAGAATGCCAAGATTGTGTCTGTTGAGAAGGCCAGCTCGGATAAGACTTGTGTGTCTAGATGCGCTTTGTGTGAGGGTTTGGAGATGGAGATTGCGAATGTGAAGCATGACAAGATGCAAACCGCAGAAGAAAACACATACCTTCAGACCATCTTGTCATGGGTGTCTAGTGGTGAGCCGCAGCTTGGAATGATGATTGCCTAATTCAAACGTGCTGCTGGAGGTCCTGGTGTTGGTTTTGCTAAGGTTGTGGAGAGTGCTACATCTTTTGGGAAGGTTGGAGAGTTTAGTGGTCTTAAGCCGAGTGAGAAGCCCAACTCCACCACTACTCCCAAACTAACCAAGATTCCACCCAAAGAGCCTCTCAAGCCGAACGCCAAGGATGGAGTGTTTGTGGAACCTCCAAGAGCTCCACCCAAGAAACAAACATGGGCTCCAAAACCAAACCACCTCAGGAACAAGCTAGACACTATGCCACCAATCCATGAGGAGTTCATGCCATAAAAGAACCAAGTGATCCACACCCAATACCGTGAGTACCAACAACCCCCTATGATAGCGGTGAGGTACCACTGTGAGCACTGTGGGAGAGATGGACACTTGATGGAGTTTTGCTTTCGGCGCAAGAGAGAGGAGTGTCGTGCAAAGGAGATGAACAACTCGGACATGTACCATCCTTTCCATGATGTACATGCGCCGAAGGTTCAAAGAAGGGTTGCTAGGCCTAGAGGTCCAATGCCTCAAGGTCCTAGGCCGCAAGGAGGACGTGCCCGATGGGATCCTGTTTTTGTAGGTTACGGACCCCGTGGCGGTGGCTTTGTTGTTGAGCGTTACCCTCCACCGTGTTTTGACTATCGCGATGGACGCTCTTCCCTTAGCGGACCACGTTTTCCTATACATGGTGATCGCTTTCCCCGTAGATGTGCTAGGAATGGTTTTGCTACTAACCGTTCTTTTGAGCAGCCGGCCCAACACTGGTACACTTTCCATTTTACTGACCCCAGAGTTGGACCGTGCTCACCCTATGTCTTTTTATTGATATATATAGGTAAAATGATTGGAGGACATTTGGTTGGTGGATTTCGGGTGCTCGAGGCATATGACCGGAAACGCCAAGTGGTTCTCTAGTCTTAGTCTAGTTGCCGGAAAGGAGTTTATCACCTTCGGCGACAATAGCAAAGGTAAAGTGTTGTCTCATGGGTCGGTGCGAGTTAATGAGCACTTTGTGTTGCGTGATGTTGCTCTTGTTTCTAACTTGCATTTTAATCTTCTTTCTGCTTCGCAACTCTTTGATGATGACCATGAGATTCGTTTTAAGCCGAATCTCAATCATATTTTAGATCCTCAGGGCAATCTTGTATGTTTGATTTCGCCCTTTGGGAAAGTCTTTCGTGCGAATTTCTCGGAGTCATTTGGAATTTCTTGTTGTCTTTTGGCTGGACCTTCCTCCTCTGATCTTTGGAAGTGGCATAGGAGACTAGGTCATCTGAGCTTCGACTTGCTTGCAAGGCTTAGTTCACTTGGCTTAATCCGAGGATTGCCCAAGTTGTGCATGAAGAAGGATCTTGTTTGCCATTCTTGTAGACATGGGAAAATGGTAGCCGCTCCCCACCATCCGGTGAATCAGGTTATGACTAAGCGCCCTAGAGAGCTTTTGCATATGGACCTTGTCGGTCCAGCTCGGGTGAGCTCAGTTGGGGGGAAGTGGTATTTGCTTGTTGTTGTTGACGACTTTTCGAGATATTCGTGGGTTTTCTTTTTAGCTGAGAAAACTGAGACTTTTGCTTTTACTCGCAATCTGATTTTGCGACTTCAGAATGAGTTCCCTAAGGACTCGATGAGAGATCTTCGTAGCGATAATGGTTCCGAGTTTAAGAACTCGGATTTTCAGAAGTTTTGTAACTCTTTGGGTTTAGAGCATCAGTTTTCTTCCCCCTACACACTGCCACAAAATGGTGTTGTAGAGAGGAAAAATCGGACCCTTGTTGAGATGGACAGGACGATGCTCGATGAGCATAGGACTCCTAGGCGGTATTGGGCCGAGGCTATTAATACTGCATGCTACATTTCCAATCGCATTTTCACCGTGCGTTCTTGAAGAAGACTTCTTATGAGTTGCGGTTTGGGAAGCAACCCAAAGTGAGTTATTTTAGAGTTTTTGGTTGCCACTGTTTTATACTCAAGAAAGGCAACTTGGACAAGTTTGAGTCTCGCTCTTCTAACAGTGTATTTTTGGGTTATGGTAATCATACTCGTGCATATCGTTTACTTAACCTTGATACTAACCGAGTCATGGAGACATCCGATGTCACCTTCGACGAGACCATGCATTGTCCTTCTTCTAGATTTGAGCGTGCAGGTGATCATGGGGTTGGCAAACCTCTTTTTGATGATGAGGAAGAAGGTGCTGAAGGGATTGATGATCCAACACTTCCTCCACCTGCTGTGCCGATTGGGTCGACTTCGACCACGACTGCTCGCGGCCCTGACCCGTCTTCTTCCACTACATGGGGGCCGTGTGATCCACCACCCCGAGCTGTATCATTTGTACCCGAGGAGGCACCAGCTACTGTTAAGGGGGAGGTTACTTCAGCAAGAGAGGCGCCACTACACATCCAGCGCCAACACCCGCCTCAACAGATGATCAGCGACATCCACGAATGCGTCACTCGGTCAAGGTCACAACAAATCTCTCACTTTGATCATTCTGCATTTGTTGCTGATTTTGAACCCCGAGATGTTGGACACAGTATCTCTGATCCGGATTGGGTCAATGCCATGCATGAAGAGTTAGAAAATTTTTAGAGAAATCGGGTTTGGGTTCTTGTTCCACCTCCTCCTGAGTGTCACCCTATTGGTACAAAATGGGTTTTCAAAAACAAACAAGGAGAGGATGGCCACATTGTGAGAAACAAGACCAGACTTGTAGCCCAGGGGTGTAGTCAGAAGGACGAGATAGACTATGAGGAGACTTTTGCTAATGTAGCTCGTTTGGAGGAAATTATGATCCTCTTGGCTTTTGCTGCATCCAAGGGTTTCAAACTTTTTCAAATGGATGTCAAGAGTGCCTTCCTAAACGGCTACATAGAAGAAGAGGTGTATGTGAAACAACCCCCCGGTTTTGAAAATCCCAAGATCCAAACCATGTTTTTAAACTTTACAAAGCTTTGTATGGTTTGAAACAAGGCCCTAGAGCCTGGTATGATAGGTTAAAAACCTTTTTGCTTGCTAAGGGTTTTAAAATGGGATATGTAGATAAAACGCTCTTTCTCCTCAAGCAAGGCAATGACACTCTCTTGGTTTAGATTTACGTGGATGATATCATTTTTGGTGGTTCTCCTCACGTTTTGGTTGCCAAGTTTGCAGATATTATGAGCAGGGAATTTGAGATGAGCATGATGGGCAAGTTGACGTTTTTCCTTGGATTGCAAATCAAGCAATCCCGAGAAGGGACGTTTGTGCACCAGGGCAAGTACACCAAGGATATATTGAAGAAATTCGATATGGGTGAGGTCAAGCCTCTTCCAACACCCATGTCGACCACGATGGCCCTGGATGCGGACAAGGATGGAGAAGCTGTGGACCAGAAGGAGTACCGGAGTATGATCGGGTCGCTGTTGTACCTGACGGCGATACGCCCGGACATTCAATTCGCAGTGTGCCTCTGCACGCGCTTTCAGGCGTCGCCACACACTTCTCACCGTCAGGCGGTCAAGCGCATTATGAGGTACTTATGTTTCACACTTGAATTTGAGATTTGGTATTCTACTTCTTCCACCCTCTCCCTTTGCGGTTACTCGGATGCTGATTTTGCTGGTTGCCGACTTGAGTGCAAGTGCACTTCTGGGACTTGTCAGTTTTTGGGTTCTTCTCTAGTCTCTTGGTCTTCTCGCAAGCAGTCTAGTGTCGCTCAGTCTACCACAGAGGCTGAATATGTTGTTGCGGCTAGCTGCTGTTCTCAGTTGTTATGGATGATGGCCACTTTGCGTGATTTTAGTCTGAGTTTTTCTCGAGTCCCATTGCTTTGTGACAGCACGAGTGCGATTAGCGTTGCTAAGAACCCCGTGCTGCATTCTAAGACCAAACACATTGATGTGCGCTTTCATTTCTTGCGAGACCACTATGGGAAGGGTGATATCTTCCTTCACCATATCGATACTCATCTTCAGTTGGCAGATATTTTCACCAAGCCTTTGGACCAATCAACCTTCGCTAGGTTGAGAGGTGAGCTTGGTGTGTGTTTTCCCTTTTAGTTGGGGAAACACTTTGGTTATTGTATCATAGACTAACTTCTTTTATTTTCTTCCTGTTTAGCTTTTGCATTTCATCTTTTTTTTTGCATCCTTATCTTCTCGAGCTTCATGTCTATAATCTGTAGAATGAATCTATGCTCTGATTAGTGTATGCTCTAATGATATATGATGATGCTTGTAGCTTAGGCTCTAGTTGATCACTGATACATGTTGTGAGCTGAGCTACTTTTCAGAACTGTGAATATGCATAATTCAACATAAAAAGTGAAACATGTTCACCATTGAGTTTGGCAACTAGCATGTGTAGAAGGTGTTGAAGTCACTTGTGCTTTTCATATATGCTAGGTTGCTATGTCTCTAGTTCTGAGTCCTCCACTTGCTTGGTGTGTTCATATTCTGTTAAATTTTGAACCAAGTCTAAGTGAATTGGAAAGATCGAGACGGGATTACTTGACAACACATCACGGCGTCGAGACTGTTTCTCATTGCACTTTGAGTCAAACTTGAGCCGTGTAGTGTAAGATTGAAACCGTTGCTTCAAGCTTCTGATTGCTTATGCATAGGCTTAGCTCGGTTGAAAAGTTAGGCAATGTCAAGTTTTTAACCTCTCGCAATGAGATGCTGAAATTTCAAACGTGTGTAATCACTGCTGGAACTTCGATAAAATTTTGAAGGCACAAGTCTATGTTTCATCTCTATAGCATGATGATTGAACTTTGCTGGGGTAGTTCACCTTTTATACATGTTTAGCACTTGTGTAACTTCCTGTCTATACACGTTTGGTGCTATTTTGATGGTGAAAACCCTATCTGAATGGCTTAAAATGCTCACTTTGCTCATATGTTCATATTTCGTATTTTTGTGATCAGTTTGAGCCTTTGCTGGCATTTATGCTTATTGTTGAATCGTTGGATCAGCACTCTTTAGAGCATCTATTCTTTCTACTCGACTATATACCTGAAGCTGCTAAACTGCATTTGTGACTCATATGCATTTTGCCTGTTGTTTGCATTTTCAACTAAGGGGGGAAATTTGACAAATCATGTCCCTAGTTGTGTGCACTATTCAAGGGGGAGCTTGCTCACTTGTTTTATTTGACAAGTTTTGTTGGTCAATTGGTTCGGAGCATTTTTCAATTGGTTTGGAGCGGTTCTGCTAGTTGTGTTGAGCCTTTGTCTCTTTTGCTCCGACTACTTTCTCGCTAGCGGTGTTGAGCCTGTTCTACCTTGAGGGCTAGCTTTGTTTTGCTTCTGGTCAATTGATTGAGTTCGCTTCCTTCTTCTTCCTTTCTTTCTATTCTATATGATTTGTGTTGGTAGTTGACAATGCACTCATCAAGGGGGAGATTGCGGATACATGGGTGTATGCCGGATCTTGAGATGATGAGTGATTGTCAGCTGGTATGATGCGCATGTTCTTTGGCTTGTGTTGTGCAGGTGTTGAGCTCGGATACGTGATCAAGGGCAAGGTGAAGGTCAAGTAGAGACGTGTCGTGTGCCGATGACCCAGAGCGGTGAGGGGCGGACGTGAGGCTTGGACACGGACCGGTGGCCTGAGGATCGGTCGTGGTGGCTGACAGCCTGGGACAGCGACAAGTGAAGACTTGTGAGTGGACGGGGTGCACAGGCGGTGCATCCCTCTACGACGTCAGTTTGGTGGTTGAGCCATAGAAAAACCACCGAGTGGACGATTTCCAGGTTTGGGCCTTAAAACCTGGGTGCGGCCGGTTTCCAAGTTTGGGCCACAAAACTCGGGCTGAGGACGGTTTCTAGGTTTGGGCCTCAAAACCTGGGCGTTAGCGGGTTTCTAAGTTTGGGCCACAAAACTCAAGCGATGGACGACAGGTTTCCCGGTTTCCGCCTCAAAACCGGGGGATGGCCCAGGTTTCCCGGTTTCGGCCTCAAAACCGGGGGATGTCCGTGAAAAGGATGAGCGGCGCTTGGCGGCACGTGGCGGCATCCGGTGAGGTCACGTCGAGGCGAAGCTACCCGATGTGCGGGCGTGGCCGTCGGATTAACATCAAACTCGAGTTGGTCAGTAATACCCTTAGGGTTAGCCTGCTCGCTCATTAGCTGTAAGGTAGTGAAGGGAATAATTGTATTAGGCTATATAAGGAGAGGCCACCCCTCCCTCCAAAATATCTCAGCCATTGCTATTTTCATTTTAGGGTTCCTGATCTATCAATCCCTGCTGTAGTTCCTGAACAATACCTCTATGTATTTGGATTTTGCGGAAACGGGACCGAATTCCCATTGTCGGTGGGGACAAATTTCGGCTGGCAATCGTAATTGTGATTCACGTTTTGAACTTGTTCTTTGCGTTCCTCGTCTCTTCACGATTTTCCCGTCACTCGATCTCCCTCCTCGCTGCGTCTTTTTCGAGTCCACCTGAATCAACTTGTTCTTTGATGTGAGGAGAACATTTCCACCGAAGGAATTTATCTCTACCCTCACGAACAAGTAGATCGGGTCGATTCAAGTTTCGTTGCAACTTTTTCATTCCTACACCTTCCCTTTCGATTTCCCGTTGATTGAGTCGATTTGAGCGAATGATTTCTTGGGTATAGTCTCCTAACTATCTTGTGATCATCTTCTCCAAGTTTGGGATCGAGGGATTTTGATTTGGATCGAATTTGGAAAGATTTGGGAGAAGGGTGATTGAAATCGCCCTCCCTGAGTGGTCACGGACAGTCCGCCACTCAGGGCGCGGACAGTCCGCGCGTCGGGCTTGGCCAGACCAGTGTATGCGTGCCTCAGGCGACTTGAGTTCTTTTTGACCGGCGGACTGTCCGCCGTTGTGATCCATGGACAGTCCGGGATCACCCAGGGAGGTTTTAGCAACACTGCATTTTGGGATTTCAGCCGGCGGACAGTTCGCAGTAGGCGCGGACAGTCCGGGACTGGGACTCCGGATAGTCCGGGATTTGGCTAAGTGTTGAGTTTTAGTGCGTTTGCTCTCCCGGCCTTTTTGGCTTGGTTTCCGGACTTCTCGTTTGACCCTAGAGTTAACCAAGGAACCTGTCTAGGTATCTTTGCTACTTGTTAGCATAGGTATTTGGGGATTTCCCGACGTAGCTTTCCATCTACGTTCGGGAGTCGGTTTTTGGGGTTGAACTTGAGTCGGAGTTTTTGGTGTTTGGCTTGCTCTTGTTCGGTGGTGCCTTACTGTGATCCTAGGGATCATCCACCCTCTTCCAAGGGTCGTGGGCATCACGCTTGTACTCGAAGCTTTTGGGGGTTGATTTTCGGGATAGAGGCCAAAGTTTTGAAAGAAATTTTTAGGCTCCCATTCACCCCCCCATCTAGTCGCTTTCTGGTAGAGTTCTCGGTCCTTCAGCCCTGTCCTCCGCAGTCCCGCGGAGCGAGGTGGAGCTCGTCGGCCTCCACACCGGTGCCATCCTCACTTCAGCAAAGGACATTGACGCCGACTTGATCTCTACCGGCTTGTGGACTCAGTATTTCCTTCGTTTCTCCCCACTCTCATTCTCTAGTTAGGGTTTCAATCATGGATCTCCCAATGCCAATGTCTTCTGTCAAATCTTGAGTTAGATTTCATGCCTGCGATTGATGGTAGTGGATCTGTAGTAGAGTGTGGAATGATTGGGAACCATATTGCCTCGGTCGGAGGTTGAACTGCACAGACCAGAGAGGTTATGTGTTTGAGCACAGAAGTTCTGCACTATAGGGCAGAGGTTCTCTGTTCAAACAGAGAAGCTCTTTGGTCTGTATAGTTCAGGCACCAACCAAAGACCTTTGGTTCCTTCTCAATCCATATTTCTACTTCTTCTTCAATAGTCTCAATCATCCTTATCTTATGTTCCTATCCTTTCAATGTCAGATGGAATCTAGTGATGAGCAGTCTGGGGAAAGGAGAAGTCAGAAACGCCGTCGTGATGAATCAAAGTCTCTAGTTGTGCATGGTTCAGGCAGTGGCAGTGGTTTTGAGGAGGAGACAGAGCAGATCAGCCCCAACAGTCAGGCAACAGAAGTCCAACAGAGCTAGCAGAATTTGATTTTGGTGATGACCAGACCTATCAAGGAATTACAATTCCTTTTGAAGCTTGTCCAGCTACTCCAAGGAAGTTGTCAGTCTTTGACAACTTATACATGAGAGCCTATGAAGGGCTTCCTCAGATAAAAGCTTCTGAAATGCATGGTCAAGGTAATATTCAGCATACAAATTATCAAGGACTCCATGTTCTTGTGAGAAAGGAAAGGCACATAAATGCTTACAAGAATGCTAGAAATGAAGAAACAGATCATCGGTTTGGAACATGTTTCATTTGGATTTCTATGACTCAGTCATTGCTTGAAGAAAGAGGAAAGATCCTTTCATTGCAGCTGTCAAGTATGTTGATTGGGAACATTTTATTTGAAAAGAAAGATGAGACAGTCACAGCAGGGTGATTAAAGAGTGCAGAGCCAAGGGACTGAAAGATATAATGGGCTTCAAATATGACTGGAATGCTGAAATTCTCAGTCAATTTCATGCTACTAATTTTCTGGACATAGATAATGAACTCATCCATTGGATGACTGAAGGGGATCATTATCAATTTGATTACACCACTTTTTCTAGGATCCTAGGCTTTGGAAAGAAAGATAGAGAGAGCAGCCACATTCACATGGAGAAGAAATTGGAAGTTGGTCATATCTCGGGCATGTATATGGAACCTCATCTTGCTGATGGAAAGATAGAGAAGCTGAAACCTTATTATTTTGTGCTGAATAATCTCTTTAGGGAGACCATCAACCCCAAGGTGGGGTCCTCTACTCAGCTCCAAGGCTATACAAGGAATCTGCTGCGACGCATGGCTCCTCGTGGACAGCAGTTTTCAGTTTCACATTTTATATGACATGAGCTGAGTGAAAATGTTGAAGATGCCAGGAAGAGCTTGTTGTTTGCCCCTTATGTGATGTTTGTTATTGAGAGGGTGACTGGGCTGATTTTTGAGAAGGATTGCATACATGAGCCCTATAGACCGCAGAAGTTGAAGTTTGGGCGCAAGTCTGAACTTGGTGAGTCCTCCACTGCAGCATCAGCCCCTCGTACCCGTGCTCAGGCTGCTAGGGCAGCAGCTGATCTAGCAACTCCTGAGGAGGTTCCAGTTTTCCCCCCTCCTCGCCAGCGCAGCCGTGGAAACAGAATAAAGAAGACTTTTGAAGCATTAGTTGGCTACTATCAGTATTTGAGGCAGGATATTAATGAGCTGCGGGCCAAAGCAGGTCTTCCAGTCCGTACACTAGTGCCACCACCTGTCCTTCGATCTCCATTCTTGGAAGATGAAGCAGAAGAAGAAGAAGAAGAAGAAGAGAGAAGAAAAGCAGCAGCCAGCAGGGTCAGATGCAGCTCCTATGGCCTCTGATGAGCCTCTTTGTGATATTGTGTCTCGTCTTCGTCCTCGTGCCTCCGCCTCTTCTTCGCGCCATGGCAAAGCAGTTCAATCTGATGATGAGGAGGAAGAGGAGCATAGTGATGATAACTCCAGTGATGAGGACTTCGCTTAGAGTTTGCAGCCTCTCCATTTTTCTCACTTTTTTGGTGACTTGTTGCCAAAGGGGGAGAAAAGTGGATTGAGATAGATCTTTTGGTCTTCTGGTCAGCAGTTTAGAGCAGCAGCAAGGAAGCAGCAACAACAGCAGTTTATCTTTATTTCATCTTAGCTAGGTTGTCTCCCTTTGGAACTTATGGTCTGTAATAAGTAACTTTAGGACATCTTCATCTATCTCTGGGGCTTGTGATGGACATGGATGTGTGTGTGTGCTGGTCAACTACTCTTAACAGTTTAAGTACCTGTTTATATGCTATTTAGCTTTGTTTCTGTCATATGTGTGACACTTGCTGCTTGTTCCTGTTATTTTCAGTATCTGTCTGTACAATTTGCAGAGGTTTTGTGTTTGAACGCCGAGGTTCTGTATTCAACTGCAGAGGTTCTCTGTTCGAATACAGAAGTTCTATGCTCAAACACAGAAGTTCTGCAACCTGACATCCAGATCACATTGAATGATATATTCTGACATAACCATCACGTCTATTTTTGATCACACATTGTTGCAGCACCCCACGAATGCATGGATATTTGGAAACTCACACACTGACCTAGATATGTGCAAATTGGCGTATCATGCCAAATTCTTGAAAATCTTTAATGCACATATTAAGGGGGAGCAACCAAATATCGATGCATTCAAAATCTCAATCCTTTAAGCTTTATTTGTAAGCTTTAAATTTTGTTGTCATCAATCACCAAAAAAGGGGAGATTGAAAGAACATCTAAGCCCCTAAGTGGGTTTGGTGTATTGATGGCAATAAATTAAGGGACTAATGAGATTTCTGAGTTTAGACAGGTAACAAATATGCAAGGATCAAATGACGTCATGTGAGATCCCCCAATTCATTCTATATGGTGTATGGATCAAAGAAGGCTTACTTTTATTTTATACTTTTGAAATTGAGTATAGGATGCGCCGTATTATAAAGGGGACACAAACTGCAGGCTGCCGGGGAACCATGTGCTCTCATACCACATCAAAATAAAACCCAAAAGCCCAAAAGAAAGCCAGAAGAACTACCTTTTAAATCTGTTCTGGCCAGACCGCAGAGGTTCTGTATTCCAACACAGAATCTATGTGTTCGAGCACTTCTGTGTTCGAGCGCAGAATGTAACAGAACCGACCAATTTGCACCAGATTAAGCACTGAAAACCTCCGCTCTCGCAGAAATCATCGAGTACTTAAGCTCGTACAAACCCGGTAGTCCGGAAATCTCGAAGGATTTCAAATCATTCAACGACATCCAGCCAAGATCGTACTTGTTCCACGAACATGCTCACGGGTTACACACAGTTGCACATAGTTCAAATTACATCGGAGTACGAAATAAATTACAAACCATAATTGTAGCAGTAGCGGAAGCAACATAGTCTTTAAAACATAAGTTTGGATTGTTCATAGATACGGTGCCATCAGTTGACCGGGTCCACAAAAGCAACAGATGAGATAAGTGTTGACCATGCCCTTGGTCTACTCATCACCCAAATAACCGGGTACAAGCAGTTCTCGCAGTAACCATAAAAGCACTGGCCATCTGCAACAACAAGGGAATAAAACCCTGAGTACGAGAAGGTACTCAGCTAGACTTACCCGTCATAAACCAAAATAAAGAGACTCCAAGGGCTATGTAGGCTATATGGGTGGGGTTGCTGTACATACTCTTTTGCATGAAAGCTTTAGTAATAAAACCCAGTTTCCAGTGTTGGCCATTGCTTTTAGTCATTAACTCTACCTTACTAGATTTGCACCTGTACTAAACAAGCACTTGCTAATTAATCAATCAAGAGTGACTATTTCATCAATAGCCTTTCAGATTCCATAAACCATTTTAGTTCCATAAGTTCTACGGGAGATGATCTAAAGTCAACTGCTCACTATCCAGGAGCGATGGCGATTATAATTGATTCCTACCCAGCTGGGGATAAAACGTCTCACACTCGCCCGGCACGTCCGGCTACGGCAGTCGTAAGCTGCCAGTCAGGAGATTCGAGAACACAAAGCGCGGGACGGCCATGGGCCCTTCACCGGGGGTTATCTCAGTGCTAGGTCGGCTCAATCTATAACTGCCCACGGTCATGCCAGGTCGATCAGGCCCTGCCTGCCCTCGGACCATGCCAGGGTCGATCAGAATAGTTGCCCACGGTACAGCCGAGGCCCTGGGTGTTAGGCGTCAACATCTCCATCTCCGGCTCGAATAACCTTACTCGGCTTCACGGGAGGTACTCAGACCAACTCCGTTAAGTGATCGACGCGTTCAATTTGACTGAAGGGACATTCCCGAACGGGTCCTATGCGACACAGACGGGAGCCTACTAGCACACAGAACCCATGTCCTGCTGCTCTTACATCCCGCCTCCGTCTCAGATTAATTATCACATGGTTATCTCATGTAGCACAGGCTCAACATGATCAGCATCCACCTATTGCGGGAGACAGGGAATCACCCGACTTTTACGGTCTAAGCAGGGCTAAGCATATAACGAGCCTAGACCTAAACAGGATATCAAGATATATTGCAGGTGGACAAGGATAAGTAATAATGCATCAACGGTAGCAATAAATTCCTATAACCTAATGCAACATCCATCCTCAGGTTAAATTAGAAAACATTTGCAAACCGTAGGAGTTAGAATGCTCCGGGGCTTGCCTTTCTCAAAGTCCGACGGACGGTGATCACGGCACTCGGGCAACTCGTCGGCGTCGGTCCCTCCGGCTTCTTCTGTCAAGTTCTCCTCCGGACTGGGCTCTTCCAGTATCGACTGGGTCTGGATCTCCTCCGCTGATCCGTATGATGCATAATGCGCATGAATAGGATGAATGCACATAGAATGCATATGTGATGCACATGATTACAGCAATCAGGAGATAAGCACATGTCATCTACCGCATTCTCTTCAACAAGGTAGTCAACATCATCCCAACTATTTAACCTATCAAGATCAACTTGTTAAGCGATGTTGTCACCACATCAAAGTCTACTTAACGAGCTTATTACCCTCTAATTACTTGCTGAAATAAATCTATTTACACATGCTTTAAACAGCAACCTAACCTAGACAGCTTCAGAAAAATCTACAGAAATTACTGGGAGTTAACAACACCTAATCTAGCTCCCTGTCCAAATTTCAACTCATTTGGACTTAAACTCCATTCTCTATGAAAAGAAAAATTCTATCATGGAAAGGTGCTTTGAACTACACACCCTAGCAAAAAGTGTCAAACAACAAGTTTCTTATTTTTCTGCTGTGCTTCCCAGTACAAGAGCAAGGTGCTTAAATTCTCAGGTTCATATTCCTCATAATTTTAATTACTACAAAAATAAACAAGGAAACGACATTTACCCATTTTAAAAGCTACTGTCAAATTAATTCACAGAACAACCTCATATTACATTTTTCTCTGAAACTAACCTTCATACAAACCTAAGAAAACTGGAATCACATTTTTCGACTGATATATAATTAGTTATGCATTTTCCAAGTTATCAACTTTTCTAATGTAAATAAAGCTACCCATAAAATATCACCAAGAATGCATTCAACAAACTTTACTGATAGATCTTAAACATGCTTGACCTAACAAAATTTGTTTCACAGGATTTGGACATAAAATGAGCCTTGTAGGAATTTTTGAAGCCTTTACATGGATTCTGCAAAACATATTTTTAAAAAGAACTCAATCCTAACGCACGGACTTCGGCCGAGGCACAGGACACGGCTTCGGCACACCCGGCGCGACTCGTCCGAGGCTTCGAGGCGAAGGCTTCGGCACACCCGGTTCAACTCAGCCGAGGTTAGACGCACTCGACCGATTCAGCCGAGGCTCAGACACATTTTACCGATTCGGCCGAGGCACACTGACAGCCGAGGCTAACCTATTCAGCCGAGGCTACTGACTCAACCGAGACTAACTGAATCAACCGAGATTAACTGACTCAACCGAGACTAACTGACTTGGCTCGACTCGACCGAGGCTTACACAACCGACCCGGTCGAGGCTCGAGGCGAAGGCTCGGCGCATCCGACTTACCGAGGCCTACGGCACCCATGCTCTTCCCTTTCTCTCTTCCTTACTGCCAGTCGGGGCCCGCTGGTCAGGGTGACCAAGCTTCCGAGGCCAAGCTCGGCACGTAACCGCGCGAGGCCAGGCTCGGCGGTCAACGGCGGAGTTTGCGCCGTGGTCGTTGACCGGCCCTAGCTCACCGGCGGCGAGGCTTCCGGCGACACTGAGACCATCACTGGGTGCGGGTTTGCGAGGCGAACACAACTAACCGACTCGCTGAGACAGAGGGATACCGGAGCAAGCTCGACGGCGGCCATGGCGGAGCGGCGGCTCGGCGCGGGACTCTCCCGGCGGCTTGCGACTTGGCGAGGTTAGCACTAGCCCAAGCAAGACCTAAGCGACCTATTGGAGCAACTCTCGGGCTTTGGCATCCCGGCATTGTCCGGCGCGATGCACGGCGGCGGTCCATGGCGGACACCGGCGACACGGCTCGGTTCCGGCTGAAACACGGCGAAAGAGAGGTCTCCAACTAACTCTAAGCTACCGAGGAGGTAGAGAAGACTAGACAGGGCTCAGCTCAGGGTAGCATGGCCGGAGATGACCGGTCCACGTGAAGGTCACGGTGGCGGCCATGGCGGGAGCTTGCGGGTGGCGTCCGCTGTTCCGGCAGCTAGAGAGGGAGAGAGGGAAACCAACCCTTACCGGAGAAGGAGGAGATTAGGGCGGAGAAACTGGCGGGAGGAATCGAACGGCGGTGCGGCGAGTAGCGAGCAATCGCTCACCGGAGTTCGGCGGCAATGGCGGTTTGGCTAACTGGAGAAGATGGTGAGTGGCTGGCGCGCTGGTGAGCGAATGCTTTCTGGCTTGCAAGCGCAAGGTGGACGAAGACAGAAGGAACAAGTGCCTGGGTGCATTGCACCTGGCCAGTTCCCGTCGGGGAACTTCCGACCGGACACGGCGCGTCAGGCGTCGAGCTCCACGCGGCGAGCATGCACCGAGCTCCTGGGCGTCGTGGCGAGCTTGCAGAGGGCAACGGGGGCGACGTGGCGCACGCGGCGCAAAACCACGGGCGGCGATGACGGTGGTTTAGCCGGCCAGCGAGGCGGTTCTCGCGGCGGCGGGCGGGTTCGGTCGGCGCGGAGGGGCGGCGTCCGCGAAGGAGAAGAAGGAGAGACTGACAGGCGGGGTCCACTGGGATTAAACTAAAGAAGTTTGATTAAAAACTTGGATGCCTCTATAACTCCTAAACTAAGCTGAATTAGGAAAAGGTCCTAACAGCAAAGTTGCTTAGAATTTTGTAAGGAACAAATTCTCTTTAAGGCTCAAGTCCAAATTCTGCTTAGAAAAAGAAATTTACTTCTAATCCATTTTTCTAATGCAAGAAATCACATTTTAAAAGCTTTTTCTCGAGAAAGTGCTGTAAAGCAAAGTTGTTCCCTTCATCGAGATCTACAACTTTGTTATATGGCACTTGGTCAGAAACAGAAAGCAAACAAGGTTATACTTAGACACTACACAAGGACTTAAGCACTTCAGCAAACATATGCACATGAAATGATGGGATGCTATGCTTATGCCATGCCAAATTATGCATTTAGGGATTGCTTAACACCGGGTGTTACAGCCCTCCCCTCCTTAAAAGAAATCTCGTCCCGAGATTTGGATTACGAACCATTTCTTATAAAAGTGTGGGTATACGTCCTTTAGATAGTCATCCGTCTCCAGGTAGCATCCCGGTCATCTTGCTCACTCCAAGATACCTTATATGCTTCACGATTCTTCCGCGGGTCGCTCTCTCTTTTTCATCGAGCACTCGACATGGTGTAATTGAGTACGTGAGATCAGATTGCATTTGATACGAGCTGTGGTACCTCTTCTTCTGGTACTCGAAGACATTTCTTCAGTTGAGAGACATGGAATACTGGAAAAATAGCCTTCAAATGCTCTGGTAATTGCAGTTGATAAGCCACTTCTCCCTTCTTTTGTACAATTCTATAGGTCCCACGAACCTTGGTGCTAACTCCTTTTGACTCCAAAACGTTTTACACCTTCATTGGTGAAACCTTCAAATAGACATAGTCACCAACTCTGAACTCAGCGCGGTTTCCTTCGTTTATCAGCATAGCTTTTCTGGCGAGATTGTGCAGACGCGATATGTTGCTGAATCGTTCTAACTTGTTCTTCTGCTTCTTTCACAAAGTCATACCATAGTATCGACGTTCCCCTGGTTTCACCCAGTTTATCGGCGTCCTGCATCTTCTACCATATAGAGCTTCAAAAGGAGCCATCTGTATACTTTCCTGATAACTGTTGTTATAAGCAAATTCCGCTAATGGTAACCATTTTCCCAAGAACCTTTTGCTGATAAAACACAGGCTCTTAGCATATCCTCTAAAACTTGATTCACTCTCTCTGTCTGCCCTGATGTTTGCGGATGATAGGCTGAGCTTCGGACTAAATCCGTGCCTAACTCCTTCTGCAATTTTCCCAAAATGGTGCAGTAAACTGCGGTCCGCGATCAGAGACTATAACCCTTGGTACACCAGCAGGTCGCACAATCTGACTTATGTAGATCTCTGCATAATCTGGGGCCTTATAGTTGGTCTTGACTGGAATGAAATGTGCGGTCTTTGTGAGACGATCCACAATTACCCAAATTGAATCATTACCCTTCTGAGTCGTGGGTAAACCAACGATAAAGTCCATACTCACTTCTTCCCACTTCCATTCAGGTATAGCTAATGGCTGAAGCATTCCAGCTGGTTTCAAGTGAATAGCTTTTACTCGACAACACGTATCGCATCTGGCCACATAAGCAGCAATTTCTTTCTTCATTTTGGTCCACCAAAATCTCGGACGCAAATCTTGGTACATTTTTGTACTTCCAGGATGAATAGATAATTGAAACAAATGTGCTCATCCATGATCCGATTCCTGAGTTCTCTATCCTTAGGCACACTAATCGCTGGTTAAACCATAGAATCCATTTTCGTCAACTCGAAAATGCTTATCGGCCTCTTTTTCATCCTTGAGCCTTTCCTTAATATGATAGATCCCCTTATCAGTTTTCTGGTTCTCTATAATTTGGTCTACTAACACATTGCGCAACTTTAAATCATGTAGCACTGCAGCATGTGTTAAGTTGAACTCATCCTCTGGCAGAAGCTTCATAGCATTACAGTGTGATTTCCGGCTCAGAGCATCGACCACAACATTCGCCTTGCCTGGATGATAGTGAATTTGAAGATTATAATCTTTAATCAATTCTAGCCATCTTCTTTGCCTCATATTCAATTCTGCTTGCGTGAAAATATATTTAAGACTCTTGTGGTCGGTGTACATATTGCAGACATTCCCAGCAGATAGTGCCTCCAAATCTTCAAAGCATGTACAACTGCAGCTAATTCCAAATCATGGGTCGGGTAATTCACTTCATGCTTTCGCAATTTGCCGCGAAGCATAAGCAATCACTCTCCTTCTTGCATGAGAACACAACCTAGGCCTACCTTCGACGCATCACAAAAGACATCAAAGGGTTTCTCAATATCCGGATGAGCTAAAACAGGAGCAGTGGTCAACAGCTTCCGCAAGGTACAGAAAGCAGTTTCGCACTTCTCTGTCCATTCAAATTTCTGATTCTTTTGCAACAAAGTGGTCATTGGCTTTGCAATCTTTGAGAAATCTGGAATAAAACGGCAGTAATATCCTGCAAGCCCAAGAAACTACGAATCTCACCAACTGAAGTAGGAGCTTCAGTCCATGACTTCTTGTACTTTACTAGGGTCTACTGAGATTCCTGCTTCTGACAGGATATGACCAAGAAATTGTACTTTCTTCATCCAAAACTCGCACTTGCTGATTTAGCATAGAGCTTGTGTTCCCTAAGTCTAGATAAGACAACCCTCAAATGTTCTGCATGATCTTCTTGCATTTCCGAGTAAACCAGAATATCGTCAATGAACACTACCACAAACTTGTCTAATTCTGGCATGAACACGGAGTTCATCAAACTCATAAAATATGCTGGAGCATTGGTTAATCCAAAGGACATAACAAGATACTCGTATAACCCATATCTGGTTGAGAAAGCGGTTTCTTGAATATCCTGTGGTCTGATTCGAATCTGATGATACCTGACCTAGATCAATCTTAGAAAACACCTTGGCCCTTGATAACTGATCAAAAAGGATGTCTATCCTAGGTAACGGATACACTTACTTAACAGTCACGGCATTGAGTGGACGATAATCCACACACATGCGCAAGGACTTATCCTTCTTTTGACAAACAAAGCTGGACAACCCCATTCTGATACACTGGGTTGAAGAATCCCTTGTCCAAGAGTTCCTTGATCTGGGTCTTGAGTTCTGCCAGCTCATTGGGGCGGGCATTCGATACGGTCTCCTAGAGATTGGTGCAGTTCCTGGTAACAACTCTATCACGAACTCCACTGCTCTCTTCGGTGGTAACCCTGGTAACTCATCTGGAAACACGTCCAGAAATCCCTAACAACTGGAATTTTGGAGAGGTCTTCTATAGCAAAAGTACAAGATAAGTCGACAAGATCGGCACCTCGAGGAAGAGATAACGCGAAGCTTGTTACCTGTCCGACTATCAGATAAGGTAAGAGTCCTGTTTGCAGTGTCTAACCACCGCACTCACATGGTCATCCACTCATGCCTAAGACTACATCCATACTTAGTCCCGGCAAAATTACTAAGTTGGCTGCTCCAAATTTATGCCCTCCAATATCGATGGTCACATTACACACCATCTGCCTAGATAACACGCTACTCCCTACGGAGCTCACGCGAAACCCGTAATCCATTTCAGAGATTTCTTGATTATGCTTTTGTGCAAATGCCTTGCTCATAAAAGAATGCGATGATCCAGTATCAAATAAAACAACTGCAGGATGATGGTTCACGAGACACATACCAGCAGTCACGGGCTCTCCTGCACGAGCTTCTTCAGCAGTCATGTTATGCAGACGCGCTGGATAATTAGCCTGCTGCTTCTTGGGGTGTGGGCAATACCTTGCAAAGTGCCCATCTTGGTTGCAATTGAAGCACGGCCCCGAACTATTGGCTTGGTCCCAGTTGAGCTGCCTTGTCCTGCTCGAGCCTGACTTGCTGCCACCTTGTATGGTCGTTGACCACGCTGAGCTTGTTGCTGCCCTTTCTTCTGAGGCGGCCTGAAACGAGCCCCAGGTGCTGGTGGTCGGTATTGAGAACGCTGGGCTGGTGGTCCTCTAAACTGAGATGATCCAGATTCCAGGGTCCTCTTCCTAGCCTTGCTTGTAGCATGCTTGTTGTTGTGATTCTCCTGGATCAGGCAGTCACTGATGAAGTCATTGAAAACTGTGCGGGATGAAGTACCCACTGATTTTCCCATCTTAGTATTCAGTCCTCTCTTAAAGCTAGCTATCTTCTTAGCATCGGTATCAACAAAATCTGGTGCATAGCGAGATAAAGAGTTGAACAAGTGATGATACTCGGTCACTGACCGCGTTCCTTGAGTTAAGCTCATGAATTCAGCCATCTTCATCTGAGTCAAGCCTGGCGGAATATAGTGCCCGCGAACAGCTTCCGCGAACATCTCCAAGTGACAGGTGTACGAGCTGGGTAAGTGGTACGGTGATGTCCCCACCAAATCCCGGCTGGCCCCTGTAGCTGATGTGCAGCATACTCTGCCTTAATTCTTCTGTAAGCCTGAGCAGTCGAAACTTCTGCTCTATTGTATGCAGCCATTCTTCCGCTTCTAGAGGTTCTGTGGCTTCCTTGAAAATTGGCGGCCTTGTGTCCAGAAAATCCTTGAACGAGCTGTACTGATTCGGCTCAGGGCGTTGGTTGTTATGCGCTAAATTCTCTCGCAGAAGCGCCTCGATGTTGCGTTGGCTTCCCAAGAACTGAGCGAAGAGTTGCTCGGCCGTGGGTGGTGGAGGAGGTGGTGGATTGCGGTTCTCTCTGCTATCATCATTACCACCACTACCACCCGCTCCACTGCGAGTCGTCGTCATCTGCATGTAGCGATAGCAATAATCATTAAAGACGTTGCCAAAATTGCGGAGAACAATAAACCATGCCAACAGAAATTATTCGGAAAATAAATTCGCCAAACAATTACAGAGGCATAATAAATTTCGATCCACAACGCATCATCACATGATAAAAAGTGCTCATCACATAACATACAAAAGTCAACATAACATCCATAGGTGCCCATACATATGGGACTTTCAAGGTCTTGCGCCATACGCATATAGGTCCAACACACATCCTTACATCCACGTGATAACCCCAAAGATCAAGCACTAGGACATGAGACAAAATCACTACTCGCTAACACTAACTAGTCTACTCCCTAATGGCACCCTCGTCATCATCGTCGTTGTCATCATCATCACTCGAGATGTCCGAAGAACCACTGGACGAAGCATGAGAATCCGGGTCCTCCTGAGGAAGGATAGGGTTCCTCTCGTTCTCACGGCGATGAATCTCCTCATGTAGGCGATCATTGTAGTCCTGGAGATGATGAAGTTGCAGCTCCAAATCTCCCACTTGTAGCCTGAGAAGCCTGTTCTGCTCAGTCGCACGCATACCCTCGAGACAAACACGACGTAGCGACTCCTCAGTCTCGGCCATGATGGTGGATAAGAAGGTCGTCATACCCTGCTGGTCACTAAGCTGTTGTGCCGTCTCCTGCTCCCTCTGACGAGCCTGGTCTCTCTCAATGGTCAAGTGAGCTAGCTGAGTGGTAAGAAGGTCGACCTCTGTAGCATGCGCCTCCTGACCCTGGTGATGTGCAGCTATCTCCTCACTGAGGATGTGGTCCAGGTGGTCGTAGCTACGTGACAGACACCCGTAGGTAGCCATGAGTGCAGCCATCGCACTCCCAGCTGGCCCTGCGCAGTGCTCACGCTCTGAAGAACTAGCCCCCAATACCGTAGCACCCGGCTGACGCCACACGGACTGGTACGGATCTGCTGTAGGGAAGACACCGGCTGTGGCCTGGGCAACTACCTCTGGATGATCCTCCATGATATCCGAAGAACAGTGTACGCAACTTGGTTGGCTCCATCCCAAGGAGTCCTGCCCTGAAGAGCAAACACTCTGCGGCACCACACATGATCCTGCGGATCACGGCTGGGCACGTCCACCTCAACTGTGTACATGTAGCGATCCTCTGAGAACTGAACTCGATGCCACTCATACTGCGGCTCCTGGCCCTCCTGGTATCCGACTAAGTGCAGCACCCTCCACAAAAGAGTAGGCATGCCGAACTCCTCCAGAAAATCCTCGGATCCCTCCTCGGTCCAAGGACCCAGCATGTAATTGGGCCTCCTGCCTCCAGTCGACTTGCGGGCGGTACGCTTAGTGCGGGCCATCTGAAAGAAGTGTATCCACACAGTTTTAATTAGTTGAGAACAACTTTTATTTAAGATCGGGACGGATACATAAGGAGAGTAATTAATGCAAGATATAGGATGATGCATGAGTGTAACATACGTCCTCACTGCCTAACAATCTAACGGTTAGACGGTGGCATACAACGTCACTCATAGCGTAACTAGCACTACACGTCGCAAGTTAGTGTACCTGCAGAAGTTCATCAGCCTGCCACAATATGAATATCATCATGCGTTATCTAAACGGCTGATGCACACGTTACTCGTATCTATATGCTATATAGAATATAGTTACACAAGATTAGTATATTACAAATATAATATGAAATAATAATACATTAGAAATTAATATATGATCACAATAGTATATGCATCAAAAAGTATTACTCCCACAATTAATACTTCACATATACTTGTGGCAACAGGTATACATGTCAGCATCATTCAAGCACTCCCCTAGATTGGCGGTTGTCCAATCATGCTCTCACAACTCACTTATTACCTTGGCGTAGAGGCAATTGATCCATACATTACTATTCCGAAGAATAGCACCCATACAATTTCACCCTTGCCGTATGGGACGACAGAATAACAGAAATTAAATATGATGCACAACCCCCAAGTTAGTACTTAAATAGCCACCTAGATTCCTATTGGGCATAAGGACTTGGTCACTGGCACACCTTAGCTTTAAACCTTAAGATTTTCCAAATCCTAATATAACTATAAGTTGGCAATATAGCTTTATCTTTTATAAAATATTGTTTTTAAATACACCCATGAACAGTAACGCAGAACTTGCTCCGATGCCAGCTGTAACAGAACCGACCAATTTGCACCAGATTAAGCACTGAAAACCTCCGCTCTCGCAGAAATCATCGAGTACTTAAGCTCGTACAAACCCGGTAGTCCGGAAATCTCGAAGGATTTCAAATCATTCAACGACATCCAGCCAAGATCGTACTTGTTCCACGAACATGCTCACGGGTTACACACAGTTGCACATAGTTCAAATTACATCGGAGTACGAAATAATATTACAAACCATAATTTGTAGTAGTAGCGGAAGCAACATAGTCTTTAAAACATAAGTTTGGATTGTTCATAGATACGGTGCCATCAGTTGACCGGGTCCACAAAAGCAACAGATGAGATAAGTGTTGACCATGCCCTTGGTCTAGTCATCACCCGTTACCGGGTACAAGCAGTTCTCGCAGTAACCATAAAAAGCACTGGCCATCTGCAACAACAAGGGAATAAAACCCTGAGTACGAGAAGGTACTCAGCTAGACTTACCCGTCATAAACCAAAAATAATGAGACTCCAAGGATATGTAGGCTATATGGGTGGGGTTGGCTGTACATACTCTTTGCATGAAAGCTTTAGTAATAAAACCCAGTTTCCATGTTGGCAATTGCTTTTAGTCATTAACTCTACCTTACTAGATTTGCACCTGTACTAAACAAGCACTTGCTAATTAATCAATCAAGAGTGACTATTTCATCAATAGCCTTTCAGATTCCATAACCATTTTAGTTCCATAAGTTCTACGGGAGATGATCTAAAGTCAACTGCTCACTATCCAGGAGCGATGGCGATTATAATCGATTCCTACCCAGCTGGGGATAAAATGTCTCACACTCGCCCGGCACGTCCGGCTACGGCAGTCGTAAGCTGCCAGTCAGGAGATTCGAGAACACAAAGCGCGGGACGGCCATGGGCCCTTCTACACCGGGGGTTATCTCAGTGCCAGGTCGCTCAATCTATAACTGCCCACGGTCATGCCAGGTCGATCAGGCCCTGCCTGCCCTCGGACCATGCCAGGTCGATCAGAATAGTTGCCCACGGTACAGCTGAGGCCCTGGGTGTTAGGCGTCAACATCTCCATCTCCGGCTCGAATAACCTTACTCGGCTTCACGGGAGGTACTCAGACCAACTCCGTTAAGTGATCGACGCGTTCAATTTGACTGAAGGGACATTCCCGAACGGGTCCTATGCGACACAGACGGGAGCCTACTAGCACACAGAACCCATGTCCTGCTGCTCTTACATCCCGCCTCCGTCTCAGATTAATTATCACATGGTTATCTCATGGTAGCACAGGCTAAACATGATCAGTATCCACCTATTGCGGGAGACAGGGAATCACCCGACTTTTACCGGTCTAAGCAGGGCTAAGCATATAACGAGCCTAGACCTAAACAGGGATATCAAGATATATTGCAGGTGGACAAGGATAAGTAATAATGCATCAACGGTAGCAAATCAATTCTATAACCTAATGCAACATCCATCATCAGGTAAATTAGAAAACATTTGCAAACCGTAGGAGTTAGAATGCTCCGGGGCTTGCCTTTCTCAAAGTCCGACGGACGGTGATCGCGGCACTCGGGCAACTCGTCGGCGTCGGTCCCTCCGGCTTCTTCTGTCAAGTTCTCCTCCGGACTGGGCTCTTCCAGTATCGACTGGGTCTGGATCTCCTCCGCTGATCCTGTATGATGCATAATGCGCATGAATAGGATGAATGCACATAGAATGCATATGTGATGCACATGATTACAGCAATCAGGAGATAAGCACATGTCATCTACTGCATTCTCTTCAACAAGGTAGTCAACATCATCCCAACTATTTAACCTATCAAGATCAACTTGTTAAGCGATGTTGTCACCACATCAAAGTCTACTTAGCGAGCTTATTACCCTCTAATTACTTGCTGAAATAAATCTATTTACACATGCTTTAAACAGCAACCTAACCTAGACAGCTTCAGAAAAATCTACAGAAATTACTGGGAGTTAACAACACCTAATCTAGCTCCCTGTCCAAATTTCAACTCATTTGGACTTAAACTCCATTCTCTATGAAAAAGACAAATTCTATCATGGAAAGGTGCTTTGAACTACACACCCTAGCAAAAAGTGTCAAACAACAGATTTCTTATTTTTCTGCTGTGCTTCCTAGTACAAGAGCAATGTGCTTAAATTCTCAGGTTCATATTCCTCATATTTTAATTACTACAAAATAAACAAGGAACGACATTTAACCATTTTAAAAGCTACTGTCAAATTAATTCACAGAACAACCTCATATTATATTTTTCTCTGAAACTACACCTTCATACAAACCTAACAAAACTGGAATCACATTTTTCTGACTGATATATAATTAGTTATGCATTTTCCAAGTTATCAGCACTTTTCTAATGTAAATAAAGCTACCCATAAAATATCACCAAGAATGCATTCAACAAACTTTACTGATAGATCTAAACATGCTTGACCTAACAAAATTTGTTTCACAGGATTTGGACATAAAATGAGCCTTGTATGAATTTTTGAAGCCTTACATGATTCTGCAAAACATATTTAAAAGAAACTCAATCCTAACGTACGGACTTCGGCCGAGGCCAGGACACGGCTTCGGCACACCCGGCGCGCTCGTCCGAGGCTCGAGGCGAAGGCTTCGGCACACCCGGTTCACTCAGCCGAGGTTAGACGCACTCGACCGATTCGGCCGAGGCTCAGCACATTTTACCGATTCGGCCGAGGCTCACTGACAGCCGAGGCTAACCTATTCAGCCGAGGCTACTGACTCAACCGAGACTAACTGACTCAACCGAGACTAGCTGACTCAACCGAGACTTGACTTGGCTCGACTCGACCGAGGCTACACAACCGACCCGATCGAGGCTCGAGGCGAAGGCTCGGCGCATCCGACTTACCGAGGCCTACGGCACCCAAGCTCTTCCCTTTCTCTCTTCCTTACTGCCAGTCGGGGCCCGCTGGTCAGGGTGACCAAGCTTCCGAGGCCAAGCTCGGCACGTACCGCGCGAGGCCAGGCCAGGCTCGGCGGTCAACGGCGGAGTTTTGCGCCGTGGTCGTTGACCGGCCCTAGCTCACCGGCGGCGAGGCTTCCGGCGACACTGAGACCATCACTGGGTGCGGGTTTGCGAGGCGAACACAACTAACCGACTCGCTGAGACAGAGGGATACCGGAGCAAGCTCGACGGCGGCCATGGCGGAGCGGCGGCTCTGCGACTCGGCGGCGGAACTCTTCCGGCGGCTTGCGACTCGGCGAGGTTAGCACTAGCCCAAGCAAGACCTAAGCGACCTATTGGAGCAACTCTCGGGCTTCGGCATCCCCGGCATTGTCCGGCGCGATGCACGGCGGCGGTCCATGGCGGACACGGCGGCGACACGGCTCGGTTCCGGCTGAAACACGGGAACGAAAGAGAGGTCTCCAACTAACTCTAAGCTACTACGGAGGTAGAGAAGACTAGAACATGGCTCAGCTCAGGGTAGCATGGCCGGAGATGACCGGTCCACGTGAAGGTCACGGTGGCGGCCATGGCGGGAGCTTGCGGGTGGCGTCCGCTGTTCCGGCAGCTAGAGAGGGAGAGAGGGGAAACCAACCCTTACCGGAGAAGGAGGAGATTAGGGCGGAGAAACTGGCGGGAGGAATCGAACGGCGGTGCGGCGAGTAGCGAGCAATCGCTCGCCGGAGTTCGGCGGCGGCAATGGCGGCGGTTTGGGCTACTGGAGAAGATGGTGGAGTGGCTGGCGCGCTGGTGAGCGAATGCTTTCTGGCTTGCAAGCGCAAGGTGGACGAAGACAGAAGGAACAAGTGCTGGGTGCATTGCACCTGGCCAGTTCCCGTCGGGGGAACTTCCGACCGGACGCGGCGGCGTCAGGCGTCGAGCTCCACGCGGCGAGCAGGAGACGGGGTGGCGATGCAGAGGGCGACGTGGCGACGTGGCGCACGGGCGCAAACCACGGGCGCGGGATGACGGTGTTTGGCCGGCCGGCGAGGCGGTCTCGCGGCTGCGGGCGGGTTCTGTCGGCGCGGAGCGGAGGGAGCGGCGTCCGCGAAGGAGAAGAAGGAGAGACTGACAGGCGGGGTCCACTGGGATTAAACTAAAGAAGTTTGATTAAAAACTTGGATGCTCTATAACTCCTAAACTAAGCTGAATTAGGAAAAGGTCCTAACAGCAAAGTTGCTTAGAATTTTGTAAGGAACAAATCATCTTAAGGCTCAAGTCCAAATTCTGCTTAGAAAAAGAAATTTACTTCTAATCCATTTTTCTAATGCAAGAAATCACATTTTAAAAGCTTTTTCTGAGAAAGTGCTGTAAAGCAAAGTTGTTCCTTCATCGAGATCTACAACTTTGTTATAAGGCACTTGGTCAGAAACAGAAAGCAAACAAGGTTATACTTAGACACTACACAAGGACTTAAGCACTTCAGCAAACATATGCACATGAAATGATGGGATGCTATGCTTATGCCATGCCAAATTATGCATTTAGGGATTGCTTAACACCGGGGTGTTACACAGAAGTTCTCTGTTCGCGCAAAGAAGTCTGTAAATCTTTTTACATTGGCTGGGAAGTGAGGGGGGGTATTTAATGTCGTCCTATTTCTTCCCAACAGTTTGCCTGCCTTATCCAGACTCATCCTACCCATGAAAAAGGCTCCTCTCCTCCATTGTTGGTGATTCAAGCTCTCCTCTCATTCTTGGTGATATCTAAGTGAGAGATTGGATTAGGAGTGGGTTTAGAGAGCACTAGAGCAAGAGCTTACAGCTGAGATCTTGGTTCTCTTCTAGCTGCAATTGGTGTTCATTACTCTTGGAGCGTTGCTCCTAGACGGCTAGAGGTTGCCCGGGAGCTCCCAATCGGTTGTGGTTGAGCACCGGGAAGTTTGTATCGCCCTTGTGAAGCTTAGTGGAAACCTCAAGCTTGAGTCTTGGTGATTCGCTTGAGAAGAGGTCGGAGTTGTTAGAGACTCCAAGCCTTTGTGGCTCCCTCAACAACGGGGACGTAGGCTAGCCTTGGTGGCAAAGCTGAACCTCAGAGTAAATCCTTTGTCTTCCTTGTTGTTGTGATTGTCTCTCTTTTACATTCGATTTGCTATACTTGTTTTCCCTCTGATCTACTTGTATACATCTATCTAGCCGCAGGGACTTGGTGAACCGCAAAGCTGCAATCATAACAAAGCTGAGAATCTTGGTCGATCTATTTTTCACTGCAGTTTTACACATGCCCAAAGTTTTTCAGTACAGACCGGACAGGTTCTGCATTCGAGCGCAGAAGTTCTTCGGTTTGACAGTTAATTATTTGTGAAGATTAATTTTTGTAGGCCTATTCACCCCCCTATAGGCCAAACATCGATCCTTTCACATCGACCTGATCAGTATCCAACAAAAGCATTAGTTAAGAAGGTAGAGGACCATGCCCATCGTCTATTCATCCCCCGTAGCCGGGTACAAACAGTTCTTGCAATAGCCAAAGAAGCTCTGACCATCTGCAACAACAAGAGAATAAAACCCTGAGTACAAGAAGGTACTCAGCTTGACTTACCCGTCATAAACCAGAAATAATGAGACTCCAAGGATCATGAAGGCTGTATCTGGGGTTGGCTAGACTTACCCTTTTGCATAAAAGCTGTTTTATTATCAATAATCATCATTTGAGTGGTACTCCCTCCGTCCCAAGATATAAGGCGTGCACGTATTTCAAAATTCAAACTTTTTTATCTTTGACTAAGAATTAGTCTAATCATATGAAAATCTTATATTACAAAAGTAATTGTATTATATTTGTATTTAGAAATACTTTCTAACGATTAAACTTTTATTTCTATAAATATATTATTATAAGAGAAATTATAGGTCAAAATATATTTTTCAAGATCGTGTCAAGGCAAATCGCGCCTTATATCTTGGGACAGAGGGAGTAGCAGTCAACTTTTATGTAATCAACCTGATTAACTAGATTTGCACCTGATCTAGAGCAATCACTTGACTAATTAACAAGCAAGAGTGACCATCTTTACTTCCATAAGTTACTACGGTAACTCATGCTCAGTCAAGTTACTCACTGTCCAGGAGCGATGACGATTATAATCGATTCCTACCCAGCTAGGGATAATATGTCGCACACTCGCCTGATCACACCTAGCCAGGCAGTCGTCTGAGAACATATATGATGAATGATTGACTTTGATGAGGAAGGTTTGAGGCTTTTCCCGGTTGAGTCTATATATCGCTATGTGCTTAATGCTTATGACTAACCGGTGGCGTTGAGTTGTGGTGTTTACTGTGTTGGTGTGTTTGTGTGCAACATGTGTCTCTTGGCTGTGTTGATGTGCAGGTGTTGAGCTCGGATACAGTGGTCAATGGCGAGGTGAAGGTCAAGTAGAGACGTGTCGTGCCGACGGACCGGGAGCGGTGAAGGATGGGCGTGCCGTGCGGCGGGCGTGCCGTGCGACAGACGTGCCATGCCGATGTACCCAGAGCGGTGAAGGGCGGACGTGAGGCTTGGACTGATGGACCAGAGGGCCAGAGGACCAGCTGTGGTAGCTGGCACGTGGCATCGGCGAGCGAGAGCACATGAGGATGTGCGATGCATCAGCCGAGTCGGGAGGAAGACGATGGCGTCGTGGCACTTGGCGGAGGTCGGACATGGGCTTGCGTGCGGCGCAAGTGCCATCGGCCAAGTCAAGAAGGAAGGCGAAGGCGTTGTGCCTGGCATGGAGGCTGGACATGCATCGGCATCGGTGCCGGTGGTCGGGGTGTGCGAACCACATCCCGTCGTCGATGCGGGTTCGGTAGCTGAGCCTCAAAAAGCTACCATCGATGGTTTCCGACTTTGGACCTCAAAACTCGGGTGGCCGGTTTCCGAGTTTGGGCCTCAAAACTCGGGTTGGACGGTTTCCAGGTTTGGGCCTCAAAACCTGGGCTGGCAGGTTTCCTGGTTTGGGCCTCAAAACCAGGGGAAGGTCCAAAAGGACGGTCGACGCGTGGCGGCACCGAGAGGCTTGCGTTGCGGAGTGGCGGCACGTGGCGGCATCCTGGAGCTTGCGTTGAGCCAAAGCGAAGGATGAGAAGGCACGTGGCCGTCGGATGGAAACTGTCAAGTTTGGACGGTTTTACCCCTACGGGGTATTTGGGTTAGCGCTTCATGTTAGGGTGTTTGTGTCATTTGGACGTGCGCCTATATATAGATGAATGGTGCTGCTAGGGCAGTCCAATCCTTGGAGGTGTCACTCTCATTTGTTCATTTGAGAGGAGGCTAGGGTTAGAGAGAGGAGTGGCTCTTGTTCTTGAGGTTTTCGCCATCCACGCTTTGTTGTTGCGAGGAGTGGCTTGTAACCCAACACAGTGTGCTACACAATTCATCATCCCGTAGCAATCCAAGGATCAATTTCTTCCTCCTCTTGTTGGCTGCAATTTTGGATCGAATTCGCATTTTTGTTCTTCGCGTTTCGTTTTTTCCCTTCCCGGAGATTTGCCTCGTTCTCCCTCTCCGAGCGAAGATTTGCGATTCCGTTTGAATCAAATTATTCTATGTCATGAGCTCCTTCTTTCCACTGAAGGATTTCTTCTCTAACCTCACGAGCACATAGATCGGGTCGAAATCGTGTTCGTTCTTCGTTCTTCCCCTTTTCTAGTGTTCTTCCGATTTCTCATGGATTAGTTGGTTTGGAGCGATGATATCCTAGGATTAGCTTCCCAACACATACAAGAACACTTGGGAGAAGTTTGGTTGCAGCCCCGTTCGATTTGGTGAAGATTCAATCGATTTTGGTTTTGTCCCGAGCTGTTTTTGGGCTTTCTGGACAGTGGCGGACTGTCCGGGACTCATCCCCGGACTGTCCGGGGGTCAGGGCTGTTCACGGGCAGCGAGGTCTCTGTTTTCATTTTTGAATGGCGGACTTTCCGGGACACATTCCCGGACTGTCCGGGGTTCAATAGCGGACAGTCCGCGGTTCACTAGCGGACAGTCCGCGACTGCACAGTTTTGCTGATTTCGTCCGTATCTTTTGCGTACGAGCTCTGATTTTGATCCGTTTGTTGCGTTGGTTTCCTAACTTCTTAAGGATCATTCCAAAGTACTTTTGCCACCATTGGTCAAAGTATTTTTGGTCAGACACTTCCTTCTTCTCCATAGGAGTTAAGTGTTCCTCTTTTGGAGTTTCGACGGTTCTAGTGTCCGTATCTTTTGCGTTCGAGCTCCGATTTGAGATCCGTTTGTTGTGTTAGTTTCCTAACTTCATAAGGATTTTTCCAAGGTACTTTTGCCACCAGTTGGCCTAAGTATTTTTGGTCGAACACTTTTGTCTTCTCCATAAGGAGTGTGTTCCGTTATCGGAGGTTCGATTGTTCTAGGAGCTTGCTTGTGCAGTTTTTGCCCCGTTGCTTTGGCGCTTGGTTTTGGGGGTTCTTCGGTAGTTCCACTGTACCTCTAGGACATCTCCTAGGGTATCCACCTATTCGTAGGTCATGAACTCACCGGTTGTTTGAGTCTTTGCTTTTGGGGTGATTTTTTGGGACAAGGGCCATCATTTCTCGAGAAGAAATTTGAGGCTCCCATTCACCCCCCCTCTGGTCGCCAATTCGGTCCTTCAATTGGTATCAGAGCCAGTTAAGGATCTCTCTACCTTAACCGGTTCCGGATCCGCGAAGGCGACCTTTTTGAGAACGGTTCCGACTTTGCTTGTCGAGGTGTTGAGCTTGTGTTTTGGCTAACACTAACGGTTCTTTTGGAGATGGCACCAAGTTCTTCTTCCAGTGTGTCTTTGTCCTTAGGTTTGAGTCTTGGACATGCGACCGAGGATGTCATTTTGGCAAGAAGGTGGATTGCGGTTCTTGAGATGGAACGAGAGGTGGAGGCTTTGCTGGACTTTCTAGGAGATGATGAGCATTCAACGGAGGATCTTGTACGTGAACTTGGCAAGGTCAAGAAAGGTACACTTGTTGCTAGTCTTGGGGCTTTGTCTCAATGATTTGAAGTTTGTTGTGATGATAATGTTAGATATGACGAGCTTTGTGATGCCTTGCGTAGAAAGATTGAGAAGTTGAATTGCTCCATCACTAGGCTAAAAAATGGTCTTTTTCATTGGAAGTCTAGTGCATCTTCACCTTGCACCTATTGTAGTGACATGGTTAGGAAGAATGATGAGCTCTGCTTTTTCTCTTGCTAGCTTAAGATCTCAAAATGAAATGTTGATATCCAATGCTTCCAAACCATGCTTAGTTTGCATTGACTTGTGCAAGGATCTTGAATGTGCTAAAACTGAAATAACCTTGCTTAAGTCAAATGCTTTGTTACCATGTGTTTCTTGTGAGTCTTTGCTTGCTGAAATTAATAAATTAAAATTGACTCACACCACATGTGTAGATGAACTTGAGCATGCTAGTGCTGAAATTGATGAGATAAATTCTAGGCCTTGTAGCTTGTGCTCTTTGAATAAAAATGCTTGCCTTACTTCTTGTGCTATTCATGATTCTTTGCTTGATGTGAATGGTGATGTTCCTTCCACCGATTTCATGTGCACATCATGCATTGATTTAGAAAAAGAAGTTTTGGCTTTGAAAGTTTTGCGCGATGATATGAGCGCTAAGTTGGTTGAGCACAATGATATGAGTGCCAACCTTGAGAAGGAGATTGAGCTCTTGCGTACCACATATGCCGAGTGCATTGAAAAGGAGATGGAAAACTTGAGAAACACTCCTTGTGGTACTTGTGACCTCCTCATGTTTGAAAATTAGGTTTTGGCCAAAAGATGCAAGAGCCTTTGTGCTAAGTCGTTTGAGTCACGCATTTCTTCCAACTCCGATGTTGATGTTTCCAAGTCTGCATCTTTGCAACCGGAGTTGAGTTCTTGTGTTGCGCGTGAGTCTTTTGACGTTAGCACTAGTGTCAAGGTTATGGATAGCTCTTTCATAGCTACTCCTAACCTTGTTGTTTCTTCGAGTGATGTCCAAGGGACTTCACTTGACAAGGGTGCTTCTCATATTTTTGGGACTCGTGCTCCCAATCCGGTTTTCCACTGCACCTTTTGCAAGAAGGATGTACATTCGCTCGATTTTGTTTTTTGCCGTGTCAAGCACGAGCGGCGTATTCGAGCTAAGGTTTTTAGGAAGCCACGTAGCCTTTTCCATGGCACGTGTGCTCCTAGTGTTGGCACCAAGTTGGTTGTTGATGCTTCTTGTTCTAAGTCCCAAGGAACTTCTCACTTGTACGAGAATGGTGTGCCTTCCAGTAGGCCTTTGTACCATTGCTCTTTGTGTGAGAAAGATGGGCATCAGGAAAGCTTTTGCTATCGGCGTGCCTAACGTTTGCGCCAAGCTCGCTCTTCTAGGAAGATGGTGGTTCATAGCCCTTCTCATGGCATGAACGCTTGTGCTCCTAGTAAGAAGCCCCTTTTTGTTGATGGGTTTTATGACTCCTTTTCTAGTGGGTTAGGTCATGATCGTGGACATGCCTCTAGTGCTTCTTCTCTTGGTCCACGTCATGCTTTTCATGGTGCTTCTATTGGTTCTTCTACAAAAACCTTGGAAGATGTTTGCCTCTTTTCCCGTGGTACGACTCGTTCTTCTCCTCGAGTTGTCCTTTTGAGGAATGCTTCAAGGGTGTTTCACAATTGCATTTGAACCAACATTTGCATCATGCTAACCCACAAGAAGTTGAGTTTGTGACCAAGTCTTGGGTTCCCAAGTATATGCTTGCTAACCCTTCGGGATCCAAGACTCGGGTTACTTTGTCCTCTTGTGTGTAGATATGAGTACGCGGGGTGGAGAACATGTGCCTGATGGAGCTTGATCTTTTAGATGTGATCAAGGTTTGATGGTTCTCTACACTCCGCTTATAATTGCCTCCAAAAAGGCCTTTGCAGTTTGGTGAGCTTTCTTATACACTCATACCTTGTACATCCATGTGCTATTTCTTGTGGTATGAGATGGTGTTTCATGTGCTCACTTGTATAGTTCTTGCATATACATTTTCTTTTGTATCTGTTTTTTTTGTTAGTCTAGCATGTGCTATCTTCTATATCATATGTCATGCTAGCTTTGTGTATAGCTTTTGTGGAATATCCACTTTTTATGCTAGCTTGTGACCCTCATGAACATTGTGCCATTGTTTACCATAATTCTTCATGAGCTTTACTTGTAGAGGTATGATGTTCATTAGGTATCTGTCGGTGTTTCGAACCCGGGGGTATGACACCAACGAGTAATGTGATCGCGTGCTCTCTTCCTGGATGGTGATGCAAGATGACACAAGGATTTATCCTGGTTCGGGCAAAGAAGGCCCTACGTCCAGCGGGGGAGGAGGTTCTTGTATTACTTGCACCTAAGTGCTTGTACAGGGGCGAATACAAGCTCAATGAGCGTGGACCGGAGTCCGGACTCGAGTGTGTACGTGTGTGGACTTGTGTGTTGCCTATCGGAGTTTGTGTGACCGTGGACTCGCGTCTTGTTCCCCTTGCGCGAAGGGCCCTGGCATCCCCTTTATAGAACAAGAGGAGGCCAGGGTTTACACAGGGTAGATATGTACAGCGCTCGATATGGTGTAGGGTAGGAATCCTGTCTTGTCGGGGCCACTGGAGCCGATGTGAGCGTCGCTGTTGAGGCGTCCTTGGGGCGTGGCCTCCATCCCGGGCGCGGACGTGATGACGTGTCGATGTAGAAGCCGTACAGCACCCATTCCGGCACGCACAGGACACGGCAAGGTCCCTCCGGATCTTGGGGTACCTGTCTTCCAATAGCATGAAAGCGGTTAGGGCTCGAGAGGCACGGAGCCGGCCTCGAGGTAGCGCCTACGGGGGGCTCGAGCCCCCGAGAGTATGGGCAAGTCCCGAGACGCCCGGGCGTATAGCGGGAACCCAGACTCCGGGGTGGGGCTCGAGCGTGCGTCACTGCAGGGCATGGCCTAACAGTGTTGTACTGATGCCTTTTTGCCCATGCTTGTGGTGAAAACGAGACTTGACTCTGCCCTGGTTACTGTGGTACACGTCGGGCTGCAGAGGACATGACTGGCGTAGGTGGAGACATTAAATGCGCGGTATGGGGCTGGCATCCGATGCCTGCGCCGCTCGAGGGAAGCATAAGCGTCTCGAGGGATAGGCTGCCGTGCCAGAGAGGCTCGAGGTCCCCGCGTGGGGTCTCGAGGTGCGGTGTTCGGCTGTGGGGGGCTCGAGCCCTATATGCTAGGACTCGAGGTTTTAGTGGAGTGCTCGCCCGAGGCCTGGCTTGGCGGGCCAACGTTGTGGGCCTCGAGGGGTTGGTCTCTTTAGGGGGTTAGGCTAGTTAGGTTTGTTATTTACCGGCGTTCTAGGTTTAACCTATTAGTTCGCGTTGATTGGGGGTACCCCTTTTGCGGACCCCCGACAGTAGCCCTCGAGCCCGTGTTCGAGTGCTTGCACTTGAGCAGGGGCTCCCGACTGGGAACTCGAAGGTTAGCTAACTTGTCTCGAGGGTTTTGTCATTCCGGGGGTGTCGTGCGAGCGACACCCGCGGGTGTAGCCCCCAAGGCCACGGGGGAGTGGTTTAAACTCCCTCGTGGGCTTTTTGCAAGTTTTAGTTGCGTTTTTTAGGTCCGGGAGTGTTGAGCCCCCGAGTTTTTTAGACCCTCTTTCGTCGAGGGGTGCCAGGCTGAACCGGCCGGCCGGCTCTTCGAGCTGTCCGGCGCGCCGGTTGCCCTGGCTTGTCATCCCGCGAGTCCTTTCGATCGGATGCGAGGTGGGATGCCTCGTACTACCACAAGCGGGCGAGTATCGAGGTTCCCGGTGAGCTGGTAACGGGGAATCCAAGTGAGACCTCGTGCCCCGTTCGATAGGGGTCGACTGTAGCCGGAGGCGATCTCATAAAGCATGGGTGCTCAGTCTGCAGGAGTGCCGGGTCCATTCGATAGGGCCCAGTGGCTCGATGCCTCCCTCCGAGGGGATCTCACTGCACGTCGTGCTCCCTGCCTTGGATACACGTGAGGGGCCTCGAGGGCTTGGCCCTCGAGTGGTGCCGCGAGTGGCGCCCCTTGGTGTCCCTGACTCGGGCGCTCGAAGCCGGCTGTCGAACCCTCTTCGAGGGCCAGCCTTCGCTGCTTCGAGACTTAGGGCCGGGGCCCGCTCTTACCTTCGTGAAGAAGCCTCCGTCGTCTGGGAATCCTTCTGCCCGTTGGGCGCGCCTTTTTAGGCGGAAACCGTCGAGGACGGCGGCGGACGCGAAGCCAGAGCGACGGTCGGGCGGGGCCCGGGTAGTGGAGCGAATGGAGAGCTGCCGCGTGTTACCCTGCATCCGGCTCGAGACGCGGTTAGGTGGGCGCATTAAATGCATGCGGTTACCTTTTTACGTCATGGGAGACCCCGCCCGTTGGGGTTTCCCCTTATAAATATCGAAAGAGGGGAAAAGGAAACCTTTTACTTTGCCTTTGCCTTCACCGCCGCCGTAGCCTTCGCGCGCCCTCTCCTTCGAGCTAGCCGATTGGGGATTTTCCGGGCCGTCCGTCCGCCGCTCAGATCCGCGCCGTCGCTGCCATGGCCGCCCAGACACAAGTGTTGCCGATCGAAGACTGGAGCCCGTCGAAGGTGACACAGAGCGAGATGGACTCGTTGGTGGCCCAGGGGCTTCTGCGCCCCAACCCGGAGGAGGGACCCGCGTGGTGGGTTATCCCGTCGGCGGAGCACCGGGAGCCGCACCTGCCGGAGGGGTACGTGGTGAGCTTCACGCGCTACCACCGTATGGGTCTCGGCGTCCCCGAGCCGCTTCATGCGGGGGCTGGCCCACCACTTCGAGGTGGAGCTGCAGCACTTCTCCCCCAACTCCATCTCGCACGCCGCCATATTCGCCGCGGTGTGCGAGGGGTACCTGAAGATGGAGCAGCACTGGGAGATGTTCGTCCATCTCTTCCGGGGCGAGCTCTTCATCAAGGCCCTAAAGCCCAGCGGGAGGCGGCTCGTGTGCATGGGCTCCCTCGCCATCACTGCAAGGGCTGGGACCTCGTCGGCCAATATCCCCCGCGAATACCTGCAATACAAGCTTTCCACCAACCAGGCCAGGTGGGACGACCATTGGTTCTATCTGCGGAATGAAGGTGGTCTTCTTCCGCAGTACACCGGCAGGGTCCTCACTCAACGCCCGGAGAAGTGGACCTGGGGCGTCGCGGCGGACAGGCAACGCCACCTGGCCCCGCTGATGAAGATGATGAAGACGCTGGTGGATGAGAAGAAGTTGACCGTGCAAGCGGTCATTTGGGCGTTCCACCAGTGAAGAGTTCTCCCGCTGGCGGACCGCCCCCTTCTTATGCACGAGATGGGGCCGAAGGCCCAGCTCGAGGTGCTTAATCGATCGAGGATGGCCGAGAGAGGCTGTCCCGGAACGAGGGCATCTCCCGGGTGTCAATCACGATCCAGGGGCCGTTCATCCCTGAGTACACCGACCTGGTCGCCATGGCACCCGACGAGGGGTGTCTCGACCTGGTAAGCCTCCCTCGAGCTGAGCTGTCCCGAGCCTCCTCCCCCTTTCTCCTCCTCCGAACCTTTTGCATTCTTCTTGTGGTTTGTCTCGTCACGCTTCTTCTTTTTTCAGGGGGCGTTTACTTGTCGCGCGTCGAGGCCCTCGTTGAGGGAGGACGCCGCGGATACTCAGGTGAGGCGCCTCTCTGCTCAGAAAGACAAGGAGAGCAAGGATGCCAGGAAGAAAGAGGAAAAAACAAAAATTGCGTCGCTTGGCTCGGGAGCAGAGACTGGCGAAGGCTCCTCACGACCGTCAGCCTGGAGACGGGTCCCCCGAGCTGAGCTCCTCGAGCTCGGAGGAGGAGAGCGATGATGAGGAGGAGAGCGACGACGAGGGGGGATGGATGCGCGCCTGAGGCGCGCGGGGGTCGTCGATGACAGGCTGACCGCTCCTCTGTGCAGGAGGGTATACTGGAGGTCCCCCGGCGAAGGAGACCGCGCAGGACGCAGCCGCGGAAGGGCGCGCCGATCACTGCCTCGTCGGGGGCCGAGGTCCGTCGAGCTCTGCACCGGACGTGCCCCCAGTCGTGAGGAAGCCCCGGACCTGGAGCGCCTCTGCCACAAAACCAACGGAGGCCGCCCCCACGTCAGCCCAGGAGGGGGGGTCTCGAGAAGGGCGAGCTCGAGGGGGGATGAGTGAAAAACGTCGGGAGGGGGTAAGGGGTCCGACAGCCGCGAGCCATCTAGGTCGGGGTCGAGCCCGAGGAGGAGCGGGCGACAGGAGGAGGTGTCGAGCCCGCGCCATCACGAGCGTCGGGGAGGGAGCCCCGGGCGTCTCGTGGCCAGGGGCGTGAGCGTCCCCGGAGTCCGTCGCCGCCACCGCCGCCGGGACACAAAAGGGATGCGGGAGGGCACGACCGCCGGCGCGAGCGCCAGAGCAAGTCCCGGAGCGGCGCCGGGGCGGGCGCCACGATGGCAGCACGAGGGAGGTGCGGTCGCCCTCCCGCGATGTGGGGGCGAGGAGGGATCTCCCACGAGGTCGAGCCACGGGAGGCGTCGGGAGCCCTCCCCCCATCCCAGCCCTGTGGAGACGGCCCAGGCGCAGGGCTCGAGCCATGGGGTGGGCTCAAAGCCCCCGAGTGGGTCCGGCGATTCCGGAAAGAAGCCCAGCCGCCGCTTTGGGTGAGCAATTTTCTTGGATCCCGTTGGTAGTGAGGCTTTACCTCATAACTTTTGATGATGCATGCCATCTCTGGTTTCTCAGGGGGAAGCGCTCCTACCAGGACGTGGACCTCGCTGTGTCCAAGCGGGCGAAGACCTCGAGCCCCGTCGAGGCACGAGCACCTCGAGGTATGGCACCCTCCTCTGCTAGAGAGGCCGCTTGGTTGGAGAAGGCTCGAGCTGCCATGGCTCGAGGAGGCCAGATGATCATCGCGAATTTTGGTGAGGCCGTCGCCATCGACCTCAGGGGTCGAGGCATTCCTCCTGGTTCTGATATCACTGTCATCTCGTATTGCAGGGGCCTCAGCTCACGGCATCGAGCCCGCCGCTACCACGCTCACTGAGGCGCTGCCCCCTCCCCCTCCTCCTCCTCCTGCGATGGCGTCTGTCGGGAGCGCCACGCCTCCCCCCGCCACAACGGCTGTTCCGGGGGAAGCGCCTGGGGCGAGCATGCCCGCCGGGGTCCAGTGTTGGGGCCGAGGAGGGAGGAGAGACTGCACCCCTCGAGGCCCAGACGGTGGAGGACCTCCTGAACGAGCTGGAGAAGGGGCCGCCCCTCGCCGCGGCTTGCCGATGGTGGAGGCGCCGAGGCGCCGGCTAGCGCTGACGACATGCAGGAGGGAATGGCTGGGGAAGAGCCGGGGCCCGTGCCGTCGGCGGCGGGCCGCAGTTGGGGCAGCTCGGGACGGAGGAGGATCTGCCCGACATCGAGCTCGGACCGACCAGTATGGCGTTCCTGACGCGCCAAGCCCGCCCCTTGCCATGGTCCCCGTCGAGCAACCGGTCCAGCGGGGGGCTCCGCGCGAGGTGCGGGCCATCTTTCGGGAGGTGGTCGAGCTCATGGCGGCAGGCGGAGCGGTCCTGCTCCGAGGAGGCGAGTCGGTCCACACAGGCGTCGGCGCCCTCGCGGGAGGGCTGAGGCGGAGCTTCAAGATCTCCGCGCTGAGCTGAGCCGGAACGCCCAAATGGCGAGCCGGCTCAACGAGGCGGAGGCGGAGGTCTGGGCGGCTCGAGGTGAGGTCGCTCGATCCAAGGAGGAGGTCGCCGCCGCTCTCGAGGCATCGAGGAAGGAGGCCGACGGACGCCCGAAGCGAGGCCACCTCCGCCCGGGCTGAAGCCGAGGGGGAAGCGAAGCAGGAGGGCCGCTGACGCCCGTGGCGAGGCCGCCACCGCCCGAACCGCAGCGGAAGCGGCGAGGGAGAAAAGAGGCCGAAGACGCGAGGAGAGTGGGTCGCCAGCCCAAGATGCCGACCGGGGGCGGCGCGGCAGGAGGTGATCCGAAAGGATCTGGCCCTTGTGGAGGCGGGCAGGCTTGATCGAGGAGCTTAGGTCCGAGAAGCTCCTCATGCTGGCCGAGAAGCACAGGCTCGAGCAGCGCACTGAGGGCCTGAAGCGACCTCGCCGCAATGGGGCAACATTGCGACGGGGAGGCTTACACCTTGTCCTTGTTTGGGTTTCGAAGTTTTTTGTTACGCCGCAGTCTCATTCTTCCTCGTTCGTTGCGCAGGGGTCGAGGAGCTCCGCGGGACGAATCAGGCTCTCTTGGACCAACTCCAAGACGAGACGATGGTGGCGGAGCGGGCTCGCACCTCCCTCGACCGGCTCGGCCCCATGTGGGGTGCTCCTCCAGTGGCTGAGTGGCCCAGAAGGTGCGGTGGCCCGAGGCGACGCCTTGTGCTACCTCGACGCAGCCGCGCGGGACCATGTCCGGCAAGCTCTCCATCACGGCGTAAAGCAGACGCTCTGGCTTCCGCTTCCCGGTCCACGTTGTCAACAACGGCTTCATCGAGATCGAGGGGAAGGACGAGGAGTGGAACAACCGCCGTGTCGACAAAATTTGGAGAAGATGGAGAGGCCGGGGACGTCGCTCGCGAAGATCTTCGAGGAGGACGTGCTGTGCCTTCTGACGCCAGCAGCGGTGTCGAGGGCCTCCTCCTTCGAGCTCGGGTGTCGAGGCTGAGCCCGCCGTGGAAGACCTCGGGGAGGAGTACCACACCGACGAAGATTAGGGCCTGCGTGCCAAATTTGGGCGTCGAGGCCCCTGTGAGAATTTTATGACATGGATGAGGGTCCATCGAGATTCGTACGTATATAAGACTTGTTTGTTTAAAGGAGTTGTTTTCCTTTCAAATGCATTTGACCACTTCTCTTTGCTGCAAGCTCGAGTTTCTGCTAACTTAGTCTGTTCCTTCGATACGTCGCGAGCCCCTCTAGGGGAGGCGTAGGCAGGGCACCGTAGCCCGGGGGCGTAGGTGGCCGTCAACGTCGACGCCTCCCGACTTTTGGAGGCTCGAGGTATTTTAGGATTTAGGCGTCGCTAGTTCACTCGGGGCACGGGTCGAGACGAGGGTCAAATTTTTGAAAAGAAAACGTGCATTTTTTCCGGAGTGTGGGGGCGGTTACCCCCTTGTCAGGCCCGAGGAGGCCGACCCTGAGCAAAGCAGGGTCGAGGCTACTTAAGATGCTAAGCAAAATGAAAGACAATGCACGAGTTGTTCATTCATTTTGAGCGTGTTTGTACAAAGCAACAAGATGAGTGAGGCCTCGAGGCCTTTTAAGGGTAGAAAGCGACCGTAGTTGTGATATGTTCCACGCGTTCGCCAGGATCCTGCCTTGACCGTCGTAAAGGCTTGTACGTTCCTGGCTTGAGTACTTCAGCTACGGGGTATGGGCCCTCCCATGGAGGGGTAAGCTTATGGCGCCCTCGATTGTCTTGCAGCCGTCGAAGCACGAGGTCCCCCACCGCCAGGCCAGGTATCTTGCGCACGTGCTTGTCGTCCAAAAGGGTAGCGTCGAAGCGTTTGCTGGTGGTAGCGCGCGGAGTTGATGAGCGCACGTCTCGGGCCTCCTCGAGCTGGTCCTTGGCGTTGGCGAGCCTCTCGTCGTTGGTTTGCTCGTTGTAGGCTCGAAGGCGAGGGGAAGCCGTACTCGAGGTCCGTAGGCAAGACAGCCTCGGCGTCGTAGGTTTGGAAGAACGGAGTGAACCCGGTGGGCTCGACTCGACGTAGTCCTGAGGCCCCACAGCACCGAGGGGAGCTCTGCGCCCACCCCTTTCCGCAATTTTTTAGGGTCTGAACAGCCTCGGCTTCGCCCATGGAGTATCATGCCGTTGGCGCGCTCGACCTGCCCGTTGCATTGGGTATGCGACCGAGGCCCAGGTCACGCGAATGCTGTTGTCGTCGCAAGAAGTTGGGTGAATTTTTTGCCCGTGAATTGGTGTGCCATTGTCGGTGATGATGACGTTAGGCACCCCAAACTGGTACATGATGTTGGCGATGAACTCGACAGCCTTCTCGGAGGTGGGGTCGCCTATCGGCTTAGCCTCGATCCAGTTGGTGAACTTGTCGATGGCCACAAGTATGTGTGAGTGCCCTCCACTTGTTTTTTTGAGGGGACCTACAAGGTCGAGCCCCCAAACGGCGAATGGCCAAGTAATTGGGATCATCTGCAAGGCATGTGCAGGTTGGTGCGTCTGCTTGGCGTAGAATTGACACCCATGGCATGCACGGACCAAGCGCTTGGTGTCTCCAATGGCGGTCGGCCAATAGAAGCCTTGGCGGAAGGCGTTCCCAACCAGGGTCCTTGGCGCTGCGTGGTGGCCGCAAGCCCCCGAGTGCATGTCGTCGAGGAGCTTGCGTCCTTCGAGGGGATGCAGCGCTGAAGGATCCCGTCGACTTTCGGTCGTCGCCGACGTTCCCATTCGTCGTCGTAGATGACGTAGGTCTTGGCCCTTCGAGCGATGCGTCGGGCCTCCATCTTGTCTTCTGGTAGCACGCCTTGCGTTAGGTAGTCGAGGTAGGGCGCCCACCAGTCGAGGGGTCGTGGTGAAGAAGAGGCGGGTGCGTCGACCTACATCACCTCAGCGGATGTCGAGGGGTCATTCCCGAGGGGTGGCGTTGAAAGTCGAGCCCCCGTGTCTAGCTCGAGGGGTGGCGTCGAGGGGCCAGCCCCCGGGTCGATTTTGACGTATGGCTCGAAAACGTCCCTCGAGAAGACGTCTGGTGGAACCGTGCGCGCGCGTGGACGCCAACTTTGCCAGCTCGTCTGCGGCCTCGTTGTACTTTCGAGCTATGTGGTTGAGCTCGAGGCCGTAAAACTTATCTTCTAGCTTGCGCACCTCCCCGCAGTATGCCTCCATCTTGGGATCGATGCAGCTTGAAGCCTTCATAACCTGGTTGATGACGAGCTGCGAGTCTCCTCGGGCGTCGAGGCATCGGACCCCGAGCTCGAGGGCGATGCGCAGCCCATTGACGAGGGCCTCATACTCGGCGACGTTGTTGAGGGCGGGGAAGTGCAAGCGTAGCAGGTAGCGCATGTGGACTCCGAGGGGTGAGACAAAGAGCAGGCCCGCGCCTGCCCCCGTCTTCATGAGGGATCCGTCGAAGTACATGGTCCAGAGCTCGGCTTGAATCTGCGCCGGCGGGAGCTGAGTGTCGGTCCATTCAGCAACGAAGTCTACCAACGCTTGCGACTTGATGGCTTTCGCGGGCGTAGGTGATGGTCTCCCCCATTAGTTCGGCGGACCACTTGGCGATGCCCCGTGGCCTCCCGATTGTTGATGATTTCACGAGGGGGAAGGACGACACCACTGTTACGGGATGAGCGAGGAAGTAGTGCTGGAGCTTGCGCCTTGTGACGATGATGTCGTAGAGCAGCTTCTGGATGTGCGGGTACCGGACCTTGGCCTGGCCTAGACAGTACCTCACTGGTGAAGTACACCGGCCGTTGGACCGGCAAGTGCATGACCCTCCTCGTGCCTCTCGACGACTATGACCGCGCTGACCACCTGAGTGGTTGCGGCCACATAGAGGAGGAGAGGCTCGGGGGAGTCGCCACCTTCGGCTAGTTGCGGAGGCACGAGGATTGGTGCGGAAGTCAGCAACCCCTTCAACTTGGTTAAGGCTTCCTCGGCTTCGGTAGTCCACGCGAAGTGTTCCGTCTTCTTTAGCAGGCGGTAGAGGGGTAGCGCTTTTTCCCCTAGCCTCGAGACGAATCTGCTGAGAGCGGCTAGGCAGCCTGTCACTTTCTGCATGCCCTTGAGGTCTCGAATGGGGCCATCCTCATGATTGCTGAGATTTTTCGGGGTTGGCCTCGATCCCCCGTTGTGAGACAATGTAGCCAAGTAGCATGCCTCGAGGCACACCAAAGACGCACTTCTCGGGGTTGAGCTTTACATTCTTGCCCGGAGGCACTCGAACGTGGTCTCGAGGTCGCTGATGAGGTTCCTGACTTTTTGGTTTTAATCACGATGTCGTCGACGTAGGCCTCGATGGTTTTGCCTATGTGCTCGCCAAAGATACGCTGCATACATCGTTGGTACGTTGCCCCGGCGTTTCGAAGACCGAAGGGCATTGTAACGTAGCAATACATACCAAATGGCGTGATAAAAGAGGTTGCGAGTTCGTCGGATGTTTTCATCTTAATTTGGTGGTAGCCGGAATATGCATCAAGGAACGAAAGCACTTCGCACCCAGCAGTGGAATCGACAATCTGATCAATTCTAGGTAAAGGAAATGGAACTTTTGGACATGCTTTATTCAGACCAGTGTAGTCTACACACATCCGCATTTTTCCATTCTTTTTTCTTAACTAGTACAGGCTTAGCTAGCCACTCTGGGTGAAATACCTCCTTGATGAACCCGGCCGCCAAAAGCTTGTGCACCTCCTCGCCGATGATCCTGCGCTTCTCCTCGTCGAAGCGGCGCAGGCGTTGCTTCACCGGTCTGGACCCGACCCGGATTTCCAAGGCGTGCTCGGCGACTTCCCTCGGTATGCCCGGCATGTCCGAGGGGCCCCATGCAAACATGTCGATGTTTGCGCGGAGAAAGTCAACGAGCACTGCTTCCTATTTAGGCTCGAGGCTGACACTGATGGCCAGCGTCTTGCCATTGGTCGAGGTCGGGTCGATGGGTATCCTCTTCGTGTGCTCCACCGGCTCGAAGGTGCCAGCGTGGCGCTTCGTTTCAGGGGCCTCCTCGGTGGCCAGGGCGGCTAGGGCCTCGAGCGAGTCGAGCTGGACGTTTGCCTCCCCACGCTCGACGCACTCCACGTCGCAGTGGTACGCGTGCTCGTAGGATGTGTCGACGGTGATGACCCCTTTTGGCCCCGACATTTTGAGCTTCAAGTACGTGTAGTTGGGAACCGCCATGAAGTTGGCGTAGCCTGGCCGGCCGATGATGGCGTGGTAGGTCCCCTGGAATCCAACCACCTCGAAGGTGAGCGTCTCCTGGCGGAAGTTAGCCGGCGTGCCGAAGCAAACCGGCAGGTCGATGCGTCCTAGGGGGTGGGCCTTCTTCCCTGGTACGACTCCGTGGAATCCCCGACGCTGGGTCGGAGCTGACCCTCTGAAATCCCCAGGAGGTCGAGGGTCTCGAGGTATATGATGTTGAGGCTCGAGCCCCCATCCATCAACACCTTGGAGAACCGTACGTCGACGATGATGGGGTCGACGACGAGAGGGGGGCGGGTTTATGACACGGTCTGGATGGTCATCACGGTCGAACGTGATCGGCGCATCAGACCAGTCAAGGTACCGGGGGGCGTCGTGGCCGAGTGCAAAGATCTCCCGGCGTTCCTTCTTTCTTTCTCGAGCTGAGAGCCCGACGGTCGGCCCCCCGCAGATCATGTAGCAGTCGCGCACCGGGGGGAAGTTGCCGTCCGCGTCCCCTCCGCCGCGCCGATTGTTATCCTTGCCCTTAGGCGCGTCTTCTCTCTTATCGCCGAGCTTAGAGTAGTAGCCTTTCAACAATCGACAGTCCTTTAACTTGTGATTTATGGGGCCCCTATGATAAGTGCAGGGGTCCTCGAGCATCTGGTCAAAAACAGCCCCGTCAGGGGGCCTCGGGGCTTCTTAGGCTCGAGGGCGCCTGCGAGCACTTCTTCGTCGTCGTCGTCATTGGCGTCGCGCTTCGCCTTCTGACCTTTGCGTTTGCTCTTCTTCTTTTTGTTGCTGTTATTGTTGTCGTTCTTGGCGTCGTTGCCTTTGTTCGAGCCCTCCGGCGCGGCCACCGCCTTACCTTTGTCCGTGAAACGGCCAAAGAAGGCCCCCACTGCCTCGTCGCCTGAGGCAAAGCTGGTGACACGATCCATCAGGTCCTCGACCGTCTTGGGACGGTAGCGTCCTAGCTCATGAACTAGCTCTTGGCATGTCGTGCCCGCGAGGAACGCTGAGATGACGTCCTCATCAGGCACGTGGGGGAGCTCGAGGCGCTGCTTCGAGAACCGTCGAGCAAAGTCGCGGAGGGGCTCGTCCGCCGCCTGCCTGCAACGCCGTAGGTCCCAGGGGTTGCCTGGGCGCACGCAAGTCCCCTTGAAATTCCCGTCGAAGACCCTGACTAGGTCGGCCCAGTCGTCGATCCGATCCGGCGGGAGCCCCTCGAGCCACCGGCGGGCGGTGTCCGAGAGGTAAAGTGGGAGTTGGCGTATGATCACACGGTCGTCGTTCTTCGCTCCGCCCAGTTGGCAGCCTAGGCGGAAGTCCGAGAGCCAGAGCTTGGGCTCGACCTCCCCGTCATACTTCACGATGTTGGTCGGCGGTCGGAAGCGGTCAGGGAGGGTTGAGCTGCGGATGGCCCGGCTGAAGACTCTGGGGCCCGGGGGCTCGAGGACTTGCCGGTCCTCGTCGCTGTCGTAGCGCCCCTCGATGGGCGCTATAGCCGCGCTCTTGGGCTCCCTTGTCCTTGCGCCGTCGGTTGATGTCATTACGGGCGTCATTGGGGTCTCGAGGTGGCCGGTTGTCGATGATCCGTTCGCGGACTGGCCTAGCTCGAGAGGCGTCAGGTTGGTGGACGGATGCCTCGCGCTCGTTGCGGGCGTGTCCGCCGGCTTCACCGAGGCTGCTCCGCGCTGGCGTGACGCCGAGCTCTCGGCCTGCTGCACAGCGGCTGTCTCGAGGAGGTTCTTCATTTCCCCGAGCATGCGCCTGGCGTCAGGGTTGGAGACGGCGGGTAGATCACAGAGCAGCATCGCCGCCGCCACCACGTTCTGCCCGGCTCGCGGGAAACGCGCCTCGGGGCGTGCTGGCGCCCCGTCCTCGAGGATCTCCGGTGGACTCTCGATAACGAGGCTGGGCTGGTGGTCTTGTGCTAGGGTTTTCTCGAGCTGTAGCAGGCGTTGTCGGTCCTCCTCAGCCTTGGCGATGGCCTCCCGCAGCTGCGCGAGCTGCGCCGCTCGGTCGTCGCTGTGCTGGGATGGTGCAGCCGGTGCGGGGGGTTCGTTCCTCCCCTGAACGCGTGACCCGGCTGCGGCAGCCACGTCTCCGGGCCCTTGAGGTTGAGCGCCGCCTGGTGTCATTGTCGCCGTCGCCCTCGGCATCGTCCGCGACCCCCTCGAGCTGGAAACACTCCCTGGTAGGGTCCCAGAGGTCAGGGTCATGGTAGTCGTACTCATCGGAGTCGGAGCTGGTGATACGCGCCGCCTTGGCTTGTGCCGGGTTGCAGCTCGCGGTACCACTCCCCGAAGGTGGCTTGACGAGGTGGTCCGACGGCTCATGAGAGGCCGCCGTCGACGCGCGCGGGGTGGACAATCTCCAGGTTGGCCATGGCCTGCAGTAGCACGCCCGGGCGCTCCTCCTGGTATGCGGCGGTCGGCCCCGACTGCGCTAGTTGAGCTAGCGGGCGTAGGCTGCCGCGGAGCTGTCGAGGCCGAACGGGAACTACGGCGTCGAGCGCGGTACACCCCGTGCGGGAGGAGGCTCGGAGGCGTCGACGGAGCACGGCTCGGGGGCCTCTGTCCTGGCTCCCGGTCCGTGCGCGTGACAAACGTGACATCGCCGGGGGAGTGCGCACGCGCCCTGGAAGTCCCCGGCCGCGCGCCGGGCGGTTTCCCTCGGGGACCCTGCGCCGGCTACGGGACGTGGGTGTTTTGCCGCGGCACCGCCTGTGCCCGGCGACGATGGTGACGACGGCGCCGCTCACGAGGTGGCGACGCAGTGGTGGTGCGCGCGACGTGCCACGCTCCTCGCACGGGGTGGCGTGACGCGCCCTCCACTCGGCCCTCCGTGGAGAGCAAGGTCAGCTCGTTGCCGTTGCCGGTGGCCAGGAACTCGAGGCTCCCGAACCAGATGACGGCACCGGCAGAGAACGAAGGAGTCGAAGCAGCCATGCAGGAAACAGTGAGAAACCGACTCGACACGCGAAGGCCCCTACCTGGCGCGCCAACTGTCGGTGTTTCGAACCGGGGGTATGACACCAACGAGTAATGTGATCGTGTGCTCTCTTCCTGGATGGTGATGCAAGATGACAAGGATTTATCCTGGTTCGGGCAAAGAAGGCCCTACGTCCAGCGGGGGAGGAGGTTCTTGTATTACTTGCACCTAAGTGCTTGTACAGGGGCGAATACAAGCTCAATGAGCGTGGACCGGAGTCCGGACTCGAGTGTGTACGTGTGTGGACTTGTGTGTTGTCTATCGGAGTTGTGTGACCGTGGACTCGCGTCTTGTTCCCCTTTGCGCGAAGGGCCCTGGCATCCCCTTTTATAGAACAAGAGGAGGCCAGGGTTTACAACAGGTAGATATGTACAACGCTCGATATGGTGTAGGGTAGGAATCCTGTCTTGTCGGGGCCACTGGAGCCGATGTGAGCGTCGCTGTTGAGGCATCCTGGGGCGTGGCCTCCATCCCGGGTCGCGGACGTGATGACGTGTCGATGTAGAAGCCGTACAGCACCCATTCCGGCACGCACAGGACACGGCAGGTCCCTCCGGATCTTGGGGTACCAGTCTTCCAATAGCATGAAAGCGGTTAGGGCTCGAGGGGCACGGAGCCAGACTCGAGGTGGCACCTACGGGGGCTCGAGCCCCCGCGAGTATGGGCAAGTCCCGGACGCCCGGGCGTATAGCGGGAACCCAGACTCCGGGGTGGGGCTCGAGCGTGCGTCAGTGCAGGGCATGGCCTAACAGTGCTGTACTGATGCCCTTTTTGCCCATGCTTGTGGTGAAAATGAGACTTGACTCTGCCCTGGTTACTGTGGTACACGTCGGGCTGCAGAGGACATGACTGGCGTAGGTGGAGACATTAAATGCGTGGTATGGGGCTGGCATCCGATGCCTGCGCGCTCGGGAAGCATAAGCGTCTCGAGGGATAGGCTGCCGTGCCAGAGAGGCTCGAGGTCCCCGCGTGGGGTCTCGAGGTGCGGTGTTCGGCTGTGGGGGGCTCGAGCCCTATATGCTAGGACTCGAGGTTTTAGTGGAGTGCTCGCCCGAGGCCTGGCTTGGCGGGCCAACGTTGTGGGCCTCGAGGGGTTGGTCTCCTTAGGGGGTTAGGCTAGTTAGGTTTGTTATTTACCGGCGTTCTAGGTTTAACCTATTAGTTCGCGTTGATTGGGGGTACCCCTTTTGCGGACCCCCGATAGTATCACTTTTCAGGTGCTAGTTTTGGTTAGCTACATGTATCCTGTTGATATGAATAGGTTGAGCACTAGCTTTTCCACACTTTTATCATGTTACATGCTTTTGGATCTATTGCTATCATTATCTTGCATTGTAGCATGTGTTGAGGTTTAGGCTGTGTTTGGGTTAATCATGCTCTAGGCTGCATTTTGCTCCATAGTGCTTTATCCTGTTGCTTGGTAGTCATGTCTAGTTTAAAGTTCAGATCTCCTTGCGGTATCATTCATAGGTAGATCTCCTTTTGTTGAGAGTTCACCTTATGCTTATTATGTGACTAACCGTTTTGTGGAGACCTTGAGGTCACACTGGACAAGACAATGCCTTGTGTTTTCTTCTGCTTTTGAGTGTGCAGGAGAACAAGAGCCTGGAGAGAGCATTTCGGCTCATGGACCCGATCCACGACTTGGGGTTCCGTTCAAGCAGCATCTCCAGCGAGCACTAGCTGCACCTATGGGAGGGACAGCATCAGGTGAGGGGAGATGACTTCGGCGAGGCAGGCGCCCCGGAGACTTCAGCTAATTCAGGCGTCCCCTCGGGTATCACACAAGCAGGCGGTCAAGCGCATCATGAGTTACCTCCGACACACTTCTGAGTTTGGATTTTGGTACTCCTCTTCTTCGACCTCTTTCTGCTGTGTGGTCTTTTTGATGTGGATTCTGCTGGCTGTTCGCTTGAGCATTTCTTGGCTCTTCTCTTGTGAGTTTGGTGTGTGTTTCCCTTTTAGTTGGGGAAGCATTTTGCTTGTTGTATCTTAGTTGGACTTGTTCGATACCCTTTGTGTTGGGTTTTTCCTTTTTAGGCTAGTTTTGCTTTGATTTTGATAGACTAGTTTTTGCATGCATTTCATCATGTATTAGTGCATTTTAGAGCTTTATGTTTAGAGCAATGAGAATGAGATTATGCTCTTTTTGGTATGCCTGCTTATTTTTGATGATGCTTGTAGCTTAGGCTCTTTTTGATCACTTGATACATGTTATGAGCTAAGCTATTTTTGCAAATGGTGAACTTGATTAATCAACTATGAAACCTTTAATTTGTTCACCATTGAGATTGACAACTAGCTTGGGTAGGATGTGTTGAGATCACTTGTGCTATCTTTGTATGCTAGGTTGCTATGTCTCTTGCACTGAGTCATTCACTTGCTTGGATTGTTCATATTTACATTGTGCTTAAAATTTGATCCAAGTATTTGTGAAATGAAAAGATCGAGATGGGATTGCATGTGTCAGCACCTCACGGTATCGAGACTGTTTCTCATTGCACAATTGAGTTAAACTTGAGCCGTGTAGTGTAAGACCGAAACCGGTGCTTAAGCTTCCAATTGCTTTTCTTGAATAGGCTTAGCCCGGTTGAAAAGTTAGGCAATGACCATGCTTGTTAACCTCTCGCAATCACAATGTTTTTTAATATGAACTTATGTTAATACCGCTGCAATCTCTGATAAAAATTTGAAAATAACACAAGTTTATGCTTCATTCTATGCATGATGATTGAACTTTGCTAGGGGTAGTTCAACCTTTTATACTTGAGTAGCACTTGCCGATTTCCTGTCTATTCATGCTAAGTGCTATTTAGTGGTGGACTCCGTTACAAATGGCTTCAAAACTGCTCATATGCTTAATTGGTTCATATTTCGTATTCATTTGATCAGTTTGAACCTTTGCTAGCATTTGTTTTGGTTGCTACACTTTCAGGGCAGCACCCTTTTTGAGCATCTTTTTATTCTGATTGCTATAAACTTGAAGCTGTTGCATGTGCATATCATGCATTTTTAGCTTAGTGGTTCATACCCCCCCAGCCTCCGATACACCTTGTGATTACTCCCATGTGCAGTTGGTTGATGACTTATCTTGTGTTTGTGTCAACTTTGTAAAGAAATGTCAAAACCCCTCACCATGTTCCCTTTTGTCAAGGGGAGAAGCTGTTTGCAAGGGGGAGCTTGAGTGTTGGCTCGAAAGGGGAGAGTCATGCATTTTGGGGAGAGCTTTGAGCTAGGGGGAGATTAGCTCTTTTATGTTCTTCTTCAATTGGTATAGCTCTTTTATGGGTTTCAATTGGTATCCTTCATAGTGAGCTTTGGTGCATAGCTTTGTGTGTAGGGTTTGCCTTCAGGAGGAGTCGCTTTGTCTTGCTGCTTCTCCGCGTGCTCCAAGTGTTTGTGCTCCATTTAGTGTTGAGCTTCTTTTTGTGTTTTCTCAGTCGGTATCGAGCCTGCTAGTTGTGTTTGCGGATACATGGGTGTATGCCGAGTCTCTGAGTGATGAGTGATTGTCAACGGGTTTGATGCGCATGTTCTTTGGCTTGTGTTGTGCAGGTGTCGAGCACGGAGACAGTGATCGAGGGCAAGGTGAAGGTCAAGTTGAGACGTGCCGTGCCGACGGACTGGGTGCGATGAAGGATGGGCGTGCCGTGCGGCGGACGTGCCATGCCGATGTATCGAGTAGTGAAGGACGGACGTGAGGCTTGGACTGAGGGACCGGAGTGCCTGAGGATCAGCTGTGGTGGCTGGCAAGCCTGGGACAGCGACGAGCGGAGACTTGCGGGGCACGGTGTTGCTCGGGTCGAGGACCTGGGGACACGTGTCGGTGGACGGGGTGCACGGGCGGTGCATCCCCTCTACAACTCCGGTTTGGTGGTTGAGCCAGGGAAAAACCACCGGGTGGACGGTTTCCGAGTTTGGGCCTCAAAACTCGGGTGCTCGGTTTCCAGGTTGAGCCACAAAACCTGGGCGCGGATGGTTTCCGAGTTTGGCCACAAAACTCGGGTGATGGGCCGGTTTCCGAGTTTGGGCCTCAAAACTCGGGCGCTGCGGGTTTTGAGTTTGGGCCACAAAACTCAGGCTGGAGGCTGGTTTCTCGGTTTGGGCCTCAAAACCGGGGGTTGCTGGAAAAGGCTGGTTTCCCGGTTTGGGCCACAAAACCGGGGGTGCAGAGCGAGGGCGGCACGTGGCGGCGATCCAGAGGTTGCGTCGAGGCAACGCTTCGGTTCGAGCGGGCGTGGCCGTCGGATCTACCTACCACCGCTGGGTTGGACCAGAATAGCCTTAGGGTTTAGCTGGTTCGCTCTGTAATTAGTTTAGAGAGGGGTAGAGTAGGAAATAGGCTTAGTCTAGGTTAGTATAAGTAGTCCAGGGGAGACACCCTCCTCCATATCTCAGTTATCCCAGTTTTAGCCATCTCATTTGCTTCCTGCACTTAGGGTTTCCTGCTCTCCCATCCCCTGCTGTAGCTGAGATCCGCAGAGAGATTTGCAACTCTGTGTACTGTTGATTTTGAGGAAAGGAGGCCGTAACCTCCTTGTCGTAGCGTGTGTTTGCGCTTCGGCTCGCAATTCGTGGGTGTGATTCGCGTTTTGTTCGTGTTCTTCGCGGAATCCTTTTCCCCACGATTTTCCCGTCGCTTGATCTCTTTGCTCGGTTCATCTTTTGCAAATCCGTTGAACCAAGTTGTTCTAGATCGTGAGGCACTTCTTTCCACCGAAGGAATCATCCTCTAACCTCACGGTCTAGGAGATCGATCGATTTTTAGGTTTCGGGTCAAGTTTTCTTCCTTCCCCGAAATTCTTCGATTCACCGATTTGGAGATAGGTTCGAGCCATGATCTCTTAGAGATAGCTCACTATACTCCTTGTGACTCATCTCACCAAGTTTGATTCCTAGAGGAATTGTTTTGGGTGAGATAGAGGCAAATCGGTGGACGAACGAGGCTGCTGCGAGTCGACCGGACGCTCAGTCGGGGTGACCGGATGCTCGGTCCGTGAGTCCGGTCGATGAACAACACGTAGCCATGTTCTTCACTTTGACCGGACGCTCTGTTCACGTTTTGACCGGACGCACCGCTTCCACTATTCATCGTGCTTGTTCGCTTCTGACCGGACGCACTGGTCTCGACCGGACGCTCCGTACTCGTGAGTCCGGTCGCGAACAGTAAGGTTCCAGAGCCGATTTTTGTTGACCGGACGCGTCCGGTCCCTGCTGACCGGACGCTGGCCAGAGTCCGGTCGATCCAGTTTCGCGCGTTTTCGTTCGCGGTTCGCTCGTTCTTGATCGGATTCGAGTTCCGTCTTTCGCGTTGGCTTTCTACGGTTGTCTAGTGTCCCGCTGTGCTTCTAGGGAAGCATCCACCCTACATCTAGGGTCGTGGACATTAGCAAGCTCTAGGGTTCGCTCTTGGGGTTGATTTTGGGACAGTGGCATCTAGTTTCCGTAAGGAAATTTTGAAGCTCCCATTCACCCCCCCTCTGGTCGCTTTCGGTTAGCTTCTCGGTCCTTCAATTGGTATCGGAGCGGGTTAAGGATCTTCCACCTTAGCCGGTTCCAGATCCACCGGAGGCGACATGGATCGTGGCGTGGGCAAACCGCCGTTTTTCGATGGGACGAACTATGCGTATTGGAAGATACGTATGTCGGCCTATCTGCAGAGCTTGGGCGCTTCTATCTGGGATATTTGCAACTCTGCCGATTACGTGGTCCCTGGCTGCCCGTGTGACTCAGCAGCAGATCGATGAGCACGAGGCCAATAGCCGAGCCCGTAATGCGCTCTTTTCATGTTTGAGCGCTGGAGAGTTTGACCGCTTTTCTCACCTCTCTACGGCTCGGGAGATTTGGGGCCACCCTCATGCGCTTTCATGAGGGCACCTCTCAAGTCAAAACCCGGCTCTACGAGTCGTACAAGCGTGAGTATGAGAACTTTCGACATCAGCCTGGCGAGAGCATAGAAAGTTTTATTCGCTCGCTTTCAGGTGATTGTCAACAGGATGAGGGCTAACAAGGAGCAGTTGCCTTTTGACGATCACGAGCGTGCTTTGAAGCTCTTGCACACTCTTGATCGGTCGGTGTGGGATTCTAAGGTTCAGGCGATCATCGAATCCCCGAACTATGAGACCCTCACTTGCGACGAGCTCTTCAGTAAGCTCAAGTCCAGTGAGATTGATGCTATGGCGAGGGCTTCTTTTGAAAATCCTTCTCGCCCGTCCATGGCTTTGGTTTCCGGCTCTTCCTCTAACCCTTCAGCTGGCTTTGCTCTTTCCTGTCTCTTTTCTGTTACAGAGGACCAGCTAGAGACGTTGGGAGACGACGAGTTGGCTTTGCTTGCCAACCGGTTCTCGCGGTTCCACAACAACCGCATGAACTGCCGTCGTGGAGGAGGACGCACGGGATGCTACGAATGCGGAGACCCCGACCACTTCATCGCCAACTGCCCCAAGAAGAACAAGCATTCGGGGAAGGGCGATCAAGGGCGCAAGCACGACTCCAAGTACAAGGAGAAGTACGTCCCCCGCGAGGCACAAGCGGAGGGGCGGCTTCGACAAGGAGTACATCAAGAAGAAGTACTTGGAGAAGGCCCAGGCTGAGCAGCGTGCGTTCTTCGCCACGCTCAGCGACGTCGACGGCTCGGATGACGACTCCGCTTCATCAAGCGACGACGAGTCCAAGAAGAAGAAGCTAGAGGACAAGTTCAACGGCTTGTGCTTCTTCGCCGGCGACGGAGGCTTGTGTACCATGGCGCTCGGAGATGAGGTCGGAGGCGAGCTGGAACATACGCCTCGGAACGACGACGACGACGACACCTCCCAGGTATCTCTCACCTACGACGAGCTTTCCTCTGAGGTAGAGAAGCTGACCGCTGCCCTCCTTAGCCAAGATAACTGCTTAGGCGTGCCGCTAGAGAGCGCAAGGAGTTCAGGCAGAAGTGGGAGGACACGGTGAAGGAGCTTGAGGTTCGCTCGGTCCACCGTGGTTGTGTCGGAGGAGGCGGAGTGTGAGTCGTGCACCGCGCACATGACTGACCTTCTCACCTTGAGAGGTAAGTATGTTGCGTTGGTAGGAGAGCTAGATGAGCTGAAGGCTAGACCTTCTCTGTTGGGGTGCATGCAAGACCTGTCCCGTCTTGCAATCTGAGTTGGCAGAGAAGAATGCCAAGATGTGTCTCTTGAGGAGGCCAACTCAGGTAGCACTGGTGTGGCGAGGTGCGTTTTGTGCGAGGGCTTGGAGCTGGAGATTGCCAATGTGAAGCATGGCAAGATGCAAACCGAGGAGGAAAACACATACCTTCGGACCATCTTGTCATGGGTCTCCTGTAGTGAGCCGCAGCTCGGGATGATGATCTCCCAATTCAGCGAGCTGCTGGGGCTCCTGGTGTAGGTTTTGCTCAGGGTGTTGATCTTTCTGCTTTTGGGGAAGATTGGAGAGTCGAGTGGTTTGAATCCATGTGAGAAGCCTAACTCCACCACTACTCCCAAGCTTGCCAAACTTCCACCCAAAGAGCCTGCCAAGCCTACCACCAAAGATGGTATGGTTGAGGAACCCTCGAGAGCTCCTCCCAAGAACCAAATTTGGGCACCCAAGCCAAACCACCTCAAGAACAAGCTTGATACAATGCCACCCATTAGAGAGGAGTGTTTGCCTCAGAAGGGCAAAGTGAACCACACCCACAGCCCTGGTCACCAACAACCCCCTTTGCGTGCGGTGAGGTACCAGTGTGATTTCTGTGGGAGGGATGGTCACTTGATCGAGTTCTGTTTCCGGCGCAAGCGGGAGGCGCGCCGTGCTCGGGAGATGGAGAACCCGGACATGTACCATCCAGCTCATGGTGGACATGTGCCGAAGGCTCAGGGGAGAGCTGCTAGGTCCGGACATCAAGGTCCCCGGCCTAGGCAGGAGATGAGAGCCCCTAGGAGGGAGACTAGGCCTAGAGGTCCAGCACCTCAGGTTGTTAGGCCTAGGCAGGAGAGAGCTCCGAGGAGAGACGCTAGAGCAGTTGAGCCCCAGGCTCCTAGGCGTAGATCTCGTAGAGAGCGTGCCCGACGGGGTCCTGCTTTTGCAGGTAATGGACCCCGTGGCGGAGGCTTTGTTGAGCGCTTTCCCCCACCGCAGTTTGAGTACCGCGGTGAGCGCTTCTTCCCTAGCGGACCACGTTTTCCTCAGCGTGGTGATCGCTTCCCCCCGTAGACAGGCTAGGAATAGTTTTTACACTGACCGTTCTTTGAGCAGCCGGCCCAACACTGGTATTCTCCTTACTTCACTAACCCCAGTGTTGGACCGTATGCTCACCCCATGTCTTTTTATTGATGTAGGTAAGACGGTTGGAGGACATTTGGTTGGTGGATTCCGGTTGTTCGATGCACATGACCGGAAACCCCAAGTGGTTCTCCAGCCTTAGTCCAGTCGCCGGAAAGGAGTACATAACCTTCGGCGACAAGAGCAAAGGTAAAGTTTTATCCCGAGGCTCCGTGCGGGTTAATGAGCACTTTGTGTTGCGCGATGTTGCTCTTGTTTCTAACCTGCATTTTAACTTGCTTTCTGTTTCGCAACTTTTTGATGAAGACTATGAGATTCGTTTAAAACCGAACCTTAGTCGCATCCTAGATCCTCAGGGCGATCTTGTATGTCTGATTTTGCCGTTTGGGAAAGTTTTTCGCGCGAATTTCTCGGAGTCGTTTGGATCTTCTCGTTGTCTCTTTGCTAATCCTTCTTCTTCCGATCTTTGGAAGTGGCATAGGAGGCTTGGTCACTTGAGTTTTGACTTGCTTGCAAGACTTAGCTCACTTGGCCTAATCCGAGGATTGCCCAGGCTTTCGATGGAAAAGGATTTGGTATGTCACTCTTGTAGACACGGGAAGATGGTTGCCGCTCCCCACCATCCAGTGACTCAGGTCATGACCAAGCGCCCTGGAGAGCTTTTGCACATGGACCTTGTTGGTCCGGCTCGGGTGAGCTCGGTTGGTGGCAAGTGGTATGTTTTGGTTGTTGTTGACGACTTTTCGAGATATTCGTGGGTCTTCTTTTGACTGAGAAGACTGAGACTTTCTCCTTCGCTCGCAATCTGATTTTGCGTCTTCAGAACGAGTTCCCTTTGAACTCGATGCGAGCTATTAGAAGTGATAATGGTTCCGAATTCAAAAATTCGGACTTTGAGAAGTTTTGTGACCACCTTGGTTTGGAGCATCAGTTTTCTACCCCCTACACACCGCCCCAAAATGGTGTTGTAGAGAGGAAGAATCGGACCCTTGTTGAGATGGCCAGGACGATGCTTGATGAGCATAGGACTCCTAGGCGCTATTGGGCCGAAGCTATGAACACTGCATGCTATATTTCCAATCGCATTTTTCTGAGAGCTTTCTTGAAAAAGACTTCTTATGAGTTGCGTTTTGGAAAACTGCCCAAGGTGAGTTATTTTTGAGTTTTTGGTTGCCATTGCTTTATACTCAAAAAGGGCAATTTGGACAAATTTGAATCTCGTTCTTCTGACGGTGTGTTTTTGGGTTATGGCACTCACACTCGAGCTTATCGTGTACTTAACCTTGACACTAACCGAGTCATGGAAACATCCGATGTCACCTTCGACGAGACCATGGTTTGTCCTTCTTCTCGTTTTGAGCGTCCAGGTGATCATGAGGTTGGTGAGCCTCTTTTTGATGACGAGGACGAGGGTGCTGAAGGTATGGATGATCCAGCACCCCCTCCACCTGCCGTGCCGCAAAGAGCGGCTTCTACGACGACTCACGGCCCCGACACTTCTTCTTCATGGGGGCCGTGGGATCCTCCACCTCGCGCGGTACCTTTTGTACTCGGGGTGGAACCAGCTGCTGTTGAGGGGGAGGTCACTTCTTCCTGGGAGGTGCCACGACATATCCAGCGCCAGCACCCCCCTGAACAGATGATCGGCGACATCGGCGAGCGAGTTACTCGCTCCAGGTCACAGCACATCTCTCACTTTGCTCATTCTGCTTTTGTTGCTAATTTTGAGCCCCGAGATGTTGGACACGCATTGACGGATCCGGATTGGGTCAATGCCATGCATGAGGAGTTAGAAAATTTTGAGCGAAATCGGGTTTGGGTTCTAGTTCCATCTCCACCTGACTGTAAGCCTATTGGGACAAAATGGGTTTTCAAAAACAAGCAAGGAGAGGATGGCCACGTTGTTAGAAACAAGGCCAGGCTTGTAGCGAAGGGTTATAGTCAGAAGGAGGGGATAGACTATGAGGAGACGTTTGCTCCTGTAGCTCGTTTGGAGGCTATTAGGATACTCTTGGCCTTTGCTGCATCCAAAGGTTTCAAACTTTTTCAAATGGATGTCAAGAGTGCCTTTTTAAACGGCTACATAGAGGAGGAGGTTTATGTTGAACAACCCCCCGGTTTTGAAAATCCCAAGTTTCCAAACCATGTCTTTAAACTTCATAAAGCTTTATATGGTTTGAAACAAGCCCCTAGAGCCTGGTATGATAGGTTGAAAACCTTTTTGCTTGCTAAGGGTTTTAAAATGGGATGTGTAGATAAAACGCTTTTTCTCCTCCGGCAAGGCAAAGACACGCTCTTGGTCCAGATTTACGTGGATGATATCATTTTCGGTGGTTCTTCTCACGCTTTGGTTGCCAAGTTTGCAGATACTATGAGCAGGGAGTTCGAGATGAGCATGATGGGCGAGCTGACATTCTTTCTCGGGTTGCAAATTAAGCAATCCCGGGAGGGGACATTTGTGCACCAGGGCAAGTACACGAAGGACTTGCTGAAGCGGTTCGATATGGGTGAGGCCAAGCCTCTTCCAACACCCATGTCGACGACAACTGCCCTGGATACGGATGTGGATGGAGAAGCAGTGGACCAGAAGGAGTACCGCAGCATGATCCAGTCGCTGCTCTACCTGACGGCGACACGCCCGGACATCCAGTTCGCGGTGTGTCTGTGCGCGCGCTTTCAGGCGTCGCCGCGCACTTCTCACCGTCAGGCGGTGAAGCGCATCTTCAGGTACCTTCGTTTCACTCCTGAGCTTGGGATTTGGTATTCTGCTTCCTCCACCCTCTCGCTTTGCGGTTATTCCGATGCCGATTTTGCTGGTTGCCGTATTGAGCGCAAGTCCACTTCTGGGACTTGCCAATTTATTGGTTCTTCTCTTGTTTCGTGGTCTTCTCGCAAGCAGTCTAGTGTCGCCCAGTCTACCACAGAGGCTGAATATGTTGCTGCGGCTAGCTGCTGTTCCCAGTTACTCTGGATGATGGCCACTTTGCGTGATTTTGGTCTGAGTTTTTCTCGCGTGCCTTTGCTTTGTGACAGCACGAGTGCCATTAGCGTTGCTAAGAACCCCGTGCTTCACTCGAAAACCAAACACATTGATGTGCGCTTTCATTTCTTGCGAGACCACCAGGAGAAGGGTGATATCGACCTTCGCCATGTCGATACTCATCACCAACTGGCTGATATTTTCACCAAGCCTTTAGACGAATCAACCTTTAATCGGTTGAGGGGTGAGCTTGGTGTGTGTTTCCCCTTTTAGATGGGGGAAACATTTTGGATCTTGTATATTTGACTGACTCTTTTGTCTTTCTTTTCTTTTGCATTTTAGCATACGCATTTACATTCTGAGCTTCATGTTTATAATCACTAGAATGTAACTATGCTCTATTTAGTATGCTCCGATGCTTATATGGATGCTTGTAGCTTATGCTCTTCCTGATCACTAGTACATGTTATGAGCTGAGCTATTTTGGAATGGTGAATTTACTTAATAACTTACAATCTGAAAATGTTCACCATTGAGATATGCAACTAGCATGTGTAGGATATGTTGAGTTCACTCGTGCTTTTCATGTATGCTAGGTTGCTATATCTCTAGTTATGAGTCATTCACTTGCTTGGTCTGTTCATCTCATGTATAAATTTGAACCAAGTTTTAGTGAATTGAAAAGATCGAGATGGGATTGCTTGTCAACACCTCATGGTATCGAGACTGTTTCTCATTGCACTTTGAGTTAAACTTGAGCCGTGTAGTGTATGACCGAAACCGTAGCTTCAAGCTTCTGATTGCTTCGGCATAGGCTTCGCTCGGTTGAAAAGTTAGGCAAAGACAAGCTTTCAACCTCTCGCAATCACATGCTAAATAATTGAACTTGTGAAGTCTTCACCGCTGCAACTCCAATATAAAAATGAAATCACAAGTATATGCTTCACTCCTATGCATGATGATTGAACTTTGCTAGGGGTAGTTCACCTTGTATACATGTTTAGCACTTGTCTGGATTCCTATCTATACATGTGTAGTGCTATTCTGATGGTGACTATCTTTTTGGCTAAAAACTGCTCATATGCTTCATATTTCGTATGTGTGATCAGTTTGAGCCTTCGCTATTTGAGTGCTTAGTTGTGTCATTGGAACTATACCGATTAGAGCATTTTTGCACTCTTTTGATTATATGCCTGAAGCTGCTAACTTGCATTTCTGACTTCATATGCATTTTAGAAGGGGGAGTTTTGTTGGCTCAAGGGAAGAGTTTGTGCTTGATAAGTGCATTTTCAACTAAGGGGGAGAGTTTTTGCAAATCATATGTCTCCTGGCGTTCAATTAAGGGGGAGTTTTGCTAAGGGGGAGATTTTCAGATCTCTATGCTCTTCTCTTGTTGGACCTAAGGGGGAGTCCCGGGTTGCTTGCACTTGTCGAGGGGAGTTTGCTAGTTGTGTTGAGCCGTTGCCTCTATCTTGAGGGACTAGCAAACATTTTCCTCATTTGGCATCGAGTTTGATTTCGATTGGTTCGAAGACTTTTCGATTGTTTTTCAATTGGTTCGGAGTGGTTTTCGTGCTAGTTGTGTTGAGCCTCTGTGCCTCTATCTTGAGGGACTAGCACTTTGCCATTTTTTAAGCTTCGATTTTCAATTGGTTTTCTGCTAGCGGTGTTGAGCCTGTTCTACCTCTTCTTGAGGGCTAGCTTTGCTTTGCTTGGTCGCGTCGAGCCGCTTGCCCATGTCTTTGGGGACCAAGTTCTCGCTTCTTCCACTTGACCTTCTTCGGCTTTGCTATGCTTTTGGGTCATTTGGTTGAGTTCTCTTCCTCTCCTTCCTCCTACCTTCTTCTTTCATTTATGATTTGTGTGTGTAGTTGACAATGCACTCATCAAGGGGGAGATTGCGGATACATGGGTGTATGCCGAGTCTCTGAGTGATGAGTGATTGTCAACGGGTTTGATGCGCATGTTCTTTGGCTTGTGTTGTGCAGGTGTCGAGCACGGAGACAGTGATCGAGGGCAAGGTGAAGGTCAAGTTGAGACGTGCCGTGCCGACGGACTGGGTGCGATGAAGGATGGGCGTGCCGTGCGGCGGACGTGCCATGCCGATGTATCGAGTAGTGAAGGACGGACGTGAGGCTTGGACTGAGGGACCAGAGTGCCTGAGGATCAGCTGTGGTGGCTGGCATCCTGGGACAGCGACGAGCGGAGACTTGCGGGGCACGGTGTTGCTCGGGTCGAGGACCTGGGGACACGTGTCGGTGGACGGGGTGCACGGGCGGTGCATCCCCTCTACAGCTCCGGTTTGGTGGTTGAGCCAGGGAAAAACCACCGGGTGGACGGTTTCCGAGTTTGGGCCTCAAAACTCGGGTGCTCGGTTTCCAGGTTGAGCCACAAAACCTGGGCGCGGATGGTTTCCGAGTTTGGCCACAAAACTCGGGTGATGGGTCGGTTTTCCGAGTTTGGGCCTCAAAACTCGGGCGCTGCGGGTTTCTGAGTTTGGGCCACAAAACTCAGGCTGGAGGCTGGTTTCCCGGTTTGGGCCTCAAAACCGGGGGTTGCTGGAAAAGGCTGGTTTCCCGGTTTGGGCCACAAAACCGGGGGTGCAGAGCGAGGGCGGCACGTGGCGGCGATCCAGAGGTTGCATCGAGGCAACGCTTCGGTTCGAGCGGGCGTGGCCGTCGGATCTACCTACCACCGCGGGTTGGACCAGAATAGCCTTAGGGTTTAGCTGGTTCGCTCTGTAATTAGTTTAGAGAGGGGTAGAGTAGGAAATAGGCTTAGTCTAGGTTAGTATAAGTAGTCCAAGGGAGACACCCTCCTCCATATCTCAGTTATCCCAGTTTTAGCCATCTCATTTGCTTCCTGCACTTAGGGTTTCCTGCTCTCCCATCCCCTGCTGTAGCTGAGATCCGCAGAGTGATTTGCAACTCTGTGTACTGTTGATTTTGAGAAAAGGAGGCCGTAACCTCCTTGTCGTAGCGTGTGTTTGCGCTTCGGCTCGCAATTCGTGGGTGTGATTCGCGTTTTGTTCGTGTTCTTCGCGGAATCCTTTTTCCCCACGATTTTCCCGTCGCTTGATCTCTTTGCTCGGTTCATCTTTTGCAAATCCGTTTGAACCAAGTTGTTCTAGATCGTGAGGCACTTCTTTCCACCGAAGGAATCATCCTCTAACCTCACGGTCTAGGAGATCGATCGATTTTTAGTTTCGGGTCAAGTTTTCTTCCTTCCCCGAAATTCTTCGATTCACCGATTTGGAGATAGGTTCGAGCCATGATCTCTTAGAGATAGCTCACTATACTCCTTGTGACTCATCTCACCAAGTTTGATTCCTAGAGGAATTGTTTTGGGTGAGATAGAGGCAAATCGGTGGACGAACGGGGCTGCTGCGAGTCGACCGGACGCTCAGTCGGGGTGACCGGACGCTCGGTCCGTGAGTCCGGTCGATGAACAACACGTAGCCATGTTCTTCACTTTGACCGGATGCTCTGTTCACGTTTTGACCGGACGCACCGCTTCCACTGTTCATCGTGCTTGTTCGCTTCTGACCGGACGCACTGGTCTCGACCGGACGCTCCGTACTCGTGAGTCCGGTCGCGAACAGTAAGGTTCCAGAGCCGATTTTTGTTGACCGGACGCGTCCGGTCCCTGCTGACCGGACGCTGGCCAGAGTCCGGTCGATCCAGTTTCGCGCGTTTTCGTTCGCGGTTCGCTCGTTCCTGATCGGATTCGAGTTCCGTCTTTCGCGTTGGCTTTCTACGGTTGTCTAGTGTCCCGCTGTGCTTCTAGGAAGCATCCACCCTACATCTAGGGTCGTGGACATTAGCAAGCTCTAGGGTTCGCTCTTGGGGTTGATTTTGGGACAGTGGCATCTAGTTTCCGTAAGGAAATTTTGAAGCTCCCATTCACCCCCCCCTCTGGTCGCTTTCGGTTAGCTTCTCGGTCCTTCAGTGTTGAGCTGTTTTGCCTCTATCTTGAGGGACTAGCAGTTTTTGCTTGGTATTTTCGATTGGTATGGAGCCTTCAGCTAGTTGTGTTGAGCCATTTTGCCTCTGTCTTGAGGAACTAGCTGTTTTCACCAATTTCTGGCTGTTTGTGATTGGTATCGAGTTTACTGCTAGTTATGTTGAGCCTCTGTGCCTCTATCTTGAGGAACTAGCGGTTTTGCATTCTTATGCGTTGATTCAGCCTTAATTGGTATCGAGCCTTGAGCTAGTAGTGTTGAGTCATTTTTTGCCTTTTCTTGAGGGCTAGCTCATTTTTGACTTGGTTGCGTCGAGCCGTTGCCCATGTCTTTGGGAACCAAGTCTTTCGCTCTGTGTGATCGAGTTTTGCTCTTTTATGAGTTGTTGCTCCGATCCTTTGCTTGGTTGCGTTGAGTCGTTGCCCATATCTTTGGGGACCAAGTTTTCTGTTTTGGTATCTCAAACCATCTCTTTGTGTTTAGTCTTTGTCAATTCAATCATCAAGGGGGAGAAATTTTGAAACCCAAGTGGATAAGAACCCCTTCCTAGTTGATAAGAACATTGGTTTCTTTTGTGATGATTGTTTGACAACTTATTTGAGATTGGTTTTCGAGTACCTTTTGGGATCTCATAAAACTCTTGTTTCTCTTGACTCTTTGGTTGTGTGGAGGCTTTGCCCTCTTTTCCCGTTTCTTTCGGGACCGAGAGGTTGTATTTGGAGTTTTCATGATCCTTCCTCATCTCAAGTGGCCTTGTGTTTGCTTTTGCTTGGCTTTTGGGCACTTGGATGAGGCTTGCCTTCAAACCCTTCCTTTGTGGTTTATTTTTAGTCAATGCATTCATCAAGGGGGAGATTGAGAACATATATGATGAATGATTGACTTTGATGAGGAAGGTTTGAGGCTTTTCCCGGTTGAGTATATATATCGCTATGTGCTTAATGCTTATGACTAACCGGTGGCGTTGAGTTGTGGTGTTTACTGTGTTGGTGTGTTTGTGTGCAACATGTGTCTCTTGGCTGTGTTGGTGTGCAGGTGTTGAGCTTGGATACAGTGGTCAATGGCGAGGTGAAGGTCAAGTAGAAACGTGTCGTGCCAATGGACCGGGAGCGGTGAAGGATGGGCGTGCCGTGCGGCGGACGTGCCATGCCGATGTACCCAGAGCGGTGAACGGCGGACGTGAGGCTTGGACTGACGGACCAGAGGGCCAGAGGACCAGCTGTGGTAGCTGGCACGTGGCATCGGCGAGCGAGAGCACATGGGGATGTGCGATGCATCGGCCGACTCGGGAGGAAGACGATGGCGTTGTGGCACTTGGTGGAGGTCGGACATGGGCTTGCGTGCGGCGCAAGTGCCATCGGCCAAGTCAAGAAGGAAGGCGAAGGCGTTGTGCCCAGCATGGAGGCTGGACATGCATCGGCATCGGTGCCGGTGGTCGGGGTGTGCGAACCACATCCTATCGTCAGTGCGGGTTCGGTAGCTGAGCCTCAAAAAGCTACCATCCACGGTTTCCGAGTTTGGACCTCAAAACTCGGGTGGCCGGTTTCTGAGTTTGGGCCTCAAAACTCGGCTTGGACGGTTTCCAGGTTTGGGCCTCAAAACCTGGGCTGGCAGGTTTCCCGGTTTGGGCCTCAAAACCGGGGGAAGGTCCAAAAGGATGGTCAACGCGTGGCGGCACCGAGAGGCTTGCGTTGCGGCAAAGCTATCGGTGAGAAGGCGCGGCGGTCGACGGTGGCGGCACGTGGTTGCATCCTGGAGCTTGCGTTGAGCCGAAGCGAAGGATGAGAAGGCGCGTGGCCGTCGGATGGAAACTGTCAAGTTTGGACGGTTTTACCCCTAGGGGGTATTTGGGTTAGTGCTTCATGTTAGCGCGTTTGTGTCATTTGGACATGCGCCTATATAATGATGAAGGGGGCTGCTAGGGCAGTCCAATCCTTGGAGGTGTCACTCTCATTTGTTCATTTGAGAGGAGGCTAGGGTTAGAGAGAGGAGTGGCTCTTGTTCTTGAGCTTTTTGCCATCCACGCTTTGTTGTTGCGAGGAGTGGCTTGTAACCCGACACAGTGTGCTACACAATTCATCATCCCATAGCAATCCAAGGATCAATTTCTTCCTCCTCTTGTTGGCTGCAATTTTGGATCGAATTCGCGTTTTTGTTCTTCGCGTTTCGATTTTTCCCTTCCCGGAGATTTGCCTCGTTCTTCCTCTTCGAGCGACGATTTGCGATTCCGTTTGAATCAAATTGTTCTATGTCATGAGCTCCTTTTTTCCACCGAAGGATTTCTTCTCTAACCTCACGAGCACATAGATCGGGTCGAAATCGCGTTCGTTCTTCGTTCTTCCCCTTTTCTAGTGTTCTTCCGATTTGTCATGGATTAGTTGGTTTGGAGCGATGATATCCTAGGATTAGCTTCCCAACACATAGAAGAACACTTGGGAGAAGTTTGGTTGCAGCCCCGTTCGATTAGGTGAAGATTCAATCGATTTTGGTTTTGTCCCGAGCTGTTTTGGGGCTTTCTGGACAGTGGCGGACTGTCCGGGACTCATCCCCGGACTGTCCGGGGGTCGGGGCTGTTGACGGGCAGCGAGGTCGTTGTTTTCATTTTTGAACGGCGGACTGTCCGGGACTCATTCCCGGATTGTCCGGGGTTCAATAGCGGACAGTCCGCGGTTCACTAGCGGACAGTCCGCGACTGTATAGTTTTGCTGATTTCGTCCGTATCTTTTGCGTACGAGCTCCGATTTGTGATCCGTTTGTTGCGTTGGTTTCCTAACTTCTTAAGGATCATTCCAAAGTACTTTTGCCACCATTGGTCAAAGTATTTTTGGTCGGACACTTCCTTCTTCTGCATAGGAGTTAAGTGTTCCTCTTTCGGAGTTTCGACGGTTCTAGTGTCCGTATCTTTTGCGTTCGAGATCCGATTTGAGCTCCGTTTGTTGTGTTAGTTTCCTAACTTCATAAGGATCTTTCCAAGGTACTTTTTCCACCAGTTGGCCTAAGTATTTTTGGTCGAACACTTTCCTCTTCTCCATAAGGAGTGGGGTGTTCCGTTATCGGAGGTTCGATTGTTCTAGGAGCTTGCTTGTGCAGTTTTTACCCCGTTGCTTTGGCGCTTGGTTTTGGGGGTTCTTCAGTAGTTCTGCTATACCTCTAGGACATCTCCTAGAGTATCCATCTATTCGTAGGTCGTGAACTCACCGGTTGTTTGAGTCTTCGCTTTTGGGGTGATTTTCTGGGACAAGGGCCATCATTTCTCGAGAAGAAATTTGAGGCTCCCATTCACCCCCCTCTGGTCGCCAATTCGGTCCTTCATTGTCGGCTGCCCTTCAAGAAATTCAAGAATAAGTCACGGGACGGCAATGAGCCCTTCTACACTGGGGGGTGATCTCAGTGCCAGGTCGCTCAAGCTATGCTGCCCACGGTCATGCCGGGTCGATCAGGCCCCGCCTGCCCACAGACCGTGCCAGGTTGCTCAGTCAAGTTGCCCACGGTACATCTGAGGCCCTAGGTGTTAGGTGTCAACATCTCCATCACCAGCTCGAAGAACTTTACTTGGCTTCACTGGAGATACCCAGACCTACTCCGTTATGTGATTGACGTGTTCAAAATGGCTGAGGTACACCATCGAACGGGTCCTAAGCGACTCATACGGGAGACTACTAGCACACGGAACCCATGTCCCACTGCTCCTACATCCCGCCCGGTCTCAGTTTAATTAGCACATGGTTATCTCCATGATAGCACCAGGCTAGTCATGATCAGTATCCACCTATATGCGGGAGACAGAAAATCACCCGACTTTTACCGGTCTAAGCAGGGCTAAGCATATAAACGATCCTAGACCTAACATGGATATCAAGATAATAAATTGCGGTGGACAAGGAATAGTAAGTAATGCAGCAATGGTAGCAATCAACTCCTATAACCTAATGAAACAAACATAGCAGGTTAAGTAGTTAATTGCAAACCACAGGGAGTATAATGTTTCGGGGTTTGCCTTGCTCGAAGTCAGCTGGATGGTGATCCTAGCACTCGGGCAAATCCTCGACGTCGGGTCCTTCGCTCCTCTTGAACTGGGCTTCCTCCTAGTTCAGCTCCTCCGGCTGCGACAGGGTCTCTTCCAATGATCTTGTATGATGCATTATGCTTGCATTAGTGTGACGAATGCACATGGTATGGTCATGGGGTGCAGATGCGGATGAGCAAACTCAGAATAAGATAAGCACATGTCATCTACAACATTCTGTTCAACAAGGTAGTCAACATCATCTAGGTAACTACTACTACCTTGTTGACACCCTACAATATTGTTAAATACCCTAACCACTCAGTGCAGCGACATAATGCTGGTAATCTACACATAATAATCACACTGAACCCTTCTTTATTTAACAACTATTCCTTTTTAACCGACTCATCTAAATAGGGTATAACTATCACTCCTACTAAATGACCTCAGAAAATTCCCAGAAAATTACAGAAGCTACTACAGACAGTACTACACTACTCTAAAAATTTCAGCCCGAAATAGTAAGTATAACATGCTGTAAAAATTAACCCTACTTATTCACAAAACATGCACTTTAAATAGTTTGCACTACCAACTGTAGAAACAGGCTAGTTTAATATTTTTCATAATAACCACACAGCATAACTTGACTGTACAAAAATTACCAGGATCAGAATCTAAACATTTCTATTTACTAAAATTAAAGAAAGGAATCAACATTTATCAACTTAAAATCATTCAGCCAATATTTTTCATGGGATTCATACAAGTTATATTTTTCTCAGATGCTACTCATCCAGACAAAGCCAACAAAATTAGAATCATATTTTTCTGAGCGACACAGAATTAGTTATGTATTTTCCAAGTTAACAAGCATTTAATTAATTAAATAAAACTGCACATAAAAGTCAACAAAAATGTATCTAATAATTTTAACAGGTAGATCCATTCATTCCTAGCACAACAAAATTTGTTTCACATAATTTGGACTTAAAATGAGCCAGATATGAATTTTGGAAGCATTTAAACCATTTCTGGAAAACTGATTAAAGAAAACTCGACCTAAAACACTACGGGTACACGGATCTGAGCACCCACAGACACAAGCCTAAATGCTACGCACACCCAACTCTCCCGCACTCTACTGCACACGAGCTCTTCTCCTCTCTCTGCCAATGGGCCCCGTGGGTCACGCAACCCCACTGCCACTCGGTCAACGGGCCCACCGGCCAGTGACCACACCTCTCCACCGGCGCTGACCGGTGATAACTCACCGCCGGCAAGGTCTCCGACGACATCGACTAGACCTACGAGTTCCTCTTCGCGACGCGGACTCGGTCGACTCACTTGTCGTGCCAGAAGACCACCGGAGCAAGCTCGACGGCGTCCATGGCGGAGCGGCGGAGCTGCAGCTCGATGTCGAGGAGGTTCCCGGCTAATTAGAGGCCCGATGAGGCGAGCACAAGCTGCAGGCAACCCTAAGCAACTTCTAGACGGGGCTAGTGAGCCATGCCAACCCTGGCATTGGCCGGCGCCATGCACGGCGGCGAACAGTTGCGGTCACGCCCGCGGCGAGCTCAGGTTCTAGCTAAACCACGACGTTAGGGGACTCTCCATCTAAACCTAAGCGCCGACAGAGGTCAAGGAGGTTAGAACGGGGCTTGGTCGACATTGGAACGACCGGGAAAAGTTGGTTCATGCGAATGGCACCTCGGCGGCCATGGCAGAGACGCTTGGGAAGAAGCTCGGCGTTCTGCTGACTACATTAGGAAAGAGGAAAAACCAGTAGGCGTAGGAGGAAGAGGAGGTCAAGGTGGAGCTTCGGGTGCGAGGAATCGGGCAGTGGTGTGGCGGTTCACGAGCAATCGCTCGCGGGAGTTGCTCCGGGCAGCTGCGGCGCTTGCCCTGGAGAAGAGAAGAACAGAGGGGGACAGAGCGAGTGGAATGGGCGTCCACTTTGGCCGGGAGAGCGAGCGAGCGGGGGTGAAGGCGCTGCGCGTGTAGGTTCTGTCAACCTGGACGGGGATGCGGCTAGGCCGACCAGCGCGGCGATGGCCCGTCGTCGGTGTCCACGTGGCGGCGAGCGGGAGGGGGACAGGGCGGGCGATCGGGTGAGTGGGAACGGCGGGCGTTGACCGGGCGATTCCCGTGCTTGCTATTCGGCACGGCTGAACAACAGGCAGCGGCGGTCCGCGCTGACGTATGGCGGGCGCACGGCAGCGCTGGTGTTGACGTCGGAAGTGATCCGAATCACACACCAGCAGGGCTAGAACGCCCGAAGAGGTTGCGATTCAACCTGAGACAACAGGAACCCCGACTAAACCGTCAAAAACCGATCTAGAGACCGGTTTGGATCGATCTAGGGTTTTGGGCTCCTGTGTTGATAACTCTAAAACTCCTCCCGGGAAGACCCGTCGGGGAGAAGCACGTAGAGGTTGTTCTAGGACTAGCAAGGCCGCCTAGAACGCCGACAAGCCTCGCCGGGAGACACGCCGAACAGCAAGATAGAGGGGAAAAATGGGTAAAAGGGATAGTAGATTGAATTTGTAACACCCCAGGTTTTTATAGCCAGACAAGCAGTCAGTTTGAACACAGACATGGTCTGTCATGTGATGATTGAGAGATAATTTCTGATATTATGAGTGATGACCGAAGTTTTGGGATGAATCCCGGAGATAGGGCCTCTGTTTAAATTATTCCGGAAATGATTAACAACACCAGTAAATAATGATTGCCCAATTTTGGAATATTCAATATTATTGCTAAATATGACTTTTCCATGTTCCTTGCTTCAGTTCCTATCTATATTTACTGGTAGAAAAGTTTGGCAAAATTTGGAATCAATAGGTCTCATGAAATGATGAGTCGCAGCTTTGCCTGTTCTGGCTCGTTAACTGAAGAAAATCATTCGGGTTCAACCAAGTCTTGCAATTATGCCCAATTAATTATTTATGGACTCACGAGCAAAAGTTATGAAAGTTTTATGTTGACCTGACGACCGGAAAATATTCCGACCCACGAGAGACCGTAATCTGGATCCTACCGGGTGACCGCTTTGACCGGAGTTGAACGATATTTTCGGGTGTTCGCATGTCAGTGCGCCTTAAACGAAAGTTGTAGTACAGATCAAAAGGAACAAATTTTGTTTTATAACCGAGACCTGGATCGGTGCCGAAAAGGGTGAAAATGAGCTCACAAGATAGAGTATAACGCAGTTTTCAGGTTTCAGAAATCAGTTAAGTCTGTACTGCAAAATTGGAAATTCGGTCACCGTGATGCAGGCGTCGACGATCGTTACCGGACAAACGATTCAGAATCTGACCAAGTGCCTTTAACGAAAGTCGGAGTACTCGTCGAGACGACGACAACAAAATTAGTTTCGTTGGAATCGGAGTCCGTTTGATCAATATTTGGAATTTTTGAAAATGGCCGAAAGTTTCCGGAAACCTGCCAGATTGGGAAAGAAATTGGGAAAAATTTCACGGGAAATTTTCCCGAGGCCGGCCTCTCGTCTCGAGGCTGCGAGCGCCCGTCCCGAGGCCTTGCCTGCCGCGCCCCTTCCTATTGGCGCAGAGGGGCGGTGCCCTCTGCCGCACTCCTTTCCCCTCGCCCACGCAAAAGCTGAGCTCGGCTCCTTCTTCCCTCTCCTCCCCTCGGTCCTTTTTCTCCCCCTCTCTTTTTCTTCTCTTCCTGTTCTCCTCCATGGATGAACAGCAGTGAAAAAGCAGCAGCTCATCCTTCCTCCATGTCCGCCTCCTGTTCCCCGCCTCCTTTCCATGGTGAGCAGCAGCGACGCCGGCGAGTCCTTCCTAGCGCCCTCTCCTTTCTCCTTACTGGTTCCTTTTTCTGCGTCCTTTGTTGCTAAGCAGAAAGCGAGCAGCAGCCATGGCCGGCGGCGAGCAGCTCCCTGTTCCTCCTGCCTTGGTCGTGCTGTAGCAAGCCCCTCCCTCTTCTCCTCCTCCTCTCCCTTGGGCGAGCAGCAGATTTTCTTTTCCCCTTCCTCCTCTCCTGCTTTCTGCGCGCCTGAATGTCGCGCCTGAAGCCGCGGCTTTCTGCCGCGCCTCCCTGGCCGCGTGCAGGCCGGCAGCAGCCAGCAGAAGCCGGCGCCTAGCCCCAGCCACCAGCTACCAGCACCTCCAACCGAAACCCTAGCCCAGCAAGCCGGCATCCAGCGCCTCCCTCGCCGACCTCCTCCTCGGTTCCCCGTGGATCTCCAGTGAATCCATGGTGAAAGCCCTACCTAACGAAGCTGAAACTCTTTTTCGGGTTTTTGTGTTAAATGCCATGACTCAATATGTTTACTAACAAGTCCCTAATTGTTTTGTGCAAATCTGAGGGGTCCTAATGCAAAACAGTTTTTGTTTTTCGTTTTTCTTTAATCGGTAAATCTGGCTGAAACTTTGAAAATGCGTAATAAATTGTATGTTTGTCGAAAAATAGCAAGTGAGGACTTTTTGGAATCCTTGTAAGTAGCTTTGTTCAGTGAATGTTTAATCTGTGGTCTGTTAGTATAAAGTTTGTGCTGTGGCGATTAATTTATGTTAAATAGCCTTAAATAGGAATAAAATGATATCTGTTGTTGTTTTGCTTTGTTTGCAATGAAATTGTTATGGTAGGCTTGTCATGTGATATGCGTGCTGTGGTAAAAATTTTAGGATTTGTAGTGCATGATTGAATTAGTTATTAATTTATCTTGTTCTCATCTCATTAAATGGATTAAAATGATTTATGATAAATGTTTGCATGTAAAAATAGAAAAGGTAGTTCCACTGCCTTCCTATGATGTTGTTGTAGCTTAGGTAATTTTATCATGGCCATGTGTTTACAGAAAATATGATTTATGGAATTTTGTTGCTCTCACATGCATTTTTTTGAATAAATCTTGCCATGATTTTAATAAATAAATTATAATACCTGAGCATGTAATATTTTTACAATAGTCATGATTTGACATTATCTATCATCAGTTAAAATATGAGCCCCAAACTATATGTTTGCAACATCACTTAAAAATAATGCCTTTGTTAGTTAGTTGATTAATTAATAAAAGCATATTGGTAAATGAAAATGTATATGTTGAAATGATTACCTTTGTTGCATGTTAATCTAAGATAAGTATTGTGTGCTCATGTTTATAAGTGTTTGATGACGTTCATAGCTCATATGTGTGCTCACATGCTAATCAAACAAGTGATGAAGTGATTTATTAATATGCTGAAATTGCTGCATGCACAGTTTCTGTAGAGGTGATTAGTGCGTGAAGAAAATAATGTTTTCTGTAGATATGTTCTATATAAAAGTTGTAGATAACCTCTGTATCTTGCTTTTCCTAAAATTTCATGATTTTAGGCCCACTAGTTTAGGAGGTATAGATTTTGCAAGTTTGCTGTCATGTTTTGCATACTTTTTGTGCAGATCTGAAAGAATGAATTGTTTGGATAGTTTAAGTTATGAATCATGTCTTTGTGTTAATATAAGAGTTGTAGTGTTTTTCATAAGCTTTCTAAATTGTCTTGGATCACTATTTTTGGTGGTATAGAACTTGAGTTACATGTGTTTAAAGTTAGAAGTCAGAATCCGTCCAATGTCTGGACAGATTTAATTGTTTGATTTAGTTAGCATTGTTAACTGCTTAATCATCTTGAGATGATTATAAATAAGTTGTAGACAACTTAATAAGCTTTCTAAAAAGTCTTATTTCAAGTCCTTGGGTGCTTTAGATCTCTAGTTATGGCTGTTTGAAGATGAATGAAATATTCTGTCCAAAGTTTCGACAGAAATGCTTGTCTGTTATGTTTGGTCTTTTTAATGGCTGAATCATGATTAAGTGATAATAACAAAGTTGTAGATAATTTCATTAGCTTTCCAGAAAGTCTAGGATCACCTTGTTTGGATATGTGTAGCTCCAGTTATGTCTATTTAAATTAAATGGTGTGTTGTTGTCCAAACTGTATAAATGAACCGAACTTGATTGCTATAGCTTAATGTTGATTATGTGATATTTTGATGCTGTGTCATGACTTGGGAATGTTCAGATTGTGCATTTCAAGTTATTAAATTAATTAACCTGATGTATTATATAAATATGTTAGATAATGATGGTTGACTTGCTTAACTAAAGTAGAAGCTATATGTGCATACATGTGTTCCATTTGTGTGATGTGTGATGTAGCCTTGATTGATTGTTATAGCTAGCCTCTCTGAGTGCCAAATGAACCGTGTCACACTTTTCCTTAATATGAACCTGCTGAAGTGATCATGCCATGTTGTGAATTAGAGCTATGTCTTCTTTTAATAGTTGTCCTGATTGCTTATGCGAAGTAATTAGTAATGTTTGTGTTGCTTCGTAAGTGTTTCTCTTGCATTCATACGCTTGCATTGCGCATCTCATTTAGGTAACGGTAGATACATCGTGAAGGACGTGATGATGAGGTTAAACCCGAAGACGATGTTTGGTGGATTATCCCGAAGATGCGGAGTTAAGCAAGTGCTACAGCGGAGATGCTCGCCAAGCGAGTATCACCTAACAAACACTAACCTAGTGTTGGTTCCCAGGCAAGCCCCGGAGCATTTTAAGTCTCTCAGCTTTTATAATTCATTTACTTTAGTATTTTATATTGTGATGCATTAGGTATAGGAGTTGATTGAATCCTAAATTGCTGCATTACCGTTCCTTGACTATTGTTTACTCCTACCTTGTCATCCTGTTACTTATTTGTTACTTATTTATATGTAGAATTGCTTAGCCTGCTTAATAAAAGTAGTAGTTAAGGATGTTTCCGTAATACCCCTGATGGGTATTTACCGGATCACGATTGGCTATATTTGCTATCGTGGAAAAAGAACCTGAGTAGTAATGAAATACGGTCAACTGGAAGGCAAAGCACAAGTTTGGAAACTTGGGGCAGTCCGTCCGTTGGATCATGTAGGTTTGTATCTATGTTGGCCCTCGTTCATTTTTGAACGCGCCCTTTTACTTAGGGATATGTCGGTGCCGTAATCATCGACCCCAAAGCCGGTTAGAAGCTGTTCGGGCCGGTCTCAACCCGTGTCGCGCCCTCTAGTATGGAAATGTGATCTGCCGCGTGAGGCCATCGCCAGGTTCCAATTGGGCGGTCCGTGCTGTGAGCCGCGACGATTACCACCACTAACAAGCGTCGAGCGGTTGCCCAATGCATGGACCCGACGGGGAAAGTGTGGGCTGGTATTAAAGGTCTTTCACCAGCTGGTTTGGAATTCGATTCGAGTCGCCGTCTCCTCCGGTTAGTGGGAAACTATGGTGAGCTTCACCACGATACAACTCCATGTGACATTTGTTGATTCAACTAAAATATTGATAAGCAAACCTGATATGGTATTATGTATTTGTTTGCTAGACTCAAGTGAGTGCTCTAGTACAGGTGCAAAACTTAGAGTTTAAGGAATAGGATAAAAGATGACTGCTCATATAATTAAATGATGAACCCCTTTATCTCAAGCTCCTTTTGCAAATAAAGTTAGCCAGCTCCACTGTTTATATCAGCCTTGCATACTCCTTGGTGTCTCTTTATTTTTGGTTTACGACGGGTAAGTCTAGCTGAGTACATTCGAGTACTCAGGGTTTATCCCACCTTGTTGCACGTGAAGTTTTAGGTCTGCCAAAAGGTGATGGGGTGATGGTCAGTGCCGGTGGGCTCGGCAGTTCCCTACTTCTTCTCTTTATGCTGTTGTTGGAGGATGTCACTCAAGCTAGCAAAGTATTTCAACTTATGTTATCGTATTCATTTCAAAGCTATATTGTTTCAAAGTATTTCCAACTTGTATTATTATTTGTGAACTCTATTGTAAATTTATTTCCGCTGCAAAGCTCTGTGGACATGATTTGTATTTGCTTGACCATGCGATCTTGTCTGAGATGTTAAAAAAGTTTGAAATCCCTCAGGATTTCACGGACTACTGGGTTTATATGGACTCAAGTGTGTTAATTCAACTGCTCCGGCAGAGGTTTTCGCACTTGTGCTCTTATAAATTGGTCGGTTCTGTCACAGAATTTGATCGATTGATGTTGGATGCCTCAATCGGCCATGATCCTCTCATATATATAGAGGGGGCTGGTCTTATCCCAATAGGAAACATCTCTAGATACGATCTCCAAGTTTCCTATCTGGACTATCAAAATATAGAATCCAATCCGGGCACAACAAGGTAACCCTGATCTTGCCAATCCTTAGATCGACCAGATCGGCTTAATGGGCTTTATCAGCCCATACTGATCAACAAATCATCCTTACAAGAGAAGGATCCACATATTAGCACCGGACTCAGCTTTCATTATAACCATGAGACTTCCGACCAGGGCCACCTGGTCGGTCATAACATGAGTGACCAGAAACCCAAAACGATCAGGCCTATTAAACTTAAAACATCTGACCCCTCAAAAGGACAAATTCTACTCTAATATTACAGGCCGAATACTCCTTTTAAATTTATTTTACCTGCGACACTTTTGAGTGTCAACATATGCCCCCTGTTTTTAGGTGATCTTGATAGAACCTAAAAACAAACCGAATAACAACGATGTCCAACTCATCGGCTATTCGATAATCAAAGTTAAATATTCTGACTATTTTTGTTCTAAGGGCGATACATATATCGGTCATTGTTTGGAAGGCACTCAGGCTTCTTACCAAACACTTGGAAAGTACTTTTTCAAATACCTCCCGTTTATTGCTCTCGGGAGACTTTCACCTTGTAACGTCTCTAGCACATATGCATTCTCGAATATTACTTTGATCACTTTATAAGGACCTTCCCAACTCGACGACCACTTGCCAAACTTGTTGCTTCTAGATCCGAGTGGTAATATAGTCTTCCATACCTATTCTCCCACTTGGAACGATTTGCTTTTCACCTTCTTGTTATAAGCTCTAGCAACTCGGGCTTTGTCTTTCTCCATCTCCTTAAGAGCCTTTAATCTCTTATCGGTTACCTCATCAACGTTATCCATCATGGCATCATGATACATAACAGCAGATAAATCATTCTGTTTAGCTAGTCTATATGCATCCATATTTACCTCGACGGGCAACACCGCTTCTTGCCCATATACCAACTCGAAAGGAGTAACTTTTGTAGCTCCATGTCTTGATACACGATGAGCCCATAAAGCTTCAGACAAAACCTCATGCCACCTCCTTGGGTTATCCTCAATCTTCTTTTTGATAAGCTTGATCAAAGTCTTATTACTAGACTCAGCTTGGCCGTTAGCTTGAGCGTAGTATGGAGATGAATTGAGCATCTTTATTTTATGCAATTCGTCAAAATCTCGCACCTCTTTAGAAATAAAAGACGTTCCTTGATCTGTGGTTAACGTCGGAGGTATGCCGAATCTATGTATAATATGCTCAGTGATAAACTCAATTACCTCCTTATGTGTCATATTCTTCAAAGGCACCGCTTCAGTCCATTTAGTGAAGTAATCTGTAGCGACCCGAACAAAACGATGTCCCTTTGAAGATGGGGGATGAATTTGGCCAATGAAGTCTAGCCCCCAACCATGAAAAGGTCACGGTTTGATAATAGGATGAAGCATAGCAGCAGGTGCAAGTTGTATGTTTCCAAACCGTTGACATTCTTCGCATCCTTTGTAGTAACGAAAACAATCGGCCATCATTGTGGGCCAATAAAACCTAGCTCTACGCAATAGCCATTTCATCTTAGGCGCCGATTGACGTGTACCACAAATACCTTCATAAACCTCTCTCATAGCCATCTTTGCTTGATCAGATCGCAAACACTTAAGTAACAAATCTTCGGCAGTCCTTTGGTAAAGCTCATCATTATGCAGTACATATTTAAATGCACTCCGTCGAACACTTTGATCAACCTTAGTACTTGAATCATTGAGATATCTTAGCAAGGGAGTTCTCCAATCTTCCAAATTGATTCCACTTTCATTAGAACTTGATTCAGACCGATTTAGAGTTCTTTCAGACAAATTAATCGTTCCATGATCGACTATGTCAATCGGACGAATTAACTGACTTGATTCATAAATAAACTGGTCGGCCATAGCGTCTACCCAAGCATGCTTAACATATACCTGGTCGCCGGGGTAGGGTGGTCGAACTAGCTTCAAAACACTCTGGTCGGCCATAGGAGCCGACAATACTCCTGCACGCTGTTGCATTGGCTTTATATGAAAATTACGTCTACTGATGTTATAGCCAGATGCTTGTTGAGCTAACATGTTAGCTTTCTGATTTTCGTGCCTTGGTATATGCCGAATCCGGAATTCGGTAAAATGGGTAATGATATCAAGGCACATGTCAAGATAGTGAAGGACCGAAGGTGCTACCAGAAAGCGACCAGAGGAGGGGGGGTTAATGGGAGCTACAAAATTTCTTTTCAGAAACTTGTTGCCACTGTCCCGAGAAACACCCCGAGAGCAAACCTAGAGCTTGCAAGTGTCCACGACCCTAGATGTAGGGTGGATGCTTCCAAGAAGTACAATGGGACACAATACAACCCTAGAAACCCAACGCAAAAGCCGAAAATCAAAACCGACAACGAACAAACAAGCTGCGGACAAAAACGTGCTGAAGACACGGCATCGGACGCTGGCCTGCGTCCGATGGTCAGGCACCGGACGCGTCCAATGCGAAATGACCCTCTCTGGAACCTTACTAGACAGGCATCGGACGCTGGCTACAGTGAAACTCTAGCGTCCGATGCTTGACCCCCGGACGCGTCCGATGGCAACGGACACTCCGATGGTCAGCGTCTGATGTCCCTTAGAAAACGCTATCAGATGACACGTGGCACCAGATGCGTCCGATGTGATGAACACAGCGTCTGATGCTCCCGACTCGAGCGTCCGATGCCCCCGAAACTGCACTGTTCTTCCGCAGCTTCAACCCAATCTCCTCTGAATCAAAAGCACTAAGGCTTAGACTTGGTATGAGGAGTTCCAAGGAGGTTAGTGAGCTATCCCAAAGAGATCATGGCTCGAACCTAACTCCAAATGGGTGAATCAGAAGAATTCGGGGCAAAAGGAACAAAACTCGATCCGAAATGAAAATCGACCGATCTACTAGCTCGTGAGGTTAGAGGTGATTTCCTTCGATGGAAAGAAGTGCCTCATGATCTAGAACAACTCAGTTTAAACGGAATCTAAAAAGACGCAACAAGTAGAGAGATCGATCACTGGGAAAATCGTGGAGAAAACGAAGAACACGAAGAACAAGTTCAAAACGCGAATCGAACCACGAATGGCTAGCCGAAATTCATCCCCACGAGGAGACAACGAGATTACGGTCTCGTTTCCTCAAAAAGCAAATACACAGAGGTATTGTTCACCATCTCTGCGGATCTCAGTAGCTACAGCAGGGAATGGGACGCAGGAAACCCTAGAATGAAAATAGCAATGGCTGAGATGGTCTGGAGGGAGGGGAGGCCTCTCCTTATATAGCCTAATACAGTTATTCCCCTTCTACCCCTATTGCTAATTACAGAGCGAACCAGCTAAACCCTAAGGTTATTCTGGACCAACTCGAAGAGGATGCTGATCCGACGGCCACGCCCGCACAACTGGTAGTGTTGCCTCGACGCAACCTCACCGATTGCCGCCACGTGCTGCCACCGCTCTGCTTGTCGTTTTCCACGGACTCCACCCCCGGTTTTGTGGCCGAAACCGGGAAACCTGTCTTCATGACCAACCCCCGGTTTTGAGGCCCAAACCGCGAAACCAGCCATCCATCGCCTGAGTCTTGTGGCCCAAACTCAGAAACCTGCCAGCGCCCAGGTTTTGAGGCCCAAACTCGGCAAACCCGCAGCACCCAGGTTTTGTGGCCCAAACCTAGAAACCGTCCACCCGATGGTTTTTCTGTGGTTCAACCATCAAACCGACGCTGTAGAGGGGATGCACTGCCCGTGCACCCCGTCCACCGACACATGTCCCCAGGTCCTCGACCCGAGCAACACCATGTCCCGCAAGTCTTCGCTCGTCATTGTCCCAGGCTGTCAGCCACCACAGCTGATCCTCAGGCCACCGGTCCCTTAGTCCAAGCCTCACATTCGCCCTTCATCGCTCCCGGTTCATCGGCATGGCACGTCTGATGAGGACATCAACACCAGCGATACATCCTCTCTAACACAACCTATAGCTGGTCCTCTTGGTCCTCTTACTCGTGCTCGTGCTCGTCAACTTAATCATCAAGTGAGTTCCTTTATAAGCTCTTGTCCATCTTGTTTAGACAATGGAAACGTGTGCACTCTTGTTTTGATTAGGAACCGAGGAGAAGACCGAAAGGGAGAAGGACTCGCGCTAGCTGGATTCGGACTGCAGCAAAGCGCCAACTTGTGACCGTCACCACGGTTGCATACGGATTCGGATTCAGGCGCTTCAGGACTTGTTGGAAATCTTATCAAGTCTACTTTCATATGAATCAAATCCCACATCAATACCTATTCGGCAACAGCGGAAATGATCCAATTACCATCGACAGGTCTTGCTGTCCTGGGTGCTGCGTCACCTCATTTTGGGCTGATGGCCCATGTATCAAGTTGGGTCCATTAGGGACGCGTCCTAGGGTTGGAGGATGACCCCAACACCCCTTTGGTCGTCAATCCATCTACTTATATCCCTCTATAGCCGCCATGGTATGGTTGGGTTTTGTTTAGATCAAGTTTAGCCTTCGCTACTTGCTTGTAGGCGCGCGTGCTGGATCAGCCGCCCATCTCCTTGTCTTCGGAACCCCATTGTTGATTAAGATTTAGTTTGAAAACTTCAATTTCATCTTGCAATTCAGTGCTTGTTTCCTCGTTCTTGCTAGTTCTTCGATTGCTTGCAGGACGGGAGCCCTAGGGGCTGGTTGTCGCGCTCCACAAGATCGAGACGGCTATTGGACGTGGTGTATCGTTTGCTAAGGCGCGGTCTTGAGGGCTGTAGTCGGGCCGTGAACGTCATCTCCAGCCACCAATCGAGTTATCCCCCGTTTCTCATCGAAAGATCGGGCAAAAACCCTAGCGGAATACCCCATTTCTCATCTTCTTACCGGAATACCCCTGTACTTTCGGAAAAAGTGTGTGTAGCGAATTGCTCTTTTGTATTCTTTTGTTCATATAATCAGTTTTTGAGGTTGCCCAAAAAAAGAAAAAGAAAAAAAAAGAAAAAAAAGAAAGAAAAGAGAAAAGATTCAAAAGAAAAGGGGCTGTTTTTCATATTGATTTTAGGACTGTTCCACCTTGTTTTCAGGGGTGTGTTGTGGTTTCCTTTGTGTCCTGGCTCGCGTCTCTAGCACGATCTACCCTAGGACCAGCACAGTACCATCGTCGAACGTTTATTCAGCTCGCTTTTATAACTAACGTGGTGCTAGTTCGTTACTTGTTTCAGCCCACCTATAGCTCCACATACTCTACAGCTTGACAGGTCTTGTGCTGCAGCACCGATACACTTGATCCATTGCTGTACACTTGTTGGTAGATGACCCCTCCTGTCAAGCAAGGTAAGAATTGGTAAGAACTTGTGTAACATGTTGAGTGTGAGCGACTTGCTGTAGCTACATCCTAGTAGTTGTAGGGCTTTTATTTATTTCTTCACTTGCCTTTCTTGTTGTCTTTGTCTTTCAACCATGACAGGGGCAGGTGATGATAACGAAGTACCACATACACCTCGCACTAAGGGCATCATACAACATTTTGAAAGGAAAGTGAAGCTGCACACAGAGGGACTTGATAACGACTTGCAGGTGACTAATGAAAAGCTGGGGCAGTTGGAGGCTACGCAGATTGCCACAAACAACAAGCTTACAAGTTTGGAGGAATCCGTTGCTAGTGTGGACAAAAGCCTTGCTGCTCTCCTAAGGCGATTTGATGACTTCCACACCGAAGATAAAGAGAAGCATAAAGAAGAAAAGGAGGGAGATCGAGAGCACGGTAGTCATGAAGATGACTACACTGCTGATACTGAGCATGATGATCAAGACACTCGTGATCAACGTCGCCTACGTCACAACCGTAGAGGTATGGGTGGCAACCGCCGACGCGAGGTACACAATAATGATGATGCTTTCAGTAAGATTAAATTTAAGATACCTCCTTTTGATGGTAAATATGACCCTGATGCCTACATTACTTGGGAGATGGCTGTTGATCAAAAGTTTGCATGTCATGAATTTCCTGAGACTACACGTGTTAGGGCTGCTACTAGCGAGTTTACAGATTTTGCTTCTGTTTGGTGGATAGAATATGGCAAGAAAAATCCTAATAACATACCTAAAACTTGGGATGCGCTGAAACGAGCCATGAGAGCTAGATTTGTTCCATCTTACTATGCCTGTGATATGATAAATAAGTCGCAACAATTGAGACAAGGTGCTAAAAGTGTAGAAGAATATTATTAGGAATTACAAATGGGTATGTTGCGTTGTAACCTAGAGGAGGATGAGGAACCGGCTATGGCTAGATTTTTTGGTGGGTTAAATCGGGAAATTCAGGACATCCTCGCTTACAAAGAATACAATAACGTAACCCGTTTGTTTCATATTGCTTGTAAAGCTGAAAGGGAAGTGCAGGGACGACGTGCTAGCGCAAGGAGTAATATTTCTGCAGGGAAGGCTAATTCATGGCAGCAACACATGACTACAACTCCATCTACACGTATTTCTACTCCATCATCTAACGACAAGACTCGAGCTGCCCCCACAAATTCGAGTGCAAAGACGATGCAAAAACCTGCTGCGAGTACTTCATCTGTGGCATCGACGGGTAGAACCAGCAACATACAATGTCACCGGTGCAAGGGATATGGGCACATGATGCGTGACTGTCCAAACAAGCGAGTTATGATTGTCAAGGATGATGGTGAGTGCTCATCTGCTAGTGATTTTGATGAAGATACACTTGCACTGCTTGCGACTGACCATGCAGGTAATGAAGAACAAATAGAAGAACATATTAATGTAGGTGAAGCGGACCACTATGAGAGCGTGATCGTGCAGCGAGTGCTTAGTGCACAAATGGAGAAGGCAGAGCAAAATCAGTGACACAATTTATTCCAAACAAAGTGTGTCATCAAAGAGCGTTCGTGCCGCATGATCATTGATGGAGGTAGCTGCAACAACTTGGCGAGCAGCGATATGGTGCAGAAGCTTGCCCTCAACACCAAACCACACCCGCATCCCTACTACATCCAATGGCGGAACAACAGTGGTAAGGCAAAGGTAACTAGACTTGTGAGAATCAATTTTTCCATCGGATCCTACAAAGATATTGTTGAATGTGATGTTGTGCCTATGCAAGCTTGTAACATTCTGCTAGGTAGACCTTGGCAATTTGATAGAGATTCTATGCATCATGGTAGATCAAATCCGTATTCTTTTCTATACCATGATCGAAAAATTGTGTTGCATCCTATGTCTCCTGAAATTATTAGGCAAACTAATGTTGCTAGAACTGCTAAAGCAAAGAGCGAGAAAAATGAAAATGATAAATCTATAATTGATAACAAAGATGAGATAAAACTGAAAGGACGTTGTATGATAGCTACCAAATCAGATATTAATGAGTTCAATGCCTCCACTTCTGTTGCTTATGCTTTGATATGCAATGATGTTTTGATTTCAATTGAGGATATGCAATGTTCTTTGCCCCCTGCTGTTGCTAACGTTTTGCAGGAGTATTCCGATGTGTTTCCAAGTGAGATACCAGCGGGGCTTCCACCACTACGCGGGATTGAGCACCAAATTGATCTTATTCCTGGTGCATCTTTGCCAAACCATGCGCCATACAGGACAAACCCGGAAGAAACAAAGGAAATTCAGCGACAAGTGCAAGAACTACTAGACAAAGGTTATGTGCAAGAATCTCTTAGTCCTTGTGTTGTTCCAGTAATTTTAGTGCCTAAGAAAGATGGAACATGGCGTATGTGTGTTGATTGTTGAGCTATTAATAATATCACCATTCGATATCGACACCCTATTCCATGATTAGATGATATGCTAGATGAACTGAGTGGTGCTGTTGTGTTTTCAAAAGTTGATTTACGTAGTGGGTACCACCAGATTCGTATGAAATTGGGAGATGAATGGAAAACTGCTTTTAAAACTAAGTTCGGTTTATATGAGTGGTTAGTCATGCCTTTTGGGTTAACTAATGCACCTAGTACATTCATGAGATTAATGAATGAGGTTTTGCGTGGTTTCATTGGGAAATTTGTTGTCGTAAATTTTGATGATATATTGATTTACAGCAAATCATTGGATGAACATCTTGATCATTTACGTGTTGTTTTTAATGCACTACGCGAGGCACGCTTATTTGGTAACCTTGAGAAGTGCACCTTTTGCACCGATCGAGTGTCTTTTCTTGGTTATGTTGTGACTCCACAGGGAATTGAGGTTGATCAAGCCAAGGTGGAAGCTATACAAGGATGGCCTGTCCCAAAGACTATCACCCAGGTGCGGAGTTTCCTAGGACTTGCTGGATTCTATCGCCGTTTTGTGAAGGATTTCAGCACCATTGTTGCACCATTGAATGAGCTTACAAAGAAGGGGGTGCCTTTTGAATGGGGCAAAACACAAGAGAATTCATTCAACATATTGAAAGATAAGTTAACTCATGCGCCTCTCCTACAACTTCCTGATTTTAATAAGACTTTTGAGCTTGAATGTGATGCTAGTGGAATTGGTTTGGGAGGTGTTTTGTTACAAGAGGGAAAACCTATTGCATATTTTAGTGAGAAATTGAGTGGGCTTGTTCTCAATTATTCTACTTATGATAAAGAACTCTATGCTCTTGTTCGAACATTAGAGACGTGGCAGCATTATTTGTGGCCCAAAGAGTTTGTTATCCATTCTGATCATGAATCTTTGAAACATATTCGTAGTCAAGGAAAACTGAATCGTAGGCATGCAAAATGGGTTGAATTTATTGAATCTTTTTCTTATATTATTAAGCACAAGAAAGGGAAGGAGAATATTATTGCTGATGCTTTGTCACGGAGATATACTTTGCTGAATCAACTTGATTACAAGATCTTTGGGTTAGAAACAATTAAAGACCAATATGTTCATGATGCTGATTTTAGAGACGTGTTGCTGCATTGTAAAGATGGAAAAGGGTGGAACAAATTCATCGTTAGTGATGGGTTTGTGTTTAGAGCTAACAAGCTATGCATTCCAGCTAGCTCTGTTCGTTTGTTGTTGTTGCAGGAAGCGCATGGAGGTGGTTTGATGGGACATTTTGGAGCAAAGAAGACCGAGGACATACTTGCTGGTCATTTCTTTTGGCCAAGGATGAAGAGAGATGTGGAGAGGTTTGTTGCTCGTTGCACAACATGTCAAAAGGCAAAGTCACGGTTAAATCCCCACGGTTTGTATTTACCTCTTCCTGTTCCTAATGCTCCTTGGGAGGATATATCTATGGATTTTGTGTTGGGATTACCAAGGACTAGGAGGGGACGTGATAGTGTGTTTGTGGTTGTTGATAGATTTTCTAAGATGGCACATTTCATACCATGTCATAAAACTAATAATGCTACAAATATTGTTGATTTGTTCTTTCGAGAAATTGTTCGCTTACATGGTGTGCCCAACACAATTGTTTCTGATCATGATGCTAAATTTCTTAGTCATTTTTGGAAGACTTTGTGGTTTAAATTGGGGACTAAGCTTTTATTTTCCACCACTTGTCATCCCCAAACTGATGGTCAAACTAAAGTTGTGAATAGAACTTTATCCACTATGTTAAGGGTTGTTTTAAAGAAGAATATTAAGATGTGGGGAGAATGTTTGCCTCATATTGAGTTCGCTTATAATCGTTCATTGCATTCTACTACAAAAATGTGTCCTTTCGAGATTGTCTATGGCTTCTTGCCACGTGCTCCTATTGATTTAATGCCTTTGCCAAGTTCTGAAAAAATGAATTTTGATGCTAAGCAACGTGCTGAATTGATGTTAAAATTGCATGAAGCCACTAAAGAAAACATAGAGCGCATGAATGCTAAGTACAAATGCGCTGGAGATGAAGGTAGAAAGCAAGTGATTCTAGAACCTGGGGATTTGGTTTGGTTGCATTTGCGAAAAGATAGATTTCAATAACTGAGAAAATCCAAATTGATGCATAGAGCTGATGGTCCTTTTAAAGTGCTGCAACGAATTAATGAGAATGCATATAAGCTTGATCTTCCTGCAGATTTTGGGGTTAGTCCGACATTTAACATTGCAGATTTGAAGCCTTATTTGGGTGAGGAAGATGAGCTTGAGTTGAGGACGACTCAAATGCAAGAAAGGGAGGATGATGAGGACATCAACACCAGCGATACATCCTCTCCGACACAACCTATAGCTGGTCCTCTTGGTCCTCTTACTCGTGCTCATGCTCGTCAACTTAATCATCAAGTGAGTTCCTTTATAAGCTCTTGTCCATCTTGTTTAGACAATGGAAACGCGTGCACTCTTGTTTTGATTAGGAACCGAGGAGAAGACCGAAAGGGAGAAGGACTCGCGCTAGCTGGATTTGGACTGCAGCAAAGCGCCAAGTTGTGACCGTCACCACGGTTGCATACGGATTCGGATTCAGGCGCTTCAGGACTTGTTGGAAAGCTTATCAAGTCTACTTTCATATGAATCAAGTCCCACGTCAATACCTGTTCAGCAGCAGTGGCAATGATCCAATTACCGTCAATAGGTCTTGCTGTCCAGGGTGTTGCGTCACCTCATTTTGGGCTGATGGCCCATGTATCAAGTTGGGTCCATTAGGGACGCGTCCTAGGGTTGGAGGATGACCCCAACACCCCTTTGGTCGTCAATCCATCTACTTATATCCCACTATAGCCGCCATGGTCGGGTTGGGTTTTGTTTAGATCAAGTTTAGCCTTCGCTACTTGCTTGTAGGCGCGCGTGCTGGATCAGCCGCCCGTCTCCTTGTCTTCGGAACCCCATTGTTGATTAAGATTCAGTTTGAAACCTTCAATTTCATCTTGCAATTCAGTGCTTGTTTCCTCGTTCTTGCTAGTTCTTCGATTGCTTGCAGGATGGGAGCCCTAGGGGCTGGTTGTCGCGCTCCACAAGATCGAGACGACTATTGGACGTGGTGTATCGGTTGCTAAGGTGCGGTCTTGAGGGCTGTAGTCGGGCCGTGAACGTCATCTTCATCCACCAATCGAGTTATCCCCCGTTTCTCATTGAAAGATCAGGCAAAAACCCTAGCGGGTTCGCATCAACGTCTCTACTTGACCTTCATCTTGCCTTCGATCACTGTCTCCGTGCTCGACACCTGCACAACACAAGCCAAAGAACATGTGCATCAAACCAGTTGACAATCACTCATCACTCGAGACTCGGCATACACCCATGTATCCGCAATCTCCCCCTTGATGACTGCATTGTCAACTGCAAACACAAATCATAATGAGGATAGAAGAAGGAAGAAGAAGGAGAGAGAACTCAACCAAATGACCAAAAAGCATATCAAAGCCGAAGAAGGTCATGTGGAAAGAGGAAAACAACTTGGTCCCCAAAGACATGGGCAACGGCTCGACGCAACCAATCAAAGCAAAGCTAGCCCTCAAGAAGAGGCAGAACGAGTTCAACACCGCTAGCGAGAGAGCTCGATACCAACTGAAGGAATGCCAACTAAAAAGCAAAAGAGCTCGATACCAAGTGAAGAGCAAATAGGCAAAGTCGCTAGTCCCTCAAGAAAGAGGCAAAGGCTCAACACAACTATCTACCAAAAATGCTTCGAACCCATTGGAAAAGTGCTCCAGACCAATTGAAATTTCATCAGACAAAGCGAGCAAACTCCCCCTCCAATAGTGCACACAACTAAGATATGATTTCTTCCCTTATGATTTGAAAAATTCTCCCCCTTAGTTGATAATGCACTATCAGGTAAACTTCTCCCTTCCAAATGCATATTAGTCAAAAATGGAAGTTAGCAGCTTCACAAATATAGTCAATAGAATGAAGAGATGCTCTACACAGTATAACTCCAATGACTCAACAATAAGCGTACATGCCAGCAAAGGCTCAAACTGATCACCAAATATGAAATATGAACATAGGAGCAAAGTGAGCAGTTTTATCCATTCAGAAAAGGATGTTCACCATAAAAATAGCACTGATCATATATAGATAGGAAGTCAAACAAGTGCTAAACATGTATACAAGGTGAACTACCCCTAGCACAGTTCAATCATCATGCTACAGAATGAAACATATACTTGTGAGTTCAGATTTTAATCGGAGTTGCAGCGGTGAAATTACACAAGTTAAAAATCAGCATGTGATTGCGAGAGGTTGAAAGCTTGTCATTGCCTAACTTTTCAACCGAGCTAAGCCTATGCAGAAGCAATCAGGAGCTTAAAGCGTCGGCTTCGGTCATACACTATACGGCTCAAGTTTAACTCAAATGTGCAATGAGAAACAGTCTCGATACCGTGATGTGTTGACAAGCAATCCCATCTCGATCTTTCTAATTCACATAAACTTGGTTCAATTTTAAAATAGAATATGAACATACCATACAAGTGAATGACTCGGAACTAGAGACATAGCAACGTAGTATATATGAAAAGCACAAGTGATTTTGACACATTCTTCACATGCTAGTTGCCAATCTCAATGGTGAACAGTTGCAAATTTTAAGTTCATTAAGCATAATCACCATATACAAAATAGCTCAGCTCACAATATGTATCAGTGATCAGAAGGAGCATAAGCTACAAGCATCATCATATAGCATCGGAGTACACTAGACAGAGCATAGTTACATTCTAAGGAATATAGTCATGAAGCTCAGAAAGTAAAAATGCATGATGAAAATGCAAAGACTAACCTACCCAAAAACGAAAACAAAACAAAAAAGAAGTCAGTCTATGATACAATAGACAAAATGTTTCCCCCATCTAAAAGGGAAAACACACACCAAGCTCACCTCTCAACCTAGCAAAAGTTGATTGGTCCAAAGGCTTGGTAAAAATATCAGCCAACTGATGATGAGTATCGATATGGCGAAGGTCGATATCACTCTTCTCATAATGATCTCGCAGAAAATGAAAGCGCACATCAATGTGTTTGGTCTTAGAATGCAGCACGGGGTTCTTAGCAACGCTAATAGCACTCGTGTTGTCACAAAGCAAAGGAACGCGAGAAAAGCTCAGACCAAAATCACGCAAAGTGGCCATCATCCAAAGCAATTGAGAACAGCAGCTAGCCGCAGTAGCCTCTGTGGTAGACTAGGCGACACTAGACTGCTTGCGAGAAGACCAAGATACAAGAGAAGAACCAATAAACTGGCAAGTCCCAGAAGTGGACTTGCGATCAAGTCGGCAACCAGCAAAATCGGCATCAGAATAACCGCAAAGGGAGAGGTTGGAGGAAGCTGAATACCAAATCCCAAACTCTGGAGTGAAGCATAAGTACCTCATAATGCGCTTGACTGCCTGACGGTGAGAGGTGCGCGGCGACGAGTAATATCGCGCGCAAAGACACACCGCGAACTGGATGTCCGGTCGTGTCGTCGTTAGGTATAGCAGCGACCCGATCATACTCCGGTACTCCTTCTGGTCCACAGCTTCTCCATCTACATCTGCATCCAGGGCCGTCGTGGTCGACATGCGTGTTGGAAGAGGCTTGGCCTCACCCATATCAAACTTCTTCAGAATGTCCTTGGTGTACTTGCTCTGGTGCACAAACGTCCCCTCTCGGGATTGCTTGATTTGCAATCCAAGAAAGAATGTCAACTCGCCCATCATGCTCATCTCAAACTCCCTGCTCATAAGATCTGCAAACTTGGCAACCAAAGCGTGAGAAGAACCACCGAAAATGATATCATCCACGTAAATCTGGACCAAGAGAGTGTCATTGCCTTGCTTGTGGAGAAAGAGTGTTTTATCCACACATCCCATTTTAAAACCCTTAGCAAGCAAAAAGGTTTTCATCCTATCATACCAGGCTCTAGGGGCTTGTTTCAAACCATATAATGCTTTGTGAAGTTTAAAGACATGGTTTGGAAACTTGGGATTTTCAAAACCGGGGGGTTGTTTCACATACACCTCTTCTTCTATGTAGTCGTTTAAGAAGGCACTCTTGACATCCATTTGAAAATTTTTAAACCCTTTGGATGCAGCAAAAGCCAAGAGTATCCTAATTGCCTCCAAACGAGCTACAGGAGCAAAAGTCTCCTCATAGTCTATCCCTTCCTTCTGACTATACCCCTGGGCTACAAGTCTGGCCTTGTTTCTCACAATGCGGCCATCCTCTCCTTGTTTGTTTTTGAAAACCCATTTTGTACCAATAGGGTGACACTCAGGAGGAGGTGGAACCAAAACCCAAACCCAATTTCTTTCAAAATTTTCTAACTCCTCATGCATGGCATTAACCCAATCAGGATCAGATAAAGCATATCCAACATCTCGGAGTTCAAAATCAGCAACAAATGCAGAATGAGCAAAGTGAGAGATTTGTTGTGACCTTGACCGAGTGACACGTTCGTCGATGCCGCCAATCATTTGTTGAGGCGGGTGTTGGCGCTGAATGTGTCGTGGCGCCTCCCGAGCTGAAGAAATCTCCCCCTCAACAGCAGCTGGTGCCTCCTCGGGTACAAATGGTACAACCCGAGGTGGCGGATCCCACGGCCCCTAAGTCGGCGATGAAGAGGGGTTTTGGCCGTGAGTCGTCGTACTAGAAGCCGATTCTTGCGACACAGCAGGTGGAGGTGGTGCTGGATCATCCATCCCTTCAGCACCCTCGTCCTCATCATCAAAAAGAGGCTCGCCAACCTCATGATCACCTGCACGCTCAAAACGAGAAGAAGGACAAACCATGGTCTCGTCGAAGGTGACATCGGATGTCTCCATGACTCGGTTAGTATCAAGGTTAAGTACACGATATGCGCGAGTATGAGTGCCATAACCCAAAAATACACCGTCAGAAGAGCGAGACTCAAATTTGTCCAGGTTGCCTTTCTTAAATATAAAACAGTGGCAACCAAAAACTCACCTTGGCTGTTTTGCAAAACACAACTCATAAGAAGTCTTTTTGAAGAAAGCTCGGAGAAAAATGCGATTGGAAATATAGCATGCAGTGTTCATAGCTTCGGCCCAATATCGCCTAGGAGTCCTATGCTCATCGAGCATCGTCCTGGCCATCTCTACAAGTGTCCAATTCTTCCTCTCTACAACACCATTTTGTGGCGGTGTGTAGGGGGAAGAAGACTGATGCTCCAAACCCAAAGAGTTACAAAACTTCTCAAAGTCTGAATTCTTGAATTCGGAACCATTATCACTTCTAATAGCTCGCATCGAGTTCATAGGGAACTCGTTCTGAAGACGCAAAATCAGATTGCGAGCAAAAGAGAAAGTCTCAGTTTTCTCAGCTAAAAATAAAACCCATGAATATCTCGAAAAGTCATCCACAACAACAAGCACATACCACTTCCCCCCAACCGAGCTCACCCGAGCCGGACCAACAAGGTCCATGTGCAAAAGCTCTCCAGGGCGCTTAGTCATGACTTGGTTCACAGGATGGTGGGGAGCGGCAACCATCTTCCCATGTCTACAAGAATGGCAAACAAGATCCTTCTCCATGGATAACTTGGGCAATCCTCGGATTAGGCCAAGTGAACTAAGCCTTCCAAGCAAGTCAAAGCTCAAATGACCAAGTCTCCTATGCCACTTCCAAAGATCAGAGGAGGAAGGACCTGCCAAAAGACAACGAGAAATGCCAAAAGACTCTAAGAAATTCGCACGTAAGACTTTCCCAAAGGGCGAAATCAAACATACAAGATTGCCCTGAGGATCCAAAGTACGACTGAGATTTGGCTTAAAACGAATCTCATAGTCATCATCAAAAAGTTGTGAAACAGAAAGAACGTTAAAATGCAAGTTAGAAACAAGAGCAACATCACGCAACACAAAATGCTCATTAACTCGCACAGACCCACGGGACAACACCTTACCTTTGCTATTGTCGCCGAAGATGATAAACTCCTTTCCGGCAACAGGACTAAGACTGGAGAACCACTTGGCGTGTCCGGTCATGTGCCTCGAGCAACCAGAATCCACCAACCAAATGTCCTCCAATCGTTTTACCTACATCAATAAAAAGACATAGGGTGAGCATACGGTCCAACACTGGGGTAAGTAAAATGGGAATTATACCAGTGTTGGGCTGGCTGCTCAAAAGAACGGTTAGTAGAAAAACCATTCCTAGCACGCCTACGGGGAAAGCGATCACCACGCACAGGAAAACGTGGTCCACTAAGGGAAGAGCGTCCATCGCGATACTCAAAATGCGGTGAAGGGTAACGCTCAAGAAAGCCACCGCCACGGGGTCCAAATCCTGCAAAACCAGGATCCCGCCAGGCAACACCTCTCTGTGGCCTAGGACCTTGAGGCACTGTACCTCTAGGCCTAGCAGCTCTCCTCTGAACATTCGGCACATGTACATCATGGAAAGGATGGTACATGTCCGCATTGTTCATCTCTCTGGCACGGCGCTCCTCTCTCTTGCGCCGAAAGCAAAACTCACTCAAGTGTCCATCTCTCCCACAGTGCTCACAATGGTACCTCACTGCTCTCACAGGGGGTTGTTGGTACTCATGGTAGTGGGTATGGATCAGTTGGCTCTTTGGTGGCATGAGCTCCTCATGGATAGGTGGCATAGTGTCTAGTCTGTTCCTGAGGTGGTTTGGTTTTGGAGCCCATGTCTGTTTCTTGGGTGGAGCTCTTGGGGGTTCAACAAACACCCCATCCTTGGTGTTAGGTTTGAGAGGCTCTTTGGGTGGAATCTTGGTTAGTTTGGGAGTAGTGGTGGAGTTGGGCTTCTCACTCGGGTTCAGACCACTCGACTCTCCAATCTTACCAAAGGATGAAGCACACTCAACACCCTGAGCAAAACCAACACCGACCTCCAGCAGCACGCTTAAACTGGGCAATCATCATCCCAAGCAGCGGCTTACCATAAAGACACCCATGACAAGATGGTCCGAAGGTATGTGTTTTCTTCCTCGGTTTGCATCTTGTCATGCTTCACATTGGCTATCTCCATCTCCAAACCCTCACATAAAGCGCATCTAGACACACAAGTGCTACCCGAGTTGGCCTTCTCAAGAGACACAATCTTGGCACTCTTCTCTGCCAACTCGGATTGCAAGCCTGCACATGACTTGCACGCACCAAGCACTAAGGATCTAGCTCTAAGCTCATCCACCTCTCCAACCAAAGCAACATACTTCCCCCTCAAAGTGAGAAGGTCAGTCATGTGCTTGGAGCACATCTCACACTCATCCTCCTCAGTCACAACAACGGTGGACTTGACAGATTCAAGTTCCTTCAACGTATCCTCTCATTTCTGCCTAAACTCCTTCCGCTCTCTAGCAGCACGCCTAAGCAACTTATCTTGACTAAGAAGGGCAGCAGTAAGTTTCTCGACCTTAGTAGAAAGCTCGTCGGGGGTCTGAGATACCTGGGAGGTGTCGTCGTCGTCACCGTTCCGAGGGGTGTCCTCCAGCTAGCTGTCGACTTCCTTGCCCAGGGCCATGGTGCAGAAGCCCTCGTTGTCGGCGAAGAAGCAGAGGCCGTTCAGCTTGTCCTCGATCTTCTTCTTCTCAGACTCGTCATCGCTTGAGGAAGCGGAGTCATCATCCGAGTCATCGACGTCACTCAGCGTGGTGAAGAAAGCACGCTGCTCAGCCTGGGCCTTCTCCAAGTACTTCTTCTTGATGTACTCCTTGTTCAAGCCGCCCTTTCGCTTGTGCTTCGCGGGGACGTACTTCTCCTTGTGCTTGCCAAAGTCATACTTGTGCCCATGATTGCCCTTCCCAAATGCTTGCTTGTTCTTCTTGGGACAGTTGGCGATGAAGTGGTCGGGGTCGCCGCACTCGAAACATCCCGAGCGTCCTCCTCTGCGGTGATGGTTCATGCGGTTGTTGTGGAACTGCGAGAACCGGTTGGCAAGCAAAGCCAACTCGTCATCCCCCATGAACTCCAGCTGCTCCTCTATGACAGAAAGAATGAAGAGAGTGCAAATCCTCCAGAGGGGTTAGCAGAAAAGCAAGAAAGCAAGGCCATCGACGGGCCAGAAGGATTTTCATAAGAAGCCCACACCATGGCATCAATCTCACTGGACTTGAGCTTACTGAAGAGCTTGTCGCATGTGAGGGTCTCATAGTTAGGCGTTTCGATGATCGCCTGAACCTTCGAGTCCCACATTGACCGATCGAGAGTATGTAAAAGCTTCAAAGCCCTCTCATGATCGTCGAGAGGCAACAGTTCCTTGTTCGCCCTCATCCTGTTGACAATCACCTGAAAGCGAGCGAATAAACTCTCTATGCTCTCGCCAGACATGTGTCGAAAGTTCTCATACTCTCGCTTGTGCGACTCGTAGAGACGGGTTTTGACTTGAGTGGTTCCCTCATGGAAACGCATGAGGGTAGCCCAAATCTCCCGAGCCGTAGCGAGGTGAGAAACGCGATCAAACTCCGTCATACTCAAACATGAGAAAAGAGCATTACGGGCTCGGCTATTGGCATCGTGCTCATCGATCTGATGCTGAGTCGCACGAGCAGCCAAGACCACGTAATCTGCAGAGTTGCAAATATCCCAAATGGAAGCACCCAAACTTTGAATTTAGGTCGACATGCGTATCTTCCAATACGCATAGTTCGTCCCATCAAAGGGACGGTTTGCCCACGCCGCGATCCATGTCGCCTTCTGTGGATCTGGAACCGGCTAAGGTGGAAGATCCTTAACCCGCTCTGATAACAATTGAAGGACCGAAGGTGCTACCAGAAAGCGACCAGAGGGGGGGGGGGTGAATGGGACCTACAAAATTTCTTTTCAGAAACTTGTTGCCACTGTCCCGAGAAACACCCCGAGAGCAAACCTAGAGCTTGCAAGTGTCCACGACCCTAGATGTAGGGTGGATTCTTCCAAGAAGCACAGCGGGACACAATACAACCCTAGAAACCCAATGCAAAAGCCAGAAAACAAAATCGACAACGAACGAACAAGCTGCGGACAAAAACGTGCTGAAGACACAACATCGGACGCTGGCCTGCGTCCGATGGTCAGGCACCGGACGCGTCCGATGCAAAATGACCCTCTCTGGAACCTTACTGAACAGGCATCAGACGCTGGCTACAGTGCAACTCTAGCGTCCGATGCTTGACCCCCGGACGCGTTCGATGGCAACGGACGCTCCGATGGTCAGCGTCCGATGTCCCATAGAAAACGCTGTCAGATAACATGTGGCACTAGACACGTCCGATGTGATGAACACAGCGTCCGATGCTCCCGACTCGAGCGTCTGATGCCCCCAAAACTGCACTGTTCTTCCGCAGATTCAACCCGATCTCCTCCGAATCAAAAGCACTAAGGCTTAGACTTGGTATGAGGAGTTCCAAGGAGGTTAGTGAGCCATCCCAAAGAGATCATGGCTCGAACCTAACTCCAAATCGGTGAATCGGAAGAATTCGGGGCAAAAGGAACAAAACTCGATCCGAAACGAAAATCAACTGATCTACTAGCTCGTGAGGTTAGAGGTGAATTCCTGCGGTGGAAAGAAGTGCCTCACAATCTAGAACAACTCAGTTCAAACGGAATCTAAAAAGACACAACGAGTAGAGAGATCGACCACCAGGAAAATCATGGAGAAAACGAAGAACGCGAAGAACAAGTTCAAAACGCGAATCGAACCATGAATTGCCAGCCGAAATTCATCCCCACGAGGAGACAACGAGATTACAGTCTCGTTTCCTCAAAAAGCAAATACACAGAGGTATTGTTCACCGTCTCTGCGTATATCAGTAGCTACAGCAGGGAATGGGAAGCAGGAAACCCTAGAATGAAAATAGCAATGGCTGAGATGGTCTGGAGGGAGGGGAGGCCTCTCCTTATATAACCTAATACAGTTATTCCCCTTCTACCCCTACTGCTAGTTACAGAGCGAACCAACTAAACCCTAAGGTTATTCTGGACCAACTCGAAGAGGATGCTGATCTGACGACCACGCCCACACAACTGGCAGCGTTGCCTCGACGCAACCTCACCGATTGCCGCCACGTGCTGCCACCGCTCTGCTTGTCCTTTTCCACGGACTCCGCCCCCGGTTTTGTGGCCGAAACCGGGAAGCCTGTCTTCACGACCAACCCCCGGTTTTGAGGCCCAAACCGAGAAACCAGCCGTCCATCGCCAGAGTCTTGTGGCCCAAACTCAGAAACCCGCCAGCGCCTAGGTTTTGAGGCCCAAACCTGGAAACCATCCTCTAGCCCGAGTTTTGTGGCCCAAACTCGGCAAACCCGTGGCAGCCAGGTTTTGTGGCCCAAACCTGGAAACTGTCCACCTGATGGTTTTTCTGTGGCTCAACCATCAAACCGACGCTGTAGAGGGGATGCACCGCCCGTGGACCCCGTCCACCGACACATGTCCCCAGGTCCTCGACCCGAGCAACACCATGTCCTGCAAGTCTTCGCTCGTCACTGTCCCAGGCTGTCAGCCACCACAGCTGATCCTCAGGCCACCGGTCCCTCAGTCCAAGCCTCACGTCCGCCCTTCACCGCTCCCGGTCCATCGGCACGACACATCTCTACTTGACCTTCACCTTGCCTTCGATCACTGTCTCCGTGCTCGACACCTGCACAACACAAGCCAAAGAACATGCGCATCAAACCAGTTGACAATCACTCGAGACTCGGCATACACCCATGTATCCGCAGATAGACATTTAACGATCCCTCTAAGCATTGAAACTCACCAGCAACCTGTTGCACTACTAATAAGGAATCGCCATAAGCCTCAACATGTTTAACCTCCATGGAACATAACACTTCTAAACCGAATAACAGAGCTTCATATTCGGCCTGATTATTGGTGCAAGAATAATCTAACCGGCTCAACATTTCAAATTCAGTGCCACTAGGAGAAATAATGACCACACCAACACCTTGGCCCTCCTTACAAGCCGATCCATCAAAATAAAGTTTCCATGGAGTAAAAGTAAAATAACCGATTTCATCCTCTAAACTGATACCATGCTCAACAATGAAATCGGCAAGAACTTGACCTTTCAAAGTTTTCAATGGTTCATAGGTCAAGTCAAACTCAATCAATGCATACACCCATGTACCAATTCTTCCTCTAAGGATTGGCCGATATAACATGTGCTTAATCACATCGGCTTGACATGCAACAACACATGTACTAGATAGCAAATAGTGTCTCATTTTAGCGCAAGCATAGTACAAGGATAAGCATAATTTCTCAATATGGGCGTACCTTGTCTCGGGATCAATAAGACGGCGACCAATATAAGAAATTACGTACTCTTTACCTCCATCCTCCTGAGTCAAAACAGCTCCAATAACCTTATCTTCGGCGGCGACATATAATCTGAAGGGGATTCCTCTCTTAGGTGCCCGAAGAACTGGCAGAGATGACAAATATTCCTTTATCTTCTCAAACGCTTCTTGCTGCTCTGCCCCCCAAGTGAACTCAGTTTCATTCTTCAGCTTTAATATACGGATAAAAGGAATAATTTTCCCGGACAAGTTTGCAATAAATCTCCTCAAGTAGTTCACTTTTCCCAAGAACTTCTGCAAGTCATTTTTACATGTAGGTGCTTGAACTTTCTTGATCTTTTCTATCCTTTTAGGATCAATTTCTATGCCTTTGTCGTAAATGATAAACCCTAAAAACTTCCCAGCCGATACACCAAAAGCACATTTTAGTGGGTTCATCTTCAAACCATAGTGGCGGATTCTCTCAAACGCTAAACGTAAATCGGCCAAATGAGACACGTGGGCAGCCGATTTAATCACAATATCATCAATATACACTTCCATGACTATCCCAATCAAATCATGAAAGATCAGATTCATAGCACGTTGATAAGTAGCACCTACATTCTTCAAACCGAATGTCATCACGACCCACTCAAAAAGACCAACAAACCCAGGACAAATAAAGGCCGTTTTGGACATATCCTCTTCGGCCATGAATATCTGATTATAACCAGCGTTGCCATCAAGAAAACTGACAATCTGGTGTCCTAAAGCATCGTTGATTAACATATCGGCTATAGGCATAGGATATTCATCTTTAGGAGTGGCTCTATTCAAATCTCTAAAATCAATGCAAACCCTGATTTTCCCGGTGTCTTTTTTCTCCACAGGCACGATGTTAGAGACCCACTCTGCATATCTACATGGTTGAATAAACCCCACTTGCAATAACCGATTAATCTCTTCATTAATCCGGTCATATATTGTAGAGTTAAAGCGGCGAGGATGCTGCTTGAATGGTCGGAACCTCGGATTGATAGGAAGCCGATGCTCGACAAGTTCTTGGCTTAATCCGGGCATCTCTGTATAATTCCATGCAAAGCAATCAACAAATTCTCTTAAGAGCGCGAATAATCTTAGCTTATAATCGGCTTCAAGACTTTGATTTACAAAAGTCAGCCTAGGTATAGAACCATCCCCAATATCTACCTGTTCTAAAGGGTCGACCGACGTAAAACCTTGGCCCAACTTATTGAGCTCATCGAAATCATCAATAGCTTCACAAGTATCAGTCTTATGAGCCCGATATTGTTCAACACAATGCTTCAACCAATCAACATTAGCATCCATTAAATTACATGATAATGTTGAACCGATTATCAATCGGCTTTAAAGACACTAGCACAAAACCTTCCCTAGTAACGCTAACAAATTGGAAATCAGAAAGGTCCCAACCAGACAGACAAGTGATAGTATCATGTCCCCCGAGCAAAGGAGCATCGGCCGTAGCTACATAGGCCGATGAATCTGAGTGTACTACCTCAACATCGTCCCCCACCCATTGAATGAGAAACTGATGTAGGCTAGAAGGTATGCACCGATTAGCATGAATCCAATCACGCCCCAATATAAGATTGTAGCTACCTTGTATGTCGGCAACGAAGAAAGCAGTGGCCAAAGTCTTGCTTCCAACGGTCAGCTCCATGGACGCAACTCCTTTGGCCGGAATAGGATCTCCTCCTCTGACTCCAGTGATAGTCATGTTGGTCTTGATCAGCTCTTCATCAGTACCACCAAGCTTCTGGTAAAGTGAGTATGGCATCAAGTTTACGATCGCCCCGCTGTCGACCAGCATCTTGTGAACCGGTGTACCATTGATGTGACCCTTTATATGCAACGGCTTGAGATGATTGACAGAATCCTCCGGCTTCTGGAACACAGCAGTCTATGTAGCAAAGTTGAACTCCGCTGCCGTCGAATCATCTTCGACCACGTAGTAGTCGACCGATAAGTAAACTACATTGACCTCCGCCCTTTCTGGGGAAGGTTCATAGTCCACCATTTCCTCATCTTGTTCTTCAGGAAATTCTTCACTAGTCGCAGTAATACCAGTGGAGGAAACAGGGTTACTAAGGAGCGAGCCTAATCCCATCGTCACATCAGGAACCGATTCAGTCCTGGACCCTGGTCGGGTCGGCTCAATTCCTGATCCAGTAGTAATCGATTCAACCTGCTCGACCGCTAAACTGGTCGGCACCTGTCCTGAGGTGGTCGGATTGGTGTCCGACCTGATTGGTTCCGAAGCCACTTTAGTAGATTCGACACCCAAATTGGTCGGCTTAGGATCCGACCTGTTTCACTCCACTATCGTCGAGGTCGGCTTTTGATTGCAAGCCGGCTCTTCACCTCCTCGCTTGCCCTGAGGAAAAATAGGATGTGTTGAGTTAAATATGTCTTTCCTCATTTTGTCGAGCCATTCTTTCCTTTGTTTGTTGCAGCGGGCCCTCTACAGCTTCTTTCGTTGAGTTTTAGTCAAACCAGGAGGACACCATCTGGGCTGCATGTATTTGGGATCACGCTCAACAGGCTTTTCTACTTCTGCCTCAGCTGAAGTATCTTGAGCTTCTGGGGCCTCTTCAGCTGGTCCCTCGACCACCATCGGCTCGGGTCCATTGGCAAGAGGGACTTCCATAGACCCGATCGTAATAGTGGGCACGGGATCGGGTTTGGTCGGAGAAACAGCGGGGACACTCTGCACTTTCTTAGGCACATAGATTTGTCGCGCCTGCGCCTTTCCCGTTTCTTGAGAGGTTAAGGTCCTTGATGTGATCAGCCGATTCTGATTTGAGTTACTAGAGCCTAGCCGATCACCCAAACGATCGAACACTGAGACTCTTGTAGGTTGATTGGTGGGCATTCCCCATCCTGGCTGATAATACATATGTGTCGGCATAGGGTAAGGCACCCATACCCCTTGAGGACCCCATTGTGGTGGTGGCGAAATAGGAGGTGCCCACTGATGGTAATACGGGTCAGCCTTTGGTGCCGGAGACGCCGCCGGAGACACCATCATCTGTTTGGATTTCTCATCCTCACGCTTCGGAGGAGTAGACTCTCTCTTTTTTAAGGGCCGATTCTGGGAGAATCGGCCTTTTGCTGCTTGTATTTGGCCATGAGTGTTGGCACAAAATGCGTCGCACTGTGCCTCACACACAGCAAGCCGAAAAGCGTGGCTTCAATCGGGTGCCCGGACGGTTTGAAATCCAGAGACGTGCCAGTCGGTTTGACCTGAAAACCAACAAGGGATAAAACTGTGAGAATAAAACTGGAACGTGTCGGATGAGACCAGACAGTTCCATATTTACGGCCCTGAAGCCACTCACAACGACATATAGCTATAGAAGCTATCTGTCAACAAGTTTTAAAGATCACTCGGCTAACTCTAAACATGAACATATGTAAACAATTGGTTGCCGAATGCACATACGTAAAAGACATGCTTGAACAAGAGATAGATTATAAAATAACGTGTAACCAAGCTCGGCAAACCAGCCGAATTGGGGTCCATGAAGAAGGAACATACAAACAAAAAACGATCAAACCAATCTAAAACCTGCATCTGCCGCACGATTCCTAGTTTTATCAATGCTTAAGTGTAATTGACATGTATGAACCCGCAACACGTAACAATCTAGATTAGAAATTAATTCGGCCATCATGGTTATGCGATTATTGGCCAAAAAAGTAAAAAGAAACTTGTAGAGCAAGGCCGAACAAAGTCAATCTAGATTGGGCAAAAGAGTGTTGCAAAACTAATTAAACAAATCATGCAACACATGGTAACTTAATGAATCTACTAGATCTTGGCAAATCTAATAGAGTCGATAACTATCTTGCTCCTGCTAAACATATCAAGCAAACGCCTGCCGCACAGTATTTACTCATAAGCGTAACATAAGCAAAGACTTCTTGATTGTTGACATAGATCCGCCGCACAATCTTTGTAAACAAACAAGTCTACATGCATCACATCTAAATCCACCGCATGATACTAGACATGATAACAAGGTTGCCGGGACTTACGGAGGTCGACGGATCGATGATTCCTCTCGAAGAACTCGACGACACGACAAAGGACTCGAAGATGGCACGGGGCCGATTTGTATTGATATGGTTGTGAACACTTTTTACAATAGCCAAGGGTTTATATTTATACCCTGGGCAGATAAGAGTCCTCAAGGGACTTACCTAATAATATCTAAAATAAAGGGAAATATTATATGACATGCTTACGTACGTATGTAAGGATCCTAGATGGATACGTGATATCGTAATTGCTGACCAATCCTTCGAATCTGGTCCCTTGCTTGTTTCACACGGAAATAGCTCCGGCCATATATGTTTTGCACTTGCCCCTTCCACCACAAACCAATGATTTCTTTCCTATTTTCTTTTCATTATCAATTGTCAAACGAGTAATAATATTTCCATTGAACTGGTCTTCAAGCTGGCTGTACGGTTCATGCCCGGCTAGTTGTAATCGGCTAATTACGTATACGTGTATGTATAGCTGAACATGTAGGGCCATCGAACATGTACGCCGTCTTCTAGCCTTTCCTTCATCGTGAAGACATTCATGTTAAATATAGAACTGGACGTCGAGACAAGCATGCTTTATATATATTTATATTTAAATTGTCTTCTTTGCTTGCTTGCCATATCACAACGCCACGAAATCCAACTCCTGGCCAATGAGATCAGACCCCTCTGATTTTTGAATACTCGTTTAATCTGTCATGGCCATGGTCGATTATCCTCGTGATCGGCTTCTCTTGCCATATCTATTTCCCGAATGGAGTCACACATTTGTAAAATAGTCGACCCCACAGGTAGTTGCCGAAACTCCAAAAATTAACCGACAACTTAGCCGTCTGCCGAATGCTCTTCTCACTGCTCGTTGGGTCCACCTGTCATCTTCTCAATGTTGACCAAAATCCAGTGTTAACACAGGCCCCCCTAGTTCGGAGTATGAATTGTCATGCTTCGAACTATTTGATCTCTGTTGGTCTTCTTCAAAAAGCCAAAAAATCCACTGATAGCAATAACATTTACTCACCATGTTTCCATAATTTTGCCTGTAAAACAATAATTCTCCAATACATGTGGAAACAAGTTAGTTACAAATGCATATGTGTATAAATATTATATTTCTTCCATTTTATTGATCAGAAGATGCTGCAATGCCGACTACATCTCAAAAGTATCATATTTTATAACCAAGATTTCTTTTTAAAAAATGGTACGTTACTCATCCATCCGTCTCTTTAATTATGGGGCTTTAGTTGTCACTGAGTCCTCAAGCGATTGCAAAACAGAATAGCTACAGAAATGCTTATCTTTTACCACTTGATCACTTTTCATCCGGAGTTTTTATCATTATCTTTATATAAAATCGTATCATATAATTTTGCAAAGTCAAAGACTCGACCATAAGGAGATACAAGCCATAAACCTAGATCAAGAAGTGCTAGTGAATATTTTTATTACTTTTCTTTTGCATATGTCATTCTCCCTATCTTTTAAAATTATGAGGCTACTGGGCCTTCGGCCATCTTTTATTTTATTTGGCGGTCACTTGACCCTTTTTTTTCTTTCTCAGTTCTAGCGGACACTTGTTCGTCGTTTTTATTTCTGAGATTTATAGAATGGCCTCATATTTTTATGCAAAGAGAGAATGCACATGCAAAACACTTATTAGTTTATAACGTGTACGTAAATCTTGATCTTGAGAATATGACTATAATCTCAACTGGTAGTCACAATGATTTGACAGTGCTCAATATGACATTAAGTAAATTTTGTTATTTCATTAAATCTCCGAATTTCAAGTATCTCTCAGAATAATGTCATATCAAATTCTACCTCTATTCATATCCCACAACTACTTTCAGACAAAGTTTAAATTCTATGCAACCCACAAATTTCAAAGACTTCAAGATAAATATAATAACCACTAGACCCAAATCTTAAAGAAATCAAAGCTATAAACCAGACACAGGTGAAACATAAAACAGAGCATCTATTTATCATTTCAACAATGGATAACCCAAAATATTTATATCACATATTCATAGAGTAGATTTTTTTAAGGTTTTTTTTAGTGCGGAGATGCAACATGAGAGGTTTCGCTTTTAAATGATTTTAATTTTAGGCTCTGAAACTATTAGAGAAGCGAGGGTAACATTACACAAACCACTATTGAAGATGAAGCAGCCATTCGTCTTGTCCTTCTTCACGATGGATCGCTCGATGTTGTACGATGTGTGCGTGTTGAGCTCAGGCCCCCTGACACGTAGTCACAGCGGCGTAATCGATGATTCACTGGTGTCCTCCTTTCTCTTATCCGAGATGTCTTCGCTGAATACGGGTCAAAAATATTTGAAGCCAATCATAAACGTCAATCCTTCTTCTGCAAATGACTGGCTGCTTTAGATCTTGTAGCTGTTCTTGACTATAAGTGAACTTGTCACCGTTGCATGTGTCTTGTTGGTACCATCTTATTCAAGGCCATCAGCAAAGGTATCTCTTTCAATATGAAGTGTGCTGAAAACGTTTTAGCCGATGGTCTTCTATCGTCCGTCCGGTTGCTAACGTCCTTTGTGCCTCTGATTTAGCCTTTCGTAACCTTATCACCAGATTGAGCTTTGCGTTACTTAGGGAAAGGTAAAGTTATATTAATAGGAGCCGAAGGTTCTGTTTTATCGGCTTTTGCTTAGTATGCCTTTGACTTTCTTCTTGTTGAGGAACTGGAATGCTTCAGGTGAGCATGCTGTCAGGTAACTCACGGTAGCTTCGAAGAACGTCATTTTTTATGAAGCTGAGTGTACCGTAGAGGACAAATACGAGCTCGGCGGTGCATGGATGCGTGCACGATGAGGTTCAGGCCCCCCTGAGTGTAGTTGATGTAGGAATTTGAGGATGTTCACCTTATGTTTTTTCTTCTCATTAGTTCTTCATATCTGTGTGTACACTCTTCCGCTCCAAGCCGATAAGTGTTCTTCTTGGAATATGTGTATAATGATATTTTCATCAGTGTGCTTATCGGCTGCTGCATCTAGAATTCCTATATGCTTCTGTAGTGCTGCTTTCCATGCTAACATGGGCCTTTAAATATGCCCTCCAGATATTTAACCGACGTAAACATAAATTGGGCATCGATCTTGAATGTATGCAATCTTCTGGTGCAGCGATCAGAACTATTGCTATCGGCCTACCCTTTCAGCCAATGCCTCCAAAAATTAGCCGATTGTATCATCCCATATATGTGTGATGCTTCTTGGTTAATCATCCTCGTGTTTGCTTGGCTGATTCGCTTTTGGTGTGTTGGCCTGACAGCTGATTCTTATATCCACTAGTTAAGAATTGATTTTTTCTTAACTGAGTTCTTACAGTGCTGGATCTGGAGTTCGATTTGAGTAATACCGGCTGTGTAACATCGTCCGAGTCCAAACAGCTTTGATCGGCCTGATATTTTTGTTCGAGTCTGTTAGCTTACTCCATCGATCATATCTAGCTTCTTTATTCACCAACAATAGATTCTCCACTTCTTGTGAATACTAAAAACGGATCGATTGTTGCCTCTTTGTCGATATTGCAGAGGCTACAGGTTGCAACAGTCTTGTGAGGCTCCGCGTAGCCGATCATGAAGTGTGAGATGATATTATACTCTGATGGATGGTTAATGGTAGCTTGGATGCATGATGACAGATTGGTGATGATGGTGAATGTGAAGGTAAAGAACATCCTTTACCACAACAATAGTACTTCATTTTTCATCTCGTGACGTTGCCAAATTTATTCCCAAAGAATGGTGAACTGTATTGCTGTGGGTCTGGCAATATTATCTCAACTCCAAGAAGTTGCAGCGCAGGATCAACGTGATTATGAGAAATCACGCTTCAAAATTATCATTAGTCTCAATGTTGATAGTACTCCAAAATAATTAATCCAGTCAGCTTTGTTTGTTTCCTCTGTAGACAGCAGAAAGTTTTCTATGCTGGAGATGTGCCGACGGGACAATCGGCACTTGTGCTGATCAAATCATTTATTTCTAAAATAATTTGTATCAATATTGTAAATAATCTTCTGAACCGATGGATCAAAATTTTGAGGCCGACTGAGACGTCTAGCATGACACATCAAACCTCTTATGAGCCGGCCATTGCATAATCCGGTGACTGCTGCGATTATGGTTACTGAAATTGTCTATCATTCGACTATATTGGGATCAATAGAAACCCTCCTCGATAGGTTTCCCTCAGAGAAAACGCATATGCTTAGATGTCCGAACCATGGCTTGCATGCACATTATTTTGCTTTCCTTCCCCTATGATTATTAGCCGATTAGTCTTTTTCAAATCAGCTTATACTTATACATTGCTGGGTATATGTATGCATACTACCTTCAACATCTGATATTATGAAACTACGCCACATGGAAACTGATAGAACTAGTGCAACATGTTCGGATCATCAGTTCCGCGTACGTTTACGGTTCACCTGGTCGCTTGATACTCAATCTCTTTTCTTTCATTACGCAGCCATCAGGTAACCAGGACTGTGATGCATTTGGACTTGCAATCATAGTTTGACGCTTGTACAGTCTCCATGTTTTTTTGCTATCGAAGCTTCCTTCTGTTTCCTTGATTAAACATGCAAGTGCGGCAAACATGTAGGAGCTGGATAGTTCTGGATTAGAATCATCATCGACTACTTTTTGTGTCTTAATTTTAAACCAAAAGAGCCAATGTCCTGCTGCTGCTTTACTAGAACCAATGTCCCACTGGGCGTGCCAAAAAGTGTGTTGGCACAAAATGCGTCGCACCATGCCTCACACACAGCAAGCCGAAAAGTGTGGCTTCAATCGGGTGCCCGGACGGTTTGAAATCCGAAGACGTGCCAGTCGGTTTGACCTAAAAACCAACAAGGGATAAAACTGTGAGAATAAAACTGGAACATGCCGGATGAGACCAGACAGTTCCATATTTACGGCCCTGAAGCCACTCACAACGACATATAGCTATAGAAGCTATCTGTCAACAAGTTTTAAAGATCACTCGGCTAACTCTAAACATGAACATATGTAAACAATTGGTTGCCGAATGCACATACGTAAAAGACATGCTTGAACAAGAGATAGATTATAAAATAACGTGTAACCAAGCTCGGCAAACCAGCCGAATTGGGGTCCATGAAGAAGGAACATACAAACAAAAAACGATCAAACCAATCTAAAACCTGCATCTGCCGCACGATTCCTAGTTTTATCAATGCTTAAGTGTAATTGACATGTATGAACCCGCAACACGTAACAATCTAGATTACTAATTAATTCGGCCATCATGGTTATGCGATTATTGGCCAAAAAAAGTAAAAAGAAACTTGTAGAGCAAGGCCGAACAAAGTCAATCTAGATTGGGCAAAAGAGTGTTGCAAAACTAATTAAACAAATCATGCAACACATGGTAACTTAATGAATCTACTAGATCTTGCCAAATCTAATAGAGTCGATAACTATCTCGCTCCTGCTAAACATATCAAGCAAACGCCTGCCGCACAGTATTTACTCATAAGCGTAACATAAGCAAAGACTTCTTGATTGTTGACATAGATCCGCCGCACAATCTTTGTAAACAAACAAGACTACATGCATCACATCTAAATCCACCGCATGATACTAGACATGATAACAAGGTTGCCGGGACTTACGGAGGTCGACGGATCGATGATTCCTCTCGAAGAACTCGACGACACGACAAAGGACTCGAAGATGGCACGGGGCCGATTTGTATTGATATGGTTGTGAACACTTTTTACAATAGCCAAGGGTTTATATTTATACCCTGGGCAGATAAGAGTCCTGAAGGGACTTACCTAATAATATCTAAAATAAAGGGAAATATTATATGACATGCTTACGTACGTACGTAAGTATCCTAGATGGATACGTGATATCGTAATTGCTGACCAATCTTTCGAATCTGGTCCCTTGCTTGTTTCACACGGAAATAGCTCCGGCCATATATGCTTTGCACTTGCCCCTTCCACCACAAACCAATGATTTCTTTCCTATTTTCTTTTTATTATCAATTGTCAAACGGGTAATAATATTTCCATTGAACTGGTCTTCAAGCTGGCTGTACGGTTCATGCCCGGCTAGTTGTAATTGGCTAATTACGTATACGTGTATGTATAGCCGAACATGTAGGGTTGTTGAACATGTACGCCGTCTTCTAGCCTTTCCTTCATCGTGAAGACATCCACGCTAAATATAGAACTGGACGTCGAGACGTGCATGCTTTATATATATTTATATTTAAATTGCCATCTTTGCTTGCTTGCCATATCACAACGCCACCAAATCCAACTCCTGGCCAATGAGATCAGACCCCTCTGATTCTTGAATACTCGTTTAATCTGTCACGACCATGGTCGATTATCCTCGTGATCGGCTTCTCTTGCCATATCTATTTCCCGAATGGAGTCACACCTTTGTAATATAGCCAACCGCACAGGTAGTTGCCGAAACTCCAAAAATTAACCGACCGCTTAGCCGTCTGCCGAATGCTCTTCTCACTGCTCGTTGGGTCCACCTGTCATCTTCTCAATGTTGACCAAAATCCAGTGTTAACAATGAGCTTGTCAAAAGTACATGGTTCTCTAGCGACTTTCCCCTTACTCCTGTCCGCATTAGTCTTCCAAGTGCCAACTTCAGGTTTCTGCGGGACAAAAGTGCGGATGACATGTACTCCGGAAGGAGTAGAGTCTTTAGAAACGGTTACACTGACTGTATCAGTCGATTTATTGATCCCACTAGAATTAGCAGAGACCGGCTTGACCCGGTCTGGCTCTTGCACTGGCCGCTTTGAAGATGGACCAGACTGGTCGGCTTGAGAGCCCGACCTGGTCGGTCTTTGTTGTGCGGCCCTGGTGTCAAAATACCTTTGTCTATGCAAGTGTCGTGCTGACCCTGTAGTGATTGTGAGCTTACTTTTGCCATCATCACCCTTCTCGAGCACCACCTTGTGCCCCAAATCGCTCTTAGCATTCGGTGCAACCCGTGGTTCGCCGATGACGACATTCTTCTCTCTGGTCGTATCGGCTTGTTCTGGACGAATTAGAATAGCAGGATTCCCTGCTTCCACCATATGAACTGGAAAAGGGGACGTATTAATCTACATCTCAGTAAGGCTCAATCGTCCTTCATTAAGGGCCGAATGGACCTGTCGACGAAAAACATTGCAATCGTTAGTGGCGTGAGAGAAAGAATTATGATATTTACAATAAGCCCTTCTCTTCAATTCGTCGGGTGATGGCAAAGTATAATTAATTTTAAGATAACCGAATTTAAGCAATTCATCAAATATTCGGTCACATTCACCCCGATTCTTTTGAATCGGTTTAAGGGAAGGACAAGTGACTAGTTTATTCCGTGTTGGCCATAAAAACTCAGCAGCGTAACAGTCTTTAGACTCATCGTCGGAACTATCAGAGTTTATCTCGGCAATATGTATGCCCGATCGATGAGCCTTATGAGGATCATAAGGTTCTTTTAGGCGCGATTCTATTGAGATGGCCTTCTGTAACATTTGATTTACACTAAAGAAATCATGATGCTCAAGTTTATCCTTGATTTCTCGATGTAGACCAGCGAGACATAAATTTGTTAGGTCTCTGTCGGAAATCCTTAGATGGAAACATTGGTTCTTAATCTCTTTAAAGCGCTTAAAGAAATCGGCCACAGGCTCGCTACGTCCTTGTCGAACCAACGTAAGGTGTGATCACCTAGTTTCTTTAACCCTGTCATAAAAGTGGTTATGAAACTTTTCTTCTAGCTCGGCCCAAGAACTTATGGTGCATTCTAGCAGTGACGTAAACCAGGCGAAAGCCGTACCAGTCAAAGACAAAGGAAAATGTCGCACATTCATGTAATCTAAAGTACTGGCTTCACCCATTTGTGCAAGGAACATGCTAACATGCTCCATAGTTGTTTTGCTACCGTCACCGCTAAACTTATAAAAATCTGGTACCCTCGAACCATCAAGTGCTTTCATGAAATCAAAACATGAAGGGTATGGTTTTGAATATGTGGTCCTGGTAGGCTTAAATTGGACCCCTAAACTGGTCTCGAGATACCTAGTTATTTCTTCCTTAAACCGATTTATGGCTCGTCAAAAATCATTGTCAGCAAGGTTGGTAGTGCCACCATGCATGGCATTGTGTCTTGGGGACCTCGGTGGATTGGGTAACACTGTTCCTTGTCCTCCTGAAGTCCTGTTTGTCGAGGTACCCTGGTCGGTCTGTGTGGTCCGACCAGTGCCATGATGAATGTGATTGGTAGTTGCCGAGGTACCGGCTTCACCGCGCCTGGTCTCAGTAGACCCTAAATGTCCGAAATTAATGTGTGAAGTCTACCCCTAAAAGAATTAAAAGGCAAGCCGAACTGTGGTTGCCCAGTTGGGACTTCGGGTTCGACAGTTTTACCTTCTAACTTATCCATGCGATCACTAAGCAATTTAAATGAATGCTGGATAGTATTTGTAAGAGTTTTTGAAGTATCAACCAACATCGCAGAATTATTAGCATGGGTAGGGTAAGAATCTTCAGGTACCTTGGTGTTTACCTTGTCAGTAGTGTCTTCAGTGTTCGTAGTGGACGTAGTGGGGATGATCTCGCTGAAGTCCAGTTCCTTTTCTTGGGTGACCCTGCCACGCCGATCCTTTGAATAGTTTTCTAGGAAAGCCTTCAAGACGGCGGCAAGCTTGGCCTGCGCCTGTTGCTTCAACTCGTCGAGGAGCTCGTCAATGCCCGTAGGACGAACGATGTTATCCTTATCGGTAGCACCGTCTTTGCCGCCCATGTTGGTAGTAGATGAGATTTCAATCGTCCCTAGCGGAGTCACCAAAAAGTGTGTTGACGTCGGAAGTGATCCGAATCACACACCAGCAGGGCTAGAACGCCCGAAGAGGTTGCGATTCAACCTGAGACAGCAGGAACCCCAGCTAAACCGTCGAAAACTGATCTAGAGACCGGTTTGGATCGATCTAGGGTTTTGGGCTCCTCTGTTGATAACTCTAGAACTCCTCCCGGAAAGACCCGTCAGGGAGAAGCACGTAGAGGTTGTTCTAGGACCAGCAAGGCCGCCTAGAACGCCGTCGAGCCTCGCCGGGAGACACGCCGAACAACAAGATAGAGGGGAAAAGGGGGTAAAAGGGATAGTAGATTGAATTTGATCGATTGATGTTGCATGCCTCAATCGGCCATGATCCTCTCATATATATAGAGGGGGCTGGTCTTATCCCAATAGGAATCATCTCTAGATACGATCTCCAAGTTTTCTATCCGGACTCTATCAAAATATAGAATCCAATCCGGGCACAACAAGGTAACCCTGATCTTGCCAATCCTTAGATCGACCAGATCGGCTTAATGGGCTTTATCAGCCCATACTGATCAACAAATCATCATTACAAGAGAAGGATCCACATATTAGCACCGGACTCAGCTTTCATCATAACAATGAGACTTCCGACCAGGGCCACCTGGTCGGTCATAACATGAGTGATCAGAAACCCAAAATGACCAGGCCTATTAAACTTAAAACATCTGATCCCTCAAAAGGACAAATTCAACTCTAATATTACAGGCCGAATACTCCCTTTAAATTTATTTTACCTGCGACACTTTTGAGTGTCAACAGCTGGCACCGCGGGCGCGGGGAAGAAGGAGGGGTGAAGCTGACAGGTCGGACCCACAACTGAATAAAGAAAGGAGGATTTTGCTATTTTCTAATTTATTTTGTATCTCCTAAACTAAGCCGAATTAGGAAAAAGTTCAAAAATCAAAGTTGCTCAGAATTTCACAAGGAACAATTCAAATTTATGGCTCATGTCCAAATTATGTCTGGAAATTTGAATTTCACTTCTCATTTGATTTTCTAATGCAAAAATAAAACACTAAATGATTTTTTCAGAAAAAGTGTGTATAAGCAAAGTTGTTCCTTTTGCCAAGATCTACGACTTTGATTTAAAGCACTTTCTCAGAAAACCAAAGCAACTATTAGCTACACTATGGACCTAGCAAAGGACTTAGTGATTTGCTTATTAAACCAGATTTCAAATTCAAGTTTCCACATGCAATTCTCACAACAAGATTCAACAAAGCATATGCCACAAATGAATGCAAGAGATCATATGACATGATGCTATGCTTATGACATGGCCATTTATGCAGTTAGGGCTGCTTAACACCAGAGGTGTTACAGATGCCATCGCACATCCCCATGTGCTCTTGCTTGTCGAAGCCAAGTGTCAGCTACCGCAGCTAGTCCTCCAGCTCTCCGGTCCGTCAGTCCAAGCCTCGCGTCTGCCTTCACCGCTCCCGGTCCGTCGGCACGACACACCTCTACTTGACCTTCACCTCACCATCGACCACTGCCTCCGAGCTCCACACCAGCACAACAACACAGCCAAGAACACATGTCTCCGCTCACCCCTCCCAGTGAGCCTGTTGACCAATCACTCATTAGTCAGGATAGAACCATAAGGGCACATATCAACCATGTGTTCGCAATCTCCCCCTTGTTGAGTGCATTGTCAACACACAGTATCAGAGTCAAACTAAAAAGAACAAAAGAAGAAGAAAGAGAGAGAGAACTCACTCAAATGCCCCAAAAGCCAAGATCAAAAGCCGAAGAAGGGCAAATTGAGATAAGCAAAGCTTGGTCCCCAAAGACATGGGCAACGGCTCGACACAACTAAGCAAAGGATCGGAGCAACAACTCTTGAAGAGCAAAACTCAATCACAGAGAAAATGATCGAAGCAAAAACTCAACAAAAGAGCAGAAAACTCGATCTCAAGAGCGAAAGACTCGGTTCCCAAAGACATGGGCAATGGCTTGACGCGACCAAGTCAAGTACAAGCTAGTCCGCATGAAGAGGTAGAATAGGGCTCAACACCACTAGCTAAAAAGCTCCATACCAATCAAAAAATTAATGAATGCTCCATACCAATTGAGAGAAATCCAAAGAAGACTGAAAGAGCTCCATATCATTTGAAAAACCTCACAAGAAAAGTGAAAGCTCCATACCAATTGAAAAATCTACCAAAAACTGCTAGTCCCTCAAGACAGAGACAAAGAGGCTCAACACAACTAGCAAGCTCGGTACAAAGAGCAAAAGGAGCACGCAAAGAAGCAACAAAGCAGAGAAACTCCCCATAGACAAGTGAACTCCCCCTTGCAAAGTGATGTACTAAAGATTGCAATATGCCACCACAAACCCCCTCCTTAGGCAAAAATCTCCCCCTTGGGTAAATGGGTAAAACTTCTCCCCCTTGGGTGCATATGCAATCGACCAAGACAAGTATCAGAGCACGAACAGGTGTATCAAACAACATGCACACTAAGGTAAAAAAGCATGAAAATGCTCAATGCAATAGCTTCAAGTATATAGCAACTAGAGTGAAGAGATGCTCTAAAGAGTGTTGTCCCGACAACTTAGCAACAGAAGTAAGTGCTAGCAAAGGCTCAAACTGATCACAGAATACAAAATATGAACAATTAAGCATGTGAGCAGTTGTAAGCCATTCAGAAAAGGGGTTCACCACTAAAATAGCACTAAACATGAATAGACAGGAACTCAAACAAGTGCTAAACATATATGAAAGGTGAACTACCCCTAGCAAATTTCAATCATCATGCTATAGAATGAAACATAGACTTATGTTGATCAGATTTTATCGAAGAATTGCAGCGGATATTAACACAAGTTCAAATTCAGCATGTGATTGCGAGAGGTTAAAAGCTTGTCATTGCCTAACTTTCCAACCGAGCTAAGCATATGCAAAAGAAGCAATAAGAAGCTTAGGGCCTGTTTGGTTCACGGACGAGCTTAGCCTGGCTCGCACAGAAGGAGCCTGGTTCTGGGTAGCCAGGCCCAATACATACAAGAACGTGGTGTTTGGTTGTCTGTATGCACGAGACAGGTTGAGCTGAGAAGCTGTTTGGTTGCTCGTATGAGAACGAGTTGCATGAGATAAAAATATATAAATAATCATCATCATGACATTTATTACGGACAACTATTATCGAATAACACTTAGTTTACCTTAATTCTCCTTAATATACTTCAAAATATATTAATATCATTTAATATATGCTAATAATATATTAATAACATCATTAGATGACTAATTACCTGCACCACGCGAGCCTGGCCCGGCAGAAACGGCCAATTTCTACGTTCCTGCAGAGCCAGGCTGCGGGAGGAATCTTGCACGAGCAGAGCCTGGCCAGACAGATACGTGAACCAAACAAACGCCTGTTCTCGCATCTGTGGAGCCTGGCTGAGGGGTGGTGCAGCCAACCAAACACACCCTTAAAGCATCGGTTTCGGTCTTACACTACACGGCTCAAGTTTAACTCAAAGTGCAATGAGAAACAGTCTCGATACCGTGATGTGCTGACAAAGCAATCCCATCTTGATCTTTTCAAATTCACTTATACTTGGTTCAAAATAAGCAGAATATGAACAAACCAAGGAAGTGAAGGACTCAGTGCAAGAGACATAGCAACCTAGCATATATGAAATAGCTCAAGTGACCTCAACACATTCTAATCATGCTAGTTGCAAATCTCAATGGTGAACAGGTTTCATGTTTTATGTTCAATTAGTCAGGATCACCATTTACAAAAATAGCTTAGCTCATAAAATATATCAAGTGATCAAAAAGAGCCTAAGCTACAAGCATCATCATGTATTATCAGAGCAAACCAAATAGAGCATAATTTCATTCTAGCATCTATAGACATGAAGCTCAAAAATGCATGATAGACATGATGAAATGCATGCAAAAGCTATGGTACAACAAGCAAAATGCTTCCCCCACCAAAAAGGGGAAACACATACCAAGCTCACCTCTCAACCTAGCAAAAGTTGAGAGGTCCAAAGGCTTGGTAAAGATGTCCGCAAGCTGGTTGTGGGTGTCTACATGCCTCAAGTCAATGTCGCCTTTCTCGTAGTGATCACGAAGAAAGTGAAAGCGAACATCGATGTGTTTGGTCTTGGAGTGTAAAACTGGGTTCTTTGCTACACTAATTGCACTCGTGCTATCACAAAGCAAAGGGACCCGACTGAAATCTAGACCAAAATCACGCAAGGTAGCAACCATCCACAAAAGCTGTGAAGCGCAAGAAGCGGAAATGACATACTCGGCCTCGGTGGTAGACTGGGGTACGCAAGACTGCTTGTGAGAAGCCCAAGAAACGAGCGAAGAGCCAAGAAAGGAAGTCCAACAAGTGCTAAAACATGTACAAAAGGTGAACTACCCCTAGCAAAGTTCAATCATCATGCGACAGAATGAAACATAGACTTGTGTTGATCAAGTTTTATCGGAGAAATGCAGCAGTTATTAATACAAGTATAAGATTCACATGTGATTGCGAGAGGTTGAAAGCTTGTCATTGCCTAACTTTTCAACCGAGCTAAGCCTATGCAAGATAAGCAATAAGAAGCTTAAAGCATAGGTTTCGGTCTTATACTACACGGTGCAAGTTTAACTCAAAAGTGCAAAGAGAATCAGTCTCGATACAGTGATGTGATGACAAAGCAATCCCATCTCGATCTTTTCAAATTCACTAGTTGTTTCAAAATTTAAGCAGAATATGAACAACCAAGCAAGTGAATGACTCAGGGCTAGAGACATAGCAACCTAGCATATATGAAATAGCTCAAGTGACCTCAACACATTCTAACCATGCTAGTTGCCAATCTCAATGGTGAACAAGTTAATGATTGCAAAGTTGATTAGTGAAATTCACCATTTGCAAAAGTAGCTTAGCTCATAACATGTATCAAGTGATCAAAAAGAGCCTAAGCTACAAGAATCACCATGTATTATCAGAGCAAACTGATTAGAGCATATTTTCATTCTAACAGTTATAGACATGAAGCTCGAAAATGCATGGAATACATGATGAAATGTATGCAAAAGCTATTCTAAGCAAACCAAAAGCAAAGGTATCGGAGAAACAACTATGTTACAACAAGAAAAATGCTTCCCCATCTAAAAGGGGAAACACACACCAAGTCACCTCTCAACCTAGCAATAGTTGAGAGATCCAAAGGCTTGGTAAAGATATCCGCAAGCTGGTTGTGGGTGTCTACATGCCTTAGGTCGATGTCGCCTTTCTCGTAGTGATCACAAAGAAAGTGAAAGCGAACATCGATGTCTTTGGTCTTGGAGTGAAGGATTGGATTCTTTACTACACTAATTGCACTCATGCTATAACAAAGCAAAGGGACCCTACTGAAATCTAGACCAAAATCACGCAAGGTAGCAACCATCCACAAAAGTTGCAAAGCACAATAAGCGGCAATGACATACTCGGCCTCGGTGGTAGACTGGGCTACACTAGACTGCTTGCGAGAGGACCAAGAAATGAGCGAAGAGTCAAGAAACTAGCAAGTCCCAGAAGTAGACTTGCACTCAAGCCGACAGCCAGCAAAATCCACATCGAAATAACCACAAAGCGAAATGGTCGAAGAAGAAGAGTACCAAAGCCCGGACTCAGGAGTGAGGTACCTCATTATGCGCTTGACCACCTGCTTGTGGGAAGTCCGAGGGGACGCCTGAAAGTAAGCGCACAGACACACTGCAAAATCTATGTCTGGCCTCGTCGCCGTCAAGTACAGGAGTGAGCCAATCAAGCTCTTGTACTCCTTTTGGTCCACAGGCTCTCAGTCCTCGTCTACATCCATTGCAATAGTCATAGCCATGGGCGTTGTGAGAGGCTTGTCTTTGCCCATGTTGAACTTCTTCAAGATGTCCTTCGTGTACTTGCCTTGATGCACGGACGTCCCGTCTCGGGTTTGCTTGATTTGCAACCTGAGGAAGAAGGTCAACTCACCCATCATGCTTATCTCAAACTCCTTGCTCATAAGATCTGCAAACTTGGCAACAAGTGCATGAGAAGAGCCACCAAAGATGATATCATCCACGTAAATCTGAACTAAAAGGGTGTCATTGCCTTGCTTGAGGAGAAAATAGTCTTATCTACCCTTCCCATTTTAAAACCCTTGGAGAGCAAAAATGTTTTCAAACGCTCATACCACATTCTCGGGGCTTGTTTCAAACCATACAAGGCTTTGAAAAGTTTAAAGACATGGTTTGGAAACTTGGGATTCTCGAAACCGGGATGTTGCCTAACATAGACCTCTTCCTATGTATACCCGTTTTAGAAGGCACTCTTGACATCCACCTGGTATAATTTGAAACCCTTCGAAGCAGCAAAAGCTAGAAGGATTTGTATGGCTTCTAAACGAGCTACAGGGGCAAAGGTCTTCTCATAGTCTATCCCCTCCTTCTGACAAAAGACTCAGGCCACTAACCTAGCCTTGTTCCTCACTACCATCCCATCCTCACCCTGTTTGTTCCTAAAAACCCATTTGGTACCTATAGGGTGGCATTCTGGTGCAGGTGGAACTAGTGCCTCGACGTGGTTTTGCTCAAAGTTCCCTAACTCCTCATGCATGACATTGACCCAATTAGGATCAGAAGAGCGTGTCCAACATCTTTGGGCACAAAAGAAGCAACCAATGCAGAATGAGCAAAGTGTGAGATTTCATACGCTCATGACCGCGTGACTCGTTGGTCGATACCGCCGATCATCTGTTGCGGAGGGTGGATCTGATGAACACTTCGGGGTGCTTGCCTCGCTGAAGTTGCCCCCCTCGCTAGATGCTGTTGCTCCCTCAGGTGTAGTCGGTGCTCGTTGGAGAGGTGGCTCGAATGGTCCCCAAGTAGTGGAAGTAGTGGGATCGGATCATCGAGTCAAAGTTGTCGTCACAGGGTCGACGGGGGCAGCCGGTGGAGTAGGCTCGGGATCACCCCAATCGGCATTCTCCTGCTCCTCCTCCACAAAGATAGTCTCTCCCAGCTCAAGTTCTCCTACAACATCAAAAGCAGAAGAGACACAAGGCATAGTTCAAGGACCGAGAATGCAAAAGCATGGCGACTAGAGGGGGGGGTGAATGGGAGCCTAAAAAATTTCTCTCGAAACTTCGGCCTTTGTCCCAAAAATCAACCCCCAAAAGTTTCGACCGAAACGTGATGCCCATGACCCTTGGAAGAGGGTGGATGATCCCTAGGATCACAGCGAGGCACCACAAAGTAAGAGTGAACCAAACACCAAAAGCACCGTCTCAAGTTCGACCCCTAAAACCGACTCCCGAACGTAGATAGAGAGCTACATCGAGAAGTCTCCAAATACCTATGCTAACAAGTAGCAAAGATACCTAGAGAGGTTACTTGGTCAACTCTAGGGCCAAACGAGAAGTCCGGAAACCAAGCGAAGAAGCCGGGAGAGCAAACACACTAATACTCAACACTCAACCAACTCGCGGACTGTCCGGGGTTCAGACCGCAGACTGTCTGCCCAACGGTGGACTGTCCGGGCTCAGGTGGCAGACTGTCCGCCGGCCAAAAGAGCAAAACAGCAAAATCCAAGAGAATCCTAATTGCCTCCAAACGAGCTACAGGAGCAAACGTCTCCTCATAGTCTATCCCCTCATTCTGACTATACCCTTGGGCTACAAGTCTAGCCTTGTTCCTCACAATGTGGCCATCCTCTCCTTGTTTGTTTTTGAAAAAACCCATTTTGTACCAATAGGGTGACACTCAGGAGGAGGTGGAACCAAAATCCAAACCCGATTTCTTTCAAAATTTTCTAACTCCTCATGCATGGCATTAACCCAATCAGGATCAGATAAAGCATGTCCAACATCTCGGGGTTCAAAATCAGCAACAAATACAGAATGAGCAAAGTGAGAGATTTGTTGTGACCTTGACCGAGTGGCACGTTCGTTGATGCCACCGATCATCTGTTGAGGCGGGTGTTGGCGCTGAATGTGTCGTGGCGCCTCCCGAGCTGAAGAAATCTCCCCCTCAACAGCAGCTGGTGCCTCCTCGGGTACAAATGGTACAACCTGAGGTGGCGGATCCCACAGCCCCCAAGTAGTCGATGAAGAAGTGTTGGGGCCGTGAGTCGTCGTAGTAGAAGCCGATGCTTGCGACACAGCAGGTGGAGGTGGTGCTGGATCATCCATCCCTTCAGCACCCTCGTCCTCATCATCAAAAAGAGGCTCGCCAACCTCATGATCACCTACACGCTCAAAGCGAGAAGAAGGACAAACCACGGTCTCATCGAAGGTGACATCGGATGTCTCCATGACTTCGTTAGTATCAAGGTTAAGTACACGATATGCGCGAGTATGAGTGCCATAACCCAAAAATACACCGTCAGAAGAACGAGACTCAAATTTGTCCAGGTTGCCTTTCTTAAGTATAAAACAGTGGCAACCAAAAACTCTAAAATAACTCACCTTGGGTAGTTTTCCAAAATGCAACTCATAAGAAGTCTTTTTCAAGAATGCTCGGAGAAAAATGCGATTGGAAATATAGCATGCAGTGTTCATAGCTTCGGCCCTTTATCGCCTAGGAGTCCTATGCTCATCGAGCATCGTCCTGGCCATCTCTACAAGGGTCCGATTCTTCCTCTCTACAACACCATTTTGTGGCGGTGTGTAGGGGGGACAAAACTGATGCTCTAAACCCAAAGAGTTACAAAACTTCTCAAAATCCAAATTCTAATAGCTCGCATCGAGTTCATAGGGAACTCGTTCTGAAGACAAAAAATCAGATTGTGAGCAAAAGAGAAACTCTCAGTTTTCTCAGCTAAAAAGAAAACCCACGAATATCTCGAAAAATCGTCAACCACAACAAGTACATACCACTTCCTCCCAACCGAGCTCACCCGAGCCGGACCAACAAGGTCCATGTGTAAAAGCTCTCCAGGGCGCTTAGTCATGACTTGGTTCACAGGATGGTGGGGAGCGGCAACCATCTTCCCATGTCTACAAGAATGGCAAACAAGATCCTTCTCCATGGACAACTTGGGCAATCATCGGATTAGGCCAAGTGAACTAAGCCTTGCAAGCAAGTCGAAGCTCAGGTGACCGAGTCTCCTATGCCACTTCCAAAGATCAGAGGAGGAATGACCAGCCACAAGACAATGAGAAATTCCAAATGACTGAGAAATTCGCAAGAAAGACTTTCCCAAAGGGCGAAATCAAACATACAAGATTGCCCTGAGGATCTAAAATACGACTGAGATTCGGCTTAAAACGAATCTCATAGTCATCATCAAAAAGTTGCGAAACAGAAAGAAGGTTAAAATGCAAGTTAGAAACAAGAGCAACATCATGCAACACAAAGTGCTCATTAACTCGCACAGACCCACGAGACAAAACTTTACCTTTGCTATTGTCGCCGAAGGTGATAAATTCCTTTCCGGCAGCAGGACTAAGACTGGAGAACCACTTGGCGTTTCCGGTCATGTGCCTCGAGCAACCGGAACCCACCAACCAAATGTCCTCCAATCATTTTACCTACATCAATAAAAAGACATAGGGTGAACATATGGTCCAACACTAGGGTTAGTGAAATAGGAAGAATACCAGTGTTGGGCCGGCTGCTCAAAAGAGCGGATAGTAGCAAAACCATTCCTAGCACGCCTACGGGGAAAGCGATCACCATGCTGAGGAAAACGTGGTCCGCTAAGGGAAGAGCGTCCATCGCGATACTCAATACGCAGTGGGGGAAAACGCTCAACTACAAAGCCACCGCCACGGGGTCCATAGCCCACAACTGCAGGCTCCCGCCGGGCACGACGTCCTTGCGTCCTAGGCCTAGGACGTTGAGGCAATGGACCTCTAGGCCTATCAGCACACCTCTGAACGTTCGGCACATGTACATCATGGAAAGGATGGTACATGTCTGTGTTGTTCATCTCCTTTGCACAACGCTCCTCTCTCTTGCACCGAAAGCAAAACTCCCTCAAGTGTCCATCTCTCCCACAGTGCTCACAATGATACCTCACCGCTCTCATAGGGGGTTGTTGGTACTCACGGTAGTGGGTGTGGATCACTTTGCCCTTCTGTGGCATGAGCTCCTCTTGGATAGGTGGCATTGTGTCTAGCTTGTTCTTGAGGTGGTTTGGTTTTGGAGCCCATGTTTGTTTCTTGGGTGGAGCTCTTGGAGGTTCAACAAACACCCCATCCTTGGTATTAGGCTTTAGAGGCTCTTTGGGTGGAATCTTGGTCAGTTTGGGAGTAGTGGTGGAGTTGGGCTTCTCACTCGGATTAAGACCACTAGACTCTCCAATCTTACCAAAAGACGAAGCACAATCAACACCCTGAGCAAAGCCTACACCTAGACCTCCAGCAACACGCTTGAATTGGGAGATCATCATCCCAAGCTGTGGCTCACCACAAGACACCCATGACAAAATGGAACTAAGGTATGTGTTTTCTTCCTCGGTTTGCATCTTGTCATGCTGCACATTCGCAATCTCCATCTCTAAACCCTCACACAAAACACACCTAGACACACAAGTGCTACCCGAGCTGGCCTTCTCAAGAGACACAATTTTGGCATTCTTCTCTGCCAACTCGGATTGCAAGCCTGCACAAGACTTGCACGCACCCAGCAACCCTGGTCTAGCCTTCAGCTCATCCATCTCTCCAACCAAAGCAACATACTTCCCCCTCAAAGTGAGAAGGTCAGTCATGTGCTTGGAGCACATCTCACACTCGTCCTCCTCAGACACAACAACCGTGGACTTGACAGATTCAAGTTCCTTCACCGTATCCTCCCACTTCTGCCTAAACTCTTTTCGCTCTCTAGCAGCACGCCTAAGCAGTTTATCTTGACTCAGAAGGGCGGCAGTAAGTTTCTAGACCTCAACGGAAAGCTCGTCGGCGGTCTGAGATACCTGGGAGGTGTCATCGTCGTCGTTCTGAGGGGTCTCCTCCAGCTGGCTGTCGACCTCCTTGCCGAGGGCTATGGTGCAAAAGCCCTCGTTGTCGGCGAAGAAGCAGAGGCCGTTCAGCTTGTCCTCGATCTTCTTCTTCTTCTCGGACTCGTCATCGCTTGAGGAAGCGGAGTCATCATCCGAGTCGTCGACGTCGCTGAGTGTGGCAAAGAAAGCACGCTGCTCAGCCTGGGCCTTCTCCAAGTACTTCTTCTTGATGTAATCCTTGTTGAAGCCGCCCTTCCACTTGTGCTTCGCGGGGACGTACTTCTCCTTGTGCTTGCTGAAGGGTCGAGATGGCAGACTAGAGGGGGGGTGAATAGTCTTTTCTAAAATTAATCTTACCGGCTAACCGAAATAAATGCGGAATTAAAACTATCGGTTTAGCCAAGACTACACCCCTCTACTTATACTCTATGACACCTTACAAAGGATCCTAATCAATGCAAATAAGGTGTCGGGCTAGCTAGAGCTCACCTAAACAATCTAGCTTGCAAGGTTACACAAACCTAAGCAACTAGTACTCAAACACCGGGGAGCTCCTACACAATCTAGTAAGCAAAGCACAAAGCTCCTAAGCTCACTAGCAATGCTCAATAACAAGGCTACATGAGCCAAATTAGAGAGCTCAAATTACTTAGCTACACAAACTAAGCAATGTGACTAACAAGGCTACTCAAGCCAATTAGTCACGCAAGAGAGCTACTTCTAAGCTACACAGGCAAAGAAGGTAACTAACAAGCTACACAAGCTAGCTAATTACAAGAGCAACTACGCAAGCACAATATATATGAAAGTAGATACAAGCTTGTGTATGGGGAATGCAAACCAACGGGATGAACAAGGTTGACACGGTGATTTTATCCCGAGGTTCACTTGGTCGCCACCAAGCTAGTCCCCGTTGAGGCAAGCCCAAGGTTGCCGCCGATCCTCTTGCTAGTGGTGACCCTAAGTCACACTCTCCACGATGGAGTGCTCACCAAGAGCTCTAGCTTCGATCCGGCCGGACCACTTGGCGCTCTTCGCGCCTCTCTCTACTAGAGTTGCTCTTCGCGATCTCCCGCGGGGCGAGCGCAATGCCCCTCACAAAGCTTCTTCGGAGCCACGCACAATCTTCACGCGGGCTTCACGATGGAGACTCGATCACCAAGCCGTCTAGGAGGTGGCAACCTCCAAGAGTAACAAGCACCACCGGCTTGCAACACGATCACTTAGTGCCACTCGATGCAATCTCTCAATGCAACGCACTAGCTATCACTCACTCGCTATCGATTTGCACACTAGCAAGCACAAGCGAGCTAGAGGGCTCCCAAGCACATCCACACCAGCCACCAAGGCTTTGGAGTGCTCAACCACCAGCCCAAGGCCGGTTACCAACGTTATTTATAGCCCCAAGGGCTAACTAGCCGTTGCCCCTTCACTGGGCAAACTGCGCTAGCATCAGACGCTCCGGATCGGGACCATTGGACGCTGAGGCCAGCGTCCGATGTACGGATGCTCGCCACGTGTCCCCCATGTTCAACTTCGGCCGAGCGATTCCAACAGCTATATTACTTCCCGCGCCAATTAAAGTGGCATCGGACGCGCCGATGCCTAGCATCGGACGCTCCGATGCCTCTGCTCAGAACTGCGCAAACCAGCACTCACATCGGACGCGCCGGAACTCTAGCATCGGACGCTCGACTCCAGCGTCCGATGACACACCAGAGAGGTTCCAGAGAGGACAGAAACACATCGGACGCGTCCGATGGTTCCACATCGGACGCAGGCCAGCGTTCGATGCTCCCTGGAAAGCACGCTCGCGCCACGTCACCTGCATCGGACTCTGCAACAGTGATTCCTCAGCGTCCGTTGCCAGCGTCCGATGCTCCTTCAACTTCTGACAGAAACTAGTGTTTTCCATCGGACGCTCAGCCAGTGTCCGATGCTCCTCGGACCAGCGTCCGATGCTCCCAAAGCACTTCACTTCTCCTCCGAAAACCGCTGAATCCTGCCTCACAAGCTCGACAGGAGGGAGAGGGACTATACACTAGTTTCTCCCACTTCTCCATGCCTCCTTTCAACACAACTTCTTCTCCAACAACTTCTCCTTTGCAAATGTGCCAACACCACTAAGTGTACAACATCATGTGTATGTGTGTTAGCATTTTCACAATCATTATCCAAAGGATTTTCACTTGCTCTCACCATGCCACTCGATCCTAGCAACATCGCAAAGTTAGATCGCTCAAGTGGCACTAGATGACCGATATGCAAACAAGTTTGCTCCTCTTAATAGTACGGCCATCTATCCTAAACCCGGTCATAATCTTCTCTACACACCTATGACCGGTGAAATGAAATGCCCTACAAGTATACCTTTGCCTTGCACATTCCCTTCTGTCTCCTCCGGTGTTGATGCAACACTTGCACCAACCTCTTCATCAAATGATATGATCCACTTCATATCATCACATGGCCTCCATGGTCCATCGATCTCGACATCACTTGCTCTTCACCATCGCTTCGGTCCTTCGGCGCCAAGTCTTTGCTTAAGCCTCCCGACACTCGGTACCAACGGCCTCAAAGCCTCAACTTGCCCTTCACCTTCGCAACCGGTCCATCAAGCCAAGTCTTGCCTTGATCTTCACCATCTTAGCCACATGACCACATGTCATGTTTCATGTGCATTAAGCTCCTTCTACACAAGTGTGAGCCTTGCAACATCCTCCAAGCCATTTCACCTCTATGGCATATGTTGCTCACACATGATCACCTGTGGACTAATCACCTGTGTAATTCACTTCAAACACATATTAGTCCACCTAAGTTGTCACTCAATTACCAAAACCAAACAAGGACCTTTCACTTGCCGAAGTCGTACTTGTGGCCACGATTGCCCTTGCCTGCCACTTGCTTGTTCTTCTTTGGGCAGTTGGTGATGAAGTGGTTCGGATCACCACACTCGAAGCACCCAGCGCGTCCTCCTCCACGACGTCGGTTCATGCGGTTGTTGTGGAACCGCGAGAACCGGTTGGCAAGCAGGGCCAACTCGTCGTCTCCCATGAACTCCAGCTGCTCCTCTGTGACAGAAAGAAGAGAGGAAAGTGCAAAGCCTCCAGAGGGGTTAGCAGAAGAGCCAGAAAGCAAAGCCATCGATGGGCCAGAAGGATTTTCATAAGAAGCCCTCGCCATGGCATCAATCTCACTGGACTTGAGCTTACTAAAGAGCTCGTCGCACATGCTGGTCGATTCGATGATCGCCTGAACCTTGGAATCCCACACCCACCGATCGAGAGTGTGTAAAAGCTTCAAAGCCCTCTCATGATCGTCGAAAGGCAACAACTCCTTGTTAGCCCCCATCCTGTTGACAATCACCTAAAAGCGAGCGAATAAACTCTCTATGCTCTCGCCAGGCATGTGTCGAAAGTGCTCATACTCTCGCTTGTGCGACTCGTAGAGACAGGTTTTGACTTGAGTGGTTCCCTCATGGAAATGCATGAGGGTAGCCCAAATCTCCCGAGCCGTAGCGAGGTGAGAAACGCGATCAAACTCCGTCATGCTCAAACATGAGAAAAGAGCATTACGGACTCGGCTATTGGCATCGTGCTCATCAATCTGATGCCGAGTAGCACAAGCAGCCAAAACCACGTAATCTGCAGAGTTGCAAATATCCCAAATGGAAGCACCCAAACTCTGAAGATAGGCCGACATGCGTATCTTCCAATACGCATAGTTCGTCCCCTCAAAGAACGGTGGTTTGCCCACGCCGCGATCCATGTCGCCTTCTGTGGATCTGGAACCGGATAAGGTGGAAGATCCTTAACCTGCTCCGATACCAATTGAAGGAATGCCAACTGAAAAGCAAAAGAGCTCGATACCAAGCGAAGAGCATATAGGCAAAGTCGCTAGTCCCTCAAGAAAGAGGCAAAGGCTCAACACAACTAGCTACCAAAAATGCTCTGAACCAATTGGAAATTCCTCAGACAAAACGAGAAAACTCCCCCTCTAATAGTGCACACCCCCTTATGATTTGACAAAAATTCTCCCCCTTAGTTGATAATGCACTATCAGGCAAGCTTCTCCCTTCCAAATGCATATGAATAAAAAATGTAAGTTAGCAGCTTCAGGAATATATTCGATAGCATGAAAAGATGCTCTACAAAGTTTTGATCCGATGAATCAACAAGCATACATGCCAGCAAAGGCTCATACTGATCACCAAATACAAAATATGAACATATGAGCAAAGTGAGCAGTTTTAGCCATTCAGAAAAGGATGTTCACCATAAAAATAGCACTGAACATGTATAGACAGGAAGTCAAACAAGTGCTAAACATGTATACAAGGTGAACTACCCCAAGCAAAGTTCAATCATCATGCTGCAGAATGAAACATATACTTGTGATTTCAGATTTTAATCGGAGTTGCAGCGGTGAAATTTCACAAGTTCAAAAACAACATGTGATTGTGAGAGGTTGAAGGCTTGTCATTGCCTAACTTTTCAACCGAGCTAAGCCTATGCAGAAGCAATTAGAAGCTTAAAGCGTCGGTTTCAGTCATACACTACATGGCTCAAGTTTAACTCAAAAGTGCAATGAGAAACTGTCTCGATACTGTGATCTGTTGACAAGCAATCCCATCTTGATCTTTCCAATTCACTTAACTTGGTTCAATTTTATACCAGAATATGAACAGACCAAGCAAGTGAATGACTCAGAACTAGAGACATAGCAACCTAGCATATATGAAAAACATAAGTGAATTCAACACATTCTACACATGCTAGTTGCATATCTCAATGGTGAACAATTTTCAAATTTTATGTTCCTTTAAGCAAGTTCACCATTCATAAAATAGCTCAGCTCACAACATGTATCAGTGATCAGAAGGAGCATAAGCTACAAGCATGATCATATACCATCAGAGCATACTAGATAGAGCATAATCACAATCTAAAGATTATATACATGAAGCTCGTAATGCAAAATGCATGATGAAATGCAAAGACTAACGAAAACAAAATGAAAGAAAAGAGATTCAGTCAATGATACAATAGACAAAATGTTTCCCCCATCTAAAAGGGAAACACACACCAAGCTCACCTCTCAACCTAGCAAAGGTTGATTGGTCCAAAGGCTTGGTAAAAATATCTGCCAACTGATGATGAGTATCGACATGGCGAAGGTCGATATCACCCTTCTCATAGTGGTCTCGCAGAAAATGAAAGCGCACATCAATGTGTTTGGTCTTAGAATGCAGCACATGGTTCTTAGCAACGCTAATAGCACTCGTGATGTCACAAAGCAAAGGGACGTGAGAAAAGCTCAGACCAAAATCACGCAAAGTGGCCATCATCCAAAGCAATTGAGAACAGCAGCTAGCCGCAGCAACATACTCAGCCTCTGTGGTAGACTGGGCGACACTAGACTGCTTGCGAGAAGACCAAGATACAAGAGAAGAACCAAAAAACTGGCAAGTCCCAGAAGTGGACTTGCGATCAAGTCGGCAACCAGCAAAATCGGCGTCAGAATAACCGCAAAGGGAGAGGGTGGAGGAAGCAAAATACCAAATCCCAAACTCTGGAGTGAAGCATAGGTACCTCATAATGCACTTGACCGCCTGACGGTGTGAAGTGCGCGGCAACGACTGAAATCGTGCGCAAAGACACACCGCGAACTGGATGTCCGGGCGTGTCACCGTTAGGTACAGCAGCGATCCGATCATACTCCGGTACTCTTTCTGGTCCACAGCTTCTCCATCCACATCCGCATCCAGGGCCGTCGTGGTCGACATGGGTGTTGGAAGAGGCTTGGCCTCACCCATATCGAACTTCTTCAGGATGTCCTTGGTATACTTGCCCTGGTGCACAAACGTCCCCTCTCGGGATTGCTTGATTTGCAATCCAAGAAAGAATGTCAACTCGCCCATCATGCTCATCTCAAACTCCCTGCTCATAAGATCTGCAAACTTGGCAACCAAAGCATGAGAAGAACCACCGAAAATGATATCATCCACGTAAATCTAGACCAAGAGAGTGTCATTGCCTTGCTTGAGGAGAAAGAGCGTTTTATCCACACATCCCATTTTAAAACCCTTAGCACGCAAAAAGGTTTTCAACCTATCATACCAGGCTCTAGGGGCTTGTTTCAAACCATATAAAGCTTTGTGAAGTTTAAACACATGGTTTGGAAACTTGGGATTTTCGGAACCGGGGGATTGTTTCACATGCACTTCCTCTTCTATGTAGCCGTTTAGAAAAGCACTCTTGACTCCATTTGAAAAAGTTTAAAATGGCATAGTATCATTGAATGTGACCTCGCAGGTCTCCACTATCTGGTTGGTCTCAAGGTTAAGAACACAATAAGCACGAGAAACCAAGCATACCCAAGAAACACACCATCAGTAAAACGAGATTCAAACTTATCCAAATTGCCTTGTTTCAGGATAAAGCACTTGCACCCAAACACCCTAAAAAGAGACACGTACCTTGGGTACCCGTCCAAATCGCAACTCATAAGAAGTCTTTTTCATGAAAGCACGAAGAAAGATGTAATTTGAAACATGATAAGCGGTGTTGATCACCTCGGCCCAAAAACGCCTAGGAGTCCTATGCTCATCGAGCATCGTCCTGGCCATCTCAACAAGGGTCTGATTCTTGCGTTCAACAACACCGTTCTGCTGAGGGACATAAGGAGAGGAAAACTGATGCTCAAGTCCAAATGAAGAATAGAAACAGACAAACTGTGAGTTATCAAACTCAGTACCATTATCGCTACGAATAACTCTAATAGTATCAGGGGAAACTTAGTTTTCAACCTCAAAATCAAATCTCAAGCAAAAGAGAAAGCCTCGTCCTTACCCTCCATGAAGAACACCCAAGAATACCTCGAAAAATCATCCACGATCACTAGAACGTACCACTTCCCACCCGCTGAGCAGACCTGAGCTGGACCAACAGTGTCCATGTGTAAGAGCTCACCGGGTCGCTTAGTCATCACCTCGTTCACAGGTGGGTGAGAAGCGGCAACCATGTTCCTCTGGCAACAAGGGTGACAGACAAGGTCATTCTGAAACTTAAGCTTGGGCAATCCTTGGATTAGGCCAAGTGAACTTAGCCTTACAAGCAAGTCAAAGTTCAAATGTCCAAGTCTCCTATGCCACTTCCACAAATCAAAAGAAGGACCTGCCACCAAACACTGAGAAGAGCCGAAAGCACGAGAAAAATCGACTCAAAAGACACGGCCAAATGGTACAATCCAACAAACAAGATCGCCCCATGAATTAAGAACTCTGCTCAAGCCGGTCTTAAAGCGCACCTCAAATCCGTCCTCAAGAAGTTGTTAAACAGAAAGCAAATTGAAGTGCAAATTTGAAACAAAAGCAACAGCCTTGAGAACGAAATTCTTGTTAAGTTGAATCGAAAACCATGAGAAAACAACCTTACCTCTACTTTTGTCCTCGAATGTGATGTATTCCTTGTGGGGCATGGGGTTTAGGATGGAGAACCATTTTTGATTCCGGTCATGCGGTGTGAACATGAAGGACCGAGAATGCAATCAGAAAGCGACCAGAGGGGGGGGAATGGGAGCTTCAAATTTTCCTTTCGAAACTTGATGCCACGTCCCGGAATCAACCCCAAGAGCAAACCTAGAGCTTGCTAGTGTCCACGACCCTAGATGTAGGGTGGATGCTTCCAGAAGCACAGCGGACACTACACAACTCTCTAGAGCCAACACAAAAGATGAAAACCAAATCCGACAACGGACGAGCAAACTGCGAACGAATAGCGCAAAACAGTCACGACCGGACTCTGGTCAGCGTCCGTCAGCAGGGACCGGACGCGTCCGGTCACTCAAACCTGATTTGGGACTTACTGTGTTGGACCGGACTCTGTGTGGCAGCGTCCGGTCACACCCTGTGCGTCGGTCAACTACAAAAGACCCATGAACAGTGGCAGCGTGCGTCCGGTCAGTACCAGGAGTGAGTCCGGTCATCGCGACAGAGAGGAATCGCAAGGAGCATTCAACGACCGGACTCTAGGGGTGCGTCCGGTCATCCGACCCAGCGTCCGGTCACCCCGAAGTCCACTGTTCGTCACCGATTCCACTCAATCTCACCCAAACGAATCCTCTAGGATCAAACTTGGTGAGTGGAGTCACAGGAGGATAGTGAGCTATCTCTAAGAGATCATGCTCGAAACCTATCTCCAAATCGATGAATCGAAGAATTTGGGGGGAAGAGAGAAAAACTTGACCCGAAACCAAAATCGATCGATCTCCTAGACCGTGAGGTTAGAGGTGAATTCCTTCGGTGGAAAGAAGTGCCTCAGACCTAGAACAACTTGTTCAAACGGATTTGCAAAAGATGAACCGAGCAAAGAGATCAAGCGACGGGAAAAACATGGAGAAAAAGGATTCCGCGAAGAACACAACGAAACGCGAATCAAACCACAGAATTGCAACCGTGTGGCTACCACACGCTACAACAGTGAGGTTACAGCCTCACTTCCTCAAAATCTCCAGTACACAGAGGTATGGTTCTCTGCGGATCTCAGCTAGCTACAGCAGGGGATTGGGAGAGCAGGAAACCCTAGAAGCAAAGAGCAAAATGACTGAGATAGGAAGGGAGGTGGGTGTCTCCCTCTACTTAACTAATTCCAACTATTCCTATTCCCACTCTACCCCTAACTACTTACAGAGCGAACCAGCTAAACCCTAAGGTTATTCTGGACCAACTCGATGGTAGGTGGATCCGACGGCCACCGCCGCACAATCGTAGCGTTGCCTCGACGCAACCTCCCGATTGCCGCCACGTGCCGCCACCGCTCTGCACCCCCGGTTTTGTGGCCCAAACCGGGAAACCAGCCTTTCCAGCCAACCCCCGGTTTTGAGGCCCAAACCGGAAACCAGCCCACCAGCATCTGAGTTTGTGAGGCCCAAACTCAGCAAACCCGCAGCACCCAGGTTTTGAGGCCCAAACCTGGAAACCGTCCTCAGCCCGAGTTTTGTGGCCAAACTCAGAAACCCTCAGCACCCAGGTTTTGAGGCCCAAACCTGGAAACCGTCCACCCGATGGTTTTTCTCTGGCTCTACCACCAAACCGACGCCGTAGAGGGATGCACCGCCCGTGCACCCCGTCCACCGACACGTGTCCCAAGTCCACGACTCAGGCAACACATGACCAAAGTCTTCGCTCGTCGCTGTCCCAGGCTGCCAGCCACCACAGCTGATCCTCGGGCCACTGGTCCCTCAGTCCAAGCCTCACGTCCGCCCTTCGCCACTCTCGGTCCATCGGCACGGCACGTCTCTACTTGACCTTCACCTTGCCTCTGATCACTGTATCGTGCTCGACACCTGCACAACACAGCCAAAGAACATGCGCATCATCCAGTTGACAATCACTCATCACTCAGAGACTCGGCATACACCCATGTATCCGCAATCTCCCCCTTGATGAGTGCATTGTCAACTACCAACACAAATCATAATAGAAAATAGAAGAGAAGAAGAGAAGAGAGAACTCGACCAAATGACCCAAAAGCATAGCAAAGCCGAAGAAGGTCAAGTGGAAAGAGCAAGACAACTTGGTCCCCAAAGACATGGGCAACGGCTCGACGCGACCAAGCAAAGCAAAGCTAGCCCTCAAGAAGAGGTAGAACAGGCTCAACACCGCTAGCAAATACCAATTAAGAAATCGAAGCAAAATGCTAGTCCCTCAAGATAGAGGCACAGAGGCTCAACACAACTAGCAAAGAAAGCTCGATACCAAAACCTTACGGCCAACAGGAAGCAGCAAAAACTCCCCTTGAATAGTGCAAACAACCAGGAAAGCTCCCCCTTAGTTCAAACAGAGGGTAATGATTTGCAAATTCTCCCCCTTAGTTGAAAATGCACTTATCAAGAACAATGCTCCCCCTCAAAAAAATGCACCATCAACAAGTGCCAACAGAGAATTTCTCCCCTTCCAAAATGCATATGAGTCAAATGCAAGTTAGGAGCTTCAGGAGTATACTCAAAAGAGTGCAAAGATGCTCTACAGAGTTCTGATCCGATGACTCAGAAAATGCACAGATGCTAGCAAAGGCTCAAACTGATCACTAAGTCTGAAATGAGAGCACAAAGAGCAGTTTTTAGCCGAAAAGGTATTCACCATCAAAATAGCACAGACATGATAGACAGGAAGTCAAACAAGTGCTAAACATGTATACAAGGTGAACTACCCCTAGCACAGTTCAATCATCATGCTGATACCAATTGAAAAATGAAGCATACTTGTGATTTCAAATTTTAATCGGAGTTGCAGCGGTGAAATTTCACAAGTCCAGAAATCAGCATGTGACTGCGAGAGGTTGAATGCTTGTTATTGCCTAACTTTCCAACTGTGCGAAGCCTATGCATAAGCAATCAGAAGCTTAAAGCAACAGTTTCGGTCATACACTACACAGCTCTCAAGTTTAACTCAAAGTGCAATGAGAAACAGTCTCGAAACTGTGAGGTGCTAACAAGCAAACCCATCTCGATCTTTTCATTCACTTAAACTTGGTTCAGATTTTTAAAACAGAATATGACATACCAAGCAAGTGAAGACTCAACACTAGAGACATAGCAACCTAGCTTACATACATAGCATAAGTGACTTCGACACATTCATACACATGCTAGTTGCATATTCAATGGTGAACATTTTCAAGTTTTAAGTTCATTATCAACTTCACCATTTCAAAAATAGCTCAGCTCACAGTATGTATCAGTGATCAGAAAGAGCATAAGCTATAGCCTCAACATAAAGCATCGGAGCAAAGACTACACAGAGCATAGTAACATTTTCAGATCTATTCATGAAGTCAGAAGTAAAAGGTATGCTGAATGAAATGAAGAATGCATGAAGAACCAAAAGAAAGCAAAAACAAATAAAAAACACAAAGTCAGTGTATCATACAAGAGTAAAATTTTCCCCCATCTAAAAGGGGAAACAACACAAGCTCACCCCTCACCCTCAACCGATTAAAAGTTGATTGGTCAGACGGCTTGGTGAAAATATCAGCCAACTGATGATGAGTATCGACATGGCGAAGGTCGATATACCCTTCTCATAGTGGTCTCGCAGAAAGAAATGAAAGCACACATCAATGTGTTTGGTCTTCGAGTGAAGCACGGGGTTCTTAGCAACGCTAATGGCACTCGTGCTGTCACAAAGCAAAGGAACGCAAGAAAAGCTCAGACCAAAATCACGCAAAGTGGCCATCATCATCCAGAGTAACTAGGAACAGCAGCTAGCCGCGACAACATACTCAGCCTCCGGTAGACTGGGCGACACTAGACTGCTTGCGAGAAGACCACGAAACAAGAGAAGATCCAATAAACTGGCAAGTCCAGATAGTGGACTTGCGGTCAATACGGCAACCAGCAAAATCGGCATCGGAATAACCACAAAGGAAGAGTGGAGGAAGCAGAATACCAAATCCCAAATTCTGGAGTGAAGGATAAGTACCTCATAATGCGCTTGACTGCCTGACGGTGAGAAGTGTGCGGCGAAGACTGAAAACGCGCGCAAAGACACACCGCGAACTGGATGTCCGGGCGTGTCGCCGTCAGGTACAGCAGCGACCCGATCATACTCCGGTACTCCTTCTGGTCCACTGCTTCTCCCTCCTTGTCCGCATCCAGGGCCGTCGTGGTCGCCATGGGTGTTGGAAGAGGCTTGGCCTCACCCATGTCGAATTTCTTCAAAATGTCCCGGGTGTACTTGCCCTGGTGCACGAACGTCCCTTCCCGGGATGCTTGATTTGCAACCCGAGGAAAAACGTCAACTCGCCCATCATGCTCATCTTGAACTCCCTGCTCATAGTATCTGCAAACTTGGCAACCAAAGCGTGAGAAGAACCACCGAAAATGATATCATCCACGTAAATTTGGACCAAGAGAGTATCAGTGCCTTGCTTGGAGAGAAGAAGAGCGTTTATCTACACATCCCATTTTAAAACCCTTAGCAAGCAAAAAGGTTTCAACCTATCATACCAGGCTCTAGGGGCTTGTTTCAAACCATACAAAGCTTTGTGAAGTTAAAGACATGGTTTGGAAACTTGGGATTTTCAAAATCGGGGGGTTGTCTAACATACACCTCCTCTTCTATGTAGCCGTTTAAGAAGGCACTCTTGACATCCATTTGAAAAAGTTTGAAACCTTGGATGCAGCAAAAGCCAAGAGTATCCTAATCGCCTCCAAACGAGCTACAGGAGCAAACGTCTCCTCATAGTCTATCCCCTCCTTCTGACTATATCCCTGGGCTACGAGTCTGGCCTTGTTTCTCACAACATGGCCATCTTCTCCCTGTTTGTTTTTGAAAACCCATTTTGTCCCAATTGGGTGACACTCAGAAGGTGGAGACACTAGAACCCAAACCCGATTTCTCTCAAAGTTCTCAAGTCCTCATGCATGGCATTGACCCAATCGGATCCGTCAAAGCGTGTCCAACATCTCGGGGGTTCAAAATCAGCAACAAATGCAGAATGAGCAAAGTGAGAGATTTGCCTTGACCGGGTGACGCGTTCGTCGATGCTGTCGATCATCTGTTGAGGCGGGTGCTGGCGCTGAATGTGTCGTGGCGCCTCCCGTGCCGAAGTGGCCTCCCCTCAACAGCAGCTGGTGCCTCCCTGGGTACAAAGGGTACCGCTCGAGGTGGCGGATCCCACGGCCCCCAGGAAGAAGAAGTGTCGGGACCGTGAGTCGTCGTAGAAGCCGCTCTTGGCGGCACAGCAGGTGGAGGGGAGGTGCTGGGTCATCCATCCTTCAGCACCTTCTTCTTCATCATCGAAAGAGGCTCGCCAACCTCATGATCACCTGCACGCTCAAAACGAGAAGAAGGACAAACCATGGTCTCGTCGAAGGTGACATCGGATGTCTCCATGACTCGGTTAGTGTCAAGGTTAAGTACACGATAAGCTCGAGTGTGAGTGCCATAACCAAAAAACACACCGTCAGAAGACGAGACTCAAACTTGTCCAGGTTGCCCTTTTGAGTATAAAACAATGGCAACCAAAAACTCTAAAATAACTCACTTGGGCAGTTTCCAAAACGCAACTCATAAGAAGTTTTTTCAAGAAAGCTCGAAGAAAAATGCGATTGGAAATATAGCATGCAGTGCTCATAGCTTCGGCCCAATATCGCCTAGGAGTCCTATGCTCATCGAGCATCGTCCTGGCCATCTCTACAAGGGTCCGATTCTTCCTCTCTACAACACCATTCTGAGGCGGGTGTAGGGGAGAAGAAAACTGATGCTCTAAACCCAAAGAGTTACAAAACTTCTCAAAATCCGAATTCTTGAATTCGGAACCATTATCACTCCTAATAGCTCGCATCGAGTTCAAAGGGAACTCATTCTGAAGACGCAAAATCAGATTGCGAGCAGGAGAAAGTCTCGGTTTCTCAGCTAAAAAGAAGACCCACGAATATCTCGAAAAGTCATCAACAACAACAAGCACATACCACTTCCCCCCAACCGAGCTCACCCGAGCCGGACCAACAAGGTCCATGTGCAAAAGCTCTCCAGGGCGCTTGGTCATGACCTGAGTCACTGGATGGTGGGAGCGGCAACCATCTTCCCATGTCTACAAGAATGGCAAACAAGATCCTTCTCCATGGACAGCTTGGGCAATCCTCGGATTAGGCCAAGTGAACTAAGTCTTGCAAGCAAGTCGAAGCTCAAATGACCAAGCTCCTATGCCACTTCCAAAGATCAGAGGAGGAAGGTCCAGCCAAAAGACAACGAGGAAGTGCCAAAAGACTCCAAGAAATTCGCACGAAAGACTTTTCCAAAGGGCGAAATCAAACACACAAGATTGCCCTGAGGATCCAAAATACGACTGAGATTCGGTTTAAACACAATCTCATAGTCATCATCGAAAAGTTGCGAAACAGAAAGAAGGAAAATGCAAGTTAGAAACAAGAGCAACATCGCGCAACACAAAGTGCTCATTAACTCGCACAGACCCGCGAGACAATACCTTACCTTTGCTATTGTCGCCGAAGGTGATAAACTCCTTTCCGGCGACGGACTAAGACTGGAGAACCACTTGGCTTTCCGGTCATGTGCCTCGAACACCCGGAATCCACCAACCAAACGTTCTCCAATCGTTTTACCTACATCAATAAAAAGACATAGGGTGAGCATACGGTCCAACACTGGGGTTAGTGAAGTAGGAAGAATACCAGTGTTGGGCCGGCTGCTCAAAAGAACGGTCAGAGTAAAAACCATTCCTAGCACATCTACGAAGGAAAGCGATCACCACGTTTAGAAGAACGTGGTCCGCTGGGGAAGGAGCGCTCACCGCGATACTCAAAACGCGGTGGGGGAAAGCGCTCAACTACAAAGCCACCGCCACGGGGTCCATAGCCTACAACTGCAGGCTCCCGCCGGGCACACTCTCTACGAGGGCCTAGGCCTAGGAACTTGAGGCACTGCACCTCTAGGCCTAGCATCTCCCCTCGGAGCTCTCCTCTGAACATTTGGCACATGTACATCATGGAAAGGATGGTACACGTCCGTGTTGTTCATCTCCTTTGCACGACGTGCCTCTCTCTTGCGCCGAAAGCAAAACTCACTCAAGTGTCCATCTCTCCCCAATGCTCACAATGGTACCCCACGCTCTCAAAGGGGGTTGTTGGTACTCACTGTTGTGGGTATGGATCACCTTGCCCTTTTGTGGCGAACACTCCTCCTGGATGGGTGGCATTGTGTCCAGCTTGTTCTTTAGGTGGTTGGGTTTGGGATGCCACATGGTTCTTGGGTGGAGCTCGTGGAGGTTCTTCAAACACCCCATCCTTGGTGTTAGGCTTGAGAGGCTCATTGGGTGGAAGCTTGGTATTTTGGGAAGTAGTGGTGGAGTTGGGCCTTCTCCACATGGGTTCAATCCACTTGACTCCCCAATCTTCCCAAAAGCAGAAAGATCAACACCCCTAGCAAACCTACACCGGACCTTCAGCAGCTCGCTTGAATTTGGAGATCATCATCCCGAGCTGCGGCTCCACCACAAGACACCATGACAAGATTGTCCAAGTTGGTGTTTTTTCCTCCTTGGTTTGCATCTTGTCATGCTTCACGTTAGCAATCTCCATCTCCAAACCCTCACACAAAGCGCACCTAGTCACACAAGTGCTACCCCTAGCTGGCCTCCTCAAGAGCACAATCTTTGGCATTCTTCTCTGCCCTCGGATTGCAAAGATAAGACAAGTCTTGCACGCACCCAACAGCGATGGTCTAGCCTTCAACTCATCCACCTCTCCTACCAACGCAACATACTTGCTTCTCAAAGTGAGAAGGTCAGTCATGTGCGTGGGGCACATATCACACTCCTCATCAGTAACGACCACGGTGATTTGACAGAATCAAGCTCCTTCACCGTATCCTCCACTTCTGCCTAAACTCCTTGCGCTCTCTAGCGGCACGCCTAAGCAGCTTATCCTGACTAAGCAAGGCGGCAGTAAGCTTCCTCACCTCAGCAGAAAGCTCGTCATGGGTGAGAGATACCTGGGAGGTGTCGTCGTCGTCGTCATTCCGAGGAGTCTCCAGCTCGCCATCGAGGGCCATGTTGCAGAAGTCGTCGCCGTCGGCGAAGAAGCAGAGGCTGTTGAGCTTGTCCTCGATCCTCTTCTTCTTCTCGGACTCGTCGTCGCTTGAAGAAGCGGAGAAGTCGTCCGAGTCATCGACGTCGCTTAGCGTGGCGAAGAACGCACGCTGCTCAGCTTGGGCCTCCTCCAAGTACTTGGTCTTGATGTACTCCTTGTTGAAGCTGCCCTTCCGCTTGTGCCTCCTGGGGACATACTTCTCCTTGCGCTTACCGGAGTCATACTTGTGCCCATGATCGCCCTTCCCAGAATGCTTGTTCTTCTTGGGACAGTTGGCGTTGAAGTGGTTGGGGTCGCCGCACTCGTAGCATCCCGAGCGTCCTCCTCCGCGGCGATGGTTCATGCGGTTGTTGTGAAACCGCGAGAACCGGTTGGCAAGCAAAGCCAACTCGTCATCTCCCAGAGACTCCAACTGCTCCTCTGTGACAGAAAGAAGAGAATGCAAAGCAAAGCCTCCAGAGGGGTTAGCGGAAGAGGCAGAAACCAAAGCCATAGTCAGGCCAGAAGGATTCTCATAAGAAGCCCTTGCCATGGCATCAATCTCACTGGACTTGAGCTTACTGAAAAGCTCGTCGCACGTGAGGGTCTCATAGTTAGCTGATTCGATGATCGCCTGAACTTTGGAATCCCACACCGATCGATCAAGAGTATGCAAAAGCTTCAAAGTCCTCTCATGATCGTCGAAAGGCAACAGCTCCTTGTTAGCCCTCATCCTGTTGACAATCACCTGAAAGCGAGCGAATAAACTTTCTATGATTTCGCCAGGCATATGTCCAAAGTTATCATACTCTCGCTTGAACGACTCGTAGAGTCGGGTTTTGACTTGAGAGGTTCCCTCATGGAAACGCATGAGGGTAGCCCAAATCTCCCGAGCCGTAGCGAGGTGAGAAACGCGATCGAACTCACTCATGCTCAAACATGAGAAAAGAGCATTACGGGCTCAGCTATTGGCATCGTGCTCATCAATCTGAAACTGAGAGACACGAGCAGCCAAGACCACGTAATCGGCAGAGTTGCAAATATCCCAAATGGAAGCACCCAAAATCTGCAAATAGGCCGAGATGTGTATCTTCCCATACGCATAGTTCGTCCCATCGAAAAATGGCGGTTTGCCCACGCCGCGATCCATGTCGCCTTTTGTGGATCTGGAACCGGCTAAGGTGGAAGATCCTTAACCCGCTCTGATACCAATTGAAGGACCGAGATGCAATCAGAAAGCGACCAGAGGGGGGGTGAATGGAGCTCAAATTTTCCTTTCGAAACTGTTGCCACTGTCCCGAGAATCAACCCCAAGAGCAAACCTAGAGATTGCTAGTGTTCACGACCCTAGATGTAGGGTGGATGCTTCCAAGAAGCACAACGGGACACTACACAACTCTATAGAGCCAACACAAAAGACGGAAACCAAATCCGACAACGACGAGCAAACGGCGAATGAATACGCGAAAACAGTCACGACCGACTCTGGTCAGCGTCCGGTCAGCAGGGACCAGACGCGTCCTGTCACACTCAAACCTGATTTGGGACCTTACTGTGTTTGGACCAGACTTGTGTGGCAGTGCGTCCGATCACACCCTACGTCCGGTCAACTAACAAAGACCCAGTCAACAGTGGCAGCTGTGGCGCCGGTCAGTACCCAGGGGAGTCGGTCATCGCGCAGAGAGGAACGCAAGGAGCATCAACGACCAGACTCTAGGGTGCGTCCGGTCAGTCCGGGTCCAGCGTCCGGTCACCCGACAGTCCCCTGTTCGTCCACCGATTTGACTCAATCTCACCCAAAACAAATCCTCTAGGGATCAAACTCGGTGAGTGGAGTCACAAGGTAGATAGTGAGCTATCTCTAAGAGATCCTTGCTCGAACCTACTCCAAATCGATGAATCAAAGAATTTCGGGGAAGGGAGAAAAACTTGACCCGAAACCAAAATCGATCGATCTCCAGACCGTGAGGTGAGAGGTGAATTCCTTCGGTGGAAAGAAGTGCCTCACGACCTAGAACAACTTGGTTCAAACGGATTTGCAAAAAATGAACCGAGCAAAGAGATCAAGCGACGGGAAAAACATGGAGAAAAAGGATTCCGCGAAGAACACAAACGAAACACGAATCACAACCACAGAATTGCAACCGTGTGGCTACCACACGCTACAACAGTGAGGTTACAGCCTCACTTCCTCAAAATCTCCAGTACACAGAGGTATGATTCTCTACGGATCTCAGCTAGCTACAGCAAGGGATTGGGACAGCAGGAAACCCTAGAAGCAAAGAGCAAAATGACTGAGATAGGAAGAGAGGTGGGTGTCTCCCTCTACTTAACCTAATCCTACCTATTCCTATTTCCCACTCTACCCCAAACTACTTATAGAGCGAACCAGCTAAACCCTAAGGTTATTCTGGACCAACTCGAAGGTAGGTGGATCCGACGGCCACGCCCGCACAACTCATAGCGTTGCCTCGACGCAACCTCCCAATTGCCGCCACGTGCCGCCACCGCTCTGCACCCCCGGTTTTGTGCCCAAACCGAAACCAAACCAGCCTTTCCAGGCCACCCCCGGTTTTGAGGCCCAAACCGGGAAACCAGCCCACCAGCATCTGAGTTTTTGTGCCCAAACTCAGCAAACCCCGCACTGCGGATACATGGGTGTATGCCGGGTCTCTGAGTGATGAGTGATTGTCAACTGGGATGATGCGCATGTTCTTTGCTTTGTGTTGTGCAGGTGTGGAGCACGGATACAGTGATCGACGGCGAGGTGAAGGTCAAGTTGAGACGTGCCGTGCTGACAGACCGGGTGCGGTGAAGGATGGGCGTGCCGTGCGGCGGACGTGCCATGCCGAGGTACCGAGCGGTGAAGGGCGGACGTGAGGCTTGGACTAGAGGGACCAGAGGCCCCGAGGATCAGCTGTGGTGGCTGGCAGCCAGTGACGACGACAAGTGAAGAAATGCGGTCATGTGTTGCCTGAGTCGTGGACTCAGGACACGTGTCGGTGGACGGGGTGCACGGGAGGTGCATCCCATCTACGACGTCGGTTTGGTGGTAGAGCCAGGGAAAAACCATCGATGGACGGTTTCCAGGTTTGGGCCTCAAAACCTAGGCGTGGACGGTTTCCGAGTTTGGCCACAAAACTCGGGCTGAGGGTTTCCGAGTTTGGCCACAAAACTCGGGCTGAGGACGTTTCCAGGTTTTGGCCTCAAAACCTGGGCGCTGAGGGTTTGCTGAGTTTGGCCTCAAAACTCAGAAGCTGGTGGGCTGGTTTCCCGGTTTGGGCCTCAAAACCGGGGGATGGCTGGAAAGGCTGGTTTCCCGGTTTGGCCACAAAACCGGGGGTGCAGAGCGAGGCGGCACGTGGCGCATCGAAGGTTGCGTGGAGGCAAACGCGGACGACTTGTGCGGGCGTGGCCGTTGGATACACCTACCACCGAAGTTGGTCCAGAATAACCCTAGGGTTTAGCTGTTCGCACTATAATTAGAATAGAGAGGGGTAGAGTAGGAATAGACTTAGGCTAGTAGTAGTATAAGTAGTCGGGAGACACCCTCCTCCCATCTATCTCAGTTTTTAGCCATCTCATTTGCTCTTGCTTCCTAGGTTTCCTGCTCTCCCATCCCCTGCTGTAGCTTGCTGAGATCCGCGAGAGACTCCACCTCTGTGTATTGTTGATTTTGAGGAAAGGAGGCCGTAACCTCCTTGTCGTAGCGTGTGTTTGCGCTACGGTTGCAATTCGTGGCTGTGATTCGCGTTTCGTTCGTGTTCTTCGCGGAATCCTTCTTCTCCACGTTTTCCTCCCGTCGCTTGATCTCTTTGCTCGGTTCATCTTTTGCAAATCCGTTTGAACCAAGTTGTTCTAGATCGTGAGGCACTTCTTTCCACCGAAGGAATTTATCTCTAACCTCACGGTCTAGGAGATCGATCGATTTTTCGTTTCGGGTCAAGTTTTCTACCTTCCCCCGAAATCTTCGATTCACCGATTTGGAGATAGGTTTGAGCCATGATCTCTTAGAGATAGCTCACTATACTCCTTGTGACTCCTCTCACCAAGTTTGATCCCTAGAGGATTTGTTTTGGGTGAGATCGAGACGAATCGGTGAACGAACAAAGGCTGTCAGGGTGACCGGACGCTAGGTCACGGAGTGACCGGACCACAAGCCAAGGGTCCGGTCGATGAATGCCACGTGTGCTCTCTGAGTAAAGCTCGACCGGACCTTTGCGTCTTATAAACGACCGGACTCACCTCGTCTCCCTGTTCATCTGTTTTGTCCGTATGACCGGACGCTGAGAGCTCGACCGGACGCTCTCCGCTCTCCAGAGTCCGGTCAGTTCCAGAGAGGTTCCCGAGTTGGATTTTGGTGACTGGACGCGTCCGGTCCCTGCTGACCGGACGCTGGCCAGAGTCCGGTCGAGTTTGTTTTGCGCTGTTCACGGTCCTTGTTCGTTTTGATCGGACGCTCTGTGCATCGAACGGACGCTTGTCTCTGGTGAGTCCGGTCGGGAACAGTAAGGTCCCAGAATGATTTTCGCACGACCGGATGCGTCCGGTGCTCACTGACCGGACATTGCCCAGAGTCCGGTCGTGACTGCTTTGTGCGTTCTCGTTCGCGTTTTGCTCGTTCGTTGTCGGTTTTGGTTTCCGTCTTTTGCGTTGGCTTCTAGAGTTGTATAGTGTCCCGCTGTGCTTCTTGGAAGCATCCACCCTACATCTAGGGTCGTGACATTAGCAAGCTCTAGGGTTTGTCCTTTCGTGGTGATTCTCGGGACAGTGGCTACTAGTTTCCTGAAAGGAAATTTTGAAGCTCCCATTCACCCCCCCTCTGGTCGCTTTCTGGTTGCTTCTCGGTCCTTCAATTGGTATCGGAGCGGGTTAAGGATCTTCCACCTTAGCCGGTTCCAGATCCACAGAAGGCGACATGGATCGCGGCGTGGGTAAACCGCCGTTCTTTGATGGGATGAACTATGCGTATTGGAAGATACGCATGTCGGCCTATCTCCAGAGCATGGGCTCTTCTATTTGGGAGATTTGCAACAGGGCCGATTACGTTGTCCTGGCTGCTCGTGTCACTTAGCTTCAGATAGATGAGCACGAAGCCAATAGCCGGCAATAACGCCTTGTTCTCCTGTTTAAGCATGTCGAGTTTGATCGCGTTTCTCACCTCCCCACACCGCTCGTGAGATTTGGGACACCTCATGCGCGCTTTCATGAGGGCACCTCTCAAGTCAAATCCCGTCTCTACGAGTCGCACAAGCGGGAGTATGAGAACTTTCGACATATGCCTGGCGAGAGCATAGAAAGCTTATTCGCTCGCTTTCATGTGATTGTCAACAAGATGCGAGCTAACAAGGAGTTGTCCCTTTTGACGATCATGAGAGAGGCTTTGAAGCTTTTGCACACTCTTGATCGGTCGGTGTGGGACTCAAAGGTCCAGGCGATCATCGAATCGTCTAACTATGAGACTCTCACTTGCGACGAGCTCTTTAGTAAGCTCAAGTCTAGTGAGATTGACGCCATGTCGAGGGCTTCTTATGCGAATCCTTCTGGCCCGACTATGGCTTTGGTTTCTGGCTCTTCTGCTAACCCCTCTGCTGGCTTTGCACTTTCTTCACTCTTTTCTGTCACAGAGGACCAGCTTGAGTCGTTGGGGGATGACGAGTTGGCAATGCTGGCCAACCGGTTCTCGCGCGGTTCCACACAACAACCGCATGAACCGTCGCCGCGGAGGAGGACGTTCAGGATGCTATGAGTGCGGCGACCCCGACCACTTCATCGCCAACTCCCCAAGAAGAAGCATTCATCTGGGAAGGGCGATCATGGGCACAAGTACGACTCCGGCAAGCGCAAGGAGAAGTACATTCCCCCGAGGCACAAGCAGAGGGGCGGCTTCGACAAGGAGTACATCAAGAAGAAGTACTTGGAGAAGGCCCAAGCTGAGCAGCGTGCGTTCTTCGCCATGCGCAGCGACGTCGATGGCTCGGATAATGACTCCGCTTGCTCAAGTGATGACGAGTCCGAGAAGAAGAAGAGGATCGAGGACAAGCTGAACGGCCTCTGCTTTTTCGCCGCCGACGACGACTTCTGCACCATGGCCCTTGGTGATGAGGTCGACGACAAGCTGGAGCACACCCCTCGGGACGACGACGACGACACCTCCCAGGTATCCCTCACCCACGACGAGCTTTCTGCTGAGGTTGATGAGCTTACTGCCGCGCTCCTTAGTCAGGACAAGTTGCTTAGGCGTGCCGCTAGAGAGCGCAAGGAGTTTAGGCAGAAGTGGGAGGACACGGTGAGAGAGCTTGAGTTTGCCAAGTCCACCATGGTCGTGTCGGAGGAGGTTGAGTGTGAGATGTGCACCACGCACATGACTGACCTTCTCACTTTGAGAGGTAAGTATGTTGCGTTGGTAGGAGAGGTGGATGAGCTGAAGGCTAGACCTTCTCTGTTGGGTGCGTGCAAGACTTGTCCTGTCTTGCAATCTGAGTTGGCAGAGAAGATGCCAAGATTGTGTCTCTTGAGGAGGCCAACTGAGGTAGCACTAGTGTGGCTAGGTGTGCTTTGTGTGAGGGTTTGGAGATGGAGATTGCGAATGTCAAGCATGGCAAGATGCAAACGAGGAGGAAAACACATACCTTCGGACCATCTTGTCATGGGTCTCTTGTAGTGAGCCGCAGCTCGGATGATGATCTCCCAATTTAAGCGAGCTGCTGGAGGTGTGGTGTAGGTCTTGCTCAGGTGTTGATCTTTCTGCTTTTGGGAAGATTGGAGAGTCGAGTGGTCTGAATCCTAGTGAGAAGCCCAACTCCACCACTACTCCCAACTGACCAAGCTTCCATCCAAAGAGCCAGTCAAGCCTATCACCAAAGATGGGTGTTTGAGGAACCTCCGAGAGCTCCACCAAGAACCAAGTGTGGCATCCCAAACCAACCACCTAAAGAACAAGCTGGATACAATGTCACCTATCCAGGAGGAGTTGCCACAGAAGGGCAAAGTGATCCACACCCACAGCCATGAGTACCAACAACCCCCTTTGCGTGCGGTGAGGTACCATTGTGATTTCTGTGGGAGAGTTGGGCACTTGAGCGAGTTCTGCTTTAGGCGCAAGAGAGAGGCGCGCCGTGCTAGGGAGATGAACAACCCGAACATGTACCATCCTTTCCATGATGTACATGTGCCGAATATTCAGAGGAAAGCACCAAGACGTGCTGCTAGGCCCAGAGGTCCAGAACTTCAAGTTCCCAGGCCTAGGCAACAGAGGGCTCCGAGGAGAGAGACTAGGGCTAGAGGTCCTGAACCTCAAGTGCCTAGGCGTAGGCCTCGTAGAGAGCGTGCCCGGCGGGAGCCTGCAGGCTATGGACCCCGTGGCGGAGGCTTTGTAGTTGAGCGCTTTCCCCCACCGCGTTTTGAGTATCGCGATGGACGCTCCTTCCTTAGCGGACCATTTTCCTCTACGTGGTGATCGCTCCTCTCGTAGACGTGCTAGGAATGGTTTTTTCTCTAACCGTTCTTTTGAGCAGCCGGCCCAACACTGGTATTCTTCCTACTTCACTAACCCCAGTGTTGGACCGTATGCTCACCCTATGTCTTTTTATTGATGTAGGTAAAACGGTTGGAGGACATTTGGTTGGTGGATTCCGGTTGCTCGAGCACATGACCGGAAACGCCAAGTGGTTCTCCAGCCTTAGCCCTGTTGCCGGAAAGGAGTATAACCTTCGGCGACAATAGCAAAGGTAAGGTATTGTCTCGCGGGTCGTGCGAGTTAATGAGCACTTTGTGTTGCGCGATGTTGCTCTTGTTTCTAACTTGCATTTTAACCTTCTTTCTGTTTCGCAACTCTTTGACGATGACTATGAGATTCGTTTTAAACCGAATCTCAGTCGTATTTTGGATCCTCAGGGCAATCTTGTGTGTTTGATTTCGCCCTTGGAAAAATCTTTCGTGCGAATTTTCAGAGTCTTTTGGCACTTCTCGTTGTCTTGTGGCTGGACCTTCCTCCTCTGATCTTTGGAAGTGGCATAGGAGACTTGGACATTTGAGCTTCGACTTGCTTGCAAGGCTTAGTTCACTTGGCCTAATCCGAGGATTGCCCAAGTTGCATATGGAGAAGGATCTTGTTTGCCACTCTTGTAGACACGGGAAGATGGTTGCCGCTCCCACCATCCAGTGACTCAGGTCATGACCAAGCACCCTGGAGAGCTTTTGCACATGGACCTTGTTGGTCCGGCTCGGGTGAGCTCGGTTGGGGGGAAGTGGTATGTGCTTGTGGTTGTTGATGACTTTTTCGAGATATTCGTTGGGTCTTCTTTTAGCTGAGAAGACCGAGACTTTCTCTTTGCTCGCAATCTGATTTTGCGTCTTCAGAACGAGTTCCCTTTGAACTCGATGCGAGCATTTGGAGTGATAATGGTTCCGAATTCAAGAATTCGGATTTGAGAAGTTTTGTAACTCTTTGGGTTTAGAGCATCAGTTTTCTTCCCCCTACACACCGCCACAAAATGGTGTTGTAGAGAGGAAGAATCGGACCCTTGTTGAGATGGCCAGGACGATGCTCGATGAGCATAGGACTCCTAGGCGATATGGGCCGAAGCTATGAGCACTGCATGCTACATTTCCAATCGCATTTTTCTTCCGAGCTTTCTTGAAAAGACTCTTCTTATGAGTTGCGTTTGGAAAACTACCCAGGTGAGTTATTTTCGAGTTTTTGGTTGCCATTGTTTTATACTCAAAAAGGGCAACTTGGACAAGTTTGAGTCTCGTTCTTCTGACGGTGTGTTTTTGGTTATGGCACTCACACTCGAGCTTATCGTGTACTTAACCTTGACACTAACCGAGTCATGGAGACATCCGATGTCACCTTCGACGAGACCATGGTTTGTCCCTTCTTCTCTTTTGAGCGTGCAGGTGATCATGAGGTTGGCGAGCCTCTTTTTGGACGATGAGGACGAGGGTGCTGAAGGTATGATGATCCCAGCACCCCCTCCACTGCTGTGCCCGCAAAGAGCGGCTTCTACGACGACTCACGGCCCCGACACCCCCTCTTCTCCTGGGGGCCGTGGGATCCGCCACCCCGAGCGTACCATTTTTACCCGGGGAGGCACCAGCTGCTGTTGAGGGGGAGGCCACTTCGTCAAGGGAGGCGCCACGACACATTCAGCGCCAGCACCCGCCTCAGCAGATGATCGGCAGCATCGACGAACGGGTCACTCGGTCCAGGTCACAGCAAATCTCGCACTTGCTCATTCTGCTTTTGTTGCTAATTTGAGCCCCGAGATGTTGGACACGCTTTGGACGGATCCGATTGGGTCAATGCCATGCATGAGGAGTTAGAGAATTTTGAGCGAAATCGGGTTTGGGTTCTAGTTCCATCTCCTCCTGATGTAAGCCTATTGGGACAAAATGGGTTTTCAAAAACAAGCAAGGAGAGGATGGCCACGTTGTTAGAAACAAGGCCAGGCTTGTAGCGAAGGGTTATAGTCAGAAGGAGGGAATAGACTATGAGGAGACTTTTGCTCCTGTAGCTCGTTTGGAGGCTATTAGGATACTCTTGGCTTTTGCTGCATCCAAAGGTTTCAAACTTTTTCAATGGATGTCAAGAGTGCCTTCTTAAACGGCTACATAGAAGAGGAAGTGTTATGTTGCACCCCCCCCGGTTTTGAAAATCCCAAGTTTCCAAACCATGTTTTTAACTTCACAAAGCCTTATATGGTTTGAAACAAGCCCCTAGAGCCTGGTATGATAGGTTGAAAACCTTTTTGCTTGCTAAGGGTTTTAAAATGGGATGTGTAGATAAAACGCTCTTTTCTCCTCAAGCAGCAAGACACTCTCTTGGTCCAGATTTACGTGGATGATATCATTTCGGTGGTTCTTCTCACGCTTTGGTTGCCAAGTTTGCAGATACTATGAGCAGGGAGTTTGAGATGAGCATGATGGGCGAGCTGACATTTCTTTCTCTGGGTTGCAAATTAAGCAATCCCGAGAGGGGACGTTTGTGCACCAGGGCAAGTACACCAGGACTTGCTGAAGCGGTTCGATATGGGTGAGGCCAAGCCTCTTCCAACACCCATGTCAACGACGACTGCCTGGATGCGGATGTGGATGGAGAAGCAGTGGATCAGAAGGAGTACCGCAGCATGATCGGGTCGCTCTCTACCTGACGGCGACACGCCCGGACATCCAGTTCGCGTGTGTCTGTGTGCGCGCTTTCAGGCGTCGCCGCGCACCTCTCACCGTCAGGCGGTGAAGCGGATTTTCAGGTACCTTCGTTTCACACCTGAGTTCGGGATTTGGTATTCTGCTTCCTCCACCCTCTCCCTTTGCGGTTATTCGGATGCCGATTTGCTGGTTGCCATATTGAGCGCAAGTCCACTTCTGGGACTTGCCAGTTATTGGTTCTTCTCTTGTTTCGTGGTCTTCTCGCAGCAGTCTAGTGTCGCTCAGTCTACTACAAGGCTGAGTATGTTGCTGCGGCTAGCTGCTGTTCCCAGTTGCTTGGATGATGGCCACTTTGCGTGATTTGGTCTGAGCTTTTCTCGCGTGCCTTTGCTTTGTGACAGCACGAGTGCCATTAGCGTTGCTAAGACCCCGTGCTTCACTCGAAGACCAAACACATTGATGTGCGCTTTCATTTTTGCGAGACCACCAGAGAAGGTGATATCGACCTTCGCCATGTCGATACTCATCATCAACTGGCTGATATTTTTCACCAAGCCTTTAGACGAATCAACCTTTAATCGGTTGAGGGGTGAGCTTGGTGTGGTGTTTCCCTTTTAGATGGGGGAAACATTTGGATCTTGTATACTTGACTGACTCTTTGTCTTTTTTTTCTTTTGCATTTCAGCATACGCATTCACATTCTAAGCTTCATGTTTTAATCACTAGAATGTAACTATGCTCTATGAGTATGCTCTGATGCTTATATGATGCTTGGGCCTATGCTCCTTCTGATCACTAGTACATGTTGTGAGCTGAGCTATTTGAAAGGTGAATCTACTTAATAACTTATCTGAAAATGTTCACCATTGAGATATGCACTAGCATGTGGAGGATGTGGTGATTCATTCGTGCTTTTCATATATGCCTAGGTTGCTATGTCTCTAGTTCTGAGTCATTCACACACTTCTTGGTCTGTTCATATCATGGTTTAAATTTTGAACCAAGTTTTAGTGAATTGAAAAGATCGAGATGGGATTGCTTATCAACACCTCACGGTATCGAGACTGTTTCTCATTGCACTTTGAGTTAAACTTGAGCCGTGTAGTGTATGACCGAAACCGTTGCTTTAAGCTTCCGATTGCATATGCATAGGCTTCGCACGGTTGAAAAGTTAGGCAAAGACAAGCTTTCAACCTCTCGCAATCACATGCTGAAATTAAACTTGTGTAATTTCACCGCTGCAACTCCGATATAAAAATGAAATCACAAGTATATGCTTCATTCTTAAGCATGATGATTGAACTTTGCTAGGGATAGTTCACCTTGTATACATGTTTAGCACTCGTTTGGATTCGTGTCTATACATGTGTAGTGCTATGTTGATGGTGACTATCTTTTTGGCTAAAAAACTGCTCACATGCTCATATGTTCATATTTCGTATGTGTGATCAGTTTGAGCCTTCGCTATTTGAGTGCTTAGTTGAGTCATTGGAGTTATACTGTTTAGAGCATTCTTGCACTCTTTTGATTATATGCCTGAAGCTGCTAACTTGCATTTCTGACTTCATATGCATGTTGGAAGGAGGAGTTTCTTGCCTTGATGCTTTTTCTTGATTAGTGCATTTTCAACTAAGGGGGAGAAATTGCAAATCATACACTCCTGGGTGTTCATCTAAGGGGAGTTTTTCCTAGTTGCTTGCATTTGTCAAGGGGGAGTTTGCTAGTTGTGTTGAGCCTTTGCCTCTGTCTTGAGGAACTAGCAAACATTTTCAGGGCATTTTGTCTTCGATTGGTTCTCTTTTAGTTTGGAGTCATTCCAATATGTTCGGAGCATGCTTGGTCGAAAGGCATTGGTTTCGAGTTTTCTTTGCTAGTTGTGTTGAGCCTCTGTGCCTCTATCTTGAGGGACTAGCATTTTGCTTCGATTTTCATTCGGCTTCAATTAGTTTGAGCTCTTTTCTCTGGAGTTTCCAATTGGCATCTGCTAGCGGTGTTGAGCCTGTTCTACCTCTTCCTGAGGGCTAGCTTTGTTTTGCTTGGTTGCGTCGAGCCGTTGCCCATGTCTTTGGGGACCAAGTTCTTTCGCTCTTTCCACTTGACCTTCTTCGGCTTTGCTATGTTTTTGGGTCATTTGGTTGAGTTTTCTTCTTCTCAATCCTCCTTCCTCCTTATTCTTCTCTTCATTATGATTTGTGTGAGTAGTTGACAATGCACTCATCAAGGGGGAGATTGCGGATACATGGGTGTATGCCGGGTCTCTGAGTGATGAGTGATTGTCAACTGGGATGATGCGCATGTTCTTTGGCTTGTGTTGTGCAGGTGTGGAGCACGGATACAGTGATCGACGGCGAGGTGAAGGTCAAATTGAGACGTGTCGTGCTGATGGACCGGGTGCGGTGAAGGATGGGCGTGCCGTGCGGCGGACGTGCCATGCCGAGGTACCGAGCGGTGAAGGGTGGACGTGAGGCTTGGACTCAGGGATCAGAGGCCCGAGAATCAGCTGTGGTGGCTGGCAGCCTGTGACGACGACAAGTGAAGAAATGCGATCATGTGTTGCCTGAGTCGTGGACTCAGGGACACGTGTCGGTGGACGGGGTGCACGGGAGGTGCATCCCATCTACAACGTCGGTTTGGTGGTAGAGCCAGGGAAAAACCATCGGATGGATGGTTTCCAGGTTTGGGCCTCAAAACCTGGGCGTGGACGGTTTCCGAGTTTGGCCACAAAACTCGGGCTGAGGGTTTCCGAGTTTGGCCACAAAACTCGGGCTGAGGACGGTTTCCAAGTTTGGGCCTCAAAACCTGGGCGCTGAGGGTTTGCTGAGTTTGGCCTCAAAACTCAGAAGCTGGTGGGCTGGTTTCCCGGTTTGGGCCTCAAAACCGGGGGTTGGCTGGAAAGGCTGGTTTCCCAGTTTGGGCCACAAAACTGGGGGTGCAGAGCGAGGGCGGCACATGGCGGCAATTGGAAGGTTGCGTGGAGGCAACGCGGACGACTTGTGCGGGCGTGGCCGTCGGATACACCTACCACCGAGTTGGTCCAGAATAACCCTAGGGTTTAGCTGGTTCGCTCTGTAATTAGAATAGAGAGGGGTAGAGTAGGAAATAGACTTAGGCTAGTAGTAGTATAAGTAGTCGGGAGACACCCTCCTCCCATCTATCTCAGTTTTAGCCATCTCATTTGCTCTTGCTTCCTAGCGTTTCCTGCTCTCCCATCCCCTGCTGTAGCTTGCTGAGATCCGCAGAGAGACTCACCTCTGTGTATTGTTGATTTTGAGGAAAGGAGGCCGTAACCTCCTTGTCGTAGCATGTGTTTGCGCTACGGTTGCAATTCGTGGCTGTGATTCGCGTTTCGTTCGTGTTCTTCGCGGAATCCTTCTTCTCCACGTTTTTCCCGTCGCTTGATCTCTTTGCTCGGTTCATCTTTTGCAAATCCGTTTGAACCAAGTTGTTCTAGATCGTGAGGCACTTCTTTCCACCGAAGGAATTTATCTCTAACCTCACGGTCTAGGAGATCGATCGATTTTTTGTTTCGGGTCAAGTTTTCTACCTTCCCCCGAAATTCTTTGATTCACCGATTTGGAGATAGGTTCGAGCCATGATCTCTTAGAGATAGCTCACTATACTCCTTGTGACTCCTCTCACCAAGTTTGATCCCTAGAGGATTTGTTTTGGGCGAGATCGAGACGAATCGGTGAACGAACAAAGGGCTGTCAGGGTGACCGGACGCTAGGTCACGGAGTGACCGGACGCACAAGCCAAGGGTACGGTCGATGAATGCCACGTGTGCTCTCTGAGTACAGCTCGACCGGACGCTGCGTCTTGTAAACGACCGGACTCACCTCGTCTCTTGTTCACCTGTTTTGTCCCGTATGACCGGACGCTGAGAGCTCGACCGGACGCTCTCTCTTCCAGAGTCCGGTCAGTTCCAGAGAGGTTCCCGAGTGGGATTTTGGTGACCGGACGCGTCCGGTCCCTGCTGACCGGACGCTGGCCATTGTCCGGTCGAGTTTGTTTTGCGTTGTTCACGGTCCTTGTTCGTTTTGATCGGACGCTCTGTGCATCGACCGGACGCTTGTCTCTGCTGAGTCCGGTCGGGAACAGTAAGGTCCCAGAACGATTTTCGCACGACCAGACGCGTCCGGTGCTCACTGACCGGACGCTGCCCAGAGTCCGGTCGTGACTGCTTTGTGCGTTCTCGTTCGCGGTTTGCTCGTTCGTTGTCGGTTTTGGTTTCCGTCTTTTGCGTTGGCTTACGAGAGTTGTATAGTGTCCCGCTGTGCTTCTTGGAAGCATCCACCCTACATCTAGGGTCGTGGACATTAGCAAGCTCTAGGGTTTGTCTTTCGGGGTGATTCTCGGGACAGTGGCTACTAGTTTCCGAAAGGAAATTTTGAAGATGTCATTCACCCCCCTCTGGTCGCTTTCTGGTTGCTTCTCGGTCCTTCAAGCACCCAGGTTTTGAGGCCCAAACCTGGAAACCGTCCTTAGCCCGAGTTTTGTGGCCAAACTCGGAAACCCTCAGCACCCAGGTTTTGAGGCCCAAACCTGGAAACCGTCCACCCGATGGTTTTTCTCTGGCTCTACCACCAAACCGACGCCGTAGAAGGGATGCACCGCCCGTGCACCCCGTCCACCTACACATGTCCCCAAGTCCATGACTCAGGCAACACATGACCACAAGTCTTCGCTCGTCGCTGTCCCAGGCTGCCAGCCACCACAGCTGATCCTCGGGCCACCGGTCCCTCAGTCCAAGCCTCACGTCCGGCCTTCGCCACTCTCGGTCCATCGGCATGACACGTCTCTACTTGACCTTCACCTTGCCTCTGATCATTATATCCGTGCTCAACACCTGCACAACACAAGCCGAAGAACATGCGCATTATCCCAGTTGGCAATCACTCATCACTCAGAGACTCGGCATACACCCATGTATCCGCAGAACACCCAAAATCCATGAGCCACATGTTCTCCAACCTGAGTTCCTGCACCAATAGGAAGGCAGGGAATGAGCATATGGCACAACACTGGGTTAGTATACTGAGAAGGATACCAGTGTTGTGTCAAAGGCCCAGGAAAAGTGTTAGAAGGAACACCAAACTGACCTCGTCCCATTGGGGGATAGCAACCACCACCAAACTAAAAGGGTGGTCCGCTATAAAATGGAAAACCTCCAAACTCACCTCGTCCCATCTGAGGATAGCGATCACCACCAAGCTAAAAAGGTGGTCCACTATGGGACAGTGCAGCAAAGCCTCTTACACGGGGCTCACGGTCATATGAAACACGACCAGAACCACGACGGGCATGACCCGCACCCCGTGGTCTAGCTGCCTGGGGCCTAGCCGCCTGAGGGGGTGTACCTCCATGTCTAGCCCTCTGCCTCTGAACTCCCTGACCCTGCACACCATGGAAAGGGTGGTGCCAAGCCTGGCTGTTTAGCTCCAACTCTCTCCAAGCGTCTCTCTTCCTCCGAAAGCAAAACTTAACTAGGTGACCCTCATGGTGGCAATACTCGCACTCAAACCTTACCACTCTTCTGGGTTGTTGGTTTGCTTCGTTGTGGGGGTTGCGCACTCTAGCTGGCTATTTACCTCTCAGAAGGGGATCACTAGAGACGTCGAGTAGAGTGTCAAGTGTGTTCCTAAGATGGTTCGGTTTAGGAACCGACACTTGTTTGCGAGGAGGAGCTTTGGGGGGTTCTTCAAAGACCCCATCTTTGGTCATAGGCTTGGGAGGCTCAGGTGGGGTGATCTTCGTGAGCTTAGGGGTAGTGAAAGCTTTCTCACATGCGTTCACACCACTACACTCACTGATCTTACCAAAAGAACTAGCGCCCTTCCCACCTAGAGCAAAGCCTACTCCTGGACTGTCAGTTCCCCTCTTGAACTGACTAATCATCATGCCCAATTACGGCTCGCTGCATGACACCCAACTCAAGGTGGACCGAAGGTATGTGTTTTCTTCCTCGATTTGCATCTTGTCATGCCAACAGTTGGCAATCCCAAGCTCCATCCCCTCACATCGCTCACATGGAGAGGAAATGGTGCTAATTGAGCTGGCCTTCACAACTTCAGCAAGCTTTGCATTAACTTCTGCCAACTCAGTTCGCAAGCCTGGACAAGACTTGCACGCACCCAACAAAGAAGGCCTAGCTTTCACCTCCTCCAACTCCTTCTTGAGTGATGGACACTCTTTACAATCACCCACCAAGTCTAGCCTCGCCTTCAGCTCATCATACAATTCTATCAAGAGGCATACTTGGTTTGGAGGGTGGTAAAGTTGGTCATGTGCATTGTGCAATCATCACACTCCTCCTTCTCGGTCACTCGCACCTCAAACCAGGCAAACTCAAGCTCCTTAAGTGCCTCTGCTAGCTTAGCCTTGAACTCATTTTGCTCCCTAGCAGCACACCTAAGCAGCTTATCCTAGCTAAGCAGCGTGACATTCATAGACTCAAGCTCGGTAGAAAGACGATCGAATGCGGAAGAAGTAGATACCTCAGAAGATGTGTCATCGTCGTCGTCGCCGGAGTGCTTGTCTGGACGCGTGCCAGCCTCCTCACCCAAGGCCATGGTGTAGTAGCCGCCGGTGGAGTTGCCGAAGAAGTAGAGTTCGTTGAAGCGCTCCTCTGTCTTGTGCTCGGACTCGTCGTTGCTGGAGTCATCGTCGGAGTCGCGTTCAACATCGCTGAGAGAAGCGACGAAGGCACGTTTGGAGGCATCAAATTCCTTCTCGAGCGCTTCCTTGTTGTAGCCACCCTTGGTCTTCTTCTTCTCGGCTTTGTACTCACGCATGTCCTTGCGCCTGGAGCGGTTGTTCTTGCTGGTGGAGACCTTCTTGGGGAAGTCTGCAATGTAGTGTTTGGGGTCACCACATCCATAGCAGTCATCCTTGCCACCCCACCGATGGTTCAAGTGGTTGTTATAGAACTGTGAGAACTTTTGGGTGATAAGGCCGAGCTCATCATCACCCAACACCTCTGGCTATTCTTCTTTCACTAAAAGCAAAGAAGATAGAGCAAAGACAGGTGGAAATGTGTTAGTGGAAGAGGATGACCCATGCTTGCCCAAGACCAAAGCCATAGTATGTGAAGATGGGTTGTTCAGCATGGCCTGGGTCAAGTGGTCGATCTCGGTGGACTTGAGCTTGCTGAATAGCTCGTCCACGGTGAGGGTGTCATAGCTTGGAGACTCTATGATGGTCGACACCTTCACCTCCCATACCTTTCAATCTAGGGCATATAACAACTTGAGTGTCATCTCATGATCGTCATAAGGTAGATTGGCCCGATTGGCACACATCTTGTTCACAATTGTTTGGAAACGAGCGAACATGTTGTCAATCGTCTCTCCCTCCAACTAAGTAAAGTTCCCGTCCTCATGCTTGTACGTCTTGAAGAGTCTGTTCTTGACCTGAACGGTCCCCTCATGATAGCTCTGAAGCTTCACCAGATCTCCCGTGCCATCTTAAGCTTAGAGACACGATCAAACTCAAGAAGAGAGATGTTGGCCAAAAGCACATTATGAGCCTTTGCGTTTGCATTGTGCTGGTCAATCTAGATCTAACCGACGTGAGCCGCAAGCACCTCGTAGTCTGCGTCCTCACATATTTCCCACACGGAAGAATCGATGTTGTTGAGATAAGCACACATCTGAATCTTCCAATAGGGATAGTTCACCCCATCGAAAAAGGGTGCCTTGCCAGACCCTCGATCCATGTCGCCTTCATGGATCCAAAACCGATTAAGGTAGAGAGATCTTTAACTGTCTTTGATACCAATTAAAGGACTAAAAAGGCAACCAGAGGGGGGGGTGAATGGGAGCCTCAAACTTCTTCTCGAGAAATGTATGGCCACGCTCCCAGATTCAACCCCAAAAGCAAGGACAAGACTTGGTAGTGTCCACTACCCTAGATGTACGGTGGATGCTTCCAAGAAGCATAGCGAGACACTACGCTAGTCAAGGAACCCATCGCAAAAGCCGGATCACAGATCAGAAACTCACCGAAGAAACTGCGGACGAAAATGTGCAGTAACTGTACTGGTCGGACTTAGGGTGTGTGTTGGCATTTCTTAGCACAACCACCAAAGGATAGATTAAGATCTATCCCCGACAATCATGCCAAAAATAATTTTGACATCTCTTAGCGTCTGTTGACACTGGTTATCTATCACAATTGAAGGATAAATAAATATGAAAAGGGCATGAATTCAATCACCAACAAAGGTTTAGGGTTTCAATTAACAATATTCCACGAGTTTTGGTGAATTGTGATTCTGCAGGGACTAAACCAGGAAATCAACAAAGATTGCTTCCCCTAGAAGGAAACCGATGGGAGATAACCGAACCGACGCATCAGGATTATTCTAGAAGGATCTAGAGGACACCAGAAGACACCAGGAGACCGAGCACCCCGAGACACGGCCTGGTGGGACCGACTGGGACCGACCGGTCCCACCATCAGACCGGTCGGTCTGCCCCTGGCTCCGTTGGACTCTGCCTTCTGGAACCTTCCTCCACCACCTACGAGGATGCATCTCAGCCGTACCTAAGGTCAGCTTGATCCAACGGCCACGGTTCCTCGCCCAGGGCTATATAAGCAGCCCTAGACCCCCCTCTCCAGAGCATCAGATCAGATAATCTGATCGGGGTTTTGATCAAGGCATCATTCATCACAGTTAGATCAAGCCATCACTAGAGAAGGAGATCAATCGGAAGCCCTAGAACTACATCCACCTAGATTAGTTAGATAGAATAGGATTAGAGGAGGCAAGCTTCGCTTGGATTCCAGATCTAGTCACGAGAAGGCTCGGTAAACCCAAGATCTTCTCTCTTGTATTAACATTATGGATCTAATTCATAATTGCTTTTTGTTTACACCAAAATTTGGACTAAGAAGGAGATGGACCGAATTTTACTGGAGATGGATGCAATCTGAGGAATCGGCGGAATCAAGGAAGATCAGTTAATCAGGTGGACCAAGAAAATGACAAGTGGACCCAGTCGGCAGTGAGATGGGCATTCGGAAAACGACCAAGCGGTCGTTTAGTTCTCGGAGTTTCGGCAAGTGTTTGTACGGTCGGCTATCTTGTAAGACGATGACTCTATTCGGGAAGCAAATATGGCAAGTGAAGCCGGCTTGCGCAAGAAGACACGTAATAATGGAAAGCACCGAGAGGAAAATAGGAATAGGACTCGTATTTTCCAAGTTTTCATTATGTAAGTCGTAGTCTTCCAGGACTCGTATTTCGCCCAGGGTATAAATATAAACCCCCGGCCATTGTAAAACTGTTCACAACCATATCAATACAAATCGGCCCCGTGCCATCTTCGAGTCCTTTGTCGTGTCGTCGAGTTCTTCGAGAGGAATCATCGATCTGTCGACCTCCGTAAGTCCCGACAACCTTGTTATCATGTCTAGTGTCATGCGGTGGATTTAGATGTGATGCAAGTAGTCTTGTTTGTTTACAAAGATCGTGCGGCAGATCTATGTCGATAATCAAGAAGTCTTTGCTTATGCTATGCTTATGAGTAAATACCGTGCGGCAGGCGTTTGCTTGATATGTTTAGCAGGAGCGAGATAGTTATTGGCTCTATTAGATTTGGCAAGATCTAGTAGATTCACTAAGTTACCATGTGTTGCATGATTTATTTAATTAGTTTTGCAACACTTTTTTGCCCAATCTAGATTGACTTTGTTCGGCCTTGCTCTACAAGTTCTTTTTTTACTTGTTTTTTCCAACAATCGCATAACCATGATGGCCGAATTAATTTCTAATCTAGATTGTTACATGTTGCGGGTTCATACATGTCAATTACGCTTAAGCTTTGATAAAACTATGTATCGTGCGGCAGATGCAGGTTTTAGATTGGTTTGATCGTTTTTTTGTTTGTATGTTCCTTCTTCATGGACCCCAACTCGGCTGGTTTGCTGAGCTTGGTTACACGTTATTTCATAATTTATCTCTTGTTCAAGTATGTCTTTTTACGAATGTGCATTCGGCAACCAATTGTTTACATATGTTCATGTTTAGAGTTAGCCGAATGATCTTTAAAACATGTTGACAGATAGCTTCTATAGCTATATGTCATTGTGAGTGGCTTCAGGGCCGTAAATATGGAACTGTCTGGTCTCATCCGACATGTTTCAGTTTTATTCTCACAGTTTTATCCCTTGTTGGTTTTCAGGTCAAACCGACTGGCACGTCTCCGGATTTCAAACCGTCCGGGCACCCGATTGAAGCCACGCTTTTCGGCTTGTTGTGTGTGAGGCACGGTGCGACGCATTTTGTGCCAACACACTTTTTGGCACGCCCGGTGGGACACAACATTCCAAGATGCCTGAGATCGACAACACTCAAGTTCTGGAAGTTACTATGGAAGAGCTGCCAGTGGACTTGAGACATGTAGTACAACAAGCATGCGATGAGTTTCAGCGCAAATGCTTGATGTCCTTCTCTAAGAATAAGAGTAACAAGGTTTTCCACAAGCAGCCACTCCCAAGGACTCTCCTTCCTCATCAATCTGATAGCACCGATGAGGAAGATGCTCAGAAGCTATCCGAACTGATATACAAAGCTATAGCGGAGGCCATGACAAATCATCAATCAGCTTTATTAAATACCTTTCGTGCCATCATGGTTGGTATTTTTGGCCCGACGGTTGACAAACGTTTTGAGGAAGCTGCTGGCCCGATGCAAAGACCGCTGTTATTCCCCGTACCCCAACATCAAAGAAAAACTGCTGAAGACGGCGGAGTTGGTTCAAGCAAAGGTGGGATGGTCCTTCACCAGGAGCAGCAACCTCCCACAACTCACGGCCAGCTCGCATTCGGCACGACGGGAAACATCCCGCAATCTGCCTTCAGAGTATCTCCAGCAACAAATAGGTTGCAGAAGAACATGTATGGAGATGGATATCAAGAGTGTGTTGACTACAGTGCGATTGATGCTTTCCCGAATCCGGGCTATAAAAACTCAACGGGGGCGTTTCTTGGAGGTCAAACGCATGCGGCTCCAGATTCAAGTGTTGACCTCATCATGCATAGGATGGCCGACATGATGCAAAATCAATTCGGCCTGAAGCCAAAGAGTCAGTCCTACGCTTATAAATCTCCTTACCCGGAATGGTATAACCGAGTGGCACTTCCTCCAAGGGTGAAACCTCCCACTGATCTTACTAAGTTTTCAAGCCAAGATGACACTAGTACTATAGAACACATCAACCATTACTTGATGCAACTTGGAGAAGCGTCTGCAGATGAAGCTTGGAGAATTCGTTACTTCCCGCTGTCATTTACAGGACCAGCTTTCTCATGGTTCACATCTCTGCCGGCAAATTCTATTAATACATGGGCAGAATTGGAACATAAATTCCATGCATATTTCTTTACGGGCACTAATGAGAAGAAGTTGGTCGACCTCATGAGTTTGAAAATGAGGGCTAATGAGACGCCACAAGAATACTTGCGCAGGTTCAGGGAGACTAAAAATCTCTGCTATTCACTGAATTTACCAGATGATCAATTATCGGGGATAGCTATAGCTGGTATGTTGCCGAACATCAAGGAAAAGCTATTCGGCATGGAATTTGATGATCTTGGGCAGTTATCACAACAGTTGGCGACGATGAATAGTCAGGCTCAGGGGTTTAGAAGAAACAACCAGTTCCAGAAAGGCGATGTGGCTATTGAAATGTATCAGGCTTTCTTAGAGGAAGCAATGGAGTATGATGATGAAGATGAGATAGCTGCAGCAGAGCTGATCTGGACTAAAGAGCCGACTCAAGTCAATCAGCAATGGCTGAGACAGCAAAAGGGGACCTACGACTTTGATGTTTCCAAATCGGATAAGCTATTTGAATTGCTAGTAAAAGAGGGACGCGTCAAGCTACCGGAAGGCCATCCCATGTTGCACCCTGAAGGAGTTAAAGACAAGAAGTATTATGGTTTCCATAACACCAGATCTCACTCTATTAATGATTGTCGAGTGTTCAGAGTGTGGATCCAGAAGGCTATCCAAGAAGGGCATTTGAAGTTCGATGGAAAGATGAAAATAGATGGTAGCCCTTTCGGACAAAATAATGTATCTTTCTCAGTTAACATGGTTAATGCAGATGACCCCAGGGGCAAAAGCAAGATGAAGGTGTTAACCTCTGATAGAGCGAGAAAGATCGGTGCTATTGACCCCGATCGACAGATCACAAATGAAGAACTTCAGCGACGAGTTTGTTTCCAGAATAGCCAAACTGAAAGGGGTGAAGCTTCCAGGCCTAGGGTCATGACACGCATTTTGTTGAACAAATGGCGTCGGGAGCAAGAACGGTACCAGAAGCAAAAAATTTATGAAGAACAAAAGTTCATAGAAAAGAAACAGAGGTACGAAGAGGAGATATACCGAGAAGAACGAGAATATATGAGAGAGCAAGAGCAATCTCATTGGGAGTGCTCATTTTTCAAATATTGTTGGAATGAAGGCTTGAAGCTGCCTACTAAGAACAACTACCCTGAATGCAGTGATCAATATTCTGAGTACAGGCAGTCTCGAGTCAACCGCCGTTCGGCCCATGAAAGGCTTGGGATGTGACTCCCTGAGGATGATCGGTGCTTAAAAATAGGTAATTCTGAGAATCGGCAAGGGAGAAGATTTGCCGATCAAGGTTGGGCTCGCGCTGAAGAAGTGGAGTACCGTGAATATGTTTGGCAGAGAGGACAGTGGTGCCCACCGGGAATAAGAAAGAGCCAGAAAAGGAGGGTGTAGCGCCTAAGGAACAGCGAATTAGCACAAGCAGGCGCCAAAACAAAGCAAATTTGGCGTCCTAAAGAAAAGCCTGATGAGGGTGATCGTTCGGCTTATGCGTGCATGGCATTCTTTCTCCCATCAGAATTCATAGCTCCCAGAGATCAAGATGTCCAAGAGGAAGTGTATTCGGATTTTGACGAAGACGAATACCAAGATCTGATGGCTCAGCTAATTCTGGCTCAACAGGCAGTCTTTGATAAGCCAGCTAGACATCGACACTTGAAGCTACTTTATATGAAGGGGTATGTTAATGGCAAGCCATTAACCAAGATGTTTATTGATGGTGGAGCTGCCATAAATATCATGCCATATACTACCTTCAGGAAACTTGGGATGGCAAGTGAAGAATTATTGAAAACTGACATGGTGTTGAGAGACTTTGCTGGCAATCCTTCCGATACTCGAGGAGTGGTTCATGTTGAATTGACGATCGGGTCAAAAACCCTGATTACTACCTTCTTCGTCATCGATGGCAAGGGGGCATATAGTTTGCTTTTAGGAAGGGATTGGATACATGCAAATTGTTGTGTTCCGTCGACTATGCATCAAATCCTCATCCAGTGGGTTGGAGATGACATCAAAGTTGTCCATGCTGATGATTCTGTGAGTGTTGCTACTGCAGAACCTGTCTACTGGGAATATGATGGTGTTGAGTGCTTCTTTGGAAAAGTTTGGAAAGAAGGTCCTGTGAATGTTTTTTACAAGGACCAACAGCCGATTCAAGCAATCGGCTCTCAGAGCAATTTTTGAATGAATAATCCAATTGATGGTAACGAAGGAAAGTTTGGACGAGGTTTCGTATCGGCTGATAAGTTATAAGAAGTAAGTATTGGTAATGAAGCAAAAGCAAGACCTATATGTGTTAGTGCAAATCTAGGTCCAGAATACAGATTGAAATTGATAAATCTTCTGAAAGAGTTCTGCCTTTTTCTCCGTTGCTGAAGCTCAAGAAAGATCAAAAATTCATATGGAGTGACGTACAACAGAGAACTTTTGATGAAATTAAAGAGTACATGAAGACACCACCAGTGCTGGTACCTCCACGGTTTGGTAATTGTTTTAAGTTGTACATGGCGGCCGATAGCCTAACAGTAGGATCGGCCCTTATACAAAAAACTTGATGGAAAGAGTAATAGCTTACCTTAGCCTAAAGTTGTTAGACCTAGAGACGAGGTATTCGGCTACAGAGAGTCTTTATTTATGTGTGTACTACTCGTATACCAAGCTTCGGCACTACTTATTAATTGCCGAATGCGTAAAAATTTCTGAATTTGACGTGATAAAGCATATGTTGTCAATGCCTATTCCGAATGAAAGGCTCGGTAAGTAAATTTTAGCACTGTCGGAGTTTTTATTCAAGGTATGAATCGGCAAAGGCAGTAAAAACACTTTGTGGAAAGAGATTTAGTTTGGAAGGCTGTACTGCCAATCGGAATGAAGGACAAGGCATTCAACTTTATTGGGAGATTTCTTAAGAAGATTCATCTCAGTATGGAAGTCGGTACATGAGCGGATTCAAGGATATTTTTGTGCAAAAGTAGCCGATGTAAAGCATCGCCTTTAGTAGAAAAATACTCCAAGAGTTTAGAGAATAGCCGACATGACATGTGTCGCCTTTAGTGCAAAAATTGTTCATAACCTTGGTGGCCTTAGCATTTTTCAAATTAGCAGGTTTATCGGAGGAGAGAAAGGTGAAGCACAGTAAATAAGATGCCGAGTGATATGACATATCAAGATGAGGTCTATTTGGCTAAGATGACGTCATGCGTTCGGGAAGCATTTTTCTGAAGAAATGTTGTAATCAGGAGAATCACTGAGATAATCAGGAGATGCAGATAGACATTATTCAGAGAAAACAAATTTGATTATTCATTTACAGATCCGTCCTGGTACAAGCTACTCCTGGAATAATCTGTTCAGAACGGACTGCGGGTTGGTGACTCCGGTAAGAGCAGCGACATGATCACCATAAACTTCAAGATGATCTTCAATACCTTCGGTTTCATCTGGGCGTCCGCCTGCAAAGCCGGCCAGTTGGAAGGAGTGGTCCTCGTTGGTCCAAGAGCTCATCGCTGCTAGCCCAAGGAAGACGCCAAGGTACACACCTTGGGTGACGGCCTGATCTATGCGGCCGTTTGTAGCGTCAAGACGCGCTTCGACTAAGTCCTCATGGGCATTCACCTTGTCAGCAACTCTGTTCGCCGCCGCCTTTAGACGATCATTCTCCGCAAAAAGAGCTGAAAGAGAAAGGAATGAGTTTGTGATACAGAGAAAGGCCGAAAGAAGATGGAATGAATGATAGATGGCAAACCGATAATGGCGTTACAGAGCTGCTTCCGTTGGTCTTCAAATTCGATTTCCTCAATACTGTACTTCCTGGATGCGTCCTCCAGATCTTTCTGGGCTCTATCCCTCTCTTTGCAGTACCGGAGAGTGTTCAAACGGGTGTACCGAAGTGAGTCATTAGACTCAGAGGAATTTGGTGACCCAGAAGAAGGAGAGGGAAAGCTCGGTGGGGTTGCCATTTTGAGGAAAGGAATCTGGATTTGACTAGAGAAAACCCTCATCCTAGAAAGAAGATGAGCAGTGAATCAGGAACAGATGAACAGGAAAAGACTACCGCAAGGGGGCAAGAAGCTAACTTTTTACCCATAACGCTGATGAGTCAGTGCTCGGTTTCCTTCTGCTTCAGCAGGGCGTTCGCTGTGGTCACCATTGCCTGCCATTGATGAAAATATAGGCGAAGGTTTTCTCTTTGGTTTGAGTTAGGAGCCGGAGAATGGAGAGATTGTAAGTCAAATTGTTCGATTGGAGCTGAAGATAATGGCCTGTGTAGGGTCATATTTATGGAACCGTGGCTTGCACCTCGGGAAGCCAAACGTCGGAGTAGGGTTTTTCATGATTTATGAGCCGTTGTTGGGCCGGGCTAGATTTTTGCTGACTTAAGGAAATCGTGGCCCCAGAATCAGAAAGCCAATTCGGCTAAGAATTGTTGCCGCATGAAGAGTTCGGATTCGGTTGATTGTTTGGAAACCCATATTACCGATTGATACCAAAAACAGTAAGTTCGGCAAGTGGTCTTCGAAGTGGGGAGGATCATATTTTTCCAAGCAATGGAATTTTAATGAAGAAGTCTTTAGGAAAAGGAAAAATTCCTTAAGGGGTACTATCCTAACATCGTTGTGGATTGGAAAATTAAAAGGATCCAGAACACTAGATCTAAAAATAGCCAATTACAACGATCGCCTGCGAAACAGAGATGACTGACATGACTGTCAGCAAGTAAGCAGATGCGATATACATCACCTTTAAGAGCAAAAATAGAAGTCAGTGATTAATGCACGAAGCAAAACACGCATTGATCTCGAAGGATCAGTCACAAATTGATTTCAAGGGTCAAACAGAAGGACTTTTATTTACAAGAAGGGAGTACAAGATTACAGTGAAGTATCAGTTCGTCCACTCTATCCTATGACTAATCGGGAGATCATGGTCCAAGGAATTAGCCAGATCTGTTCCAGTTTCTTTCATATCATCCACAGAATGTACTACTTTATATTCCAGCCCCCGCTCACAGACATCGAATCTACGATAATCGACTCCGGAGTGAATCTGTACAACGTTGAAGGCAAGCGCTGCGCCATATCCCATGCCGGCCCTAGAGATGTCGCGGAGGATTCGGTTAACCTCGTTCACCCGATCCAAGGCTGTCGTGCCTGCTGCGTTGGCCGTGACGGCAAGCTTGGCGACGACAGCTTCAAGAGCATGGAGTTTTGCCCCCAGAGCTGAAAGAGAGAAGAGTGAGTAAAAGAAAGAGGGGGAAGCAAAAACAGAAATGATGAAAATATTCACCGGCGACCCGATTCTGAGTGACGTCGCGCTCCCAGGAAACTTAAGAAATCTTCTGATTCTTCTCCTCCAGATCAAGCTGAAGGTCTATGATCTGTCGAGTCAAGTCTTTGGAGAAATCATCATTGACCCTCCTGAACAAAAATAACAAGGTGAGAACAGATGCCTCATTTTGAGACAAAGTGGAAGAGAGCAACCTCTTCCTAGAAGTGCTGGAGACGCCAAGCTCGGGGCTATGTCTGCTCGCCACGGAAGACATCTTCTAGGTTGGATTGGATGATGATAAGAAGAAGAAGGGTTTTTCTTAGTTTTTGATTGAAACAGGGGAGTTTGAAGGAGTAGGCCGAAACGAAGTGAGCGGTGACTTTAAAAGACCCCAAAGGGTGCATCGGGAGATGAATCGGCAGGTAAGGCAATTATGGCACGCGAAATTTCCACAGAGTAGACGCTTCCAGAGGTTCCACGTCAGTAGTTCGGGAGAAAGGAATTTTGGAATAAATATTTATCCCAAAATTAGGGGGCATGTGTTTACACCAAAATTTGGACTAAGAAGGAGATGGACCGAATTTTACTGGAGATGGCTGCAATCTGAGGAATCGGCGGAATCAAGGAAGATGTTGCGGGTTCATACATGTCAATTACGCTTAAGCTTTGATAAAACTATGTATCGTGCGACAGATGTAGGTTTTAGATTGGTTTGATCGTTTTTTTGTTTGTATGTTCCTTCTTCATGGACCCCAACTCGGCTGGTTTGCTGAGCTTGGTTACACGTTATTTCATAATCTATCTCTTGTTCAAGTATGTCTTTTTACGAATGTGTGTTCGGCAACTAATTGTTTACATATGTTCATGTTTAGAGTTAGCCGAATGATCTTTAAAACTTGTTGACAGATAGCTTCTATAGCTATATGTCGTTGTGAGTGGCTTCAGGGCCGTAAATATGGAACTGTTTGGTCTCATCCGGCATGTTCCAGTTTTATTCTCACAGTTTTATCCCTTGTTGGTTTTCAGGTCAAACCGACTGGCACGTCTCCGGATTTCAAACCGTCCGGGCACCCGATTGAAGCCACGCTTTTCGGCTTGCTGTGTGTGAGGCACGGTGCGATGCATTTTGTGCCAACACTCTTCTAGTTCATCATTGTTTATGTTCTAGTTCGTCGTCTAGTTCTAGTTCATCGTCTAGTTCATCTTCTAGTTCATAATCCAGTTCTAGTTCATGTTCTAGTTCGTATTATAGTTCTTCTCGATGATCTAATTCACCTTATTGTTCATCTCTATGTTCTAGATAGCAATACAATTGATATGACTAAGACATCAACAATTATATTCTTAATTATATTGCTTATAGTATGCTTTGATTATATATTCGGCATAGATAGTTCACCATTATGTTTATACTCATGTTCGTATAGCGCTCATCTTAATGATCATTGGGTGGGTGATAGATGTTGTGTAGGCGTGGTACCTATACAATATTTATCTACGAATGCGTCCTACATTCCGGATAGAGTGGTAGATCGCAGGTGTGATATTCCTGTTGAGTCCTTTGTATTCCACCTCCCGAATTTAGTGTTCAGTATGGCTCAGTTAACTCATGGTTTATAGGTTACTCTGTTTGGCACCTTTACTATGGAGTTGCCTCTTGATTATAAATATGATATGACCTAGCCTATGATTGCCAAATATGTTTGCACTAATCAATGTATGCTATGACTTGTAATCAGAATAACTTTGGAATATTTCTTATTAATGCATGTTCTAATCATCACTTGCTAGGTAGTACTGTTCTAGGATTATCTTTGATTGATCTGCTCTCTGTTATCATTTATCATTTATCATTATCATTTATTCTACTATCTGATCCCTGTTTAGAGTAATGAGTGTGTTATCAGTCTTTATCATAAGTGTGTGCCACATTAATTGTTGTTAAGTCCTCACTAGTATAGTACCATCATACTTTGAATTGATTAGTCTCTAGGCTCAATATAAATAACGATACCTGAGACTAGCTTGGGTGAAATGCTTCTACAACGGGTGTATTTATCTGTGCGCTTGCGGGTAAATATTTATCTTTAGATCCAGTGCTTTGATATAATCACATTGCTAGCTTCATGTTGGGGATGACAACTTGACGTTAAGTGACGCTAGTAGTGTCCCGTACACTTCTTAGTGCCTTCACTAGGTTATTGTTTATGAGTTTCATTCTTAGGGTGGTTCCATTAAGGAGTGTCAACAAGCATTTCTGGCGCCGTTGCCGGGGAACACATCAATTCAATTAGGGATGGTACCTAGGGTTTTTCATTAAAATCATTATGAACATTGTTAGGACATTGCATTAGCAGCATTAAAACGGTAGCTAGAACATATCATTTAATTTACACATATGTGATAATGCACTGATTGTTTATCTCTACTCAAACAGACTTACCCTGGGTTTGTTTATCTTTTATCTTATGCAGGGTGTGATGTATGACTGGTTTCCAACTTCCGAGTAACTACGTTGAGGATCCCGAAGCTTTATTGAAGAAGACAAGACACGGACTCAAGAGACCCTCACCACCACTTCCAGAAGTTAACCAAATAAGAAGAAGCTTAACACCAGTGTTGGACACCATGGCCGACAAGACACTCTGTGAGTTCTCTGCACCAACCACTGCCAACATTAGGACTGGACCAACAGTCAATATGGGAGACAACAGATTTGAACTCAAACCAGCTTTGATCAACATGGTGCAAGCTAATCAGTTTTGCGGAAAGGCACATGAAGACGCAAGCGCTCATCTCCAACACTTTCTGGAGATCTGTAGCACTTTCACCATCAAGGGACGAAAGAGACGCCATTCTACTTCGCTTGTTCCCATTCTCACTCTTGGGAAAAGCAAAACAATGGTTCTACGCCAACAAAGACAAAAACACCTCATGGGCAATCTGTTCAATTGCCTTCCTAGCAAAGTTCTTTCCAGTGGGCAAGACAAATGCCCTCCGTGCCAAGATTTCAACTTTCCAACAACAACACGACGAATCAATCCCAGAGGCTTGGGAATGCTTTCAAGATTACATATCAGAATGCCCTCACCATGGGATGGAGAATTGGCTACTTATGCAAACATTCTACCACGGGCTCACTTCAAGCACTCGTGAGAATGTGGATGCCGCTGCTGGAGGATCATTCTTGTCACTCACTATCAACAATGCTACTACACTCATTGAGAAGATGGCCTCTAACCAAGGATGGAACGAGGAACGCTCTCAACCACGCAAGAGGGGAAGAATACATCAACTAAAGGAAGTAGACATGCTGTCTGCCAAACTCGATCTACTCATGAAGAAGTTCGATGAACATACTCCCAAGAAAGAAGACGTCATGCACATCTAAGAATCTTGCATGACATGTGAAGGGTGTGGAGGCACTGGTCATTCAGGGAGCAACTGCCCTGAGATTCAAGAGGATGCAAAGTACATCAACAACAACACTAACTATCGTCCTCAACAAGCTCAAGGATGGAACCAACAATCAAGGCCTAATTACTTAGGTAACTACTCACGTAACTACCAAGGTAATACATTCAACCAACCACCTTTGAGAGAGATGATATCTAATCAAAATAAGATTATTGATAATATGTCTAAGAAGATACCTTCCAATGATAAACTGCTTGAAAATATTAATACTAGAATGGATAGCTTTACTTCTGCCATAAAGAATCAGCATGGCTTTAATAAGATGATAGAATCTCACTTATCTCAGTTAGCAGCTTCAGTCCCTATGGCTGAAAAAGGTAAGATTCCCAGAAGTCCGGAAGAGCTAGAGACTGCAAATCTTGTAGATATTTATGATGGAGGGAAGCTCACAGCTAGACCATCGAGGGGGTGGAAGGATGACTCCATTGCCCCAAAGAAAGGAGATCCAGGAAGACCTGTCATTCCAATCCACATTGGACCTGACAGTTTTGAAGAAGTAGTCTGCGACCTTGGAGCAAGCGTCAACATTATGGCAAGGGTAATTTATGAACAAATTCATGGTCCACCTCTGTTATATACAAATATGTGTTTGCAGCTTGCAGATCAGACACTGTGCTACCCATTGGGAATTCTAGAAGATGTCTGTATTTGAGTGGGACACTCGTATGTGTGTGTAGACTTTGTGATCGTTGAAACAGGTGGCGACGATAGAGCACCCATCATTCTTGGACGCCCGTTCCTAAGCTCAACCAAAGCCATCATCTACGCAGACAACGCCAAGATCTGTTTCACAATCACAGGCAACAAAGAAAGTTTCAGCTTCAAGAGACGTACACTCACTACTCGAGTCCATCCTCAAAAGGCCTACGAGGATGCAAACGCTATATCACCAATGAAGAAGAATAGGAACATAAGGAGGAAGAACAAGGCTACATAACTGCATCAAGACAAAGTGTGGATGGTCAACTCTGTCCGAACAGAGAATGGCCACCTTCTTCCATCACCATACCTCGCCAAGAGAGGCGACCCAGGCGTACCCACCATCGATTGCAAGATCGAGGGAAGTACATTCCACAAGATGTTTTGTGACATCGGCTCAAGTGTTAACATAATGTCTAAGGTAACATATGAGTACTTATATAAAAATAGACCTATGTATCAGACATATGTGCAGCTACAGCTGGCGGACCAAACATATCGATTTCCGGAGGGAGTAGTAAAGGACGTAATGATCCAAATTGTAGACTACTACGTTCCCACCGACTTCATGGTACTAGACATGGGAAGAGAAGACGATGTTCACATCATCCTAGGAAGACCGTTCCTCAACACCACTGGCGTCATCATCTACATAAGATCTGGAGAGATCCACTTCTAGTTCCCAAGGGAGAAGGTACGCTGTTACTTTAATAGCTATGCCACTAATGAACAGGAAAAGAAGAACCACTCAAGGAGGAGGCGCCGCACATCCCAACGCAACAAGAACCGACCAATCAAGGATGGATGGGCTGACTATGAAGGAGAAGTCACCAGGAGTGAAGACATCCCACTAAAGGAAATGAAGAACGATAAAGTAAAGGAGACAAGTCCACCAGTCAAGCAAGTATGGAAGAAGAAAGAGAGTTCTACTGACGTGCAATCATCGAGGTCCTCCTCAGGATCTGCTGATGCACCCAAGGAAGAATAAGGAGCGTACAAGGAGTCTTGTTCGATAGACTATAAATATCGAATCCTCGCCGAAAGGTAACTCGGTAGTTATCCATATTCATTAGCATTAAATTCATCATTACATAATTAGTAGATTTAGCATAATCATTTTACTATTAGTATCATATTTACTTCTTAGCATTCAAATCTGCATTAGAAAACAAAATAAAAATATCTAAGCCCCATGAGAGTATTATACTTTCTGTGGAGGCATAAAAAAACATTTGCATATTTACTTCTGCATTGCATTCATCCATAAAACAAAAATCCAAAAAAAAGACACTATGAAACACTGCTAAAACTCTGCTTAGTGAAAAGGAAGAACATAAACAATATTAAGAGCTTCAAGACAACTAGACAAATGGGAGGAATATTTATCGCTAACGCTTAATCAAGTTCCACTAGTTGTGTTGTCTATCTTTGAATTCAGCAGGAAGAGAAGAGAGAAGGACTCAAGAAACCGCTAACAGTCTACTCATCTTCTAGAGAAAAAGACCACATCAAGATCCAGCTTGGGGGAAAGCACCCTCAGTTATCACGATAAGTATCGTACTATGGCTATTCTTATTATTAGTTCGGTTTAGTTAGATCAGGTTAATAAATATAGAAACTCATAAAAAGATAAATAACTATTAGAAAACTAAATAAAGATATTATATAATGAATAAATGTCTAGGTGGATATAAACTTAAATGTTGCTCATGATGAAAATGATGAACAATTGCTCTGTCGTAATTCCTTTTAAGTACCTAGTGTTCAACCTTAAATTTTCTTGAGTTTTAGACAAAGCTGTTCTGAATAAACTCTGAACCTGAAACCTGTGGATTCCAAATGCTTAATCTAAAGTCTAGATAATTGTGGGATATGATATAAAAAGGTTTGAGCTGTTGTTTATCTAATTCCTAGAGATACTAGAGTTCTGGAGATTTACACATTGAAAAGATTAAAAGCACATGATGAGATCATGTATGACATAACATGAATTCCTACCCAGAGCCATTAATATGATCTTAAGATGAGGCTACTTGCTTTGTTCTAAGTTTTTAGTTATGGTTGAGAAATTTATCATGCTCTAGAAATCAAGAACGTTTTATTAAAAGATTCACTCTTCCAAAGTAGTATTGTGTTAGAGGCATGAGACTATGCAGAAATATAAAAGGAGAAAATAAAAAGGGACAAGTGTCCGACTACCTCAAAAGAAAAAAGAATTATGATAAAAATATGAAAGAGAAAAAAGAATGATAGCCCATGGTCCCTCTAATTACAATATGTTAGCAAGAGATGACAAAATTTCAAAGGTTCTAAGTTCTTGATCTATGAGTATGACATCTTTCTCCCTAACTTTGAACTTTGACTGGGTAAGATATGCTTTTAACTTCTTAAAAAGCTCCAAATATATATTCATAGAAAAGAAGGAAAATGCATCAGTGAGGAATCATAAAATATAAAAGAGCGATTTGAGAATGTCATACAGTAGAATCTCTGAATTTTATTTTGAAAAATATATAAAAACTCCAGAACGAAGGTTGATCGAAGAGTTAGAGATACAGTGCTTAACTTGATTGTTCTATCTTTCAATTGTTTAAAGACCCAAGTGAAGGCAAAAGCTCCATAGTTAAAGGTAATATGAGAAAGTCAGAATAGTTAACTCTAATCCAAGGGAAGATTTTTGTTTGAACATATGTACCTTTGAGGTGTGAAAGCATAGTAGCAATTCCTGATTCATCATGACTATTTGCTAAGGGACTAGCAAAAGGTAAGCTTGGGGGAGTTGTTGACACTGGTTATCTATCACAATTAAAGGATAAATAAATATGAAAAGGGCATAAATTCAATCACCAACAAAGGTTTAGGGTTTCAATTGACAATATTCCATGAGTTTTGATGAATTGTGATTCTGTAGGGACTAAACCAGGAAATCAACACAGATTGCTTCCCCTAGAAGGAAACCGACGGGAGATAACCGAACCGACGCATCAGGATTATTCTAGAAGGATCTAGAGGACACCAGAAGACACCAGGAGGCCGGGCACCCCGAGACACGGCCAGGCGGGACCGACCGGTCCCACCATCAGACCGCCGCCTACGAGGATGCATCTCAGCCGTACCTAAGGTCGGTTTGATCCAACGGCCACGGTTCCTCGCCCAGGGCTATATAAGCAGCCCCAGACCCCCCTCTCCAGAGCATCAGATCAGATAATCAGATCGGGGTTTTGATCAAGGCATCATTCATCACAATTAGATCAAGCCATCACCAGAGAAGGAGATCAATCGGAAGCCCTAGAACTACATCCACCTAGATTAGTTAGATAGAATAGGATTAGAGGAGGCAAGCTTCGCTTGGATTCCAGATCTAGTCACGAGAAGGCTCGGTAAACTCAAGATCTTCTCTCTTGTATTAACATTATGGATCTAATTCATAATTGCTCTTCTAGTTCATCATTGTTTATGTTCTAGTTCGTCGTCTAGTTCTAGTTCATCTTCTAGTTCATAATCCAGTTCTAGTTCATGTTCTAGTTCGTATTATAGTTCTTCTCGATGATCTAATTCACCTTATTGTTGATCTCTATGTTCTAGATAACAATACAATTGATATGACTAAGACATCAACAATTATATTCTTAATTATATTGCTTATAGTATGCTTTGATTATATATTCGGCATAGATAGTTCACCATTATGTTTATACTCATGTTCTTATAGCGCTCATCTTAATGATCATTGGGTGGGTGATAGATGTTGTGTAGGCATGGTGCCTATACAACATTTATCTGCGAATGCGTCCTACGTTCTGGATAGAGTGGTAGATCGCGGGTGTGACATTCCTGTTGAGTCCTTTGTATTCCACCTCCCGAATGTAGTGTTCAGTATGGCTCAGTAAACTCATGGTTTAGGGGTTACTCTGTTTGGCACCTTTACTATGTAGTTGCCTCTTGATTATAAATATGATATGATCTTGAAGGACCGAAAGTGCTATACACAGGCGACCAGAGGGGGGTGAATGGGAGCCTTAAATTTCTTTTCAGAAACTTATAGCCTCTGTCCCAGAAAATCAACCCCAAGAGCAAAATCGATTCGTGTGATGTCCACGACCCAAGAGAATGGGTGGATGTTCCCTAGGAACACAACGGGACATCACAACAACTCACTCGCCCAAGTTCACGCAAGTCAACTCTCGACAGGATGAGCTTTGGGTGCGAGGGGGATTCAGGCTATTTTGCAAAGCGGGAAGCCCGATTTCTGTAGAGCACAAAGTCGGAAATCCAACGCAAAAACCCAAAATCAAATCTGAAATTGAACGAGCAAACTGTGGACGAAACAGTGCTGAAATCACAGCATCGGACGCTGGCCTGCGTCCGATGGCTAGGCACCGGACGCGTCCGATGCAAAATGAACAAATCTGGGACCTTGCTGCATGGTCATCGGACGTTGGCTACAGTGAAACCCTAGCGTTCGATGCTCTACCCTCGGACGCGTCCGATGGCAACGGAGCGTCCGATGGTCAGCGTCCGATGCTCCTTCAAAAACGTTGTCAGGTGACACGTGACGTCTGAGCGTCCGATGTGACGAACTCAGCGTCCGATGCCCCCGACCCGAGCGTCCGATGCCTCCAAAACTGCACTGTTCTTCCATGGATTCAACCCGATCTCCTTTGAATCAAAAGCTCTAAGGCTTAGACTTGGTATGAGGAGTTCAAGGAGTTTAGTGAGCTACCCCTAAGAGATCATGGCTCGAACCTAACTCCAAATCGGCGAATCGGAAGAATTTGGGGCAAGGGAGACAAAAACCAATTCGAAACGAAAATCGATCGATCTACTAGCTCGTAAGGTTAGGAGGGAATTCCTTCGGTGGAAAGATGCGCCTCACGATCTAGAGCAACTCGGTTTAAACAGAATCGAAAATCATCCCTCGGATTGGGAGTACGAAGCAAATCACCGAGAGAATGAAAGGCAAAACATGAAGAACACAACTCAAAACGCAAATCGATCTTGATTTCCAGCCTAAACTTCTTCACCCGAGGAGACAACGAGATTACGGTCTCGTTTCCTCAAAAAGAAAATACACAGAGGTATGATTCATCGTCTCTGCGGATCTCAGTAGCTACAGCAGGGATGTGGGAGAGCAGGAAACCCTAAGTGAAAGTAGCAAATGGCTGAGATAGTCTGGAGGGAGGGGCTGCCTCTCCTTATGTAGCCTAATACAATTATTCCCCTTCTACCCCTACTGCTAATGAGCGAGCAGGCTAACCCTAAGGGTATTCCTGACCAACTCGAAGTGTAGTCGATCCGACGGCCATGCCCGCACAACTGGTAGCTTCGCCTCGACGCGACCCCACCGATTGCCGCCACGTGCCACCACCACTCCGCTCGTCCTTTTCCCGGACCTCGCCCCCGGTTTTGAGGCCCAAACCGGGAAACCAGCCTTCACGATCAACCCCCGGTTTTGAGGCCCAAACAGGGAAACCAGTCGTCCAATGCCTGAGTTTTGTGGCCCAGACTCAGAAACCTGCCAGCGCCCAGGTTTTGAGGCTCAAACCTGGAAACCGTCCTCAGCCCGAGTTTTGTGGCCCAAACTCGGCAAACCCGCAGCACCCAGGTTTTGTGGCCCAAACCTAGAAACCGTCCACCTAGTGGTTTTTCTGTGGCTCAACCACCAAACCGAGCCGTAGAGGGGATGCACCGCCCGTGCATCCTGTCCACCGACACGTGTCCCCAGGTCCTCGACCCGAGCAACACCATGTCCCGCAAGTCTTCGCTCGTCGCTGTCCCAGGTTGTCAGCCACCATAGCTGATCCTCAGGCAACCGGTCCCTCAGTCCGAGCCTCACGTCCGCCCTTCACCACACCCGGTCCGTCGGCACGGCACGTCTCTACTTGACCTTCACCTTGCCTTCGATCACTGTATCCGTGCTCAACACCTGCACAACACAAGCCAAAGAACATGCGCATCAAACCAGTTGACAATCACTCATCACTCGAGACTCGGCATACACCCCTGTATCCGCAATCTCCCACTTGATGAGTGCATTGTCAAATACCAACACAAATCATAATGGAATAGAAGAAAGAAGAAGAGGGAGAAGAGAGAACTCGACCAGATGACCCAAAAGCATAGCAAAGCCAGAGAAGGTCAAGTGGAAAGAGCAAGACAACTTGGTCCCCAAAGATATGGGCAACGGCTCGACGTAACCAAGCAAAGCAAAGCTAGCCCTCAAGAAGAGGTAGAACAGGCTCAACACCGCTAGCAGGGAAGCTCGACACAAATTGAAATATCAGTTGACAATCAAGCAAAATAGAACTAGCCCTCAAGAAGAGGTAGAATGGGCTCAACACTGCTAGCGAGAAAGCTCGATACCAACTGAAAAAATGCCAACTGAAAAGCAAAAGAGCTTGATACCAAAAGAAGAGCATATAGGCAAAGTCGCTAGTCCCTCAAGAAAGAGGCAAAGGCTCAACACAACTAGCTACCAAAAATGCTCCGAACCAATTGGAAAAATGCTCCAAACCAATTGAAATTTCATCAGACAAAGCGAGCAAACTCCCCCTCCAATAGTGCACACAACAAAGATATGATTTTATGATTTCTCCCCCTTAGTTGATAATGCACTATCAGGCAAACTCCTTCCTTCCAAATGCATATGAATCAAAAATGCAAGTTAGCAGCTTCAGGAATATACTCGATAGAATGAAAAGATGCTTTATAAAGTATAACTCCAATGATGCAACAAGAACATACATGCTAGCAAAGGTTCAAACTGATCACCAAATACGAAATATGAACATATGAGCAAAGTGAGCAGTTTTGGCCATTCAGAAAGTGGATGTTCACCATAAAATAGCACTGAACATGTATAGACAGGAAGTCGAACAAGTGCTAAACATGTATACAAGGTGAACTACCCCTAGCAATGTTCAATCATCATGCTATAGAATGAAACATACACTTGTGATTTCAGATTTTAATCGGAGTTGCAGCGGTGAAATTACACAAGTTTAAAAAATTCAGCATGTGATTGCGAGAGGTTGAAGGCTTGTCATTGCCTAACTTTTCAACTGAGCTAAGCCTATGCAGAAGCAATCAGAAGCTTAAAGCGTCGGTTTTGGTCATACACTACACGGCTCAAGTTTGACTCAAATGTGCAATGAGAAATAGTCTCGATACCGTGATGTGTTGACAAGCAATCCCATCTCGATCTTTCCAATTCACTTAACTTGGTTCAATTTTATACCAGAATATGAACAGACCAAGCAAGTGAATGACTCAGAACTAGAGACATAGCAACCTAGCATACATGAAAAGCATAAGTGAATTCAACACATTCTACACATGCTAGTTGCATATCTCAATGGTGAACAATTTTCAAATTTGATGTTCATTTAAGCAAGTTCACCAAAAATAGCTCAGCTCACAACATGTATCAGTGATCAGAAAGAGCATAAGCTACAAACATCATCATATAGCATCGGAGCATACTAGATAGAGCATAATCACATTCTAAAGATTATATACATGAAGCTCGAAATGCAAAATGCATGATGAAATGAAAAGACTAACAAAAACAAAACGAAAGAAAAGAGAGTCAGTCAATGATACAATAGACAAAATGTTTCCCCCATCTAAAAGGGGAAACACACACCAAGCTAACCTCTCAACCTAGCAAAAGTCGATTGGTCCAAAGGCTTGGTGAATATATCAGCCAACTGATGATGAGTATCGACATGGCGAAGGTCGATATCTCCCTTCTCATAATGGTCTCGCAGAAAATGAAAGCGCACATCAATGTCTTTGGTCATATAATGCAGCACGAGGTTCTTAGCAATGCTAATAGCATTCGTGCTGTCACAAAGCAAAGGAACGCGAGAAAACCTCAGACCAAAATCACGCAAAGTGGCCATCATCCAAAGCAATTGAGAACAGCAGCTAACCACAGCAACATACTCAGCCTCTGTGGTAGACTGAGTGATGCTAGACTGCTTGCGAGAAGACCTAGATACAAGAGAAGAACCAATAAACTGACAAGTCCCAGAAGTGGACTTGCGATCAAGTCGGCAACCATCAAAATCGGCATCAGAATAACCGCAAAGGGAGAGGGTGGAGGAAGCAGAATACCAAATCCCAAACTTTGGAGTGAAGCATAAGTACCTCATAATGCGCTTGACCGCCTGACGGTGAGAGGTGTGTGGCGACGACTGAAATCATGTGCAAAGACACACCGCGAATTGGATGTCCGGGCGTGTCGCCATCAGGTACAGCGGCGATCCGATCATACTCCGGTACTCCTTCTGGTCCACAACTTCTCCATCCACATCCGCATCCAGGGCCGTCGTGGTCGACATGGGTGTTGGAAGAGGCTTGGCCTCACCCATATCGAACTTCTTTAGGATGCCCTTGGTATACTTGCCCTGGTGCACAAACGTCCCCTCTCAGGATTGCTTAATTTGCAACCCGAGAAAGAATGTCAACTCGCCCATCATGCTCATCTCAAACTCCCTGCTCATAAGATCTGCAAACTTGGCAACCAAAGCATGAGAAGAACCACCAAAAATGATATCATCCACGTAAATCTGGACCAAGAGAGTGTCATTGCCTTTCTTGAGGAGAAAAAGTGTTTTATCAACCTATCATACCAGCCTCTAGGGGCTTGTTTCAAACCATACAAAGCTTTGTGAAGTTTAAAAACATGGTTTGGAAACTTGGGATTTTCAAAACCGGGGGGTTGTTTCACATACACCTCTTCTTTTATGTAGCCGTTTAGGAAGGCACTCTTGACATCTATTTGAAAAAGTTTAAACCTTTTGGATGCAACAAAAGCCAAGAGTATCCTAATTGCCTCCAAACGAGCTACAGGTGCAAACGTCTCCTCATAGTCTATCCCCTCCTTCTGACTATACCCTTGGGCAACAAGTCTGGCCTTGTTTCTCACAATGTGGCCATCCTCTCCTTGTTTGTTTTTGAAAACCCATTTTGTACCAATAGGGTGACACTCAGGAGGAGGTGGAACCAAAACCCAAACCCGATTTCTTTCAAAATTTTCTAACTCCTCATGCATGGCATTAACCCAATCAGGATCAGATAAAGCATGTCCAACATCTCGGGGTTCAAAATTAGCAACAAATGCAGAATGAGCAAAGTGAGAGATTTGTTGTGACCTTGACTGAGTGACACGTTCGTCGATGCCGCCAATCATCTGTTGAGGCGGGTGTTGGCGCTGAATGTGTCGTGGCGCCTCCCGAGCTAAAGAAATATCCCCCTCAACAGCAGCTGGTGCCTCCTCGGGTACAAAAGGTACAGCCCGAGGTGGTGGATCCCACGGCCCCCAAGTAGTCGACGAAGAGGGGTTGGGGCCGTGAGTCGTCGTAGTAGAAGCCGATGCTTGCGGTACAACAGGTGGAGGTGGTGCTGGATCATCCATCTCTTCAGCACCCTCGTCCTCGTCATCAAAAAGAGGCTCACCAACCTCATGATCACCTGCATGCTCAAAATGAGAAGAAGGACAAATCATGGTCTCATCGAAGGTGACATCGAATGTCTCCATGACTCGGTTAGTATTAAGGTTAAGTACACGATATGCGCGAGTATGAGTGCCATAACCCAAAAATACACCGTCAGAAGAGCGAGACTCAAATTTGTCCAGGTTGCCTTTTAAGTATGAAACAGTGGCAGCCAAAGACTCTAAAATAACTCACCTTGGGTTGTTTTCCAAAATGCAACTCATAAGAAGTCTTTTTCAAGAAAGCTTGGAGAAAAATGCGATTGGAAATATAGCATGCAGTGTTCATAGCTTCGGCCCAATATCGCCTAGGAGTCCTGTGCTCATCGAGCATCATCCTGGCCATCTCTACAAGGGTCTGATTCTTCCTCTCTACAACACCATTTTGTGGCGGTGTGTACGGGGAAGAAAATTGATGCTCCAAACCCAAAGAGTTACAAAACTTCTCAAAGTCCAAATTCTTAAACTCGGAACCATTATCACTTCTAATAGCTCGCATTGAGTTCATAGGGAACTCGTTCTGAAGACGCAAAATCAGATTGCGAGCAAAGGAGAAAGTCCCAGTTTTCTAAGATAAAAAGAAAACCCACGAATATCTCGAAAAGTCATCAACAACAACAATCACATACCACTTCCCCCCAACCGAGCTCACCCGAGCCGGACCAACAAGGTCCATGTTCCCAGGATGGTGGGGAGCGGCAACCATCTTCCCATGTCTACAAGAGTGGCAAACAAGATCCTTCTCCATGGATAACTTGGGCAATCCTCGGATTAGGCCAAGTGAACTAAGCCTTGCAAGCAAGTCGAAGCTCAAGTGACCAAGTCTCCTATGCCACTTCCAAAGATCAGAAGAGGAAGGACCAGCCAAAAGACAATGAGAAATGCCAAAAGACTCCGAGAAATTTGCACGAAAGACTTTCCCAAAGGGTGAAGTCAAACATACAAGATTGCCCTGAGGATCCAAAATACGACTGAGATTCGGTTTAAAACGAATCTCATAGTCATCATCAAAGAGTTGCAAAACAGAAAGAAGGTTAAAATGCAGGTTAGAAACAAGAGCAACATCACGCAACACAAAGTGCTCATTAACTCGCACAGACCCACGAGACAACACCTTACCTTTGCTATTGTCGCCGAAGGTGATAAATTCCTTTCCGGCAACAGGACTAAGACTGGAGAACCACTTGGCGTTTCTGGTCATGTGCCTCGAGCAACCGGAATCCACCAACCAAATGTCCTCCAATCGTTTTACCTACATAAATAAAAAGACATAAGGTGAACATACGGTCCAACACAGGGTTAGTGAAATAGGAAGAATACCAGTGTTGGGCCGGCTGCTCAAAAGAACGGTTAGTAGCAAAACCATTCCTTGCACGCCTACGGGGAAAGCGATCACCACGCTGAGGAAAACGTGGTCCGCTAAGGGAAGAACGTCCATCGCGATACTCAAAACACGGTGGGGGAAAACGCTCAACTACAAAGCCACTGCCACGGGGTCCATAGCCCACAACTGCAGGCTCCCGCCGGGCACGACGTCCTTGCGGCCTAGGCCTAGGACCTTGAGGCATTAGACCTCTAGGCTTAGCAGCACGCCTCTGAACGTTCGGCACATGTACATCATGGAAGGGACGGTACATGTCCGCATTGTTCATCTCCCTAGCACGACACTCCTCTCTCTTGCGCCGAAAGCAAAACTCCCTCAAATGTCCATCTCTCCCACAGTGCTCACAATGGTACCTCACCGCTCTCATAGGGGGTTATTGGTACTCACGGTAGTGGGTGTGGATCATTTTGCCCTTCTGTGGCATAAGTTCCTCCTGGATAGGTGGCATGGTATCCAGCTTGTTTTTCAGGTGGTTGGGCTTGGGAGACCACACTTGTTTCTTGGGTGGAGCTCTCGGAGGTTCCTCATACACTCCATCTTTGGTGTTAGGCTTGAGAGGCTCTTTGGGTGGAATCTTGGTAAGTTTGGGAGTAGTGGTGGAGTTTGGCTTCTCACTCGGGTTAAGACCACTAAACTCTCCAACCTTGCCAAAAGAAGAAGCACACTCAACACCCTGAGCAAAGCCAACACCTGGACCTCCAGCAGCATGCCTGAATTGGGCAATCATCATCTCAAGCTGCGGCTCACCACAAGACACCCATGACAAGATGTTCCGAAGTGCGGATACATGGGTGTATGCCGAGTCTCATGAGTGATGAGTGATTGTCAACTGGGATAATGCGCATGTTCTTTGGCTTGTGTTGTGTAGGTGTCGAGCACGGATACAGTGATCAAAGGCAAGGTGAAGGTCAAGTAGAGACATGCTGAGGTTGAGAAGCTTACTGCCGCCCTTCTTAGTCAAGATAAGCTGCTTAGGCGTGCTGCTAGAGAGCAGAATGAGTTTAGGCAGAAGTGGGAGGATATGGTGAAGGAGCTTGAGTTTGCCAAATCCACCGTAGTTGTCTCTGAGGAGGTTGAGTGCGAGATTTGCACCACGCACATGACTGACCTTCTCACCTTGAGAGGTAAGTATGATGCATTGGTAGGAGAGGTGGATGAGCTGAGAGCTAGATCTTCGGTGCTTGGTGCGTGCAAGTCCTGTGCAGGCTTGCAATCTGAGTTGGCAGAGAAGAATGCCAAGATTGTGTCTCTTGAAAAGGCCAACTCGGATAGCACTTGTGTGTCTAGGTGCGTTCTTTGCGAGGGTTTGGAGATGGAGATTGCAAATGTGAAGCATGACAAGATGCAAACCGAGGAGGAAAACACATACCTTCGGACCATCTTGTCATGGGTGTCTAGTGGTGAGCCGCAGCTTGGGATGATGATCTCCCAATTCAAGCATGCTGCTGGAGGTCCAGGTGTAGGCTTTGCTCCGGGTGTTGATGTTTCATCTTTTGGCAAGATTGGAGAGTCGAGTGGTCTTAACCCATGTGAGAAGCCCAACTCCACCACTACTCCCAAGCTTACTAAGATTCCACCCAAAGAGCCTCTCAAGCCTAACACCAAGGATGGGGTGTATGTTGAACCTCCGAGAGCTCCACCCAAGAAACAATCATGGGCTCCAAAACCAAACCACCTCAAGAACAAGCTAGACACAATGCCACCCATCCAGGAGGAGCTTATGCCACAGAAGAGCAAAGTGATCCACACCCACTACCGTGAGTACCAACAACCCCCTTTGAGAGCGGTGAGGTACCATTGTGAGCACTGTGGGAGAGATGGACACTTGAGTGAGTTTTGCTTTCGGCGCAAGAGAGAGGCGCGCCGTGCAAAGGAGATGAACAACCCGGACATGTACCATCCTTTCCATGATGTACATGTGCCGAATGTTCAGAGGCGTGCCGCTAGGCCTAGAGGTCCTAAACCTCAAGTTCCTAGGCCTAGGCTGTGAGGAGGTTGTGCCCGGCAGGAGCCTGCATTTGTGGGCTATGGACCCCGTGGCGGTGGCTTTGTAGTTGAGCGTTTTCCCCCACCGCGTTTTGAGTATCGCGATGGATGCTCCTCCCTTAGCGGACCACGTTTTCCTCTACGTGGTGATCGCTTTTCTCGTAGGCGTGCTAGGAATGGTTTTTCTGCTAACCGTTCTTTTGAGCAGCCGGCCCAACACTGGTATTCTCCCTACTTCACTAACCCTAGTGTTGGACCGTATGCTCACCCTATGTCTTTTTATTGATATAGGTAAAACGATTGGAGAACGTTTGGTTGGTGGATTCCGGTTGCTCGAGGCACATGACCGGAAACGCCAAGTGGTTCTACAGTCTTAGTCCAGTTGCCGGAAAGGTGTTTATCACCTTCGGCGACAATAGCAAAGGTAAAGTGTTGTCTCGTGGGTCGGTGCGAGTTAATGAGCACTTTGTGTTGCGCGATGTTGCTCTTGTTTCTAACTTGCATTTTAACCTTCTTTCTGTTTCGCAACTCTTTGATGACGACTATGAGATACGTTTTAAGCCGAATCTCAGTCGTATTTTGGATCCTCAAGGCAATCTTGTTTGTGTGATTTCGCCCTTTGGGAAAGTCTTTCGTGCGGATTTCTCGGAGTCATTTGGAGTTTCTCGTTGTCTTTTGGCTGGACCCTCCTCCTCTGATCTTTGGAAGTGGCATAGGAGACTAGGACATTTGAGCTTCGACTTGCTGGCAAGACTTAGCTCACTTGGCTTAATCCGAGGATTGCCCAAGTTATCCATGGAGAAGGATCTTGTTTGCCATTCTTGCAGACATGGGAAAATGGTTGCCGCTCCCCACCATCCAGTGACTCAGGTCATGACCAAGCGCCCTGGAGAGCTTTTACACATGGACCTTGTTGGTCCGGCTCGAGTGAGCTCGGTTGGGGGAAAGTGGTATGTGCTTATTGTTGTTGACGACTTTTCAAGATATTCGTGGGTCTTCTTTTTAGCTGAGAAGACCGAGACTTTCTCTTTTGCTCGCAATCTGATTTTGCGTCTTCAGAACGAGTTCCCTTTGAACTCGATGCGAGCTATTAGGAGTGATAATGGTTCCGAATTCAAGAATTCGGATTTTGAGAAGTTTTGTAACTCTTTGGGTTTCGAGCATTAGTTTTGTTCTCCCTACACACCGCCACAGAATGGTGTTGTAGAGAGGAAGAATCGGACCCTTGTAGAGATGGCCAGGACGATGCTCGATGAGCATAGAACTCCTAGGCGATATTGGGCCGAAGCTATGAGCACTACAAGCTACATTTCCAATCGCATTTTTCTCCGAGCTTTCTCGAAAAAGACTTCTTATGAGTTGCATTTTGGAAAACTGCCCAAGGTTAGTTATTTTAGAGTTTTTGGTTGCCATTGTTTTATACTCAAAAAGGGCAACTTGGACAAGTTTGAGTCTCGTTCTTCTGACGGTGTATTTTTGGGTTATGGCACTCATACTCGTGCATATCGTGTACTTAACCTTGACACTAACCGAGTCATGGAGACATCCGATGTCACCTTCGATGAGACCATGGTTTGTCTTTCTTCTCGTTTTGAGTGTGCAGGTGATCATGAGGTTGGCGAGCCTCTTTTTGATGATGAGGACGAAGGTGCTGAAGGGATGGATGACCTAGCACCACCTCCACCTGCTGTGCCGCAAAGAGCGGCTTCTACTACGACTCACGACGCCGATCCCTCTTCTTCGACTTGGGGGCCGTGGGATCCGCCACCTCGAGCGGTACCTTTTGTACCCGAGGAGGCGCCAGCAGCTATTGAGGGGGAGGTTTCTTTAGCTCGGGAGGCACCACGACATATTCAGCGCCAACACCCGCCTCAACAGATGATCGGTAGCATCGGCGAAGGTGTCACTCGGTCAAGACACAATGAGCAGGGAGTTTGAGATGAGCATGATGGGCGAGTTGACATTTTTCCTCAGGTTGCAAATCAAGCAATCCCGAGAGGGGATGTTCGTGCACCAGGGCAAGTACACTAAGGACATCCTGAAGAAGTTCGACATGGGTGAGGCCAAGCCTCTTCCAACACCCATGCCGACCACGGCGGCCCTGGATGCGGATGTGGATGGAGAAGCTGTGGATCAGAAGGAGTACCGGAGTATGATCGGGTCGCTGCTGTACCTGACGGCGACACGCCCGGACATCCAGTTCGCGGTGTGTCTGTGCACGCGATTTCAGTCGTCGCCGCGCACTTCTCACCGTCAGGTGGTCAAGCGCATTATGAGGTACTTATGCTTCACTCCAGAGTTTGGGATTTGGTATTCTGCTTCCTCCACCCTCTCCCTTTGCGTTTTTTCTGATGCCGATTTTGCTGGTTGCCATATTGATCGCAAGTCCACTTCTGGGACTTGTCAGTTTATTGGTTCTTCTCTTATATCATGGTCTTCTCACAAGCAGTCTAGTGTCGCCCAGTCTACCACGGAGGCTGAATATGTTGCTGCGGCTAGCTGTTGTTCCCAGTTGCTTTGGATGATGGCCACTTTGCGTGATTTTGGTCTGAGCTTTTCTCGTGTTCCTTTGCTTTGTGACAGCACGAGTGCTATTAGCGTTGCTAAGAACCCCATGCTGCACTCTAAGACCAAACACATTGATGTGCACTTTCATTTTCTGCGAGACCACTATGAGAAGGGTGATATCGACCTTCGCCATGTCGATACTCATCATCAGCTGGCTGATATTTTCACCGAGCCTTTGGACCAATCAACTTTTGCTAGGTTGAGAGGTGAGCTTGGTGTATGTTTCCCCTTTTAGATGGGGGAAACATTTTGACCCTTGTATTATAAACTGACTTTGTGTTCTTCATTTGGCTTCTTCATGCATCTTTGCATTTCATCTTGCATTTTTTTTACATTCAGAGCTTCATGAATATAATCTTTAGAATTTGGCTATGCTCTATATAGTATATGCTCCGATGCTTTATGATGATGCTTGTAGCTTATGCTCTTTCTGATCACTAATGCATGTTGTGAGCTGAGCTATTTTTGAATGGTGAACCTGCTTAATGAACATAAAACTTAAAACTGTTCACCATTGAGATATGCAACTAGCATATGTAGGATGTGTAGAATTCACTCGTGCTTTTCATATATGCTAGGTGGCTATGTCTCTAGTTCTGAGTCATTCACTTGCTTGGTATGTTCATATTCTGAGATAAAATTTGAACCAAGTTAAGTGAATTGGAAAGATCGAGACGGGACTGCTTGTCAGCACATCACAGTTTCGAGACTGTTTCTCATTGCACTTTGAGTTAAACTTGAGTTGTGTAGTGTATGACCGAAACTGCTGCTTTAAGCTTCTGATTGCTTCTGCATAGGCTTCGCACAGTTGAAAAGTTAGGCAATGACAAGCTTTCAACCTCTCGCAATCACATGCTGAAATTTGAACTTGTGTAATTTAACCGCTGCAACTCCGATAAAATTTGGATACACAAGTCTTTGTTTCACTCTATAACATGATGGTTGAACTGTGATAGGGGTAGTTCACCTTGTATACATGTTTAGCACTAGTTTGATTTCCTGTCTATATATGCTAAGTGCTATTTTAATGGTGAATACCTTTTTGGCTAAAAACTGCTCACTTTGCTCACATGTTCATATTTCGTATTTAGTGATCAGTTTGAGCCTTTGCTAGCATCATGTGCATATTGTTGAGTCATCGGATCAGCATTTTGTCGAGCATCTTCATATTCTACCGACTATATTCCTGAAGCTGCTAACTTGCATTTCTGACTCATATGCATTTTGGAAGGGGCAGTTACTTGCTTGCTGGTGCATTTTCATCTAAGGGGGAGAAAATGTTGCAAATCATGTACTCTCTGAGTTGAACTAAGGGGAGGTTTCCTGGTTGTATGCACTTTTGGAGGGGGAGTTTGCTAGCTGGTAACAGTTGTTTTGGAGCATTTTCGGTAGCTAGTTGTGTCAAGCCTTTGCCTCTTTCTTGAGGAACTAGCACTTCTGTCTTTATGCTCTTCAGCTGATATCTAGCTTTCTTCAGTTGGTATCGAGCTTCCTCGCTAGCGGTGTTGAGCCCGTTCTACCTCTTCTTGAGGGCTAGCTCTATTTTGCTTGAATTTCAGTTGATTCTTCAATTGGTATCGAGCTTTCACGCTAGAGGTGTTGAGCCTGTTCTACCTCTTCTTGAGGGCTAGCTTTGCTTTGCTTGGTTACGTCGAGCCGTTGCCCATGTCTTTGGGAACCAAGTTGTTTTGCTCTTTCCACTTGACCTTCTTCGGCTTTGATATGCTTTTGGGTCATTTGGTCGAGTTCTCTCTCTTTCTTCCTTCCTTCATCTATTCCATTTATGATTTGTGTTGGTAGTTGACAATGCACTCATCAAGGGGGAGATTGCGGATACATGGGTGTATGCCGAGTCTCTGAGTGATGAGTGATTGTCAACTGGGATAATGCGCATATTCTTTGGCTTGTGTTGTGCAGGTGTCGAGCATGGATACAGTGATCAAAGGCAAGGTGAAGGTCAAGTAGAGACGTGTCGTGCCGATGGACCGAGAGTGGCGAAGGGCGGACGTGAGGCTTGGACTGAGGGACCGGTGGCCCGAGGATCAGCTGTGGTGGCTGACAGCCAGAGACAGCTACGAGCGAAGACTTGCGGGCATGGTGTTGCCTGGGTCGTGGACCTAGGGACACGTGTCAGTGGACGGGGTGCACGGGCGGTGCATCCCCTCTACGGCTCGGTTTGGTGGTTGATCCACAGAAAAACCACCGAGTGGACGGTTTCCAGGTTTGGGCCTCAAAACCTGGGTACGGCCGGTTTCTGAGTTTGGGCCACAAAACTCGGGCTGAGGACGATTTCCAGCTTTGGGCCTCAAAACCTGGGCGCTGCGGGTTTCTGAGTTTGGCCCACAAAACTCAGGTGATGGACGGCTGGTTTCCCGGTTTGGGCCTCAAAACCGGGGGTTGGTCATGAAGGCTGGTTTCCCGGTTTGGGCCTCAAAACCGGGGGCGAAGTCCGGGAAAAGGATGGTCAGAGCGGAGGCGGCACGTGGCGGCAATCGGTGAGGTTGCGTCGAGGCAACGCTACCAGTTGTGCGGGCGTTGCCGTCGGATCACCACTATCTTGAGTTGGTCCAGAATAACCCTAGGGTTTAGCTGGTTCGCTCTGTAATTAGTTAGGGGTAGAGTGGGAAATAGAATTAGGATAAGTAGAGGGAGACACCCACCTCTCATTCTATCTCACTCATTTGCTATTTTGCCTTCTAGGTTTTCCTACTCTCCCCATCCTCTGCTGTAGCGAACTGAGATCCACAGAGAAGACAATCATACCTCTGTGTTCGTGAGATTTTGAGGAAGTGAGACCGTAATCTCACTATTGTAGCGTGTGGTAGCCACACGGTTGCAAATTCGTGGTTGTGATTCGTGTTTTGTTCTTGTTCTTCGCGGATTACTTTTCTCCACGTTTTTCCCGTCGATCGATCTCTTTGTTCATTGCATCTTTTGCGATTCCATTTAAAAAGAGATGTTCTAGATCGTGAGGCACTTCTTTCCACTGAAGGTAATCAACTCTAACCTCACGAGCTAGTAGATCGGTCGATTTTTGTTTCGGATCGAGTTTTGCTCCTTCTGTCCCAAATTCTTCCAATTCACCGATTTGGAGTTAGGTTCGAGCCATGATCCCCTTTGGATAGCTCACTAACCTCCTTAGAACCCCTCATACCAAGTCTAAGCCTTAGTGCTTTTGATTCAGAGGAGATCGGGTGATTTTCACGGAAGAACAGCACAAAATCGGGACCATCGGACACTCTGTTCTTGAGCATCGAACGCTGGTTCATACCATCGGACGCGTCCGGTGCCACGTGTCTTCTGACAGTGAGTTTTAAGGAGCATCGGACGCTGACCATCGGAGCATCCGTTGCCATCGGACGCGCCGGAGGTCTAGCATCGGACGCTAGGGTTTCACTGTAGCAGCGTCCGATGCCAGTCCAGTAAGGTTCCAAAAAGGTTGTGTTTGCATCGGACGCGTTCGGTGCTTGGCCATCGGACGCTGCCAGCGTCCGATGCACACTGTTGTGCACTGTTTCGTCCGCCGCTTGTTCGTGCGATCTCGGATTTGGTTTTGGGTTTTTGCCTTGGGTTTCTAGAGTCGTGTAGTGTCCCGCTGTGCTTCTTGGAAGCATCCACCCTACATCTAGGGTCGTGGATATTATTTAAGCTCTAGGTCTTCTCTTGGAGTGATTCTCAGGACAGTGGCAACAAGTTTCCGAAAGGAATTTTTGAAGCTCCCATTCAACCCCCCCCCCCCCTCTGGTCGCTTTCTGGTAGCATCTTTGGTCCTTCACGAAGGTATGTGTTTTCTTCCTCGGTTTGCATCTTGTCATGCTTCACATTAGCAATCTTCATCTCCAAGCCCTCACACAAAGCGCACCTAGACACACAAGTGCTACTCGAGCTGGCCTTCTCAAGAGACACAATCTTGGCATTCTTCTCTGCCAACTCGGATTGCAAGCCTGCACAAGACTTGCACGAACCAAGCACTGAGGATCTAGCTCTAAGCTCATCCACCTCTCCAACCAAAGCAACATACTTCCCCCTCAAAGTGAGAAGGTCAGTCATGTGCTTGGAGCACATCTCACACTCATCTTCCTCAGTTACGACAACGGTGGACTTGGCCAGCTCAAGTTCCTTCACCGTATCCTCCCACTTCTGCCTAAACTCCTTCCGCTCTCTAGCTGCATGCCTAAGCAACTTATCTTGACTAAGCAAAGCGGCAGTAAGCTTATCAACCTCAGCAGAGAGTTCCTCAGGAGTTTGAGATACCTGGGAAGTGTCGTCATCGTCGTCGTCGTTCCGAGGGATCTCCTCCAGCTGACTGTCGACCTCCTTGCCGAGGGCCATGGTGCAAAAGCCCTTGTTGTCGGCGAAGAAGCAGAGGCCGTTCAGCTTGTCCTCGATCTTCTTCTTCTTCTCGGACTCGTCGTCGCTTGAGGAAGCGAAGTCGTCATCTGAGTCGTCGACGTCACTGAGCGTGGCGAAGAAAGCACGCTGCTCAGCCTGGGCCTTCTCCAAGTACTTCTTCTTGATGTACTCCTTGTTGAGGCCACCCTTCCGCTTGTGCTTCGCGAAGACGTACTTCTCCTTGTGCTTGCCGAAGTCGTACTTGTGGCCACGATAGCCCTTGCCTGCCACTTGCTTGTCCTTCTTTGGGTAGTTAGCGATGAAGTGGTCCGAATCACCACACTCGAAGCACGCACCCAGCGCGTCCTCCTAAATGACATCGGTTCATGCGGTTGTTGTGGAACCGCGAGAACCGGTTGGCAAGCAAAGCCAACTCGTCGTCTCCCATGAACTCCAGCTGCTCCTCTGTCACAGAAAGAAGAGAGGAAAGTGCAGGACCTCCAGAGGGGTTAGCAGAAGAACCAGAAAGCAAAGCCATCGATGGGCCAGAAGGATTTTCATAAGAAGCCCTCGCCATGGCATCAATCTCACTGGACTTGAGCTTACTGAAGAGCTCGTCGCACGTGAGGGTCTCATAGTTAGGCGATTCGATGATCGCCTGAACCTTGGAATCCCACACCGACCGATCGAGAGTGTGTAAAAGCTTCATAGCCCTCTCATGATCGTCGAAAGGCAACAGCTCCTTGTTAGCCCTCATCCTGTTGACAATCACCTGAAAGCGAGCGAATAAACTTTCTATGCTCTCGCCAGGCATGTGTCGAAAGTTCTCATACTTACGCTTGTGCGACTCATAGAGACGGGTTTTGACTTGAGTGGTTCCCTCATGAAAGCGCATGAGGGTAGCCCAAATCTCCTGAGCCAAAGCGAGGTGAGAAACCCGATCAAACTCCGTCATGCTCAAGCATGAGAAAAGAGCATTATGGGCTCGGCTATTGGCATCGTGCTCATCGATCTGATGCTGAGTAGCACGAGCAACCAAGACCATGTAATCTACAGAGTTGCAAATATCCCAGATGGAAGTACCCAAACTCTGAAGATAGGCCGACATGCGTATCTTCCAATACGCATAGTTCGTCCCACCAAAGAACGGCGGTTTGCCCACGCCGTGATCCATGTCGCCTTCTGTGGATCTGGAACCGGCTAAGGTGGAAGATCCTTAACCTGCTCTGATACCAATTGAAGGACCGAAAGTGCTATACACAGGCGACTAGAGGGGGGTGAATGGGAGCCTTAAATTTCTTTTCAGAAACTTATAGCCTCTGTCCCAGAAAATCAACCCCAAGAGCAAAATCGATTCGTGTGATGTCCACGACCCAAGAGAATGGGTGGATGTTCCCTAGGAACACAGCGGGACATCACAACAACTCACTCGCCCAAGTTCACGCAAGTCAACTCTCGACAGGATGAGCTTTGGGTAACCTCAACCTCCCCCGAGCAACACGAGGGAGATTCAGGCTATTTTGCAAAGCGGGAAGCCCGATTTATGTAGAGCACAAAGTCGGAAATCCAACGCAAAAACCCAAAATCAAATCTGAAATCGAACGAGCAAACTGTGGACAAAACAGTGCTGAAATCACAGCATCGAACGCTGGCCTGCGACCGATGGCTAGGCACCGGATGCGTCCGATGCAAAATGAACAAATCTGGGACCTTACTGCATGGTCATCGGACACTGGCTACAGTGAAACCCTAACGTCTGATGCTCTACCCTCGGACGCGTCCGATGGTAACGGAGCGTCCGATGGTCAGCGTCTGATGCTCCTTCCAAAACGATGTCAGGTGACACATGGCGTCTGAGCGTCCGATGTGACGAACTCAGCGTCCGATGCCCCCGACCCGAGCGTCCGATGCCTCCAAAACTACACTGTTCTTCCGCGGATTCAACCCGATCTCCTTTGAATCAAAAGCTCTAAGGCTTAGACTTGGTATGAGGAGTTCCAAGGAGGTTAGTGAGCAACCCCTAAGAGATCATGGCTCGAACCTAACTCCAAATCGGTGAATCGGAAGAATTTGGGGCAAGGGAGACAAAAACCAATTCGAAACGAAAATCGATCGATCTACTAGCTCGTAAGGTTAGGAGGGAATTCCTTCGGTGGAAAGATGCGCCTCACGATCTAGAGCAACTCAGTTGAAACAGAATCGAAAATCATCCCTCGGATTGGGAGTACGAAGCAAATCACCGAGAGAATGAAAGGCAAAACGCGAAGAACACAACTCAAAACGCGAATCGATCTTGATTTCCAGCCTAAACTTCTCTACCCGAGGAGACAACGAGATTACGGTCTCGTTTCCTCAAAAAGCAAATACATAGAGGTATGATTCACCGTCTCTGCGGATCTCAGTAGCTACAGCAGGGATGTGGGAGAGCAGGAAACCCTAAGTGAAAGTAGCAAATGGCTGAGATAGTCTGGAGGGAGGGGCTGCCTCTCCTTATGTAGCATAATACAATTATTCCCCTTCTACCCCTACTGCTAATGAGTGAGCAGGATAACCCTAAGGGTATTCTTGACCAACTCGAAGTGTAGTCGATCCGACGGCCACACCCGCACAACTGGTAGCTTCGCCTCGACGCGACCTCACCGATTGCCGCCACGTGCCGCCACCGCTCCGCTCGTCCTTTTCCCGGACCTCGCCCCCGGTTTTGAGGCCCAAACTGGGAAACCAGCCTTCATGATCAACCCCCGGTTTTGAGGCCCAAACCGGGAAACCAGCCGTCCAACGCCTGAGTTTTGTGGCCAAACTCAGAAACCCGCAGCGCCCAGGTTTTGAGGCTCAAACCTGGAAACCGTCCTCAGCCCAAGTTTTGTGGCCCAAACTCGGCAAACCCGCAGCACCCAGGTTTTGTGGCCCAAACCTGGAAACCATCCACCCGGTGGTTTTTCTGTGGCTCAACCACCAAACCGAGCCGTAGAGGGGATGCACCGCCCGTGCACCCCGTCCACCGACACGTGTCCCCAGGTCCTCGACCCGAGCAACACCATGTCCCGCAAGTCTTCGCTCGTCGCTGTCCTAGGCTGTCAGCCACCACAGCTGATCCTCAGGTCACCGGTCCCTCAGTCCAAGTCTCACGTCTGCCCTTCACCACTCCCGGTCCGTCGGCACGACACGTCTCTACTTGACCTTCACCTTGCCTTCGATCACTGTATCCGTGCTCAACACCTGCACAACACAAGCCAAAGAACATGCGCATCAAACCAGTTGACAATCACTCATCACTCGAGACTCGGCATACACCCCTATATCCGCAGATCTAGCCTATGATTGCCAAATATGTTTGCACTAATCAATGTATGCTATGACTTGTAATCAGAATAACTTAGGAATATTTCTTATTAATGCCTGTTCTAATCATCACTTGCTAGGTAGTACTGTTCTAGGATTATCTTTGATTGATCTGCTCTCTGTTATCATTTATCATTATCATTTATTCTACTAACTGATCCCTGTTTAGAGTAATGAGTGTGTTATCAGTCTTTATCATATGTGTGTGCCACATTAATTGTTGTCAAGTCCTCACTAGTATAGTACCATCATACTTTGAATTGATTAGTCTCTAGGATAAATATAAATAACGATACCTGAGACTAGCTTGGGTGAAATGCTTCTACAACGGGTGTATTTATCTGTGCGCTTGCGGGTAAATATTTATCTTTAGATCCAGTGCTTTGATATAATCACATTGCTAGCTTCATGTTGGGGATGACAACTTGACGTTAAGTGATGCTAGTAGTGTCCCGTACGCTTCTTAGTGCCTTCACTAGGTTATTGTTTATGAGTTTCATTCTTAGGGTGATTCCATTAAGGAGTGTCAACAGCGTCATTACTAGGATAGGCCATCATCCCCGGTAACAACGCCAGGAATGCCTGTTCACATTCCTTAACGACATACACCGAGTATGTTGGTTCCTAGCGACGCTACCAAAAGATGCCAGTGTCAGCCTCAGACACAGTCGCTCTAGCTACACATCTGGTATCGTCGCCGAAGTGCGATGTCACTTCATATACCAAGACATGTGACTTTAGCGACGGCCTGAGAGACTGGCCTGGTAAATCAATTCGTTTATAGACAGGATCCGCAAGGGCACGGGGTAACCATTGTAGCATTTCATAGGGAGTATTCTAGGTATCGTTATTTATATTTTTACCACAGGGAAGGCTAGATGCAAAGGATTCAAGATATACTCATGACAAGAATATAATACTTGCATAGTTGACCAATTAATCATAGCAAGAGGATAAATGGTAGTTTGGATAGCGGGATCATCACACACACATCCTAAGACAAATGGAGCTTCTACGGGGATAGAAGAAAGAATAAAGAACAAAAGAATAAAGAGTAACCTACAGAGCATAGATCCTAAACAAAGTTATGTCAATGAATTAAGCATACATGTTGTGATCATGTTAACATTAATATTAGGTATTGGATGGATTAGGAGACCTAGGAACACTGGTCTGCTAGCAGGATACACCGGGCAATTTAGACTCCTACCCCAAAGCCGAAAGTGGGGGATTACAAGGGACGGACAGGGCTATCACCACCTGCCGCCTATCACCTCAACCGTGGACTAAGCCAGACATTCACCCATCTCCATATACCCGAGAACCACTCTCATGTACATAAGGGAACACTTGCACCCCCTCGGGTCCCCAACCCTACGGATTGACAGGAAAAGGGCACAAGCGCACCAGAAGGCACGGCGAAACACCACCCAACACTTAACATTAAGTTAGCAAGATCTAAACATGATGGATGAAGAATAGTGTTTATGTTCATGATGAACATAGGTCTAAAACTATGAACTGGTTCTACAACGATGAACAATGAACAAGAACATAGCTCTAATTCAAGAACATAGCAATGTTGATCATAAGAGAACAAGAACAAGTATGAAAAGAGGAACTTAGTATTCATACCAAGTTGATCATTACAACTTCTCCCCCTCTCTTGCAAGTAGCACTTGCTCCAACTACTAGAAGACTAATCTAAGGTAGAGAGCTCCAAATACAAAGTGGAATATGAAATGTGTGTTGATGTGATGATGATCTATTTGAGAGGGAGCTCTACCCCTACTTTTATACTACAAGAGGTCAGTTCTGGGCGATGTAGATATGGAAACCCCATGGAACCGCCTCTGCGTGTCGCCATGCAACCGCCATAGAAGGTCGGTGGCAAGTGGGGCCGGGGGCCGTGCGCCCGTACCCTAGTGCGGCCGATGGCCATCGCCTTTGCGTGGTGGGCCGTGGGCTTGGTGCTCATGGTTGCAATGGTGGTTGCTAGCCCAGTTTTTGTCTTTAGGTGGGCTTCTTCCTTATTTCTTTATTATACACTTTGTCGAAAAGCGTATTCTTCTCGCCTTTTCCATTGTATTCCTTTCTGTTACTTGTAAAACAATAATTTTCCAATACAAGTGGAAATAGGTCAAGGTGATAACATATGTATGTAAGTGTGCTTTGTTTTGTCCCTGGTTGGCTTATAAAAGTTGTCCGTAAGCACCGCCAACAAAAACCCCCAAGCTTACCCCTTGCTCGTCCCGAGCAAGTAGTATAACTCTAGGTTGTTGATCAGGAGTTGCTGCAATGTCGATCATCTTTCAAAGTTTGCTTATAATTTGGAATTCTTCTTTGATTTAAATGAATTGGCATTCTGCTCACCCTTTTACCTTGTTACCTGTGGGGCGTTGTAGCAATCTCTGAGTCTTTGGTGGTTACGAGACCAACCAATTTACATAGACCTACTTGTCTTTTATTCCTTGATCTACTATCAATCCGGAGGTTTCGAAATTTTTTGAAAATTAAAAGGTAGTTCCTCAAATGATACACCCGATCGCTCATTGTGTATTTGATCCTTACCAAAGACTTTTTGGAAGTTGCCTTTCTTTTCCCCTGCCAACTATGAAGGCTTATGTGGAGCTTTGGGTAGAGAATAAAGTGAGGCATACTTGTATCACATATGTTGCTATGTCAAAGACCGAACCACATGGAGATCCAAGTTATATACCTTGATTGAGACGTGCAAGTGTATGGTGGTATTTTTGTTTTAAGCTCCTGTGGTCAATTCTCTCCCTTTTTAGAATTTTGAGAGTATGGGCTATCTTTCTCTTTTTCAGGTGGGTATTGAGCATACCCCTAATTCTATGGCGGGTACTTGCCCATTTTTTTGCAACATGCCTTTTGGCATGGATTGTTTTTTTGTCTCGTACCCCTTTTTGGTATGGATTTTTCTGTTGTATAGCCTGTAACTCTTTTTGGACTTTTTGTGTGAGAGAAATGACAAGTGGATGGAGCTTTATTTGGTGGATGCATGGATGGCATGTTGTGCGTAACTTTCGGTATAAGAGTTAGCGATGTTTGTGGAGTGTACGTGAATCTCAGATCATGGGTGTATGACAAGAATCTCAACATAGGTCACAAATAATTTGACAAAGCTCAATGTAATAACAAGTAGCATATGAGTGGAAGGTTTTTTCAAATGAATAACTCATATGGCTCTGGTAGGATATATGATCATTGAGGAACTTGCAAATTTAATATTTTAAAAATTAAAACTCCGGATGTCAAGTGTCACTTAGAACAAAGTCATAGCAAAGTCTATTTCATCGAATCAAGTCAAGCAACAACTTAGACAAGGATCATGCTTATGCTACCCACAAGTTTCAAGTTTATAGGATGAATAGTTTTAACCAATAAACTTAAATTCGGGGAATTCAAAATTATAAACTAAGCAAGGTTGAAGCATGAAAACGAGCAACTATTCATCATTTCAACAAGGACATAGCAAAAGCATGCTTAACATATAGATGTGAGTGGAATTATAGATTTTATTATTATTATTATTTTTTCAAGTAAAAAATTTAGAATTAAATATGCAATGCAAGATTTATAAAAGGGAAATATGCAATGCACATATAAGATACAAGGTACCTTGGGGGGCTCCTCCCCCAAGCTAGCGTAAGTACCCTAGCGACGCCCAATACGCCAGCTGCTGCTCATGTTATTGTCGTAGTAGTGCATGAACCTGGCGCATTTCTTCAAGTGATTTTGTTTGCCTGGCGTCGAATTCCTCCTGTTTGGGGTCCCAGTGTTGGTTCCATTGGGCTTGTTCATTCAGGGAGCCCTGAATGTTGTCAGTGCGGATCTCCAGCCGTTCAATCCTCGTGTTCAGGCCTTCCAAGGTGATGGAGTGCCTTGGTGGGACTGGAGGTGGTAGCCCTTCGGAATCTAATACTCGGCCCATGTTCCTTGGGCCCAAGCTTCTTGGCTGCCTTCAGGCCACTCTGTCTGACCAGTCGGAGCTTGCCGGGGTAGGTCATCCCAGCCTGTCTGATATCTGGGTGTGAACCCAGGTACCTGCCCGGCGGGATACCATCCCTGCATGGCCTGCTATGGAGCGGACATTGGTGGTGGTGCATGCGAGCTTGATCCGGCTTCCTGCCTTATTCTGCTCCTGGTAGTCCTGCGAGAAGATGTACTTTTTTAGGCTTCCTCAGCATTTATATAAAGCGAGTTCCGGGTTAGGCAACAGATACTCGTTAGTAAATTCAGGGAAGAAATAAATAATTGTTCCATCTTCTTCCACCTTAAAATTATGTCCTTGTACAAGTATGCTTCATTGATGATAGTGCGTGGGATGGAGATGTATGAAACATCGTGTCCTTCCAATGCGCCAACACTCTCGGCAATACGAGTTACAAGTTATCTGCAAGACATAGAAGTGGAAACCCAAAACATCTCTAGCACGTGTAAAAATATTTCACGGACAGGGGCAATTTTAATTTTGTGGACTATCGTAAATAGTAATCTTAATTCATTATTTCTGGTAAAGTGAATGTCCTGGCTAGGAAAGAAAGTCATAGCTATCCAACGGTGTATAAGCCTCGGAGTAGGATGATGTATTTGCATATTGCAAGGCTAGAACTTGCCAACTACCGTTTGGCCAGAAATCTCGCCCCAAAACTTGTGGCTGTTAAAACTCTTAAGTGAGTGGCCAAGATTGGTAGAACGTTTCTTATTAAAGCCGACATGAGACATGAAATCCTTCCATGATACTAAATATTCAGTATTAAACATGTGGAAGGTAAATTCATTCTCTACTTCTACCGCGGTGCATAAAAATTCGATGGTTTTGGAAACATGAACCTTCCTTAAAGAGGGGGTCAATCTTTTCCCAACCAACCGCTTTGAAAATGGCATGGAACTCGGAATCAATACCTATCTTCTCAAGGAGGTCGGGGTTGAATTATGGAGTGTGGACGAAGACACGGCCCCGAAGGATCGCGTATGCTTGAAACTCCCGTTCTCCCTCAAGGGAGATGTTGGTGTCGTCCGCACTTGCTGCACCGGCTTGGCTTGCGGTCAACGGAGAATCTCCTTGCACCAAACTCTCTTCTCAATCGGTGGAGTAGGTTGCGCTTCGGCTTTCACGAGCACTTCTCCCTGCCACCCTCTTCATTGCACTGGAGAGAGCTCTTCCAAAACCTTTCATGATTTTTGTGGAGTGGAACTAGAGAGGGGTTTTGAGCAAGGTCTTGCTGCTAGTACCTTGCTCAAACTTTGTGGAGTTAGTTTGCAGATGGAGTTTGAGTTTGGGAGATGGAGAGTGACTCAGAAATGTGAGAAGGTGTGGATGAAATGAGCTCAACCAGCACCCTTGGTATTTATAGAGGTGGAAACCTCCTGAAGGGGGTCAAGAGCAACGGCTAGTAGTCGTTGGAGGAAGGAGGGAGCCGTTGGCCACCCTGGTGGTGCGGCCGCACAAGGGGTGCGCCCGCACCCCTATGGGCCCGACTTGGCCTCCCTTTCAGCTGGCTGCCTCCAACGGGTAGTTGGAGCAACTAGTCGTTGGCTTCCAACTCCAGAAAAACTGTTTTCTCCCAGTTTTATAAATTTCCACAAAAAATGATGTTTTTGGATTTTGTAAATATTTTGGAAAAATAAGAAATAGTAATATAAAAACACTTTTTCAGAAAGTGATTTTTAAATATTTTTCCATGCATTTTGAAAAATTGATTCTAAAAACAAATAATTTTATCTTTTGATTTTTTCTAAAATCTAATATGACTTTTGAAAACATTAAAAAATGAATTTTGAAAATAGATAACTACCATTTTACCTCTGGCCAAGGGACATACCATTTATAGCCCGGTAGTGACGCTATACCTCCTCTACTTTCCTGAAGTACAAGCTTCCGACCCACAAGTTGAGGGTGGTTGCTTCTTCTTCTGCCATACTGGCCAAGGTTTAGTCGATGGTGGGTGAAAGAGAAAAAACACCAGACACCAGATGCAGAGGCAAGCGCTGTGTGTGGTTCTTCAAAGAGCCTTCCTCCCCCCTTCTTATACGCCAACAGTCGTGACGGTTGCGTTCTTCGGCACGAAAATCAAAGCAACGCAACAATTGTACACAGAATGATGCAACGGTGTAACCAACTGTACTTAATAAAATTGAATATTTAAAATCAATAATAACGAAAATTATCAAGTTTAAAAATATATATGTATAATAACAATGATAGCAATATCGAGCAAATTAAAACAAACTGCGTCGAAAACGCATCAAGGTATGGTGAATGTAAAATCAAACATTCACCGACCTTTCGTGGGTGGGCGTATAGGCTCTAACAAAAGCACCATCGATTCGCGGTAGCACACGAATCGGCGGTGAGGGGCTAATGTTGGGATGGTAATCCAATTGCAGGAACCCCGCTACTGCACGAAAGTGTTTTCAACAATTGGTCTTTCAATCGAAAGCGTCTGCATGCCAGACGCTTTCGGGCAACAGGGCAACCATCGAGCAAGGGCGGACGAGGTCATTCTTTTGTCTAAGCTTTCTCCTGAGCTTTCACCCATAAATGTTCTCAAGCGAATACGCCCTTGATCGAATGCGGTTTTACCAGTCAGTTCCGGCCAGATGTGCGGCGACGCTTTCCCTTTCAGTTAGAAATGTTTTCGCTTCCCGAGGTCAACAGGGAGGCGACGGTTTCGCCCGAAACCACGTTCGACCGATATTTTAGTTGTTTGAATGTCTGCATGCAGGTCAAAGGGCCAGGAGCTGACATAAGGGGCCCACTTGTCGGAAGGAGGCTGCTCAGCGGATGGGGAGCGCGTGGGGCCGCTCCAACACTGGTGTATGGAAGTACCCTCCAGATGGTGAGGGTGCTCTGTCCGGAAGAGTAGTTGGAAGAGCATTATAGTACTTATAAACAAAGAGCAGCTAGAGGGGCATTTCCCTACTTGTAAAGACTGCAAAATTAATATAAATAGGCCAACCCCTTGTACGAGGGGCCAGGAGGATTACTATTGATTCTCCTCGTTCTACTGTTCACTTACATTTGTAATCCTGCCATTCGTCTTTCCTTGTGTTTACGATATGTTGTAGGGTTTCGGCCCTAGAACAACATGGTGTAAGATAGGAATTAAAAGGAGGCGATTTTGAGGTGTTTTGCAGTGATCGGTCGCTATCCCAGAAGCGGCCGGATGCATCCGGTAGCAAACCCTAGGGCCAGCTGTGCTTTCGGTGTTGACCGGATGCTGCTGAAGAAATTGACCGGACTCGACACTGGTGCGTCCGGTCAGGTGCCACTGGTACAAAAACAAATTTGCGTAGCGTTGCTCTTTTGCCCTCTGTGGCAGACGTTTTTTTTGTCCGTTGCGGTAAATCCCACGATTTACCACAGCGAACACTTTTGATTTACCATGGCGGCCAACTTTTGCTCGCCATGATAAATCGATTTACCGCAGTGAGCATCTTAAGATGTCCACTGTGGAAAATAGCTATTTACCGTACCGGACATCTTAAGATGCCCGCTGTGGTAAATTGATTTATCGTAGCGGAAAATCAATTTACCGCAATGGGCATACTATAAGGCCTGCCACAGAAAAGGTGAGGGCCAAAACAGCCCAAGACGAGGCCCAATAACTGTCTCATATATATACGTGTTCGCTAGGGTTTGGCTCTCATTCATTCAGCCGCCGCACGACCTTCTCGCCTCCTCCTACGCCGCCTTCCCCACCGCCCCTCACCACTTCCACTCTGTCTCCCTCTCAACCTCTCCCTCTCCCACTGCCTCTCCCGCTCCCTCTCGCAGGCTGCTCCACAAACTCTCTCTCCCTCCCTCCCTTAATCAACGGTAGGTGGGGCGAGGCCTCCACGGTGGGTGGGGCGCGTCCTCCACGGCGGGGCGCGGCCTCCATGGTAGGGTCAGATCTCCACGGTGAGTGGGGCATGTCCTCCACGGTGAGTGGGGTTTGGCATCCACGTGGCCGAGGCGCGACCTCCACGGCGAGGCACGACCTACACCCATGGGGCGCAGCACACGTGGAAGCGGAGCACGCGGGGCGCGGCACCCGCGGCGGCGACAACCTCCACCGCAGAGGCGGTCGCAGCAAGGGTGGTGCACATCCACCACCTCCTGCTAGATCTGGATAGTCTTGCCCTACAGCGAAGGTGGTGCGGATCGACGATGACGACGGTCAAGGGCGCCACAACGATGATGGTGCGGATCGACGACGGCAGGTCGGAGATCCGGATGGTGGCGACTTGTGGATGGGCTCGTCGGGCCTGCGAATGGGCTCGGTGGACTTGTCCTAGGTTTTTTTCTTTTTTTTTTGTTTTTCTGAAATTATTAACCGTGGGGGGCACATCTAAGATGCCTGCTGCGGTAAATCAATTTACCGCAACGGGCAAAGGTGCCCGCTGCGGTGGTGGCCACGATTAACCGTGGCCTTGCCATCGCAGTGGGCGCCTTTGCTCGCTGCGGTAAACCATTTTCGCCCGCTGCGGATAAAAAAACTATAGCAAAGTGAACAGAGCAATTCAACAAGTATTCACCGGACGCTGTGAGCATCCGATTATCCCTGACCGGGCGCGTCCGATCCAAGTTTTTCCTCTCTGGAACCTCTTTGGATTGGATCGGACGCTGGGGCTTGGATGTCCAATCGTTTTCTCCTGAGCGTCCGGACGAACATAAATGTTGTTGGGATCATGCGGTCATATTCATACTGACTGGACACGTGGCGCTCATTGAGCGACCGGACGCTAAGGGCGGTGCGTCTGGTCGTCCCGACAGGCGTGTCCGTTCAGGACATTTTCTGACCAACGACTAGCCCACTTGTTAGGGGCTATTTAAGGGGCCTGGCCTTGTGAGCGGCTATTTAAGGGGCTTGGATGGCTTGCGGGGGCTCTCTTGCACATTTTGATCCTCTAGCATTCTTGTGAGCATTGCCAAGCCCTCCCACTCTTTTCTAGACTTGAATTCTCAATTTGAAGTGAGATTGAGTGATCTAGTGCTAAGACTTGATAGTGATTCAATCTAGTGGCACTAGTTCTTCGCATCGGCTGTAGATTTCTTGTTACTCTTGGCATTTGCCAGTGCCTAGATGGCTTGGAGTTGATTGGTGGAGTTGGCAAGAGTTGGAGATTATTCTTGGGCACCACCGACCGAGTTGTGGTGAAAGGCACCATTAGAGGATTGCTCGTATCATTGAGCCACCTCTCTTGTGGTAGATTCTTGTAGCGCTTGTGTAGCTTGGCTTGGTGCCAATTAGCCACTAGATCACCAAGAGTTGGTCGACACAATGAGGAGTAGCGTGCCGGCAAGCACGTGAATCTCCAGATAAATCGGTGTCTCCCGTGTGCTTCATTGCAATTGATTGGTCATCTTTGTGATTGGACTTCATTATCATTCTTGGTGAATGGCTCTTCATTTGGGATATTCACCGGTGATTGGTTCTTCAAAGGTAATCCCGAAGGCTTGGTGAAAAACCTTCAACTAGCTCTCTACCTTATTGCATTCTTTCACTAATTGAGCTAGTTCTTTGTGTATCTATTGTTCTATTCATTTTGTTTCCTAATTCTCATGTAGATAACTAGTTGGTCATCTTCCTAGTCATTTATTTATGTTATGCCTTGATCACTAGTGTAGAAATATTTGTTCTTGTGTGACATAGAAATGTTAGATACAATTATGGAATAGGTGGCTTGCAACACATCCTTTAGGCTAGTGCAAAAAGCTTCGCCATTTGTCTTGCTACTGAAGGACCGAGAATGCTAAACACAGGCGACTACAGGCGGGATGAGTGGGAGCCTGAAAATTTCTTTCAAAACTTTGGCCACTGTCCCAAAAATCAACCCGAAAGCTTCACACACCAACGTGATGCCCACGACCCTCGGAAAGAGAGTGGACGATCCCTAGGACAACAGCGAGGCACCACGCAAGAGAGCAAGTCAACACTCACAAACACAGAGCTGAGATAACATCAAAAAACCGAACCCCAGAGCGTAGATGGAAGGGTAACTAGAGATTCCTCCAAATAACTATGCCAACACGTGGCAAAGATACCTAGAGAGGTTCCTTGGTGAACTCTAGGAGCAAAAGAGAAATCCGAAAACAAAGCCAAAAAGCCGGGAGATCAAACACACTAAATAGTGACTAGCAGCCCAGGCTCGGACTGTCCGTGCTCCTGGTCTTGTACTGTTCGCCCAACGTCGGACTGTCCGCAGTCACTGGGCGGACTGTCTACCGACCAAATGCACAAAACAACACTCCTACAGAACTTCCCTGGTCGGGTCCCGGACAGTCCGCGCCTGTCACGGTGCACTACAAGAAATGGTTGGCTTTTTGACATAAAATCAATTTGCGACACTGGCTTTTTGATGTTAATTATGTATGGTTTATGACATAATACGTTAGTTATGACATGAGTTTATGTCATAATATGTTAGTTGTGACATGAGTTGAAGGGCAATCATTTTTTGACATTGCACTTTGTCATAATACACATAACTGATGTCATAATTCACATAACTAATGTCATAATTCACATAACTATGTCATAATTAACGTCAAAAAGCCAGTGTCACAAATTGATTTTATGTCAAAAAGCCAACCATTTCTTGTAGTGGTGGACTGTCCGCAGGTACCCTAACGGCCAACCACCGAGACGAACAGCCACTGGTTTGGCCGCCCCCGATGCCCGGACTGTCCACGGCCCTGGTGGCGGACTGTCTATGGGTGTCCAAAGAGGGAGAAAAATTTCGCCTCTCTCCCAGATCTTCCCAAATCCAATCTAAATTGAAACCACTTGATCCCAAATTTGGAGGAGTTGATCTCTAGGTATTTGGAAGACTAATCCTAGAAAATCAACCATTCAAACAATCTCAAACACCAGGAAATCGAAGGGATTGGTAAAACGAAAAAGCCTCCATGAAACTTGAAATGACCCGATCTACTTGCTCGTGGGGATTCGGACAAATTCCTTCAGTGGAAATGATGTTCTCATGACAAAGAACAAGTAGAAACAAACGGACCGAAAAACAAGTCATTGTAGAGAGAGATCAAGCCATAGAAAATTTGAGGACAAAAGAAGAACGCGAAGAACACAACAAGAACGCGAATTCCACTCCAAAAATCCTGCTGAAACTCGTCCCCACGAGGAGACAAAGGGATTATGGTCCCTTTTCCTTGAATCAAAAAACATAGAGGAATTGTAGCACTCTGCGGATCACAAGCAACTACAGACTGGGAAAACCTAACAGAGAGAGCAAGTCTGCGGGAATGAAAATGCTTGGATAGGATGAGAGGAGGGGTTGCCTCTCTATTTATACTACTAATACATTATTCCCCTTCTACCCCTAGATACAAGAGCGAACAGGCTAACCCTAGGGGTATTCCAATCCAACTCTGAAAGGTCTTGATCCGACGGCCACGCCCGCACATCCGGTAGCTTCGCCTCGACGTGACCTCACCCGATGTCGCCACATGCCGTAGCTGCCCGGCAGATCTCCTCGAGACCTCCGCCGCTGGTTTTGAGGCCCAAACCAGCAAATCGTCCTCCCTGAGTTTTGTGGCCCAAACTCGGAAACCCAGTAGCGCTCAGGTTTTGGGGCCCAAACCTGGAAACCATCCATCACTCCGAGTTTTGAGGCCCAAACTCGAAAACCGGTCATCCAGTGTTTTTCTGGGGCTCTACCACCAAAGCGAAGCCGTAGAGGGATGCACCGCCTGTGCACCCCGTCCACCGACACCTGTCCTCAGGTCCACGACCCGAACCACACCGTGTCCGTGTTGACGGTCCTTATAGTCAATATTATACCATCAACTATTGCATGAATTAACTTGAAATAAAACATAAAACATAGTTGTAGGGTTTATTCTAACGAGTTCCACGAGTTTTGGTGATCTCCGTTGTTTTGCAAGATATTCAATTTTTCACCAAATAAAACTATCTCAGATGAAGAATTGGAGTATACCATTGTGTAGAGCTCATCGCGTTGATAGAAATGGATATATTATTTGCTATTTTTGGAGCAAGGAATAAAAAGATATAAAAATTTCCAAAATAAAAAAGGGACACTGATGTCATGCTGACATCAGCGCCCCAAAGTCAACCAGTGGCATGCTGACACGTTGCCAGGCGGAGGATATATTCGCGCCCACAGGAGCTCTCGGGCAGGAATTCTTGGCCGTAGTACGCTCGGCCAACGAAACGCCGACGTGTGGCGGGGGCCTGGTGGCAGGTGGCAAGCGGGGAGAGGCTCTCCTGGACGGTTCGCATGAGGACTGCGGAAAGGGGCAGCTGGGCCGGCCCAACCGCCCGTTCCAGCTGGCCAGAAATTCCTTTTTCTCTCCAGAAACTCTGCAGAACGCATATTTCACGGGTTCGGGATCGGTTCGAGGCCTAAATGGCTGGTTCTTGTCTGGTTTTCTATGCAGCGTCCTTAAGGATAAGGAATATTTTCCCAAGATCCCCACGAGGTTATCCGCTTATATGTTATGATCGACGTATAGAATATGAAGTAATAGACAAAACCAAACACAGAGAAGACACACGATTTACGTGGAAAACCCTTTCAATGTGAAAGGGAAAACCACGGGCACCAGCCGGCAACAATCTCACTATCTCAAGAGTTTTGGGTTACACGCCTATGGCGGCTTACAAGAGAATCAAATCTCCACGAAACCCTAGCAAGGGTATATGTACCGTACCGGCGACGGGCCTCCGCTTCGCTTCGTCAGAAGCCCGGCCAATATCCTGAAGTGAATTTGGAACAACTCCAACATTATACAATGGAGAGTTGTAAACGCAGTTCAAGATGAGTTCCTTGCCCCTACTCCATCCAGGACTATATAAGAAGGCCAAGAGGCGCCCCCAAAAGCATCTCCATCTTCATTATTCATCTTCACATAAAAAACTAGGGTTTTAATTAGAAGTAGAGGTCCCTCTAGATGAATCTCTTGTAGTTCATCTAGAATTAGATCTAGTTCTAGTTCTTCTAATTCTAGTTCTAGTTCTAGTTCTAGTTGTCTAGTTCATCTAGTTGTAATTAGAGATCGGATTAGAGAGAGGAGAAGGAGAGAGAGCTGAGGAGGAGCCGGAGCTATCGGATCTTCCTTGACATTGTATTGGTGTAGCATCTAGTTCGTCTTTAAGTAATCTCCAGGTTCCTCATTTACTATTTCCGAGTATTATATTTAATTTCAGTTTTTGCTTTATTTTATTTACTGGATCTCTGCTTGTATCGAGTTCTCTAATTATTCTAGATAATTAGAGTAGTAGACATTAATGTAGACGTGGTGTCTAGACTAGGGTTTACCTGAGTTTGCACCCAGCCCTACGGATAGTTGTGGTAGCCCCAGGTGGTGACAGCCCTGACGGCCGACGTAGTCCACCACGTTCAGGTTGGTGTTTGTAGGACCGTAGTCAGAGCTTCCTAGCCCCTTTCTCATCCCTTTCTGTGGCTAGTGTTCTGATGTCCCGAAGTAAGTAAAGCATAGTGAGCCTTTATTTAGATAGACCTGCTTAGAAAACCCTAAAATCTATCTACCCATTTTATTATTCTTTTCTTGGACGTTCTTAGTTCTTCTAGTACACTTCATGTTCCCTGTGGAAATTGATACCCTGGAATACTCCCAGGTGAAGGCTACATCGGTATCCGTGCGCTTGCGGATTTTTGTGTGCGCGTTTAAAATACACAACAAGCTTTCTAGCGTCGTTGCCGGGGAACGGTAACTGTGTTAGTTTCGAACCAAGTCATTCATGTTTCTTTTCTTTTACCACCTTTTTCACATACCACCACCTTTACCTCACCATCACACTTCTTACCACATGAATTCCACTCCTATTTATAAATACTCCGCTCCAAAGGGCGAATTGTTGGAGCCACCACCATCATCACATCCTATTCTTATTGATGGCTACCAATTTTGTCCCGGCTTTATAGCCATGGTTCGGGAGCAACCCTTCTCTGGTCTAGATGATGAAAACCCTCACACCCACCATAGGGAATTTGAGAAATTGTGTTCTTGCTTGTCTATTGTTGGCATGACACAAGAGACCATTAAATGGAAATTGTTTCCGTTCTCCCTTACTGGAAGAGCGAAACAGTGGTATGCTCATAACGTAAGAGGAGTAGATGCAAATTGGGATGAACTTCAAGACAAATTTTTGTCTTGCTTTCTTCCCTCTTTCTCGAATCACTGCCATTTGAATAGAAATTCTTACCTTTCAACAAAAAGAGAAGGAAACTTTAGGAGCAGTCTGGGCTAGATTTATAAGCCTTGTCAACACTAGCCCAAATCTTTCTTTGCCTGAAGACGTTATTTTACAATATTTTCATTATGGCCTTAGCAAAGAAGCTGCCTTTTTTCTTGACACCTCTTCAAGAGGATCATTTACTCATAAAACTGTTAGTGAAGGGAAAGCCATCCTGAGAAAATCCTTGAAAACACTCCTTACACTGGCATTTTTTATGAATTCCCCGAAGAAGAAGTCGAGCCCAACCCCCGAACAACAAGAGGAGGAACACACAACCGAATTTGAAATTCCTTCATATCCTTCTAATAATTTGGTTGTCACAAAACCTTCCGTAGCGAAAACACCCCACACTTTAGAAAATGATCCTTCGGTGTTCTTCTCTGAAATCGAGGAAGATGATATCAAAGAGCATGAAAGCTGCTTCATAAACATGTCTTTAAATCCATGCTCATATGAGACATCTCTTGATTCAATTGGTATGTCTAACATTGCCACACTCGAGAATTTCCACCCCCTTACACTTTCTATTTACAAAAACTTCAAAAGGGTGGTTGTAGATGCATATGTTTGGGGGATACACTTTGTAAGAACATCTCTTACCATGTTGCTATGTTGGTTATCCCTACCTTTAAGTCATGCTCATGTGCTATACACTAATCATGCTCTTTTATCACCATTTGAGTAAATCTCTTTAATGCTTTAATGCTGCCCTCATTTGCTATAGTATATTCTTTGGTTTTGAGGTATTTTCAAACACCTTTTAAATTAGGCATGGTGCTTAGTTTTAACTGTTTTCATGAATTAAAGTAACACATGGTGTCTGGTTTGATTCTTGAGCTAAAAGGTGTCCTAATTTTACCTCTAAAGGCTTTTAAATTAAGTATCGTGCTTAGGTTAAAATGTCTTCCTAGATCAAATTAGACGTGGTGTCTAGGTTTATTTTTGAGCCAATAGTATACTATAGTGGATGCTGGATATTTTGTTGGACTAACCCCTGTAGGAAAACTTTCAATATCAATTTGGGAAATTCCTAAGATGAACTCACACTGGAACTGAAGAGATACATGAACTTCAACAACTTGCGCAAGGGAGACACAACTCACTGATGATGGAGAAATGAGATCCATGGAACAAGACAAAAGATGAGTGCCACAAAACAATACCTACAATCAAAGCACTCACTCCATGGAAGTAGGTGAACAAGTCTGAGCTGGGTCACTAAAAGATAAAGACCATAGTGGGAGGAACAACACACCTTCACTAATAGGTTGACACATAGAGAAGGAAGGTTGATCCCTCTAAAGATGATCCTACTATACCTTCCTCCTCTCAAGCTCCCATCACTTAGGCTCACGAGATAAGCAAGAGAAGACAAGCTATTCATGAAGAACAACCAGCCAGACAAGAGAAGCTTCCACAAGGTGGTTTGACACATCACTCTTCAATGATAAAGGTAACATCTCAAAGTATGTCACCATCACTTTAAAAGCTTCTCTTTAATTCTGGTATGTGCATAAATAAAAACCAAACATGTTTAAGTTGCACCTCACATGATCCAACCTAATCAACTTAACATGTTCAGTTCTTTACTCTTTATTCCTAGCTTCACTCTCTTGATCTCACTATGTTAACCAAATGAGCTAAAATGTTGTGCACCGAACCTTTGGAAGATGATATATCACAATCATAAAAAGATCAACACATTATGCATAGATTATCCTTCCTTGGGTTAAGCAATCTGATCTGTTAAATATTTTAAGATGCTACTTTCATGCTCATGTTTTGATCCTATCACTCATGTTTAGATTGAATTGAACACATAAACAACAAGTTTATCTTGTGCAATGTGCCTAAGGTTAGAGAGAAATGAACAAAACTTTTGGTTCTATTGGTGTTTTTCCACCAACAGAGCCCATGCACTTGATCTCTATCACTACTGGAGGCGGCTGCTTTGCCGAGTGCCTGTAGCACTCGGCAAAGACAGTTGTACACTCGGCGAAGGCTGTGCCGAGAGCAGCCCTCGGCACAGACCTCTCGGCAAAAATCCTCTCGGCAAAGGAGCCTTTGCCGAGGGCCATTTATCGGGCGCTCGGCAACCTTTTCGCCGAGGGTCTCGTGAGGCTCTCGGCAAAGAAAAGTAGCCGTTAACGGCTGTTCCTACTGACGGAAAGTTTGCCGAGAGTTAACCTGGCTCTCGGCAAAGGTGGCACGTTTGCCGAGAGTCCGGCTCTCGGCAAAGATATAAATTTTTTTTTTTTTTATTTTCCTGTGCCGAGGGTCGACTCTCGGCAAAGCTATAGTTTTTTATTTTTTTTGGGATCTCTTCGCCGAGGGCTAACTCAACTGACTCTCGGCAAACGTGCCACCTTTGCCGAGAGCCAGGTTAACTCTCGGCAAATCCTTTAAAAAACCGATCACGCTCCCCAGCTTTGCCGAGGGCTTTGGACATAGCCCTCGGCAAAGCTGGGAAAATGGCTTTCTGCTCCAGCTCTGCCGAGGGTTATGGACATAGCCCTCGGCAAAGGGCCTCTTCGCCGAGAGCCACTCTCGGCAAAGGAGCATTTTTTTTATTTTTTTCTGTTTTTCCTTTTCTCCCACACTACCAAACATATATATATCACATTCATCACATATCACATTTCACATCACAGAACATATATATATATCATGAAAGTTCACATCACATAGTTCAATAACATATACGTCCGCGAATCTAGTTCACATCACATAGTTCAACAACATATTCACATCACATAACTTCAGTGACACACGATAGTCCAACGTACTACACCCCCGGCCAACCAGGCCACCCCTGAGAGGGCCGCCTGGTTCACCCCCGGTCTGGTTCCATCGGTGGTTGTTCGAACCTTGTGACGGAGGAGGCTGCAAAAGTCATGTCAGACAAGGAAATGAATAAATGAAACACTGAAGTATTGATACTCACAGGAGCAGCTCCGGGGTCCTGAGACGGCGGTGGAGGAGTCATGAGCGTCTGCGGCACGGCCATGCCCTGGGAGGCCATGAAGGAGATGAGCTCCGCCATCTGCTTAGCTTGAGCCTCCATCTGGGCCGACATCTGTGACCGCATCTGGAACTCGGACACCTGGCGCTCCTGCCTTTCTCTTTCCAGGCGGGCCTGCGATAATACAAAGTGAATGTTAGAACAATGCAAACATTTAAAGATCAATGCACGATGAGTAAAATAGAAATAACCTCGAGCTCGGCGACCCGCGACTGCGCAGGCGACGGGCGTGGGCGTATGGGGACGCTCCCGCTCGTGCTCTGTGCTCGGAGCTGGGACAGAGTGGAGTGGAGGCCGTGTCGATGACGCCATCGCCAAGCCAGAACCGCCCGTGCTTCTTCCCTCCTCCAATCCTCATGACGATGCTCCCGTCCAGGTCCGCGGTGGCGGGATCAAAGTCATCCCCATGGACTGTCCTTGCCGCCTCTGAGTAGTCAGTGAGGCGGGAGTGGACGCTGGAGTTGGTGTACGCGTCGGCGGGATCGTCGGGGTTGTAGGAGGTCTCCGCTGCCGTGGCCTTGCCCTTGTGGGACATGGCGTATGCCGCCACCGTGCCGCAAGGCTGGCCACCGTGTGCCTCCGACTGCGAGGAAGACAACAAGATGATTAGCAATCAGGCAACATTTAATCGAGGAATTGATAAAGTCTTTCACGTACCCAAGCTTGTGCGTACTCGGCGAGGTTGCGGTTGCCCTGGTGGTGTGGTACACCTGGCATCTGCAGACGCGCCTCCCGGGCCTCGGCGTGGTGGGTCGCCCACTCTTCGGATAGCCACCGGTCCACGATCATCTCCCAGCACTCGGGAAACGACTGGCACCATTGGGGGATCATCTGCACATCATCAAGTATTTCACGTCTAAGCGTCAGATGAAAGTACCAAAAGCTTAATCTCAAAAGAAAACACTTACCTGCAAGAACTGCGCCCGGCCAGCGTCATGCCTCTCGCCTGGGCCTTCGTCACCCTCGGGCCAAGACCGTGGCGTTGTAGGTGATGATGGCCTGCAGTCTCGCCTCGTAGATCATGTCGGTGACGAGCTTCCTACAGGCCGGGTAGCCGTCACCTCCCACTGCCTCCTTCCCCGGCTCGCACTTGAAGTAGTTCTGCATATAGACACAATACGAGGCGGCGAGACAGTAATTAAAGAAAAAAATATGATGAATTTGATATTGTTTGACGAAGACTTACCCACAGCTCCGCTCTAACCCGCGCGCCTTGTGGGGAAGTCTGGGTCTGGGGCGACGCTGTAGTGGTCAAAGGTGTAGGCCGGCTCGTGCCTCCGGCATACTGTACTATGCCGGGGTAGTGCTCGCGGCACAGGAGACCCAGGATGCCGTTGGGTTTGCGGCCTTTAGGCCCCACAAAGTCCCATCCCCTGCACAGTGATTAAAAAAGATTATTAGCTTCTATTTCTTTTGACTCTCATCGTACGAACAGGTAGTTAGAACATGTACCTTTGTCCGATGGGCGTGATCACTGGGCGTGGGCCACGTGCCGCAACGCCGGGAGGCTGGCGGGGCCTCTAGTAGGGGACACCCCTGAGGCACCCGAACCCTCGTCCGCCTCGTCCTCCTCCTGCTCCTCCTCCTCCTCTGCCTCCTCGGCCAGTGTGCCTCCTCCTGCCGGGGCCTCGGGCGTGGCCGGCACCTCCTCCTCGACCTCCTCCTCCTACTCCTGTGGAGACGGCTCCCTCCGGCGGCGGCCACTTCGTCGAGGGCACGTCGGACTGCGAGGCCCGTACAACCAACTCAACCGCTCTGACGTCCTCCCGGCATCTTGCCTCGACCTCCTGCATTTAAAAGAACAAGCAATGTTGTATTAGAAATAACATAACCAAATATGTGCAATATAAATAAAACATAGATCCTAAAAATATAACATAATATTACATGTATTAGAAATAATCTGGATCATCCGGATTAGCCGGAGCATGAGTCTCCTCATCACTGTCAACCATGTCTAAGTACTCCTCAGTATCCGAAGACAGGTCATCGTCTCATTTGCTTGGCCTAAACGGAATCGTTCTAGCATTTCTATGTCCTTCTCATTTACCACCTCATCCCCAGCGTCCTCGTCATCATTCTCTACTTCCATTTCCATCGCTTCGGTTAAGTCTATCGTGAACGTCCCTTGCAACCCAGATTCTTGAAAGAACTCACCGTCATATGTGTTTGTGTTAAAGTTATAATCCTCATCATTGGGGAGAGGTAGTTTACCATGTGGTGATATCTTGTGCACAATATACCAACCCAAGAGATGCTCTTTGCTTTTGCACGCGTATGGCGTGTAATAAACCTGCGTGGCCTGTTGAGCCACAATATACACATCGAGCCTGGATAGACAGAATCCTGTCGAATTTCGGCTAGCCCAAGATTAGGTGTCAGCCTCGTTCTTCCAGGATCAAACCAATGGCATTTGAACATGACAGGATTCAAAGGCTTTCACCATGAAATGAAAGTTCGTATATTTCTTCAATTGTTCCATAGTAGTCACGGTTGTCATTGCCTGAAGTACAAACTCCGCTATTTGTGTTTTTCGATGGGCCGACTCTGCTCGTAGCTTGATGTGTGGAAGCGAAATCCATTCACGTCATAACCGTTAAATGACTTGACCCTACGGTCAAAGCCTTTGCAACCTGTCTCAGCTCTTGACTCATAGACGCATCGGTTTGAGCCTGCAAGGTGGCGCAAGATATATCGTTATACGGTCAGAACGTAAGAGCAAGTTGGAACGTTAGACTAAGTACGACTACTGTTGTGGACAGTACCTTCTGTCGAAACCAGAAATGAAATCAGCCTCCCTTGCCCCACACCATTTGCAATTAGGGTTTCAGCTGCCACATCAGAAAGAGGCCTTGGTCCATTCGAGAACAAATGAAGAAATTCACTGTACTAAGCAAAAAGAATGGTGTTGGAAAGTGACGACGAATGGATGAAGATAGATAACAACTTACCCCATGTACGGATCCAGCTCATCAAGGTTGGTAAGCACGTAGGCATGATCTTTCGCCACTCTTCATAGTTCAACTGCTTAACTGTGGATCCACTTGCCGTGCTGAGTTGGCCTCGAAAAAGGCTAAGAGTCGATTCATTTTCTCCAGCATTGTAACGAGGGGGTGGATTATGCACGCTAGGAAGGTTCTCAGAGTAGTATTCTTCAGTGAGTTGGACACCTCCTCCAGAATGGATGCCTCTGCAATGGAAGCCTCAATTTTGGCTTTGTTTCTACATTTCTTGCAAAGAGTCTTCATATTTCTCTCGACTGGAAAGCACAACGCCATTGCACAGGCCCTCCCATTCGAACCTCATTTGGGAGGTGTACGATCAAATGAAGATCGGAGTGAGAAGCCTGGTGAAAGATCTTCTCCAGCTTACAGAGCAACACAGGTGCAGCTTTCTCCAAGTCATCAACGACGGACCGAGATATCTCCTTGGCACATAGCTGGCGGAAGATAGCTCAACTCTGCCAGGACAACCCACATAGGCTCAGGAAGATAGCCTCGAACCATCGCCGGAAGAAGCCGTTCGATCCATACGTGGAAGTCATGACTCTTCATCCCTAGGACTCGCAGAGTAGATAAGTGACTCCTCTCGTTAGATTCGCTGCATATCATCAGGGAATGTCAATGTCTGAATCCACTGAAGTATTTTCTTTCCTTTGTGGCCTGCCCAAGACGAAATCGACCTTGGGCCGTGTCCATCTCTGCCGGGCTGAGAGGGCAGCATCTCTTGCTTTGGTCTATCGCAACAAGTGCCATGTCTAGTCTAGCCTTAGGGTTGTCCTTAGACTTTTCATGTCCATGAGTGTTCCCAAAGCGACTCAGCGATGTTCTTTCAGTGTGCATATAATCAATGTTATGTGGCAGAAGAAGATCGTCATAATAAGAGTCTTTCAAGCCTGACTTATGAGTCCACATATGCTCCTGACCATACCCCGCAAAACGACCGTCTGTTTCGTTGAACTGGAGAGCATCTACTGAGCATGAACCTCGGTACGGTCAGCAACCGAGGTGGAGGATCTCTCCACGACCACCTTTGGTAAATTCTTGGTGTCCCGTCTAAAAGGATGGTCAAGAGGTAGGAATTGTCGATGTGGTCGAACGCCGAATACTTGCCACCTTCTTCAACTAGATAAATCTCGTAACTGTCTTACAAACCGGGCATGAGAACTTGCCATGGCACCAGGCACAGAATATCCCATATCCAGGTAGTCATGAGTACTGGTACCAGATGTGCATTGTGAAGTTAGACCTTGAAGCTCGGTCGTATGTCAATACCCCTTCATTCCAAGCTGTTTCCAATTCATCAATCAGAGGCTCCATGTACACACCCATGTTATTCCCCGGGTGTCCAGGAATTATCAACGACAAGAAGACAGTATGACGTTGAAATAGGACGCCGGGGGGAGATTGAGGGGATAACGAAGACGGGCCAACACGTGTACGGGACAGCCATGAGTCCATAGGGATTGAAAACCGTCTGTTGCAAACGCAACACGAACATTACGAGCCTCTCTAGCTTTGTCATGATGGATGCGGTCGAAGTGGGCCCATGCTTCACCATCGGCGGGATGTACCAACTTCTCAGGATTGTATCGGGTACCCTGTTTGTGCCATGTCATCTGTTAGCGGATTCCTCGGTCATGTAGAGACGTTGGATCCTGTGTGAACGGCAGGTAACGCAGGACTTTCATGGGGATAGAAAGCTGCCTCGGCCTTCACCATCGTCTACCTCCATGTATCTCGACGCTTTACACTTCGGACAGTAACCTGCATCCGTGAGATCTTTCCTGAAGAGGACGCACCATTTGGACAAGCATGTATCTCCTCATACGGATCTTCAGTGCACGAAGCAGTTCTGTGACTCGTACAGGCTCTTTGGCAATATGGGGCCGTCGGAAGCATGCTACCAAATAGGGCCAACATACCATCGAACGCATCTCGACTCAGTTGAACTGGGACTTGAACCCCATCACACGGCCAATGGCATCCATGAGAAACCGTTGTCCGATCGTGAAGGGGTTTCTGTGCCGAAGACATCATCTCGTAAAAACGCCTTGCGGTCTTCTCCATCTCCGACTCCGTACGTCCTTCAGCGTACTGTGCTTCTTGGAAGTCATCAACATGTCTGCTACCCCGCATCAGCATCAAAGTCCTCCAGACGTGTCGCAGCCTCCGCTCTCAAACGATGTGCTTCACCATGGTAGATCCACGGGTGTAGTCCGGCGTGATCCATTGTTCACAAGATGTTAGCCATGTTCTCCTTGTCTTGCCTTCTCCGGTTCCCACATCTGCTGCATGGCACAACACTTTGATCTCTCCTCGCCGAGCGGCGCCAAATGCATTGTTCACGAAAGCATCTGTCTTGCGCAACCATTCATCGGTGAAATCACTTCTGCTTCTACGGCCCGAGTACATCCACTGACGGTCATCCATCCTACTGTCATGCATCCGAGTACTTACATATCTACCTCCGAGTACTTCCATCCTACTATCATCTAATAGGTGAGGATAGGTCCTAATCCCACCCGCGGATACGTACATGAGGCCAGTTCCCATTGTCTGCCCCGAGCCAGACAGAATTTCGGCAGCATCCCCGATGTTCTCTCGATACACGTCCCTGTAGGGAGAGTGTGTATCCGGAACAACAGGGAGGTGATGCCGAAACTCCATCTCGAATCGGGGCAGACCATGGGAACTAGCCTCATCGACGCATCTGCGGGCTGTCCAAGTAACGTGGACAATCCGAAACAGATACGGTTATCGATATGCAGAGACCTGCATACCTCCAGCCGTATCTCTTTCGGACGGGAGACGCCTAACTGGGTTCAATGACCTAATACCCTTTCTGGGAAGAGACGTTATTTATACCTAGGTGCCGGTGGAGTCAGGCTAGCGGCGCAGTGGCGAGTCGGTGCAGTGGCGTGCCGAAGCGGTGCAGGCAGGCCCGCGACGGTGACGAAGATGATCGTGGTCGCCGAGGATCTCCGCTTGGCCCCGAAGGTCCTCCTCCTACATAAAAGACAAAAAATATAGTATCCATTAGAAATTTCGGCAGAACCTCCCCTGTACGGTGAGGTTTCGAAACCTGCAAGAAACAACGGCACGATGGCCGACATCCACATATATGTCAAGGCACGATGGCCGACATCAACATACATTAACAAGCACCCCACTACTACTAAATAATACTCGATCGCCGCATACATGAACCACAAAGAACCAAATTAAAGCCTAGCATATCATCTGATGACTGCTTACAACCATCCGGCCATACACATAGTGAGGAAATACTGAATTAGAATTTCTAAAGTATCCCGTCAACTGCGAAGGGAAGGGAAGGGTATACCTTTGCGGTGAGCGTCGGTGACGGCTGTGGGGACGACGCGAGGTGGGCGCAGGACTGGTCGGGCAAGCTCCTCCTCCCTCCTCCACCGGATCTTGGACGGCCGGGGCGAGCTCCTCCTCCCCTCTTCTTCCACTCCTACTCTCCTTCCCTCCAACCTACTCCCCCTACTCCCCCTCTCGCTCCTCCCAACCGGCCAGGCGGGCGGCGGAGCGGCGGCGCGAGGCCGGCTGCGCGGCCGTGGCGTGCCGGCGGGGGACGCCAGGGGAGGGGCGCGCGCGGCGGGGGCGGGGGGGGAAGGAAGGGAAGGTGAGGGCCACCTCGGTTCCGCCCGGGAGGGGGAGGGGAGGGAGGGCGGAGAGAGCGGGGCGAGGGGAGCGGAGAGTGCAGGCGGAGAGGAGGACCCGGGAGCCTCTGCGGGAGTAAACAGGAGAGCGGGGCGGGATCGGCACGGCATGAGGGCGGGGGAGGGAGGGGGCGACAGGAAGGGCAGAGCGTCACTGAGGAAGGGCGGACGGCGGAGGGAGAGACGGGAGGACGGGAGAGCTGTGGAAGCGGGATGCGAGAGAGGCGGAAGGAGAGATACTGGGAGGAGCGCGGGCAAGGCGGCGGGCGGCGGCGGCGGCCGGGGCGGGGGAGCAGGGCGGCCGGCTGCGTGCGTGTGTTGTGCGTGTGCGTTGGTGCCGACCGTTTTTTTTTTTTCATTTGCCTGCTGCCGAGAGCCCGCGATCCGGCTCTCGGCATATACCGGCCCTTTGCCGAGAGCCCATGATCCGGCTCTCGGCAAAGGATTTTGTTTTTTTTTTTTTACAATATGCTTTCCGAGAGCCAGGCCCTGGCTCTCGGCATAGGTGCCCTTTGCCGAGGCTTTAGGAAGCTCTCGGCAAAGCATATTATTTTTTTTTTGTTTTTTGGCTCCCAATTTTTCCTGTGGGCCTTGCTACAGTACTACAAGCCAAGATTTTAAATTTAAGTGTTTTCCATAAATCTGCTATATTTCGCGCATTTTTTTTAATTTGATGATTTTTTCCGCGGGACGCACGTTTGAACTGCAGGTGCATGAAAATAATGAAACTCAGCGATTCGAAAAATGGTATTCATTCTTCAAGGGTATTTCGACACCGTATCCAGGGACAGGTGCGGAGACTCGACCGTCTCGTGCAAAGAAACGGCGACCAAGTGCGTGATATTGGATTTTAAAATTATTAAAAATACAAACGAAGTCAGAAAATCATGAAAATGGACGAGTGACCTTGACATCGCATGTAGAGGCTATGAAAAAAATTGGGAATGTTTGGAGCAAGTGGTGACGCAAGATGGTTAAAACCCTGAGATCTCCGCAAGATGTCACATGTATGATATGCGATGATCTCAGGGTTTCAACCATCTTGCGTCACCACTTGCTCCAAACATTCCAAATTTTTTCATAGCCTCTACATGCGATGTCAAGGTCACTCGCCATTTTCATGATTTTCTGACTTCGTTTGTATTTTTAATAATTTAAATCCAATATCACACAACTTGGTCGCCGTTTCTCGTGCACGAGACGGTCGAGTCTCCGCCCTGTCCCTGGATACGGTGTCGAAATAACTCTGAAGAATGAATACATTTTTCGAATCGCTGAGTTCATTAATTTCATGCACCTGCAGTTCAAACGGCGTCCCGCGGAAAAAATCATCAAATTAAAAAAAATGCCGCGAAATATAGCAAGATTTATGGAAAACACTTCAAAATTTAAATCTTGGCTTGTAGTACTGTAGCAAGGCCACAGGAAAAATTGGGAGCCAAAAAACAAAAAAAAAAATAATATGCTTTGCCGAGAGCTTCCTAAAGCCCTCGGCAAAGGGCACCTATGCCGAGAGCCAGGGCCAGGGCTCTCGGCAAAGCATATTGTAAAAAAAAAAAATTCAACCCTGTGCCGAGAGCCTACAGAGGGCTCTCGGCAAATGTAACGGCGCAGGAGGAGCCGTTCGCGAGGGGCTACGCCGAGGGTTCGGCTCTCGGCATAGGGTCCCTTTGCCGAGGAGCCTGACTTCGCGAGAGTCGGGACCCGGCGTAGGAATCGTCGCCGAGTTTATGGTGCCGAGGGCTGGCTCTCGGCAAAGAGCCCTTTGCCGAGTGCCCGTGTTTTAGCTCTCGGCAAACAGCCGGACGCTCGGCAAAGACCCGTTTCCGGTAGTGTATCTTGTCTTTATGAGCAGGACACCTCTTAGCAAAACATGGAGGAGTTTGTCACTCCCAAATCTATAGAGTGAAGTCCTGGATCTACAAGAATATGTGCATTAAGCAAGATGCTGCTAGCTTCCACAACTAATGTTTTACTTTAAACTGTGGACACGAGAAACATGGGTGATACCATATCAAGAGGGCAGTTTCCAGGTCTACATATTGAGATCAAATGATGCACCTTAGGAATGAACATGGTGAGAAGTCCTTTCAGAATTAAAACATGAACCCTCGCCGAAAGGTAAAAATCGTAGTTATCTATATTTATCTTTTCTGTATTAGTTTCTCTTTTTGCATGTTTACTTTCCATCATCATCTCTCCATAAGCATTTTTACTTTCTGCATTAGCATTGCATAAAAAAAGAGAAAATAAAAAAATTACTTTTTGCACTACATCATAAAACTTAAAGCCCCATGTGAATATTCTGTGGTGTTTAAAAACCCACATGAAATATTCACCATGGTGGCAAAAAAATAAAAATAAAAATGCATTCATATTGTGAGACTATCATTGCATCGAAAAAAATAAAAAAAAATATTAAGAAAGAGATCTTACTGAAACTCTAGACAACTGAGGCTTATGTGGCCAACCACTAATGCTTAATTTGTTCCATAAGTTTTGTTGTCTATTTGAGATCACGGGATTGAAAGACTAAGAATGGAAAAGATGACAAGCAAATGGATGTTCCATCCACTGTTGGAGCACTGTTTCCACAAACCATCTACATCAATTAAACTCCGAAGAGGAAGGACATATCACCGTCAGGCCGCTACATTGCAAGATCGAACGATTGTGATAAACATTCAGCTGGGGAAAGCACCCAGTGTATCCAGGTAATATCTTTATCCTCTAAGTTTTTCTTTCTATGAATAAAAAAAAATAGTGAGCACATGAAGGCTCACCCTTAAAAAGAAAAATACAAAAATATTCGGGCACATGAAGGCTAGATGCGATGAAAAGGATTAGCTTGGGGGAGACGCACCCTCGTTATCTTTGTAATTCGGTATGTCTTATTACTACCTTAGTTATTTATAATAAGTATGTGTTAGGTTAAATAAAATAGTGTGTTAAGCTTGCTTAGTTTGTTTTAAGAAGTTATAATAAAAGAAGACTCTCTAATCTTTACATGGAAATGATAAATAGTTGCTCTATCTAATTCTTTCAAGTACCTAGCCTTCAAGCATATGAGTTCTCCTAATAATAATGATACCTTTAAAATAAAATTAAATGCTTGGGTGGCAAATACTTGATCTAAGGTTCTGGAGATTTCTCAATATAAATATGACTAATAATTGCATTGAGTTAAATTAAGCTTTGTTGACCCTATGAGAAGTTATCATGCTATTGAATTGAGATCACTTACACATTTCATCCATCTTCCGCATAAATGCTCATAATTATTTGTTGCTATCCTCTCAAAAGTTTGTTGGAAACAAGTGGCTATTGAAAAAAAGAAAAAAAAAGAGAGAAAAAAATATATGAGGAAATAAAAAGGGACAGGTGTCTGAAACCTCAAAAAGAAAGATCTCGAGAAAATAAAAAGAGACAAGTGTCTGGAACCTTGAAAAATGAATATCAGAAAAAAAATGGGCACGTCCCCGATAGTAGAATTAGCTTGATAGCCATGTGTCTCTGATAGACAAAAGAGAGTGATATATTTAAAAGAGCATCCGACTCCATTTTCCATATACATGCACTTCTCGATTCAATGGTGTGATTGACTTTCTCTTTGGATCCATTGTTTATTTGGCAACATATGTTTTTAAGCTTTTTGAAAATTCATAAAACTCTGGAATAATGGTGAAGTGAAAGAGCAAGAGACGACACTTAATTTGATCATTCTATCTTTCAATTACTCAAGATTTAAGGTAAAGTATTTAACCACGTGATAAATAATATGATAATTATTTTCTAATCCATACGAGAACTTTTGTTTGAATGCATGTGTGCTTGTTAAAAATGTAGATATTGAAGCAACTCGTGATCCACTTTTGAGTTTAACTTTGCTAAGGGACTAGCAAAGGGTAAGCTTGAAGGAAGTTGTTGACGGTCCTTATAGTAAATATTATACCATCAACTATTGCATGAATTAACTTGAAATAAAACATAAAACATAGTTGTAGGTTTATTCTAACGAGTTCCACGAGTTTTGGTGATCTCTGTTGTTTTGCAGGATATTCAATTTTTCACCGGAAAAAACTATCTTTGATGGAGAATTGGAGATACCATTGTGTAGAGCTCGTCGCGCTGATCGAAATGGATATATTATTTGCTATTTTTAGAGCAAGGAATAAAAAGATATAAAAATTTCGAAATTAAAAAGGGACGCTGATGTCATGCTGACATCAGCGCCTCAAAGTCAACCAGGGCATGCTGACACGTTGCCAGGCGGAGGACATATTCGCGCGCACACAGGAGCTCTCGGGCGGGAATTCTTGGCCGTAGTACGCTCGCCAACGAAACGCCGACGCGTGGCGGGGGCCTGTTGGCCACGGCGGTGCTCGCGCAAGGCGCTCAGCGCTGACCCGCTCAGGGACCGCATGGGGACTGCGGAAAAGGGCAGCTGGGCCGGCCCAACCGCCCGGTCCAGCTGGCCAGAAATTCCTTTTTCTCTCCAGAAACTCTGCAGAACACATATTTCACGGGTTCGGGTCCGGTTCGGAGCCCAAACGGTCGGTTCTTGCCCGGTTTTCTGTGCAGTGTCGTTAAGGAATATTTTTCCAAGATCCCCACGAGGTTATCCGCTTATACAAGGTCGGTTTAATCTCACGGTCTACAAAACTCGGCGTATGGATCCAATGGAGAGTTGTAAACGCAGTCCAAGATGAGTTCCTTGCCCCCTACTCCATCCAGGACTATATAAAAAGGCCAAGAGGCGCCCCCAAGAGCATCTCCATCTTCATTATTTATCTCCACATCAGAAATTAGGGTTTCAATTAGAAGTAGAGGTCCCTCTAGATGAATCTCTTCTAGTTCATCTAGAATTAGATCTAGTTCTTCTAGTTCTAGTTGTCTAGTTCATCTAGTTGTAATTAGAGATCAGATTAGAGAGAGGTGAAGGAGAGAGCTGAGGAGGAGCCGGAGCTGTCGGATCTTCCTCGACATTGTATTGGTGCAGCATATAGTTCGTCTTCAAGTAATCTCCAGGTTCTTCATTTACTATTTTCAAGTATTATATTTAATTTTAGTTCCTGCTTTATTTTATTTACTGGATCTCCACTCGTATCGAGTTCTCTATTTATTCTAGATAATTAGAGTAGTAGACGTTAATGTAGACGTGGTGTCTAGACTAGGGTTTACCTGAGTTTGCACCCATCCCTATGGATAGTTGTGGTAGCCCCAGGTGGTGACAGCCCTAATGGCCGACGTAGTCCACCACGTTCAGGTTGGTGTTTGTAGGACCGTAGTCGGAGCTTCCTAGCCCCTTTCTCATCCCTTTCTGTGGCTAGTGTTCTGATGTCCCGAAGTAAGTAAAGCATAGTGAGCCTTTATTTAGATAGACCTGCTTAGAAAACCCTAAAATCTCTCTACCCATTTTATCATTCTTTTCTTGGACATTCTTAGTACTTCTAGTACACTTCACTTTCCTTGTGAAAATTGATACCCTGGAATAATCCCAGGTGAAGGCTACATCGGTATCCGTGCAATTGCTGATTTTTCTGTGTGCGTTTAAAGTACCCAACAGTCCCGCAAGTCTCCGCTCATTGTTGTCCCAGCATGTCAGCCACCAGGGCTAATCCTCCGGCCTCCGGTCCGTCAGTCCAAGTCTGAGTCCGCCCTTGGTCCATCGGCACGGCACTCCAGCACTTGACCTTCACCTTGCCTTTGATCATCGTCTCCGAGCTCGACACCTACACAACACAAGCCAAAGAACATGCGCATCAACTCCGTTGATAATCACTCATCACAAGACCCAGATCACAGCATGTGCATCCGCAATCTCCCCCTTGATGAGTGCATTGTCAACTACCAACCACAAATCATATTGAGTAAAAAGAAAAGAAGAAGAAGATAGAATGAAGAGAGACTGAACTCATCCCAATGACCAAAAGGGAATCAAAGCTGAGAGAAGGTCAAGTGGAATGAGGAAGACAACTTGGTCCCCAAAGACATGGGCAACGGCTCGACGTAACCAAGGAAAGCAAAACTAGCCCTCAAGAAGAGACAGAACGGGCTCAATACCACTAAGAAGATCAGAGCAAAATAGGTCAAGACTGAGTAAAACAGCTAGTCCCTCTAGAAAGAGGTGAAAGGAGTGTGACGTCTAAGGAGGGGGGGGGGGGGTGAATTAGGCAACTTAAAACTTCTACTCTAAACTATGGCCTCTAATTACTACCTAGTCAAAACCGATGCAAGAAAGTAAACTAACCAATGTGCAACTAAGGTTTTGCTAGGTGTATTTGCTATCTCTATCGCAAAAGAGTTTTGCAACCTATGATCCAAACCTATCAACTAGCCTATCAACTAAGCTAGGAAAGGTAAAGCACACAACAAAGGTAGCAAGTAATTGCGGAAGCTAAAGAGTGTTATAGAGATGCAAACTCTCATCGACGACTCCGATATTTTTACCGAGGTATTGAGAAGCGCGCAAGCTTCCCCCTAGTCCTCGTTGGAGCCCCTCGCAAGGGCCAAGCTCCCGGTCAGGTAACTCCGTGGATAGCTCCAGGCCTTCCCCACGCGTAAGTGGGTCTCCGGTTAAGCCACTCGTGGCAAAGCCTCTCCCGGATGCTCCCCGCCGTCTTCACTATCAAGCTTTCGGCCAAAACGCCACGGGCCTTGTTCCCTTCGGTACACGGTGGCGGCCACACCACAAACGCGGTTGGTGTGATCTCGCAAGACTACAAGCCCCTCCGATGTACAACAATGGTGCGCGCAAGCACCGATAGATAAGAGGTTTTCAACCTCACTAAACACTAGGCCTAACACCTAGAGCAAGCGCAAAGCGGTGGTCTAACTAGCCTAAGCACTTCGCAAAGCACCTACACTAATCACCTAGTATATCACTTATGCACTTTGGTGGCTAGAGCAACTAAATATATGTCTAAGCACTTGGTACACTTCCTTGAGCTCCAACCTTATTGTTTTGGCCGACCATGGGGGTATATATAGAGCCCCAACCAAATAGAGTCATTGGAGAAACACATGGGACTTCACAGCGTAGCATCGGATGCTGAAGTTGTGACCATCAGACGCGCGTACGATGCTCCATTAACGGCTAGTTGCCAGCCTGGCACTGAGTCACATCAGACTCTAACCAGCGTCCGATGTGGCGACACCTGACGCATCCGATGTCTTCAGGGCCTCTCTAGATCCTCTCTGCATAGGCATCAGACTCTAGGACAGTAGCATCTGATGCATCATTGTAGCGTCTGATGTAAGACTGTGCACGATGCACAGTGTTACCGTCGCATCTGATGTGGCACCATCGGCGCATCTGATGCTTCTGCTGGCGCCAACCCGAGCTAGGGTTTACCATCGGTGCGCTCCATCATCTGCCCGTCGGTGCAGCGTCTGATGTCCCTGTTTCGTTTCTTTGTTTCTTCGCGATTTCTTGTGCCATCTTGGTTCCAATCATGTGCCTTAGACTTTGCTTGATCTTGAGAGTCTTCTACTGAGCTTCAAATGTCTTGCTTGAGGTGTTCATCACGTCGCCTTTGTCCAAGTCACCTTTTGCACCCTACTGGACTACAAAACAAATACTTGCAAACACATTAGTCCAAATGGTTGTGTTGATCAAACACCAAAATCCTAAGTCGAATGGGTTGAGGTCCATTTTCCTTACAATCTCCCCCTTTTTGGTGATTTATTGACAACATGACCAAAGCAAGCAAATAATAGATACGAAATTTAAAATGCAATCTACTTGCTAGGATTCAATGCAAAGACAAGATCATATGATGTTTAAAAGATATCAAAAAGAAACAATACTTAATGACATATCTTGTCCTTGCCATAGAGTCCCTTTGTGGCATTATGGATTTGAGCCTCCCTCTAAGTCCATAATCCACTTCCTCCCTTTCTCGAACCATCCCATAGAAAGATTTTGAATTTTGTATTTTGGTTATTTTGTTTGTTTTAGTTTGGGCTTGCTTTTGGTCCTTCAAATTCTCCCTCTTTGGAATCAAACACCAAAAAGGAAGACATTAGAAGCACAAGGGAGGGTCAAATTTTGTGATCCTTTTTATGTGGAGTGGAATAGATCACAAAACTTGACTCTTACATTATATAAACTAAACTCCCCCTATGTGTATGCATACATATGGTGTAAGGCAAAGCATATGCATAACCGGCAAATTAATGCTCAAAGGAGTTTAATGTATATATTACACAGAGAAAGCATTAAGAGTATCAAAATGAAATCAACATGATGATATCGGTTAAGAATACCACATGTAGATACCAAATGAATTATTTCCACACATGATGCTTGTCTCCGGGGACTCCATTTTCCTTGCAATGCACACATGATAAACTTGAAAGAGGTGTTCGTCTCAAAGCTTCCAAATTGTAGAATAAACTCCCCCTATGAGTGTGCATACAAGTTTGAAATACTTGTAGGAGACATGCACATTGACTTGTAAGGTCAAACTACCATTTTGCAATATGACATCACTAAAAGTGTGACACCAATTGAAGATGGTAATTGGGTTGTTTATCTACTATTTGGATTGTGGCACATATAAGATAAATTCAAAGTAAAAGAAGCTATGCGCCGTGCTCCAAAACAATTTAAACCATGTAGGTTTGCTCCAGGAATGAGACATGATATCGAGCAAAAACTACCATATGATAAGCCTAGTGTATGCATGACAAAGAATTTAAACATGCAAGTGCACACATAGGCAATGAAAAGGAACTAGATGCTAAAAGAATTGCAAGAATTTAAATCTAGTTACCTCACATGGGTAGGGGAATTTGGGTCCATAATAACCACTAACAAACTTGGAAATAACATGATCCAATGTGATGCACCCCATGATATGCACCCACAACTTTGCCAAGTCTCCAAATTCCCCGTAGTCCACTTGACTACTTACTTCCTTTTGGGACCCAAACCTTTTTGGTGCTCTTCATGGTTGAGATGATATCTTTAGGCACCGAAATGCGTTTGGCCCCATTGTTGGCTTGCTTGTTTGCTTTGACGGCCACCACCTTGTCATTCTTCTTCTTCTTCAAAAGATAAGGTGTGGAGGCCTTCTTGTTCACCTTGTTGGTGTAGGTGTTAGAGAGCTTGCTTGTTTGCTTTTTGTTTTTTCTTTCTTCTTTTCTCTCCCCCTTGCTTCACCTTGCACTCATAGGACTTGTGGCCTTCCTTGTGGCACACATAACAAACCACAGTTTGCTCCTCATCAAGCTTCTTCACTCCCTTGACGGTGTTATCTTGATGAGTTCGGGTTTGCTTTGTTTTGCCTTTTGCTTGGGTCAAGTCCATGGTGAGGCGAGCCACTTCTTGCTTTAGTATCTCATTTTCCATTGCAACATCTTGTGTACATGTTTCTGCAATCACATTCTCAACACAAGCTTGTTTGCACATGGGAGAGTCTAAATCAAGTAAATCAATGCAAGAAGTAGAGGCATCCTTTTTAGGCATATCAAAGATTGATTTTCAATTTTAGGTGCCTCGGTGGGGTTTGCTCTGATGGTTTCAAGATTAGCAACTTTGTTAGTTAGCTCATCACAATGTTTGCACATGATTTCCATTTTAGCAAGCAAACTTTTGTAAGCATCTTGTGTGCTAGCTAACTTTGCTTTTAGTTTTTCATTTTTCTTAACAAGTTGCTCATCATTACTTGTGCTACCACATGCTTACACTAGCCTCAAGTTTCTCAATTTATTTGATAGCTCAACATTTAAATTTGAAAAAGTTTCATATTGATCAAGCATAGCATTATAGGCTTGTTGAGAACTATCTAATTTTTCTTTTAAAGCATTGATTTTCTTTCGTTGGCTAGTGCAAGCTTTACATAGTTGAGATTATCTTGCACAAGTTGATTATAAGAAGGAAGCTCATCATCACTATCACTATCACTATCACTATCACTAGAGATAGAGTGTGTGTTACCTCGTGCCATAAGGCACATATGTGAGATTGTGAGGATGATGAGTGCTTGTGGCCGCGCCTCTTGTGTTGGGCTTCATCATCACTTGATGAATCATCCCATGTCTTGATGGTGGTGAGGGCTTTGACCTTGCATCCCTTCTTCTTGTTGTCCTTGGGTGTGGGCTTTTGCTTTGGACAATCTTCCACAAAGTGCCCTCTCTTGCCACATCTATAACATCCATTTTTCCTTTGCTCTCTTCTTGATTGGTGAAGAGGCAATCTTCAATTGTGATGGGCACAACCTTGACATTGAGCTTGCGAATCATCCTCTTCACTCCTTTCATTAGCTTGATTGTTTCTTCTTCATCTAAGGAGGAGTCGGATTAGGTGGAGGCTTGATCATCATCAGTTGATTCTTCATCTTCATCATCCTCTTCTTCACTTGAGCTTGAGCTTGTCTCAACTTGCTTTTTGCCCTTCATCTTTTTGTGCTCATCACATGTGAGAGCAATGCCTTTGCTCGATGAAGTGGCTTCTTCTTGACCCATCTTGCGTGACATCTCAAATGCCACCAATTTGCCAATGACAATGGCCGGGGTCATGGTGCTCAAGTCTTCCATGTTGTGGAGGAAGGTGATGATGGTTGCATACTTGTTCTTTGGAAGCACGAAGATGATCTTCCTCAAAATATCCGCATCACCTAGCTTTGTGATTCCTATAGAATTGAGCTCATTGATAATTAGATTCAAACGAGAATACATATCACGAACAAGCTCATTATCATTCATTTTAAAGGAATCATAACTTGTTTTAGTTAGGTGATGTTTTTGCTCTCGTACATTACTTGTACCATCATGGAGCTCATGTAGCTTTAACCAAATTTCATGAGATGTTTGTAAAGTAAAGACATGGTTAAAGACATCCATGCTAAGAGATTCAAACAAGCAATTTTTAGCTCTAGCATTTAGATGTATTTCCTTTTCATCACCCACGGTTAACTTGGTGGGATTCTTAGGGGGTCTCATTCCATCGCGGGTGACTCTCCAAACACCTAGATCAACCGCTTCTAGGTAGCAAGCCATTCTAGCACTATAGTAAGGAAAGTTAGTGTCGTCAAAGTGCGGAGGCCTAGAGGTATCCATCCCAACCACTCTTAGGGGCATCGACTCGAAGGCGATGAAGCCAAGAGTCCACAAATGAGCCAACCGGCTTTGATACCAATTGAAAGGACCTTGACGCCTAAGAGGGGTGGGGTGAATTAGGCAACTTAAAACTTCTACTCTAAACTATGGCCTCTAATTACCACCTAGTCAAAACCTATGCAAGAAAGTAAACTAACCAATGTGCAACTAAGGTTTTGCTAGGTGTATTTGCTATCTCTATCGCAAAAGAGTTTTGCAACCTATGATCCTAACCTATCAACTAAGATAGGAAGGTAAAGCACACAACAAAGGTAGCAAGTAATTGCGGAAGCTAAAGTGTGATAGAGATGCAAACTCCCGTCGATGACTCTGGTATTTTCACCGAGGTACCGAGAAGCGCGCAAGCTTCCCCCTAGTCCTCGTTGGAGCCCCTCGCAAGGAATCCCTCGCAAGGGCCAAGCTCCCGGTCAGGTAACTCCGTGGATAGCTCCAGGCCTTCCCCACGCGTAAGTGGGTCTCCGGTTAAGCCACTCATGGCAAAGCCTCTCCCGGATGCTCCCCGCCGTCTTCACTATCAGCTTTCGGCCAAAACGCCGCGGGCCTTGTTCCCTTCTGTACATGGTGGCGGCCACACCACAACACGGTTGGTGTGATCTCGCAAGACTACAAGCCCCTCTGATGTACAACAACGGTGCGTGCAAGCACCGGTAGATAAGAGGTTTTCAACCTCACTAAACACTAGGCCTAACACCTAGAGCAAGCGCAAAGCGGTGGTCTAACTTGCCTAAGCACTTCGCAAAGAACCTACACTAATCACCTAGTATATCACTTATGCACTTTGGTGGCTAGAGCAACTAAATATGTGTCTAAGCACTTGGTACACTTCCTTGAGCTCCAACCTTATTGTTTTGGCCGGCCATGGGGGTATATATAGAGCCCCAACCAAATAGAGCCGTTGGAGAAACACATGGGACTTCACAGCGTAGCATTGGACGCTGAAGTCGTGACCATCGGACGCGCGTCCGATGCTCCATTAACGGCTAGTTGCCAGCCTAGCACTAAGTCACATCGGACTCTGACTAGCGTCTGATGTGGCGACACCTGACGCGTCCGATGTCTTCAGGGCCTCTCTGGAACCTCTCTGCATAGGCATCAGACTCTGGGACTGTAGCGTCCGATGTAAGACTGTGCACGATGCACAGTGTTACCATCGCATATGATGTGGCACCATCGGCGCGTCCGATGCTTCTGCTGACGCTAACACGAGCTAGGGTTTACCATCGGTGCGTCCAACGCTTCTGAGCCAGCGTCCAATGCAGCGTCCGATGTCCCTGTTTCTTCGTTTCTTCATGATTTCTTGCGCCGTCATGGTTCCAGTCTTGTGCCTTAGACTTTGCTTGATCTTGAGAGTCTTCTACTGAGCTTCAAATGTCTTGCTTGAGGTGTTCATCACGTCGCCTTTGTCCAAGTCACCTTTTGCACCCTACTGGACTACAAAACAAATACTTGCAAACACATTAGTCCAAAATGGTTGTGTTGATCATCAAACACCAAAATCCAAGCAAGTTCATCATTGCAAAACCATACTTAGCTGAACAAGTTAAGTCGCATGATTAGAAAGAGCTTAAACTGCATAAACTAGTATCATACAAGCATGTGAAAATAGAGCATAGTATCAATCTAGACAGAATATAATTGAAGCTCAAGATGCAAGTATGATACATATGCAATGCAGGAAACTAAGAAAGAACCTAGACAGAACATCAGACACACTAGACTCTCTAGAACTGTAGATCAAGCAAATATATGATACAACAAAGTGATCCCACATCTAAAATGGGAAACACACACCAAGCTCACCTCTCAACCTAGCAAAGGTTGATTGGTCCAAAGGCTTGGTAAAGATATCGGCCAACTGATTATGAGTGTCAACATGCCTAAGGTCGATATCACCCTTCTCATAATGGTCTCGCAGAAAATGAAAGCGCACATCTGTGTGTTTGGTCTTAGAATGAAGAATGGGGGTTCTTAGCAACGCTAATCACACTCGTGCTATCACAAAGCAAAGGCACTCGAGTAAAGCTCAGACCAAAATCACGCAAAGTGGCTATCATCTACAACAATGAGAATAGCAGCTAGACGTAGCAACATATTCAGCCTCTATGTGTAGACTGGGCGACACTAGACTACTTGCGAGAAGACCATGAAACAAGAGAAGAGCCCAAAAACTTACAAGTCCCAGAAGTGGACTTGCAATCAAGACGGCAACCAACAAAATCAGCATCAGAATAACCGCAAAGCGAGAGGGTGGAAGAAGCAGAATACCATAAACTGAACTTAGGTGTGAAACAAAGGTACCTCATAATGTGCTTGACCGCCTGACGGTGAGAGGTGCGCGGCGATGCCTGAAAGCGTGCACAAAGACACACCACGAACTGGATGTTCGGTCGTGTCGCCGTCAGATACAGTAGCGAGCCGATCATACTCTGGTACTCCTTCTGATCCACAGCTTCTCCATCCTCATCTGCATTCAGGGCCGTCGTAGTTGACATGGGCGTCGGAAGAGGCTTGGCCTCACCCATATCAAACTTCTTCACTATGTCCTTCATGTACTTGCCCTGGTGCACGAACGTTCCTTCTCGAGATTGCTTGATTTGTAACCCAAGAAAGAAAGTCAACTCGCCGATCATGCTCATCTCGAATTCCCTGCTCATAGTATCTGCAAACTTGGCAACCAAAGCATGAGAACAACCACTGAAAATGATATCATCCACGTAAATCTGAACCAAGAGAGAATCAGTGCCTTGCTTGAGGAGAAAAAGTGTTTTGTCAACACATCCCATTTTAAAACCCTTTGCAAGCAAGAAAGTTTTCAAACGCTCATACCAGGCTCTAGGGGCTTGTTTAAAACCATATAAAGCTTTGTGGAGTTTAAAAACATGGTTTGGAAACTTGGGATTTTCACAATCGAGGGGTTGTTTTACATACACCTCTTCTTCAATGTAGCCATTTAGGAAGGCACTCTTGACATCCATTTGAAAAAGTTTAAAAACCTTTGGATGCAGCAAATGCCAAGAGGATCCTAATTGCCTCTAAATGAGCTACAGGAGCAAACGTCTCCTCATAGTATATCCCCTCCTTCTGACTATACCCTTGGGCTACGAGTCTGGCTTTGTTTCTCACAATATGCCCATCTTCTCCTTGTTTATTTTTGAAAACCATTTTGTCCCAATAGGATGACAATCAGGAGGAAGTGGAACCAAAACCCAAAACCGATTTCGTTCAAAGTTTTCTAACTCCTCATGCATGGCATTGACCCAATCTGGATCAGACAAAGCATGTCCAACATCTCGGGGTTCAAAATCAGCAACAAAAGCAGAGTGAGCAAAGTGAGAAATCTGATGTGACCTGGATCGAGTGACATGTTCATTGATGTCGCCAATCATCTGCTGAGGAGGGTGCTGGCGCTGGATATGTCGTGGTGCCTCTCTAGCTGAAGTGACCTCCCCCTCGACAGTAGCTGGTGCCTCCTCAGGTACAACTGGCAAGCCCTAAGGTAGTGGATCGACCGCCCCCCATGTAGTAGACGTAGAAGGATCAGGGTCATGAGTCGATGTAGTAGTAGCAGATCCTATCGGTACAGCAGGTGGAGGAAGCTCTGGATCATCAATATGTTTAGCACCATCTTCCTCATCATCAAAGAGAGGTTTGCCGACCTCGTGATCACCTGCACGCTCAAATCTAGAAGAAAGATAATGCATGGTCTTATCGAAGGTGACATCAGAAGTCTCCATGACTCGGTTAGTGTCAAGATTAAGCACACGATATGCATGAGTATGATTACCATAGCCAAGAAAGACGTCGTTAGAAGAACGAGACTCAAACTTGTCCAAGTTGCCTTTCTTAAGAATAAAACAGTGGCAACCAAAAACTCTAAAATAACTCACTTTGGGCAATCTCCCAAATCGCAACTCATAAGAGGTTTTCTTCAAGAAGGAATGGAGGAAAATGCGATTGGAAATATAGCATGCAGTGTTTATAGCCTCGGCCCAATACTTCCTAGGAGTCCTATGCTCATCGAGCATCGTCCTAGCCATCTCAACAAGGGTCCGATTTTCCTCTCAATCACACCATTTTGTGGAGGTGTGTAAGGGGAAGAAAACTGATGCTCCAAACCCAAAGAGTCACAAAATCTCAAAGTCAGAGTTCTTCAACTTGGTACCATTATCGCTACGAATAGCTCTCATTGAGTTCTTAGGGAACTTGTTCTAGAGACGTGTTGACATTAATTAACTCTTATTATTAAAGGTCAATTAAATATGAAAATGAATAAAAACATAAATTCCACCTTAGTATAGGGTTTAAAACTAATGAATTCCATGAGTTTTGGTGAATTATGAATCTACAGGGATTAAATAGGAAAACATCCCTCAATTGCTTCCCCTAGAAGGAAACCGACGAGAGATAACGCAACCGCCAAGTCAGGAATACTCCAGAAGACTCTAGAGAATACCTGAAGACTCCACGAGGCGGGGCACACCGGGCCACCTCCAGGTGGGACCAACCGGTTGGTGGGCCCCACCAGTCGGTGGGCCCAGGGAGCCACCGGCCTCCCCCTTCTAGAACCTTCCTCTACCGCCTCTGAGGATCCATCTCAGCCCTACGTGAAGTCAGTTTGATCTAACGGTCGCGGTTGATCCCTCAGGGCTATATATACAGGCCCCCAGGCCCTAGGGAAGAACACGTCCTTCTTTAGAAAAGTCTACGCCTCATTCAGAAACCCTAGAAGAAGACTTCAAGAGCCAGCTTTCAAGTAGAAGACTAGATACCCCTCTAGTTTAGGTTTAGAACCTAGTCTTATACTAGAACTAGAAGAGAGAGAGAGAGAGAGAGAGAGAGAGAGAGGGGAAGAGATCAAGAAGGAGCTCCGGCCTATCGGATCAACTTCTTCATTTTGTACCTGTGGATTCAAGTTCATCTTCAACTTGCTTCAGCGATTGTTTCGGTAATCAACGTCTATATTTATGTTTGAGCCATTGTTCTTATTATTCTTAAGGTTTATGACTCTCTTTTGAGTACTTTAATTCTAGTTGCGCTAGAGTTAGAGTAGTTGGATAGTGTAAGCGTGGTGCTTAGATTTGATAGCTCATAATTGCCTCCTATAACGCTGGTAGTAGTGGTTGTTCGCAAGGGTGACTCTTATAGCCTTGTTGATTCTTCTATAGTCCACTTACCCGTGTGTAGGCTCGGTAGGATTATACATTTGCATAAAAGACTCGTACTCGTTTGTGACCTTTTATGGCAACTTCCCCACTAAGAATAATATAAACATATCACTCTTAAATTGGAATCAGACAGCCTTAGTGATCCCCTCTGTACTTCTAGATTCTCCGTCCTTGTTAGCTACTCAGGAGTTAGACATAAGACTTAACGCTATCCGTTCCTTTGGGTTCGATATTAAAACTGTGTTACTCCGGTGAAGTGCTACATCGGTAGATTTTATCTGTGCGCTTGCGGATAAAGTAGAGTGTGCGTTAATTTATACCAACAAGCATTTCTCGCGCCATTGTCGGGGAATGGTCTAGAGTTGATCTTAAGTCTACTTAAACTTGTAATCATACTTTTATCTTTTCCTAGTTTTTGTTCCAGTCTTTTCATCATTTTTGTGTACATTCTTATGAATGCTATTTTGAATTCCACTCTTATCTATCACTACCCCATGCGCACAAGCTATAACCAATAGAATCCTTACACCCTATCATAACATCTGGTTGTTAGCTACGCCTACCTTTCCACTGCACTTCCTTGTGTAATGAGCATAGAAATATAATTGTGAAATTATTCCTTCGGGTGCGGATACATGGGTGTATGCCGGATCTTGAGATGATGAGTGATTGTCAACTGGGATGATGCGCATGTTCTTTGGCTTGTGTTGTGCAGGTGTCAAGCTTGGATATGGTGATCAAGGGCAAGGTGAAGGTCAAGTAGAGACGTGCTGTGCCGATGGACCCCGAGCGGTGAAGGGCAGACGTGAGGCTTGGACTGACGGACCGGTGGCCTGAGGATCGGCCGTGGTGGCTGACAGCCTGAGACGACGACAAGTGAAGACTTGCGGGTGGACGGGGTGCACGGGCAGTGCATCCCTCTATGGCGTCGGTTTGGTGGTTAAGCCACAGAAAACCACCGAGTGGACGGTTTCCAGGTTTGGGCCTCAAAACCTGGGTGCGGCTGGTTCCGAGTTTGGGACACAAAACTTGGGCTGAGGACGCTTCTAGGTTTGGGCCTCAAAACTTGGGCGCTGGCGGGTTTCTGAGTTTGGGCCACAAAACTCAGGCGATGGACGACAGGTTTCCCAGTTTCGGCCTCAAAACCAGGGGATGGTCCAGGTTTCCCAGTTTTAGCCTCAAAACTGGGGGGAGGTCCGTGAAAAGGACGAGCAGTGCTTGGCGGGGCAGTGCGGCATCGTGAGGTCGCGTCGAGGTGAAGCTACTCGTATGTGCGGGCGTGGCGTCGGATAAACATCAACTCGAGTTGGTCAGGAATACCTTAGGGTTAGCCTGCTCGCTCATTAGCAGTAGGGGTAGAAGGGGAATAATTGTTAGGCTATATAGGAGAGGCAACCTCCCTCCAGACTATCTCAGCCATTGCTATTTTCATTCTAGGGTTTCTGCTCTCCCAATCCCTGCTGTAGCTACTGAGATCGCAAAGACGGTGAACAATACCTTTGTGTATTTGGATTTTGCGGAAACGGGACCGGATTCCCGTTGTCTCCTCGTGGGGACGAATTTCGGCTGGCAATCGTGATTGTGATTCACGTTTTGAACTTGTTCTTCGCATTTCTCGTTGTTCACAATTTTCTCGTCACTCGATCTCCCTCCTCGCCGCGTCTTTTTGAATCCACTTGAATCAACTTGTTCTTTGATGTGAGGAGAACATTTCCACCAAGTAATTCATCTCTACTCTCACGAACAAGTAGATCGGGTCGATTCAAGTTTCGTGGCAGCTTTTTCGTTCCTACACCTTCCCTTTGATTTCCCGAGTTTGAGTTGATTTGAGCGGATGATTTCTTGGGGATAGTCTCCCAACTACCTCGTGATCATCTCTCCTATTTGGGATCAAGGGATTTTGATTTGGATTGGATTTGGGAAGATTGGTGAGAAGGCGACCGAAATCGCCCTCACTGTGTGTCCTGGACAGTCCGCGGTTGAACCGCGGACAGTCGGGCGTCGGGCTCCGTCAGGTCAGTGGCTGTGTGGCTCGGCCGACTGTTTTGATTGAACGGCGGACAGTCCGCCGTAGATCGGTCGCGGACAGTTCGGGAGTCGACCAGGGGAACTTCAGCAGCAGTGCGTTTTGGGGACTTTGGGCGGCGGACAGTCGCCACGGATTCCCCGCGGACAGTCGGCAGTACCGCGGACAGTCCGGGACCGTACCCACGGACAGTCTGGGGTCCTGCTGTGTGTTGAGTTTTAGTGTGTTTGCTCTCCCGGCTTTTTGCTTGGTTTTTGGACTTCTCGTTTGGTCCTAGAGTTCACCAAGGAACCTCTCTAGGTATCTTTGCTACTTGTTAGCATAGAATTTGGAGATTTCCGACGTAGCCGTCCATTTATGTTCGGGAGTTGGTTTTTGGAGTTGAACATGAGCCGGAGCTTTTGGGTTTGACTCGCTCTCGTTTAGTGGTGCCTCGCTGTGATCCTAGGAATCATCCACCCTCTTCCAAGGGTCGTGGGCATCACGTTTTACACTCAAAGCTTTTGGGGTGTTTTGTGGGACAGAGGCAAAGTTTCAAAAGAAATTTTTAGGCTCCCATTCACCCCCCTTTGGTCACTTTCTGGTAGCGTTCTGGTCCTTCAATTGGTATCGAAGCAGGTTAAGGATCTTCCACCTTAGCTGGTTCCAGATCCACAGAAGGCGACATGGATCGCAGCGTGGGCAAACCGCCGTTTTCGATGGGACGAACTATGCGTATTGGAAGATACGCATGTCGGCCTAACTTCAGAGGGTGCTTCTATTTGGGATATTTGCAACTCTGCTGATTACGTGGTCTTGGCTGCTCGTGTGACTCAGCATTAGATCGATGAACACGATGCCAATAGCCGAGCCCGTAATGCTCTTTTCTCATGTTTGAGCATGTCAGAGTTTGATCGCGTTTCTCACCTCGCTACTACTCGGGAGATTTGGGCTACCCTCATGCGTTTTCATGAGGGAACCACTCAAGTCAAAACCCGTCTCTACGAGTCGCACAAGCGAGAGTATGAGAACTTTCAACATATGCCTGGCGAGAGCATAGAAAGTTTATTCGCTCGCTTTCAGGTGATTGTCAACATGATGAGGGCTAACAAGGAGCTATGCCTTTCGACGATCATGAGAGGGCTCTCAAGATTTTACACACTCTCAACGGTCGGTGTGGGACTCAAGGTTCTGGCGATCATCGAATCGCCTAACTATGAGACTCACGTGCGACGAGCTCTTTAGTAAGCTCAAGTCCAGTGAGATTGACGCCATGGCGAGGGCTTCTTATGAAAATCCTTCTGGCCCATCGATGGCTTTGGTTTCTGGCTCTTCTGCTAAACCTCTGGAGGTTTGCATTGTCTTCTCTTCTTTCTGTCACAGAGGAGCAGCTGGAGTTCATGGCGGACGATGAGTTGGCTCTGTTGCCAACCGGTTCTCGCGGTTTCACAACAACCGCATGAACCGTCGCCGCGGAGGAGGGAGGTGGGTGGCTGCTATGAGTGTGGAGGCTCGGACCACTTCATCGCCAATTGCCCGAAGAAGAACAAGCAAGTCTTCGGCAAGGCGGATCATGGCCACATGTATGACTCCGGCAAGCGCAAGGAGAAGTACGTCCCTGCCAAGCACAAGCGAAGGGGCGGCTTCAACAAGGAGTACATCAAGGAGAAGTACTTGGAGAAGGCCCAAGCCGAGCAGCGTGCCTTCTTCGCCACGCTCAGCGACGTCGACGACTCGGATGACGACTCCGCTGCATCAAGTGATGACGAGTCTGAGAAGAAGAAGAAGATCGAGGACAAGCTGAACGACCTCTGTTTCTTCACCGACAACGAGGGCTTCTGCACCATGGCCCTTGGCGATGAGGTCAACGGCGAGCTGGAGGAGATTCCCTCAGAACGACGACGACGATGATGACACCTTCCAGGTATCACAGACCCCGATGAGCTTTCTGCTGAGGTCGATAAACTTATTGCTGTCCTCCTTAGTCAAGATAAGCTGCTTAGGCGTGCTGCTAGAGAGAGAAGAAGGAGTTAGACAGAAGTGGGAGGATGCAGTGAAGGAGCTTGATTCTGTCAAGTCCACCGTTGTCGTAACTGAGGAGGATGAGTGTGAGATGTGCTCCAAGCACATGACTGACCTTCTCACTTTGAGGGGAAGTATGTTGCTTTGGTTGGAGAGGTGGATGAGCTTAGGGCTAGACCAGGGTTGCTGGGGCATGCAAGTCTTGTGCAGGCTTGCAATCCGAGTTGGCAGAGAAGAATGCCAAATTGTGTCTCTTGAAGGCCAGCTGGGTAGCACTTGTGTGTCTAGGTGTGCCTTGTGTGAGGGTTTGGAGATGGAGATTGCTAACGTGCAGCATGACAGATGCAAACCGAGGAAGAAAACACATACCTTCAGACCATCTTGTCATGGGTGTCTTGTGGTGAGCCGCAACTTGGGATGATGATTGTCCAATTCAAACGTGCTGCTGGAGGTCCTGGTGTTGGTTTTGCTCAGGGTGTTGAGAGTGCTACATCCTTCGGAAAGTTGGAGAGTTTAGTGGTCTTAAGCCGAGTGAGAAGCCCAACTCCACCACTACTCCCAAACTGACCAAGATTCCACCCAAAGAGTCTCTCAAACCTAACACCAAGGATGGAGTGTTTGTGGAACCTCCGAGAGCTCCACCCAAGAAGCAACATGGGCTCCAAAACCCAATACCTAAGGAACAAGCTAGACACTATGCCACCTATCCATGAGGAGATCATGCCACAAAAGAACCGAGTGATCCACACCCAATACGTGAGTACCAACAACCCCTATGAGAGAGGTGAGGTACCACTGTGAGCACTGTGGAGAGATGGACACTTGAGGGAGTTTTGCTTTCGGACGAAGAGAGAGGAGCGTCATGCAAGGAGATGAAAACACTCGGACATGTACCATCCTTTCCATGATGTACATGTGTCGAATGTTCAAAGGAGGGGTGCTAGGCCTAGAGGTACAATGCCTCAAGGTCATAGGCCGCAAGGAGGACATGCCTGATGGGATCTGTTTTTGTAGGTTATGGACCCCATGGCAGGGCTTTGTTGTTGAGCGTTACCCCCAACGCGTTTTGAGTATCGCGATGGACGCTCTTCCCTTAGCGGACCATGTTTTCCTATACGTGGTGATCGCTTTCCCCGTAGGCGTGCTAGGAATGGTTTGCTACTAACTGTTCTTTTGAGCAGCCGGCCCAACACTGGTACACTTCCCATTTTACTCACCCCAGTGTTGGACCGTATGCTCACCCTATGTCTTTTTATTGATGTAGGTAAGGCGATGATGGAGAACGTTTGGTTGGTGGATTCCGGGTGCTCAAGGCATATGACCGGAAACGCCAAGTGGTTCTCCAGTCTTAGTCCAGTTGCCGGAAAGGAGTTTATCACCTTCGGCGACAATAGCAAAGGTAAAGTGTTGTCTCATGGGTCAGTGCGAATTAATGAGCACTTTGTGTTGCATGATGTTGCTTGCTTTCTAACTTGCATTTTAACCTTCTTCTGTTTCGCAACTCTTTGATGATGACTATGAGATTCGTTTTAAGCTGAATCTCAGTCGTATTTTAGATCCTCAGGGCAATATTGTGTGTTTGATTTCGCCCTTTGGGAAAGTTTCGAGCGAATTTCTCGGAGTCGTTTGGAATTTCTCGTGTCTTTTGGCTGGACCTTCCTCCTCTGATCTTTGGAAGTGGCATAGGAGACTAGGTCACCTGAGCTTTGACTTGCTTGCAAGGCTTAGTTCACTTGGCTTAATCCGAGGATTGCCAATTGTAGACATGGGAAAATGGTAGCGCTCCCCACCATCCGGTGAATCAGGTTATGACTAAGCGCCTGGAGAGCTTTTACACATGGACCTTGTCGGTCCGGCTCGGGTGAGCTCGGTTGGGGGAAGTGGTATATTCTTGTTGTTGTTGACGATTTTTCGAGATATTGTGGGTTTTCTTTTTAGCTGAGAAAACTGAGACTTTTGCTTTACTCACAATCTGATTTGCGACTTCAGAACGAGTTCCCTAAGAACTCGATGAATGCTATTCGTAGCGATAATGGTTCCGAGTTTAAGAACTCGTACTTTGAGAAGTTTTGTAACTCTTTGGGTTTAGAGCATCAGTTTTCTTCCCCCTACACACCGCCACAAATGGTGTTGTAGAGAAAGAATCGGACCCTTGTAGAGATGGCCAGGACGATGCTCGATGAGCATAGGACTCCTAGGCGGTATTGGGCCGAGGCTATTAACACTGCATGCTACATTTCCAATCGCATTTTTCTCCGTGCTTTCTTGAAGAAGACTTCTTATGAGTTGCGATTTGGGAAGCAACCCAAAGTGAGTTATTTTAGAGTTTTTGGTTGCCACTGTTTTATACTCAAGAAAGGCAACTTGGACAAGTTTGAGTCTCGTTCTTCTGACGGTGTATTTTGGGTTATGGTAATCATACTTGTGCATATCGTGTACTTAACCTTGATACTAACCGAGTCATGGAGACAACTGATGTCACCTTCGACGAGACCATGCATTGTCCTTCTTCTAGATTTGAGCGTGCAGGTGATCACGAGGTTGGCGAACCTCTTTTGATGATGAGGAAGAAGGTGCTGAAGGGATTGATGATCCAGCACTTCCTCCACCTGCTGTGCCGATTGGGTCGACTTCGACCACGACTGCTCATGGCCCCGACCGTCTACTTCACTACATGGGGGCTGTATGATCCATCACCTCGGGCTGTACCACTTGTACCCGAAGAGGCACCAGCTACTGTGAGGGGGAGGTTGCTTCAGCAAGGGAGGCGCCACGACACATTCAGCGCCAACACCATCCTCAACAGATGATCGGCGACATCCACGAATGCGTCATTCGGTCTAGGTCACAACAAATCTCTCACTTTGCTCATTCTGCATTTGTTGCTGATTTTGAACCCCGAGATGTTGGACACGCTTTATCTGTTCCGGATTGGGTTAATGCCATGCATGAGGAGCTTGAAAATTTTGAGAGAAATCGGGTTTGGGTTCTTTTCTCTTCCTCTGAGTGTCACTCTATTGGGACAAAATGGGTTTTTGAAAACAAGAAGGAGAAGATGGCCATGTTGTGAGAAACAAGGCCAACTTGTAGCCCAAAGGTATAGTCAGAAGGAGGGGATAGACTATGAGGAGACTTTTGCTCCTGTAGCTCGTTTGGAGGCAATTAGGATCCTCTTGGCTTTTGCTGCATCCAAGGTTTTAAACTTTTTCAAATGGATGTCAAGAGTGCCTTCCTAAACGGCTACATAGAAGAAGGGTGTATGTGAAACAACCCCCGGTTTTGAAAATCCCAAGTTTCCAAACCATGTTTTTAAACTTCACAAAGCTTTGTATGGTTTGAAACAAGCCCCTAGAGCCTGGTATGATAGGTTGAAAATCTTTTTGCTTGCTAAGGGTTTTAAAATGGGATGTGTAGATAAAACGCTTTTCTCCTCAAGCAAGGCAATGACACTCTCTTGGTTCAATTTACGTGGATGATATCATTTTTGGTGGTTCTTCTCACGCTTTGGTTGCCAAGTTTGCAGATACTATGAGCAGGGAATTTGAGATGAGCATGATGGGCGAGTTGACGTTTTTCCTCGGGTTGCAAATCAAGCAATCCCGAGAGGGACGTTGTGCACAGGGCAAGTACACCAAGGATATTTTGAAGAAGTTCGATATGGGTGAGGCAAGCCTCTTCCAACACCATGTCGACCACGACGGCCCTGGATGCGGACAAGGATGGAAAGTTGTGGACCAGAAGGAGTACCGGAGTATGATCGGGTCGCTGCTATACCTAACGGCGACACGCCCGACATTCAGTTCGCGGTCTGCTTTGCACGCGCTTTCAGGCGTCGCCGCGCACCTCTCACCGTCAGGCGGTCAAGCGTATTATGAGGTACTTATGCTTCACACCCGAGTTTGGGATTTGGTACTGCTTCTTCCACCCTCTTCACTCGGATGCTGATTTTGCTGGTTCCCGACTTGAGCGCAAGTCCACTTCAGGGACTTGTCAGTTTTTTGGTTCTTCTCTTGTATCTTGGTCTTCTCGCAAGCAGTCTAGTGTCGCTCAGTCTACCACAGAGGCTAAAAATTGTTGCTGGGCTAGCTGTTCTCAGTTGTTGTGGATGATGGTCACTCTGCGTGATTTTGGTCTGAGTTTTTCTCGGGTTCCATTGCTTTGTGACAGCACGAGTGCGATTAGCGTTGCTAAGAAACCCGTGCTGCATTCTAAGACCAAACACATTGATGTGCGCTTTCATTTCTGCTAGACCACTATGAGAAGGGTGATATCGACCTCACCATGTCGATACTCATCTTCAGTTGGCAGATATTTTCACCAAGCCTTTGGACCAATCAACCTTTGCCAGGTTGAGAGGTGAGCTTGGTGTGTGTTTTCCCTTTTAGTTGGGGGAAACATTTTGATTATTGTATCATAGACTGACTTCTTTTATTTCTAGCTTTCGCATTTCATCATTGTTGCGCATGTTCTTTGGCTTGTGTTGTGCAGGTGTCGAGCACGGATACAGTGATCAAGGCAAGGTGAAGGTCAAGTAGAGAGTTGTCATGCCGTGGACCGGGAGCGGTGAAGGGCGGACATGAGGCTTGGACTGAGGGACCGGTGGCCTGAGGATCAGCTGTGGTGGATGACAGCCTGGGACAGCGACGAGCGGAGACTTGTGGGACATGGTGTTGCTCAGGTCGAGGACCTGGGGACACGTGTCGGTGGACGGGGTGCACGGGCGGTGCAACCCTTCTTTGGCTCGGTTTGATGGTGAGCCACAGAAAAAACCATCGAGGTGGACGGTTTCCAGGTTTGGGCCCTTAAAACCTCGGTATGGCCGGTTTCGAGTTTGGGCCACAAAACTCGGGCTGAGGACGATTTCCAGGTTGGGCCCACAAACCTGTGGCACTGGCGGGTTTCTGAGTTTGGGCCACAAAACTCAGGCGATGGAAAGCTGGTTTCCCAGTTTGGGCCTCAAAACCGGGGGTTGGTCGTGAAGACAGGTTTCCTGGTTTCGGCCACAAAACCGAGGGCGAGGTCCGTGAAAAGGACGAGCGGAGCGGTGGCGGCAAGTGGTGGCAATCGGTGAGGTCGCGTCGAGGCGAAGCTACCAGTTGTGCGGGCGTGGCAATCGGATCACCATCAACTTCAAGTTGGTCAGGAATACCCTTAGGGTAGCCTGCTCGCTCATTAGCAGTAGGGGTAGAAGGGGAATAATTGTATTAGGCTATATAAGTAGAGGCAGCCCTCCTCCAGACTATCTCAGCCATTTGCTACTTTCACTTATGGTTTCCTGTTTCTCCCAATCCCTGCTATAGCTACTGAGTCCGCAGAGACGTGTGAACAATACCTCTGTGTTTGGCTTTTTGAGGAACGGAACCGTAATCTCGTTGTCTCCTCGTTGGGGACGAATTTCGGTTGACAATTCATGGTTTGATTCGCGTTTTGAACTTGTTCTTCGCGTTCTTCATTTTCTCCATGATTTTCCCGGTGATCGATCTCTCTACTCATTGCGTCTTTTTAGATTCCGTTTGAACTGAGTTGTTCTAGATCATGAGGCACTTTTTTCCACCGAAGGAATTCACCTCTAACCTTACGAGCTAGTAGATCGGTCGATTTTCGTTTCGGATCGAGTTTTGTTCCTTTTGCCCCGAATTCTTCCGATTCACCGATTTGGAGTTAGGTTCCAGCCATGATCTCTTTGGGATAGCTCACTAACTTCATTGGAACTCCTCATACCAAGTCTAAGCCTTAGTGCTTTTGATTCGGAGGAGATCGGGTTGAATCTGCGGAAGAACAGTGCAATTTCGGGGGCATCGGACGCTCGAGTCGTGTGCATCGGACGCCGTGTTCATCACATCGGACGCGTCCAGTGCCACGTGTCATCTGACAACGTTTTTAAGGGACATCGGACGCTGACCATCGGAGCGTCCGTTGCCATCGGACGCGTCAGGTGGTCGAGCATCAAACGCTAGGGTTTCACTGTAGCCAGCGTCCGAGGCCTATGCAGTAAGGTCCCAGACTTGTCCTGTTTGCATCGGACGCATCCGGTGCCTGACCATCAGACGCAGGCCAGCGTCCGATGCTGTGTCTTCAGCACGTTTTTGTTCGCGGCTTGTTCGTCCGTTGTCGGTTTTGATTTCCGGCTTTTGCGTTGGGTTTCTAGAGTTGTGTAGTGTCTCGCTGTGCTTCTTGGAAGCATCCACCCTACATCTAGGGCCGTGGACACTCGCAAGCTCTAGGTTTTCTTTTTGGGGTTGATTTTCGGAACAGTGGTTACAAGTTTCTGAAAAGAAATTTGAAGCTCCCATTCACCCCCTCCTCTGGTCGCTTTCTGGTAGCACTTTCGGTCCTTCAATTGGTATCGGAGCGGGTTAAGGATCTTTCACCTTAGCCGGTTCCAGATCCACAGAAGGTGACATGGATCGCGACGTGGGCAAACCACCGTTCTTTGATGGGACAAACTATGCGTATTGGAAGATACGCATGTCGGCCTATCTTCAGAGTTTGGGTGCTTCCATTTGGGATATTTGTAACTCTGCAGATTACGTGGTGTTGGCTGCTCATGCGACTCAGCATCAGATCGATGAGCACGATGCCAATAGCCGAGCCCGTAATGCTCTTTTCTCATGCTTGAGGATGACGGAGTTTGATTGCGTGTCTCAACTCGCTACGGCTCGGGAGATTTGGACTACCCTCATGCGTTTCCATGAGGGAACCACTCAAGTCAAACCCGTCTCTATGAGTCGCACAAGCGAGAGTATGAGAACTTTTGACACATGCCTGGCAAGAGCATAGAGAGTTTATTCGCGCTCGCTTTCAGGTGATTGTCAACAGGATGAGTGCTAACAAGGAGCTGTTGCCTTTCGACGATCATGAGAGGGCTTTGAAGCTTTTGCATACTCTTGATCGGTCGGTGTGGGACTCGAAGGTTCAGGCGATCATCGAATCACCTAACTATGAGACCCTCACATGCGACGAGCTCTTCAGTAAGCTCAAGTCTAGTGAGATTGATGCCATGGCAAGGGCTTCTTATGAAAATCCTTCTGGCCCGTCGATGGCTTTGCTTTCTGGCTCTTCTGCTAACCCCTCTGGAGGATTTGCACTCTCTTCACTTCTTTCTATCATAGAGGAGCAGCTGGAGTTTATGGGGGATGACGAGTTGGCTTTGCTTGCCAACCGGTTCTCGCAGTTCCACAACAACCGCATGAACCGTCACCGCGGAGGAGGACGCTCGGGATGTTTCGAGTGCGGCGACCCCGACCACTTCATCGCCAACTGTCCCAAGAAGAACAAGCAAGCATTTGAGAGGGCGATCATGGGCACAAGTACGACTTCAGCAAGCGCAAGGAGAAGTACGTCCCCGCGAAGCACAAGCGGAAGGGCGGCTTCAACAAGGAGTACATCAAGAAGAAGTACTTGGAGAAGGCCCAGGCTGAGCAGCGTGCTTTCTTCGCCTGGCTCAGCGACATCGACGACTCGGATGACGACTCCGCTTCCTCAAGCGACGACGAGTCCAAGAAGAAGAAGAAGATCGAGGACAAGCTGAATGGCCTCTGCTTCTTCGCCGACAACGAGGGCTTCTGCACTATGGCCCTCGGCAAGGAAGTCGACAGCCAGCTGGAGGACACCCCTTGGAACGACGACGACGACGACGACACCTCCCAGGTATCTCAGACCCCTAACAAGCTTTCTGTTGAGGTCAAGAAACATACTGCCGCCCTTCTTAGTCAAGATAAGTTGCTTAGGCCTGCTGCTAGAGAGCGGAAGGAGTTTAGGCAAAAATGGGAGGATACGGTGAAGGAACTTGAATCTGTAAAGTCCACCGTTGTTGTGACTGAGGAGGATGAGTGTGAGATGTGCTCCAAGCACATGACTGACCTTCTCACTTTGAGGGGGAAGTATGTTGCTTTGGTTGGAGAGGTGGATGAGCTTAGAGCTATATCCTCAGTGCTTGGTGCATGCAAGTCTTGTGCAGGCTTACAATCCGAGTTGGCAGGGAAGAATGCCAAGATTGTGTCTCTTGAGAAGGCTAGCTCGGGTAGCACTTGTGTGTCTAGATGCACTTTGTGTGAGGGTTTGGAGATGGAAATAGCCAATGTGAAGCATGATAAGATGCAAACCGAGGTAGAAAACACATACCTTCGGACCATCTTGTCATGGGTGTCTTGTGGTGAGCCACAGCTTGAGATGATGATTGCCCAGTTTAAGCGTGCTGCTGGAGGTCCTAGTGTTGGTTTTGCTCAGGGTGTTGAGTGTGCTTCATCCTTTGGTAAGATTGGAGAGTCGAGTGGTCTGAACCCGAGTGAGAAGCCCAACTCCACCACTACTCCCAAACTAACCAAGATTCCACCCAAAGAGCCTCTCAAACCTAACACAAAGGATGAGGTGTTTGTTGAACCCCCAAGAGCTCCACCCAAGAAACAGACATGGGCTCCAAAACCAAACCACCTCAGGAACAATCTAGACACTATGCCACCTATCCATGAGGAGCTCATGCCACCAAAGAGCCAAGTGATCCATACCCACTACCGTGAGTACCAACAACCCCCTATGAGAGCGGTGAGGTGCCAGTGTGAGCACTGTGGGAGAGATGGACACTTGAGGGAGTTTTGCTTTCGGCGCAAGAGAGAGGAGCGTCGTGCCAGAGAGATGAACAATGCGGACATGTACCATCCTTTCCATGATGTACATGTGTCGAATGTTCAAAGGAGGGGTGCTAGGCCTAGAGGTACAGTGCCTCAAGGTCATAGGCCATAGAGAGGTGTTGCCCGGCGGGATCATTTCTTTGCAGAATATGGACCCCGTGGCGGTGGCTTTGTTGAGCGTTTCCCTCTACCGCGTTTTGAGTATCGCGATGGACGCTCTTCCCTTAGCGGACAAGGTTTTCCTGTGCATGGTGATCGCTTTCCCCGTAGGCGTGCTAGGAATGGTTTTTCTACTAACCGTTCTTTTGAGCAGCTAGCCCAACACTGGTATAATTCTCTTTTACTTACCCCAGTGTTGGACCGTATGCTCACCCTATGTCTTTTTATTGATGTAGGTAAAACGATTGGAGGACATTTGGTTGGTGGATTCCGGTTGCTCGAGGCACATGACCGGAAACGCCAAGTGGTTCTCCAGTCTTAGTTCTGTTGCCGGAAAGGAGTTTATCACCTTCGGCGACAATAGCAAAGGTAAGGTGTTGTCTCGTGGGTTGGTGTGAGTTAATGAGCACTTTGTGTTGCGTGATGTTGCTCTTGTTTCTAACCTGCATTTTAACCTTCTTTCTGTTTCGCAACTCTTTGATGATGACTATGAGATTCGTTTTAAACCGAATCTCAGTCGTATTTTGGATCCTCAGGGCAATCTTGTATGTTTGATTTCGCCCATTGGGAAAGTCTTTCGTGTGAATTTCTCAGAATCATTTGGGATTTCTTGTTGTCTTTTGGCTGGACCTTCCTCCTCTGTTCTTTGGAAGTGGCATAGGAGACTCGGTCACCTGAGCTTCGACTTGCTTGCAAGACTTAGCTCACTTGGCCTAATCCGAGGATTGCCAAAGTTGTCCATGGAGAAGGATCTTGTTTGCCATTCTTGTAGACATGGGAAGATGATTGCCGCTCCCCACCATCCAGTGACTCAAGTCATGACTAAGCACCCTCGGGAGCTTTTACACATGGACCTTGTTGGTCCGGCTCGGGTCAGCTCGGTTAGGGGGAAGTGGTATGTGTTGGTTGTTGTTGACGATTTTTCGAGATATTCGTGGGTCTTCTTTTTAGCTGAGAAGACCGAGACTTTCTCTTTTGCTCGCAATCTGATTTTGCGTCTTCAGAATGAGTTCCCTCTGAACTCAATGCGAGCTATTCGTAGTGATAATGCTTCCGAATTCAAGAATTCGGACTTTGAGCAGTTTTGTAACTCTTTGGGTTTGGAGCATTAGTTTTCTTCGCCCTACACACCGCCACAAAATGGTGTTGTAGAGAGGAAGAATCGGACCCTTGTAGAGATGGCCAGGACGATGCTCGATGAACATAGGACTCCTAGGCGATATTGGGCTGAAGCTATGAACACTACATGCTATATTTCCAATCGCATTTTTCTCCGAGCTTTTTTTGAAAAAGACTTCTTATGAGTTGCGTTTTGGAAGACAACCCAAGTTGAGTTATTTTTGAGTTTTTGGTTGCCATTGTTTTATACTTAAGAAAGGCAACTTGGACAAATTTGAGTCTCGTTTGAGAATATATATGATGAATGATTGACTTTGATGAGGAAGGTTTGAGGCTTTTCCCGGTTTAGTCCATATCTCACTATGCGCTTAATGTTTATGACTAACCGGTGGTGTTGAGTTGTGGTGTTTCTGTGTTGGTGTGCGTGTGCAACATGTGTCTCTTGGCTGTGTTGATGTGCAAGTGTCGTCGGCCAAGTCAAGAAGGAAGGCGAAGGCGTTGTGCCTGGCGTGGAGGCTGGACATGCATCGGCATCGGTGCTGGTGGTCGGGGTGTGCGAACCACATCCCGTCTACGGTGCGGGTTCGGTAGCTGAGCCTCAAAAAGCTACCCTCGACAGTTTCCAGGTTTGGGCCTTAAAACCTGGGGTGGCCGGTTTCCGAGTTTGGGCCTCAAAACTCGAGGTGGACGGTTTCCAGGTTTGGGCCTCAAAACCTGGGCTCACGGGTTTCCGAGTTTGGGCCTCAAAACTCAGAGTGGACGGTTTGCTAGGTTTGGGCCTCAAAACCTGGGCAGGCGGGTTTCCCGGTTTGGGCCTCAAAACCGGGGGTTGGTCTGAAAGGACGGTCGACGCGTGGCGGCGTGGAGAGGCTAGCGCGGCGGCGTAGCTATCCACGAGGAAGGCGCGGTGGTCGACGGTGACGGCACGTGGCGACATCCTCGAGGTCGCGTCGATGCGAAGCTACCAGATGTGCGGGCGTGGCCATCAGATGAAGATCGTCAGGACTGGACAGTTTTAACCCTAGGGGGTATTTGGGTCGAGTGCTTAATGTAAGGGCATTTTGGTCTTCGGACGTGCGCCTATATATATGAGGGGGGCTGCTAGGGCAGCCGCATCCTTGGACGATGTCTCTCTCATTTTGTGTTTGTGAGAGAAGGCTTGGGTTAGGAGGAGAGTTGACTCTTGTTCTTGAGCTTTTTGCCATCCAAGCTTTGTGTTGCTAGGATTGGCTTGTGTGGCAGAACCTCCCGGCAATGTGGCCCACCTGCACACATCATCATCTCCCAGAGCTCTGATGACTGTGCATGTGTATCACGTTACTGGAAAGATCCGTCGGGAGTCCCCGAGAGAACCCCGAATAATCCACGAGTTACAGGATCATTCTCACCTTGAGTGAAATAACTACAACATTACAACAGTTGATACAAAATAACATGGGAGCGCGGAAGCAAGGTAAGATAAAATTTTACAAAACACGGATAAGTTACTTTTCAAATAAACTTAACTCAGATTGTGAAAGAAGAGCAGCACTACAGAGCCTGACTTAGGTAGAGCACCTAAGTCGAAGAGAGAACCACCAGATCATATCGAGCCCACGGACATGATCCAGATTGACACCACAAGCTAAAACCTGCAACAGGGGATTAACAAACCCTGAGTACATGAGGGTACTCAACAAGACTTACCCGACTAAGAAAAAGACTCCAAGGGCATGCTGGCTTAAGGGATGTAGTGGGGCTAGCAGGAGAGAAGAGCTTTGCAGAAAAAGCTTTCTACTAGTTCATCCTATTTTCAAGTTTTAGCGGTGCATTAAGTTATTAAGCAGTATCCACTTTGCACCTATCTAAATCAAACACTTGTCTAAGCATCACATCTCATGATAAACTTTTCTTGCCATCATCTTCACTTGATTAAACTACACTGAAGGTGCGAGGATGAGTCTCCTTTTCTCGTGGAGCAAACGACGATTCGAATCGCTTGATCTACCCAGCTGGGGCTTCCTTATCACACGACATATGCAAGACCGAACTTGCATATATCAACCTTCCTGTAGATCCGCTCAAACCGGACCGGAGCCGCGCCACCGGGAGTACAGTACACCACCGCCCTACAACGACCTTGCTGAGTCCGTCCAACAGGGGACCGAGCAGGGTGGGTACACGCTACTCCCGCCATCTCTCCACTCCCAGTGCGCGGGTGCGCCGTTCCAGTAAGAGCATAGCCACAGTAGGGCTTACCGTAGCATGTGACCAGTACTAACAAATAGTTCTCGATCCAACGGGCCAACAGCGGATGGGTCCTAAGCGACACAGGCGGAAACACTACACACACCAGGACTCCATTCCTGTGCAAGTTACCTGCCCGACCTCAGTTTAAATATTATCATCATATTAGGGTTCTCACGACCCATAGACAGAGTCGAAGAGAGAAAAGGTAAAACCTATATCTCACGAACGATGAAACCATCGATCGACTTCTACCGATGTCTAAGCATTGCTAAGCATTTGAGATCGTTTTATCACTACTGATGGGATATCATCAGGGGATTATCTAGAAATCCAAGGTATTCATGCAACAACGGTTTCATTCAACTCCTACTTACTTAATGCACATTTCACAAGACCTATAGTGTAATACAGTATTTGTAAAACAGAGTGGGTGTATGCACCGGGGCTTGCCTGTGTTGCAGAGAAGACTAGGATCTCCGAAAGACCCACAGAAGTTAGTTCCTTAGAGACCTGAAGTTGAATCTTCCCGAAGAAGGTTGTCTGACGAAGTTCTCCTTCTGAGGCTTGATCAACTGGACCTCCTCGATCCGAAGCTTGGTCAACACAACCATCGACTCTCTCGTATGAACTACACGTATACAATGATGTATGCTTTAGTATGATGCAATGCATGCTAAGGTGTAGGACAAACAAATGCATAACAAAAGTTAACACAAGATAAGAAAGGTCGAGTACAACTTTTCTTCACGGTAGAGTTGCAAACCAACAAAACCAACTTGTAACCTACCAACTATTGTTCCTAGGATAGTGTGTTATTTTCATACAACATCATTAGATGGATTAACAAAGTGTTTAAGAGTGTATCACAAGCAACATCCACTGCCATGGGATCTCGGAGTGGGGATGTCCCATGGTCTTCAACTAAGATATTAACCATACAAAGATGCAAACCAAAACTTAATTGTTTATTAACCATTTTTCAGTTGTTGGAGCAGACTACTCTAGTTCACCTTAAGCAATGATAGGTGATACTAACTTTTCTAAAAGTTCATTAAGTTAGCTATCACTTCATTTTTATCATCTTTAAATGATTCTAGATTTAACTAAGCCAAACAATACAATCAAACACTGCTGTCCAGATTTTGGACAGATTTGCACAATCAACTTGATTTATCCATAACTAGAGTTCCATACCTCCAAAAATAGTGATTGAGGATAATTTGGAAAGCTTATATAAATGTCTACAAACTTGTTATTATCACCGAAGGTTAATTCTAGACTTAACAAGGTCAAACAGTGCAAAGAAGAAGTTCTGTCCAGGATTTGGACAGATTCCAACACTGCACAAAGAACAGCCATATCTGGAGTTTCAAAAAATTTCAAACTATGACGTAGACTTTTCGGAAAGCTTATCTAATTACCTACACTTTTATTATTATGATCTTGAGTTGATTCTACAGCAATTTAGGTCAAACAAGTTGGGCCAACATCCCTGTCCAGATTCTGGACAGATTCAAACACTTCTGTTCCACAGACCATATCTGGAGCTCAGAATCATCAACAATCGTGATCTAAACCATTCCGGAAAGCATATGAAATTTTCTACAACTTTCTTATAATACACCAAATCTGATTCACAAATTAAGTACCCCATACAGTTCAATTTTCACAAACTGTCCAGATTCTGAACAGCTCTGCATACCCAGATTGAACAGAACATAACTCCCAGTATATACATCCAACAATTTTGAAATTTTAGGAGCAGCTAGATATACAAAAGTACTACAACTTTGCTATACAGCACTTTGCCAGAAAACCACAGGATCATGGTGTTATCATTTTTCCAACAGAACTGATCCAGAAACAATAATAGGAACAATGCAAAGCAAGTTTCATGTCAAAGACATGTTTACCATGGTCAAGCGCTTAACCCCTAACTTAGCCATTCAGTAGGGATCTTGACAAGAACACAATTACATCTCAGCATATCATGACTCTTTTTAACAGAAATTAGCTCATTCATATATATTAGTTGCTAATTAACCATTTAGCTTGTTTAGATCAACTCAACCATGGTACCACCAAAAGAGCTTTTGTCTAACCCAAACTTTCTGTGTGAACAGACTTAATTAATCATAACAGCGATAATCTATTTTGTCAATTTGCAAGGACAAAGATATTACAGAATGAAATTAACAAGCATCTATTCATATTTAATTAATGGCTTAATTATAAAGGCTGAAAATTTATTTTTACCAAAGGAGCTCAACCTTTTACCAGAGACGTGTTGTTGTTACAAAGCACTACAAAATTGGTTTCACAATTTTTGGACCTCAGGAACAGCCTACAAAATTATTTAAAGTGCTCAAACCATTTATTTAACCATTTTAATACCCCAAAAAACTTGTCGAAATTCAAAGTTTCATATTTTTATAATTTTCTTCACATGTCAGAGAGTCTACACAAAAATTTTCACGATTTTAGGAGCTATAACAAAGATACAGCAAAAATGACAAATTCTGCTACTGTTCATATGCGCAGAAAATAGAAAACCCTAATCTATGCCACTGACAGGCGGGGCCAGGGTGTCAGGCCGCCCAGCACACAGGCCTTGACCGCGCGCGGCAGCGCTGACCGCCGGCCGTTCTTGCCGACGGCGAGGCCAGAGACCAAACCGAGACTACCATGGCGCTCCTCGACGCAAGACGAACACAGGCATGGGGTTGGTTAGGGCTATCGGCGACCGGAGGGGTGGTGCTCGCGGCAATGGCGGCTCGGTCGCGCCGAGCCCGGCGGCGCGCCGGCGTTCCAGCCGGTACGACGTGGTAGAGATTAAACAGAGGAGAGCATCAGCACCAGGGTGCTCACCGACAGCTGATGGCACGTTAGTTCGGGCGGAGGGACTCGAGGAGGTGGAGGTCGACGACGGCAGCAAAGATGGCGGCGACCCGAAGCTCCGCGGCGGTGGTCCGGCCCCTCCTGCGTGGTAGAGACCAGGATAACGAGCCGATGGTGATCAGCGAGCCGAGACGAAGCTATAGGCGTAAACAATTTGACCTGAGGAGGACCACACAGACCGCACGATGGCGAAGATGTCCGCGGCGGCGGCTTGCCGGAGTTGGGGAAGACGACCCTGGACCGGTCAATGTAGGTCACCAAGCTTCGAATCAACGGGTCGGGGAGATGGTCGGGGTCACGGCGGAGATGTGGGCGAGCTGGTGGCGGCGGAGCGGGCTCGACAGCGACGAATTTCGTCGGCGGAGCCTCCGTGCCTCCAGTCGGGGGCGCGAACAGAAGAAGAAGAAAGGAGAGGAGCGCGGCGGCCATGGGGTTTTTGTAGGCAGCGAGGAGCTCGGAGGGTGCGCCAGTGAGGAGCACATGCAGTGGGAGCGAGTGGCGCGTGGAGGTGGATGTGGCGACGCCGGAACGCGCCGTGAACTCGACGGCCGTCGTGGACGCCATGCAAGAGCCCAAGAACTGTAGCCACAGTAGTTTCTGTCCCCTTTTGAAATGCCCAAACTTTTGAACTAAAGTGCAAAATCTATAAGAATTAAAGTTGTTCAGAATTTTGTGATCTACAAACTTGCTTAAAGAACCATGTGTCAATTCGGCCTAGTTTTTGAATTAGAGTTTGAATTCAAATTTGACCCAACTGATTTCTTAATTACTTTGAAATTTTCTGAAGAACTTCAAAATCTGTGAATATGAAAGTTGTCACATTTGTCAATCCCTACAACTTTGATTAAAGGACCAAGGTCAGATTCTTAATGGTTTGAAAGTTGTAGTTCAAGGGTAAATTCTAGGGTTTAAGCAAATTTGATTTAATTCAAATTCTGTGCAGAATCTTTGTTAACTTTATATACCAAAGTTGTTCCTTTCCTTCATTATCATCTTCAACTTTGTTTTAAGGACCATGCCCATATTCAGCTTGGATTTTAGTCTTTATCGTAGGACCACTATAAGGACTTGTGATTTCATGAACCATATAACCCTATTAGTCTATCTTCACTATTGATTAGAGCAAAAGTTGACCCAACAACTAATGCCTTAATTGCCCCAAGTTTATTTCAGAGAATTCATTTTAGAATTAACCAAAGTTTCTTAAGTATGGTTTTGGGATTGTCATTTCATGTGACACACATTACACACTCATACAACACACATGATTAAACATGGAAATCATCACACATGATATTCTTATATGCCATGACACTAGATGATTATGCATACTAATCGTCATACTTAGAGTTTTCATTAACGCTTAACACTGGGGGTGTTACAGCTTGTAGCCCGACACCGAGTGCTTAATCAATTATCCATTCCTCTGAATCCAATGATCAAATTTGTGGTTGAATTCGTGTTTGAATTTGTTCTTCGTGTTCTTCTTTCTCCATGATTTTCCCCCACTCGATCTCCCTCTACGCTGCGTCTTTTGCGATTCCATTTGAATCAACTTGTTCTTTGAAGTGAGGAGAACATTTCCACCGAAGGAATTCATCTCTACCCTCATGAACAAGTAGATCGGGTCGAAATCATTTTTTGTTCTTCTTTCTTCCCCTTTTCTAGTGTTCTTCGAATTTCTCATGAATTAGTTGGGTTGGAGCGATGATATCCTAGGATTAGCTTCCCAACACGTAGAAGAACACTTGGGAGAAGTTTGGTTGCAACCCCATTCGATTTGGTGAAGATCCAATCGATTTTGGTTTTGTCCCGTGATGATTTTTGGTGTTCTGGACAGTGGCGGTCTGTCCGCCCTATTGGTGGCGGACTGTCCGGCCATCGGGGCTCAGCCAGTCCAGAACACGCGCAACGCGTACTGCTCACGGTCATTTTGACCGGCGGACAGTCCGCCGTATAAGGCGCGGACAGTCGCGAGTCACGCAGGGACTTTGCAGCAGCGTTGCTGTTTTTGCTTCGTAGCCGGTGGATAGTCTGCCAGGACCCGCGGACAGTCCGGGGTCTACATCGGACGCTGGCACTGGCAGGCTCCGGACGCTCAGAGTTCACTGTTCACGTGAACCGCGGACAGTCCAACGTGCAAACCACGGACTGTCCGGGACCTGTTGTTGACACCAGATTTTCGCACGCGTAAGGATATGACAGATGGGCCCAGCCAGCAGAGGAAGAAGGATTCGCAAGCAATCAACAACTGTTCGGCCCTCAGAGTTTCGGCGTTTGTCGGTGCGGTCAGCTATTTCATGAGGCCATAGTTCCATTCGGGAACGCATATCGCAAGTAAAGCTGGCTTGAACGAGAAGACACATGGTGATGGAAGACACCAAATAATATAGAATTTATATCTTTTCCGTATCTCCTTGTAAAGTCATGATCGTCTAGGACTCATGTTTCATCCAGGTATAAATATAAGCCGCCTCGACCATTGTAAAACTGTTTCACAACCACATCAATACAACCGGCCCCGTGCCACCTTCAAGTCCTTATAGTCGTGTCGTCGAGTTTCTTCGAGAGGAATCATCGATCCGTCGACCTCCGTAAGTACCGGCAACCTTGTTATCATGTCTAGTATCATGCGTGGATTTAGATATGATGCAAGTAGTCTCGTATGTTAAGCTTAGTATCGTGCGGCGGATTTAAGCTTATGACGGGAAGTTTTTACCTATGACTTGTATCGTGCGGCGGATTGAGTCATGAGTAAAAATAGTTATCGGCTCTGTTAGATTTGGCAGATCTAATAGATTCATTAAGTTATCATGTGTTATATGTTTTTATTTATTTAACTCGTACAACACCTTTTGCCCAATCTAGATTGATCTTCGTTCGGCCTTGTTGCACGAGTTTGCTTGTGCTTTGCTAATTATAAGATCATGATGGCCGAATCGACTTTCAATCTAGGTTGTTACATGTTGCGGGTTCATACATGCCGATCATGTTTAGGCTTTGATAGAGCTGGGTGTCGTGCGGCAGGTACAGGTTTTAGATTAGTTTAATCATGCTTTGCCTGTGTGTTTCTTCTTCATGGACCCCAGTTCGGCTAGTTTGCCGATTCTGGTTAAGCTTACATGAGTAATGAGTATGTATAGATCTGTTCAGATGTATGTGTGCTTTTAGCTTCTTATAATTAGATCGTATCATGCGGTGGATTAATCTAATTATAAGGAGTGGTGTAGATTTATAGCCAGTGGTATCATGCGATGGATTAGCTTTGCTTGAGTTTATGCTTGACGGGTTTATGAAGGCTGGGCGTGCGATAGACTAGCTGGATTGGCCTATGCATATGTTATCTGAATACATTGTATTTACAAGTTACCCTCTTTATCCTTTTGTCACATATGAGTTCGGCATTCAACATGCTTATGTGATTTATCTTTTATACTTGCCGAATGACATTATAAACCTGTTTCGGCAAACAGCTTCTATAGCTGTGTGCCATCGTGATTGGCTTTCAAAGCCGTACATATGGAACTGTCTGGTCTCACCCAACATGTTCCAAGGTATTCTCAAACTTTTCCCCCTTGTTGGTTTTCAGGTCAAACCGACTGGCACGCTTCCGGATTCAGTACGCTCCGGGCACCCGATTGAAGCCAGCCTCGTTCGGCTTGCTGTGTGCCTTGACGCGAGGTGACGAATTTTGCGTCAACACACTTTTTGGCACGCCTGGTGGGACGACTTTCATCTCAAGATGCCAGAAATCAGCGAAGATCAGTCTTTCGATGTGACCATGGACGATTTGCCGCTAGAGTCAAAAGATCTGGTGCAGCGAGCTTGCGATGAATTCCAGCGCAAGTGCTTGGAGACTTTCTCCAAGAATAAAAGCGGCAAGGTCTACCAGAAGCAGACGTTCCCGAAGGTTGTTCCTCATCACCAACCTGAGCTGCCTGACAGTGTGAAGAAGAAGCTATCCAGAAGATGACTGATATAATGCATAGAGTTGTATCAGGAGCCGTGACCAGTCATCAATCGGCTTTCTTGAACACCTTTCGTGCTATCATGGTCAATACTTTCGGTCCAAATGCGGATAGGTACTTTGAAGAGCTGCTGGTCCGATGCGGGGACCATTGTTGTTCCAAGTACCTCAACGTCAGAGAGTTGCCGAAAGCGGGGCGGAGCTGGCCCAAGCACAGGTGGGGTAATTTCTCAGGAGATGAAACAACCTCCCCAGACCTATGGCCAGCTCACGTTCGGTACGACAGGGGATCTCGCAATCTGCCTCTAGAGTCTCTCCTGTGGCAAACAGGATTCAGAAGAATATGTTTGGAGATGGGTATCGGGAGTTTTGTGGACTACAACTCGATTAACGCTCTTCCGAATCCCGAATACAGGAGTTCAGCAGGGTTACATGCTGGGGGCAAGCACAAACAGCTCCTGATTCAAACGTTGACCTCATCATGCAAAAAATGGCTGATATGATGCAGAATCAGTTCGGCCTAAAGCCAAAGAATTGAACATACACATATAAGTTGGTCGACCTCATGAGCTTGAGGATTAAGCCTGGCGAGACGCCGCAAGAGCATCTACGCCCATTCAGGGAAACCAAAAATCGGAAACAAAAATCTTTGCTATTCTCTGAATTTGCCAGATGATCAGTTACCGGGGATAGCCATAGCTGGCATGTTGTCGAGCATCAAAGAAAAGCTGTTCGACATGGACTTTGAAGATCTCGGGCAGTTATCACAAAGATTGGCTATGATGAGCAATCAAGCTCAGGGATTCAAGAGGAGCAACCAGTTCCAGAAGGGAGACATAGCTGCCGAGATGTATCAGGCTTTCTTGGAAGATGCAGTTGATTACAACGGTGAAGACGAAGTAGCTGCAGCCGAGATAATCTGGGCCAAAGACCCAACTCAAGTCAGCCAACGATGGTTGAGGCAACAAAAAGGTACCTATGATTTTGATGTTTCCAAATCAGATAAGTTATTTGAATATCTGCTTAAGGAAGAACGCATCAAGTTGCCGGAAGGTCACCCTATGCTACTCCCTGAGGGTGTCAAAGACAAGAAGTATTGTGGTTTCCACAATACCAGATCCCACTCCATAAATGATTGTCGAGTGTTCAGGGTGCGGATTCAAAAGGCTATCCAAGACGGACACCTGAGGTTTGATGGAAAGATGAAAATAGATGGTAGTCCTTTTGGACAGAATACCGTGTCCTTCTCTGTTAATATGATCAATCAATGCCCGAATTTGGGGGTAAGAACAAAGTGAGAGTTTTAACTTTTGCTAAGGCGAAGGAAGCTGGTGCTGTTGACCCCGATCGGCAGATTGCAAGTAAGGAATTTCAGCAAAGGGTTCGGTTTCAGAATAGCCGAACTGAAACAGGTGAAACCTCCAGGCCCAGAGTTACGACATGTATTCTATTGAACAAGTGGCATCGCGAATAGGAACGATATCAGAAGCAGAGGTTTTATGAAGAGCAAAGGTTCCTGGAAAAGCAGAGAAGGTACGAGGAAGAGATGTACCGAGAAGAACGAGAAGATATGAAGAATCAGGAACAGTCTCATTGGGAATGCTCGTTCTTTCAGTATTGTTGGAACGAAGGCTTGAAGCTGTCTGTCAAGAGCAACTGCCCTGAATGCAGTAATCAGTACTCCGAATATAGGCAATCTCTAGTCAACCGCCGTTCTGTCCATGAAAGGCTTGGGGCGCGAGTCCCTGAGGACGATCGGCGCTTAAAAATAAATAGCTTTGAGAATCGGCAGGGGAGATTTGCCGGTCGAAGTTGGGCTCATACTGAAGAGGAAGAATACCATGAGTATGTCTGGCAAAAAGGACAATGGTGTCCGTCAGGTTTAAGGAAGAGCCAGAAAAGAAGAGTGCAGCGCTTAAGGAACAAAGAATTGGCACAAGTGGGCACTAGAGCAAAACAAGTCTGGCGTCCTAAAGGAGGGCCGAGTGAAGGTAGTCATTCAGCTGACACGTGCATGGCATTCTTTTTACCATCAGAGTTCATAGCCCCTGAGAATCAAGACGTCCAGGAGGAGGCATATTCAGACTTCGATGAAAGTGAATTTCAGGACTTGTTGGCTGATCTCGTATTAGCTGAAAAGGTAGTGTTTGACAAACCAATTAATCACCGACACTTGAAGCCATTGTATATGAGGGGGTACGTCAATGGCAAGCCATTAACCAAGATGTTCATCGATGGAGGAGCTGCTATCAATATCATGCCGTATACCACCTTCAGGAAGCTCGGGTTGACATGTGAAGATCTGTTGAAAACCGATATGGTCTCAAGGGATTTTGCTGGCAATTCTTCTGACACACGAGAAGCAGTCCATGTCGAGTTGATGATTGGGTCTAAAACCTTGATCACCACCTTCTTCATCATTGATGGCAAGGGGGCATACAGTTTGTTGCTGGGAAGAGATTGGATACATGCAAACTGTTGTGTACCATCAACTATGCATCAGTTCCTCATACAGTGGATCAGAGATGATATTGAGATCGTTCAGGCTGATGATTCGGTTAGTGTTGCTAATACAGAACCAATCTATTGGGAGTATGAAGGTGTCGAGTGTTTCTCTGGAAGAGCCTGGGAAGCAGGTCCTGTGAATGTCTTCGACGAGGACCAACAGCCGATTCAGATAATTGGCTCTCAGAGTAATTTTTAAAATCCAAATAATGGTGATGGAGAAACGTTGAGGCCAAAGTTTCGTGTCGGCTGACAAGGAATAAAGTGTTGATAATGGAGCCGAAGTTGGATCAGTATGTTCAAGTTTGGGTCTCAAATATGCTTCGAAATCTGCAAACCTTTAGGGGTTCTGATTATTTCTTCATTACCGGGGCTCGTGGATGTTCAGAAAAGATTCATGCAAGGTGACGTGCAACAGAAGCTTTTGATGAAATTGAAGATATATGGAGGCGCTTCCACAACTTGGGGATTGTTTCGAGTTGTACGTGACGGTTGGTAGCCTTATAGTAGGATCGGCCCTTATTTTTGAGTTTAAAGGGAAGATAGTTGGCGATTTGTTTTAGCCGAAAATGTCAAACCTGAGAGCCGGGTATTTGGCTGTGACAAGACTTTTCGGTTTGTGTGCTTGTCAGTTGAAGCTTTGGCACTACTTGTTAAAGCCGAACACGTGAAAAATGTGTAACTCAAAGGATATTTTATACAGCCGATGTAAAAGCATCGCCTTTAGCAAAAAAAATATATTCCAAGAAATTAAGTTATAGCCGATATTTTTACATATCGCCTTTAGTACAAGGATATTTATGACCTTGGTAACACTGGCATTTTCAAATTGGTAGGTTTATTGAGGTAAGAGAAAGGTGAGAAGCAGTAAATGAAGATGCCGAGTGACATGACATGTCGGAGGTGAGATTCAGTCGGCTAAGACGACGTCATATATTTGGCAAGCGTTTTTCTGACGAAATTCTGCAATCGGGGAAATCACTGAAGGATCGAAAGATGCAGATAGACGCTATTCAGAAAAGGACAAGTTCATCCGCTGCAAGCTTCATTTATAGATCCATCCTAAGTACAAGCTACCCTTGGAATAATTTGTTTACAATGGATTGCGGATCAACAATCTCAGCAATAGCAGCGGCATGGTTATCATAGACTTCAAGATCCTCAAACTCATCCGGGTCGCATGCGAATCCAACTGGTAGGGAGGAGTAATCTTCTTTGGTCTAAGAACTTATTGCTGCTAGCCCGAAAGAAACCCCGGCGTGCACACCTTGGATGACGGCCTGATCTATGCGACCATTCACGGCGTCAAGACGAGCTTCGACAGAATCCCCACGGGCATTCACATTGAGAGCGACTCTGTCTGCTGCTACCTTCAAACGGTCATTCTCTGCGGACAAGGCTGACGATAGGCAAAAAATATGATAAGCAAAAGCAGATTCAATCAGAAGGAAGGGGAGAACCGAGATTCTGCTAACCTGTAATGATGCTGCAGAGGTACTTTCGTTGTTCTGCCCATTCGGCCTCCTCAGTGTCATGCTTCTTACATACATCCCCTAGTTCTTTCTGAGCTTTGTCCCTTTCCTCACGGTACCGAGGAGCATCTAAACGGACCTGCTAAAGTGAATCGTTAAACTCAAAATCTGATGGTTTGAAGAAAATTCGAAGAGATGCTTTTTAGATCTACCGTTTCTGAAGAGGGAAACCGAGCATGGCTGGAGGAAGACTCCACCCTGGAGAGAGGGTAAACGACAAATCAAGGAACGAGCTATCACAAGGGGGCAGAGAATTGGTTTCTTACCTGTAACGCCGGTGAGTTCGTGTTCGGCTTCCTTCTGCTTCGCCTTCAATAGGAGACTTGCCGTAATCGCCATTCCATGCCATTGTTTTTTCTCTCTGACTTGAACTGGAAGTTGAAAGGGGGGAGTTTTGCAAGATGAGTTGTTTGATTGAAGTCACAGCTTATATGCGGTCATCTTTATAGAACTATAGCCTGCGCCATAGAGACCAAGCGTTGGGGTAGGGTTTGCACAGTTTATGGACCGTTGTTGGGCCAGGCCGAATCTTTTGATGGTTGGAGAAAGTTGTGGCTTCAGGATCAGGAGGCCAATGGGATTCGGCTAAAGTCTTTTCAGTTTTAATTGGCTATTTGGATGCTCATATTGCCAATTAACAATGAAAGCAGAGGCAAAAGGGTTCTTTGAAGAGGGTTGTTCTGACGTCATTGGAAATTTGAAGAAGAAGATCAGAACTTTAGATTTGAAATGGCCAGTTTCAGTGTTCTCTGCAAAGTGAAGTTCTCCGGTACGGTCACCACGGTAACCAATGTGTATGCATCACCAATTGAAGCGGAAAGACAGAAATCAGTGGTCGATGTGCGAAAAAAGGGGGCAGAACGCGCAGTGATCTCGGAAGATCAGTCGTGGGTCGATTTCAAAAGGACAAACAAGGGAGCTTCATATTTACAAAAAAAAGAGCAAGGTCACAACAAGTTAGTTTGTCCACTCCATTCTATGCTTAATCGGGAAAAAGCGATCGAAGACATCGGCCAGATCTGTTCCGGCTTCCTTCATATTCTCTGCAGAATGTTCTACTTTATCTTCTAACTCTTGCTCACAAATATCAAATCTACTATAGTTAGCGCCAGAATGGATCTTCACAGCGGAGAAAGCAACTGCTGCGCCAAATCCCATGCCGGCCCTGGAAATGATAGGAAGGATTCGGTTAACCTCCTTCACTCGCTTCAGAGGTGTTGTGCCTATCACATCAGCCGTGGTGGAGAGCTTGGTGATGGCGGCTTCAAGGGCGTGGAGTTTGGCTGACAGATCTAAGAAAGAGAGAAATAAGTAAGAGTGAGAAAACAAAGAAGAGGGGAGGCAAATACTGAAAAGGCGATGAAAGGATACTTACCAGTGGCCCTTTTTCGAGCAACGTCACGCTCTTGGGAGATTCGAGTGATTTCCCGATCCTTCCCTTCCAGGTCGAGCTGAAGATTTATGATTTTCTGAGTCAGATCCTCGGTGAAGTCGTCGTTAGTCCTCCTAAACAAAAAGTAGTGAGATGAAGCCGGCTACTTTCATTTGTGAAACAAGGAAGAAGAAGGAAGGGCGACCTTCTTTTAGAATTGCTAGATTCGCCGAACTCGAGACTATGGCGACTCGCTTGGGAAGACATCTTCAAGATTGGAGGATGGTGGAAGAGAAGAGGGTTTTTCTGGTTTCAACTGAAGCAAGGAGTTCCGAATGCGCAAGCCGGAATAGAATGAGAGGAAAGTTTTAAAAGATCCCAAGTGCATCGGGAGGTGAATCGGCAGGCGTGGTAATTATGGCGTATGAAGGTGGATGCTTCCAGAGGTTCCACGACAGTGCGAAAGGAAAAAAGGGGAATTTTGGAATAAAACATTTATCCCAAAATTAGGGGGCATGTGTTCACACCAGATTTTCGCACGCGTAAGGATATGACAGATGGGCCCAGCCAGCAGAGGAAGAAGGATTCGGCAAGCAATCAACAACTGTTCGGCCCTCAAAGTTTCGGTGTTTGTCGGTGCGGTCGGCTATTTCACGAGGCCATAGTTCCATTCGGGAACGCGTATCGCAAGTAAAGCTGGCTTGCACGAGAAGACACATGGTGATGGAAGACACCAAATAATATAGAATTTATATCTTTTCCGTATGTCCTTGTAAAGTCGTGATCGTCTAGGACTCATGTTTCATCCAGGGTATAAATATAAGCCCTCGACCATTGTAAAACTGTTCACAACCACATCAATACAACCGGCCCCGTGCCACCTTCGAGTCCTTATAGTCGTGTCGTCGAGTTTCTTCGAGAGGAATCATTGATCCGTCGACCTCCGTAAGTACCGGCAACCTTGTTATCATGTCTAGTATCATGCGGTGGATTTAGATATGATGCAAGTAGTCTCGTATGTTAAGCTTAGTATCGTGCGGCGGATTTAAGATTATGACGGGAAGTTTTTACCTATGACTTGTATCGTGCGGCGGATTGAGTCATGAGTAAAAATAGTTATCGGCTCTGTTAGATTTGGCAGATCTAATAGATTCATTAAGTTATCATGTGTTATATGTTTATTTATTTAACTCGTACAACACCTTTTGCCAATCTAGATTGATCTTCGTTCGGCCTTGTTGCACGAGTTTGCTTGTGCTTTGCTAATTATAAGATCATGATGGCCGAATCGACTTTCAATCTAGGTTGTTACATGTTGCAGGTTCATACATGTCGATCATGTTTAGGCTTTGATAGAGCTGGGTGCCGTGCGGCAGGTACAGGTTTTAGATTAGTTTAATCATGCTTTGCGTGTGTGTTTCTTCTTCATGGACCCCAGTTCGGCTAGTTTGCCGATTCTGGTTAAGCTTACATGAGTAATGAGTATGTATAGATCTGTTCAGATGTATGTGTGCTTTTAGCTTCTTATAATTAGATCATATCATGCGGTGGATTAATCTAATTATAAGAGTGGTGTAGATTTATAGCAAGTGGTATCATGCGGTGGATTAGCTTTGCTTGAGTTTATGCTTGACGGGTTTATGAAGGCTGGACGTGCGGCAGACTAGCTGGATTGGCATATGCATATGTTATCTGAATAGATTTGTATTTACAAGTTACCCTCTTTATCCTTTGGTCACATATCAGTTCGGCATTCAACATGCTTATGAGATTTATCTTTTATACTTGTCGAATGACATTATAAACCTGTTTCGGCAAACAGCTTCTATAGCTGTGTGCCATCGTGATTGGCTTTCAAAGCCGTACATATGGAACTGTCTGGTCTCACCTAGCATGTTCCAAGGTATTCTCAAACTTTTCCCCCTTGTTGGTTTCCAGGTCAAACCGACTGGCACGCTTCCGGATTCAGTACGCTCCGGGCACCCGATTGAAGCCAGCCTCGTTCGGCTTGCTGTGTGCCTTGACGCGAGGTGACGAATTTTGCGTCAACACCTGTCCAGGGCTGTTTCAGAACAGTTTGTTTTTGGGTCTTTTGCCTGCGGACAGTCCGGACTCCCAGGTGCGGACAGTCCGCCCTTGACCGGACAGTCCGGGACCAGCAGTCCGGACATTCCGGGAATCGGCTGTAGGGTGAGTTTTAGTGCGTTTGCTCTCCCGGCTTTTCCGCTTCGATTCCAGACTTCTCATTTGCTCCTAGAGTTCACCTAGGAACCTCTCTAATTATCTTTGCTACGTGTTAGCATATTAGGTATTTGGAGGATTTCCGACGTAGCCCTCTATCTACGTTCGGGAGTCAGTTTTCGAGGCCGAACTTGACTCGGAGTTTGGGGAGTTTTGGTTTGCTCCCTTGTGTGGTGCCTCGCTGTGATCCTAGGGATCATCCACCCTCTTTCTAGGGTCGTGGGCATTGCGTTTGAGTCCAAAGCTTTTGGGGTTGATTTTGTTGGGACAGAGGCCCTAATTTCTGAGAAGAAATTTTTGGCTCCCATTCACCCCCCCTCTGGTCGCCTTGCTTTAGAATTTTCGGTCCTTCAATTGGTATCGGAGCCAGTTAAGGATCTGTCTACCTTAACCGGTTCCGGATCTGCGAATGCGACCTTTTGAGAGCGGTTGTGTTTCCGACTTTGCTTGTCGAGGTGTTGAGCTTGTGTTTTGGCTAACACTAACGATGCTTTTAAAAATGGCACCAAGTTCTTCTTCCAGTGTGTCTTTGTCCTTAGGTTTGAGTCTTGGACATGTGATCGAGGATGACATTGCCGGAAGAAGGAGGAGTACGGCTCTAGAGGCGGAACGCGAGGTGGATGCTTTGCTGGGCTTCCTAGGAGATGATGAGCATTCAACGGAGGATCATATACGCGAACTTTGCAAGGCCAAGAAAGGTATTCTCGCTACTTGTCTTGGGATTTTATCCCGACAATTTGAAGCGTGTTGTGATGATAACATGAGATACGATGAGCTTGTGATACCATGCGAGAGAAAGATTGAGAAATTGAATTGCTCCATCACTAGGTTGAAATGTGGCCTTTTTCATTGGAAGTCTAGAGCATCTTTACCTTGCACCTCTTGTAGTGACATGGTTAGGAAGAATGATGAGCTATGCTTTTCTCATGCTAGCTTGAAATCTGAAATTGAAATGTTGAAATCAAATGCTTCCATACCATGTCTTGTTTGCTTTGACTTGCGCAAGGACCTTGTTATGCTAAATCTGAAATAGCCTTGCTTAGGTCAAAAGCTTCTTTACCATGTGTTTCTTGTGAGTTTTTGCATGCTGAAATTGATAAATTAAAATTGACTCACACCACATGTGTAGATGAACTTGAGCATGCTAGGGCTGAAATTGTAGAGATAAATTCTAGGCCTTGTACCTTATGCTCTTTGAATAAAGATGTTTGCCATGCTTCTAGTGCTATTCATGATTCTTGCTTGATGTGAATGGTGATGTTTCTTCCACCGAATTCATTTGCACATCTTGCACTGATTTAGAAAAAGAAGTTCTGGCTTTGAAACAAGCGCGCGATGATATGAGCGCCAAGTTGGTTGAGCACAATGATATGAGTGCCAACCTTGAGAAGGAGATTGAGCTCTTGCGTACCACATATGACGAGTGCATTAGAGAGGAGATGGACAATCTGAAAAATGCTCCTTGTGGTACTTGTGATCGCCTCATGTTTGAAAATGAGGTTTTAGCCAAAAGATGCAAGAGTCTTTGTGCTAAGTCTTTTGAGTCACGCAATTCTTGCAACTCCGATGTTGATATTTCTAAGTTTGCATCTTTGCAACCGGAGTTGAGTTCTTGTGTTGCGCGTGAGTCTTTTGACGGTAGCACTTGTGCCAAGGTTTCGGATAGCTCTTTCATAGCTACTCCTAACCTTGCTGATTCTTTGAGTGATGTCCAAGGGACTTCTCCTGGCAAGGGTCCTTCTCATATTTTTGGGACTCATGCTCCCAATCCGGTTTTCCATTGCACCTTTTCATTCGATTTTTGTTTCCACCGTGTCAAACACGAGCGACGTATTCGAGCTAAGGCTTTTAGGAAGTCACGTAGCCTTTCCCATGGCACGTGTGCTCCTAGTGTTGGCACCAAATCTGTTATTGATGCTTCTTGTTCTAAGTCCCAAGGGACTTCTCACTTGTCGGAGAATGGTGTTCCTTCCAATAGGCCTTTGTACCATTGCTCTTTTTGTGAGAAAGATGGGCATCAAGAAAGCTTTTGCTATCGGCGTGCCAAACGTTTGCGCCAAGCTCGCTCTTCTAGGAAGATGGTGGTTCATAGCCCTTCTCATGGCATGAACGCTTGTGCTCCTAGTAAGAAGCCCCTCTTTGTTGATGGGTTTTATGACTCCTTTTCTAGTGGGATAGGTCATGGTCGTGGACATGCTTCTAGTGCTTCTTCTCTTGGTCCTCGTAATGCTTTTCATGGTGCTTCTATTGGTTCTTCTACAAAAACCTTGGAAGATGTTTGCCTCCTTTCCCGTGGCACGACTCGTTCTTCTCCTCGAGTTGTCCTTTTGAGGAATGCTTCCAAGGGTGCTTCACAATTGCATTTGAACCAACATTTGCATCATGCTAACCCACAAGATAAGTTGAGATCTGTGACCAAGTCTTGGGTTCCCAAGTACATGCTTGCTAACCCTTTGGGATCCAAGACTCGGGCTGCTTTGTCCTCTTGTGTGTAGATATGAGGACGCGGGGTGGAGAACATGCGCCTGATGGAGCTTGATCTTTTAGATGTGATCAAGAGTTGATGGTTCTCTACACCCCGCTTAGATTTGTCTGCAAAGAGGCTTTTGCTACTCGGTGAGCTTTCTTACACACTCATGCCTTGAACATCCATGTTCTATTTCTTGTGGTATGAGATGGACTTTCATGTGCTCACTTGTATAGTTCTTGCATATATATTTTCTTTTGTATCATGTTTTGTTTAGTCTAGCATGTGCTATCTTCTGTATCATATGTCACGCTAGCTTTGTGTACAGCTTTTGTGGAATATCCACTTTTTATGCTAGTTGGTGATCCTCATGAACATTATGCCATGCTTTATCATATTTCTCCATGAGCTTTACTTGTAGAGGTATGATGTTCATTAGGTGTCACTTTTCAGGTGCTAGTTTTGGTTAGCTACATGTATCCTGTTGATATGATTAGTTGAGCACTAGTCTTTCCACAATTTTATCATGTTACATGCTTTTGGATCTATTGCTATCATTATCTTGCATTGTAGCTTGTGTTGAGGTTTAGGCTGTGTTTGAGAACATATATGATGAATGATTGACTTTGATGAGGAAGGTTTGACGCTTTTACCCGGTTGAGTCTATATCTAGTTATGCGCTTAATGTTTATGACTAACCGGTGGTGTTGAGTTGTGGTGTTTCTGTGTTGGTGTGCGTGTGCGACATGTGTCTCTTGGCTGTGTTGATGTGCAGGTGTTGAGCTCAGATACAGTGGTCAATGGCGAGGTGAAGGTCAAGTAGAGACGTGTCGTGCCGACGGACCGGGAGCGGTGAAGGATGGGCGTGCCGTGCGGCGGACGTGCCATGCCGATGTACCCAGAGTGGTGAAGGGCGGACGTGAGGCTTGGACTGACAGACCAGAGGGCCAGAGGACCAGCTGTGGTAGCTGGCACGTGGCATCGGCGAGCGAGAGCACATGAGGATGTGCGATGCATCGGCCGAGTCGGGAGGAAGACGATGGCGTCGTGGCACTTGGCGGATGTCGGACACGGGCTTGTGTGCGGCGCAAGTGCCGTCGGCCAAGTCAAGAAGGATGGCGAAGGCGTTGTGCCCGGCGTGGAGGCTGGACATGCATCGGCATCGGTGCCGGTGGTCGGGGTGTGCGAACCACATCCCGTCTACGGCACGGGTTCGGTAGCTGAGCCTCAAAAAGCTACCTCGACGGTTTCTGAGTTTGGGCCTCAAAACTCAGGTGGCCGGTTTCCGAGTTTGGGCCTCAAAACTCGGGTTGGAAAGGTTTCCAGGTTTGGGCCTCAAAACCTGGGCTTGCGGGTTTCCGAGTTTGGGCCTCAAAACTCGGGGTGGACGGTTTCCAGGTTTGGGCCTCAAAACCTGGGCTGGCAGGTTTTCCGGTTTGGGCCTCAAAACCAGGGGAAGGTCCAAAAGGACGGTCGACGCTTGGCGGCGTGGAGAGGCTGGCGCGGCGGCGAAGCTATCCACGAGGAAGGCGCGGTGGTCGACATGACGGCACGTGGCGGCATCAGGGAGGTCGCGTCGAGGCGAAGCTACCGGATGTGCGGGCGTGGCTGTCGGATGAAACTGCTAGGGTTGGACAGTTTTACCCCTGGGGCTATTTGGGTTGAGTGCTTAATGTAAGGGCGTTTTGGTCTTCGGACGTGCGCCTATATATAGATGAAGGGGGCTGCTAGGGCAGTATTCTAGAATCCTTGGACGGTGTCTCTCTCATTTTGTGCTTGTGAGAGAAGGCTAGGGTTAGAGGAGAGTTGGCTCTTGTTCTTGAGCTTTTCACCATCCAAGCTTTGTGTTGCTAGGAGTGGCTTGTAGCCCGACACCAAGTGCTTAATCAATCATCCATCTTGCTGAATCCAAGGATCAAATTCGTGCTTTAATTTGTCTTGCAATTTTGTTCTTCGCGTTTGCACGTTTTCCCCTCTTTTGATCTTCATGAGATTTCTTGTTTCGAGGGAAGATTCGCAAATCCGTTTGAACCATCTTCTAGAGCATCGTGAGAGACATCTTTTACCAAAGGGTTTTCTCTAATTCCTCACGAGCTAGTAGATCGGGCGGATTTCGTTTTGGATCACGTTCTTGCTCTTTTGCCCCGAAATCTTTCGATTCACCGATTTGGAGTTAGGTTCGAGCCATGATCTCTTAGGAGTAGCTCACTAACATCCTTGTGACCTCTCAGATCAAATCCTAGCCCTAGAACTTTTGATTCGGAGGATATCGGGTTGAATCCGCGGAAGAACTGTGCAGTTTCGGGGGCATCGGACGCTGGTCACGGGAGCATCGGACGCTGCTGTTCATAGCATCGGACGCTCCGGTGACACGTGTCAGTTCTGGTGTTTTTGATTGGGCATCGGACACAGGGCATCGGACGCGTCCGTTGATCATCGGACGCGCCGGACCCTGACCATCGGATGCTCCATCGTCCATCGGACGCGTCCGAGGGTTGAGCATCGGACGCTGAAGGCGCACTGTAGCCAGCGTTCGATGGCTATGCAGTGAAGTTCCAGAAAGGGTCTTTTGGCATCGGACGCGTCCGGTGCTTATACATCGGACGCAGGTCAGCGTCCGATGCAGTGAAAACTTCACTGTTTCATCCGTCTTTTGTTCGTTCGACTTCGGATTTGGTTTCCGCTTTTTGCGTTGGATTCCCGACTTTGTGCTCTACAGAAACAGGGCTTCCCGCTTTGCAAAAACTCCTGAATCCCCCTCATGTTGGTCGGGGGAGGTTGAGGTTACCCAAAGTCCATCTTATCACTAGTTGACTCGCGTGGATTTGGGTGAGGGAACTTTTGTGGTGTCCCGCTGTGTTCCTAGGGAACATCCACCCATTCTATTGGGTCATGGACATCACGTGTGTCGGCTTTGCTCTTGGGGTTGATTTTGTTGGGACAGAGGCCGGAATTTCGGAAGAAATTTTTAGGCTCCCATTCACCCCCCCCTCTGGTCGCCTTGCTTTAGCATTCTCGGTCCTTCAATTGGTGGATCTCTCTACCTTAACCGGTTCCGGATCCGCGAAGGCGACCTTTTGAGAGCGGTTTTTGTTTCTGACTTTGCTTGTCGAGGTGTTGAGCTTGTGTTTTGACTAACACTAATGGTGCTTTTAGAAATGGCACCAAGTTCTTCTTCCAGTGTGTCTTTGTCCTTAGGATTGAGTCTTGGACATGCGATTGAGGACGACACTTTGGCAAGAAGGAGAAGTGCGGCTCTTGAGGCGGAACGCGAGGTGGAGGCTTTGCTGGACTTCCTAGGAGATGATGAGCATTCAACGGAGGATCGTATACGTGAACTTGGCAAGGCCAAGAAGGTACACTTCTCGCTAGTCTTGGGATTTTGTCCCAACGATTTGAAGCTTGTTGTGATGATAACATTAGATATGATGAGCTTTGTGATACCTTGCATAGAAAGATCAAGAAGTTGAAATGCTCCATTGATAGGTTAAAATGTGGCCTTTTTCATTGGAAGTCTAGTGCATCTTTACCTTGCACCTCTTGTAGTGACATGGTTTAGAAGAATGATGAGCTATGCTTTTCTCTTGCTAGCTTAAAATCTGAAAATGAAATGTTGAAATCAAATGCTTCCATACCATGTCTTGTTTGCTTTGACTTGCGCAAGGACCTTGTTTATGCTAAATCTGAAATAGACTTGCTTAGGTCAAAAGCTTCTTTACCATGTGATTCTTGTGAGTCTTTGGTTGCTGAAATTAATAAATTAAAATTGACTCACACCACATGTGTAGATGAACTTGAGCATGCTAGGGCTGAAATTGTTGAATTAAATGCTAGGCCTTGTAACTCATGCTCTTTGAATAAAAATGCTTGCCATACTTCTTGTGCTAATCATGATTCCTTCTTGATGTGAATGGTGATGTTTCTTCCACCGATTTCATTTGCACATCATGCATTGATTTGGAAAAAGAAGTTTTGGCTTTGAAAGTTTTGCGCGATGATATGAGCGCCAAGTTGGTGAGCACAATGATATGAGTGCTAACCTTGAAAAAGAAAATGAACTCTTGCGTACCACTTATGCCAAGTGCATTGAAGAGGAGATGCACAATCTGCAAAATGCTCATTGTGGTACTTGTCATCGCCTCATGTTTGAGAATGAGGTTTTAGCTAAAAGATGCAAGAGTCTTTTTGCTAAGTCTTTTGAGTCACGCATTTCTTGCAACTCCGATGTTGGTGTTTCCATGTCCGCATCTTTGCAACTGGAGTCGAGTTCTTGTAATGCGTGTGAGTCTTTTGATGATAGCACTTGTGCCAAGGTTTCGGATAGCTCTTTCATAGCTACTCCTAACCTTGCTGTCTCTTCGAGTGATGTCCAAGGGACTTCTCTTGACAAAGGTGTTTCTCACATTTTTGGGACTCATGTTCCTAATCCGATTTTCCATTGCACCTTTTGCAAGAAGGATGGACATTCATTCGATTTTTGTTTCCGCCGTGTCAAACACGAGCGACGTATTCGAGCTAAGGTTTTTGGATGCCACGTAGCCTTTCCCATGGCACGTGTGCTCCTAGTGTTAGCACCAAGTTAGTTGTTGATTGTTAACACAGAATTTTCGCACTATGACAAGTGGGCCAGCACGGCGCAGGTTCGGGAGAAATCACCACCTGAGGGATTCGGTAGATAGCAAGCACGGTCGGCTAATCCAATTGATTCGGTAAGGCTGTGGAGGCGACTGGTCAAACGGGGGGTGGATTCGGCAACACGGCGCTGCGGTCGGCTACCTCAGGCTAAGTCGGTTTGCGACAAATACGGCATATCAAAAGATTCGGCAACAGAAGATCTCGTCATTGTTAGCACGTGCCGATTATTAAGGGAGGCTTAGAATAAAAGGCATCGTGTTTTAGATAAGTTTCCTGTTTTGTTGTTGTAATCGTGTCCTCCTAGGACTCGTAGAACACCAGGGTATAAATATAAACCCTGAGACTATTGTAAAGACGTTCACAATCAATACAACCAACCCGGCCCCGTGCCGTCTTCGAGTCCAAGTCGTGTCGTCGTGTTCTTCGAGAGGGGCCATCGATCCGTCGACCTCCGTATGTTCCGGCAACCTTGTTATCATGTCTAGTATCGTGCAGCGGATTTAGATATGGTGCAAGTAGTCTCGTACGTTAGTAAGCTTAGTATCGTGCGGCGGATTCAAGCTTATGACGGGAAGTTTTTGCTTATGCCTTGTATCGTGCGGCGGATTGAGTCATGAGTAAAAATAGTTATCGGCTCTGTTAGATTTGGCAAATCTGATAGATTCATTAGTTACCTTGTGTTATATGTTTTGTTATGTTTTTTTCATCATAACACTTTTGCCCAATCTAGATACCGTTTGGTTCGGCTTTATCTTTTATAGATCTGCTCTGTTCTTTCACGTTTATTATTGAAAAGTCTTTTATGCAGTTGATCTATTGTTCGTAATAGCCGATCGGATCGTATCTGGGTTGTCACATGGTGAGGGTTCATGCACGTTGAGTATACTTGACCTATGATAGAGCCAGGTGTCGTGCGGCAGGCGCAGGCTTTAGATTAGTTTAGTCATGCTTAGGTATGTTCAATCCCCATGGACCCCAACTCGGTTGTACAATCGAGATTGGTTAAGTTTTAACTTATATAATACGTCACGCAAGTACGATTCTCATGCAAACGTGTTCGGCAATCTGTTATTCACGTAACTCTGTTCATATTGCCGAATAATCTTTAAACCTGTTGGCAGATAGCTTTCATAGCTATATGTCGTTGTAAGTGGCTTCAGGGCCGTATATTTTGGAACTGCCTGGTCATACCCGGCACGTTCCAGCTTTGAATTTAACAGTTTCTTTCCCTTGTTAGTTACAGGGCAAACTAACTGGCACGCACCGGACTTCTGAGCACCCGGGCCACGTTTGAAGCCAGCTTCTCCGGCTTGCGGTGTGATTGGCACAGTGCGTCACTTTTGGTGCCAACACACTTTTTGGCACGCCCGGTGGGACACTCTTTTTCCTGCAGCCATGTGGAAGTCACTGAAGCCAAGGCCAGCAACAAGGCGGGGCTCGTGCAGGTGCAGCTCGCTGAACTACCCGACGAGTACAAGAGCAGGTGGATGATGCTTGTGCTGAATTCCAGGCCAAGTGCCTAGAAGCCTTCTCCAAGAACAAGAGCGGAAAGGTTCGTCGTCTGCACGATCTGCCGAAGCCCGTCCAGCTCAACCCGAATGATCCGGGGAGGCGGAGGCAGTGCTGAAAATGTCTCACATAATCAACGAAGCTGTCTCTGGTGCCATCGGTCGCATGCATGGGGCGTTCCTCAACACTTTCCGCACCATCATGATCGCCCAATTTGGCCCCAAGGCCGATGAACTCATGAAGGCGGAGTATGGCCCTATAGCCGGACCACATCTTTCAACCTGCGGACCACCTCAAGGGGGCAGGAGCTGCTGGTGAGGAGACCCCGCCTAAGGCTCAATCAAGCGGGATGACCATTCAGGAGAAGCACACGCCAGAGGGCCAGTTGCCGACCATTGGTCAGCTCACGTTCGGCACTAAGGGTCAGCCGCCAGAGTCAACACGCAAGATCTCCCCGCAAACCTATAGGCTCATAAAGGACTACTACGGAAACGGGTACCATGAGATGCTTGAGCCTCACAAATATGAGGGCGCCCCACATCCAGGATATGGGAAGCTGACGGCCCGAAAAAACCGCCGACTCTAATGTCGATGTCATGCTAGAGAGGATGGCGGATATGATGCAGCGCACTTTCGGCCTGAAGCCTAAGGGCACTTATGCTTACAGGTCTCCGTTCCCCGAATGGTTCCACCGTGTGGCTCTACTCCCAGAGTCAAAGTGTCGACGGACCTGTCCAAGTTCTCCAGCTTAGACGACACCAGCACGGTGGAGCACGTCAGTCGTTATCTGCTCCAGCTTGGGGAGGCCAATACCGAAGATGCCTTCAGGGTTCGGTACTTCCCGTCGTCACTCACTGGACCGGCATTCACATGGTTAACGTCACTACCGCCGGGCTCTATTCTCTCTGGGCAGACTTGGAACAAAAGTTCTATACACACTTCTACACGGGCACCAAGGAGAATAAAACTGTGGACATCATGTACGTACGCCAGAAGCAAATGAGACACCACAGGACTACCTGCGCAGGTTCAGGGAAGTCAAGAGCCAGTGCTTCGGCATGCACTTGCCGGACGATCAGCTTCCACCATTGGCCGTGGCAGGCATGCTCCCGAGCATTAGGGACAAGCTGTTCGGTCAAGAGTTTGAAGACTTGGGTCATCTCTCCCGCCGGCTGAATGAGATGACTATCCAAGCGCAAGGCTCCGGAGGGAAGGGTGTTTCCAGAAGGACAATGTCGCGGCGCAGATGTATCAGGCTTTCCTGGACGAAGCCGATGACTACACCGACGCTGAAGATGAGGTGGCCGCTGCAGAGCTCAACTGGGACAAGGAGCCGACTCAAGCCAACAAGCAATGGCTGCACCAGCAGAAGGGGGCATACGACTTCGACGTCACCAAAGCCGACAAGCTCTTCGAGTTCCTGGTTGCGAAGGAAGAATCAGGCTACCCCCGGATCACCCGATGCTGCGTCCTGGAGGGGTCAAGGACAAGAAGTACTGCGGTTTTCATAACACTAACACTCATTCTATTAATGATTGCCGTGTGTTCAGGACGAGGATCCAGAAAGCCATCCAGGACGGCCACATCAAGTTCAATGGCAAGATGAAGATCGATGCTAACCCTTCGCCCAGAACGCCGTGTTCTTTCAGTGAGCATGGTAGCTCCAGAGGACCCCAGGGGTAAGGGCAAGGTCAAAGTCCTCACGTCCAACAAAGCACGCGAGTCTGGCACGGTGGACCCCGATCGGCAAATCACCAGCGATGAATTCCAGCAGCGCGCCCGGACCACGAATAGTCGATATGGGCACGGGGAGACATCTTCCAGGTGCAGGCCTACCCACAGGGATCTCCTCAACAAGTGGCGCCGGCAAGATGAGAAAGAACGGAAGCGTCTCCAACGCGAAGAACAGGAACTCGCAGAGGAGTATCAGCGCGAAGACGGTCACACGGAGGAGTACCGGTACCGTCTGGAAGAGAGGGCCTACCACAGAGAGCAGGCCTACCACAGAGAGCAGGAACGCCGCAAGAGCAGGAGCAGGCTCACTGGGGTTGCTCGTTCTTCCGCCACTGCTGGAATGAAGGCTTGAGGTTGCCTGCCGTCAACGACTGCCCTGAGTGCAGCGATCAGTACACAGGGGGTATAGGCAGGATCGCGTCAACCGCCGTCCCATCCATGAAAGATTGGGAGCACGCATCTCGATGGACGATCGGTGCCTAAAAACAGAAAACCCGGGTCGGCAAGCCAAAAGATATGCCGATCGAGAGTGGGTGCACCACCAGGACGACGGCGAGGAGGCACAGCCTCGCCCATATTGGTGGCAAAAGGGGCAGTGGTGCCCACCAGGGCTCAGAAAAAGCTAGAAAAGGAGAGTGCAGCGCCTCCGGAATAGGGAGTTGGAAGAAGCAGCTGCCAATGGGAAGAAGCAAGAGTGGCGCCCGAAGGAAAAAACCAGATGACGCCGACAAGGGCGCTGACGTGGCCAAGACTTTCTTCCTTCCCCTGGAGTTCATGGCTCTGCCGGCCGGGGGGCACAGGACGAGGTGTATTCGGATTCTGACGAGGCCGAGCACGACGAGCTCGCGGCACAGCTCGTGTTGTCTCAGAAGGCAGCATTTGACAACCAGCCAAGCATCGGCATTTAAAGCCGTTGTATGTCAAGGGGTACGTCAACGGAAAGCCGCTGACCAAGATGTTTGTCGATGGCGGTGCAGCGATCAACATCATGCCTTACGCCACCTTCAGAAAGCTGGGCATGAACGATGAAGATCTGCTCAAAACGGACATGATACTCCGTGACTTTGCCGGCAATCCCTCTGACACTCGGGGTGCCGTGCACGTGGAACTGATGATTGGATCCAAGACGCTCATCACGACCTTCTTTGTCATTGACGGCAAGGGGGCATACAACCTGCTTTTGGGCAGGGATTGGATCCATGCCAACTGCTGCATACCTTCGACCATGCCACCAAATACTCATTCAGTGGGTCGGAGATGACATCGAGATTGTCCAAGCTGGCGACTCGGTGAGTGGGCTACCATTGAGCCTACTTACTGGGAATTTGACGGAGTAGATTGCTTCTCCGATCGTGTGTGGGGAGAAGGTCCTGTCAATGTCTACGGAGGGATCAATCAGCCGATCCAAGCAATCGGCTCTCAAAGCTTCTTTTAGATGGACAATCCAACCGACAACAGCGAGGGCAAACTGGGACGTGGTTTCACGTCGGCCGACAAGTTAGAGGAGGTGGATGTTGGTGACGCGAGTAAGAAGAGGCCGATGTTGTAAGTTCCAGTTTAGACCCTGATTTCAGAGTGCAACTACTAGATCTTCTAAAAGAGTTCAAGATTGTTTCGCTTGGGACTACACAGAAATGCCCGGATTGGATCGGTCCATCGTTGAGCATAAATTGCCGATCAAACCCGGGTACCGCCCATATAAACAACCTCCATGTAGGATCTACAAGGAGGAGGTGTTGGCCGACGTGAAAAAGGAAGTGGAAAGATTACTAGAGGCTAATTTCATTCGGCCATGTCGATATGCGGACTGGATCTCCAATATTGTCCCGGTGTACAAGAAGAACGGGAAGATGAGAATCTGCATCGACTCAGGAACCTTAACAAAGCCACTCCTATGGACGGTTATCCAATGCCAGTGGCCGACTTGCTAGTAGATGCTTCGACCGGTTTTGAAATTATAAGTTTTATGGATGGCAATGCGGGTTACAACCAGATCTTCATGGCTGCAGAGGACGTGGCAAAGACCGCCTTCAGGTGCCCTGGCCATATAGGTTTGTTTGAATGGATTGTCATGACCTTTGGTTTGAAAAATGCCGGTGCTACTTACCAGCGGCCATGAATTACATATTCCATGAGTTGATCGGCAAAGTCGTAGAAATCTACATTGATGACGTGGTGGTCAAGTCAGGAAGCAAAGAAAGACACTTAGCCGATTTAAGGAAGACCCTGGAGTGCACAAGGAAACACGGTTTAAAGATGAATCCAACCAAGTGTGCATTTGGGGTGTCGGCCGGGGAGTTCTGGGATTCTTAGTCCACAAAGGAGGCATCGAGGTAGGCAAAAGAGCATGGAAGCAATTGATAGGTAGTGCCGCCGACCAATCTCAAAGAACTGCAATCACTGCTCGGCAAGGTCAATTTGTCAGAAGGTTTATATCCAACTTGTCCGAGCGAGTGCTACCATTCTCTCACTATTGAAGCTCAAGAAGAATCAGGAGTTCGTGTGGGGTGACGTGCAACAAAAGGCTTTCGATGAGATCAAGGAATACATGATGGCACCACCAGTATTGGTTCCTCCACAATCGACAGGCCTTTCAAGTTGTACGTGGCGGCCGACAACCTAACAATAGGGTCGGCCCTCATGCAAGAATTCGAAGGAAAAGAGAGAGTCATAGCCTATCTTAGCCGAAAGTATGGACCCCGAAACGAGGTATTCGGCTACGGAAAAGTTGTGGTTGTGCGTTTTCTATTCCTGTACCAAGTTTCGGCACTATCTATTGAATGCCGAATGCGTGGTAGTATCAGAGTTTGATGTAATCAAGCACATGTTATCAATGCCGATTTAAGTGGAAGGATCGGTAAATGGGTTTTAGCCCTTTCTGAATTTGATTTGCGTTTTGAATCGGCAAAGGCTGTTAAAGGCCAGATTATGGCTGATTTCGTCACTCCACCATCGTGATTCTAACGCTAACATAGTAACCATTGCCCCTGGGCATTGTTGTTTTTGATGGATCGTCGTTGTAGCAAAGGTGGTGGAGTCGGGATCATGTTGATTTCTCCAAAGGGGGCACCTTTCAAATACTCTATACCGATCGAGTACCGGTGACTAATAATCAAGCGGAGTATGAGGCACTGCTTCGAGGATTGCGGTTGCTTGGGACGTCAAGGCAGATGCCGTGGAGATCTTCGGTGACTCGGAGTTGGTGATCAGGCAGCTGACAGGTGAGTACGAGTGCAAGAAACGACACGCTGCAGGAATATCTCGAGGTTGCCAAGAACTCCTTAACAGTTTCGATCAGCAACCTTGCAACATATCCTAGGGGCAAAACGAAGAAGCAAACCAGTTGGCTCAGGCAGCATCCGGGTTATAGGGAGAATCAAAACATTTTTGCACTTGAGGAAGAGCAAACAACCCCAGAAGATGATCAAGCAGTCCCAGTGATAATCAGGCAATTGAAAACTGGAGAGGAAGAGACAACATTGCCGATTACCTCAGGGACCCATCCAGAAAAGTCTCCCGAAAACTCAGGTACAAGGCTCTTAAGTTCACGCTCTGGACAACAATTGTACTACAAATCCATAGATGGGGTTTTGCTTAAGTGCCTGAACCAAGACGGGGCTAGGAAATGATGTATGAGGTGCACGAAGACGTATGTGGTGCACACCAGTCGGCTCACCGTATGAGATGGTTAATCAGGAGGACTGGATATTTTGGCCGACTATGCTCGAAGATTGCTTCGAATATTACAGAGGTTGTCAGGCATTGCCAGCGATTCGGCAAGGCAAAGGGCCCCACTCGGCCATGAATCCGATCGTTAAGCCTTGGCCTTTCAGAGGTGGGGTATTGATTTGATCGGCAAGATCCACCCTCCATCTAGCAAGGGAATAAGTTTGTTCTGTTAGCCATGGATTATTTCACTAGTGGGTTGAAGCCATCCATTGAAGAAGGTGACATCAAGAGAAACATGGTGTCCTTCGTCGGGGAGCACATCATTTACGATCGGCATCCCTCAGTCAATCACTACCGTCAGGGAACTCAGTTCACTTCCTCGGAGATTTGTGACTTTGCCGAAGGGATGGGGATTAAGCTATACAATTCCTCCCTTATTATGCACAGGCCAATGGGCAGGCAGAGGCTTCTAACAAATCATGATAAGATCATTCAAAAGAAGATCGAAGCGAAACCTAAAAGTGGCACTTTGTACTCAACGAAGCTTTGTGGGCTTACCGAATGGCTTGTCATGGGTCGAATCAGACGTCACCATACGAGTTGGTCTATGGGCATCACGCAGTGCTACCAAGGGAATTGCCAATCGGGGTCAAGACGAGTTACATTGGCAGAACGATCTAGCCAAAGAGAATTATAAAGATTTGATGATGGATGAGCTAGGAAGATTTGCATTTGATTCGTCTCAAGCCTTGGAAAATATTGAAAAGAACAAGATACGCGTTGCCAAGTACTACAATTCGAAAGTGAAAGAAAAAGGATTCGAAGAAGGAGACTTGGTTTGGAAAATTGTCTTGCCGATCGGTACCAAAGATAAGGCATTCGGCAAATGGTCCCCTAACTGGGAAGGGCCTTTTCGAGTTCTGAGACGTGCTCCGAGTAATGCGTACATTCTGAAAACCCTCCAAGGAGAGAGTTTGCTAGGGCAATTAATGGACGTTATCTAAGAGATTTCATCCTAGCGTGGAGGTCGGTGCATAACGGATCAAGGACTAGCGGGCACCGACGGCCGATACAAGGTTGTGTCGCCCTTAGCACAAAAAATGGCCGATAGGTTCTATCGCCCTTAGAGCAAAAACAGCCGACACAGCATGTGTCGCCTTTAGCGCGAAAAACGCTAGAACAGAACCAAATGCACGCGGTGCTGTGCAATCGGTTCAATGAAGAGATCGAACACTAGACAAGCACACAAAGGGAAAACAGATTGTACGCGTGAACATGGCAAAGTAGAGCATTGTTCATAAGTTGGGGCGGTACGAAAGTGCAGATCAGTTACCAAGCACCTTGTTGATGACCGTCTGCGGATTGGTGACTGCGGTGAGGGCGTGAGCGTGATCCTCGTAGGAGTCCAGAAAATCGTTGATCTGTTCGACGTCTTTCGGACATGCCCCGCCGGGGAAGCCAACCGGCGTCACGGAGAAGTCCTCCTCCGTGCGGACCGTCAGCGCCGACAGCCCCAGCGCCACGCCATGGTGCACACCCTGCAGGGCGACCTGCTCGATGCGGCCGTGCACGTTGGCCAGGCACGCATCGGCGGTGACGCCCTGGGCGTTCACCCGGTCTGCGACGGCGTTCGCCGCCATCTTCAGGCGCTCCAGTTCTTCAGACAGCGCTGTGAGCGACAGGAGCGAAAATGGAATGGATCGGTTAAAAGATCAACAAGAACGACCGAAAGCAGATCCAGGATTGGGCGTTCATACCCGTGATTGCGTCGCAGAACTGCCGGCGCTGGTCCTCCCATTCCAGCTGGTCAATCCCGTACTGCTTCGAGACGGCGGCCAGCTCTTCCCGGGACTCGTCCCGCAGCGCCATGAAGTTCAAGGCGTCGTTGTGGTCGTAGAGGCCGTCGTCGGAGTCCCGGTCCGGGCTCGCCTCCCAAGGATGGGAGTGGTAGGAGAGGCTGTCGGAGGAGCTCGACGAGCCCGATGGTGGAGCCTCTGGCCTCCCCGGCGCTGGAGAAGGCCGGGCATGCCCGCCGGCGGAAGAGATAACGGGACCCTGTCGGCGAGCAGTAACAGCGTGTGAACGAGGTTTTCAAGAATTGCCACAAAGGACGTAAGCGAGGAGTCCTACCCGCGCTGACGGAGGCGCCGAGCGCGGCTCCCTTCGCCTCCTCAGTCGCCGGGCGCTTGCCGCGGTCATCATGGCTCGCCATTGCACTCGGAAAGTTAGGGTTTTCTGGGGCGGAGTAAGCAAGGAAGCCGAGGCGGCGAGAGTACTAGAGGAGCGAATGCAAGATGGGGAGAAGGCAGGCCTCCAGGGGCGATTTTATAATCGGAACAGTGATCGTGGCGAGTGTCCCGGGGTAGCACGCCGAATATCAACCGGCGGATTGGGGTTTTCCTGCTTCCCGAGATGGGCCTCTGCAGTAATGGGTTGTGCAAACCGTCTGGATGCACTCACGTGTTCGGCGGAGATTAGAACGCCTGGCTTCGGCAAAATTGCCGATTTAGGTGTTCGGGACAAAACACTGGCCAAATTGCCGAACAGTTTACATGGTTAATCACGATGTCGTTGGAACGGTAACCGATTGGATGCAAAATAGATATATTACAAGAAGATGTTTGAGTCATTCTGACGCAGGATTGCTGAAATTAAAAGTTCATTACACAGTCATCTCAGTTGTTCAAGAACAGTTTATAGCCACCAGGGTATCGGCTTTGACCTGATTAGCATGCTCCAGTGCCTTTTTGTCCTCCTCTTCGGTGCCTTGTGCCTGTGAAAGCCTCGTGCTAAGTTTGATATCCTCATCAAGCGCCGATGACAGCCTCGAAGATGTTGTTTCAATGATATTCGGTAAACCCGATAGCCGAGAGGTGCATGACTGAATATCAGAGTTGACCTGGGCTAGTTGGGCTTCTAGTTCAGATCTCTTTTCTTGCATCTTTCAACTGAGCCTCCAGTGTCTCCTGAGAGTTCTTGGCCTTTTGGAACTGAGTGTACAGATCATTGACTTCCTGGGTGCACTTGGACTTAGCAGTCTGAAGATCAGTGCTTCTGATTGCTCGTTTCACCTTGGCAAAAAAGTCATCCAATGTAGACACGGTTTCCAGATGGAGTCTCAGATTTTCTGGAATGTCCTCAGCAATGGGCTCGAGGAATTTTTAACTTCATCGGCGTCTCTGACTAAGGACAAGATGTCTTGACTCAGAAAGTTTGTTATGTTGCTCAGGACATCTTGGACGAGTGCCGATGGTCTTTTGGCCACTGTTCTTTTGGCAGGAACTCGTTGACATCAAATGCATACTCGGAGGCTGAACCGATGAAAGTCTGTGTTGATTTGGACAGGTTAGCCGACCAAGGTAAAGTATGAAGAATGGGGAGTTAATTCTTGCCTGATGAGTCGGCTGATTACAGAGGTTTGGTCTGGTTGAGAGCCGGATGGACCAGCAGAGTCTGGAGTTGAGCCGAAGGTCTCATCAATCGCGGTATCTGTGAAATCGCTGGTCAGCCAAGAGAGGCAAGAATCTGCTGGTTGAAGGGATAATTAAAGGACCTACCAATGCTGATATCATCCGGATTCTGGGTGCCCATTTCCTCGCATCTGCATGCTCATCACTTTCCAAGGTAATAAGGATTGGGGGCACCATCATTTGAGCGTTTTCTTGTTCAGGGGAAGAAGCCTGTAATGGTATACAAGCCAGTCAAGAATAAGTTGATAATGATGGAAGAACTAGAACATCTTACCTTTGGAGGAGGTGTGTTTTGTTTGGTCTTGGTTCGCCTGGAGCTGGAAGTGCCCTTAGTGGCCTTTCTTTTCTCTCCTTTAGCTAAGAGGGTGGTTAATGAGACTGCTTGGGATTTCATAAGCTGAGTCAATGAAGGAGCATTGTGTCCTAGGACAGTGATTGGCCCTGCTTGATGATATTGGATAGGCCTGATGTCAGAATTGGGTATGAAGTCCTGTGGAAGTTTTGAAAAGTTAGAAATCTCAAGGATCAAATACTAAAGCAATAGTGGTTGTTATTGTACCTCGCTGTCAGAGCTGAAGTCTGCTTGAAGTTCCAGGCACATGGGATGGACTGGGCTTTGAAGATATGATCATGCCATTCTTGCCACCAGGACTCAAAAAGAGGGAGCAGACTGGATCAAATGAAATGGTACTGGTTTGTAGTCTGGCAGATCTTGCCCCAGGCTGAATACTCGATGGGCCTGCATCCCTATTGTAATACGCTCTTTGGACTGAATCTGCTCCTGGGCTTGATGATGGTGGAAAAGATGAGTTTGGAGGGAGCTGTCCACAACCTAATTGCCTAGCTGCTATGTTAGGATAATAGAATTCATAAGTGTGCTTCACTTGTCTTCCTCTGTTGAATTCGGCTGGTAGGATGCAGGGTTTGATAAATGAGTTGAAAACTCCTGTGGCCATTTCATCTATGCAGCCATCATCAAAGCTAAATTTGATAGGGAAAGTGAGGTTGTCATTCTCCCTGTAGGGTAACCAGAGCACCTGATTAAAGCCCTTGAAGAATAATTTGAAGAGATTGCCAATACTCTTGTTTATGGTTATAGCAGTGGCTGCTTCCCCATAAGTTTGGCAAGCTTTCTCTATAGCCTCTTCATCCTCAGCGAAGTTGCTGGAGGGAAAGCTGAGGTTGTCCAATGGCACGGCAATGATTTGGTGCATGTATAGCTAAAACCACATTTGAACAAACCACCAGGGGCCATTGACACAATCAATTGGTGGCAGTCCATCTGTGCTATCATGAGTGGCATGATACATTTGAGTGGAGATCTGATGCATCATGTGGTATATGGATCCCAGGAAGAGCCTGCCTAGAGGGAGTTGCTTTCCTTTGGATAATTTATCAGCCAGTGCGATGTAGTTGAGGGTTGGCTCGTTGGATCTCCCACAAAAGATAAATCTGCATAGCCACATGTTTAGAAAAGCCCTGTGCTCTGTTTCTGCTACTGGGCTAACATCTTGTTTGTGGATCTCTACATACTTCATCCATCTAACACTGACATCAATGGATCTCTGAGGACTTTCTCTAGCAGTTCGTCAGCGTTCATGATCGAGGTAATGTTCAGGCCACTCATCATGAAGACATCGGCTAGTGTGATTGTCATTATGCCATGGCCGAACACGAAAGCATTGAGGGCATCTGACCAAAAATGAGAAGCTGCTATGAGCAATGACTCATTTTTGGCATGTCGGCCAGGGACAGTTCCAGAGCATGATGGATGTCTTGGGTTTCCCAGTGAGGCCCAAATCTCGCCTGAGTTCTTCTGTACCAATTCCTCCAGCCGGTGACCGCGGGCAGGGGCCAGTTCTTGAAGGTATACCGCCACCTTCGGTGAAATGACTCCATGCTTGAAAGGGGTTCTGTTGGTCTCCATACCGATGATATTGGTTGGATTGGAGTTTCCCATCGGTCCCAAGAAGTAGGAGTTGGGATCCGCATCGCAAGGAATCAGAATTTCATCCCTAAGGGCCTGAAAGGAGAAGGTGTGCGGAGGAAGCTAAATGAGCCGAATGCCGATATAAATTGACCGAATGCATTGAAAGGAAAAGTGAAATTTACCTCTGGGATCTCGTCGTGGGTCGCCATTGCGAAACTCGGGTGGAGTTTGAAGCTGTTGATGATTTGGAGAAGATGCAGAGTTTGAAGCAGTGCTGACCTAGAATGCGCGGCGGACTTGTGGTCAATTCAGAACAAATGCCTTTGTGCAGAAATTGAGGGGGCATGTGTTAACATAGAATTTTCGCACTATGACAAGTGGGCCAGCACGGCGCAGGTTCGGGAGAAATCACCACCTGAGGGATTCGGTAGATAGCAAGCACGGTCGGCTAATCCAATCGATTCGGTAAGGCTGTGGAGGCGACGGTCAAACGGGGGGTGGATTCGGCAATACGGCGCTGCGGTCGGCTACTCAGGCTAAGTCGGTTTGCGACAAATACGACATATCAGAAGATTCGGCAACAGAAGATCTCGTCATTGTTAGCACGTGCCGATTATTAAGGGAGGCTTAGAATAAAAGGCATCGTGTTTTAGATAAGTTTCCTGTTTTGTTGTTGTAATCGTGTCCTCCTAGGACTCGTAGAACACCAGGGTATAATATAAACCCTGAGACTATTGTAAAGACGTTCACAATCAATACAACCACCCGGCCCCGTGCCGTCATCGAGTCCAAGTCGTGTCGTCGTGTTCTTCGAGAGGGGCCATCGATCCGTCGACCTCCGTAAGTTCCGGCAACCTTGTTATCATGTCTAGTATCGTGCGGCGGATTTAGTGTGACACCCTGAAAAATCGCTTTTGAGAAAATAGAATTTAATATGAATTCATTTATTGTTTTCATGAAACATAGAGCTTAAATAATAATTTTTGTGAATTAATAAAGTTAGTTGGGGCGTAAAAAATTTTGTTGCATTCATGCTGGGGCATAATATTTTGCTTGAGTGTAGGAATAGTGTTGAGTGGTTCAAATTCAAATTTGATTTGAATTTGGACAAGTTTTCAAAAGGTAAATAAAAGAAAGGCTTTTTCTTTTTCTATCCACCCCTCCCTCACTCTTTTGGGCCAGCCAGGCAAGCGGCCCAGCCCGCGTCGCCTTCTTCCCTCCTCTTCCCCCCTCCCGCCTCCCCCCTCGGGCCTTGGCCTGCTCGGCCCTCTCGCCGCGCGCTCGCCTCTCGCGCCGCCCCCAGCGCCCCGACCCTCTCGCCCCGCGCAGCACGCAAGCGCCGCTGCACCCCGCCTTCGCCACTGACCAGCCGGGCCCACGCGTCAGCGCGCGTCCGCCCGCCTGTCGCTTGGCCCCACCTGTCAGCCCCACGCCCCTTCCCCTACCTCGCGACGGCCGAGCTCACCCGCCGCCGCCGCACCCCCCCCTCTCCCGTAACCGCCCGGGAGTGGCATTCAAGGCCACTCCGGCTTCCATGAAGCCCCGTGGACTCCTCCGACTCCTCGCCGTCCACCCGAGCCCTATAAAGCCTCGGGCGTGGCCCCTCGCCCTCTCCCTCGCCACCCCGCTCTCCCCACCCTCTCTGCCGCCGACCGAGTCCCGCCGACCGCCCTAGCACCTCCCCGAACCGCCGAAGGTGACGCCGCGACCGCCCTGTGGCTTTGGTGCCCTTCTTTTTGGTGTTTGCACAACCAGAGCTCACCCCCGAGCCTTTTTCCCTTTCGCAGGTCTCCCCGCCGCCGTTCGTCGCCTCGGTGAGCTCCCTCGCCGTGGCCGAGCTCGCTGCGAGTTCGCCGTCCTCCCGAGCCCGTGTAAGCCGCGTGGTTAACTGAGCCCGGGAGCACCTTCCAAGCGACCTCCCGAGCCCTCCCAAGGCGCGCCGCCGCTCGCCGGGTCCCCGCCGCCGCTCGCACTCGCCCGCATCCACCCTCGCCCGTCCGATCCGCGCTGAGCGGTCAGGATTAGAGCACCGCCCCGAAGGGGTATGCACGGTCGCATGGACCGGTGGACCAACAGCCCCGCGCGCGTCCACCGCCAGCTGGTGGACCCTCCCAATCCCATCGCGCCGCGTGGCGTCGTGTCGGCGCCAGCGCGGCAGCCGCAGCCGCTTTTTGCGAAAAAGCCCCCGAGCTTTCTGTTAATCAACCCGCAGTCCTGTCCAATTCAGATACTTTCTTTTCAGTCCTGTTTTCTTTCGGTTTAGCCCTGCAGTTTCCGTATGTAGAACCCGCCGTCCATACCGCATAGAAAATCAGGTTTTATTTGTTTTAATTCAAAATCAAGTTCGGTTTATTTACAGAAATGCCATTTGCAACCCTGTTTTCAACATAGCTTTTGATTTAAAACTCCGATTAGAGTGATTCTTGCGCTCACATGTTCGTAGAAATGCGTAGAATGTTTAGAAGCTTTTTATCTTATTTAGTACTGATTGATGTACTGTTCTAATAAATATATATTTTGTTTTGCATGTAATGACTGTTTGGATGCTATGATTGGTGATTCTATATCGAGTCCAGACGTGACGTGTTTGAGGAGCAGGCTTGCAGGAGCAGTACCAGGACCAAGCGTGTGACCAAGGCAAGTACAACCCATGGTTTCCTTGTTACCTATTTAATGCAAGACCTAGTAAATCATTATGCGTGTCTAATATGATGAACCATAGGATCATACTAGTTTCCTGAATGTATACCTTGAACCTATGGGAGGGTTTTGCACAATATGATTAGAAATGCTAAGCGCTATATAAATGCTAATTGTTTAATACTGATTAATGACTATGGAACAAATGTTAAAGAGGCTTTTTAACCACGTTTAGGGCACTGGAGCCTGGTGTTGCTCAGTGACCCACCCCAGGGACTATCTTTTAAAGCGAACCACCCGGAAGATCCCGTGCAACCTTGGGTATTATATGGCTCTGATCTTAGTTGTGTAACTAGACTTTCTCTAGCTTGTAGTAGTTACCGAAAGGCGCTAGAGGGGGGAACCGGGTTAAAGAATGGCTTCCTTGCCTGTCAAGATGTGTACTAGTCAGCTGTCAGTGTGCCATCTTGAAGGGGACCTCCATTCGCCTCGAGCGCCGATACCTTGCGGCTACTACTTGTTAGGGTAGCTAGTGAAAGACTACGTATGAAACCCTGCCGTACTTCCTTAGAGGAGGTAATGTGGGATTGGCTCTCCGCGGCATATGGGAATCACGGCCTAAAGGTGAAAGTGTACAACCTCTGCAGAGTGTAAACCTGATATATCAGCCGTGCTCACGGATACGAGCGGCTCGGATCCTTTATAAGTGGTTCATGGTGGGGTATGTTTGTGGTTTTGTGGCTTACCCCCTTGTTAACATAAAAATGATCATACCATGTGGTGGGACAACAGGGATCACATACTTAGTAATGAAAGGATAGTATTAAAATATGTTTAAGATAAAATGCTAATCGCAGTCAACCAGGTCAACTTTTTGAGCCTTGCATCCCCCGTAGTTGTACTTGCTGAGCATGGTGAGCTGACGCTTGTCGTTGGTTCACATAAAAATCCCGGATGGGTACCAGATGAAGGAGAGTACGAGGAGTATCCAGAAGATGTGCCAGACTTTTGAGGATGGCGTACCCCAGTCGGTGTCCCTGTGGAGTAAAGTCTACGTCTACGCTACCGTTGTAATAATGGGCCGTTGGCCGATGTGAAGAACAATCTCGTGTGATGTAATAAGTTATTAAACGTTGTTCGTGCTGTAATGATATACATTTTGTGGTATATGTGGATTTGGGACCCCCTGGGCCCACATATGCTTTACCTCGGTTTTATTCGTAAATCCGGGTGTTACAAATTGGTATCAAAGCCGAACTGACTGTAGGACGCTACCCTAGATAGACTGGACACCCCTTTTTCCTAGGAGTAATTCCAAAAATTTATTGCTTTTTGTAATTTATAAAATTTCCAGTACTCCTCTGTCTTTCATAAAACTTTTTACCGTACCTGACTCTTATTTAAAATTTGTAGATGGCACGGACCAAGCAGACCGCTCGCAAGAGCACCGGAGGACGTGCACCGACCCGCGCCGAGTACCTCCGTCTGTTCCGTCAGCAGAGGCAGGAGGCCGAGGAGGAGCCCGAGGAGCAGCAGCAGGCTGCAGGTGGAGACCCCAGCGACGACTCCGGAGACTCGTCCGACGACCACTCCTCCGACGACTCTTCCGACGACCACTCCAGCTCCGACTCCAGCGACTCGCACGACGACAGCGACGACAGTGGTTCGAGGACTCCCGAGTACCACGTCCAGGACGAGGATCCCACCTGGATCCGGAAGACCCGCACCACCGAGGAGGGCGACGACTTCTACCACCCCAAGCTCCTGAAGCTCGTCGACCTGCACTACGGGCCTCGTCGTACCACGGTGGAGTACCGCAGCCGGTCGTACACCCACCCAGAGCACACCGGCTACTGGGTCACGAAGGCGTTCGTGAAGACTTGGGACGAGGAGGACAAGACTTGGGTTGTTCGTGACGTCATCTGCGCTCTGAGCCCGACCCTCGCCCGTGAGTTCGGCGTGGAGGATGCAGCTAGGCAGGCTTGCCTTGTCTTCCGCGACAGGTTGTTTCCGACCATCCAGCAGGATGACGACCGCTACTTCCCTCGACGCCGTACCTTGGACGACGGCTGTGATGTTGCACGGGTGCAGCAGCACGAGAGTGCTAGGTTGATTGCGACAGTACCCTTGGTGGTCGCTCTCAACACAGCCCTGGATCGTGCTATGATGGATCAGAGGACTCTATGGATTGAGACGGAGAGGTTGCAGCGTCGGATCGACTCCCTCGAGCGCCAGGTGCGACGTGGAGTCCAGCCGCAGGACACCCTGCCAGTCACCACAGCGAGGGACCCTGCTATCGTCGTTCAGCGCAAGAGGCACCATCCGAGTTGCACCTGCACCCGCACGAGCTACGACCCATAGGAGCCTCATCCTAGATCAGGCCAGATCGACAGTTACGCGAGTTTGAGTCAGTGTTGAGTCAGTGTCTTTTGTCGAGTCTTGGATGAACCTTGAGTTTAATAACGTGTTTTAATGCTTGTGTTGATGATCATGTAATGATTTGGATCTTTGCATGATTGAGATGAGTGTGGGGCATGTCCACACCATCTTAGTACTCTTAATGTGATAATAATAATATAATAACGTTGGGTTCTATATCATCTTTTCTTGGATCAGTTTTCTCGAGCAGTTTTCTTTTGTTATCTATATCTCTGTCAGTGCTTTATCATACAATACAAAAGAGCTTATGAGGCCTATACATATGTTACAGATGGTTGACACCAGGAGAACCCCTGGAGCAGGAAACCCACCACCACCACCTCCCAATGTGTCAATAGAACAACTCCTGGCTATGCAGACACAGCTCATGCAACAGATGACCAATGCCATCCAGAACAACCAGAATCATCCACCCCCACCTCCACCTCAAGTTAGAGATAAGCGAGGCGAGTTCATGAAGGGACATCCGCCTACCTTCGACCACTCCCCAGATCCACTTCAGGCGGATGACTGGCTCCGGGCAGTTGGACGCCAGTTGGAGATCGCGCAATGCAACGACCGCGAGAAGGTCTTGTATGCATCGGGGCAACTCCAAGGAGCAGCTCTTGATTGGTGGGAGACCTACCAACAAGCGCACCCCAACCCCAACCAGATCACGTGGCAAGAGTTTCGCGACAGTTTCCGCACGCATCATGTGCCGGCGGGAACAGTACGTTTGAAGAGAAAGGAGTTCTTAGCTCTGAAGCAAGGAAGCATGTCTGTTAGCGAGTATAAGGACAAGTTTACACAGCTCTCCCGCTATGCACCTCGGGACATTGAAGAAGACCTTGATAAGCAGGAGCTTTTCATGGAAGGCTTGAATGATGGAATCCAGTATCAGCTACTCTCTCACCTTCGCCAACTTTCAGCAGATGGTTGATAAGGCGTTGGTAATTGAAGGAAAGAGGCGTGATATGGACGCCAAGAAGAGAAAGTTTCAGAACCAGCAGTCCGGAAGCAGCAGCCGTCCGCGTTTTTCTACGGGGTACGGCAACCAGCAGAGGCAGTATGGGCAATCGGGCAATGACCAGCGCAACCAGAACCAGCAGAGGACTCCTCAGCACTCAACAAAATCAGAGTCGTGCACAGACCCCTCGCCAGGGACAGACTGGTGGAACACCAGTGAAGAACTCACCCAACACACCGGCCACTCCAACAAACAACAAGTGTTTCGTCTGTGGTGACGTTGGGCATCTCTCCTACCATTGTCCTAAGAAGACGGGACAAGGATCCCAAAGCAACCAGAAGCTCAACACCCACACGCCAAGCCGTCCAGGTCAGCAGAACTATGCTCGTGGCAGGGTGAACCATGTGACAACAGAGTCAGCTCAGGGCGCCCCAGATGTTGTGATCGGTACGTTTCCAGTTAACTCCCACTCTGCTTTAGTTTTGTTCGATTCCGGAGCATCGCATTCTTTTATATCTGCACACTTTGTGAAGAGGCATACACTACTCATGCATACCATGGACAAGGCCATGCTTGTTAGTTCACCAGGTGGTGAAATGAGAGCAAGCTTGCGCTGCCCAAAAGTTAAGGTTAACATAAGGGGGGTAGACTTTTTATCCGATCTGATGGTGTTAAACACATATGGGATCGATGTCATTCTGGGTATGGATTGGTTGACAAAGCATGATGCAGTCATTCACTGTGCATCAAGAACCGTACAGCTGAAAACTTCAGAGGGAGAAGTAATAGAGTGCAAGGCAGTGTCACCAACTCTTGAAGTATGCCAAGTGAATCAGATTAAGGGATCAACGACTGATGATATTCCAATAGTCAGAGAATTCCCGGATGTTTTTCCCGACGATCTGCCAGGTATGCCACCTGAACGTGAAATTGAATTTATAATAGATCTTTTACCTGGCACTGCACCAATAGCAAAAAGACCTTATAGAATGGGTGTTAATGAGTTAGAAGAGCTAAAGAAACAAATAAGAGAGTTACAGGATAAGGGTTATGTTCGACCTAGTTCCTCACCTTGGGGAGCACCGGTGTTGTTCGTAGAGAAGAAAGATGGGACTCAAAGGATGTGCATAGATTACAGATCCTTGAATGAAGTGACCATAAAGAATAAGTATCCTTTGCCTCGGATTGATGACTTGTTTGATCAGTTGAGAGGAGCATGTGTTTTCTCTAAGATAGATCTTCGATCTGGATATCACCAGTTGAGAATTCGAGCGTCAGACATACCAAAGACTGCTTTCACCACCCGTTATGGTTTGTATGAGTTCACAGTGATGTCTTTTGGTTTGACCAATGCACCGGCTTACTTCATGTACCTAATGAACAATGTATTCATGGAATATCTGGACAAGTTCGTTGTGGGTTTTATAGATGACATTTTGGTGTATTCCAAGAATGAAGAGGAACACGAGGAACATCTGAGGCTAGTGTTGCAAAAGCTCAGGGAGAATGAGTTATATGCTAAGTTGAGCAAGTGTGAGTTTTGGTTAAAGGAAGTATCCTTTCTTGGGCATGTTATCTCTAATGGTGGAGTAGCAGTGGACCCGAAGAAAGTTCAAGATGTGTTGAGTTGGAATCCACCCAAGGATGTCAGTGAGATTCGTAGTTTTCTGGGTATGGCCGGATACTACCGAAGATTCATAGAAGGGTTTTCCAAGCTTGCCAAGCCAATGACCGCTTTGCTAGAGAAAAATGCTAAGTTTGTCTGGTCAGAAAAATGTCAAGAAAATTTCGAGAAGTTAAAGAAGAGGTTGACAACCGCACCAGTGTTAGTTCTGCCAGATCTCACCAGAAGTTTCTCGATATACTGTGATGCATCCAGGCAAGGTTTGGGATGTGTTCTTTTGCAAGATGGCAAGGTAGTGGCATATGCGTCACGGCAGCTAAGAAAGCATGAACTTAACTACCCGACTCATGATCTAGAACTGGCCGCAGTTGTGCATGCCTTGAAAATATGGAGACACTATCTGATAGGTCACAAGTGTGAGATTTACACTGATCATAAGAGCTTAAAGTATATCTTTACTCAGTCAGATCTGAATTTGAGGCAAAGAAGATGGTTGGAATTGATCAAGGATTATGATCTCGAAGTACACTATCATCCAGGAAAAGCAAATGTTGTGGCAGACGCTCTTAGTCGGAGAAGCTATGCGAATATGGTTAATGCATCTCAGTTTCCGGCAGAGTTAGCAGAGGAATTTGGGAAGTTGAACCTAGCAGTTGTTGCACACACCGTGGAGTTAGAAGTGGAACCTGTTCTTGAACAAGAAATTCGTAAAGGTCAGTTGAAGGATGAGGACATCATAGCCATTGCAGAACGCATAGTAGTTGGCAAATCACTTGGTTTCAGAATGGATGAACAAGGGACGGTGTGGCATGGTAAGAAAATCTGTGTGCCGGATATCAAGACGGTCAAGGATATGATTCTTAGTGAAGCTCATAACTCAGCATACTCAATTCATCCAGGCAGTACAAAGATGTACCTAGATCGAGAGAAAGAGAAAAGTATGGTGGTATGGTATGAAAAGGGAAATAGCTGAATATGTTGCAACTGTGATACGTGTCAAAGAGTTAAAGCAGAACATCAAAGACCCGCAGGACTGCTTCAACCCATGAAAATTCCAGAATGGAAGTGGGAAGAAGTGGGAATGGATTTCATTGTGGGCTTACCCCGTACTCAGAAAGGTTATGATTCAATATGGGTTATAGTGGATCGGTTAACCAAAGTGGCACATTTCCTTCCTGTCAAAACCACTTACACAGGAGCTAAGCTAGCAGAGCTTTATATGGAAAGGATAGTATGTTTGCATGGAGTTCCTAAGAAGATCGTGTCTGATAGAGGAACTCAGTTTACATCTCAGTTTTGGCAGAAGTTACATGAATCACTGGGAACCAAGCTCAACTTCAGCTCAGCATATCATCCGCAGACTGATCGGCAGACAGAAAGAACGAATCAGATTCTCGAGGATATGTTACGAGCATGTGCACTTCAGTATGGAATCAGTTGGGACAAGTTTGGCTTTTGCTATGCAGTTTTCATATAACAATAGCTATCAGAAAAGTTTAAAAATGTCACCTTTTGAGGCACTATAGGGAAGGCAGTGTCGAACTCCTTTGTTCTGGAACCAAACGGGTGAAAGTCAAGTTTTTGGACCAGAAGTTTTAAAAGAGGCAGAAAATCAAGTTCATATAATCAGGCAGAATCTGAAAATAGCTCAGTCAAGGCAGAAAAGTTATGCAGATAACAGAAGACGAAATCTTGCGGATACATGGGTGTATGCCGAGTCTCTGTGTGATGAGTGATTGTCAACGGAGATGATGCGCATGTTCTTTGGCTTGTGTTGTGCAGGTGTCGAGCACGGAGACAGTGGTCGATGGCGGGTGAAGGTCAAGTTGCGACGTGTCGTGCCGACGGACCGGGCGCGATGAAGGATGGGCGTGCCGTGCGGCGGACGTGCCATGCCGATGTATCGGACGGTGAAGGGCGGACGTGGACTTGGACTGATGGACTGGAGGCCGGAGGATCAGCTGTGGTGGCTGGCAGCCTGCGACAGCGACAAGCGGAGAAGTGCGATCATGTCGGTGGAAGGGGTGCACAGGCGGTGCATCCCTTCTACGACGCCGGTTTGTTGGTAGAGCCCGGGAAAAACCAACGGTGGACGGTTCCAGGTTTGGGCCTCAAAACCTGGGTGCTGGGTTTCCAGGTTGAGCCTCAAAACCTGGGCGTGACGGTTTCCAGGTTGAGCCTCAAAACCTGGGTGTGGGCGGTTTCCGAGTTTGGGCCTCAAAACTCGGGCGCGGACGGTTCCGAGTTTGGCCACAAAACTCGGGCTGGAGGCTGGTTTCCCGGTTTGGGCCTCAAAACCGGGGGCTGATGAAAAGGCTGGTTTCCCGGTTTGGGCCACAAAACCGGGGGTGCAGAGTGGTGGCGGCACATGGCGGCGATCTGAAGGTTGCGTGGAGGCGACGCGGAAGACCGTGCGGGCGTGGCCGTCGGATCTACCTACCACCAGCGGGTGGACTAGAATAGCCTTAGGGTTAGGCTGGTCCGCTCTGTAATTAGAGTAGAGAGGGGTAGAGTAGGAAATAGACTTAGGCTAGGTTAGTATAAGTAGTCCAGGGGAGACACCCTCCTCCCTATCTCAGTTAGCGCAGTCATTTGCTTCCTAGCATTAGGGTTTCCACTCTCCCATCCCCTGCTTTAGCTAGTTGAGATCCGCAGAGAGACTCCACTCTGTGTACTGTTGATTCGAGGAAGTGAGGCGTATCCTCACCTTGGAGCACTGATCGATGGCTTGATTTGCGTCCTTGATTCGAGTTCGTGGCTGGTGTGATTCCGTTTTGCTTGTGTTCTTCGCGGAATCCTTTTTGCTCCACGATTTTCCCGTCGCTTGATCTCTTTGCTCGGTTCATCTTTTGCAATTCCGTTTGAACCAAGTTGTTCTAGATCGTGAGGCACTTCTTTCCACCGAAGGAATCATCCTCTAACCTCACGGTCTAGAGAGATCGATCGATTTTTCGTTTCAGGTCACTTTTCTTCCCTTCCCCCGAAATTCTTCGATTCACCGATTTGGAGTTAGGTTCGAGCCATGATCTCTTAGAGATAGCTCACTAACCTCCTTGTGACTTCACTCACCAAGTTTGATCCCTAGAGGATTTGTTTTGGGTGAGTTCTAGTCGAATCGGTGGGACGAACAGTGAATTCGCGGGGGTGACCGGACGCTTCATTCAACGACCGGACGCTGTGTGCTACAGTGCGTCCGGTGGTTGAACTCTGACTGAGTTCTTTTGTTTGAACGGGACGCTCTGTTCAAATCGACCGGACGCTCCCTTCAGTGAGTCCGGTCAGAAACAGAGAGGTTCCAGAAACGTTTTTCTGTGACCGGACGCGTCCGATGCCCAGTGACCGGACCCTCTGGTGAGTTCGATCTTTTTTCGGTGTTTCGTTTTGCTCGACCGGACGCGGTTTTTGGAACTGATCGGACGCGCTGCTCGCACTGTTCCCGTGTTTTTGTCTCGTCTGACCGGACGCTCAGTGAACGACCGGACGCTTGAGCTCCGTGCGTTCCGGTCACGAACAGAGAGCTCCCAGAGCTGATTTCTGACGACCGGACGCGTCCGGTCCCTGCTGACCGGACGCTGGGCAGAGTCCGGTCGATCCAGTTTCGCGCGTTTTCGTTCGCGGTTCGTTCGTTCTTGATCGGATTTGAGTTCGTTTGCGTTGGCTTTCTAGGGTTGTCTAGTGTCCCGCTGTGCTTCTAGGAGGCATCCACTCTACATCTAGGGTCGTGGACATTAGCAGCTCTAGGTTCGCTTTTGGGGTGATTTTGGGACAGTGGCATCTAGTCTCGAAAGGAATTTTGAAGCTCCCATTCATTCACCCCCCTCTGGTCGCTTTGGGTATCTCGGTCCTTCGAAATCTGGAGTTTGAAATCGGGAATTATGTGTATCTAAAGGTATCACCTATGAGAGGAACCAAGAGGTTTCATGCCAAAGGCAAGTTAGCACCCAGATATGTGGGACCGTTCAGAATCTCAGATAGAAGAGGTGAAGTGGCTTATCAGCTTGAGTTGCCAGAAAGTCTTTCAGGGGTACATAATGTGTTTCATGTATCGCAGTTAAAGAGATGTTTGCGAGTACCTGAAGAACAGTTACCTTTGGAGGAATTGGACATCAAGGGAGATCTTACCTATGCAGAATATCCTATCAAAATCTTGGATACCGCAGAGAGAATTACTCGGAGCAAGATAATCAGGATGTGTAGGGTCCAGTGGAATCGGCACTCTGAGGACGAGGCCACTTGGGAAAGAGAAGAGGATCTAAGATCAGAGTATCCCAATCTTTTCTATCTTCCGAATCTCGAGGACGAGATTCATCCTAAGGGGGGTAGGTTTGTGACACCCTGAAAAATCGCTTTTGAGAAAATAGAGTTTAATATGAATTCATTTATTTGTTTTCATGAAACATAGAGCTTAAATAATAATTTTGGTGAATTAATAAGTTAGTTGGGGCGTAAAAACATTTTTGTTGCATTCATGCTGGGGCATAATATTTTGCTTGAGTGTAGGAATAGTGTTGAGTGGTTCAAATTCAAATTTGATTTGAATTTGGACAAGTTTTCAAAAGGTAATAAAAGAAAAGGCTTTTCTTTTTCTATCCGCCCCTCCTCACTCTTTTGGCCCAGCCAGGCAAGCGGCCCAGCCCGCGTCGCCTTCTTCCCTCCCTCTTCCCGCCTCTCCCCGCTCGGGCCTTGGCCTGCTCGGCCCGCTCGCCGCGCGCTCGCCTCGCGCGCCGCTCGGCCCAGCGCCCCGACCCGCTCGCCCCGCGCAGCACGCAAGCGCCGCTGCACCCCGCCTTCGCCCACTGACCAGCCGGGCCCACGCGTCAGCGCGCGTCCGCCCGCCTGCCGCTTGCCCCACCTGTCAGCCCCACGCCCCTTCCCCTACCTCGCGACGGCCGAGCTCCCGCCGCCGCCGCAACCCCCTCCCTCTCCCGTAACCGCCCGGGAGTGGCATTCAAGGCCACTCCGGCTTCCATGAAGCCCCGGTGGACTCCTCCGACTCCTCGCCGTCCACCCGAGCCCTATAAAGCCTCGGGCGTGGCCCCTCGCCCTCTCCCTCGCCACCCCGCTCTCCCCACCCTCTCTGCTGCCGAGCCGAGGTCCCGCCGACCGCCCTAGCACCTCCCCGAACCGCCGAAGGTGACGCCGCGACCGCCCGTGTGGCTTTGGTGCCCTTCTTTTGGTGTTTGCGCAACCAGAGCTCACCCCCCGAGCCTTTTTCCCTTTCGCAGGTCTCCCCGCCGCCGTTCGTCGCCTCGGTGAGCTCCCTCGCCGTGGCCGAGCTCGCTGTCGAGTTCGCCGTCCTCCCGAGCCCGGTGTAGTCCGTGTGGTTAACTGAGCCCGGGAGCACCTTCCAAGCGACCTCCCGAGCCCTCCCATGGCGCGCCGCCGCTCGCCGGAGTCCCCCGTCGCCACTCGCACCCCCCGCATCCACCCTCCCGCCGTCCGATCCGCGCTGAGCGGTCAGGATTAGAGCACCGCCCCGAAGGGGTATGCACCGGTCGCATGGACCGGTGGACCAACAGCCGCGCGCGGTCCACCGCCAGCTGGTGGACCCGCCCAATCCCATCGCGCCGCGTGGCGTCGTGTCGGCGCCAGCGCGCAGCCGCAGCCGCTTTTGCGAAAAAGCCCCCGAGCTTTCTTTTATCTACCCGCAGTCCTGTCCAATTCAAGATACTTTCTTTTCAGTCCTGTTTTCTTTCGGTTTAGCCCCTGCAGTTTCCGTATATAGAACCCGCCGTCCATACCGCATAGAAAATCAGGTTTTATTTGTTGTTTTAATTCAAATCAAGTTCGGTTTATTTACAGAAATGCCATTTGCACCCTGTTTTCAACATAGCTTTTGATTTAAAACTCCGATTAGTGATTCTTGCGCTCACATGTTCGTAGAAATGCGTAGAATAGTTTTAGAAGCTTTTTATCTTATTTTAGTACTGATTGATGTACTGTTCTAATAAATATATATTTTTGTTTGCATGTAATGACTGTTTGGATGCTATGATTGGTGATTCTATATCGAGTCCAGACGGTGACGTGTTTGAGGAGCAGGCTTCGCAGGAGCAGTACCAGGACCAAGCGTGTGACCAAGGCAAGTACAACCCACGGTTTCCTTGTTACCTATTTAATGCAAGACCTAGTAAATCATTATGCATGTGTCTAATATGATGAACCATAGGATCATACTAGTTTCCTGAAACTGTATACCTTGAACCTATGGGAGGGTTTTGCACAATATGATTAGAAATGCTAACCGCTATATAAATGCTAATTGTTTAATACTGATTAATGACTATGGAACAAATGTTAAAAGAGGCTTTTTAACCACGTTTAGGGACTGGAGCCTGGTGTTGCTCAGTGACCCACCCCAGGGACTATCTTTTAAAGCGACCACCCGGGAGATCCCGTGCAACCTTGGGTATTATATGGCTCTGATCTTAGTTGTGTAACTAGACTTTCTCTAGCTTGTAGTAGTTACCGAAAGGCGCTAGAGGGGGGAACCGGGTTAAAGAATGGCTTCCTTGCCTGTCAAGATGTGTACTGGTCGGCTGTCAGGTGTGCCATCTTGAAGGGGACCTCCATTCGCCTGGAAGCCGAAACCTTGCGGCTACTACTTGTTAGGGTAGCTAGTGAAAGACTACGTAGTGAAACCCTGCCGTACTTCCTTAGAGGAGGTAATGTGGGATTGGCTTTCCCCGGCATATGGGAATCACGGCCTAAGGTGAAAGTGTACAACCTCTGCAGAGCGTAAACCTGATATATCAGCCGTGCTCACGGATACGAGCGGCTCGGATCCTTTATAAGTGGTTCATGGTGGGGTATGTTGGTGGTTTGTGGCTTACCTCTTGTTAACATAAAAATGATCATACCATGTGGGACAACAGGGATCACATACTTAGTAATGAAAGGATAGTGTTAAAATATGTTTAAGATAAAATGCTAACCGCAGTCAACCAGGTCAACCTTTTTTAGCCTTGCATCCCCCGTAGTTGTACTTGCTGAGCATGGTGAGCTGGCGCTTGTCGTTGGTTCACATAAAAATCCCGGATGGGTACCAGATGAAGGAGAGTACGAGGAGTATCCAGAAGATGTGCCAGACTTTTGAGGATGGCGTACCCCAGTCGGTGTCCCTGTGGAGTAAAGTCTACGTCTACGCTACCATTGTAATAATGGGCCGTTGGCCGATGTGAAGAACAATCTCGTGTGATGTAATAAGTTATTAAACGTTGTTCGTGCTGTAATGATATACATTTTGTGGTATATGTGGATTTGGGACCCCCTGGGCCCACATATGCTTTACCTCGGTTTTATTCATAAATCCGGGTGTTTACATTTAGATATGGTGCAAGTAGTCTCGTACGTTAAGCTTAGTATCGTGCGGCGGATTCAAGCTTATGACGGGAAGTTTTTGCTTATGCCTTGTATCGTGCGGCGGATTGAGTCATGAGTAAATAGTTATCGGCTCTGTTAGATTTGGCAAATCTGATAGATTCATTAAGTTACCTTGTGTTATATGTTTTGTTATGTTTTTTTCATCATAACACTTTTGCCCAATCTAGATACCGTTCGGTTCGGCTTTATCTTTTATAGATCTACTCTGTTCTTTCACCACGTTTATTATTGAAAAGTCTTTTATGCAGTAGATCTATTGTTCGTAATAGCCGATCGGATCGTATCTGGATTGTCACATGGTGAGGGTTCATGCACGTTGAGTATACTTGACCTATGATAGAGCCAGGTGTCGTGCGGCAGGCGCAGGCTTTAGATTAGTTTAGTCATGCTTAGTTTGTATGTTCAATCCCCATGGACCCCAACTCGGTTGTACAATCGAGATTGGTTAAGTTTTAACTTATATTTAATACGTCACGCAAGTACGATTCTCATGCAACGTGTTCGGCAATCTGTTATTCACGTAACTCTGTTCATATTGCCGAATAATCTTTAAACCTGTTGGCAGATAGCTTTCATAGCTATATGTCGTTGTAAGTGGCTTCAGGGCCGTATATTTTGGAACTGCCTGGTCATACCCGGCACGTTCCAGCTTTGAATTTAACAGTTTCTTTCCCTTGTTAGTTACAGGGCAAACTAACTGGCAAGCACCGGACTTCTGAGCACCCGGGCCACGTTTGAAGCCAGCTTCTCCGGCTTGCTGTGTGATTGGCACAGTGCGTCACTTTTGGTGCCAACATTGATGCTTCTTGTTCTAAGTCCCAAGGGACTTCTCACGTGTCGGAGAATGGTGTGCCTTCCAGTAGGCCTTTGTACCATGGCTCTTTTTGTGAGAAAGATGGGCATCAAGAAAGCTTTTGCTATCGGCGTGCCAAACGCTTGCGCCAAGCTCGCTCTTCTAGGAAGATGGTGATTCATAGCCCTTCTCATGGCATGAACACTTGTGCTCCTAGTAAGAAGCCCCTCTTTGTTGATGGGTTTTATGACTCCTTTTCTAGTGGGATAGGTCATGGTCGTGGACATGCTTCTAGTGCTTGTTAGCATAGATATTTGGAGATTTCCCGACGTAGCCGTCCATCTACGTTCGGGAGTTGGTTTTTGGAGTTGAACTTGAGCCGGAGCTTTTGGGTTTTGACTCGCTCTCATTTGGTGGTGCCTCGCTGTGATCCTAGGGATCATCCACCCTCTTCCAAGGGTCGTGGGCATCACGTTTTTCACTCGAAGCTTTTGGGGTTGTTTTGTGGAACAGAGGCCAAAGTTTCAAAAGAAATTTTTAGGCTCCCATTCACCCCCCTCTGGTCGCTTTCTGGTAGTGTTCTCGGTCCTTCATCGGGTATTCTTGTCACTAACCTTTCCAGGTCTGGAGCAGAAAAGAACAACAAACACAATGTATACCCAACCAATCACCATGTAACATTGAATTACATTCATCCAATCTTGATTCTTTGAAAAATCCAAGCTTGGGGAATAGACTTTCTAAGAGCATCTCTTGCCATGTTGCTATGTTGGTTGTCCCTACATTTAGGGTATGCTCATATACTAATCATGTTCTTTCATCACCATCTGAATAAATCTCTATAATGCTTTCATGTTACCTTTACTTGCTATAGTATATGTTTAGGTTTGGAGTACTTTCATACATCTCTTAAATTGAGCATGGTGCCTAGTTTAGGAGTGGTGATCTTGCTTTCAAAAGCCTTTTAATTTAAGCAATGTTTAAGTTAAAATGCCTTCCTAGATCAAATTAGACGTGGTGTCTAGGTTGAATTTTGAGCCGATAGTATGCTATAGTGGATATTGGATATTTTGTTGGACTAACCCCTGTAGGAAAGCTTTCAATATCAATTTGGGAAAGTCCGGAGATGAACTCACACTAGAGATGATAGAGATGAAGAGACACATGAACTTCAACAACTTGTGCACAATGAAGACTCAGCTCATTCATCATGGATGAAAGAACTGTGAGTATCAAAGTTTATTTATTTTGTCTTCTACTGCAAGTTATCTTTTGCCTTGAATCATGTTAAAGTGCAGCCAACACATAAAATACTAGTCTATGCTAAAATAATCCTAAAAACATCTTTTTATTAGCATAGATGCAAAATACATAAGTTATGGACAACAACCCATGCTTCAAATTCTTGCAGTCCTTCGGGTATATATCCACTAACGTTATGCAGGAGAGAGATTTTGTCCATCCATGGTTTGGTCTGAACATTGAAGATCCAAAACCCAAACCATAGACACACAAACCTACTCTCAAATCACAAATGGTGCTAGCCTACCTTTGAGTCTTGCTTGGGCGCTGATGACAAACAAGATGCAACTTACCTCATATGAGACAACCTTGCCTGCAATCATCATAGTCCAAGACATCAAGACAAGAAGTGGGAAGTTATCCTCTTTTCTAATCAAGAGCTAGCTTGGGAGACAAGATGGTACCACTACAACAATAGCAAGATCTACAAGTCAAACACATGAACATGTTGATTGGGAGTACATCTACATCACAAACTAGCCTGGGAGAGACAATTCTGTTGTCTAGATGTGTTTCACAATCAAAGGGGGGAAGGAGAAATTTAGCTTCAAGACATATCGATCTCCTACTCACCACTTTGATCAGTACAAACCACTAGATGTTGTCCCAGTCTAGAAGAAGAATATGATCCACCACTCATTCTTGGAGGATTGTTCTTGAACACCATCAATGTTATCATCTTTATCGGACCTGGAGAAGTCAACTTTTGGATCTTTCGCTACACCTTCAACATCTACATCACTTATGAGCAACCAAAGAGAACCAAGAGAAGACGTCGAAGGGAGAACCAACTGCCAAGAATTGAGGAGTGCATCATGAAGGATGAAACCACTACACCACAAGAATTAGAAGATGGAGAGATAGTACCTGAGCCAAGCAAATCAAGAAGAACGACCGATAAGATCTCCATCATCTAGACTCTATTGAGAGAACAAGTCTCAGTTGTGACATTAAAAGACAAAGACTATCATAGAGGCACTCGAGTAGCAGCTCTAATTTCAAGTCTCTTGTCAACCCAATAATTAAAGGGAAAACAAGAAAGGTTGACAAGAGAAGAGAGAGGATCCTAGGCAACATACTCGAGGAACAATACGCCTTCACTGATAAGCCAACACATAGAGAAGGAAGGCCGATACCTCTAAGGATGATTCCACTGTGATCATCCTCCTCTCCAGCATACTGTGAGACAAACAAGAGAAGACAAGTCATTCATAAACAACAACCAGCTAGACAAGAGAAGCTTCCACAAGGAGGTTTGACACAATCACTCTTAAAAGAAACATTTCAAGGTAAGTGACCATCACTTTAAAAGTTTCTCTTTGATTCTGGTATGAACATAAATAAAGAACTAAACATGTTTAAGTTGCACATCACTTGATCCAACCTAATTAACTCAACATGTTCAGTCCTTTGATCTTTGTTCCTAGCTTTACTCTCTTGAATCTCACTGTCTTAACTAAATGAGCTAAAATGTTGTGCATCTAACCTTTGGAAGATGATATATCTTAATCATGAAAAGATCGACACTTTAAGCATAGATTATCCTTCCTTGGGTTAAGTAATCTGATCTGTTAAATATTTTAAAATGCTACTTTCATGCTCATCCTCTGATCCTATCACTCATGTTAAGATTGAATAGAACACATAAACAACAGGTTTGTCTTGTGCAATGTGCCTAAGGTTAGAGGGGAATAAACAAAACTTTTGGTTCTGTTGGTGTTTTTCCACCAATAGAGCCCATGCACTTCATCTCTACCTTGTCTTTATGAGCAGGACACACTCTTGAGCAAACATGGAAAAGTTGAAGGACCGAAAATGCTAAAGCAAGGCGACAGAGGGGGAGGGGGGTGAATGGGAGCCTAAAAAAAATCTTTCGAAATTCTGGCCTCTGTCCCAACAGAATCAACCCCAAGAGCAAAGCCGACACACGTGATGTCCATGACCCAAGAGAATGGGTGGATGTTACCTAGGAACACAGCGGGACACCACAAGAGCTCCCTCACCAAAATCCACGCAAGTCAACTAGTGACAGGATGGACTTTGGGTAACCTCAACCTCCCCCGAGCAACGCAAGAGGGATTTAGGCTTTTTCGCAAAGCGTGAAGCCCGGTTTCTGTAGAGCACAGAGTCGGGTATCTAACACAAAAAGCAGAACTCAAATCCAAAACCAAACGGATGAGCTACGGACAAAACAGCGCAGAAACAGCTGCATCGGATGCTGGGGGAGCATCCGATGTGTTCACGCCGGAGCGTCCGATGTGAACAGAACTGTTCAGAAAACCCTACTGTGTATCCATCGGATGTTGCTACAGTAACAACTCAGCATCCGATGCTAGCATCCGATGAGGGGCCGGTGCGTCCGTTGTGAACAGTAGCATCCGATGCCCAGACACCTGACGCGTCCGATGCAAAATGAGGGTTTCTGGAACCTCACTGCATGACCATCGGATGCTGCACTGTAGCATCCAATGCCAGCGTCTGATGCCCCTTCAAAACACAGAAACTGACACGTGACAACGGCGCGTCCGATGCTATTTGGGTCAGCGTCCGATGCCAAGAACACGAGCGTCCGATGCCCCCGAAACTCTGTTGTTCTTCCGCCGATTCAACTCGATCTCCCTCGAATCAAAAGCTCTAAGGCTCAAACTTGTTGTGTGGGGTCACAAGGATGTTAGTGAGCTACTCCTAAGAGATCATGGCTCGAACCTAAATCCAAATCGATGAATCAAAAGATTTTGGGGCAAAGGAGCAAGAACGTGATCCAAAACGAAATCCGCCCGATCTACTAGCTCGTGAGGAATTAGAGAAAACCCTTTGGTAGAAAGATGTCTCTCACGATGCTCTAGAAGATGGTTCAAACGGATTTGCTGTAACACCTCTGGTGTTTAATCTGTAATTAACCTGACATGTCATCATCATTAGTCATTAATCATTCTTGCCTTGCATTTATGTTTGCTTAGTACTTGTGTAGCAATCTCTTTTCAAAAACCCTAAAGCCCAAATCTTCCTATAAGGGCAAAATGGTAATTTCACTTCTGTGTCTAGTTCTATGTATTTCTTATTCAGATTTGTGCTCTGATGTTTTGTTGAGTTAATCAAAGTTCAAAATTCAAAAGAGAATTGGTTTTCCTTATGTAAAAACCCTAATTTCCAATTTATAGTTTTACCCCTCTTTTATTAATTCAAAAACTATTCAAAATTTGGGGTTAGTTCAAAAAAGCAAAGTTGTAGATCTGATCAAGAGGAACAACTTTGGTATTTACAAATTTTCAAGTTTCCATACAAAATTTGATTAGGGCCGTTCCGTCACATTTGCCAATCTTCCCTCGAAACAAGAAATCTCGTGAAGATCGAAAGAGGGGAAAACGTGCAACACGAAGAACAAAATCATAAGACAAATTAAAGCACGAATTTGATCCTTGGATTCAGCGGAATGGATGATAGATTAAGCTCTCGGTGTCGGGCTACAAGCCACTCCTAGAACCACAAAGCTTGGATGGCGAAATGCTCAAGAACAAGAGCCGGTCTCTCCTCTCACCCTAGCCTCCTCTCACCTAAACAAAATGAGAGTGACACCTCCAAGGATAGGCTGCCCTAACCAGCCCCCTTCATATATATAGGCGCACGTCCGAAGACCAAAACGCCCACACATGAAGCACTCAACCCAAATACCCCCAGGGGTAAAACTGTCCAACCCTAGCAGTTTTCATCCAACGGCCAAGCGCCTTCTCATCCTTCGCTTCGCCTCGACGCAAGCTCCAGGATGCCGCCACGTGCCGTCACGTCGACCACCGCGCCTTCCTCGTGGATAGCTTCACCGTCGCGCCAGCCTCTCCACGCTGCCACGCGTCGACCGTCCTCTTGGACCTTCCCCCGGTTTTGAGGCCCAAACCGGGAAACCTGCCAGCCCAGGTTTTGAGGCCCAAACCAAGAAACCGTACACACCGAGTTTTGAGGCCCAAACTCAGAAACCCGCGAGCCCAGGTTTTGAGGCCTAAACCTGGAAACCGTCCATCCCGAGTTTTGAGGCCCAAACTCGGAAACCGGCCACCCGAGTTTTGAGGCCCAAACTCGGAAACCGTCGATGGTAGCTTTTTGAGGCTCAACTACCGAACCCGCGCCGTAGACGGGATGTGGTTCGCACACCCCGACCACCGGCACCGATGCCGATGCATGTCCACCCTCCATGTCGGGCACAACGCCTTCGCCTTCCTTCTTGACTTGGTCGACGACACATGCGCCGCACGCAAGCCCGTGTCCGACCTCCCGCCAAGTGCCACGACGCCATCGTCTTCGTCCCGACTCGACCGATGCACCGCACATCCCCATGTGCTCTCGCTCATCGATGCCACGTGCCAGCTACCACAGCTGGTCCTCTGGCCTCTCGGTCCGTCGGTCCAAGCCTCACGTTCGCCGTTCACCACTCTGGGTACATCGGCATGGCACGTCCGCCGCACGACACGCCCATCCTTCACCGCTCCCAGTCCGTCGGCACGGCACGTCTCTACTTGACCTTCACCTCGCCATCGACCACTGTATCCGAGCTCAACACCTGCACATCAACACAGCCAAGAGACACATGTTGCACACGCACACCAACACAGAAACACAACACAAGTCAACGCCACCGGTTAGTCATAAGCATTAAGCACATAGCGAGATAATGACTCAACCGGGAAAAGCCTCAAACCTTCCTCATCAAAGTCAATCATTCATCATATATGTTCTCAATCTCCCCCTTGATGAATGCATTGACTAACAATAAAACCAAAAAGGATGGGTTTGAAGGCAAACCTCATTCAAGTGCCCAAAAGACAATAAAGAGCAAACATAAGGCCACTTGAGATGAGGAAAGATCATTAAAACTCCAAATAAAAGCTCTCGGTCCCGAAAGAAACGGGAAAAGCGGGCAAAGCCTCCACACAACCAAAGAGACATGAGAAGATAAGAGTTCATGAATCCCAAAAGGCACTCAAAAACCAATCTCAAATAAAATTGTCAAACAATCATCACAAAAGAAACCAAGGTACTTATCCACTTGGGTTTCAAAATTTAAGGTTACTTCTTGGGTAAATTTCTCCCCCTTGATGATTGAATTGACAAAAACTTGGCACAAGAGATGGTTTGAGATACCAAAACTGAAAACTTGGTCCCCAAAGACATGGGCAACAACTCAACGCAACCAAGCAAAGGATCGGAGCAACAACTCAACAAAGAGCAAAACTCGATCACACAGAGCAAACGACTTGGTTCCCAAAGACATGGGCAACGGCTTGACGCAACCAAGTCAGAAAAATGAGCTAGCCCTCAAGAAAAGGCAGAAAAAGGGCTCAACACCACTAGCTCAAGGCTCGATTCCAATTAAGGCTGAATCAACGCATAAGAATGCAAAACTGCTAGTCCCTCAAGATAGAGGCACAGAGGCTCAACACAACTAGCAGAAAATTCGATACCAATCACAAACAACCAAAAATTGGTGAAAACAGCTAGTTCCTCAAAACAGAGGCAAAACGGCTCGACACAACTAGCTGAAGGCTCCATACCAATCGAAAATACCAAGCAAAATCTGCTAGTCTCTCAAAAGAGAGGCAAAAACAACTCAACACGACTAGCAGGCTCGATACCGACTGAGAAAAACTATAAAGAGAAGCTCAAAACTAAAAGGAGCACAAACACTCGGAGCACGCGGAGAAGCAGCAGGACAAAAGTGACTCCCCCTAAAAGCAAGCCTACACACAAGGGCTATGCACCAATGCTCACTATGAAGGATACCAATTGAAACACATAAAAGAGCTATACCAATTGAAGAAGAACATAAAAGAGCTAAACTCCCCCTAGCTCAAAGCTCTCCCCAAAATGCATGACTCTCCCCTTTGTGCCAACACTCAAACTCCCCCTTGCAAACAACTTCTCCCCCTTGACAAAAGGGAACATGCTGAGGGGTTCTGACATTTTTCAATAAAGTTGTCACAAACACAAGACAAGTCATCAACCAAATGCATATTGGGGTATCATATGGTGTATCGGAGCTGGGGGTATGTACACTAAGCTAAAAATGCATGATGTGCACAATGCAACAGCTTCAAGTGTATAGCAATCAGAATGAAAAGATGCTCAAAAGGGTGTTGCCATGAAAGTGTAGCAATCAATACAAATGCTAGCAAAGGTTCAAACTGATCAAATGAATATGAAATATGAACAAGTGAGCATATGAGCAGTTTTAAGCCATTTAAAAGAAGTTCACCACTAAAATAGCACATAGCATGAAAAGACTGGAAATCAACCAAGTGCTAACTCAAGTATAAAAGGTGAACTACCCCAAGCAAAGTTCAATCATCATGCAATAGAATGAAGCATAAACTTGTGTTATTTTCAAATTTTTATCGGAATTTGCAGCGGTATTAACACAAGTTCAAATTAAAGCATGTGATTGCGAGAGGTTGAAAGCATGGTCATTGCCTAACTTTTCAATTGGGCTAAGCCTATGCAAGAAAAGCAATTGGAAGCTTAAAGCACCGGTTTCGGTCTTACACTACACGGCTCAAGTTTAACTCAATTGTGCCATGAGAAACGGTCTCAATACCGTGAGGTGCTGACACATGCAATCCCATCTCGATCTTTTCATTTCACTTAGACTTGGATCAAATTTTAAGCACTAGGTAAAAATGAACAATCCAAGCAAGTGAATGACTCAGTGCAAGAGACATAGCAACCTAGCATACAAAAGATAGCACAAGTGATCTCAACACATCCTACCCATGCTAGTTGCCAATCTCAATGGTGAACAAATTACAGGTTTCATAGTCGATTAGTCAAGTTCACCATTTGCAAAAATAGCTTAGCTCATATCATGTATCAAGTGATCAAAAAGAGCCTAAGCTACAAGCATCATCATGAATAAACAGGGCATACCAAAAAGAGCATAATCTCATTCTCATTACTCTAAACATGAAGCTCGAAAATGCACTAAAATACATGATGAAATGTATGCAAAAGCTAGTCTATCAAAAACAAAGCAAAAACTAGCCTAAAAAGGAAGACCCAAAACAAAAAGGAATCAGAGAAGTCCAACTAAGATACAACAAACAAAATGCTTCCCCAACTAAAAGGGAAACACACACCAAAACTCACAAGTGAAGAGCCAAGAAACGCTCAAGAGAACAGCCAATAAAAATCCACATCGGAAAAACCACATAGCAAAAAGAGGTCAAAGAAGAAGAGTACCAAAACCTGAACTCAGAAGTGTGTCGGAGGTACCTCATGAAGCGCATGACCGCCTGCTTGTGTGATACCCGAGGGGACGCCTGAATCTGCTGAACTCCGGGGCGCCTGCCTCGCCGAAGTCGTCTCCCCTCGCCTGATGCTGTCGCCCCCACAGGTGCAGCTATTGCTCACTGGAGAACTGCTCGAACGAAACCCCAGGTCGTGGAAGAATAAGAAGTGGGATCGGGTCCGTGAGCCGAAATGCTCTCTCTAGTTTCCTGTTCTCCTGCACACTCAAAAGCAGAAGAAAGCACAAGGCATTGTCTCGTCTAGTGTGACCTCAAGGTCTCCACAAAAACGGTTAGTCATATAATAAGCATAAGGTGAACTCTCAACAAAAAGAGATCTACCTATGAATGATACTGCAAGGAGATCTGAACTCAACCTAGTCAAGACTACCATGCAACAGAATAAAGCACTATGGAGCAAAATGCAACCTAGAGACTTGATCAACCCAAACACAGCCTAAACCTCAACGCACGCTACAATGCAAGATAATGATAGGAATAGATCCAAAAGCATGTAATCATGATAAAATTGTGGAAAGGCCAGTGCTCAAACTAATCATATCAACAGGATACATGTAGCTAACCAAAACTAGCACCTAAAAAGTGATACCTAATGAACATCATACCTCTACAAGTAAAGCTCATGGTGAAGAATGGTAAAGCATGGCATAAAGTTCATGAGGATCACAAACTAGCATGAAAAGTGGAATAACCACCAAAGCTGTACACAAGGCTAGCATGACATGATATACAAGATAGCACGTGCTAGACTAAGACAAAACATGATACACAGGAAAATGTACATGCAAGAACTATACAAGTGAGCACATGAAGAAGCATCTCATACCACAAGACATAAATCATGGATGTACAGGGTATAAGTGTATAAGAAAGCTCACCAGATAACAAAAGCCTCTTTTGAGGCAAGTCTAAGCGGGGTGTAGAGAACCATCAAATCTTGATCACATCTAAAAGATCAAGCTCCATCAGGTGCACGTTCTCCACCCCGCGTCCTCATATCTACACACAAGAGGACAAAGTAACCCGAGTCCTGGATCCCAAAGGGTTAGCAAGCATGCACTTGGGAACCCAAGACTTGGTCACAAAACTCAACTTATCTTGTGGGTTAGCATGATGCAAATGTTGGTTCAGATGCAATTGTGAAACACCCTTGGAAGCATTCCTTAAAAGGACAACTCGAGGAGAAGGATGAGTCGTACCATGGGAAAAGAGGCAAACATCTTCCAAGGTTTTTGTAGAAGAACCAATAGAAGCACCATGAAAAGCATGACGTGGACCAAGAGAAGAAGCACTAGAAGCATGTCCACGACCATGACCTATCCCACTACAAAAGGAGTCATAAAACCCATCAACAAAGAGGGGCTTCTTACTAGGAGCACAAGCGTTCATGCCATGGGAAGGGCTATGAACCACCATCTTCCTAGAAGAGCGAGCTTGGCGCAAACGTTTGGCACGCCGATAGCAAAAGCTTTCTTGATGCCCATATTTCTCACAAAAAGAGCAATGGTACAAAGGCCTATCGGAAGGCACACCAGTCTCTGACAAGTGAGAAGTCCCTTGGGTCTTAGAACAAGAAGGATCAACGTTCAACTTGGTGCCATCACTAGGAGCACATGTGCCATGGGAAAGGCTATGTGGCTTCCTAAAAGCCTTAGCTCGTATACGTCGCTCGTGTTTGACACGGCGGAAACAAAAATCAAATGAGTGTCCATCTTTCTTGCAAAAGGTGCAATGGAATATCGGATTGGGAGCATGATTTCCAAAAATGTGAGAAGCACCCTTGTTATGAGAAGTCCCTTGGACATCACTCGAAGAAACATCAAGGTTAGGAGTAGCTATGAAAGAGGTATCTGAAACCTTGGCACTAGTGCTATTGTCAAAAGACTCACGCGTAGCACAAGAACTCAACTCCGATTGCAAAGATGCAGACTTGGAAACACCAACATCGGAGTTGCAAGAGATGCGTGAATCAAACAACTTAGCACAAAGACTCTTGCATCTTTTGGCTAAAACCTCATTCTCAAACATGAGGCGATCACAAGTACCACAAGGAGCATTTTTCAGATTTTCCATCTCCTCTCTAATGCACTCGGCATATGTGGTACGCAAGAGTTCAATTTCTTTCTCAAGGTTGGCACTAATATCATTGTGCTCAACCAACTTGGCGCTCATATCATCGCGCAAAACCTTCAAAGCCAAAACCTCTTTTTCAAAATCAATGCATGAAGTGCAAATGAAATCGGTGGAAGAAACATCACCATTCACATCAAGCAAAGAATCATGAATAGCACTAGAGGCATGGCAAGCATTTTTATTCAAAGAGCATGAGCTACAAGGCCTAGCATTTATCTCATCAATTTCAGCCCTAGGATGCTCAAGTTCATCTACACATGTGGTGTGAGTCAATTTTAATTTATTAATTTCAGCAAGCAAAGACTCACATGAATCACATGGTAAAGAAGCTTTTTGACCTAAGCAAGGCTATTTCAGATTTAGCATAAACAAGGTCCTTGCGCAAGTCAAAGCAAACAAGACATGGTATGGAAGCATTTGATTTCAATATTTCATTCTCAGATTTTAAGCCAGCAAGAGAAAAGCATAGCTCATCATTCTTCCTAACCATGTCACTACAAGAGGTGCAAGGTAAAGATGCACTAGACTTCCAATGAAAAAGGCCACATTTTAACCTAGCAATGGAGCATTTCAACTTCTTGATCTTTCTATGCAAGGTATCACAAAGCTCATCATATCTAATGTTATCATCACAACAAGCTTCAAATCGTTGGGACAAAATCCCAAGACAAGCGAGAAGTGTACCTTTCTTGGCCTTGCCAAGTTCACGTATACGATCCTCCGTTGAATGCTCATCGTCTCCTAGGAAGTCCAACAAAGCTTCCACCTCACGTTCTGCCTCAAGAGCCGCACTTCTCCTTCTTGCCAAAGTGTCGTCCTCAATCGCATGTCCAAGACTCAATCCTAAGGACAAAGACACACTGGAACAAGAACTTGGTGCCATTTCCAAAAGCACCATTAGTGTTAGCCAAAACACAAGCTGAACACCTCGACAAGCAAAGTCGAAAAACACAACTGCTCTCAAAAGGTCGCCTTCGCGGATCCAGAACCAGTTAAGGTAGAGAGATCCTTAACTGGCTCTGATACCAATTGAAGGACCGAAAATGCTAAAGCAAGGTGACCAGAGGGGGGTGAATGGGAGCCTAAAAAATCTTTCGAAATTCTGGCCTCTGTCCCAACAGAATCAACCCCAAGAGCAAAGCCGATACATGTGATGTCCACGACCGAAGAGAATGGGTGGATGTTCCCTAGGAACACAGCGGGACACCACAAGAGCTCCCTCACCCAAATCCACGCAAGTCAACTAGTGACAGGATGGACTTTGGGTATCCTCAACCTCCCCCAAGCAACGCGAGGGGGATTCAGGCTTTTTCGCAAAGCGTGAAGCCCGGTTTCTGTAGAGCACAGAGTCGGGTATCCAACACAAAAAGCAGAACTCAAATCCAAAACCAAACGGACGAGCTACGGACAAAACAGCGCAGAAACAGCTGCATCGGATGCTAGGGGAGCATCCGATGTGTTCACGCCAGAGCGTCCGATGTGAACAGAATTGTTCAGAAAACCCTACTGTGTATCCATCGGATGCTGCTACAGTAACAGCTCAGCATCCGATGCTAGCATCCGATGAGGGGCCGGTGCGTCCGATGCAAAATGAGGGTTTCTAGAACCTCACTGCATGACCATCGGATGTTGCACTGTAGCATCCGATGCCAGTGTCCGATGCCCCTTCAAAAACACAGAAACTGACACGTGGCAACGACGCGTCCGATGCTATTTGGGTCAGCGTCCGATGCCAAGAACACGAGCGTCCGATGCCCCTGAAACTATGTTGTTCTTCCGCCGATTCAACTCGATCTCCCTCGAATCAAAAGCTCTAAGGCTCAAACTTGTTGTGTGGGGTCACAAGGATGTTAGTGAGCTATTCCTAAGAGATCATGGCTCGAACCTAACTCCAAATCGATGAATCAAAAGATTTCGGGGCAAAGGAGCAAGAACGTGATCCAAAACAAAATCTGCCCGATCTACTAGCTCGTGAGGAATTAGAGAAAACTCGTTGGTAGAAAGATGTCTCTCACGATGCTCTACAAGATGGTTCAAACGGATTTGCGAATCTTCCCTCGAAACAAGAAATCTCGTGAAGATCGAAAGAGGGGAAAACGTGCAACACGAAGAACAAAATCGCAAGACAAATTAAAGCACAAATTTGATCCTTGGATTCAGCGGAATGGATGATAGATTAAGCTCTCGGTGTCGGGCTACAAGCCACTCCTAGCAACACAAAGCTTGGATGGCGAAAAGCTCAAGAACAAGAGCCGGTCTCTCCTCTCACCCTAGCCTCCTCTCACCTAAACAAAATGAGAGTGACACCTCCAAGGATAGGCTGCCCTAACCAGCCCCCTTCATATATATAGGCGCACGTCCGAAGACCAAAACGCCCACACATGAAGCACTCAACCCAAATACCCCCCAGGGGTAAAACTGTCCAACCCTAGCTGTTTTCATCCGACGGCCAAGCGCCTTCTCATCCTTCGCTTCGCCTCGACGCAAGCTCCAGGATGCCGCCATGTGCCGTCACGTCGACCACCGCGCCTTCCTCGTGGATAGCTTCGCCGCCGCGCCAGCCTCTCCACGCCGCCACGCGTCGACCGTCCTCTTGGTCTTTCCCCCGGTTTTGAGGCCCAAACTGGGAAACCTGCCAGCCCAGGTTTTGAGGCCCAAACCAAGAAACCGTACACCCCGAGTTTTGAGGCCCAAACTCGGAAACCCGCGAGCCCAGGTTTTGAGGCCCAAACCTGGAAACCGTCCATCCCGAGTTTTGAGGCCCAAACTCGGAAACCGGCCACCCGAGTTTTGAGGCCCAAACTCGGAAATCGTCGATGGTAGCTTTTTGAGGCTCAACTACCGAACCCGCGCCATAGACGGGATGTGGTTCGCACACCCCGACCACCGGCACCGATGCCGATGCATGTCCAGCCTCCATGCCGGGCACAACTCCTTCGCCTTCCTTCTTGACTTGGTCGATGGCACTTGCGCCGCACGCAAGCCCGTGTCCGACCTCCCGCCAAGTGCCACGACGCCATCGTCTTCATCCCGACTCGGCCGATGCACCGCACATCCCCATGTGCTCTCGCTCGCCGATGCCACGTGCCAGCTACCACAACTGGTCCTCTGGCCTCTCGGTCCGTCGGTCCAAGCCTCACGTCTGCCCTTCACCGCTCTGGGTACATCGGCATGGCACGTCCGCCGCACGGCACGCCCATCCTTCACCGCTCCCGGTCCGTCAACACGGCACGTCTCTACTTGACCTTCACCTCGCTATCGACCACTGTATCCGAGCTCAACACCTGCACATCAACACAGCCAAGAGACACATGTTGCACACGCACACCAACACAGAAACACAACACAACTCAACGCCACCGGTTAGTCATAAGCATTAAGCACATAGCGAGATAATGACTCAACCGGGAAAAGCCTCAAACCTTCCTCATCAAAGTCAATCATTCATGATATATGTTCTCAAAAGTTTATCACTCCCAAATTCCACAGAGTGAAGGTCCTAGATCTACAAGAACATGCACACTGAGCAAGATGCTGCCAGCTTCCACAATTAACGCTTCACTTCAAACTGCTGGACGAACGAAGAACATGGGTGACACCATATTGGGTGGCATAAATAAGAAGGAATGATGGAAGACGTCGTAGTCAGAATTATAGGTCATGAAGTCTCCACAGACTTCTTGATCCTCGATATGGGAGAAGACGATGATGTCCACCTCATCCTAGGAAGACCATTCCTCTACGCTACAAGTGCAATCATCTACAAGAAGAAATTCATTTTCACTTTCCTAGAGAAAAGGTATGATGCTACTTCATCAACTACATACCCAATGAAGCACCCAAGAAGAACAGAAGTGAAACACGCCGCTCTCAACGCCAAAGAAGACAAGCTATCGAGAATAGAGAGGCCAATCTTGAAGAAGAAGCTATCGACACTGTCCCAGAAAAGAAAGAAGAAGAGAAACCCCAAGACAGTGAACCACAAGAATCGAAGACTCAGACTAAGAAAGTATGGAAGAAAAAGTCTGCACCTAAGAGGTACAATCAATAACAACTTTCCAAACGTCTGACATACCTTGGGAGGTCTGAACCAAGGGAAGGTCTGGTTCATCGGACCTAAATATCTGAACCTTCGCCAAAAGGATTTGAAAGGCCAAGAAAAATTGACAAGCAAGTCAATAACCATCAACATCAATCAAAGCTCTCACAGAGGAAGGACATATCCGCTTCCAGTCTGCTACATTACAAGTTCGAACCACTACGTCAACATTCAGCTTGGGGGAAGACACCCCCATGTATCCACGTAAGTATCTTTATCCTCTTAAGTTTTTCATTCTATAAACAAATTCCAAATAAAAAAATATGAGCACATGAAGGCTCACCTTTAAAAAGAAAAGAACAAAAATATGTGGGCATATGAAGGCTCACCATTAATTAAAAAAAGAGACAAAAATATATGGGCACATGAAGGCTCAACGCTATTAAGGGAACCAACTTGGGGGAGACACATCCTCGTTATCTTCACGATTCAGGTATGTCTTTATTATTATTATTATTGTTATTATTATTATTATTATTACTACTACTACTACTACTACTACTACTATTAGCTTTTATATTATATCTTAAAGTGTGTTAGATTAAATAAATGAAATAGTGTGTCTAGTTTGTTTTAAGAAGTTGATGACTAAAGAAGAACCCTCTCTCTCTAATCTTTTGCATGGAAATGATGAATAGTTGCTCTATCTAATTTTTTTCAAGTACCTAGCCTTTAAAGCGTGAGTTCTCCTAATTAATAATGATGCTTTAAAATAAAATTAAATGCATGGGTGACAAATACTTAATCTAAGATCTAGGTAATCGGGATATGACATGTGATGATCTAAGCTGCTATTATCTTGTTCTAAACAACATTAAAGTTCCAGAGATTTCTAAATATAAACATGACTAATAATTGCATTGAGTTAAATTAAGCTTTGTGACCCTATGAGTAGTTTATCATGCCATTGAATTGAGATCACTTACACATTTCATCCATCTTCCACATAAATGCTCATAATTATCTGTTGCTACCCTCTTAGAAGTTTGTTGGAAGCATGTGGCTATTAAAAAAAGAGAAAGAAAAAAAAGAGAGAAAGATCCAAGGAAATAAAAAGGGACAAGTGTCTGAAACCTCAAAAGGATAGATCCCGAGGAAATAAAAAGGGACAAGTGTCCGAAACCTCGAAAAAATATCAGAAAAAATGGGCACGTGCCCGATAGTAGAATTAGCGTAATAGCCATATGTCTCTGATAAACAGAAGAGAGTAAATATATTCAAAAGAGCATCCGACTCCATTTTTCCATACACGTTCGGGAATTTGTTTTTGGAGTTGAACTTGAGCCAGAGCTTTTGGGTTTTGATTCGCTCTCGTTTGGTGGTGCCTCGCTGTGATCCTAGGGATCATCCACCCTCTTCGAATGGTCGTGGGCATCACGTTTTTCACTCGAAGCTTTTGGGGTTGTTTTGTGGGACAGAGGCCAAAGTTTCAAAAGAAATTTTTAGGCTCCCATTCACCCCCCCTCTGGTCGCTTTCTGGTAGCGTTCTCGGTCCTTCAATTGGTATCAGAGCAGGTTAAGGATCTTCCACCTTAGCCAGTTCCAGATCCACAGAAGACGACATGGATCACGGCGTAGGCAAATCGCCGTTTTTCGATGGGACGAACTATGCGTATTGGAAGATACGCATGTCGGCCTATCTTCAGAGCATGGGTGCTTCTATTTGGGATATTTGCAACTCTGTTGATTACGTGGTCTTGGCTGCTCGTGTGACTTAGCATCAGATCGATGAACACGATGCCAATAGCCGAGCTCATAATGCTCTTTTCTCATGTTTGAGCATGTCAGAGTTTGATCGCGTTTCTCACCTCGCTACGACTCGGGAGATTTGGGCTACCCTCATGCGTTTTCATGAGGGAACCACTCAAGTCAAAACCCGTCTCTACGAGTCACACAAGCAAGAGTATGAGAATTTTCGACACATGCTTGGCGAGAGCATAGAATGTTTATTCGCTCGCTTTCAGGTGATTGTCAACAGGATGAGGGCTAACAAGGAGCTGTTGCCTTTCGACGATCATGAGAGGGCTCTCAACCTTTTACACACTCTCGATCGGTCGGTGTGGGACTCAAAGGTTCAGGCGATCATCGAATCGCCTAACTATGAGACTCTCACGTGCGACGAGCTCTTTAGTAAGCTCAAATCCACTGAGGTTGACGCCATGGCGAGGGCTTCTTATGAAAATCCTTCTGGCCCATCGATGGCTTTGGTTTCTGGCTCTTCTGCTAACCCCTCTGGAGGTTTTGCATTGTCTTCTCTTCTTTGTGTCACAGAGGAGCAGCTGGAGTTCATGGCGGACGATGAGTTGGCTTTGTTAGCCAACCAGTTCTCGCGGTTTCACAACAACCGCATGAACTGTCGCCGCGGAGGAGGACAAGGTGGCTGCTACGAGTGTGGAGGCTCGGACCACTTCATCGCCAATTTCCCGAAGAAGAACAAGCAAGTCTTCGGCAAGGCGGATCATGGCCACAAGTACGACTCCGGCAAGCGCAAGGAGAAGTACGTCCCTGGCAAGCACAAGCGGAGGGGCGGCTGTCGGTGTTTGTTAACCGACAACTCGTCTTGGGGATTCCCAGATGATTTGTTCGGTGGGGATAGGCGTTTGTAGAACTCGGTGAGTACACAGGGACAACGATTTATACAAGTTCAGGCCGCTTAATAGTGTAATACCTTACGTCCAGTGGCCGCGTGTGCCTTGTGTTATGATCTGAGATTCAATGATAGGGGTCGGCACCCGCTTCCCCTTATATAATCGGGTGAAGCTTAGCACTAACCGAGTCCTAGTCGGTTACAACAGAGGAGTCCTATTCTAATGACTAGACTTCCTTTAGAACTCGACTAAGTTACAATGAGAGTCCTAATCTATGCCCACTTCGTAGCATGTCTTCGGATCTTCTCACGACGTCCAGAGCTGGTCCGAGTAATCATCTTCTGATGATGTCTCTGACATTCTGGTCTGTCAAGCCCCCGAGCTCATCAATATTTCTCTAAAACGTTATCTTCTAGTTTCCTTCGGGAATCTCCGAGTAATGTCCTGAGAAATTTTGAAGTGCTCCATAGATGAAAGAACTCCATGGTGTGCACTTTTTCAGAAAAGTGCACCCATAGGGTGTAGCCCCCCGAGCCTCTTGTTATTTTTAATAATTTTGAGAATCTTTGAACCCTTTTCCGAGTAATCCTTGGTTAAGAAAAAACATTTCCTTTATGATATATACCCTGCAGCCCCCGAGCCTGAGTTCCGAGTACTCGAGTAGTCGGTACTTGGGGTCTTCAATATATATCATCCCAGTAATGCGTAACGGTTGCAAGAGGCTAAAACATGGCACTGATCCATTGTTTAATCCATCCGAGTAATAAATATTCGGCTTCAGGTGGGTAATGTTTTCATCAAACATCCCGTTTCACCCCCCCCCCCACTGAATAAAAACTATCTGCGGATAAATGGGTGTATGCCAAGTCTCTGAGTGATGAGTGATTGTCAACTGGGATAATGCGCATGTTCTTTGGCTTGTGTTGTGCAGGTGTCGAGCACGGATACAGTGATCAGAGGCAAGGTGAAGGTCAAGTAGAGACGTGCCGTGCCGATGGACCGAGAGTGGCGATGGGCGGACCTGAGGCTTGGACTGAGGGACCGGTGGCCCGAGGATCAGCTGTGGTGGCTGACAGCCTGGGACAGCGACGAGCGAAGACTTGCGGGCATGGTGTTTCCTGGGTCGAGGACCTGGGGACACGTGTCGGTGGATGGGGTGCACGGGCGGTGCATCCCCTCTGCGGTTCGGTTTGGTGGTTGAGCCACAGAAAAACCACCGAGTGGATGGTTTCCAGGTTTGGGCCTCAAAACCTGGGTGCTGATGGTTTCCGAGTTTGGGCCACAAAACTCGGACTGAGGACGGTTTCCAGGTTTGGGCCTCAAAACCTGGGTGCTGCGGGTTTGCTGAGTTTGGGCCACAAAACTCAGGCTATGGACGGCTGGTTTCCCAGTTTGGGCCTCAAAACCGGGGGTTGGTCGTGAAGGCTAGTTTCCCAGTTTGGGCCTCAAAACCGGGGGCGAAGTCCTTGAAAAGGACGAGCGGAGTGGTGGCGGCACGTGGCGGCAATCGATGAGGTTGCGTCGAGGCAACGCTACCAGTTGTGCGGGCGTGGCTGTCGGATCTCCAGCATCTTCGAGTTGGTCCAGAATAACCCTAGGGTTTAGCTGGTTCGCTCTGTAATTAGATAGGGGTAGAGTAGGAATTAGAATTAGGATAAGTAGAGGGAGACACCCTCCTCCCCTTCCATCTCAGTCATTTGCTCTTTGCTTCTAGGGTTTCCTGCTCTCCCAATCCCCTGCTGTAGCTACTGAGATCCTCAGAGAACCATACCTCTGTGTACTGGAGATTTTGAGGATGTGAGACCGTAATCTCACTGTTGTAGCGTGTGGTAGCCACACGGTTGTAGATCGATGACTTGATTCGCGTTTTGTTCGTGTTCTTCGCGTTCTTCGTTTCTCCATGATTTTCCCGTCACTCGATCTCCCTCTCTATTGCGTCTTTGCGAAATCCATTTGAATCAACTTGTTCTTTATAGTGAGGAGATCATTTCCATCGAAGGAATTTATCTAACTCCTTACGAACAAGTAGATCGGGTTGATTTCGTTTTCGTGGTGCTTTTTCGTTCATACTCCCCCCCCCCCCGTTCGATTTCCTGGTGTTTGAGTTGATTTGAGCAGATGATTTCTTGGGGATAGTCTCCTAACTACCTCGTGATCATTCTCTCCAAGTTTGGGAATGTGGGATTGAGTTTTGATTCAGATTTGGGAGGATTCGTGAGAGGGGCGACCAAAATCGCCCTCTCTGTTCATCCGCGGACAGTCCGCTAGGTGAACCGCGGACAGTCCGCGCATCGGGCTCGAGCCAGACCAGTGGCAGCGAGCCTCGGCCACTTTGGTCAGACTTGACCGGCGGACAGTCCGCCGTAGTCGATCGCGGACAGTCCGTGAGTCAACCAGGAACCTTCAGCAACCTTGCTGTTTTGTCCATTTGGCCGGCGGACAGTCCGGCGCCCAGTCGCGGACAGTCCGGGGTTGAGGCGGACACTCCGGGACCGTATCGGCGGACAGTCCAGGAACTTGCTGTGTCTTCCAGTTTAGTGCGCTTGCTCTCCCGGCTTCTCCGTTTGGTTTCCGACCTTCTCGTTTGGCCCTAGAGTTGATCAAGGAACCTCTCTAGGTATCTTTGCTACTAGTTAGCATAGGTATTTGGAAGTTTCTCAACGTAGCCGTCTATCTACGTTCGAGACTTGGTTTTTGATGGTTGAACTTGCTCCGGTGCTTGTTGCATTTGGTTTGCTATCGTCTTGTGGTGCCTCGCTGTGATCCTAGGGATCATCCACCCTCTTTCAAGGGTCGTGGGCATCACGGTTTTGATCGAAGCTTTGGGGGGTTGATTTGGGACAAAAGACCAAAGTTTCGAGAGAAATTTTTGAGCTCCCATTCACCCCCCTCTGGTCGCCTTGCTATTGCATTCTCGGTCCTTCAATTGGTATCGGAGCGGGTTAAGCATCTTCCACCTTAGTCAGTTCCAGATCCACAGAAGGCGACATGGATCGCGGCGTGGGCAAACTGCCATTTTTCGATGGGATGAACTATGCGTATTGGAAGATACGCATGTCGGCCTATCTGCAGAGTTTGGGTGCTTCCATCTGGGATATTTGCAACTCTGCCGATTACGTGGTCTTGGCTGCTCGTGTCTCTCAGCTTCAGATCGATGAGCACGATGCCAATAGCCGAACCCGTAATGCTCTTTTCTCATGTCTGAGCATGAGTGAGTTTGATCGCATTTCTCACCTCACCACGGCTCGGGAGATTTGGGCTACCCTCATGCATTTCCATGAGGGAACCTCTCAAGTTAAAACCCGTCTCTACGAGTCGTTCAAGCGAGAGTATGAGAACTTTCGACATATGCCTGGCGAGAGCATAGAAAGTTTATTCGCTCGCTTTCAGGTGATTGTCAACAGGATGAGGGCTAACAAGGAGTTGTTGCCTTTCGACGATCATAAGAGAGCTTTGAAGCTTTTGCACACTCTTGATCGATCGGTGTGGGATTCCAAGATTCAGGCGATCATCGAATCACCTAACTATGAGACCCTCACGTGCGACGAGCTCTTTAGTAAGCTCAAGTCCAGTGAGATTGATGCCATGGCGAGGGCTTCTTATGAAAATCCTTCTGTCCCGTCGATGGCTTTGGTTTCTGGCTCTTCTGCTAACCCCTTTGGAGGCTTTGCACTTTCCTCTCTTCTTTCTGTCATAGAGGAGCAGCTCGAGTTCATAGGGGATGACGAGCTGGCGTTGCTCGCCAACCGGTTCTCGCGGTTCCACAACAACCGCATGAACCGTCGCCGCAGAGGAGGACGCTCAGGATGCTTTGAGTGCGGTGACCCCAACCACTTCATTGCCAATTGCTCAAAGAAGAACAAGCAAGTCTTCGGCAAGGCGGATCATGGGCACAAGTACGACTCCAGCAAGCGCAAGGAGAAGTACATCCCCGTGAAGCACAAGCGGAAGGGCGGCTTCAACAAGGAGTACATCAAGACGAAGTACTTGGAGAAGGCCCAGGCTGAGCAGTGTGCATTCTTCGCCACGCTCAGCGACGTCGACGACTCGGATGACGACTCCGCTTCTTCAAGCGACGACGAGTCCGAGAAGAAGAAGAGGATCGAGGACAAGGTCAACGGCCTCTGCTTCTTCGCCGACAACGAGGGCTTCTGCACCATGGCCCTCGGCAAGGAGGTCGACGGCGAGCTTGAGGAGACCCCTCGAAACGACGATGACGACGACACCTCACAGGTATCTCTGACCCCCGACGAGCTTTCTGCTGAGGTCGAGAAACTTACTGCCGCTCTCCTTAGTCAAGACAAGTTGCTTAGACGTGCCACTAGAGAGCGCAAGGAGTTTAGGCAGAAGTGGGAAGATACGGTGAAGGAACTTGAATCTGTCAAGTCCACCGTTGTTGTCACCGAGGAGGAGTGTGAGATGTGCACCACACACATGACTGACCTTCTCACTTTGAGAGGTAAGTATGTGGCGTTGGTAGGAGAGGTGGATGAGCTGAAGGCTAGATCCTTGCTGTTGGGTGCGTGCAAGTCTTGTGCGGGATTGCCAACCGAGTTGGCAGAGAAGAATGCCAAGATTGTGTCTCTGGAGAAGGCCAGCTCGGGTAGCACTTGTGTGACTAGGTGCGTGTTGTGTGAGGGCTTGGAGATGGAGATAGCCAATGTGAAGCATGACAAGATGCAAACCGAGGAGGAAAACACATACCTTCGGACCATCTTGTCATGGGTGTCTAGTGGTGAGCCGCAGCTTGGGATGATGATCTCCCAGTTCAAGCGTGTTGCCGGAGGTCCTGGTGTAGGTTTCGCTCAGGGTGTTGATGTGTCATCTTTTGGCAAGATTGGAGAGTCGAGTGGTCTGAACCCATGTGAGAAGCCCAACTCCACCACCACTCCCAAGCTTACAAAGATTCCACCCAAAGAGCCTCACAAGCCCAACACCAAGGATGGTGTGTTCGTTGAACCTCCGAGAGCACCACCCAAGAAACAGACATGGCATCCCAAGCCCAACCACCTGAAAAACAAGCTTGACATGATGCCACATATTCAAGAGGAGTTTATGCCACAGAAGGGCAAAGTGATCCACACCCACTACCATGAGTACCAACAACCCCTTTTGAGAGCGGTGAGGTACCATTGTGAGCACTGTGGGAGAGATGGACACTTGAGCGAGTTTTGCTTTCAGTGCAAGAGAGAGGCGCGCCGCGCAAAGGAGATGAACAACACGGACATGTACCATCCTTTCCATGATGTACATGGGCCGAATGTTCAGAGGCGTGTTGTTAGGCCTAGAGGTCCAAAACCTCAAGTTCCTAGGCCTAGGCCGCGAAGAGGTCATGCCCGGCGGGAGCCTATAGTTGTAGGCTATGCACCCCGTGGCAGTGGCTTTGTAGTTGAGCATTTTCCACCACCGCGTTTTGAGCATCGCGATGGACACTCCTCCCTTAGCGGACCACGTTTTCCTCATCGCTCTTCCCGTAGGCGTGCCAGGAATGGTTTTTCTGCTAACCGTTCTTTTGAGCAGCCGGCCCAACACTGGTATAATTCCTATTTCATTCACCCTAGTGTTGGACCGTATGCTCACCCTATGTCTTTTTATTGATGTAGGTAAAACGATTGGAGAACATTTGGTTGGTGGATTTCGGGTGTTCGAGGCACATGACCGGAAACGCCAAGTGGTTCTCCAGTCTTAGTCTGGTCGCCGAAAAGGAGTTTATCACCTTCGGCGACAATAGCAAAGGTAAGGTGTTGTCTCGTGGGTCGGTGCGAGTTAATGAGCACTTTGTGTTGCACGATGTTGCTCTTCTTTCTAACTTGCATTTTAACCTTCTTTCTGTTTCGCAACTCTTTGATGATGACTATGAGATTCGTTTTAAACCGAATCTCAGTCGTATTTTGGATCCTCAGGGCAATCTTGTTTGTGTGATTTTGCCCTTTGGGAAAGTCTTTCGTGCGGATTTCTCGGAGTCGTTTGGAATTTCTCGTTGTCTTTTGGCTGGACCTTCCTCCTCTAATCTTTGGAAGTGGCATAGGAGACTTGGACATTTGAGCTTCGACTTGCTTGCAAGGCTTAGCTCACTTGGCCTAATCCGAGGATTGCCCAAGTTTTCTATGGAGAAGGATCTTGTTTGCCATTCTTGTAGACATGGGAAGATGGTTGCCGCTCCCCACCATCCAGTGACTCAGGTCATGACCAAGCGCCCTGGAGAGCTTTTGCACATGGACCTTGTTGGTCCGGCTCGGGTGAGCTCGGTTGGAGGGAAGTGGTATGTGCTTGTTGTTGTTGACGATTTTTCGAGATATTCGTGGGTCTTCTTTTTAGCTGAGAAGACCGAGACTTTCTCCTTTGCTCGCAATCTGATTTTGCATCTTCAGAACGAGATCCCTTTGAACTCGATGCGAGCTATTAGGAGTGATAATGGTTCCGAATTCAAGAATTCGGATTTTGAGAAGTTTTGTAACTCTTTGGGTTTAGAGCATCAGTTTTCTTCCCCTTACACACCGCCTCAGAATGGTGTTGTAGAAAGGAAGAATCGGACCCTTGTAGAGATGGCCAGGACAATGCTCGATGAGCATAGGACTCCTAGGCGATATTGGGCCGAAGCTATGAGCACTGCATGCTATATTTCCAATCGCATCTTTCTCCGAGCTTTCTTGAAAAAGACTTCTTATGAGTTGCGTTTTGGAAAACTCCCCAAGGTGAGTTATTTTCGAGTTTTTGGTTGCCATTGTTTTATACTCAAAAAGGGCAACTTGGACAAGTTTGAGTCTCGTTCTTCTGATGGGGTATTTTTGGGTTATGGCACTCACACTCGCGCTTATCGTGTACATAACCTTGATACTAACCGAGTCATGGAGACATCAGATGTCACCTTCGATGAGACCATGACTTGTCCTTCTTCTCGTTTTGAGCGTGCAGGTGATCATGAGGTTGGTGAACCTCTTTTTGATGACGAGGATGAGGGTGCTGAAGGTATGGATAATCCAACACCCCCTCCACCTGCTATGCCGCAAGGAGCGGCTTCTACTACGACTCACGGCCCCGACACTTCTTCATCTTGGGGGCCGTGGGATCCGCCACCTCGAGCGGTACCCTTTGTACCCGAGGAGGCATCAGCTGTTGTTGAGGGGGAGATCACTTCTGCTCGGGAGGCGCCACGACATATCCAGCGCCAACACCCGCCTCAACAGATGATCGACAACATCGGCGAACGTGTCACTCGGTCAAGGTCACAACAAATCTCTCAGTTTGCTCATTCTGCATTTGTTGCTGATTTTGAACCTTGAGATGTTGGACATGCTTTATCTGATCCAAATTGGGTCAATGCCATGCATGAGGAGTTAGAAAATTTGGAAAGAAATCGGGTTTGGGTTCTTGTTCCTCCTCCTCCTAAGTGTCACCCAATTGGGACAAAATGGGTTTTCAAAAACAAACAAGGAGAGGATGGCCATGTTGTGAGAAACAAGGCCAGACTTGTAGCCCAGGGGTATAGTCAGAAGGAGGGGATAGACTATGAGGAGACCTTTGCTCCTGTAGCTCGTTTGGAGGCAATTAGGATACTCTTGGCTTTTGCTACATCCAAAGGGTTTAAACTTTTTCAAATGGATGTCAAGAGTGCCTTCTTAAACGGCTACATAGAAGAGGAAGTGTATGTGAGACAACCCCCCGGTTTCGAAAATCCCAAGTTTCCAAACCATGTTTTTAAACTTTACAAAGCTTTATATGGTTTGAAACAAGCCCCTAGAGCCTGGTATGATAGGTTGAAAACCTTTTTGCTTGCTAAGGGTTTTAAAATGGGATGTGTGGATAAAACGCTTTTTCTCTTCAAGCAAGGCACTGATACTCTCTTGGTCCAGATTTATGTGGATGATATCATTTTCGGTGGTTCTTCTGACGCTTTGGTTGCCAAGTTTGCAGATACTATGAGCAGGGAGTTTGAGATGAGCATGATGGGCGAGTTGACATTTTTCCTCGGGTTGCAAATCAAGCAATCACGGGAAGGGACATTCGTGCACCAGGGGAAGTATACCAAGGACATATTGAAGAAGTTCAATATGGGTGAGGCCAAGCCTCTTCCAACACCCATGTCGACCACGACGGCCCTGGATGCGGATGTGGATGGAGAAGCGGTGGACCAGAAGGAGTACCGGAGTATGATCGGGTCGCTGCTGTACCTGACGGCGACACGCCCGGACATTCAGTTCGCGGTGTGTCTTTGCGCGCGATTTCAGTCGTCGCCGCACACCTCGCACCGTCAGGTGATCAAGCGCATTATGAGGTACTTATCCTTCACTCCAGAGTTTGGGATTTGGTATTCCGCTTCCTCCACCCTCTCTCTTTGCGGTTATTCTGATGCCGATTTTGCTGGTTGCCGTATTGATCGCAAGTCCACTTCTAGGACTTGCCAGTTTATTGGATCTTCTCTTTTATCATGGTCTTCTCGCAAGCAGTCTAGTGTCTCCCAGTCTACCACGGAGGCTGAGTATGTTGCTGCGGCTAGCTGCTGTTCCCAGTTGCTTTGGATGATGGTCACTTTGCGTGATTTTGGTCTGAGTTTTTCTCGCGTTCCTTTGTTTTGTGACAGCACGAGTGCTATTAGCGTTGCTAAGAACCCCGTGCTGCACTCTAAGACCAAATACATTGATGTGCGCTTTCATTTTCTGCGAGACCACTATGAGAAGGGTGATATCGACCTTCGCCATGTCGATACTCATCATCAGTTGGCTGATATTTTCACCAAGCCTTTGGACCATTCAACTTTTGCTAGGTTGAGAGGTGAGCTTGGTGTGTGTTTCCCCTTTTAGATGGGGGAAACATTTTGGTTCTTGTTTTATAAACTGACTTTGTGTTTTTCTTTTTTGGTTTCTTCATGCATCTTTGCATTTCATCTTGCATTTTTTCATTCAGAGCTTCATGTATATAATCTGAAGAATGTAACTATGCTCTGTATAGTATTTGCTCCGATGCTTTATGATGATGCTGTAGCTTATGCTCTTTCTGATCACTGATACATGTTGTGAGCAGAGCTATTTCATGAATGGTGAATCTGATTAATGAACATAAAACTTGAAAATGTTCACCATTGAGATATGCAACTAGCATGTGTAGAATGTGTTGAAGTCACTTGTGCTTTTCATATTTGCTAGGTTGCTATGTCTCTAGTGTTGAGTCTTTTACTTGCTTGGTATGTTCATGTTCTGCTCTAAAATCTGAACCAAGTTAAGTGAATTGGAAAAGATCGAGATGTGTAGACTGTTTCTCATTGCACTTTGAGTTAAACTTGAGCTGTGTAGTGTATGACCGAAACTGTTGCTTTAAGCTTCTGATTGCTTCTGCATAGGCTTCGCACAGTTGAAAAGTTAGGCAATGACAAGCTTTTAACCTCTCGCAATCACATGCTGAAATTTTAACTTGTGTAATTTAACCGCTGCAAACTCCGATAAAATTTTGCAAACACAAGTCTATGTTTCATTCTATAGCATGATGATTGAACTGTGCTAGGGGTAGTTCACCTTGTATACATGTTTAGCACTTGTCGGATATCCTGTCTATTGATGGACCGAGAAAGCACTAGCAAGGCGACCAGAGGGGCGGGGGTGAATGGGAGCTCAAAAATTTCTCTCAAAACTTTGGCCAAATGTCCCAAAATCAACCCCGAGAAACTGTGACCGAAACCGTGATGACCACGACCCTTGGAAGAGGGTGGATGATCCCTAGGATCACAACGAGGCACCACAAGAAGATAGCAAACCAAATGCCAAAAGCTCCGGCTCGAACACAACCCCAAAAACCAAGTCCCGAACGTAGATTGTCGGCTACATCGAGAAACTCCTAAATACCTATGCTAACAAGTAGCAAAGATACCTAGAGAGGTTCCTTGGTCAACTCTAGGGACAAACGAGAAGTCCGGAGACCAAGCGAACAAGCCGGGAGAGCAAACGCACTAAACCGGAAGACACAGCAGGTTCCCGGACTGTCCGGCCCTGGGGTCTCGGACTGTCCGGCCCTACCGCGGACTGTCCGCGCTCTGGTGGCGGACTGTCCGCCGGTCAAGTGTGCAAAAACGCACTGCTGCTGAAAACCCACTGCTCGGTCCCGGACTGTCTGCACTTTTGCACGGCGGACTGTCCGCCGGTGACCTGAGCCAAAAACAGCAGGGACTGGCCGCAGCTGGACTGGACCAGCCCCGACGCGCGGACTGTCGGCGCCCTGAGTGGCGGACTGTCCGCGGTCACTCAAGGAGGGCGATTTTGTTCGCCCTTCACCCAAATCAATCCCAAATCGAATCAATTCACAATCCCACGTTCCCAAACTTGGAGAGGATGATCACGGAGTAGTTAGGAGACTATCCCCATGAAATCATCCGCTCAAATCAACTCAAACACCGGGAAATCGAAAGGGGAGGAGTATGAACGAAAAAACGTCACGAAAACGAAATCAACCCGATCTACTTGTTCGTAAGGAGATAGATAAATTCCTTCGGTGGAAATGATCTCCTTTCAAATACGAACAAGTTGATTCAAATGGATTTTGCAAAGACGCACTAGAGAGGGAGATCGAGTGACGGGAAAATCACGGAGAACCGAAGAACGCGAAGAACACGAATCAAAACGCGAATCAACACATCGATCTGCAACCGTGTGACTACCACACGCTACAACAGTGAGGTTACGGCCTCACTTCCTCAAAATCTCCAGTACACAGAGGTATGGTTTTCTGCGGATCTCAGCTAGCTACAGCAGGGGATTGGGAGAGTAGGAAACCCTAGAAGCAAAGAGCAAATGACTGAGATAACATGGGAGGAGGGTGTCTCCCTCTACTTATACTAATTTTATTTCCTACTCTACCCCTCAACTAATTACAGAGCGAACCAGCTATACCCTAAGGTTATTCTGGACCAACTTTGTGGTAGGTGGATCCGACGGCCACGCCCACACAACTCGTAGCGTTGCCTCGACGCAACCTCCCGATTGCCGCCACGTGCCGCCACTCGCTCTGCACCCCCGATTTTGTGGCCCAAACCGGGAAACCAGCCTTTTCCAGCCAAGCCCCGGTTTTGAGGCCCAAACCGGGAAACCAGCCCACCAGCATCTGAGTTTTGAGGCCAAACTCAGCAAACCCTCAGCGCCCAGGTTTTGAGGCCCAAACCTGGAAACCGTCCTCAGCCCGAGTTTTGTGGCCAAACTCGGAAACCATCCGCACCCAGGTTTTGAGGCCCAAACCTGGAAAACGTCCACCCAATGGTTTTTCCCTGGCTCTACCACCAAACCAACGTCGTAGATGGGATGCACCTCCCGTGCACCCCGTCCACCAACACGTGTCCCCAAGTCCACGACTCAGGCAACACATGACCGCAAGTCTTCACTTGTAGCTGCCACAGTCTGCCAGCCACCACAGCTGATCCTCGGGCCTCTGGTCCCTCAGTCCAAGCCTCACGTCCGCCCTTCGCCACTCTCGGTCCATCGGCATGGCACGTCTCTACTTGACCTTCACCTCGCCTTCGATCACTGTATCCGTGCTCGACACCTGCACAACATAAGCCAAAGAACATGCGCACCATCCCAGTTGACAATCACTCATCACTCAGAGACTCGGCATACACCCATGTATTCGCAATCTCCCCCTTGATGAGTGCATTGTCAACTACCAACACAAATCATAATAGAAAGAGAAGAAGGAAGAAGGAGAAGAGAGAGCTCGACCAAATTACCCAAAAGCATAGCAAAGCCAAAGAAGGTCAAGTGGAAAGAGCGAAAGAACTTGGTCCCCAAAGACATGGGCAACGGCTCGATGCAACCAATCAAAGCAAAGCTAGCCCTCAAGAAGAGGTAGAACAGGCTCAACACCGCTAGCAAATCCCAATCAAAAATATCGAAGCAAAAATGCTAGAGGCTCAACACAACTAGCAAAGAAAGCTCGATACCGACTGTTACCAAAAAAAAGTTCGACACCAATTGAAAATCTGAAAAGCAAATGCTAGTCCCTCAAGAAAGAGGCTAAGGCTCAACACAACTAGCAAACCGCTCCAAACCAATTGAAAGTGTCAAAGACTCCACCGAAAACAAACTCCCCCTCGAATAGTGCAAACAACCAGAAAATATGATTTGCAATTTCTCCCCCTTAGTTGAAAATGCACTTGTCAAGAGTCAAAGCTTCCCTTCCAAGATGCATATGAGTCAGAATGCAGGTTAGGAGCTTCAGAAGTATAGTCAAGAGAGTGCAAGGATGCTCTATAGAGTTCAAATCCGATGACTCAGAAAAATGCACAAAATGCTAGCAAAGGCTCAAGCTGATCACTAAGAATGAAATATGAACATGTGAGCAGTTTTAAGCCGAAAAAGGTATTCACCATCAAAATAGCACAAGACATGTATGGACAGGAAGTCAAATGTGCTAAGCATGTATACCAAGTGAACTACCCCTAGCACAGTTCAATCATCATGCTGATACCAATTTAGGCATTTACTTGTGATTTCAAATTTTAATCGGAGTTGCAGCGGTGAAATTACACAAGTTCAGAAAACAGCATGTGACTGCGAGAGGTTGAATGCTTGTTATTGCCTAACTTTCCAACTGTGCGAAGCCTATGCATAAGCAATCAGAAGCTTAAAGCAACAGTTTCAGTCATACACTACACAGCTCAAGTTTAACTCAAAGTGCAATGAGAAACAGTCTCGAAACTGTGAGGTGCTAACAAGCAAACCCATCTCGATCTTTCCAATTCACTTAACTTGGTTCAGATTTTAAACAGAATATGACATACCAAGCAAGTGAATGACTCAACACTAGAGACATAGCAACCTAGCATATATGAAAAGCACATGTGACTTCAACACATCCTACACATGCTAGTTGCATATCTCAATGGTGAACATTTTCAAGTTTTAAGTTCATTATCAAATTCACCATTCAAAAATGGCTCAGCTGATAGTATGTACTAGTGATTAGAAAGAGCATAAGCTATAGCATCAACATAAAGCATCGGAGCAAAAACTACACAGAGCATAGTTACATTCTTCAGATTATACATATGAAGCTCAGAATGTAAAAGCGTATGCTAAAATGCAAAAGATGCACGAAGAAATCAAAAAGAAGCAAAAACAACTGAAAACAAAAAGTCAGTGTATCATACAAAATCCAAAGTGTTTCCCCCATCTAAAAGGGGAAACACACACCAAGCTCACCTCTCAACCGATTAAAGGTTGATTAGTCCAAAGGCTTGGTAAAAATATCAGCAAGCTGATGATGAGTATCGACATGGCGAAGGTCGATATCACCCTTCTCATAGTGGTCTCGCAGAAAATGAAAGCGCACATCAATGTGTTTGGTCTTCGAGTGAAGCACGGGGTTCTTAGCAACGCTAATCGCACTCGTGCTGTCACAAAGCAATGGAACACGAGAAAAGCTCAGACCAAAATCACGCAAAGTGGCCATCATCCAGAGTAACTGGGAATAGCAGCTAGCCGCAGCAACATACTCAGCCTCCGTGGTAGACTGGGCGACGCTAGACTGCTTGCGAGAAGACCACGAAACAAGAGAAGAACCAATAAACTGGCAAGTCCCAGAAGTGGACTTGCGATCAATACGGCAACCAGCAAAATCGGCATTGGAATAACCGCAAAGGGAAAGGGTGGAGGAAGCAGAATACCAAATCCTGAATTCTGGAGAGAAGGATAAGTACCTCATAATGCGCTTGACCGCCTGACGGTGAGAGGTGCGCGGCGACGACTGAAATCGCGCGCAAAGACACACCGCGAACTGGATGTCAGGGCGTGTCGCCGTCAGGTACAGTAGCGACCCGATCATACTCCGGTACTCCTTCTGGTCCACTGCTTCTCCCTCCTTGTTCGCATCCAGGGCCGTCGTGGTCGCCATGGGTGTTGGAAGAGGCTTGGCCTCACCCATGTCGAACTTCTTCAGGATATCTCTGGTGTACTTGCCCTGGTGCACAAACGTTCCTTCCCGGGTTTGCTTGATTTGCAACCCGAGAAAAAACGTCAACTCGCCCATCATGCTCATCTCGAACTCCCTGCTCATAGTGTCTGCAAACTTGGCAACCAAAGCATGAGAAGAACCACCGAAAATGATATCATCCACGTAAATTTGGACCAAGAGAGTATCAGTGCCTTGCTTGAAGAGAAAGAGCGTTTTATCTACACATCCCATTTTAAAACCCTTAGCAAGCAAAAAGGTTTTCAACCTATCATACCAGGCTCTAGGTGCTTGTTTCAAACCATACAAAGCTTTGTGAAGTTTAAAAACATGGTTTGGAAACTTGGGATTTTCGAAACCGGGGGGTTGTCTAACATACACCTCCTCTTCTATGTAGCCGTTTAAGAAGGCACTCTTGACATCCATTTGAAAAAGTTTGAAACCTTTGGATGCAGCAAAAGCCAAGAGTATCCTAATAGCCTCCAAACGTGCTACAGGAGCAAATGTCTCCTCATAGTCTATCCCCTCCTTCTGACTATATCCCTGGGCTACGAGTCTGGCCTTGTTTCTCACAACATGGCCATCTTCTCCCTGTTTGTTTTTGAAAACCCATTTTGTCCCAATTGGATGACACTCAGAAGGTGGAGACACTAGAACCCAAACCCGATTTCTCTCAAAGTTCTCAAGCTCCTCATGCATGGCATTGACCCAATCAGGATCCGTCAAAGCATGTCCAACATCTCGGGGTTCAAAATCAGCAACAAATGCAGAATGAGCAAAGTGAGAGATTTGCCTTGACCGGGTGACGCGTTCATCGATGCTGCCGATCATCTGCTGAGGCGGGTGCTGGCGCTAAATGTGTCGTGGCGCCTCCCTTGCCGAAGTGGCCACCCCCTAACAGCAGCTGGTGCCTCCTCGGGTACAAAGGGTACCGCTCGAGGTGGCGGATCCCACGGCCCCTAGGAAGACGATGTGTCAGGGCCGTGAGTCATCATAGAGGCCGCTCTTTGCGGCACAACAGGTGGAGGAGGTGCTGGGTCATCTATCCCTTCAGCACCTTCTTCTTCATCATCGAAAAGAGGTTCGCCAACCTCATGATCACCTGCACGCTCAAAACGAGAAGAAGGACAAACCATGGTCTCGTCGAAGGTGACATCAGATGTCTCCATGACTCGGTTAGTGTCAAGGTTAAGTACACGGTAAGCTCGAGTGTGAGTGCCATAACCCAAAAACACACCGTCAGAGGAACGAGACTCAAACTTGTCCAAGTTGCCCTTTTTGAGTATAAAACAATGGCAACCAAAAACTCGAAAATAGCTCACCTTGGGTAGTTTTCCAAAACGCAACTCATAAGAGGTCTTTTTCAAGAAAGCTCGAAGAAAAATGCCATTGGAAATATAGCATGCAGTGTTCATAGCTTCGGCCCAATATCGCCTAGGAGTCCTATGCTCATTGAGCATCGTCCTGGCCATCTCTACAAGGGTCCGATTCTTCCTTTCTACAACACCATTCTGAGGCGGTGTGTAGGGGGAAGAAAACTAATGCTCTAACCCAAAAGAGTCACAAAACTTCTCAAAATCTGAATTCTTGAATTTGGAACCATTATCACTCCGAATTGCTCGCATAGAGTTCAAAGGGAACTCATTCTGAAGACGCAAAATTAGATTGCGAGCAAAGGAGAAAGTCTCAGTCTTCTCAGCTAAAAAGAAGACCCACGAATATCTCGAAAAATCGTCAACAACAACAAGCACATACCACTTCCCCCCAACCGAGCTCACCCGAGCCGGACCAACAAGGTCCATGTGCAAAAGCTCTCTAGGGCGCTTAGTCATGACCTGAGTCACTGGATGGTGGGGAGCGGCTACCATCTTCCCATGTCTACAAGAATGGCAAACAAAATCCTTCTCCATGGATAACTTGGGCAATCCTCGGATTAAGCCAAGTGAACTAAGCCTTGCAAGCAAGTCGAAGCTCAGGTGACCTAGTCTCCTATGCCACTTCCAAAGATCAGAGGAGGAAGGTCCAGCCAAAAGACAACGAGAAATTCCAAACGACTCCGAGAAATCCGCACGAAAGACTTTTCCAAAGGGCGAAATCACACATACAAGATTGCCCTGAGGATCCAAAATGAGACTGAGATTCGGCTTAAAACGAATCTCATAGTCATCATCAAAAAGTTGCGAAACAGAAAGAAGGTTAAAATGCAAGTTAGAAACAAGAGCAACATCGCGCAACACAAAGTGCTCATTAACTCGCACAGACCCACGAGACAGCACCTTACCTTTGATGTTGTCGCCAAAGGTAATATACTCCTTTCCGGCAACCGGACTAAGACTGGAGAACCACTTGGCGTTTTCGGTCATGTGACTCGAACACCCAGAATCCACCAACCAAACGTTCTCCAATCGTTTTACCTACATCAATAAAAAGACATAGGGTGAGCATACGGGCCAACATTGGGGTTAGTGAAGTAAGGAGAATACCAGTGTTGGGCCGGCTGCTCAAAAGAACGGTTAGCAAAAAGACCATTCCTAGCACACCTACGGATGAAGCGATCACCACGTTTAGAAGAACGTGGTCCGCTAAGGGAGGAGCGTCCATCGCGATACTCAAAACGCGGTGGGGGAAAACGCTCAACTACAAAGCATCTGCCACGGGGTCCACAGCCTACAACTGCAGGCTCCCGCCGGGCACGCTCTCTACGAGGCCTAGGCTTAGGAACTTGAGGTACTGCACCTCTAGGCCTAGCATCTCTCCTCGGAGCTCTCTCCTGCCTAGGCCTAGGAACTCGAGGTTCTGGACCTCTGGGCCTAGCAGCACGTCTCGGAGCTCTCCTCTGAACATCCGGCACATGTACATCATGGAAAGGATGGTACATGTCTGGGTTGTTCATCTCCCTAGCACGGCGCGCCTCTCTCTTGCGCCGAAAGCAGAACTCGCGCAAGTGTCCATCTCTCCCACAATGCTCATAATGGTACCTCACCGCTCTCAAAGGGGGTTGTAGGTACTCACGGCTGTGGGTGTGGATCACCTTGCCCTTCTATGGCAAGCACTCCTCCTGGATAGGTGGCATCGTATCAAGTTTGTTCTTGAGGTGGTTGGGTTTGGGATGCCACACTTGGTTCTTGGGTGGAGCTCTCGGAGGTTCTTCACACACTCCATCCTTGGTGTTAGGCTTGAGTGGCTCTTTGGGTGGAAGCTTGGTAAGTTTGGGAGTAGTGGTGGAGTTGGGCTTCTCACATGGGTTCATACCACTTGACTCTCCAATCTTCCCAAAAGCAGAAAGATCAACACCCTGAGCGAAACCTACACCAGGACCTCCAGCAGCTTGCTTAAATTGGGAGATCATCATCCCGAGCTGCGGCTCACCACAAGACACCCATGACAAGATGGTCCAAAGGTATGTGTTTTCTTCCTCGGTTTGCATATTGTCATGCTTCACATTAGCAATCTCCATCTCCAAACCCTCACACAAGGCACACCTAGTCACACAAGTGCTACCCGAGCTGGCCTCCTCAAGAGACACAATCTTGGCATTCTTCTCTGCCAACTCGGATTGCAAGACAGGACAAGTCTTGCACGCACCCAACAGCGAGGGTCTAGCCTTCAGCTCATCCACCTCTCCTACCAACGCAACATACTTGCTTCTCAAAGTGAGAAGGTCAGTCATGTGCGTGGTGCACATCTCACACTCCTCCTCATCGGTAACAACCACGGTGGACTTGACAGAATCAAGTTCCTTCACCGTATCCTCCCACTTCTGCCTAAACTCCTTGCGCTCTCTAGCGGCTCGCCTAAGCAACTTATCTTGACTAAGAAGCGCGGCAGTAAGTTTCTCGACCTCAGCGGAAAGCTCATCGTGGGTCAGAGATACCTGGGAGGTGTCGTCATCGTCGTCATCGTTCCGAGGGGAGTTCACCAGCTCGCCGTCGACCTCCTTGCTGAGGGCCACGGTGCAGAGGCCGTCGTCGTCGGCGAAGAAGCAGAGACCGTTCATCTTGTCCTCGATCCTCTTCTTCTTCTCGGACTCATCATCGCTTGAGCAAGCGGAGTCGTCATCTGAGCCGTCGACGTCGCTGAGCGTGGCAAAGAATGCACGCTGCTCAGCCTGGGCCTTCTCCAAGTACTTCTTCTTGATGTACTCCTTATCGAAGCCGCTCCTCCGCTTGTGCCTCGCGGGGACGTACTTCTCCTTGCGCTTGCCGGAGTCGTACTTGTGCCCATGATCGCCCTTCCCAGATGAATGCTTCTTCTTGGGACAGTTGGCAATGAAGTGGTCGGGGTCGCCGCACTCATAGCATCCCGAGTGTCCTCCTTCGCGGTGACGGTTCATGTGGTTGTTATGGAACCGCGAGAACCGGTTGGCGAGCATCGCCAACTCGTCATCCCCCAAAGACTCCAGCTGGTCCTCTGTGACAGAAAAGAGAGACGAAAGAGCAAAACCTCCAGAGGGGTTAGCCGAAGAGCCAGAAACCAAAGCCATAGTCGGGCCAGAAGGATTCTCATAAGAAGCCCTCGCCATGGCATCAATCTCACTGGACTTGAGCTTACTGAAGAGCTCGTCGCACGTGAGGGTCTCATAGTTAGGTGATTCGATGATCGTCTGAACTTTGGAGTCCCACACCGACCGATCAAGAGTATGCAAAAGCTTCAAAGCCCTCTCATGATCGTCGAAAGGCAACAGCTCCTTGTTAGCCCTCATCCTGTTGACAATCACCTGAAAGAGAGCGAATAAACTTTCTATGCTCTTGCCAGGCATATGTCAAAAGTTCTCATACTCTCGCTTGAACGACTCGTAGAGTCAGGTTTTGACTTGAGAGGTTCCCTCATGAAAACGCATAAGGGTGGCCCAAATCTTCCGAGCCGTAGCGAGGTGAGAAACACGATCAAACTCACTCATGCTCAGGCATGAGAAAAGAGCATTACGGGCTCGGCTATTGGCATCGTGCTCATCGATCTGAAGCTGAGAGACACGAGCAGCCAAGACCACGTAATCAGCAGAGTTGCAAATATCCCAAATGGAAGCACCCAAACTCTGCAGATAGGCCGACATGTGTATCTTCCAATACGCATAGTTCGTCCCATCGAAAAACGGCGGTTTGCTCACGCCGCGGTCCATGTCGCCTTCTGTGGATCTGGAACCGGCTAAGGTGGAAGATCCTTAACCCGCTCCGATACCAATTGAAGGACCGAGAAAGCACTAGCAAGGCGACCAGAGGGGGGGTGAATGGTAGCTCAAAAATTTCTCTCGAAACTTTGGCCAAATGTCCCAAAATCAACCCTGAGAAACTGCGACCAAAACTGTGATGCCCACGACCCTTGGAAGAGGGTGGATGATCCCTAGGATCACAGCGAGGCACCACAAGAAGATAGCAAACCAAATGCCAAAAGCTCTGGCTCGAACACAACCCCAAAAACAAAGTCCCGAACGTAGATTATCGGCTACGTCGAGAAACTCCTAAATACCTACGCTAACAAGTAGCAAAGATACCTAGAGAGGTTCCTTGGTCAACTCTAGGGACAAACGAGAAGTCCGGAGACCAAGCGAACAAGCCGGGAGAGCAAACGCACTAAACCGGAAGACACAGCAGGTTCCCAGACTGTCCGGCCCTGGGGTCTCGGACTGTCCAGCCCTACCGCGGACTGTCCGCGCTCTGGTGGCGGACTGTTCGCCGGTCAACTGTGCAAAAATGCACTGCTACTGAAAACCCACTGCTCGGTCCCGGACTGTCCGCACTTTTGCACGGCGGACTGTCCGCCGGTGACCTGAGCCAGAAACAGCAGGGACTGGCCGCGGCTGGACTGGACCAGCCCCGACGCGCGGACTGTCCGCGCCCTGAGTGGCGGACTGTCCGCGGTCACTCAGGGAGGGCAATTTTGTTCGCCCTTCACCCAAATCAATCCCAAATCGAATCAACTCACAATCCCACATTCCCAAACTAGGAGAGGATGATCACAGAGTAGTTAGGAGACTATCCCCAAGAAATCATCCGCTCAAATCAACTCAAACACCGGGAAATCTAAAGGGGAGGAGTATGAACGAAAAAACGTCACGAAAACGAAATCAACCCGATCTACTTGTTCGTAAGGATATAGATAAATTCCTTCGGTGGAAATGATCTCCTTTCAAATATGAACAAGTTGATTCAAACGGATTTCGCAAAGACGCACTAGAGAGGGAGATCGAGTGATGGGAAAATCGCGGAGAACTGAAGAACGCGAAGAACACGAATCAAAACGCGAATCAACACATCGATCTGCAACCGTGTGACTACCACACGCTACAGCAGTGAGGTTACGGCCTCACTTCCTCAAAATCTCCAGTACACAGAGGTATGGTTCTCTGCGGATCTCAGCTAGCTACAGCAGGGGATTGGGAGAGTAGGAAACCCTAGAAGCAAAGAGCAAATGACTGAGATAACATGGGAGGAGGGTGTCTCCCTCTACTTATACTAATTTTATTTCCTACTCTACCCCTCAACTAATTACAGAGCGAACCAGCTAAACCCTAAGGTTATTCTGGACCAACTCGGTGGTAGGTGTATCCGACGGCCACGCCCGCACAACTCGTAGCGTTGCCTCGACGCAACCTCCCGATTGCCGCCACGTGTCGCCACTCGCTCTACACCCCCGGTTTTGTGGCCCAAACCGGGAAACCAGCCTTTTCCAGCCAACCCCCGGTTTTGAGGCCCAAACCGGGAAACCAGCCCACCAGCATCTGAGTTTTGAGGCCAAACTCAGCAAACCCTCAGCGCCCAGGTTTTGAGGCCCAAACCTGGAAACCGTCCTCAGCCCGAGTTTTGTGGCCAAACTCGGAAACCATCCGCACCCAGGTTTTGAGGCCCAAACCTGGAAACCGTCCACCCGATGGTTTTTCCCTGGCTCTACCACCAAACCGACGTCGTAGATGGGATGCACCTCCCGTGCACCCCGTCCATCGACACGTGTCCCCAAGTCCATGACTCAGGCAACACATGACCGCAAGTCTTCACTTGTAGCTGCCACAGGCTGCCAGCCACCACAGCTGATCCTCGGGCCTCTGGTCCCTCAGTCCAAGCCTCACGTCCGCCCTTCGCCACTCTCGGTCCATCGGCATGGCACGTCTCTACTTGACCTTCACCTCGCTTTCGATCACTGTATCCGTGCTCGACACCTGCACAACACAAGCCAAAGAACATGCGCATCATCCCAGTTGACAATCACTCATCACTCAGAGACTCGGCATACACCCATGTATCCGCATCTATACTTGTTTTGTGCTATTTTGATGGTGAACCCTTTTTGGCTGAAAACTGCTCTTTTGCTCTCATATTCATATTTCGTATCTGGTGATCAGTTTGAGCCTTTGCTAGCTTCTTATGGCTGTTGTTGAGTCATCGAATCAGAACTGTGTAGGGCATCCTTGCACTCTTTTGGTTATATTTCTGAAGCTACTAACTTGCATTTTTACTCATATGCATTTCTGGAGGGAGGGGGAGACATTTGAGTGCGTGTGCACATTTGCTTGTTGGTGCATTTTCAACTAAGGGGGAGAAAATATTTACAAATCATGGGTTCCCTAGGTTGTGTGCACTAGTTGAGGGGGAGTTTGCTAGTTGTGTTGAGCCTTTGCCTCTTTCTTGAGGGACTAGCAAACATTTTAAGCTCATTTTCAGCTTTTCAATTGGTATCGAACACTTTTGATTTTGAGTTTGATAACAGTTGGTACTGAGCTGCTTCGCTAGCGGTGTTGAGCCCGTTCTGCATCTTCCTGAGGGCTAGCTCTGTTTTGCTTGATTCTCAATTGATTTTCCAATTGGTATCAAGTTTTCTCGCTAGCGGTGTTGAGCCTGTTCTACCTCTTCTTGAGGGCTAGCTTTGCTTTGCTTGGTTGCGTCGAGCCGTTGCCCATGTCTTTGGGAACCAAGTTGTTTTGCTCCTTCCACTTGACCTTCTTCGGCTTTGACATGCTTTTGGGTCATTTGGTTGAGTTCTCTCTCTTCCTTCCTTCCTTCTTCTGTTTCCATTATGATTTGTGTTGGTAGTTGATAATGCACTCATCAAGGGGGAGATTGCGGATACATGGGTGTATGCCGAGTCTCTGAGTGATGAGTGATTGTCAACTGGGATAATGCGCATGTTCTTTGGCTTGTGTTGTGCAGGTGTCGAGCATGGATACAGTGATCAGAGGCAAGGCGAAGGTCAAGTAGAGACGTGTCGTGCCGATGGACCGAGAGTGGCGAAGGGCGGACGTGAGGCTTGGACTGAGGGACTGGTGGCCCGAGGATCAGCTGTGGTGGCTGACAGCCTGGGACAGCGACGAGCAAAGACTTGCGGGCACGGTGTTTCCTCGGTCGAGGACCTGGGGACACATGTCGGTGGACGGGGTGCACGGGCGGTGCATCCCCTCTACGGTTCGGTTTGGTGGTTGAGCCACAGAAAAACCACCGAGTGGACGGTTTCCAGGTTTGGGCCTCAAAACCTGGGTGCTGATGGTTTCTGAGTTTGGGCCACAAAACTCGAGCTGAGGACAGTTTCCAGGTTTGGGCCTCAAAACCTGGGTGCTGCGGGTTTGCTGAGTTTGGGCCACAAAACTCAGGCTATGGACGGCTGGTTTCCCGGTTTGGGCCTCAAAACCGGGGGTTGGTCATGAAGGCTGGTTTCCCGGTTTGGGCCTCAAAACCGGGGGCGAAGTCCGTGAAAAGGACGAGCGGAGCGGTGGCAGCAATCGGTGAGGTTGCGTCGAGGCAACGCTACCAGTTGTGCGGGCGTGGCCGTCGGATCACCAGCATCTTCGAGTTGGTCCAGAATAACCCTAGGGTTTAGCTGGTTCGCTCTGTAATTAGAGTGGGGTAGAGTAGGAATTAGAATTAGGATAAGTAGAGGGAGACACCCTCCTCCCCTTCCATCTCAGTCATTTGCTCTTTGCTTCTAGGGTTTCCTGCTCTCCCAATCCCCTACTGTAGCTACTAAGATCCGCAGAGAACCATACCTCTGTGTACTGGAGATTTTGAGGAAGTGAGACCATAATCTCACTGTTGTAGCGTGTGGTAGCCACATGGTTGCAGATCGATGACTTGATTCGCGTTTTGTTCGTGTTCTTCATGTTCTTCGTTTCTCCGTGATTTTCCCGTCACTTGATCTCCCTCTCTATTGCGTCTTTGCGAAATCCATTTGAATCAACTTGTTCTTTATAGTGAGGAGATCATTTCCACCGAAGGAATTTATCTAACTCCTTACGAACAAGTAGATCGGGTTGATTTTGTTTTCGTGGCGCTTTTTCATTCATACTCCCCCCTTCTATTTCCCGGTGTTTGAGTTGATTTGAGCGGATGATTTTTTGGGGATAGTCTCCTAACTACCTCGTGATCATTCTCTCCAAGTTTGGGAACGTGGGATTGAGTTTTGATTCGGATTTGGGAGGATTCGTGAGAGGGGCGACCAAAATTGCCCTCTCTGTTCATTCGCGGACAGTTCGCCAGGTGAACCGCGGACAGTCCGCGCATCGGGCTTGAGCCAGACCAATGGCAGCGAGCCTCGGCCACTTTGGTCAGACTTGACCAGCGGACAGTCCGCCGTAGTCGATCGCGGACAGTCCGCGAGTCGACCAGGAACCTTCAGCAACCTTGCTGTTTTGTCCATTTGGCCGGCGGACAGTCCGGCGCCCAGTCGCGGACAGTCCGGGGTTGAGGCGGACAGTCCGGGACCGTACCGGCGGACAGTCAAGGAATTTGTTGTGTCTTCCAGTTTAGTGCGCTTGCTCTCCCGGCTTCTCCGCTTGGTTTCCGGTCTTCTCGTTTGGCCCTAGAGTTGATCAAGGAACCTCTCTAGGTATCTTTGCTACTAGTTAGCATAGATATTTGGGAGTTTCTCAACGTAGCCGTCTATCTACGTTCGGGACTAGGTTTTTGAGGGTTGAACTTGCTCCGGTGCTTGTTGCGTTTGGTTTGCTATCGCCTTGTGGTGCCTCACTGTGATCCTAGGGATCATCCACCCTCTTTCAAGGGTCATGGGCAACACGGTTTCGATCAAAGCTTTCAGGGGTTGATTTTGGGACAAAAGACCAAAGTTTCGAGAGAAATTTTTGAGCTCCCATTCACCCCCCCTCTGGTCGCCTTGCTATTGCATTCTCGGTCCTTCACTATCACAAGGATAACAATAATTGACCAGTGACTGTGTCACCTGTCCATATTGATGACTCTTGTCGTTTTGTGCAACTACAACACTTTTGTCCGTTTACTCTTGAAGTATACACGTGAAGTGAACCCATCACTGGTGCCAGACTTCACATGTGTAACAGTGCACACAAAGGTGCATTTATTGATCTCTGCCTGCTTGTATCCGTAAACTATGTCCATCGACCAAAAGCAGTCGCCTATAAATACCCTTCCTGGGAAGCAAGGAAGCCACACCTTCCTGAGTATATGACTTCTCTACTCCCATGAGTGTTATATTATTTGTAGCGGAAATGTCCGAGCCCCCAGGTATCTTCCTTTTGTAGGATAGTTGATGTGCCCAGAAGAACTCTTGTGAAGGGATCATCCGTCAGGGTGGATTCCAAGTGGTCGCGAGCAGAGGGATACAGAGGTGCGCCTAGATGAACTCTTGTGACTCCCGCATCACGGGCAACCTCGGGGTCATAGGTTGTCAAAAGGCGTTAGGGTTAAGGCTGACTATCAAGTTCCTTGTGTACTGGGGTAGAGCCTTAAACCCACCTTGGGATGCACTGAAAAGATAGTGTCTACCCAAGGTTCTGTGTCTGCTTTACTGTGTCTCACTGAACCCAGGCCTTGGTGCACTTCGCATCAAGACTTTGTACCTTGATTACAATAGAGTAGCATTTTACATCCTGATTGTGCTTGTACTGGAAGCTGCTATATCTTAAAATGTAACCGTATATCTCTGTTGTAATTCCGAGTAATCATTAATAAGATCCGGGTACTTGGAATATTTTCCGAGTCCTGTGTCTTTGATTCCGAGTACTTAATATATCTTCTGAAAGAATGGCATTGTCTGTTTTGCGGGTTGCCTATTCGTTAATACTGACGCCGTCTAAAACGCCCCCCAGCCGTTCGGGTTTCAGACGGTTCCATAATGCCGTTTGAGAAAGATGAACGGTTGCCGAAACAAATCTATAATAAGCCACCATTAGACTCACAATTTCTTCACTCTTCCATCCAGCCCTAGCCTTCGGTGCGAGGAATCCCATAGCCAATCCAGTAGTTGATGCATAGAAAAACCCTTGTCAGCAACATGGGTCCCAAGAGGCAATCGCGGCTGGAGAAGAAGAAGAAGACCATCGGCAGAATGCCACGCCACCCATGCCCTCCCACGGATGTTCTCGCCTGGAAGGCGCCCGACACCAAGGAGGTGGAGCTGGCTTTTCTGCACCAGCAAGGGTTGCTTCGCTCGCAGCCAATAGACGGATGGAGAGTCGCGGTTGATCATTGTGCTCCCTCCCCTAATGCGACCGAAATCGTGATGTTCAAGTCCTTTGTCGAGCGCGAACTGGGGCTTCCAGTGTCGATTTCTTGAGGGGATTGCTGCATTATTACGGTATGACCCTCAATCATCTTACTCCCAATGCACTCTTCCACATTGCGATCTTTTCCCATCTCTGTGAAGCTTTCCTATGGATATGTCCCTCCTTTACCCTCTTCCGCTACTTCTTCTGGGTAAAGTGTCAACCCAGTGATTCTTGTGTAGAGGTAGTCGCAGGGGCTAGTATCCAGGTTAGGCTAGAGGTAGCTAGCCAGTATATAGATGTAGAGCTATCAAAATCAGTCTTGGAGTGGGCTAGCGGATGGTTCTATGTAGCCAACCCGCCACCAGCTCTTCGTTGTCATGATGGATGGCCACCGCAGAAAACCCGTGAATGGAAAGATAAAATTTCGTCCGAGGAGGTGGAGGCTATTCAGCCATTGATTGACATGATAGCGGCTTTGAAGCTGAGTGGATTGACTGGTTATACCATCGTCCAAGACTTTATTGCTCGTCGAGTCCATCCGCTGCAACAATGAGCCAATTTTGGCTTCGAGTATCTTGGCGTGAAGGACCCGAGCCGGTATTCTGCCGAGCAATTATCCAATCAGGAAATTCTGAGGAGGATGAACCGGCTGTTGAGGAGCCGGGAGCATCTTGTCCTAATGATGACTACCTTTTCTGCCATCAATCCACCCGTGGAGGTGGGTAGTTAACTAGTTGTAATACCCGTCCTTTGGATTCTTACTTAGATATCATCTTGACTGAATATTGCTTTTCTTCCTTTGTTTTGGTAGGCTCAAGGGCGGAATAACAACGACTGTCCACCGCTTCCTCCGGCGACTGAAGAGGGAGGGGGCATCATTCTCGAGGGTCCCATCTGAAGTGAGGACCTTCGCAATGAGTCAAGCTCTCCCGGTGATCTTGGCTGGTTAGACTCAGATTCAACTGACTCTGATGTCATGCTCATAGATCCCTAAGCCGAGAGTAGTAGCCGGAAGCGGTCTCCGAGTCCACTCCAAGAAGCCGGTGATCCAGTCCCGATGAAGGCTCGCACTGGTAATCGTTGTGCTTGTCACAAAGTTCTTTTATCAAAAGAGTTGGCTGATAAGCACTGTAATCCGGGTGCTCCTGGTATGGGAAAACCCGAGTACTTTCTGTCTGTTGTTGGGTTTAATAAACTATATCTTTGTTTGATATAGACACTGAGATGGCTCAAGGGACTTCGAGTGGTGCTGTTCCTGAAGATGCTCCGCTACCGGACCCGCAGCCAAAAAAGCCGATCTTGAAACTGCCGCGTGCGTTGAAGCTAGCCAAGTGAGTCGTATTACTCTTCATTAGGATGCCTGCATGTTTCTGGTATTAATGTAAACACTCATCCGTTGCAGGAAGGTGAAGCCGATCGATGCATCCTCAAGTGATGCAATTGAGGTCCGGGCGATGGAAGAGTCAGAAGCGCATGAGGAAAGCCAGTCGAAAATCCCTCCTATCAGTAGTCAGGTGAATACCCTGCCAGACTCCACTCCATCTGGTACCCAGGTCAACATGGTTCCTGAAGTGAATGCGCCTCCCTTGCCTCAGGTTGGTGTTCCTTATTCGATCTTTCGCTCTCCCGCTCAATTGGAGCTTGACCGGGTGATGAACGAGTGGTTTTTCCGTACTCAACAGCTTGATGAGCCCACTCTGGAAATGGTCTGAGCTGAGATCAGTGCTGGAGGAAGAATTGAAGCTTCAGTTCCTTCGCGGAATGAGTCCGATGGTGTCCCCGAGTCCTCTCGCCAGGGCTCAAAAATTGAAGTTGTGGTATACAACCCGGATCTTATCCTGCTGAAGGAGCTGAGTGAACACGTGATGGCGCCAGCCATGGCGCTCAAAGAATTTGTTGAGGTAACTCTTTGACATCCTCTTTGTATTTTGTTATCGTGTCCGTGTACTCAGAGTATTATTTCTGTGCAGGGTTTTGACGTGTAAGGTGACCGAGCAGATCACTCAGATCCGTCAAGAACTTTCCCAGGAGAACCAGCAGCTGAGAGGCTATATTGCGCAGGATCAGATTAGTCAGCGGGTAGCCACCCAAGTACTTCATAACCGCATAAACGAGCTTCAAAACAATCTCAAGATTGTTGTTGATGAGCGTGATGCGGCCAATAACCGGGAGGTTGAGCTACTCGCCAAGCATGCCACCTTGGAGAAAAAGCTTAAGGAGGTAGTGAAGTCTTCCAAGAAGCAACTTGATGGTAAGTTGGAAGTACTTTCCAGAGTCCTTTATTGCTTGTCAATTTATGCTTCTCATCCGGTTGGTATCTCTTGTTCTTCAGAATCGCAGAAGCTAGCCGCCGGATGGCAAAATGCTTTCAACCAGAAGGAGGCGGAACTTGAGGAGGTATTTGCTAACGCACAAACTACTCTTCAAGAAGCCAAACTGATTCAAGAAGATGCTGACCGAGACCTGCTGCAGGCTTTGATGTCGACAAAGGAGTCGCGGGAAGCTCTCGATGCGGTTCAGGCGCAGCTGAAGGACTCTCAAGAGTCTTTGAAGACTTCTCAAGATTCTTTGCAGGCATTAGAGAAGGCCGTGGAGCCGGTTCTGGATTTAATACCACGCCCTGAAGGAACCGAAGAATCTTTGATTGGTCGAGCCAAAGCTGCACCTGGGCGGCTGACGCAATACATCAAAGACATGGCGACTTCAGTGGTGTGTGGTCTTCTGGCGACGCTGCGACTTCACATGCCATCCTTTGACTTGACGTCCATCATGAGGCTGCCCGACGACAAGGGTGATGAAGACCATGCGACCACTCAGGAGGAGGTCAAGGCCGTGGTGGAGTACTCTCAGATACTAGATCTTGTAGAGTAGTAGTCCCTCTTGGTCCTTGGCCAGAATTTTGTGTATCCTGTGAACGAATATCACCATGGTTAAAGAATCAAAGTATAATTTACTTTTGAGTCTTGTTAATACCATATGTTGTCGACTCGTCATTGCAAGGAGTATCTTCTCAATTGGTCATTTTGTTTGTAGTGGATGTGTGACCAGGCGTCATACTAGACGGGTCTATCCAAGTGCTCTCTAGCACTTGAGGTTGGGTCGTGTGACTTCATTTCTCTTATAGTCTTAAGCGACCTATTAGAGAACATAGTCTGTCCGAGTACTACAATTAGTACCCTGTTCCAAGGGATAAATTTTGATCAAGCGCCTCTTGTGGACCGATCCGACGATTCCTGTCGGGCGAATCATATCCTCTTGGTAGTCGCAGCTTGAGTGCGAGGTCAGATTGTCCTTCATCCGAGTAATAGGCAACAGGGTGAGGAACGCTCCCCTTGTTGTACCTTATAGGAACCAATATCTTTTCTATAAGATATCGTATTCACTATAGGTTTGTAGCCGGGTTTTAAGCCGTACTAGCAAATGAGTTGTATTGAGCTCGTAGCTCGTAACTCCAGTATGGTTGCCCTTGAACCAAGAAGGGTCCATCCGAGTAATATTATATATTAGTCGGTGGGATGTAATAGTTAGAGCTTTCTGTGTGCTCTTAGGAATTTTATCCGACTAAATAGTCATGATAAATGTGATTGCTTGAAAAAGAAAAACTCGTAAAGTTCTTGTTTCTGATGAAATCCATTATTAACATCCAAGAAATAGATACATTTGCCCTGAGTCGAAACTGTAGCATAGTCCTTAGGTATGGAATTTCTTCAGATGCTCAATATTCCATGAATTTGGCAATGGAGAACCATCCTCAGTGACTAGCTCAAATGACCCGGGTCTTGTTACTTTAGATACTATGTAGGGTCCTTCCCATGGACTCATAAGCTTGTGGTGTCTTGTGGTGTTCTGAATCTTCTTTAGGACCATGTCGCCTACTTGGAAAGTGCGGTGATGGACGTTCTTGTCGTAGCAGTGCCTCATCCCTTGGAGATATCTTGCTGATTGAAAAAGCATGTTTATTCGGGCCTCTTCGAGGCTGTCGACTTCTAATCGCCTTGTATCATCAGCCTCTCCTTCACTATATTGTTATGTTCGTGGAGAATTCCAAATTAAGTCTGCCGGGAGGATTGCTTCTGTGTCGTAGAACAGGAAGAAGGGAGTCTGTCCTGTTGCTCTGCTTCACTGTGTCCTTAGCCCCCAGACTACTTTAGGCAATTCTTCTACCCACTTGTCGCCGTAGTCCCTTAAAAGATCAAATAATCTTGGTTTTAGGCCGGCTAGGATGAGGGCGTTTGCTCTTTCAACTTGACCGTTTGACTGCGGATGAGCCACTGACGCATAGTCTATCTGTTTACGTAAAATCTCGGTCGGTCACGCCAACACACTCGAGCACACGGTCCTCAGAGGGGTGCGGAGCAAGGTCCTGACCTCCTGAACCTTCAACAGATGGTGGAGCCGAATCTTAGTGAGATCGACTTCGGGCGTGCCAGTCAATTTGACCTGTAATTGACAAGGACAAGAAAAAGATTGTTAAATCGTGGAACCTGCCGGTTTGGTACCAGACAGTTCCAAAATGTACGGCTCTGATATAGCCACTTGTCTTTAGGATATTGACTACCAAGTCAACTCCCAGGAGATTGTATGAAAAGTGTTGAAGAAAATATGAAGCATGACAGCTATGGTATATATAAAAGAGCGCTTAGAATAAACAAATACCCGATGAGCTTAAAAGATGTTAAAAGAATTAAGATCTATGTGTACGTCTAAGCGACATGAAACCAACGTATCGATTAATTGCACGAGCAGTTCTATTTATTAATAGTGGGGTGTTGGGGGAAAGGACCCTCGGCAGAAGCACCGCCCGAGCTGGTGCCCGAAATTAGCCCTCGCGCAATGCCAAGTGTGCTGGCGAGGTCCCTCTCCTATTGGAGACCGTTACCTTAACCCCCGGATACGGGTCAACCCTCGTCGCTTTGTTGTGCTTCCATGCAGATCTAAGACGACGCTCGCGCTGCAGGAAACCTTCGCTGACTCATGACGCCACCTTCGTACGGAGCGAAGGTCCGGGCAAGCCGCAAGTGTGCGTCGCCCCAGAGGCAAGCGAAGCCGAAGGCCCGGCGAGCACAGCCGAAGGTTAAACCTTCGCCCTTCTTCCCCGGAGGCAAGCAGAGCCAGAGGCCCGGCAGTTGGCGGAGGTGCGCGGACCCAAGGGCGAGCGCGGCCGAAGGTCAAGACCGCTGCGCCACCCCCCGAAGGCGAACAAGGACCGGCTGGCGGCGCGCTGGGATATGACCGATTAGGGTTTCCGCTTCAGCTGTGTATTTACGCTTTTGCCCTCCCTCCCTGCGTGGAGGCGAGGAATCTTTGCTGTACCCTCTTGTAATTTGGCCCGTACCCCTTGGCATTCCCTATAAATACCAGGGGGATGAACAGTGCAAGGGTGACTTTTTTGGGAATTCGAGCACTTTCCACTTCCGTTTCATCTTCGCTATTGCATCAGACACTTGGCCACCTTCGCTCCTTTCCCCGCACAAGTGCGGAGGTTGGGCAAGTGTGTTCCCAACAGTTTGGCGCCGTCCGTGGGGATCGAAGTCTGAAATGGCGGGAAACAGGAGAGCACTTTCGGCGAGGGACCAGCGCGTCGCTAGAGAGGCGGCAGCGGTGGTCCTGCCTGCCGAGGAAATTGCACAGCCCTCGGGAGGAGAGAATGTCACCCCGGAACCCCAATCCCTAGGCCCCCAGGCCCGAATGGCGACACAGCCGCACCCACACACTTCGGAAGAAGGAGAAGGGGAAGAAGAAGAGGTGGGCCTCGAGGCCCTTGAAAGGCTCGAGGCTGAGCTGCAAGAGAAGAAGAGGCGCCTGGAACAGCTTGAGAGGCATAACCGACTGCGCTCGATCAGACAGAGGGCAGACGAGGCCAGGGAGCAGCTTCGCCGCATGGAGGAATCCCTCGCCGCGGCAGAAGCCGAAGCCGAGGGCTGGAACAATGAAGAGATACCCCCGTTGCGAGAGGGGAATGAGGAGCCAAATCAAGACAACCTTCGTCACCATCCACCACCCCCACCACCACCAGCACACCCAGAGCCATATCTTGTGAGACACCCAAACCTCCGCCAACTCTACCCAGATGAGAGAGAGCAAAACCTTCGCATTCAGCGAAGGCATCAACAACACCAAATGCCATACGATCCAAAGTCACCACTCTCCCAAACACTCCAAACCCAGCCCTGGCCACCATGCTATAATCCACAAAACCTACCTCGCTATGATGGACTCTCCGACCCTCGCTAGTTCATCATGAGCTATGAAGCAGCGGTTGCCGCAGCAGGCGGTGACGAATCAACAATGGCCAAATCCTTTGTCATCATTCTGCGAGACATCGCACAAACTTGGTACAGCAACCTTCGCCCCGGAACTGTGGATTCCTGGGCCTCCCTCAGAGACAAGCTGTGTACAAACTTCAAGGGCATCACTCCAGCCCTGTTAAACCCCATCGAGCTATTCAACTGCAAGCAAGAGGAACGCGAGCCGCTCCAAGATTACTGGCGAAGGTTCATTCAAATCAGAGCAAGGACCCCTGGGATATCTGACGAAGCCGTCATCTTCGCTGCAGTCAGTGGTCTGCGCCCAGGACCATGCTCCTCCAAATTTGCTAGAAAACCGGCAAACTCAATCGAGGAGTTGCATGAAACAATGGAAAGATACTGTAGAGCCGATATGGATTTCAGAGCGAAGTCCGACGCTCGGAGGTCTCAGCAGAGGCCACAGCCGAGGCCTCAGCCGAGAGAAAGCAACCTTCGCCAAGAGCAAAGCAACGTCGGTGCGATCAACAAAGCAACAAACTATGAACATCAAACACGGGACGCTCAACACCAGAGCAGCCAAGCCTCGCAGGTTTTGCCACCTCCGCCGAACCAGCGCTACCAGCAGCGAGATCCTGCTAAAATGTATTGTCACTTCTGCGGAATGGGAAAGGGGCACACAACAAAGCAATGCGAATGCTTCGCCAAAGGAAAAGAATTCCAGGAATCCAGGAAACCTGCCATGTCAGACCCCCGAACCATAAACCACACAAGGAAACCAAGCTTCCACCCCCCAAATCCAACATACCACTATACCCCCATAAACTACGGCCTACCTTCGCAACAACCCCCCTACACCCACCACCCACTCTACAACCAAACCCATTATCAGCCAACCACCACCCCGCAACGCCAAAACCCACCTTACACAGTCACATACCCAGCCACCCCCCAAAACCAAATTCCAACAGCCCACCAAGCCACCAACGCTCTGCCACCACCGCCGCCAATCCCCGCGTTACCAGCACCACAACCTGTGAAAGCCGAAGCCTCGAGCCAAACGACCATCAACAACCCAACATCGACCTTCGGTGTGATTCTAGCTATCACCGGAGGTTCAAATGACGACCATGGTAACAAACGGCAGAGGAAGGAACATGCCAGACGCGTTCACCACGTGGCCGTCGAAGGACCACATAAATTCGGCCGGTGGTCTCACATCCCCATAACCTTCGATTCCAACGACATGAAGTTAAGAGATTACCCTCACACAGACGCCATGGTGATCGAAACCAACCTCGCTGGGTGGACTGTCACCAAAATACTGGTCGATACAGGAAGCTCCGCTGACATCTTGTTCGCGTCAACCTTCGACAGCATGAAGCTTGACAGAAATCTTCTGCAACCGGCCGACAACCCCCTATACGGTTTCGGTGGTCAACAAGTGAGAGCCATCGGGAAAATCTCCCTGCCCGTGACCTTCGGCGACCAAATCAACTGCAGGACGGAACATATAACATTTGATGTCGTCGACATGTTCTACCCATACAATGCCATTTTCGGCCGAGGGGTCACAAACACGTTCAATGCGGTCATCCATCCCGCCTACCTATGCATGAAACTTCCCGCTCCGAAGGGTGTGGTCGCGGTATTTGGGGACCAGGACATTGCAAGGACAGCTGAAGGGAACGTAGCCCCGGGGCAACGTAACGTACACAATTTGTCAAAACCTCAAACCCCCGATATCAGCGTCGAGGGCGAGGTCCGCAATGACAGAGTGAAGGCGGCGCCAAAGGACGAAACCAAACAAGTCCAACTCTTCGAGGGTAATGCCGAAAGAAAGGTGATCATCTCAGCCAATCTAGACCCTCAATCAGAAGGCAACCTCGTCACCTTCCTCAGAGAAAATTCCGACACCTTCGCTTGGTCGGCAGAAGACCTAAAAGGAGTCAACAGATCAATGATCGAGCATAGCCTGAACATCAAAACAGGTTATCGCCCAATCAAACAAAAGCTTCGAAAGATGTCAGAAGAAAGAAAGGAGGCAGCGAAGGCTGAGGTAAAAAGGCTTCTGGATGCAGGCGTCATCCGCCCAGTCAAATACCCAACTTGGCTCTCAAACGTGGTCCTCGTCCAAAAGAAGAATAAAAAATGGCGAATGTGCGTCGATTTCACTTGCTTGAACAAAGCCTGCCCGAAGGATGATTTCCCCCTCCCAAACATAAGCACCCTGGTCGACAGAGCGGCAGGTTGCCAAATACTATCCCTCCTTGATTGCTTCTCAGGCTATCACCAAATCTGGATGAATGAAGAAGACGAAGAAAAAACAAGCTTTATCACACCCTCGGGCACCTTTTGCTTCCGAAGGATGGCAGAAGGTTTGAAAAATGCAGGCTCAACCTTCGCTCGCATGACCTCCGCAGTGTTCAAGGATGAGCATGCTGTCTCCGCCTATGTCGACGACCTAGTCGTTCAAAGTGAACTAAAAGAGAACCACATACCAGACTTATCGAGGGTATTCAGCAACCTCCGGTCCGCCGGACTGAAACTAAACCCAGAAAAATGCGTTTTCGGGGTAAGCGAAGGTAAATTGCTAGGCTGCATCGTCTCAGCCAGAGGAATCGAAGCCAACCCTGAGAAGATTGATGCCATCATGAACATGGAACCCCCGACGACCAAGAAAGCAGCTCAGCGTCTGACCGGTCGTTTGGTAGCACTTAGCAGATTCATCTCAAGGTCCGCAGAGCGAGGGTTACCATTTTTCGAAACACTCAGAAGCAACGCTCCCTTCAACTGGGGTCCCCAGCAGAAAAAGGCCTTCGAGGAGTTGAAAAAGTATCTGACCAGCTTGACCGCCCTAACCAGCCCAAGCAAGGGAGACTTGTTGTTACTCTACGTCGCAGCTTCGCCACACGCTGCAAGCGCAGTCCTCATCAAGGAGCTCCACGAAAACAACAAAACCAGGCAAGCCCCAATCTACTATGTTTCAGAAACCCTCGAAGGCCCAAAGAGAAATTATTCGGAGCTTGAGAAAATAGCATATGCCGTCGTCATGGCATCAAGAAAGCTCAAGCACTATTTCCAGGCTCACGAGATACATGTACCTTCGACGTACCCTCTCGAGAACATTTTCAAAAACAACGAAGCCGTTGGAAGAATAGCAAAATGGGCAGTCGAGCTTAATAGTTATGCTGTAACCTTCGTTGGCAGAACAGCGGTCAAATCGCAGGCGCTGGCTGATTTCATAGCAGAATGGACACCCGACCCTCGCCCCGGTGAGCTGCAGCACGACCAGTTTTGGATCGTTTACGTAGACGGGGCCTGGGGTGCAACTGGAGCCGGTGCCTCGGCCATTCTAATCTCGCCTTCCGGGTCGAAGCTGAGATACGCACGAAGGCTGGACTTCAAGTGCACAAACAACTCCGCTGAATATGAGGCAGTGATTCTGGCACTTTCAAGGTTGCGATCATTATCAATCCGAAGGGCACTCATCAACACAGACTCTCAAGTCATTGCGGGGCACATTGAAAAGAATTACAAAGCAAAAGATCCAGAGCTTCAAAAATATTTCCAATATGTACGAAGGTTAGAATCTTTCTTCCTCGGCATAACCGTAAAAGCAATATCGAGGGCTGAAAACAGCGAAGCAGATTGCTTAGCCAAAGCAGCCGCGCAGCAGCTACAGCTCCCTCCCGACGTGTTCTACGAAGTTTCCACTCGGTCAGCCTTCGAAGCTTCCGAAATCAGCATCAAGCTGATCAATACAATCCAGTGCGAGGACTGGAGAGCACCTATCATGGCCTACATCAAAGGACTCCATGAACCCAGCTCCAAAGAAGAAGAGAACAGACTAAAGCAAAGAGTGCGAGGGTACAAGATTGTGGATAACACCTTGTTCAAAGCCTCGGTAACATCACCTTGGCTCAAGTGCGTGTCACAGTCCGAAGGTAACGACATTCTCAAACTCATCCACGAAGGTATATGTGGTTCACACAATGGCCCGAGGGCACTAGTAGGAAAGGCTTTCCGGCAAGGTTTCTACTGGCCAACTGCGCTGAGAGACGCTGAAACCATCGTCAAGAAGTGCGAAGGTTGTCAACTGACAGCAAAAAACCAAAACACCCCAGGGGCTCCCACAACCCTCATATGCCCAACCTGGCCTCTACAAAGGTGGGCAATGGATCTCGTGGGCCCACTACCGACGGCTCCGGGGAACCTTCGCTATGCGGTGGTAGCCGTGGAATACTTCACCAAATGGACCGAAACAAGACCGCTGTCCTCCGTAACCTCCCTCGCAGTAAAAAGGTTTTTCTGGCAGCAGATAGTTTGTCGCTTCAGAGTCCCCCAACATCTAACCGTCGACAACGGCACCCAGTTTGACAGCGAGGTTTTCAAAGAGTTCTGTGCACAAATCGGAACAATACTATGCTTCGCCTCAGTCCGACACCCGCAGTCCAACGGCCTAGTCGAAAGAGCCAAAGCAACAATCTTCCAATCCATATCCAAAAAATTGCAAGGCAGACCCAAAGGCAAATGGGCAGACGAGCTAACTGCAGTCACCTGGTCTCACAACACCTCTGAATGCAGAGCAACCAAGTTCACACCCTTCAAACTGCTGTTCGGCGAAGAAGCCGTGTTACCAGAGGAGCTAAAATTCGTTTCACCAAGAACAACCCTCGCAAGTGATGAGCCAGCCATACAAACTGACAAGGACTTGCTAGAAGAAACAAGATGCAGCGCAGTTCACAACCTTCGCAAGTATCAGGAAGAGACCAAGAAGTGGAGAGATAAAAAGGTCAGAATCAAGAACCTGCAGAAGGGTGACCTCGTCCTCATCCGTAAACAAAACGCCAGCTTGGTCGGAAAGTTCCAGCCTAAGTGGACAGGCCCATTCCTGATCGCAGAATGCAATCGCCCAGGCTCTTTCCACCTCTCCGACAGCGAAGGTAATATCCTACCACACACCTGGAACATCGACGACCTTCGCAAATTCTACCCATAGCGGAGCCTTAGCGAGCCCTCGCGTTATGTAACTTTTGTCACTTTTTATGTTATCTACTCTCATATACTTAACAAAAACAGGAGCTGCACTCTTTTTCCTTACGAAGGGGCGTAAGGTTTTTTAATGAGGCAGTATCCAAAAGCATTAATACAGGCTAGAACCCCCAAAAAAGTAAAATCTCCAACCTTCTACTCTCAAGCATCGAAAAAGCGGATCTTTTTCAAAGAGCGCTACATTCGATGGAAACCTGCTAAGATTGCTTTGAAAAACACTCCTTTTCTTTTCAAAGCAAACTTCACCTCCGCCTAAGATAAGGGGAGGAAAGTCGAGCACCCTGGCACAAACGACAGGGGCTCGCAAAAAGCAAACTCACCTCCGCCTAAGATAAGGGGAGGAAAGTCGAGCACCCTGGCACAAACGACAGGGGCTCGCAAAAAGCAAACTCACCTCCGCCTAAGATAAGGGGAGGAAAGTCGAGCACCCTGGCACAAACGACAGGGGCTCGCAAAAAGCAAACTCACCTCCGCCTAAGATAAGGGGAGGAAAGTCGAGCACCCTGGCACAAACGACAGGGGCTCGCAAAAAGCAAACTCACCTCCGCCTAAGATAAGGGGAGGAAAGTCGAGCACCCTGGCACAAACGACAGGGGCTCGCAAAAAGCAAACTCACCTCCGCCTAAGATAAGGGGAGGAAAGTCGAGCACCCTGGCACAAACGACAGGGGCTCGCAACAGAGCAAACTTACCTCCAAGCCAACCCAAGCCAGGCCTCGGGCGGGCCCACTTCCTCCGTCTCGCCCGAGCCCTCCAAACCAGGCCCACTTCCTCCGTCTCGCCCGAGCCCTCCAAGCCAGGCCTCGGCGCGGGCCCCACTTTCTCCGTCTCGCCCGAGCCCTCCAAGCCAGGTCTCGGCGCGGGCCCCACTTTCTCCGTCTCGCCCGAGCCCTCCAAGCCAGGTCTCGGCGCGGGCCCCACTTTCTCCGTCCCGCCCGAGCCCTCCAAGCCAGGCCTCGGCGCGGGCCACTTTCTCCGTCTCGCCCGAGCCCTCCAAGCCAGGTCTCGGCGCGGGCCCCACTTTCTCCGTCTCGCCCGAGCCCTCCAAGCCAGGTCTCGGCGCGGGCCCCACTTTCTCCGTCCCGCCCGAGCCCTCCAAGCCAGGCCTCGGCGCGGGCCATTTTCTCCGTCTCGCCCGAGCCCTCCAAACCAGGCCTCGGCGCGGGGCCACACCAACGCGGCTAAAAAGAAAAAGGGGGCGTCGCTGTTTTTTCAAAACAAGCTTACACGAGCAAGTGCGCGAGCCTCGCTAAAAGAAAAGGGGGCGTCGCTGTTTTTTTTCAAAACAAGCTTACACGAGCAAGTGCGCGAGCCTCGCTAAAAGAAAAAGGGGGCGTCGCTGTTTTTTCAAAACAAGCTTACACGAGCAAGTGCGCGAGCCTCGCTAAAAGAAAAAGGGGGCGTCGCTGTTTTTTCAAAACAAGCTTACACGAGAAAGTGCGCGAGCCTCGCTAAAAGAAAAAGGGGGCGTCGCTGTTTTTTCAAAACAAGCTTACACGAGAAAGTGCGCGAGCCTCGCTAAAAGAGAAAGGGGGCGTCGCCATTAAAACAACAGAAACGTCAAAATAGCACAGCAAATATGGCACACAAACCCATACGCTTTTCTCATACCGTTACAAAACAATGTTACAACAACGAACATGTCCCAAAATAAAAATCTTTACAAGGGACCACCGCTCCCCTCAGATAACTCCAAATCATCCAAACCTTCGGCCTCCATCTCAAAACCACCCTCCACTGGAACCAGGGGTCCCCACAACAAAGGAGCTACAGGGACAATTGGCAGCTCCCCGGGCAAAACCCTCGCCCTGTACATGTACCTATGCCTCGTCTCAACTTCCGAAGGTTCCTCCTTCGGGATCACTAGCGCCCCATCCGAACCAACTTCAAGCTCCCTTCGACCGAACAAATATTCCAAAGCTGTGTTCTCGTCGATATCATCATCGCCGCCAACTTGCGAGGTCGAAGAAGACCCAAACAAATAACGATCGGCTTGGCGGTCTGTATAGTCTGTCTCGCGCCAAAATCGACTCGACCTACTATTTTTTAAATCATATCTCCGCACCTTCGACCACCAAAAACGTTCAAAGGAAAGCGAAGGATATTTAAATCTAGCGCGAGCCCATGATTCACCAGTAATAAAAACATCTTGGTAGTTCAACATCAGCGGGGTCACGTCGAAAACGTCTAGCACGGTTCCGTCAGGAACCTGCATGTTGCACAAAAATACGAGATGTCTCAGCCTCGTCAAGTCTTTACAAACAACCACAGTATCTACAAAAGGCCTCCCTCGCCCCAACAAACCCAGGCATCACACCTGCCCAGCTTCCCCTCGGTCGATGTCCAAACCCTCGCCAGCGGCGACAGTCGAGGTCCCAGCTGACGCCTCCTCCGCCGTGGATCCCTCCGCAGCAGCCTCGACGCTCGTCGCAGTCTCCCCTTCCATCGCCGTCGCCCGCGCAGCATCTCCTTCAACGATCGGCCCGCCCCCGGTCAACGCCTCGATCTCGGCGAGCGTAACCCCCGCACAGCCTGGCTCAGGGGCGGCTCCGGAGTCACCCCTCGGTGCAGCTTCCGTAGGCGGCGAGGGCATCGCATCTCGCCGAGCCTATAAGCAAAACAAAAGACAAACCTCGTCAAATTCAACAAACAACCCCCCTAAAACAAAGGAAACATACATCAAAACACTTCTTCGAACCTGGCGCGTAGCCTCGGCAGCTTCTTCGAAGGCAAGAGCTCGGCCACCTCCGGAGATCCAAAACTTGCGAAGCAAGCGCATCGCACAGTTCCGGACTTCTGCGTCATCAACCTTCATCTGGCGAACCTCTTCAACCGTCGGAAAGACATGGCTCGGCCTTTTGACCTTGCGAAGATGATCACAATCCGCCAGTCGAAGCGTGCTCGCCATTGCCAAGGCCCCGGCGTAGCCACCAAAATCGGCTGCGTTGGAAACTAGCGAGCTGAACACATCAAGCTCGTTGCCTAGCCAGCCCTCGAAGGCCTCTGCATCAGTTGCAGGCAATGGCTCTCCGGCTGAGCCCCCAGCCTCGGTCAGACAACAATCAAGCTTACGCTTGACATTCTCCATGCTCGTTCGCCAAGATTTCTTCAAATCAATCAGCCGACCCTCGGCCTCCGCCAAAGCCTTGTCCTTCTCCTTTCCCGCGGCAATCAGATCAACATTACGCTTCGCCAGCTCAACTGCATCCTCTCGAGCCTTCGCGGCCTTCTCTGCAGCAACCCTCATTTCATTCTCTTTGCTCTCTAGGCTCCGCGCCAGTCTACTATTCTCCTTCTCAAGTTCAGTCATATGATTCCTCATAAACTCCATGTCGGAGCTAACCTTCCGCCTCGCTGAGCGGTTCAAGAGCATCAGCTCCGCCAACTTGACGTCAACGTCATCGAAGGTGTCGCCAACCGCTTGATCCGCAAGAAGAACCTCCGCTTCCAGCACACAAATGCGGCCGAAGATCCGGCCCAAAAAACGCCTTTCCTCCGGGCTACATTGCAAGTGGCAACCCCGAAGGTCCGGACTGGTGAACAGTGCAGTCGCCGGATCAGAAATCCCAAGCATCTTGGCGTATTCTGGAAGGCTCGACCGGCTAGCCTCGCCAAACGGTCTTTTTCCCCGGGCCCGCGCAGAGTCAAGTTCCCCATCGAACTCAAACCCCTCCACCCAAAGGTGCGAGCCCGCGAAGCTGGGAACCGCACCTCGTCGAGGGCTGCCTGGCTCAATATCTCGTGCAAGCTCATCTGCGCCCTGGGTAACCATCGCACCAACAACCGGCGAGGCTCCGCCTCCAATCGACACCTCCTCATCCGTGTCATGCCCTTCAGAAGAACCCTCGCTACCTTCATCAGACGAACCCTCGCCCGTCTCCCCCTCCTGTGCGTCCTTCTCCTCCACCTCATCAGCATCAGACTCATCCTCGTCGCCCGAAATTTGGACCAAAGCACCGATCCCTCCAACGCGAGGCACGCGTCCCCCGACCGAACTGGCACCCCGGCCGCTCCGAGCAGCGGCCAAAGAAGTGCCCGCAGCAACAGAGCCAGCAGCGACCTTCGTCGCAAGCACCTTCGCTCGCCCGCCAGCTCCTCCACGGCCTCGACCACGGCCTCTCTTCGGCCGAGACACGACCTCCGCTCCTCCCGAAGCCTTCCGCTTCCTCTTCTTCGGCGCGTCGTCGCTCGAAGGAGCGGGCCAGTCGGCGTACCGAATACCAAGGATGTCAAACATTCTGTTCACACGACCTTCGCCGCCCACCAGGCTATGGATAGCCTTCACTTCCAGTGGGGAAAGCTTCCCCACGAGTTCGTCCGTCCACTGCTGAACTCGTTTAAAAACAGCTTCGTTCCCATCCTCGCGCCTCGGAAATTTCTTAAGAATCCTTTCCCAGACCTTCTCTAGATCCAAACTAGGCTTCTTCAAGCCCCTACCTTCGTACCTCGGATCATTCTCCACAGCGAACCAAGTCTGCCTCCGGCCAAGAGGCCAAATCTTGGCACAGCAGTATTCCTCCACCAAATCACGCGCGCACTGAGAACGCGCAACGACCCTCAGGCAATCAACAGCAGCATGGGCTTCGATGCTCATCTTAGCTTCGGCGCCCACATCTCCAAGCACCGGAAGCTCGCCGCAAAGCTCGGAGCTGTCACTAAGTTTGTAATAGAACCAGAACTCCTGCCACCCGCTGCTCCACTTGTTTTTCTGCGCTTGCACCGGCAGCTCCGCGCCGGCGCGGTGGCAAAAAGTGTACACCGCAAATTGTCCAAGGCTGGTCTTGCCCTCGCTGTCCGTAATCTTGCGAGGCTGCATGTGAACGCGATGAGTGCGAACAAAACCCTCGACGTGAGGGACAACCCCCTGAGACCTGCAGGCCCAAACGTAGACTGACATCTTTGTGAAGCAGGAAGGCGTAAGCTGATGAAACCGCAGGTTGAACCTCCGCAGGACCGACGTCACGAAGGAGTCAGCTGGGAAGCGAAGGCCAGCCGAAAAGAACTCCTCAAACACCACAATCTCATCTGCACCCGGCCTCGGCACGGTCTCCCCACTGCTGGCCCTCGCCTTGCCTTCCTCAACCCAGCCCCATCGCACGTAAGATGCAATCTCACTTGCACAAACCCGGCTCAGACCAAACTCGAAGGTAACCCCCTCATCCGCGGCTGTGGGAGAAACAGCGCGAGCAGTTTGCTTCAACCTAGCCATCTCTTCAATTGCTAGCACTACCGAACAGCGAACGCCTGTCTCAACCCTCGCAGTCAAGCTCAAACAAACCTTCGCTACAAGCAAATTGCAACAGCAGGATGGCTATAGCAACAAAGAGCACAATCAAAACTCCTCACCTACTCGTGCTATTTATAGGCCGGGAGACAAGCCCCTCACCCGACGAGGTCGGCACGACAACCAAAGAACGCGGCGCAAAAAACGAAACAGGCTTCAATAGTACAAAACAACACCACAACGGCCCGGCCCAAAGCAGCTGCGGGCGTCGCTGCCGAGGGCCCCGTTTTTGTCCCCATTGAAAGGCGCTGCTTGGGCCTAAACACGTTCTTTTAGATCCAAGACAACGAGGGGCTACTGTTGGGGGAAAGGACCCTCGGCAGAAGCACCGCCCGAGCTGGTGCCCGAAATTAGCCCTCGCGCAATGCCAAGTGTGCTGGCGAGGTCCCTCTCCTATTGGAGACCGTTACCTTAACCCCCGGATACGGGTCAACCCTCGTCGCTTTGTTGTGCTTCCATGCAGATCTAAGACGACGCTCGCGCTGCAGGAAACCTTCGCTGACTCATGACGCCACCTTCGTACGGAGCGAAGGTCCGGGCAAGCCGCAAGTGTGCGTCGCCCCAGAGGCAAGCGAAGCCGAAGGCCCGGCGAGCACAGCCGAAGGTTAAACCTTCGCCCTTCTTCCCCGGAGGCAAGCAGAGCCAGAGGCCCGGCAGTTGGCGGAGGTGCGCGGACCCAAGGGCGAGCGCGGCCGAAGGTCAAGACCGCTGCGCCACCCCCCGAAGGCGAACAAGGACCGGGTGGCGGCGCGCTGGGATATGACCGATTAGGGTTTCCGCTTCAGCTGTGTATTTACGCTTTTGCCCTCCCTCCCTGCGTGGAGGCGAGGAATCTTTGCTGTACCCTCTTGTAATTTGGCCCGTACCCCTTGGCATTCCCTATAAATACCAGGGGGATGAACAGTGCAAGGGTGACTTTTTTGGGAATTCGAGCACTTTCCACTTCCGTTTCATCTTCGCTATTGCATCAGACACTTGGCCACCTTCGCTCCTTTCCCCGCACAAGTGCGGAGGTTGGGCAAGTGTGTTCCCAACAGTGGGGTGTCTTCATACAGCCATAATAACAAATAGATCGATAAAATAGCTTAAACATCAACAGTGGGGTGTCTCCATACAGCCATAATGATGACTAAGCTAGATCACGTCTTGTGCAATGAGTAAATCCATTAATTCCAAGCCACTTAGAAGAACACATTATGAAGAAAGCATAACTGGATCGGCTATTTTAGCCGATGTAGGGTCCATGAAGCACGAACAAGATCTATCCGTTAAAACCATGATTTGGCTTAAGATCAGACAAATCTAATCTATCATATATATCAGTGGGGTTTGGAAATACAGTCGTAATAGACATGTTATATCAAATCTATCTGCTCTTAGATCAGATCGTGATTTTATCGGATATCTCGAACGCACAACATGTAACAACCAAGATTGACAAAATAGTCGATGAGAGGCTTGTATCGGCTATTTCCTCTGTTGTGAGCGTGTAGATCACAAAAATAGCCGAAACTAAGCGTCCTTTAAGCTTAAACCACTTTGTCAATCTTGATTGGGCAAGATGTTGTTTAAACCATAAAGAAACAAATTAAAACATGAAACAACATCGGTAACTTGATGAATCTATTAGCTTGCCAAACTAATAGAGCCGATAACTAGTCAAGATCGACTAAAGTAAGAGATTGATCAGAGTCAAGACAGTCTCACAAAGACGAACTTGGACCGATAACTAGCCATGTCATAGCTTAACAAGAGTTTGGTCGATGCCAAATACAGCCTTATTACACGATGACACAAGCCATTGGTGAAACTTACAAGCAAACTGGAGGTCGGTCGATGCGGATGCAGCCCAATCTGATTGAAGGTCTCGCCGAGATCTACGTTACTCCTACTCCTAGGGTTTTTGGCTGGTGGCCGGTGTATTGATTGATTGGATGTCCTTACAAAATTCGGGTTTCTAACTATTTATAACCCGGTTGACTCCTGTCCTAACACGATTAGGTTACATAATAGGTAAAACACAAGACGACTCGAACTTGAACTCCTCGGTCGAGCCCGACACGTCTTTGAAGCCCGTCACGCTGGTCCACATGAATCCCTCTGGTCACGCTTGAACCCACATAAGCTTCTTTTATTTTTAGGTCGATCCTTACCTTAATTAACCAGCCGTTTATGCTTACAAAATAATAGTCTTCTCGGTCCAAAATCTGGTGTAAACACATGCCCCCCAATTTTGGGATGAAATTTATTTTATTCCAAAATTTCGAGTCCTTTTCTATCTTTGGAGTCCCATCGACTAACCTTTGTCTTAGTCGATCAGCCGAGTTTTCTTCCCAACCGTTATTGCTTTCTCCCAGGGCTACTCTCAAACCCTAACCTTCAAAGAAGTACGCCGCCACTCGATTCAAGCAAAAATCCTTTGAGAGCTTAAATTTGGTGCTTCTGCAGGTCAAATGGCGACTCAAGATTCTATTCCTGAGGTAAATTTTGGGTCTCCTATCATCCCTCTTCCGATGATTCTCTACTCTCGTATTTTACTTCATATTTGAATTTTCAGGCGCTTCGCGACCAAATCCTCATCCCAATTCAGGATAGTTGAAAGGATCAAGATGCCCAAGAGGAGGGGGGGTGAATTGGGCTTTTCTAAAACTTCTTGCGATAATAAAACCTATCAAGCCTCAATTAACCCCCTAGTTCCTAGAAGAGATTCTCTTTATTCTACCGCACAAAAGACCAAGTCTAAGCCACTCCTACTCTAGCAAAGCAATTCAATATAGAATGAACAACAAGTAGTAATGCGGAATTGAATTGCTTGAAAGTAAATGCGTAAGTAAAAGAGTAGAGATGACTCGACGATCTTTTTGCCGAGGTATCGAGGTGTCGGCACACCCCCCTAGTCCTCGTTGGAGCACCCGCGCAAGGGTATCGCTCCCCCTTGATCCGCGCAAGGATCAAGTACTCACTACGAGCTGATTCTTCGCCACTCCGGCCCGGTGAATCGCTCACTACGGGTCACAAGCTTGCTTGGGTCATCCACAATGCCACCGGATGCTCTCCAAGCTTCACGATCGCCACCAAGCCATCTAGGTGATGCCGATCACCAAGAGTAACAAGCTAGAACTCTCACTTGACCAACACAAGGCCAAAGAGATGGATGGATGCACATTTGCTACTCAATTCTCACTAGGAGGTGTCTAATTCTCACAATTAGCAAATCACTCAACCTCACTAGGGCTCTTGCACTCACTCACACTCACAATGTGTTTCTCAGCTGATGAAAGTGGCAAGAACACTCAAATGGATGGAGGGAAGGAAGTATATATACTCCCCAACCGGCCATCCAAAAACAGCACAAGACAGGCATTCTGCGGGGGCATCGGACGCCCCGATGCCTAGCATCGGACGCTCTGTTGACCTCGTCCAACGGTCTACTGTACCTTCTTGTCAGACTGTTTAAAGGGACATCGGACGCTGGGCAGCGTCCGATGCCACCACATCGGATGCGTCCGATGTGGATTTGACCTCTCTGGAACCTCTCTGGATGGCCATCGGACGCTGGCCCTCAGCGTCCGATGCCTGCGTCCGATGCAGCCTTTAATTCACGCGCACGTGAACAGTGGCATGGGCGCGTCCGATGTGAATACATCGGCGCGTTCGATGCCATGCACCAGACAAACCCTAGTCGAGGTGGGCATCGGACGCGTCCGATGCCTACCTGGCCAGCGTCCGATGCCCTTCATAAGGGCAGACTCAGCTCAGATCGCGACACGGCCTTAACAACTTTTGATCCTCTCAACTTAAGGCATCTCTCTGAGCTACCTAGGGCTATGAAATAACAAGTGTGCACCACACCTACCTCAATAGACTCATCTAGGTCAAGCTACTGATTCACGCTCCCCTTTATAGTACGACCAAAGGAAAACAAAGACCCAAGACTACCTAAGTGTCCTCCAACACCATATGACACTTAGCCTAGTCTACCACCGTCTTCGTCGTCCATCCTTTGAAAACCGAAATGATTTCCATCACCAGGGGACATGAACTCCATATGCCCATATCGTTGCCATTACCGTGACCTAACTCATCCCTGTTTCTGCAAAACACACGTTAGTCACAGTAATCTTGCGTTTCATCCAATCACCGAAACCACTAGGGGCCAAGATGCGTTCAATCTCCCCCTTTTTGGTGATTGATGACAACACGAGATCGAGTATAGAGAGAAGAGGTTTTTAAATCATGACATGTATGAACTTGCAATGAATAAGAGAAATTGATTAGGGGCAAGTTCAAACATGTCATGCCATCATCCTGCACTCAACAAGTTAGAGTGAATAACAAGTGCAAGAGTAAAGAGCTCGAATACATAACAAATGAGAATTGGGCACAAGTAACCGAGTAAGGCGAAATGACATGTCATATCATAAATCATAGTGAGCACATACATGTCATAAAGGTCCACAGCATAAGTATATAACATAAACAAGCATAAAAGATGCGATAAGTAAAGAGCGTATGTGAACATAACTCATCAAAAGATCCAAGACCCTCTCACATCGCTCCCCCTATCGCTATACTCGGCCACTCTCCCCCTTTGGCATCAAGCGCCAAACTAAGCGTCGGAGGGCGGAGGTGGTGCAGACGAGTCAGGTGCCGTCTCCGGAGTACGCTGAGTGAACTCAAACTGCTGGAGGTACTCCTCAAAGTCGGAAGACGAAGCACGAGTAGCCTGCGGACCCTCTGTAGCTGGAAGCTGCGGGGAAGCGGTCCGGGTCGGCTCGGGCACTGACTGCTCTGGCTGCTCTGGTGCGGTCTGCTCTGCCTGCTCAGAAGTTGTCTGCTCTGTCTCTGTCACAGTCTCAGTCTGTGAAGCTGTAGCCGCCTGAGCCTCGGAGTGCGGAAGCTCTGGAATCGAAGATAGCTCAAGCTGTGCTGTCGTGGTTGTCTCAGACTGGACTAGCTCGGTCTACTAAGAGGACGCGACGGAGCTCGGTAGGGTCTCTGTGGTGGAAGTCACAGGAGCCGTCGACGTCTGAACGGGGTCCGGAAGGTTTGGAGTGGGGAATCTGGTAAGCTCGCTAAAGGTGGCTGACAGGTTGCGAGTCACTGAGGTAGTCGTCGCAAACAGAGACTCTGTCGGCCTAGGTGTGAAGCTTGTCCGCAGCAGACTGAAAAAAGCGGGGCCCCGCCTGGAGGAGAGGTGAAGCACGTGAACTGAGAGGAGCTGGGGCCCGTAAGTGGCTGCGGGAACTGAGGCGGCTGACCGAACTGCTGCGGAGGGATTGGTGGCTGCCACTGGATCTGGTGCTGAGGAGGGGGCTGCTGCCACTGCCACTGGGAGGTCCGCTTTCTAGGCCTCCATAAGCTGAGCGTCTGCTGCTGTAAAGCCATCATCTGGCGCTGAAGTGCATCAGACCTCTCCTGTGCCTGCTGCTATGCGAGGGCCTGTGCCTGGGCCAACCTCTACTGCTCCTGGGCAAGCCGCTGGACATCCTGAGTGACTGTCCTCTACTGCTCCTCCATCCGTTCGAGAATAGCATGTAGAGCGGGATCGGAGGAAGCAGTACCACTGGACCCGACCTCAGTGTCGTGAGCTCGTGGCTAGTAGCGAGGTGGGAGCTGATAGTCCTCGTCCGATCTGTCTATGGGGTCCTCGACCACGTAGGTGTCCGCACCAAATAGCTCCGCAAGCTCCTGCTCGGCAAGTGCCCCGACAGCCTCGTCCTGCTCCTGAGCGGACTCTGGAACCTCAGGCCTCTGGCGCGAGCTAGACGGGGCGTCCTCCTGCCTGCGATCCCAGCCGTGTCCCAGTAGTTGACTCATGTTATACGCAGGGAACACGGTCGTGGATCCGGTGAGTGTCTCGGCGGGATGGGCTCCTGTAGTGACAGCGACCTTCCAAAGGATATACGAAATCCAGTGAGCGTAAGGAAGCTGCTTGCGGGCCTTGATGCCCTCTGCCACTGTATCCTCCATCTCGCAGATAATCACATCCATGATGTCGAAATCCCGCTGCTGAATCAAGTAACTGAGTAACCACAGCTGAAGCCTGGAGATCGCCTCGCGGAACCCAACATGGGGCAGCAGAGTGCGCCGAAGCACCTCGTGGAGGATCCGCACCGCAGGAGTGAGATCCTTTGGCGCACGGCTCGAACCCTCTCTGAAGGGCTCCCGGAAGCAGGGGCGCACAAGGTCTATAGGTGGCTGCTCACCACCGTGAGGGCGCCTCGGAGGCTCTGTCTGACCGTAGCACAAATCATGGATCCGGGTTTCAGAGCGATGGAGTCCTAACCAACCCCGGATCTCGGACACAAACAGCCGGTAGTGCTCGCCACCAAAAGCAAACTCCAAGGTCTCTCGGTCTGGGTGAACCCAAAGAGATGCGTAGAACTGAAACAACCAGTCCTCTATGTAAGAGCCAGACCGCCCCAACAGGTCTGAGAAGCCTGATAAGTAAGTGAGGCTGGGACGGAGCTGCTCGGACGCTGACACAAGAGCCTCCAGAGAGCACACACGCTGGGAATGAATGCTAATCCCGGCATTCCTGTAGCGCCGGTAGAAGTCCTCCTGGAGCACAGTGAAGAAGTCCGGACCTGCCTGCTCCTGTCTCTCCCTGGGGAACCACTGGTCAACTAGGACGAGCCGGAGTGCCTGTATCTACGAGCACGTGGCAGCCCGGAGGTCCAGTCGCGGGATCGGCGGGGGCGCATGCCCCGATGGAGCACGTGCTCCCCGCAGAGGGACGTCGGGGCCGGGGTGGCACCGCAGTCCTGCGACGCGTGGACCGGCGTCGGGGACCTCCTCAGGAACCTCCTCCTCCCGGCCTCTGCCTCTGGTGCCTCGGTCCTCTGCTGCCTTCTGCCTGTGCTGTGCTTGCCTCGGCCTCTGCCTGGCCCTGCTGCGAGCTCTGGGGCTCGACTCCTGGCGAGGTGAACATGGTCCGGCGACCGGCAGCCATAAGCGTGCCAGTCGGAGAGTGGTGGAATCGCTCAACCTCCTCGATCGCCCTTCGCTGCTCGGGGGACAATTGGTCCTCAATCCTGAGTCCGCTCGTACTGCCCCCGCGCTCGGCACGCTCTGCGGCGGCAGCAACCTTGCGAGCCTGGTCTGCCTCTCGCTGCTCCCTAGAGCGCTTCCTGCGCGTAATCAACTTCCCCTTGCCGGGCCTCTGACCGGAAGGGGGGGACGCGGAGGAGAGTCCCCCGGGGCACCACCAATGTTCTTACAGTGCATAGCTGACAAGAACAAGACACACTGCCGCTGAAAAGAGCAAACAACCTGACAACCCCACTGACGCTGAGAGCTCGGTCAAAGAAACTCCCCTTGACACTGAGAACCTCTACCGCTGACACTCGCGAGGCTTGGCCTCGATCCTTACCCGCGGGCATGGCCTCGGGTTATCCTGCACTGACAACTGACCACTGACAACGGCCACGGACTCTGACTCGCTGCGAGAATAGATAGGAGATATAAGAAACATATAATCTAGAGACAAGAAGACCTATCGGAAGCAAAGCATATAGGGATAAGAAGGGAAAAGGCTTTGCTACCTGAACGAACCGACGAACCAAACCAAGCAGGAGAGAAGAACTGACGTTCCGACACCCACGAGTCACGCCAAGGAGGGCTGCACGATAAACGGGCGAAAACGGTGTTAAAACAGTGAAGGAACGGACTTTGGGACATTTCATCGAGCACCTTGTGGACAGGGTATATGAATGGGGTGGATATGCTCACTGTGAAGGCACGAGCAGCCGGGGAGGAAAGCGTCGTGGAGGAAGGATGGCTCGGGGACGAGGGATGAACTTCGGCGCAGTAGGCTCGGTCGCCGGCGAGCACTCTGGCGAGTGCGGAATGGGGCTCCGGCGAGCGAAGCGCGCGAAGGAGTCGACGGGGATGGTCGAGCGCGCGGGGGGGGGGGGGTTTCAGCCTCGGTGAGGAGAGTGCGGTCGCGGCGGGCCAGGCGACTGCTGCCCCGCGGCGAGGCGGGCGGCCGGCACAGGCTCGCTGAAGGACGCGCAGAGGAGCGGTTAGGGTTGGGGGCACGGGCGCGGGTGTCGGGCGTGGGCGCGAGGAGGAAGAAGGGGGGGCGGGATGACGGCAGGGGGCGATTTTCAAAGAGAAGACCTTACAGCGCCGCTTAAAGGGGCATCGGACGCGCCGGTGAAAACCAACGGACGCGCCGATGCCAGTCCAGAGAGCTCCAGAAACGGCCAGACTGCATCGGACACGTCCTATGCCTTGCCATCGGACGCTGGACAGCGTCCGATGGGGCACCGGACGCTCCGTTGATGGAGCAACGGACGCTACCCTGACACTGTTCCAGCTGGAGCTGCCTACAGTGCAGGGCATCGGACGCCGGGAGCGTCCGATGCAACGTTCGATGCAGCGTCCGATGCTGCAATCAGGGTATTTTCGAAAATCTCTGTTGCGGCTCCCTCTCCCAACAAAGTTCCAACAAAAATAAGAGGCAAATAAACACCAGTTGGAACCTAGTATGAGCATCCTTGCATAAACCCTCAATTTTATAAATATTTTGCCATAGGCTACATATCATTTTTAGAGAAAATAGGCAATAAAATCCGAGGAGACAACATGTGGCCACCAAAACTAGGGGTCTCAACCATTAGGAGCCTCAAATGCTCCCCCTAGCGGTGGACGAACACAGCGGTTTCTCAAAACTTAACCAAAAAGAAACGACAAAGCAACAACCATGCATGTGCAATGCAATACGGAATTTGAATCTAGGTTGCTTGTCAAGTTTGCTCATGGGTAAGCTTCTTCACACCGCTTTTTAGGGCGGTTTATCTTAACCACGTCTGACAAGCCTATGTGCATAGCATAATTAAACATGGCATATTATACAATGCAATGCAAGACAACCCCCTTTCACCCTTTTGACAAAGTTACTTAGATCAAGCACATTAAGCTCACTCCGCAATCTACAAAGAGTGTTTTCATCTAGGGGTTTTTGTGAAGATATCTGCCAATTGATCTTCGGTTCTAACTCCCTCTAAGGATGTCTTTCTTTTAAACATGGTCTCTAAGAAAGTGATGGCGAATATCTATGTGCTTTGTGCGAGAGTGTTGAACCGGGTTGTTAGCAAGCTTAACCGCGCTCTCATTGTCACACAACAAAGGTACCCTTTCTAGAACTACACCATAGTCTAAAAGGGTTTGTTTCATATAAGGATTTTTGCACAACAAGCACCCGCGGCTATATATTCTGCCTCGGCGGTAGACAAGGCCACACTATTTTGTTTCTTTGAACTCCATGAAACTAGTGATCTCCCAAGCAAATGGCACCCTCCGGATGTGCTTTTTCTATCTACTTTGCAACCCGCGTAATCCGAATCGGAATACCCAACGAGTTGGAAGTTAGCTCCTTTGGGATACCAAAGGCTAAAGCTTGGGGTGTGCTTTAGGTACCTAAGGATTCTCTTCACCGCTATGAGATGTGATTCCCTAGGATCGGCTTGAAAGCGAGCACACATGCACACACTAAACATGATGTCGGGCCTAGATGCGGTCAAATAACAAGCTACCAATCATAGAACGGTAGAGAGTTTGGTCAACCGGGTTACCTCCCACACATCTAGGTCGAGGTGTCCATTTGTTGGCATTGGAGTCTTGATAGGATTGCAATCATCCATGTTGAAGCGCTTGAGGAGGTCTTTTGTATAGTTCTCTTGAGATATGAAAGTCCCCTCCTTCAATTGCTTGACTTGGAAGCCTAGGAAGAATGTGAGCTCTCCAATCATGGACATTTCGAACTCCTTCGACATCAAGTCACCAAATTCCTTGCAATAGGCTTCATTTGTTGACCCGAAGATGATATCATCAACGTAGACTTGACAAATGAAGATCTCTCCATCAAGCTTCTTGGTGAATAGTGTGGTGTCGACCATTCCCAATGATGAAGCCCTTCTCAATGAGGAAGTCCCGGAGGCACTCGTACCATGCTCTTGGGGCTTGCTTGAGCCCATATAGCGCCTTGGACAACCTATAAACATGATTAGGATATCTAGGGTCTTCAAATCTGGGAGGTTGATCAACATAGACTAGTTCATTTATGAAGCCATTCAAAAATGCACTTTCACATCCATTTGATATAATTTAATGTCATGATGTGATGCATATGCAAGGAGGATACGAATGGCTTCGAGTCTTGCAACCGGTGCAAAGGTCTCTCCAAAATCCAAACCTTCAACTTGAGAGAACCCCTTTGCTACTAGCCTGCCTTGCCTTGTTCTAACAACCATGCCTTGATCATCTTGCTTGTTCCTAAACACCCTTTTGTTCCAATGACTCTTGCGCCTTTGGGTCGCTCTTCAAGTGTCCAAACTTGGTTGCGGGTGAAGTTGTTTAATTCTTCATGCATAGCATTCACCCAATCCGGATCACCTAGAGCTTCATCTACAATGGTAGGCTCAACAAGAGACACAAAGGAGTGATGTTCAATAAATAAAGCAAGTTTTTGAGATCGAGTCATTACACCCCTTGTTGGACTCCCTATGATGAGATCTTGAAGATGAGCTTGTAGTAGAGGAGTAGTCCTTTGATCAACCACTTGAGGGGCCGCTTGTGGAGCATCAACATCTTGAGCTTGTACCACCATTTGATCATGGAGACATGAGTTTCTTCTTCAAATGGATCCTCCCATCTTTATCATCAACAAGTGGTACTTTGGATGAGGATGGCTTGTCAATGACTTGCACATCATCATCATCATCATCTTTAGGCTTGATGGCTCCAACCGGCATGTTCTTCATTGCTTCCCTCAATGGTTCATCACCTACATCATCAAGATTTTCATGCTCTCCTTGAGAGCCATTAGATTCATCGAATTCCACATCATATGTTTCTTCTACCATCCCGGTGGCATGGTTGAATACTCGATATGCTTTGGACTTCAATGAGTAACCAACAAGAAAACCAATATCACATCGGCGTTGAAACTTCCCTAGGTGTTGGCGCTTCTTGTAGATGTAGCATTTGCACCCAACACTCTAAAGAATGATATATCCGGCTTCTTGTTGTTGAGTAGCTCATAGGGGGTTTTGCCAAGGAGACGTTGGGGGGAACAACTGGTTTGATGCATAGCAAGCAGTGTTGATTGCTTCCGCCCAAAATCTTTCCGGTATAGTGTACTCATCTAACATAGTCCTTGCTAGGGTGATTAGAGTTCGGTTCTTCCTCTCAACTACCCCATTTTGTTTGTGTGTAGGTTGCGGAGACTTCATGCTTGATCCCAACTTCATCACAATATTGCTCAATGTGGGTGTTGTCGAACTCTCTTCCATTGTCACTTCTTATTTTCTTGATCTTCAAGTCAAACTCATTTTGGGCTCTCTTGGCAAACTTCTTGAATGAAGGGGTTGCTCCGAATTTGTCATGAAGAAAGAATACCCAAGTGTATCTAGAGTAGTCATCAACAATCACTAGGCAATAGAGATTTCCACCCAAGCTAGCATATGTTGTTGGCCAAATAGATCCATGTGAAGTAGCTCCAACTCTCTTGATGTTGATACAAGGCTTTGGTTGGATGTGTATTTGCAACTTGCTTGCCGGCTTGACATGCACTACACAATTTGTCCTTCTCAAACTTGACATCCTTCCTTCAAGCCTCTAACCAAATCCTTCTTCAATAGCTTGTTGAGAGTGTTCATTCCAACATGTGCTAATCTTCTATGCCATAGCCAACCATGTGATTGCTTAGTGAACAAACATGTCTTCAAGTTGGCATCTTCGGAGGTGAAGTCCACTATATAGAGATTGTTGTATCTAAAGCCTTTGAATATCACTTATGTATCATCTTTCTTGGTTACAACCACTTCCTTGTCGGTGAACAAACATTGAAAGCCAAGATCACATAGTTGCCCAACGGATAGCAAGTTGAAGCTCAATGATGCAACTAGTAGCACATTGGAGATGGTATGATCATTTGATATAGCCACTTTGCCCAATCCCTTGACATTGCCCTTTGAGTTGTCACCAAATGTTAATCTTTTCTTTGTCATTGACATTCTCTTCTAGTGAGGTGAACATCCGGGGATCACCGGTCATATGTTGTGTGCAACCACTATCAATCACCCAATGAGATCCACCGGTCTTGTAGTTCACCTACACACACAAGAAATCAAGCTTGAGCTTTTGGGACCCAAACTTGTTGAGGTCCCTTAACCTTCTCTACTAGAGTCTTTGCAACCCAAATTTGCTTTGGCCTATTCTTGTTAGGAGGCCCCATGAACATAACTTTCATTTTGCCACTAGAATCTTGTCTAAGCATGTAGTGAGCATTGAAAGCAAAGGCCTAGCATGCTTGGGCAAGGGTGTGGGCTTTGGCTCTTCACAATCATGAGCAAAGTGACCTTCCTTTCCACACTCATAGCATCTTCCAATCTTCTTCTTCTTTGGCTTTGTGATGCTCTTGTGTTGCTTCATCTTCTCCTCAAGGAATCCAATGCCATTTCTATTTGTCTTCATGACCGTGTTCATGAGTAGCTCACTTTGAAGACATTGTCCCTTGGTGAAGTTCCTCAATCCGGTGGTGAGGTGCTCTTTCTCCTTCTTGAGCTTGTCATTCTCTTGTTGGAGTTGCAATTGAGATGGTGTCATTTTGTAATCCCTCTCCATCTTCAATCTCTTGTTCTCTTCTTTTAGCATGTCTAGCTCAAGTGACATGCTATACTCATCATCTTGGGTCTCAACAATGACTTGCTTTGTGGTTGCAAGCTTCTCTAGATCAACTTTGAGCTTTGCATTCTCATTCTTGATCTTGACATAATCATCATAGTGATCGGCCACAACCACACTCTTGCCTTTGCCACTAGCTCTTTGCTCATCGTGCTCACTAACCAAGTCCTCACAAGATGTTGCTATGTCACACTTAACAACAAGGTTAGGAGCATCATGTGTCTCATGTGAAAGCATATCATAAGTAATGGTGAGAGCATCATAGTCAACTTTCACTTGAGTGTATTGTTCTTTTAGCAAAGCATAACTAGTGGTAAAGTCACTATGCATCTTATCAAGTTTTTCATTTTTAGCTTTGAGCTCCTTGTTAGAGGACTTGAGCTCCTTGATAGTGAATGACATAGTTGCAAGTTCATCTTTTAGTTCATCACTAGCATTAATAGCGTGATCACATTTTTCAACAAGAGATTTATTTTCATCAACAAGCTTTTCATTTTTAGCTCTAGTCTTTCTTATGATTTTAGAGTAGTCGTTTAGCAATTTGACAAGCTCATCATAAGTAGGTGCCTCAAGTTCACCATCACTATCACTATCACTAGAGTCATCATCGCTTTGTACCTTCCGGTCACCCTTGGCCATAAGGCATAGGTGTGTAGATGATGATGGCGACGGTGGTGGTTGTGTTGTAGAGGAGCCAATGACTAGAGCGGCCACCTTCTCCTTCTCATCATCACTGTCTTCATTTGATGAGCCACCGGAGGAGTCAATGTCGGTGAGCCAATCACCAACAATGTAAGCCTTCCACCTTTCTTGTGGTATTGCTTCTTCTTCTTGCCATCCTTCTTGTAGTAGGGCTTTTCATCCTTCTTCTCATCTTCACTTGATGAGTCATACTTCTTGCCCTTGTTCTTGTTCTTGTAGCTCTCTTTCTTGGGCTTGGTGCATTGATGAGCAAGATGGCCAAGCTCACCGCAATTGTAGCAATCCATTTCGGAGATTGGCCTCCTCTTGCTACTTGTGAAGAACTTCTTCTTTCTTGAGTCAAAGTTGACTCCATTCTTGTGAAGCTTCTTCAACATCTTGGTGGTCCTTCTCACCATGAGAGCAATGTTGGAATCATCTTCTTCTTCATCACTTGAGCTCTCATGATGCACCACAATAGCCTTGGACTTGCCCTTCTTGTCATGGCTAGCTTTGAAGGCCAAGTCCTTCTTCTTGTCGGTGGTGGAGCCACCACTTGGTGTGATGTGCATGTACATCTCATGCACATTGATCTTTCCCAAGATTTGAGTTGGTGTAGCGGTGGAAAGATCGCCTTGATGTAGCACCGTCATAATGTGTCCATACTTCTCAATTGGAAGGACACAAAGAATCTTCCTCACAACATCGGATGGTTGCATTTGTGTGAGGCCAAGTCCATTTAGCTCTTCTACAAGAACATTCAACCGTGAGTACATTTCATTTGCACTTTCATTAGCATGCATATCAAAAGAGTGAAGCTTTTGCATAACCAAATGATAGCGTTCCTCACGCTCACTCTTTGTTCCCTCATGTAGCGCACAAATGTTGTCCCATAGATCATGGGCATTTTGTGCTTCTGAACATGGTTGAACACATCTTTGCAAATGCCTCTAAAAAGGATGTTTTTGGCTTTTGCATTCCATTTTTCATTTTCCTCCTCATTAGGAGTGAGGCTTGTGCCTTCCTTGTGCTTAGCAAAGCCGGTGATTGCGGCATCGTGGCATTTAACATCAACCGCTTCTAGGTACGACTCCATACGGATTTTCCAATATGGAAAGTCGTCTCCCTCAAACATGGGAGGTGGTCCATCACCTCCGAACATCTTAACTCTAGGCGGTTAAGCCTAAATCGAGAGCACGAGGCTCCAATACCAATTGAAAGGATCAAGATGCCCAAGAGGGGGGGTGAATTGGTCTTTTCTAAAACTTCTTGCGATAATAAAACCTATCAAGCCTCAATTAACCCCTAGTGCCTAGAAGAGATTCTCTTATTTTCTACCGCACAAAAGACCAAGTCTAAGCACGCCTACTCTAACACGCGCCAACTCAACAAAGCAATTAACAATAGAAAAATGCAATGCAATAGATGAATCAACAAATAGTAATGCGAATTGAATGTTGAAAGTAAGCGTAAGTAAAAGAGTAGAGATGACTCGATGATCTTTTTGCCGAGGTATCGAGGTGTCGGCACACCCCCCTAGTCCTCGTTGGAGCACCCGCGCAAGGGTATCGCTCCCCCTTGATCCGCGCAAGGATCAAGTGCTCACTATGAGCTGATTCTTCGCCACTCCGGCCCAGTGAATCGCTCACTACCGGTCACAAGCTTGCTTGGGTCATCCACAATGCCATCGGATGCTCTCCAAGCTTCACGATCGCCATCAAGCCGTCTAGGTGATGTCGATCACCAAGTAACAAGCTAGAACTCTCACTTGACCAACACAAGGCCAAAGAGATGGATGGATGCACACTTGCTACTCAATTCTCACTAGGAGGTGTCTAATTCTCACAATTAGCAAATCACTCAACCTCACTAGGGCTCTTGCACTCACTCACACTCACAATGTGTTTCTCAGCTGATGAAAGTGGCAAGAACACTCAAATGAATGGAGGGAAGGAAGTATATATACTCCCCCAACCGGCTATCCAAAAACAGCACAAGACAGGCATTCTGCGGGGGCATCGGACGCGCCGATGCCTAGCTTCAGACGCTCCGATGACCTCGTCCAACGGTCTACTGCACCTTCTTGTCAGACTGTTTAAAGGGACATCGGACGCTGACCACATCGGACGCGTTCGATGTGGATTTGACCTCTCTGGAACCTCTCTAGATGGCCATCGAACGCTGGCCCTCAGCGTCCGATGCCTGCGTCCGATGCAGCCTTTAATTCACGCACACGTGAACAGTGGCACGGGCACGTCCAATGTGAACACATCGGTGCGTCCGATGCCACGCACCAGACAAACCCTAGTCGAGGTGGGCATCAGACGTGTCCGATGCCTACCTGGCCAGCGTCCGATGCCCTTCAGAAGGGCAGACTCAGCTCGGATCGCGACGCGGCCTTAACGACTTTTGATCCTCTCAACTTAAGGCATCTCTCTGAGCTACCTAGGGCTATGAAATAAAAAGTGTGCACCACACCTACCTCAATAGACTCATCTAGGTCAAGCTACTGATTCACGCTCCCCTTTATAGTACGGCCAAAGGAAAAATAAAGACCTAAGACTACCTAAGTGTCCTCCAACACCATATGACACTTAGCCTAGTCTACCATCGTCTTCGTCATCCGTCCTTTGAAAACCGAAATGATTTCCATCGCCAGGGGACACGAACTCCATATGCCCGTATCGTCGCCATTACCGTGACCTAACTCATCCCTGTTTCTACAAAACACACGTTAGCCATAGTAATCTTGTGTTTCATCCAATCACCGAAACCACTAGGGGCCAAGATGCATTCAATAGTCCAAATGACTTTTTTCTCGATCCGGTAGGCAACCTTGACCCCACCGAAATCATCACTGCTGAAACTCAGAGGATCCCGTTCAAAAATTCAGATTTTGCTTCCACGCATTGGGGCAAAACTCCCTTCAAGAACTAGCCATTGATCATTCCAGGTTGGAGAGACTGGCTGATCAAGGTAGAAGCAAAAAAGAAGCCGAATTGGATCCTCCGTAGCTTAGATCAGTGCATCACTCTGTCCTTAGCCGATATGAAGAAAAATGAGCAAATGCTGAAGGTTGCCTACTACTTTTGGTCCGGTACCTTCAATACCTTTATGTTCAGGCAGGGACCCATGACCCCCAATTTAGCCGACGTGCACATGCTGAACGGCTTAAACATTATTGGATCTATCAATCCCCATAGCCTTCAGGTCAAGCCTTCCATCAAACTTGGAAGCCAAAAATTTGGTGGGTGGTCCAGCTATATTGCTCCCTTCAACACTCCACAGTCCAGTGTTTCAGAACGAGAGCACACCATCTTCTTGAATATGTGGCTGGAGAAGTATTTATTTTGTGGGCAGAGTTGCGGCCCAACTTCAAATTTCTTGGCACTAGCAGAGAAATTGTTTGTGACTTCAGACATACCTTTGGGCAAATATCTCTTGGGTGCTTTGTATAGTATGCTGAATAAAGTAGCCCAAAGCCTGATGGAAAATGAGGGCATCCCATCAATAACAGGTCCCTGGTGGTTGCTTCAACTCTGGCTTAACCTTCATCTCCATAAGTTGATAACTCCAGACTTGAGGACCTTATCTTTTCCTAAATTATACCCAGACAGCCAAGAAAAGTTACTAGCCGATGATGCCAAAGTGAGAAGATGCACCTCATTTGGAGAAGCAGCTGCTATGATATTTATCGATGAATTAGTCAGCTTCTTCTTCAAGATCTTCTACAAGGGATTCCCTGCTGCCATCTTTGATTGGTTTCAATATCCAGACATTGCATACTTTGAGAATCCATATACCTTCAGGTTCCATAGAGAATGTGATGATGAGGGTCTAAAGATCTTGTGCCAAATAATGAAGTCTTGCCTTGCCCAACTGAAATTAGGCATGGTAGGGAAAAACCTCCCATGTCTTATGAATTCTATCATCCTGTCATGGCAGCCAGGCAAATAGGTTTCGGCCAAGTGCCCCCATCTCTTTATTTTGCTGACAAACTCAGACCAAGAGAAGCAGTAGATTCTGCTTTAGAGTATAACAGAATTCTCCAATTAGAATAATTTGTTTCCCTGAAGATGGTCAAGGAGTGGAATTGCAGACCCTTCTCTTCAGCCTCTTTCCAAGACTGGTGGCAACAGTGGAGAACCCATCTTTTTAGTGAGGCCATGGCCACTTATTGCTTGCAGTTAGATTAAGACTTTCAAGCAACTGATGAGGTATGACTTAATTTGCTCCTAAATTCTACATCCTTGCCACCTGTTCTCCTCTGATGTCTCATAGAAATGTTTGCAGGATTTGGTCACCTTGAATGCTCCAAAAATAAATTACAACATATGGTGCCCGAACCCAAGGATTGGTTGTGATGCTCCTACCATCAAGACTTTGATGAAGAGGAAAGTCTCTGATGTCTCAGACAATCAAACCCTTAGTACTTTTATAAAGGAGGTTGGCTCCTCTAAGAAATGGAAAACTGGCAAGCCAATTGCTAAGGTTATATCTAAAAAGAAGAGAGACACCTCTAATAGCAGCCAATCCATGATTAAAAATGCCAGCACAGAGGTAATAAAAATCTGCCTCTTCTTGTTCACATCACCAAGTCTGTAACCTTCTTTTGTCTTCTGATTTTCAGGAGCAGATTGATACTCAGGATGTTGAATCTGAAATGCTCCCTCCTCCTGACATTGATCAAGAGCCTCCTCAACCAGGTATACCTTTTAGTCGATAGCTCCATTTTCCTTGGTGGATGATCTCGAAAGCTGATGAAGACTTCTCTCAGATGCACTCCCTGAGCCTTCTTCCCCAATCATCCCTTTCGACTTAGAAGAATATATGGATGAAGAAGAAGAACTTGTATCAGATCAATCCAAGAAGCCTTCTGAAGAAACTAAGGCTCGGCTGCAACCGTTACTTTCTCTTTTGGAGACTAATATAGCCGACCTAGTACATGATGCGAAAGGAATCAGGGATATCTTCGACTTGATCAAAGACGACATACCAGATGATCTCAACAAAGCTCTGACTCCTGTTGCTCATATAGAGTTCGTTCGGTTGGAATTCATGGAGGCTAAAGCAAAACTCTTTGCGCGTGAAGCCCAAGTACACCTGCCAGCACATCAGCAACGCTGCATTTCTGACATGGTTGCTGCAAAGGATACTATAGATCAGCTAAATTCAAATTCCACTGTCCTCATCGGCAACCTGTCATCTTTAGAGACCGAAAGGGATCAGTTGTTGAGCAGGCTTCAACTCATTGATGAACAGATCAAGCGGAAGAAAGATAGCCTGGAGAACATTCCTGTTACTCTTCGTGAACAAAACAAAAAGATAGCACTTCTTCATAGCGAGCTTTAGGATGTTAAAACCAAGAAGAAACCAATTCTAGGTTCCATTTAAGAGGATCAAAAGAAGATAGCTGACATAGACGCTATCCGCTTGAATGCCCTGAATGTGTTAAAATCTGTGCTAAACATGTAATTCCGAAGATCTGTAATTTCTGACTCTCAACCTTTCCTTTGTAAACATTCACATTCTTCATCGGTTGACTAGTGTCATGAAACTCCGTTTTTTCATTTAATACTTGAAGCTCTATCAGCTATCTTTAGCCGATATTATTTTAGATGATCCTTTAGCCGATTAGTACTAGAATAGCCTGTTTATTCGATTCACCTTAGGATCCGAATCTGAGGGTGTACTCGAACTGATGCCTTTTCACCTTCTCGAGCCTTACTCATAAATACAAAACGTCGGCTTCTCGAACACACCACACATTCAGTGCCTTACTCTTCGGCCTTTGCTCTCCTCATCCATCGACTGTCTTTCTTCTCCACTCGGCGATCAAAGCAATGGCGGACAACCGCGGCAAGTGCCCCACGGGGGCATCAGAGTCCGTGGACGGCCCTCTGGCGACCTGTCGCCGTGTGCTCGGGTAATGATTTTTTGTCTTCAACGTCTTCTTGTGCTCCAAAACTTCCCATTCACCTGAGGAAAACTCTAACTTTTCCGCAGTCCTTCTCTTTCGGCAGACGGCCAAGGCCCCAGCCAACCCCCGTTGGGGCACGGGTTGGCATTGTATGATGATGCTTGGGCCTTCATCCGGAGCGTCTGCGACACCCGATGCCTCCTGGAGGAAGAGCATCGCCGAACCGCCCGCCTTGTGGAGGAGCGAGAGGTCCTCCGCGCTCGCCTCAACAGTGTTCTTGAACACTTAGAGGCGTCCGACGCCAGGGTTGCCGGTATATCTTTCCAAATCCTTCAACTCATCACTTCAATTACCTTTGTATAACAGTTCTAGTCAATCCGTTGGTAATTGTTTAAATACTTAGCCGATTTGTTCATTGACTTGATTGAATCGGCCATCCTTCTTAAACTTAGTCTCTCTTATCCAATCGTAGAACTCCAACAGCAGCTCGACTGGCTTCCCGGGTGAGCCATGGCGATTGCCGACTTCGTGAACGCCCGGGGAGACAATTTGAGGGTGTGCCTGGATGACGTCGGCACGCGCATCAGGGAGTTGGCCCTCAACACCAACTGCCACGGCGCCACCTTCGCCCTCGCCGGAGCCGAACTCAGCGGTGTTGAGATCTTCGGGGAAGTTTCTCTCTCCTTCATCGGCGCCACGATGAGGGAAGACTTCAGGGAGCTGGTGGAGGAATTCCAACCCCCGGGGCTCGCCGTGATGAAGGTGTCGCACCTGGAGGACCTCCTGAACAAGCTTCATCTAGATTAGTTTCTGTTTTTAATGCTTCTTTTGTGTATCCGGCCTGGTGGCCGAACAAGCTGAACAACAAGTCTGTCCATGCATCGTCAGGCTTCAAATAATTTTAAATATTGTTGTTTGATGTTCTTTGCATTGTGCTGCTTGTGCTTCCAAAACTTTTTCCTTTAACTTATTTCCTTTGATGAATGTTCTAAAGGCGATACTTCCTTAGTATCGGCTATCAATTAAAATCAAAAGACGATACATACATATCGACTATTTTTGTTCTAAAGGCGATACATTAGTGTCGGCTATAAAATCAAACAAATCAATCTTTCGCTCAGACCCTAAAAAGAGATAAATTTGACTGACACTGCATCGGCCTTAGCTTTATTTAACCCATGGCGCCGATGCAAATCTTCGTTAGCAGACTAATGTACCAAGACATTTTTTGAAGCCGATTGCTTAGATCGGTTGTTGACTTTCGTCAATTGTCTTGAGAAAGTCTTCTTCAAGAATCTTTCCAGAAAAGCACTCCATCTTATCAAAGTTCCAAACATCAGGGCCTGAATAAGCAACACTAACAGTTGAATCGGCTGGTACCACTTCCACGGTGTCGCCGATCCACTGAATCACATTCTGATGCATGGTAGATGGAATGCAATACTTGGCGTGGATCCAATCCCTTCCAAGAAGCACACTGTAGGATCCTTTTGCATCGACCACAAAGAAAGTAGTCGGCATACTTTTGCTACCAATCGTCAACTTGACACATATAGCACGTTTAGTAGCCGATACGTTGCCAGCAAAGTCGGTCAACCTCATATCGGTCTGAGTCAAGTCTTCAGTAGTCTTGCCAAGCTTTCTAAAAGTGGCATATGGAATCAAATTAACAGCTGCCCCTCCATCAACTAACATCCTATTTAGAGGCCTTCCATCGACAAACCCTTTTAGGTATAAAGCTTTCAAATGGGAATGTCTCTCGGGTTTTTGAAACGTGGCCTCTTCTGCTTGATAGATCCACTGAGCTATTGCTTCTTCACCATCAGATTCTTATTCATGATCAGAGGATCTAAACTCGGCAGGTAACATGAACAGAGCAGCGATATTAGCCTATGATTTACCTTTATCGGCTGTCTGCTTTACTTGCCAGATTTTGGGTTTCTTCTTCTGGATTTCATCATTTCTTAACCTTTGAACCCGTCGCTTCTGGCTCTTGGTCAAGCCACTAGGACACCATTGTCCCTCTTGCCAGGGATGATCACGATCGGCTAATCTTGCTCCAAGCCGACTATGAACATTTTCATTTTTTATGCGTCGATCTATCTTTTCAAACCTCAATCTTTCATGTACAGATCGGCGGTTGTCTCTCGACTGCCTATACTCTTGATACTGATCACTGCATTCTGGGCAATTACGAAGAGTAGGAAGTTTCAATCCTTCATTCCAACAATGTCTGAAGAAAGGACAGTCCCAATGATTCTTTTCTTCATCTTTGATACGTCTTTCTTCTTCATGAGACCTCCTATACTCTTCTTAGTTGAGCCACTCTTGATATTCTTGCTCATCCCTTTCCCTCTGCATTTGGCTCCTTTCCTTCTGACGTTGCCACTTGTTTAGTAAAATCCTGACAGTTGGACGTCTTCTTGCTTCACCAGCTTTCGAAGTCTCAGGTTGATCACGTTGATTAGTATTCTTCTGTCCTTTCATCTCCTGATACTCCTTGGTTGTTAGCTGTCTCTTTGGATCAACCGTACCAGCTGCCTTGGCTTTGTCAGAAGTCAACACCTTAATTTCACTTCGAGGAGCAGGTGCTACCATGTTCTGTGGAAACGGATGGCCATTGATGCTCATGCCCTTGGCTTTTTCTAGGCCTATCCTTCCTTTAACGATAGCCCTCTGGATCATATCTCTAAAAACTCGGCAATCGTTAGTTGTATGGGTACCAGAATTATGAAACTTGCAGTACCTTTTTTTTTGAGCTCCTCAGCCGATGGGATACTGTGGTTCCCAGTCAACTTGATTTGACCCTTTTCCAGCAAGTAGTCAAATATTTTGTTGGCTTTAGTGATGTCAAAGCTATACTTTACATTTTTTTCAGAACTTTTAGCTTTTGCCCAAGGCATGTACTCATTGTTCCTCCAAGCCCAGTCTACAGTAGCCACTTCATCATCACTTTCATTCCCTGAATCATCATTTTCATCTTGCAGGAAGAAATGACTCTCTGCATTGTAGGCTTTCTTGAGTTTAAAGACTTGATTGTATCGACTCTGAGCATCAATATTTGCCACCTTTTTAGCTAAATCGTCCATATTGTTACAACCAAAGCTGATTCTTTCTCTGATGGCAGGTACCAGCCCTCAAATTGCAATGCTAACCACCTCCGGATCTGACAATGATAAGGAGTAGCATTGATTCTTCACCTCTCTGAATCTTTGGAGGTACTGGCATCCAGACTCATTATTCATTTGCCTTGTATCGATTAAGTCTACCAGGCCCTTTTCCAATACTCCAGAGTCAAAGTATTTATGAAACTTGTTCTAAATCTTCCCAGCTCTGAATGGAATTGGGTGGCAGAGATGAAATCCATGAAAAAGCCGAACCAGCTAGAGAGAGAGGGAACATTCTGACTTTAAGTGCTTGTTCATCACCAATCTGCCCAAGCTGGACTAGAAACTGGGTTATGTGTTCCATAGTTGTTACTGAGTCGGTTCCTGTGAATTTAGTAAAATAAGGGATTCTATATCTTGAAGGAAGAACAACCTGATCAAACCATTCTGGATATGGCTTTTTATAGCCAGTCACTGTAGATTTTGGCGTCAAGCCAAATTGCTTCTGAACCAGATCAGTTACCCGACTCATTAATTGATCAATTTGATTCACCGGCTTTTGATAGCCGATGTTCTGCCCCCCGAAAGTGTTGCCATTATACCCCGGGTTCTCCTGAGCATCCAAGGTATAGAAATCTGAGACATAATGATATCCCCGAGGGATATCACCAGGTGCTACGCTCCCTTGATATGGTGGTGCATTGAAGTCTCTGGTGATGCGCCTTGCATGGGGAGCTATTTTTGTAGCCGATGAGTACATGTTATTACTCACAATCGGCTGTTGCACTAGCTGCGGTGTCATGCCCCCAGGGTTAATCATCATCTGGCTTCCATTGCCATTTGGACCATTGATCTGAGGTCCAATAGAAGTTCCGGTTCCTTGACTGTTTCCAACAGTATATGTTGGACCTCTTCTGTCACCACCCAAACCAAAAGCCTCTTTAATGGCATTTGTGAGGCGGTTGAGGAAAACCTCATTGTGGTTCATCAGAGTAGTGGACATGACTTTGCTGATCACTTCTTGCATGGTATTGTGCTGGACCTAGATCATTGGATCTTCATGTCCTTCCAGAACCACCCTTGGAAAATGAGTATTCTGAATAATCTTTTTATCCCTGGTCTTACTGTAGCTTAATAAGCATAAGTGTCGATATTGCTCAACAATTTGTGCTATTAGGCATTGAGTTTCATCTGGAAGCTCATCCATTGTCACATTCAGCACTTCATCATTGTCGAACGTCATGATTTAGACGACTGTGTCCCACTGGGCGTGCCAAAAGAATGTGTTGACGTAAAATCTCGGTCGGTCACGCCAACACACTCGAGCACGCGGTCCTCAGAGGGGTGCGGAGCAAGGTCCTGACCTCCTGAACCTTCAACGGATGGTGGAGCCGAATCTTAGTGAGATCGACTTCGGGCGTGCCAGTCAATTTGACATGTAATTGACAAGGACAAGAAAAAGATTTTAAATCGTGGAACCTGCCGGTTTGGTACCAGACAATTCCAAAATGTACGGCTCTGATATAGCCACATGTCTTTAGGATATTGACTACCAAGTCAACTCCCAGGAGATTGTATGAAAAGTGTTGAAGAAAATATGAAGCATGACAGCTATGGTATATATAATGAGCGCTTAGAATAAACAAACAGCCGATGAGCTTAAAAGATGTTAAAAGAATTAAGATCTATGTGTACGTCTAAGTGACATGAAACCAACGTATCGATTAATTGCACGAGCAGTTCTATTTATTAACAGTGGGGTGTCTTCATACAGCCATAATAACAAATAAATCGATAAAATAGCTTAAACATCAACAGTGGGGTGTCTCCATATAGCCATAATGATGACTAAGCTAGATCACGTCTTGTGCAAAGAGTAAATCCGTTAATTCCAAGCCACTTAGAAGAACACATTATGAAGAAAGCATAACTGGATCGGCTATTTTAGCCAATGCAGGGTCCATGAAGCACCAACAAGATCTATCCGTTAAAACCATGATTTGGCTTAAGATCAGACAAATCTAATCTATCATATATATCAGTGGGGTTTGGAAATACAGTCGTAATAGACATGTCAGATCAAATCTATCTACTCTTAGATCAGATCGTGATTTTATCGGATATCTCGAACGCACAACATGTAACACAAAGATTGATAAAATAGTCGATGAGAGGCTTGTATCGGCTATTTCCTATGTTGTGAGCATGTAGATCACAAAAACAGCCGAAACTAAGCATCGTTTAAGCTTAAACCACTTTGTCAATTGTTGGTAGTTCTTAGCTTCACTAAAGATAGAGCTAGGCAGCTATCCCTGGTAACAGCCCAGGAATGCTTGTTGGCACTTGCTAACGTTGTTACTAGGAGTAGACTATGGAGTCTGTCCCCGGCAACGGCGTCAGAAATGCTTGAAGCAAGACCGGTCACTATACCTAAAGGAGTGGAGCTAAAGCAGCTATCTACTAATGCCAAGCGGGGTTGTCAATCCCGACACTAGTAGGAGCTAGCTAGAGAGAATGCAATCTACTAGGAGGAGATTCTGCAAGTGCACAGAACTATCATAGTAGCACTTCGCCTGGGAGTACCAGGTGTCGATTTATTTGATCCCACGGGAAGGCTAGGGTGGTGAATGAGTCGAGTCAAGGAGGGGATGAGAGTCGAAGAAAAGAGAAAGGAAAAGGGGGATAAGGGAAAAGAGAGGATGAAAGGCTAGAAAGAATGTATGGGTGGATAGGTAAGGATGATATGGATGGCTAAGGTAAGGTGGGTGGATAGGTAGATAAGGGGTAACTAAAGGATAACTAACTAATTACTAACTACTAACTACTAACTACTCCTAGATAACCACAGAGCAAGATAACTACGAAGCAAGATAGTTATGAAGCAAGGCAGGCAAAAGTCAATAAAGCAACTAAGTTGAGTAAAGTTTTATTCCTATCTTGTCAAGTATCGAGGCGTACTAGCCTTTACCACTTACTTAGGTTGAACGCTAGCACAACGAGCCTTACTGTTAAACTGGGCCAACTACGTGGTGGAATTCAAGGCGCACAGGGCTGTCACCACCTGCTTGCTACCACAGCTATCCGGGGGTCCAGCCGTATCGGAAGGTAAGTCTATAACTAAGCACCACGCTTAACTATATTCTAACTATCTCTATCCTAGCTTTGAATAGAGACACCCTTGCGGACGTCAGAGCAAATACTTGACTTAATAAGATAAACACTAAACTAACTAAGCAACCTATTGGCAAAGATCAAACACTAAGCTCACTAGAGATTAACTACTATGGCTAAGTGAATTGAACTATAGGATAGCTAGGTCACACTCAAGGTACTTGATAAAGTAATACTGAAAGTAATACTGAGAGTAATGCTTAAAGTAATACTGAGATAAAGATAAATGTACCTGAGATACAAGAGAGCAAACCAGACCAGAGACGCCGGGAAATCAACCGACCTCCGATGCCAGTCACTCGCACCCGCTTCTCTCTTAGCAAGCTCTACGCTCCTTTTACAAGAACTTAGGCTGAGCTGTGCTAAACTAAGAGCCGCGCTGTAGCGAGGGCACTAGAGCTATATCTCTCCACTAGCTAACTACTTGCCTAAGCTCTCTGAGCTTCTAACCTAACCTCACTTGCTTCACTTGCTTCTCTTGCTTGTGTTTGCTTTCTCTCTGGTGTGTTCAAATGAAGTGTTGCCACCAGGGGTTTTATATAGCCTTGTGGAGTGAGGGGGGTACTTATAGGGGGCAGCCAACCGACCTAGGGTTAGGTCAGGTGGCGGGCGCCACCCCCTACTGGCGGCCGCCAGTCCCCTGGCCGTTGGGTGCACCGTCTTTGATCCTACGGCCTCCAGGTGGTTGTCCAAGGTGGTTTGGAAGTCGGTTGCATGTCCTAGCAACCGACTTAGGTCATGATCCACGCCATTCCCCTCCGTAGCTGTCCGATGCCACTGAACTAGTGACCAAGGGCCAAGATTTGGCCTTGGGGTGGTCACATGGATCAGTGACGTGGCAGGGGGATGGTTTGGGCCAACCCAAGTGGCGGGCGCCACCCCCCCTAGGCCCATTTGGACCCTGGTGAGTGGGCTTGGCCTCTGGTGCGTCCATATGTCCAAATTTGGTCCAAATTCCTACATTCAAATAAAAATCTATGGACATGTGGAATTTGGTTAGTTTGAAACCTATTTGACTACATTCCATGCCTTTTGTTGTGAATTTTAGGGTAAAATGTTGATGGTAAAACAGGTGTTTAAGGACCATCAACATCAATCTGATTGGGCAAGATGTTGTTTAAACCATAAATAAACAAATTAAAACATGAAACAAATCGGTAACTTGATGAATCTATTAGCTTGCCAAAACTAATAGAGCCGATAACTAGTCAAGATCGACTAAAGTAAGAGATTGATCAGAGTCAAGACAGTCTCACAAAGACGATCTTGGACCGATAACTAGCCATGCCATAGCTTAACAAGAGTTTGGTCGATGCCAAATACAGCCTTATTACACGATTACACAAGCCATTGGTGAAACTTACAAGCAAACCGGAGGTCGGTCGATGTCGATGCAGCCCTATCTGATTGAAGGTCTCGCCGAGATCTACGTTACTCCTACTCCTAGGGTTTTTGGCCGGTGGCCGGTGTATTGATTGATTGGATGTCCTTACAAAATTCGGGTTTCTAACTATTTATAACCGGTTGACTCCTGTCCTAACACGATTAGGTTACATAATAGGTAAAACACAAGACGACTCAAACTTGAACTCCTCGGTCGAGCCCGACACGTCTTTGAAGCCCGTCACGCTGGTCCACATGAATCCCTCTGGTCACGCTTGAACCCACATAAGCTTCTTTTATTTTTAGGCCGATCCTTTCCTTAATAAACCAGCCGTTTATGCTTACAAAATAATAATCTTCTTGGTCTTTCAATTTGGCCGTTTGACTGTGGATGAGCCACTGACGCATAGTCTATCTTTATTCCGCAGTCGCTGGCCCATGTCTTGAACTCAATTGCCGTGAAGGATGACCAAGATCAGTGATAATTCTGTGAGGCATCCCAAAGCGGTGGAAGATGCTCTGCATGAATTGCACTGATTGATGATGTTGAATTTGACCAAGGGCATGTACTCAATCCATTTGGTGAATTTGTTGATTGCCATGTAAACGTACTCGAATCCACCTAAAGCACGCTTGAGAGGGCCCACCATGTTGAGTCCCCAACATGAGAAGGGCCACGATAGTGGGATACAAATCAACTCGTGAGCTAGGACATGTTGTTGCTTAGCGAAGAACTGACATGATTGACAGCGGTGGACTAAGTCTTCTGCATCTTTCAGGGCAGAGGGCCAATAGTACCTGGATCTGAAGATTTTTCCGACTAATGTCCTTGATGCTGCATGATTGCCACAACACCCAGAATGAACCTCATTCAGTATTTCTTTGCCTTCTTCTGGTAAAATGCACTTGAGGAGGACTCCCAATGAGGCACCGCGTCGATATAACTTGTCCCCGACTAGAACATAGTTTTTGCTACGTCTGGTGACTTGCACTGCTGCAGTTTTGTCATTTGGCAATTTGTGCTCCTTGAAGTAGTCAATGAAAACTTTAGTCCAGTCGGGTGATATTGTTAAGATTTGCGCGGGGGGTGTTGGGTTGGATTCTTCCTTCTAATGAATAGAGGGTTTAGATAATTCATGTATGAAAATGCCGCTAGGAACAGAGGCTCTATCGGATCCCAATTTTGCTAGAACGTCAGCAGCAATATTAAGATCTCAGGTAATATGAATGAGTTCCAATCCTGAGAAATTTTTCTCTAGCTTGCAGACTTCAGCGCAGTAGGCGTCCATTGTTTCCTTGGTGTAGTCCTAGTCTTTGTTGACTTGATGAATCACCATGGAAGAGTCGCCATAAACTAGTAGTCGCTTGATTCCCAATGTGACTGCTAGTCTTAGCCCGTGTAGTAGCGCTCCGTACTCTGCTTCATTATTGGTGGCTGGCCACATGATTTGCAGGACATACTTGAGTTGCTCTCCTGCTGGAGATACAAGTAAAACTCCAACACCTGCGCCTCCGAGTTTTAGGGACCCATCGAAGTACATCTTCCAATGTTCCGGAATAGCTGTGTCTTGATCCTGCTGAAATTTTGTCCACTCGGCGATGAAATCAGCCAGGGCTTGTGACTTGATTGCCTTCCTTGGAGTGAACTTAATATTGAGTGCTCCCAACTCGACTACCCATTTAGAAATTCTTCCTATAGCATCACGGTTGTGAAGGATTTCTCCCAATGGAAAATCCGTGACAACTGTGATTTTGTGGGATTCGAAGTAGTGTCGTAGCTTTCTTGATGATATGAGTAAAGCATAGAGCAACTTTTGAACTTGCGGGTACCTGACCTTTGAGTTGGAAAGTACCTCGCTGATGTAGTATACTGGTCATTGAGTATTTTAGATGTGCTTCTCATCTTTGCGTTCCACTACTATTGTTGTGCTCACAACGTGTGTGGTAGCCGCAATGTATAGCATCATTGGTTCCTTGGGTTCTGGCGGTGTTAGTATAGGAAAATTGGTGAGGTATCCTTTGAGTTGTTCAAAGGCCCTATTCGCTTCTTCCGTCCACTGAAATTTATCGCCGACTTTGAGTAGTTTGAAGAAAGGTAGTCCCTTTTCTCCCAACCATGAGATAAATCTGTTAAGTGCAGCCATACACCCAGTGAGCTTTTGAACGACCTTGACTGAGGTTGGTGGCTTCATGCTGGTGATAGCCTTGATCTGCTTTTGGCTAGCCTCGATGGCTAACTAGGAAGCCGAGTAGTTGGCCTGAGGGTACTCCGAATACACATTTTGTGGGGTTGAGCCTCCATTTATAAGTGCGTAGTCGGGTAAAAGTTTCCTCTAGGTCTGATATGAGGGTAGTCGGATCCTTTGTCTTTATAACCACGTCATCAACGTAGGCTTCCGCGTTGCGGCCAATTTGGTCACCTAGGCAATCTTGGATAGCTCGCTAATAAGTGGCTCCTGCTTTCTTCAATCCAAAGGACATAGTTTTATAACAGTAGGCACCGAAGGGAGTTATAAACGATGTCTTTGGTTGGTCTTCTTGTTTGAGAGCAATTTGATGGTACCCTGAGTAACAATCCAGAAAGGATAATAGAGCAGAACCTGCGGTGGCATCAACTATTTGATCTATCCTTGGTAATTCGAAGGGATCCCTTGGACAATGCTTATTGAGGTCCGTGTAGTCGACACACATGCGCCACTCTACGGAGTTCTTCTTATTTACTAGTACTGGGTTAGTGTAACACCTCTGGTGTTTAACTGTAATTAACTTGACATATCATCATTATCATCATTAAGCATCTTGATCATGATTTCATGTGTATGCATTTTGCTAAGTGTATCATTTTATGTGAATTACCTCTATTGCAAAAATCCTAATTAGCCCACTTCTCTCTACTAGGGCAAAATGGTAATTTCATCTCTGTGATTAGTTTTGTGTAATTCTTGTTCCTTTGGTGTCTTGAAGTTTTGTTGTGTTGGCCAAAGTTCAAAAATCAGAATTTGATTTCAAATCCTTTTGCAAAACCCTAATTTCCAAATCCTGGATTTTATCCCTCTGGTGTAATTTAAAAATTATTCAAAATTTGGGGTTGGTCCAAAAAGCAAAGTTGTAGAGCTGTCAAAGAGAAACAACTTTGGTATTTACAAATTTTCAAGTTGCAGTACAAAGTTTTGAGTTATTTCAAATTCAATCAAACCCCAACTTTTGTTCCCTTTTCAGTTTTCAAAAAGAGTTCAAAAACTAATGAGTTTCTGGAAAAGTGTATTATAGCAAAGTTGTAGGTTTTGATAAAAGGAACAGCTTTCATGTTTGAAGATTTTCTAGTTTCAGTATAAAATCCAAAGTAATTTTGAATTGATTCAAATTTCAAAAGTGTCCCCTTTTTCTGTTTTGAATTTTGTTCAAAAACTGTTTGGAATTTGAAAATGTTCTTTTTGACAAAGTTGTAGATCTCATTTTTCTGAACAACTTTGGTATTGGGAGTTTTTGTCGCACAGTTCAAATTTGGGAGCATTTTGCAAAAGTCAGAAACTAGCCAAAAGTCAAACCCTACACCCTACACTGTTCCTCTTCTTCATAGCGACAGAGGGGGGGGCCCGGCCATGGCGCCCGCGCCGCGCCTGCCGCACGCCCGGCTGCTCCCCACGCGCCACCAACCTGCCGCCGCTGTCGCCCTGTTCCCTCCGCGCCCGCGCGCGAGCGCTGGCCCTCGCTCCCGTCCCCTACAGTCCTCTCCGCGCCGCCGCCGCGTGGCCATCGCCGGCCGAGCTTGCGCCCGAGCCCCGGCTGCACGCCCACGTATCCGCCAGAGCGCAATCGAGTGCGCACGCCTCCGCAAACCTCATCCACACCACCCCGAGGTCTCTACCGGCCCTGGCCGCGGCTATATAAGCCCGCCGGAGCTCCGACCTCCGCACTCATCTCCGCCTCCGTCGCCAGCACAGTCCAGTGCCTCCGCCGCTCCACCACCTAGCTCAAAAGCTCCGCCGTGTTCTTGTGCTGCTTCACCACCCTCCAATTTTACCTCTACCGCCTCCAATCGCCCGGCGTAACCTCGCCGTTCCCATCTCCGGCAGAAACCCGGCGAGCTCGGGTTCGTGAAATTCGTCGCCTCCGGCCTCGACCATCCCTCACCGACCCCCGTGTCGTGTTCCTCGGTCCCGTGCGACTCTGACCAGACCCTTGCGGTCTCGTGTGTTGCGCAGGGTCGCCGGAGCGCCGCTCGCCGCTCGCCGCCGAAGGAGCTCCACCGAACCACCGTCCCTCGAGCCTCACCCTCGAGCGCGTGCCGAGCCTCACCCTCGAGCGCGTGTCGAGCCTCACCCTCGAGCCCTGTCTCCGATCCGTGGTAAGCACCCGAGGCCTCGGCCTCTGCTTCCACTCCGTCTCGCCCGAGCCCGAGCCTCGGCGGACAGACCCTCACCACTTCGCTCGAGCCAGGCCTCGAGAGAACCTGTGCACCCTCCGCCTCGTCGAGCCAGGCCTCGGACGAAACGTTTGGTTTCCGTCTCGCCCGAGCCTACCAGCCAGGCCTCGGTCGGCCGAGAGTTCCGCGATTCGCCCGAGCCCGTTCCGACTCGAGCACAGTGCTCTTTTCCTTTTAAAAATGGGAACAGTTCTGATATTTCATCTTTTTGTATGTGATTTCTGTGTTGATCCAAAAATTCTGAAAATTTCACAGTAGACTCTTTATGCTCTGGAGTATTTTATAAAAATATAAAACTTGACTTTTCTGCAAAGATTTAAAAATGTAAAATCCCCTTTTAATTGAAAAATGAAGGTTTTGGTATTTTTGGAGAGTGATCTATAACTCCAAAAATCTGGAGATAAATTTCTATGTGCTAGTTATGCCTTTCTGAGTCTCTGGTAAAATTTTGAAGTCTTTTGGAGCAAGTTGATTTTTGAGCTTTATTTTAATTAAGGAATAGTGCCTTTTGTTAATTAAATGTCTAGATTTAATTGAGCACCTTAATGACCTCCAAAAATTATGAAATTTGTTTTGCCATATACTTGTACTCTAATGAACTTGTGTGATTAATTTGGTAATTTTTGGAGCACCTTCATAAAATGACCTTTTTAAATAATTAAGAAAAATAGAAAGAAATGATTAGGGTTAGTGTGAATGCCCTGTGAAGTGACTTTTGGGATTGCGTGATGTTCATAGACCCCTACCCTTTGGTCTATGATGTTTGTGATGCTTAGGATAGTTATGATAAAGTCTAGTTTAATCAATTTTGCTTAAGGAAGAAATGGTTACTTTTATGCTCAACCTAGATTTCGTTTATGCCTTGCCTAAGAGTAATCTTGAATCAGTGGTATTGTCTTGCACCATAAGTCCATATCATCATTCTCATGAGCATTCATCATTGCATCCGTATAGTTGACGAAGAAGGCCCTGAAGTCGAGGTAGCCACCGAAGGATCTGTCCCCGAGGCAACCCCGAGCTCCGACGCCTACATCACCTACCCCGAGTCTCCTTTTTGCCATCCAAGGCAAGCCCCGGTGCATTTAACCCTCCATTTATAAAATGTTTTCCTTAAATGTTTTGAGTTAAATTATGCATTAGGTTATAGGAGTTGAGTGATGACCTATTGCCTCCTGCATTATTACCTCCACCAAAGGATCCACCCGCCTGTTTTAAAAAAACTATTGCAAAATGCTTAGTGATGCTATATAATAGATTTGCAAAAATGCCAATTTCAAAAGTGTGATCACTTAAGAATATTTATGGGATTTTGCTTTACTCCCACTATTGGCTAAGTATCTGATCCGTACTTAGTCAATGGGAAGGAGAGGTTGTCCTTGCGTACGGTGCCGTCATGTCGTAGTCCGGGACTCGACAGTTGACACCGACCGGGACGGGTTGAAAAACTGACAGGACTGTTGCGCTTGGGTGAGATATAACCAAGGCACAGTTGCTGGCTGGAAAATTAGGGACCATCCGTATGGGGGCCTGCTGGGCAGGACTTGCAACTATTCACATACTACGGAAAGCTCTGGCTCCGAGAAATCCATTATTGGACCGACAACCGCGCACTGGGAGTGGAGAGATGGCGGAAGTAGCATGTACCCACGTGGGTTAGAGTCCCGGATTGGAGTGGTGTACTGTACTTCCGGGTGGCGTAGGACCGGGCCCAATAATGGAGGAATCGTGGAAGACGAGTTGGCATATGCAAGCTTGGGTGCTACATATGCAGTGTGAATAGGGATCCTCAGCTGAGTATTCTTTATCCGGATTAACGTTGCTCCTCGGTTATGGAGACTTGTTCCATTGACTCTCAACGGAGAGTGGTTCTCAACTAGGAATGTTTTGAAATGTAAAATGAATCATGAAGGATGAAGAATTGAGGAATACTGAATCTTTCAAAATAAAATAAGATTTACAAAAATGCTTTTCTGCAAAATACTTGATCTTGCTTAAGCCTTACCTTGACTACCCTAAGCCTTCATTCCTGAGTCTCCTCCCTTTTCTTTAGTCGGTTAAGTCTTGTTGAGTACCTTTGTACTCAGGGTTCTTTTACCCATGTTGCAGGTATGGCAGATCCCTCAGTATGCTTGGACCCTGCTGTGTGACTGTGGTTCAGGAAGAGGCCGATGAGGCCGATGAGTGATTATTCACCCTCGGGCTGGGTGATGTATCTTATCTTTTAGTTGTTGTCGTCTGCTACCCTGCCAACTCTATCTATTTGAACTTTGGTCTGTAATAACTTCACTTTAAGTTTATGTTGAACACTGGTTTGTAAAACTATTGTTATTTAAGTCTTCCGCTATTTACTCCGATGTATTTGTCAAAATGTTCAAGAGATTGTAACTGAATTGTGAGATGATCCTGCGGACATCGGGCACTGACGTAGCCCAGTGGCGAACCCGGTCTTAATCTCTTGGCTGTACGGATCGACTGTCAGTGGTTGATAGTGATCGGTGGGCCATGGGATTAGGGCCGTTACGTCACAGAGTGGTATCGGAGCATCTCACTACGACGTTGCAATCTTTTTGCGAAAACTTCAAAAGGTTTTTAAGTCCAAAAACTAAACTTGACTATTTTGAGTCCAAATTGCTTCTCTCCTCTCATCTTGTCTTTCTCATCTCATCTTGTCTTTGGCAACTAGTAGCAAGACAACTTGTTTAAGCCCTATGTACGTTACCTTAGTAGTTGCATTGCCTTGATTCCGTAGGAACGAATCATGCATCATGTCATAATCACTTAAGGTATAACTTCCTCTCTAAGTCGGTTGGGATAGTGTGCCTATACCTTGTTCTTGCTAGCCTTTCTCATCTATAACCTCTTATCCAGATATGGCCATCATCAAGCGGACTGCCCGCAAGTCGACTGGACCAATGGTGTGCCGCGTCACCAGCTGGCGCCACGCACCGGAGAAGAGACTGGAAAATCCTCCAATGGTCATCGTTTTTCCCGCCGCACCGCAAACAGCTGAAGGAGGAAATCAAGAATCTGAAGGCTGAAATGGAGAACATGGAGCATGACTTCTACCTTTCCCGCATGGAGTTTTATGAGGCACGAGCTTCCTGGAGCAGGCCAATCGGAACACGGTTCGCGCTATCCAGCAGCGTGATGCAACAGGATCCGGAGAGAGGATGTCACCAGAGCCCAGTTCCATGGACTACAGAAGTACACCGCTCAGGTTGAGCAGTACAATGATATACTTCATGAAGAGGTACATCAGCTGTACAACCAACTTCACCCCATGATTCCCCTGCTGAGGAAGAACAGAAGATGGAGTCGTGGAGGAACCTGAAGTGGACATGAGCCAGTCCAGAATGTAGAAGTGGAACCTGCAGAAGATGTCCACGTTGAAGATGAAGATGAGGAGGAAGAGCCTGAGCTTATCATCGAGGATGATGATGATGACGAAGAGTTGATCTTCATCGATGATGACTAGACTTCTTGTGTCTGTACCATCCGCTTACCTAAAGCCTTAAGTCTAGGTTTGGGGCGTTAGTTGGTCTTCTGTCTAGCCGAGTTTGTATCTTGTCTTGTACCTTTCCTTTGTCAGTCTGTGGTTATCTGTCGAACTTCTGTATCAGTTATCTACCCTTGCATCAATGAATCTTATCAGTCAGTTTCGTTCAAAAGCAATCTTTGGATGCTAAGTTCCCAAATTCTTAACAGATGCCTGTGAAACCCGCACTGGAGCCGGAAGTTCCGGAGGTGCCAACCTTCCAAATCCTCCACCAGTTCCTGCTACCCTGGCAGATGCCATTGCAGCCTTGGCCGCCGCCGCCAACCTTATGGCTCAAAACCAAGGACAGCAGAATGTTGGTCACCGTGGTCGCCACAACCAAGAGACCACCTATGTGGAGTTCACTGAAACCCGTCCACCGGTTTTCACCAGAGCCGATGAACCCCTCGAAGCTGATGATTGGCTCCGCACCATGGAGCAGAAGTTTGGTCTCATCCGATGCACAGAGATCCAGAAGCCTCGGTTCGCTTCTCAGCAGCTCCGTGGTCCCGCAAGTGCCTGGTACGCCAACCTGTTGGCTGCCCAACCTGAAGGTCATGAGTTGACCTGGGAAGAGTTCCGCACCGCTTTCAGAGCACATCACATCCCTTCGGGATTGATGAGAATGAAGTTGGATCAGTTCTTGGCCCTGCAACAGAAAGATTCCACCGTCATGCAGTACGTGGGACAATTCAATCACCTCAGCCAGTATGCCTCCGACTATGTCAACACGGAGGAAAAGAAGAGAGATTGTTTCCTCAGGGGTCTGCACCCTAAGATTCGTAGAGGTCTGTCCAACAACCTGAATGGATCCTACCATGATGTCGTTGACCGTGCTGTTGCTTTTGAGGAAAGCAACCGCCAGTACCAGGAAGAGAAAAAGAAGAAGAAGGCTGGGTCTAGCAGTTTCTCCAGCAACCATAAGCGCCCAAGAGTCATCTACCACCCCAGTCACCATCAAAACCGTGCCCCATACCCCCATCAGCAAGTGGTCGTTCGTACCGCAGCCACCACCCATAATGCCAACCAGCAAAGTGCCACTCAGCCGAACGCCCCAGGTGTTCGTGTCACCGCCCCACAAACAGCTTACAACCTCCCATGCTACAACTGTGGCCAAGTTGGTCACTGGGCTCGCGAGTGCCCAAAACCCAAGAAGAATGCCCAGTATGCACAGAAAGGCCCTGGAGGATCACAGCAGCAGCAGCACCGTGCACCGCAGCAGCACGTCCAGAAGGGCAAGCTTGTCAGGAAGCACGGGCAAGTCTACTTCACCACCGTCAGTAACATCCCAGAAGGAGAGCCCGTCATGCTCGGTAGGTTCCCTGTTGCCAATCATCCTGCAATCGTCTTGTTTGATTCTGGTGCATCGCATTCCTTCATCAGTCGCACTTTTGTCATCAAGCATGAGTTACCCATGGGGGAGTTAAAAGAAAGTTTTTGCATACTTTCGCCTGGAGGACGGATAAATACTAAGGAAGTGGTCCGCAGCATACCAGTAATGTTGGGGGAACATGTCTTTCCTACCACCATGATAGTACTGCGCGATCAAGAGATAGATGTCATCTTAGGCATGAATTGGATGTGTCAGTATAAAGCCATGATAGACATCTTGAATAGAGTTGTGAGAGTGGATATTCCTAACAGTACCTCCAAACTCTTTCTCCAACTTCCAATGCCTCAAAAGCCAACAACCACCCAGTTAAATTCTGCCTATGCTCCGGAAATCAGGGATATCCCCGTAGTCTGTGAGTTCCCTGATGTCTTCCCAGGAGATCTACCTGGTCTACCTCCCGACCGTGATGTTGAGTTTGCTATAGAGCTAAAGCCCGGGACTGCTCCTATATCCCGTAGAGCTTATCGAATGCCTCCCAGAGAATTGGCAGAGCTAAAGATCCAATTGCAAGAGCTATTGGACAAGGGTCTCATTCGCCCAAGTTCATCTCCTTGGGGTTGCCCTGCTATCTTTGTGAAGAAGAAGGACAAAAGTCTTCGTCTGTGCGTTGACTATCGCCCACTCAATGAGGTCACCATCAAGAATAAATATCCTTTGCCTCGCATTGACCTTCTTTTTGACCAGTTATCTGGAGCCAGAGTGTTTTCCAAGATCGACCTCAGATCTGGCTATCACCAAATAAAGATTCGTCCCGAAGATATTCCCAAAACAGCTTTCACCACCAGATACGGCCTATATGAGTATTTGGTCATGTCTTTCGGTTTGACCAATGCACCCGCTCATTTCATGTATCTCATGAACTCTGTGTTCATGCCAGAGCTCGATAAATTTGTAGTCGTGTTCATTGACGACATCCTTGTTTATTCAAGAACTCCTGAAGATCATGCCAAGCATCTTCGTGTCGTTCTCTCTCGTCTCAGAGATCACCAGCTGTATGCCAAGTTCAGTAAATGTGAATTCTGGCTAGATCGAATTCAATTCCTTGGTCATGTCCTGTCCGCTGAAGGTGTGTCAGTTGACCCTGGAAAAGTGGCAGATATCTTGGATTGGAAGCCACCTACCACTGTCCGCGAAGTTCGCAGCTTCATGGGAATGGCTGGATACTATCGTCGTTTCATCCCAGATTTCTCCAGAGTTGCCAAGCCTATCACAGAGTTGTTGAAGAATTCCGTGGATTTTGTTTGGTCACCAGCCTGTGAGCAAGCTTTTCAAGCCTTGAAGGAACTGTTAACTACATCACCAGTCCTAGCTCAACCAGATATCGAGAAACCCTTTGATGTATACTGTGATGCATCTGGTACTGGTTTGGGTTGTGTATTGATGCAAGAAGGTCGAGTGATCGCTTATGCCTCACGGCAGCTTAAGCGACATGAGGAGAATTACCCAACCCATGACCTTGAATTAGCAGCAGTGGTGCATGCTTTGAAGATATGGCGTCATTATCTGTTGGGCAGTGCTTGCAATGTGTACACCGATCATAAGAGCCTGAAGTATATCTTCACTCAAGAAGAGTTGAACATGAGGCAGCGAAGATGGCTTGAGTTAATCAAGGATTATGATATCGAAGTGCATTACCATCCTGGTAAGGCGAATGTAGTCGCCGATGCCCTCAGTCGCAAGTCATACTGCAACTGTCTGACGACGAAGCCCTATGATCTTTCCTTGTGCCATGATCTTGAAAGGATGGGTATTGAAATGGTACCACAAGGAACTCTGAGCAATGTCAGGATAGAGACCTCTATCAGAGAACAGGTCATTGCTGCACAAAAAGATAACCCTGGAATCAAGCACATCATCGAAAAGGTCCAGACCGGAAAGGCTGATTGTTTCAGGATCGATGATGTAGGAGTTGTTTGGTTCAAGAACCGTCTAGTAGTTCCCAAGGTGCCTGAGTTGAGACAGTTGATCCTTGATGAAGCACACCTGTCTAGGTTTTCCATCCACCCCGGCAGCAACAAGATGTACCAGGATCTGAGGCAGAGATTCTGGTGGACAAAGATGAAGATTGAAATCGCTCGCTATGTCGCTCGCTGTGATACTTGTCAGAAAGTCAAAGCCGTGCACATGAAACCTGGAGGAGAATTGCAGTCTTTATCTGTACCTGCCTGGAAGTGGGAAGATATCAGCATGGATTTTATTAATGGGCTACCCAAGACCCGGAAAGGTTTTGATTCCATTTGGGTAATCGTGGACCGACTCACCAAACAAGCTCACTTTCTGCCAGTCAAGACTATTTACACCGTCCCCACATATGCCGCCTTGTACAAGAACAACATAGTGAAGCTTCATGGCATACCCAAGACCATTGTCTCTGACCGCGGTACCCAGTTTGTTGCTAAGTTCTGGAAGGCGTTCCATACCTCACTTGGAACCCAGCTCTTATACAGCACAGCATATCATCCTCAGACTGATGGACAGACGGAGCGAGTCAACCAGGTGCTGGAAGACATGTTGAGAGCCTGTGCTCTCACCTTCGCAGATACTTGGGATGACTGTTTGCCCTTGGCAGAGTTCTCATATAATAACAGTTACCAAGAAAGCATCAAGATGGCACCCTTTGAAGCACTGTACGGTCGTCGTTGTCGTACACCTCTCAGTTGGTCCGAACCTGGAGAAAGGGAATTCTTTGGAGTTGACCTGGTCAAGGATATGGAAGAGAAAGTCAAGCAGATACAAGAGAACATGAAGATTGCCCAATCTCGACAAAAGAGCTATGCTGACAAGAGACGTCGACCTCTGAAGTTTCAAGTTGGAGATTATGTATATCTCAAGGTCTCACCAACCAAAGGAGTCACTCGTTTTGGAGTTAAAGGAAAGTTAGCACCCCGCTACATTGGTCCGTTTGAGATTTTGGAATGTTGTGGCAAGGTAGCTTACAAGCTGAAGTTGCCCGATCATCTCTCCGCAGTCCACAATGTTTTCCATGTCTCCCAACTCAAGAAGTGTCTCCGAGTACCAGAACATGTCGTGGAAGTTGAAGGTGTCAAGCTAGAGCCTGATCTGTCCTACTCAGAATATCCAGTTCGCGTGTTGGACCACAAGGATCGCGTTACCCGAAGAACCACCACAAGATGGTACAAAATCCAGTGGAACCAGCACTCTGAAGAAGAAGCTACTTGGGAATCTGAAGACTTCTTAGCAAAGAACTACCCCGACTTTCTCGAATCGCTGTCCATGTAAGGTTTTGCCTTTATCCCTTCTTTGTCCTTTCATAAGACGTGGAATCTCGGGGCGAGATTTCTTTAAGGGGGGGAGGCTGTAACACCTCTGGTGTTTAACTGTAATTAACTTGACATATCATCATTATCATCATTAAGCATCTTGATCATGATTTCATGTGTATGCATTTTGCTAAGTGTATCATTTTATGTGAATTACCTCTATTGCAAAAATCCTAATTAGCCCACTTCTCTCTACTAGGGCAAAATGGTAATTTCATCTCTGTGATTAGTTTTGTGTAATTCTTGTTCCTTTGGTGTCTTGAAGTTTTGTTGTGTTGGCCAAAGTTCAAAAATCAGAATTTGATTTCAAATCCCTTTTGCAAAACCCTAATTTCCAAATCCTGGATTTTATCCCTCTGGTGTAATTTAAAAATTATTCAAAATTTGGGGTTGGTCCAAAAAGCAAAGTTGTAGAGCTGTCAAAGAGAAACAACTTTGGTATTTACAAATTTTCAAGTTGCAGTACAAAGTTTTGAGTTATTTCAAATTCAATCAAACCCCAACTTTTGTTCCCTTTTCAGTTTTCAAAAAGAGTTCAAAAACTAATGAGTTTCTGGAAAAGTGTATTATAGCAAAGTTGTAGGTTTTGATAAAAGGAACAGCTTTCATGTTTGAAGATTTTCTAGTTTCAGTATAAAATCCAAAGTAATTTTGAATTGATTCAAATTTCAAAAGTGTCCCCTTTTTCTGTTTTTGAATTTTGTTCAAAAACTGTTTGGAATTTGAAAATGTTCTTTTTGACAAAGTTGTAGATCTCATTTTTCTGAACAACTTTGGTATGGGGTTTTTTGTCGCACAGTTCAAATTTTGGGAGCATTTTGCAAAAGTCAGAAACTAGCCAAAAGTCAAACCCTACACCCTACACTGTTCCTCTTCTTCATAGCGACAGAGGGGGGGCCCGGCCATGGCGCCCGCGCCGCGCCTGCCGCACGCCCGGCTGCTCCCCACGCGCCACCAACCTGCCGCCGCTGTCGCCCTGTTCCCTCCGCGCCCGCGCGCGAGCGCTGGCCCTCGCTCCCGTCCCCTACAGTCCTCTCCGCGCCGCCGCCGCGTGGCCATCGCCGGCCGAGCTTGCGCCCGAGCCCCGGCTGCACGCCCACGTATCCGCCAGAGCGCAATCGAGTGCGCACGCCTCCGCAAACCTCATCCACACCACCCCGAGGTCTCTACCGGCCCTGGCCGCGGCTATATAAGCCCGCCGGAGCTCCGACCTCCGCACTCATCTCCGCCTCCGTCGCCAGCACAGTCCAGTGCCTCCGCCGCTCCACCACCTAGCTCAAAAGCTCCGCCGTGTTCTTGTGCTGCTTCACCACCCTCCAATTTTACCTCCGCCTCCAATCGCCGGCGTAACCTCGCCGTTCCCATCTCGGCAGAAACCCGGCGAGCTCGGGTTCGTGAAATTCGTCGCCTCCGGCCTCGACCATCCCTCACCGACCCCCGTGTCGTGTTCCTCGGTCCCGTGCGACTCTGACCAGACCCTTGCGGTCTCGTGTGTTGCGCAGGGTCGCCGGAGCGCCGCTCGCCGCTCGCCGCCGAAGGAGCTCCACCGAACCACCGTCCCTCGAGCCTCACCCTCGAGCGCGTGCCGAGCCTCACCCTCGAGCGCGTGTCGAGCCTCACCTCGAGCCCTGTCTCCGATCCGTGGTAAGCACCCGAGGCCTCGGCCTCTGCTTCCACTCCGTCTCGCCCGAGCCCGAGCCTCGGCGGACAGACCCTCACCACTTCGCTCGAGCCAGGCCTCGAGAGAACCTGTGCACCCTCCGCCTCGTCGAGCCAGGCCTCGGACGAAACGTTTGGTTTCCGTCTCGCCCGAGCCTACCAGCCAGGCCTCGGTCGGCCGAGAGTTCCGCGATTCGCCCGAGCCCCGTTCCGACTCGAGCACAGTGCTCTTTTCCTTTTAAAAATGGGAACAGTTCTGATATTTCATCTTTTTGTATGATTTTCTGTGTTGATCCAAAAATTCTGAAAATTTCACAGTAGACTCTTTATGCTCTGGAGTATTTTATAAAAATATAAAACTTGACTTTTCTGCAAAGATTTAAAAATGTAAAATTCCCCTTTTAATTGAAAAATGAAGGTTTTGGTATTTTTGGAGAGTGATCTATAACTCCAAAAATCTGGAGATAAATTTCTATGTGCTAGTTATGCCTTTCTGAGTCTCTGGTAAAATTTTGAAGTCTTTGGAGCAAGTTGATTTTTGAGCTTTATTTTAATTAAGGAATAGTGCCTTTTGTTAATTAAATGTCTAGATTTAATTGAGCACCTTAATGACCTCCAAAAATTATGAAATTTGTTTTGCCATATACTTGTACTCTAATGAACTTGTGTGATTAATTTGGTAATTTTTGGAGCACCTTCATAAAATGACCTTTTTAAATAATTAAGAAAAATAGAAAGAAATGATTAGGGTTAGTGTGAATGCCCTGTGAAGTGACTTTTGGGATTGCGTGATGTTCATAGACCCCTACCCTTTGGTCTATGATGTTTGTGATGCTTAGGATAGTTATGATAAAGTCTAGTTTAATCAATTTTGCTTAAGGAAGAAATGGTTACTTTTATGCTCAACCTAGATTTCGTTTATGCCTTGCCTAAGAGTAATCTTGAATCAGTGGTATTGTCTTGCACCATAAGTCCATATCATCATTCTCATGAGCATTCATCATTGCATCCGTATAGTTGACGAAGAAGGCCCTGAAGTCGAGGTAGCCGCCGAAGGATCCGTCCCCAAGGCAACCCGAGCTCCGACGCTACATACCTACCCCGAGTCCTCTTTTGCCATCCAAGGCAAGCCCCGGTGCATTTAACCCTTGCATTTATAAAATGTTTTCCTTAAATGTTTTGAGTTAAATTATTGCATTAGGTTATAGGAGTTTGTGATGACCTCCTCCTGATGCATTATCTACCTGACCAATGGATACCCGCCTTGTTTTAAAAAAACTATTGCAAAATGCTTAGCAATGCTATATGATAGATTTGCAAAAAATGCCAATTTCAAAAGTGTGATCACTTAAGAATTTATGGGATTTTGGTTTACTCCCACTATTGGCTAAGTATCTGATCCGTACTTAGTCAATGGGAAGGAGAGGTTGTCCTTGCGTACGGTGCCGTCATGTCGTAGTCCGGGACTCGACAGTTGACACCGACCGGGACGGGTTGAAAAACTGACAGGACTGTTGCGCTTGGGTGAGATATAACCAAGGCACAGTTGCTGGCTGGAAAATTAGGGACCATCCGTATGGGGGCCTGCTGGGCAGGACTTGCAACTATTCACATACTACGGAAAGCTCTGGCTCCGAGAAATCCATTATTGGACCGACAACCGCGCACTGGGAGTGGAGAGATGGCGGAAGTAGCATGTACCCACGTGGGTTAGAGTCCCGGATTGGAGTGGTGTACTGTACTTCCGGGTGGCGTAGGACCGGGCCCAATAATGGAGGAATCGTGGAAGACGAGTTGGCATATGCAAGCTTGGGTGCTACATATGCAGTGTGAATAGGGATCCTCAGCTGAGTATTCTTTATCCGGATTAACGTTGCTCCTCGGTTATGGAGACTTGTTCCATTGACTCTCAACGGAGAGTGGTTCTCAACTAGGAATGTTTTGAAATGTAAAATGAATCATGAAGGATGAAGAATTGAGGAATACTGAATCTTTCAAAATAAAATAAGATTTACAAAAATGCTTTTCTGCAAAATACTTGATCTTGCTTAAGCCTTACCTTGACTACCCTAAGCCTTCATTCCTGAGTCTCCTCCCCTTTTCTTTAGTCGGTTAAGTCTTGTTGAGTACCTTTGTACTCAGGGTTCTTTTACCCATGTTGCAGGTATGGCAGATCCCTCAGTATGCCTTGGACCCTGCTGTGTGACTGTGGTTCAGGAAGAGGCCGATGAGGCCGATGAGTGATTATTCACCCTCGGGCTGGGTGATGTATCTTATCGTTTAGTTGTTGTCGTCTGCTACCCTGCCAACTCTATCTATTTGAACTTTGGTCTGTAATAACTTCACTTTAAGTTTATGTTGAACACTGGTTTGTAAAACTATTGTTATTTAAGTCTTCCGCTATTTACTCCGATGTTATTTGTCAAAATGTTCAAGAGATTGTAACTGAATTGTGAGATGATCCTGCGGACATCGGGCACTGACGTAGCCCAGTGGCGAACCCGGTCTTAATCTTGGCTGTACGGATCGACTGTCAGTGGTTGATAGTGATCGGTGGGCCATGGGATTAGGGCCGTTACGTCATTGTTACGTCACAGTTAGCTAACCTCCGGGTGGGAATTTCTCTAATGAATCCGGGCGAGTGCTTAGCTATTTCCTTCTTGATTTGCCTCTTGCTTCTCTGGGTGAGAATCATCACAGTCTTTGCTTGATGGGTTTGAGCCCTCTTTTAATTCCAACTGTGCTCAGCAAGTTCTGGGAACGCTTGGCATGTCAGCCGGCTTCCAAAGCAAATATATCTTTGTTGCTCTGAGGACTTGGTGAGCGCGAGTTCCTATTCCTCAGATAGGTGAGCGCTGATAACCGCCATCTTTGAAGGATCGCCGGTTTCCAGATCAATAGATTTTGTAGAGACTTCTGCTAGTGGTTGGATAGTACCCGCCTTCTTGGTTGGGATTTCTGAATTTCTAGGCTTGGCGTTATGTACCATCTGCACGAGTTCCTGTACTTCCAGGGCGAGTTGAGCCTTTTCCGCGATTTGGACAGCTTCTATGTCGCATTCGAAGGATCGCTTCAAGTGCACCCTGTGAAAGTTAGAAATACCTTAGGACCGGCATCTTCAGCAGAAGGTATGGATAGTGTGGCACTGTCATAAATTTGGCGATCGTTGGACGTCCAAATATGGCATGATATGATGATTCAAAGTCGGCTACCTCGAAACTGATGTACTCGGTGCGGTGGATAGTGACCTGAGTTCCAAAAAAGTGACGCCGTAGCTAGTATTTCCTCCGGAGTGGATGGCCGCCTTTCCGGGTTACTATACCGGTATAAAGAAAAGGGAGCGCTTGATGGTCGTGAGCTTGAATTTGCTAGGTCCCAAGTTCATCTTGCGTAGGGTACTTGCGAAGATGACGTTGAGTCCTGCTCCTCCATCAATGAGTACTCTTCCCAATTTGAACCCGGTGACCGTAGGATCCAGAACTAGCGGGTAGTGCCCTGCGTTGGAGACGCTGGTCCATTGGTCTGCTTGAGAGAAATTGATGAGGTGCTCAGACCAAACAAGGTATCTGGGAGTCACTGGTTTAGTAGACATAATCTCCCATAAAGAAAGCTTCTATAGATGCTTGCTGTCGCTGGTGGTTACTCCCCCGAATATAACATTGATGGTGCCTTTGGAGTGTTGGAAACCGCCGGCGTCTTGTTGAGGGTCTTGGGCTGCTTTCTTCCCTTTGTCTTTTCTGTTTTTGTTGAAGTCGGAATTCAAACCTCTCTCTTTAAGTTGTCGACAATGCCTAGCCCGGTGTCCTCCTTTTGGATGGAAAGGACATGGGCCGTCTAGGAGGTCATCAAAGCTTGAAGGTTTGTTCCCTTTCTTCTGAGGTTCCACGGCTGCAACAGTGTTGTCCCCGGTTCTTTTGCGGGTGTTTTGCTGAGCAGTCTGGATTCCTCTTTGGTTATTTCCTCAATCACCCTGTGTGTTCCTCTCGGGGAAGCGCTCCTGTGTGCGTTCTTCTTTTGCCATCATAGAGTTGACTGCCCGATGGAACTCGTCGGCGGTGGTCGGGTCATACTTGATGAAATCCTTGTAATTGTACCTTTTGCAGATTCCATTGCCGAAAAGGTCGATTACTTCTCTGTCCGTTATGTCTGAGACTGTAGAGCGGATCTCGGAGAAGCGTCTATAGTACTATCGCATGGTCTCATTTTTTTGCTGCTTGCAGGTTCTAAGTTTAGTCCGAGGGTCTGATCTCTCAGGGACACCAACAAAGTTCTCTATGAAAATGCGGTGAAGTTGTTCCCAGGAGTCAATGGACCCGGGCTTAAGTCTGTCGAACCAGGCAAGAGGCATTGTCTCTAGAGCCACGGGGAGAAATAATGCTTTGACATCATTGCTTCCTCCAGCTAACTCAACTGCTTGAGCATACAGCCCGAGCCACCATTTAGGTTCTGTCTTCCCGTCGTACTTTGAGTAGTTCCCGGGTTTGAACTTTAGTGGGAACGGGACTGCTTGGAGCCTTTGGGAAAAGCAGGGGAAGCGATCGACTGCGTCGGATGCTAAGATGTCGACTCCTCAATATGATGATTCAGCTCCTCCTTCAGCTTGGTCAGGGACTCGATTGCCCAGACGACTCTTGGCCGGGACTCGGCCGAGCCAGTTCATGAACAGGCCGCCTCTGGCTTGGATGAGATGAGTCTTGATCGTCAGCTAGAGACTCCAGGTTTCTACCTTTGAGTTGTAGTGCCATAGTCTGAAGCATGATCAGTCGTCGTTCTTCATCAGGTGAGCGGTTGTCTTCGGCTCCTATCTTTGTGGCTAGGGCCATGATGTTTTGGTAGGGTGTTTGATACACTTTGTGACCGGCTACCTTCATGAATTCAGGTTCGAGGTTGCGCGAGCAGTCGGCTCGTCGTCGATTGCGATCGTCATGAGACTGAATTTCCTGATCCCGCTAACTACAAGCTTGGCGTTGGGCTTCCTCTTCCAGACGCCTTCGACTATTATATTATTCAAGTCGTACATGGTAGCACTCCATGGCCTCTTTACGATGAGTTGCTCGCCTCCAATGAGCGTCTTTTTTCAAATTCCTCCTTAGTCTTTCTACTTTTAAGGTCTTGGTTTCACCGGGTCCTTCTGGATCGTCATCAGATATCATACTCAAGGTCTCGTCAACTCGGAAGACATCTGGAGGAGTCAGAGGTCGTAGAGATGACTGGTGTCCTGCCATGAAGACTTTGCGAGTGTAGCCTTGGTTTATTGATCTCGGTGTAACTGATTCCAGGGTAGAAGCACTGGAGATTAGCTCTGTTGAGGTATCGTGCTCCTCAGAGGGGAGCTGATGACCATGTTGATAAGGGAGTTGTTGGTCGATTGTGCCAACCAACCGAGACGGAGCTGGTTGTATTGGCCAATGGACGATGTTACTGAAGGACCGAATTGGCGACCAGAGGGGGGGTGAATGGGAGCCTCAAATTTCTTCTCGAGAAATGATGGCGCTTATCCCAGAAAATCATCCCAAAAGCGAAGACTCAATCAACCGGTGAGTTCACGACCTACGAATAGGTGGATACACTAGGAGATGTCCTATAGGTACAGCGGAACTACCAAAGAACCCCCAAAACCAAGCGCTAAAGCAACGGGGCAAAAACTGCACAAGCAAGCTCCTAGAACAATCGCACCTCCGATAACGGAACACCCCACTCCTATGGAGAAGAGAAAAGTGTTCGACCAAAAATACTTAGGCCAACTGGTGGCAAAATTACCTCGGAAAGATCCTTATGAAGTTAGGAAACTAACACAACAAACGGATCTCAAATCGGAGCTCGAACGCAAAAGATACGGACGCTAGAAGCGTCGAAACTCCGAAAGAGGAACACTTAACTCTTATGGAGAAAAAGGAAGTGTCCGACCAAAAATACTTTGATCAATGGTGTCAAAAGTACTTTGGAATGATCCTTAAGAAGTTAGAAAATCAACGCAACAAACGGATCACAAATCGGAGCTCGTACGCAAAAGATACGGACGAAATCAGCAAAACTGTGCAGTCGCGGACTGTCCGCTAGTGAACCGCAGACTGTCCGCTATTGAACCCCGGACAGTCCGGGAATGAGTCCCGGACAGTCCGCCGTTCAAAAATAAAAACAGCGACCTCGCTGCCCGTGAACAGCCCCGACCCCCGGACAGTCCGGGGATGAGTTCCGGACAGTCCGCCACTGTCCAGAAAGCCCAAAAACAGCTCGGGACAAAACCAAAATCGAATGGATCTTCACCAAATCGAACGGGGCTGCAACAAAACTTCTCGCTCCAAACCAACTAATCCATGAGAAATCGGAAGAACACTAGAAAAGGGGGAAGAACGAAGAACGAACGCGATTTCGACCCGATCTATGTGCTCGTGAGGTTAGAGGGGAAATCCTTCGGTGGAAAGAAGGAGCTCACAACATAGAACAATTTGATTCAAACGGAATCGCAAATCGTTGCTCGGAGAGGGAGAACGAGGCAAATATCCAAGAAGGGAAAAACAAAAATGCGAAGAACAAAAACGCGATTCGATCCAAATTGCAGCCAACAAAGAGGAGGGGCGAAATTGATCCTTGGATTGCTACTAGATGAAGAATTATGTAGCACTCTATGTTGGGTTACAAGTCACAACTCGCAACACAAAGCGCGGATGGCGAAAAGCTCAAGAACAAGAGTCGCTCTCTCCTCTCACCCTAGCCTCCTCTCACCTAAACAAAATGAGAGTGACACCTCCAAGGATGGCTGTCCAACACAGCCCCTTCATCTATATATAGGCGCACGTCCAAATGACACAAACGCCCTAACATGAAGTACTAACCCAAATACCCTCTAGGGGTAAAACCGTCCAACTCTGGCAGTTTCCATCCGATGGCCACGCCCGCACATCCGATAGCTTCGCCTCGACGCGACCTCCCTGATGTCGCCACGTGTCGTCATGTCGACCACCGCGCCTTCCTCGTGGATAGCTTCGCCGCCACGCCAGCCTCTCCACGCCGCCACGCATCGACCGTCCTTTTGGACCTTCCCCCGGTTTTGAGGCCCAAACCGGGAAACCATCCAGCCCACGTTTTGAGGCCCAAACCTGGAAATCGTCCATCCCGAGTTTTGAGGCCCAAACTCGGAAACCGGCCACCTGAGTTTTGAGGCCCAAACTCGAAAACCGTCGAGGGTAGCTTTTTGAGGCTCAGCTACCGAACCCGCGCCGTAGACGGGATGTGGTTCGCACACCCCGACCACCGGCACCGATGTCGATGCATGTCCAGCCTCCACGCCGGGCATAAAGCCTTCGCCTTCCTTCTTGACTCGGCCGACGACACTTGCACCGCACGCAAGCCCTTGTCCGACCTCCCGCCAAGTGCCACGGCACCATCGTCTTCGTCCCGACTCGGCCGATGAACCACACATCCCCATGTGCTCTCGCTCGCCGATGCCACGTGCCAGCTACCACAACTGTTCCTCTGGCCTCTCGGTCCGTCGGTCCAAGCCTCACGTCCGCCCTTCACCGCTCTGGGTACATCGGCATGGCACGTCCACCGCACGGCACGCCCATCCTTCACCGCTCCCGGTCCGTCGGCACGACACATCTCTACTTGACCTTCGCCTCGCCATCGACCACTATATACGAGCTCAACACCTGCACATCAACACCTGCACACGCACACCAAAACAGAAACACCACAACTCAACGCCACTGGTTAGTCATAAGCATTAAGCACATAGCAAGATAATGACTCAACCGGGAAAAGCCTCAAACCTTCCTCATCAAAGTCAATCATTCATCATATATGTTCTCAATCTCCCCCTTGATGATGAAGATTGACTAAAAATAAACCACAAAGGAAGGGTTTGAAGGCAAGCCTGATTCAAGTGCCCAAAAGCCATGCAAAAGCAAACACAAGGCCACTTGATATGAGGAAGGATCATGAAGACTCCAAATAAAAGCTCTCGGTCCCGAAAGAAACGGGAAAAACGGGCAAAGCCTCCACACAACCAAAGAGTCAAGAGAAACAGGAGTTTCATGAAATCCCAAAAGGTACTCGAAAACCAATCTCAAATAAATTGTCAAACAATCATCACAAAACAAACCAAGGTACTTATCCACTTGGGTTCACTTGGGTTTCGAAATTTCTCCCCCTTGATGATTGAATTGACAAAAACTAGGCACAAGAGATGGTTTGAGATACCAAAACTGAAAACTTGGTCCCCAAAGATATGGGCAACGGCTCAACGCAACCAAGCAAAGGATCGGAGCAACAACTCATAAAAGAGCAAAACTCGATCACATAGAGCGAAAGACTTGGTTCCCAAAGACATGGGCAACGGCTCGACACGGCCAAGTAAAAAATGAGCTAGCCCTCAAGAAAAGGCAGAAAATGGCTCAACACCACTAGCTCAAGGCTCCATACCAATTGAGGCTGAAATAACGCATTAGAATGCAAAACTGCTAGTCCCTCAAGATAGAGGCACAGAGGCTCAACACAACTAGCAGACTCGATACCACTCACAAGCAGCCAAAAATTGGTGAAAGCAGCTAGTTCCTCAAGACAGAGGCAAAATGGCTCGACACAACTAGCCGAAGGCTCCATACCAATCGAAAATACCAAGCAAAAACTGCTAGTCTCTCAAGAGAGAGGCAACAATGGCCCAACAAGACTAGCAGGCTCGATACCGATTGAGAAAAACACAAAGAGAAGCTCAACACTAAATGGAGCACAACACTTGGAGCACGCGGAGAAGCAGCAAGACAAAAGCGACTCCTCCTGAAGGCAAGCCTACACACAAAGGCTATGCACCAAAGCTCACTATGAAGGATACCAATTGAAACACATAAAAGAGTGTTGGGTATTTTAAACGCACACAGAATAATCCGCAAGCGCACGGATACCGATGTAGCTTTCACCCGAGAGTATTCCAGGGTATCGATTTCCACGGGGAACGTGAAGTGTACTAGAAGAATTAAGAACGTCCAAGAAAAGAATGGTAATGTGGTTAGAGAGGGATATAGGGTTTTCTAAGCGGGTCTATTTAATTAAAGGCTCACTATACTTTACTTACTTCGGAGCAACAGTACCTTTCCGATTCTCGAAAAAAACTGAGAAAAGGGTGATCGGGAGAAGTCTGCCAAAAAGCTCTACGAAAACACCAATCCTAACGTGGTGGATTATAACAATCTACAAAGCTGTCACCTCTGTAGCTACCAAAACTATTCGGAGGATTGGGCGCAAACTCAGGTAAACCCTAGTCTAGACACCACGTCTACACTAATGCTTTCTACTCCAATTACATATGATAACTAGAGCACTCAATACGAGCGGAGATCCAGTAAATAAAATAAAGCAAGAACTGAAATTAAATATAATACTTAGAAGTAGTAAATGAAGAACCTGGAGATTACTGAAAGGATCAAGATGCCCAAGAGGGGGGGGGGGTGAATTGGGCTTTTCTAAAACTTCTTGCGATAATAAAACCTATCAAGCCCCAATTAACCAACTAGTGCCTAGAAGTGTGTTTGACAAGAATCAATTGCACAAAAGACTATAGCTAAACCATTTCTACTCTAGCATGGCAATTCAACTTATGAAAGAACAACAAGTAAATGTGGAATTGAATTGCTTAAAGGTAAATGCGTAGAGAAGAGAGTAGAGATGACACGACGATCTTTTTGCCGAGGTATCGAGGTGTCGGCACACCCCCTAGTCCTCGTTGGAGCACCCGCGCAAGGGTATCGCTCCCCCTTGATCCGCGCAAGGATCAAGTGCTCACTACGAGCTGATTCTTCGCCACTCCGGCCCGGTGAATCGCTCGCTACCGGTCACAACTTGGCTAGGGTCATCCACAATGCCTCCGGATGATCACCAAGCTCTCCGATCGCCACCAAGCCGTCTAGGTGATGCCGATCACCAAGAGTAACAAGCAAGAACTCTCACTTGACCAACGCAAGGCTAATGAGATGGGTGGATGCACACTTGCTACTCTCTATTCACTAATGAGGTGTTTCATCACTCAATTATCAAATCTCTCAACCTCACTAGGCCTCTTGCACTCACTTGGAATCACAATATGTTTGGCAACCTTTCAAATGAGCAAGAGAAACAGCATGAATGAGGGGGAGGCATATTTATACCCCCCAACTCGAAACATGCACGAAGGGGTAAATCCAGCCAGTTTACACACTGACCGGACGCACTGTCGGGTTGACCGGACGCGTCCGATCAGTGCCCAACGGCTAACTGACGTTAGCACTGACACTCGTACGAAGCGTTGATCGGACGCTCTCATGCGTCCGGTCACCACTAACCGGACGCGTCCGGTCCATGAAAATCCTCTCTGGAACCTCTCTGCATGCGACCGGACTCACCCCCCCTGGTGCGTCCGGTCGATTACTGAGAAGCGTCCAGTCACAGCCAGACCGGCTCCTCAGCCAACACTACTGACCGGACGCATGCCCCAGCGTCCGGTCATTAGGGTTGGAGCGTTCGGTCGCTATTTGAAGTCCAAAACGACTTCGGTTTGCGACGCTCCTTTCACAAACTTTCTTCCTTATGATCTTAGGGACCTTTCTAAGCTACCTAGGGCTTTGGTTAACAAGTGTGCACCACACCTAACTCAAAAGTCTCACCTAGGTCAAGCTACCCATTCAAACCCCTCTTAATAGTACGGCCAAAGATAAAACCAAGACCTATGCTACTCTAAGTGTCCTTCAACACCAAATGACACTTAGGACTAGCCTATCACAGTCTTCGTCGTCCATCCTTTGAAAACCGAACGAATTGCATCAATAAGGGGGCATGAATACCATAGTGCCCTCAAGATCATCATTACCATGACCTAACTCAACTGTTTCTGCAAAACACACGTTAGTCATAGTAATTTGCCGTTGTCATCCAATCACCGAAACCCACTGGGGGCCTAGATGCTCACAATCTCCCCCTTTTTGGTGATTGATGACAACCTCAAGTATGTTTGAAAGAGAGGTGAGGTTTTCAATTGCTTGGTTCATATAAGCATGTGACAATAAGATCAAAAGAGGTTAGGCATGCTTATACGAACCAAGTCCACATAAGTACTGAGCATAATAAGAATTAACGCAAGTACTTATGAACACGCTCTTTTATCGGAGTATAAGTGCGGAAGCAAAGTAAATGAGCATAACCAAGTGACATGTAATATATAACAAGTGAAGCATAACATGTCACAACGGAACATGAACACGTGACATGAGTATATAACAAGTGTAGCATAACATGTCACAACCAAAAGACATACAAAAATCGTACAAGTGCCAAAAGATAAACATGTATGAAAATATGAGTGCAAGATCACACAAAAGAACCGAAACCCTCTCACAGGCTCCCCCTAAGTCTAACATACGCTCTCTCCCCCTTTGGCATCAAAGACCAAAACCTAAGGTCGGAAGGCGGGACAGGAGCAGACGAGTTGGACGACGAGGTGCGCGGAAGTGTCTCAAACTGAGCATGGTAAGTCTCCTCGTCGGACGACGAACTGAGAGCTGACTGACCCTCGGTCACTGGACGTGGAGGAGAAACGGTCTGGGTCTGCTCAACAGTCGCGGTAGCGGCCTCTGGTGCTGGAAGCTCTGGCTCTGGAAGCTCGGGCTGCTGAGGCTCTGTCGCTGGAAGCACTGTCTCTGAAAGAGGGTCCACTGTCTCTGTGGCTGCCACGGACACTGTCACTGAAGTCTCTGGTGCTGAAGTGACTGGCAAAGTCGAACTCTGAGAGACTGGTGGCTCGGACGACGCTACTGAGGAGGGGAGTGTCTCTGTAGTGCCAGTAGCTGGAGCAGGAGCTGGAGCTGAGGTCACCGGCAACTGAAATGCTGGCGGTGTAGGCAGGCCGATGAGCTCGCTGAAAGAAGCCTCCAAACTCCGAGGAGTCATGAGGATCGACTCCGTCTGAGTAGGAGTGAAACCGGAGCGGATCGGCGTGAACCCTGGCTGCTGCCCTGACAGAGGTGAGGAGAACCACTGAGGGTACTGAGGGAAGGGCGAGACCATCGACGAAGGAGCTGTCGTGTAGAACAAGGTCGACGGTCCGGGCTGCTGCAGCTGAAACTGAGACGGCTGAGGTAACTGTGGAAGAGCCGCCATCCTCTCCATGAAGACAAGAGTCTGAGTCTGGAGCTGAATCATCTGCCTCTGGAGAGCGTCCTGGCGCTCCTGTGCCTGAGCTGCTGCCACTGCCTGTGCCTCTGCCAGTCGAGCCTGCTCCTGTGCCTGTCGGCGCTGCTCCTCAGCCTGACGCTGAACCTCCTCTGAAATATGGGACTGCTGCTGCTCCATCCTAGAGAGGATAGCGAGAAGTGCTAGGTCAGAGCCTGCCATACGCGAGGAGGAGGCCTCGGAGTCGTGAGCACCCTGTGGACGCATCCTCGGAAGAGGAGCGTAGTCGTCGTCGGTGCTGTCAGACGAAAAGTCATCGTCGAGGTCCTCTCCCTCTGCCTCAAGTGCGGCGAGCTCAGCCTCTGCCAACTGACTGACAGTCTCGTCCTGCTGTGCCTCTGTCTCAGTGACGACCGGCCTCTGGCGCTGACCTCTGGGACGAGTGTCTGGACGGTCCCCGGCAATCTGGCGAGTGTCGTATACGGGGAACTCCGTCGGAGACTGAAGAAGCTCGGGAAGCAGACCCGGAATAATCCGCCTCAAAAGGTAACAGATCACGTGAGCATACGGAAGCTGCCGGTGTCCCTTGAAACCCTCTGCCAGTGTATCCTCCATCTCAGAAAGAATCACATCCCAAATATCAAACTCCAGCTGAGAAACCAGGTGGTGAACTAGCCATAGTTGAATCCTGGTCAACCCCTCACGGTAGCCTATCCGGGGCAGAAGAGTACGTCTCATGACCTCGTGCACGAGATGGGCCGTCGGCGTCAAGTCACGAGGACGCCGGCTGGACCCCTCGCCGAAAGGCTCCCGGAAACAGGCACGGACCAAGTCTGCTGGTGGAATCTGTCCTGCGTGTGGTCGCCTGGGTGGCTCTGTCTCTTCATAGCAAACGGTGTGCACTCTAGTCGGATATGCTGTCAGACCGAGGTACTCTCTGGCACGTGCACTATAGAGTCTGTAGGACCTCCCCCTGAAGGCAAAGTGGAGGAACCGGTGATCCGGGGAGATCCAGAGGGACGCGTAAAACTGTCGTACCCAGTCCTCAATGTACAGACCACCCCGTCCAAGCCGATCTGCTAATCCAGGTAGATATGAAAGCATCGGACGGATGGCATCACCAGCAACTGCAACTATCGTCTCCAGCGGGCAAACTCTATGTGGACGGATGTGGACGCCGCTGTTGACATAGGCTCGGTAGAAGTCCTCCTGGATAACAGTGTAGAAGCCATCTGCGACCTGAGGGTGCCTGGCAGCTCGGAACCACTCCTCGTACGGAATCAGACGAAGTGCCTGAACCTGACGTGTTGTGGCATCCCACAGGTCCAAGTGCTCCACTCGGAGGGGGTCGTCCACCCCGCCTCTGCCCCTCAGGTCGAGGAGACACCTGAGTGCGAGAGTGGGTAGACCTGCGGAGTGGCTGCTAAGCTGGTTGCGCCTCTGTCTAACCCTCTGCCTGGGTCTTTGTAGCTGAGCTGGGCTCTGGAGCTGACCCACCTACTGTAGCTGCGGCGAGGGCTGAGGCTGCCTCTGACGGAAACTGGAAGTCTGGACGGAGGAGCTCAGCTGGGTCATCGAGTGAGTACTCGTGTCCCTGAACCCGGACGACTCCGCCCTCTGTCTGAAGTAAGGCCTGCACCTGCTGCTCTGTGAGTAAGTCATGAATGCGCTAACCGGTCTGCTGACCACTGCCCTGACCCTCCTGAGCTGAAGCTGAGTCTCGAATATGAAGACCTCCGGCCTGACCACCCTGCTCTGCTCTCTCGGCTGCTCGAGCTGCTGCAAGGGCTATCTCTAAATCTCGGTCAAGGCGCTTGCGCTTCTTGGACACAAGCTTCTGCGGCCTCTTCCCCCTTGTCACCAGAAGGAGGACGAGGGGGAGGAGGATCTGCCCCAGGACCTCCGCTGACATTCTTGCAGCGAGCCATCGCTACAAGAACAGAACCACTGCCATTGACGGACACAGACTGCCTCTGAGAACCACTGCCGCTGTAAACCACTGCCAATCAACCCAGAAGACTGGACTAAACCTCAGAGGCTTGGCCTCGTTCCGTATCCGCGAGCTTGGCCCCGGATTTAGCAGTCACGGTGACACTGCGCACTGAAAAGGGTCCCGACTCGCTGCAATAGATAGAGAGGGATATACATAAGCATATAATCTAAAGATAAGAAGCCCTATCGGAAGCAAAGCATTGAGAGATGAGAAAGTGGAGGCGTGCCTGTGCTACCTAACGAGACGCGACGAATGGACGAAGCGGAGGTAAGAGACGGACACTTTGGGCACCACCACGTCTCGCTGGAAAGGTCTGCGCGAGCATTAGGGCAAGAACACGATTAGTTCGGCATGAACATGTGAAAGAGACATTGCGTCGAACACCTTGAGGGCAGCGGGTTTGGGTAGGGGTGGGATGCTCACTGTGTAGGGGCTGCCGGCCGGATAGAGATCGCCGGAGAGGAGAACAGCCGCGGGGACGACTGTCGAGGAGAGCGCCGGCAACCGGAGGAAGCCCGTCGGGCGAGCGGCGATGCTGGCGTTGCGAAGAGGGAGCTCGGGCACGCGGAGGTGGAGCTGTGTAGGCGCGGCAAGGAGGCGGGGCAGCGGGCGGGCGCGGGCGCGGGTGTGGCGGAGTGGCGGCGCGGGGGTCGGAGCGGCGGTGGTGGAAACGCGGCGAGCTAGGGCACGGCGGCGAGTACAGACGGGCGAGGGCGAGGGCGAAGATGAAGACAAGAGTGGGGGCCCACATGTCGGTCAGATAGGCTTATAGCGCCCGTTAAGTTGTGACAGGACGCATCGCAGAGCGACCGGACGCATGAAGCCCGAGCGTCCGGTCCAACACAGAGAGCTCCCACAACGGCATTTCCTCGACCAGACGCGTCCTGTCGAACACGACCGGACGCACCGAGCGTCCGATCAAACGGCAGCAAACGACCGGACGCACGCGCGAACTGTTGACCGGACGCACCGAAGACACTGTTCACCTGTGCGAGGGTTGAACTGACCGGACGCACAGGGAGCGTCCGGTCGCAGCGTCCGATCACAGGGAAAGCCCTGTTTTGACTTGGTTTTTCGCGCCGACTTCTCCCAACCAAGTTCCAACTCAAATAAGATGCAAATAAACACCAGTTGGAACCTAGAGGAGTTACCTCTCTCAAACCCTCAAATTTTTCAAATATTTTGCCATTGGCTAACTTAGTTTCTAGATTAAATAGGCAATAAAACTCCAAGGAGACAACATGTGGCCACCAAAACTAGGGGTCTTAACCAATTGGAGCCTCAAATGCTCCCCCTAGCGGTGGACGAACACAGCGGTTGCTCAAAGCTTAACCGAAAAGAAACGACAAAGCAACACACATGCATATGCAATGCAATACGGAATTTGAATCTAGGTTGCTTGTAAAGTTTGCTCATGGGTAAGCTTCTTCACATGCTTTTTAGGGCGGTTATCTGAACCACGTCTGACAAGCCTATGTGCTTAGCATAATTTCAACATGGCATATGATACAATGCAATGCAAAGACAACCCCCTTTCACCTTTTGACAAAGTTACTTAGATCAAGCACATTAAGTTCACTTCGCAATCTACAAAGAGTGTTTTCATCTAGGGGTTTTGTGAAGATATCCGCCAATTGATCTTCGGTTCTTACTCCCTCTAAGGATATATCTTTCTTGGAAACATGATCTCTAAGGAAGTGATGGCGAATATCTATGTGCTTTGTGCGAGAGTGTTGAACCAGGTTGTTAGCAAGCTTAACTGCGCTCTCATTGTCACACAACAAAGGTACCCTTTCTAGAACTACACCATAGTCTAAAAGGGTTTGTTTCATGTAAAGAATTTGTGCACAACAAGCACCCACGGCTATGTATTCCGCCTTGGCGGTAGACAAGGCCACACTATTTTGCTTCTTTGAACTCCATGAAACTAGTGATCTCCCAAGCAAATGGCACCCTCCGGATGTGCTTTTTCTATCAATTTTGCAACCCGCGTAATCCGAATCGGAATACCCAACGAGTTGGAAGTTAGCTCCTTTGGGATACCAAAGGCCAATGCTTGGGGTGTGCTTTAGGTACCTAAGGATTCTCTTCACCGCTATGAGATGTGATTCCCTAGGATCGGCTTGAAAGCGAGCACACATGCACACACTAAACATGATGTCGGGCCTAGATGTGGTCAAATATAACAAGCTACCAATCATAGAACGGTAGAGAGTTTGGTCAACCGGGTTACCTCCCACATCTAGGTCGAGATGTCCATTTGTTGGCATTGGAGTCTTGATAGGCTTGCAATCATCCATCTTGAAGCGCTTGAGGAGGTCTTTTGTATACTTCTCTTGAGATATGAAAGTCCCCTCCTTCAATTGCTTGACTTGAAAGCCTAGGAAGAATGTGAGCTCTCCAATCATGGACATTTCGAACTCCTTCGACATCAAGTCACCAAATTCCTTGCAATAGGCTTCATTTGTTGACCCGAAGATGATATCATCAACGTAGACTTGACAAATGAAGATCTCTCCATCAAGCTTCTTGGTGAATAGTGTGTTGTCGACCATCCCAATGATGAAGCCCTTCTCAATGAGGAAGTCCCAGAGGCGCTCGTACCATGCTCTTGGGGCTTGCTTGAGCCCATATAGCGCCTTGGACAACCTATAAACATGATTAGGATATCTAGGGTCTTCAAACCCGGGAGGTTGATCAACATAGACTAGTTCATTTATGAAGCCATTTAAAAATGCACTTTTCACATCCATTTGATATAATTTAATGTCATGATGTGATGCATATGCAAGGAGGATACGGATGGCTTCAAGTCTTGCAACTGGTGCAAAGGTCTCTCCAAAATCCAAACCTTCAACTTGAGAGAACCCCTTTGCTACTAGCCTTGCCTTGTTTCTAACAACCTTGCCTTGATCATCTTGCTTGTTCCTAAACACCCATTTTGTTCCAATGACTCTTGCGCCTTTGGGTCGCTCTTCAAGTGTCCAAACTTGGTTACAGGTGAAGTTGTTTAATTCTTCATGCACAGCATTCACCCAATCCGGATCACCTAGAGCTTCATCTACAATGGTAGGCTCAACAAGAGACATAAAGGAGTGATGTTCAATATATAAAGCAAGTTTTTGAGATTGAGTCATTACACCCCTTGTTGGACTCCCTATGATGAGTTCTTGAGGATGAACTTGTAGTAGAGGAGTAGTCCTTTGATCAACCACTTGAGGGGCCGCTTGTGGAGCATCAACATCTTGAGCTTGTACCACCATTTGATCATGGGAGACATGAGTATCTTGAAATGGATCTCTCCCTTCTTTGTCATCAACATGTGGTACATTGGATGATGATGGCTTGTCAATGACTTGCACATCATCATCATCATCTTTAGGCTTGATGGCTCCAATCGACATGTTCTTCTTTGCTTCTCTCAATGGTTCATCACCTACATCATCAAGATTTTCATGCTCTCCTTGAGAGCCATTAGATTCATCGAATTCTACATCATATGTTTCTTCTACCATCCCGGTGGCATGGTTGAATACTCGATATGCTTTGGATTTCAATGAGTAACCAACAAGAAAACCAATATCACATCGGCGTTGAAACTTCCCTAGGTGTTGACGCTTCTTGTAGATGTAGCATTTGCACCCAAACACTCTAAAGAATGATATATCCGGCTTCTTGTTGTTGAGTAGCTCATAGGGGGTCTTGCCAAGTAGACGATGGGGGAACAATCGATTTGATGCATAGCAAGCGGTGTTGATTGCTTCCGCCCAAAATCTCTCCGGTGTAGTGTACTCATCTAGCATTGTCCTTGCTAGGGTGATTAGAGTCCGGTTCTTCCTCTCAACTACCCCATTTTGTTGTGGTGTGTAGGTTGAGGAAACTTCATGCTTGATCCCAACTTCATCACAATATTGCTCAATGTGGGTGTTGTCGAACTCTCTTCCATTGTCACTTCTTATCTTTTTGATCTTTAAGTCAAACTCATTTTGGGCTCTCTTGGCAAATTTCTTGAATGAAGGGGTTGCTTCGGATTTGTCATGAAGAAAGAATACCCAAGTGTATCTAGAGTAGTCATCAACGATCACTAGGCAATAGAGATTTCCACCAAAGCTAGCATATGTTGTTGGTCCAAATAGATCCATGTGAAGTAGCTCTAACTCTCTTGATGTTGACACAAAAGCTTTGGTTGGATGTGTATTTGCAACTTGCTTGCCGACTTGACATGCACTACACAATTTGTCCTTCTCAAATTTGACATCCTTCAAGCCCCTAACCAAATCCTTCTTCAATAGTTTGTTGAGAGTGTTCATTCCAACATGTGCTAATCTTCTATGCCATAGCCAACCAAGTGATTGCTTAGTGAACAAGCATGTCTTCAAGTTGGCATCTTCGGAGGTGAAATCCACTAGATAGAGATTGTTGTATCTAAAGCCTTTGAATATCACTTGTGTATCATCTTTCTTGGTCACAACCACTTCCTTGTCGGTGAACAAACATTGAAAGCCAAGATCACATAGTTGCCCAACGGATAGCAAGTTGAAGCTCAATGATGCAACTAGTAGCACATTGGAGATGGTATGATCATTTGATATAGCCACTTTGCCCAATCCCTTGACATTGCCCTTTGAGTTGTCACCAAATGTAATCTTTTCTTGGTCATTGACATTCTCTTCTAGTGAGGTGAACATCCGGGGATCACCGGTCATATGTTGTGTGCAACCACTATCAATCACCCAATGAGATCCACCGGTCTTGTAGTTCACCTACACACACAAGAAATCAAGCTTGAGCTTTTGGGACCCAAACTTGTTGTGGTCCCTTAACCTTCTCTACTAGTGACTTTGCAACCCAAATTTGCTTTGGCCTACTCTTGTTAGGTGGCCCCATAAACATGACCTTCACTTTGCCACTAGAATCTTGTCTAAGCATGTAGTGAGCATTGAAAGCAAAGGGCCTAGCATGCTTGGGCAAGGGTGTGGGCTTTGGCTCTTTACAATCATGAGCAAAATGACCTTCCTTTCCACACTCATAGCATCTTCCAATCTTCTTCCTCTTTGGCTTAGTGATGCTCTTGCGTTGCTTCATCTTCTCTTCAAGAAAGCCAATGCCATTTCTATTTGTCTTCATGACGGTGTTCATGAGAAGCTCACTTTGAAGACATTGACCCTTTGTGAAGTTCCTCAATCCAGTGGTGAGGTGTTCCTTTTCTCTCTTGAGCTTGTCATTCTCTTGTTGGAGCTCTAATTGAGATGGTGTCATCTTGTAATCTCTCTCCATCTTCAATCTCTTGTTCTCTTCTTTTCGCATGTCAAGCTCAAGTGTCATGCTATACTCATCATCTTGGGTCTCAACAATGACTTGCTTTGTGGTTGCAAGCTTCTCTAGATCAACTTTGAGCTTTGCATTCTCATTCTTGATCTTGATGTAATCATCATAGTGATCGGCCACAACCACACTCTTGCCTTTGCCACTAGCTCTTTGCTCATCATGCTCACTAACCAAGTCCTCACAAGATGTTGCTATGTCACACTTAACAACAAGGTTAGGAGCATCATGTGCCTCATGTGAAAGCATATCATAAGAAATGGTGAGAGCATCATAGTCAACTTTCACTTGAGTGTATTGTTCTTTTAGCAAAGCATAACTAGTGGTAAAGTCACTATGCATCTTATCAAGTTTTTCATTTTTAGCTTTGAGCTCCTTGTTAGAGGACTTGAGCTCCTTGATAGTGAATGACATAGTTGCAAGTTCATCTTTTAGTTCATCACTAGCATTAATAGCGTGATCACATTTTTCAACAAGAGATTCATTTTCATCAACAAGCTTCTCATTTTTAGCTCTAGTCTTTCTTATGATTTTAGAGTAGTCATTTAGCAATTTGACAAGTTCATCATAAGTGGGAGCCTCAAATTCACCATCACTATCACTATCACTAGAGTCATCATTGTTTTGTACCTTCCGGTCACCCTTGGCCATAAGGCATAGGTGTGTAGATGATGATGGCAACGGTGGTGGTGGTGGTGTAGAGGAGCCAATGACTAGAGCGGCCACCTTCTCCTTCTCATCATCACTATCTTCATTTGATGAGCCACCAGAGGAATCAATGTCGGTGAGCCAATCACCAACAATGTAAGCCTTTCCACCTTTCTTGTGGTATTGCTTCTTCTTCTTGCCGTCCTTCTTGTAGTAGGGCTTTTCATCCTTCTTCTCATCTTCACTTGATGAGTCATACTTCTTGCCCTTGTTCTTGTTCTTGTAGCTTTCTTTCTTGGGCTTGGTGCATTGATGAGCAAGATGGCCAAGCTCACCGCAATTGTAGCAATCCATTTCGGAGATTGGCCTCCTCTTGCTACTTGTGAAGAACTTCTTCTTTCTTGAGTCAAAGTTGACTCCATTCTTGTGAAGCTTCTTCAACATCTTGGTGGTCCTTCTCACCATGAGAGCAATGTTGGAATCATCTTCTTCATCACTTGTGCTCTCATGATGCACCACAATAGGCTTGGACTTGCCCTTCTTGTCATGGCTAGCTTTGAAGGCCAAGTCCTTCTTCTTGTCGGTGGAGGAGCCACCACTTGGTGTGATGTGCATGTACATCTCATGCGCATTGATCTTTCCCAAGATTTGAGTTGGTGTAGCGGTGGAAAGATCACCTTGATGTAGCACCGTCACGATGTGTCCATACTTCTCAATTGGAAGGACACAAAGAATCTTCCTCACAACATCGGATGGTTGCATTTGTGTGAGGCCAAGTCCATTTAGCTCTTCTACAAGAACATTCAACCGTGAGTACATTTCATTTGCACTTTCATTAGCATGCATATCAAAAGAGTGAAGCTTTTGCATAACCAAATGATAGCGTTCCTCACGCTCACTCTTGGTTCCCTCATGGAGCGCACAAATGTTTTCCCATAGATCAGGGGCATTTTTATGGTTCCGAACACGGTTGAACACATCTTTGCAAATGTCTCTAAAAAGAATGTTTTTGGCCTTTGCATTCCATTTCTCATTTTCCTCCTCATTAGGAGTAAGGCTTGTGCCTTCCTTGGGCTTGGCAAAGCCGGTTATGGCGGCATCACGACATTTCACATCAACCGCTTCTAGGTACGACTCCATACGGATTTTCCAATATGGAAAGTCGTCTCCCTCAAACATGGGAGGTGGTCCATCACATCCGGACATCTTAACTCTAGGTGGTTAAGCCTAAATCGAGAGCACGAGGCTCCGATACCAATTGAAAGGATCAAGATGCCCAAGAGGGGGGTGAATTGGGCTTTTCTAAAACTTCTTGCGATAATAAAACCTATCAAGCCCCAATTAACCCCCTAGTGCCTAGAAGTGTGTTTGACAAGAATCAATTGCACAAAAGACTATCGCTAAACCATTTCTACTCTACCCTGGCAATTCAACTTATGAAAGAACAACAAGTAAATGCGGAATTGAATTGCTTAAAGGTAAATGCGTAGAGAAGAGAGTAGAGATGACACGACGATCTTTTTGCTGAGGTATCGAGGTGTCGGCACACCCCTCTAGTCCTCGTTGGAGCACCCGCGCAAGGGTATCGCTCCCCCTTGATCCGCGCAAGGATCAAGTGCTCACTACGAGCTGATTCTTCACCACTCCGGCCCGGTGAATCGCTCGCTACCGGTCACAACTTGGCTTGGGTCATCCACAATGCCTCCGGATGATCACCAAGCTGTCCGATCGCCACCAAGCCGTCTAGGTGATGCCGATCACCAAGAGTAACAAGCAAGAACTCTCACTTGACCAACGCAAGGCTAATGAGATGGGTGGATGCACACTTGCTACTCTCTATTCACTAATGAGGTGTTTCATCACTCAATTATCAAATCTCTCAACCTCACTAGGCCTCTTGCACTCACTTGGAATCACAATGTGTTTGGCAACCTTTTAAATGAGCAAGAGAAACAACATGAATGAGGGGGAGGCATATTTATACCCCCCAACTCGAAACATGCACGAAGGGGTAAATCCAGCCAGTTTACACACTGACCGGACGCACTGTCGGGGTGACCGGACGCGTCCGGTCAGTGCCCAACGGCTAACTGACGTTAGCACTGACACTCGTACGAAGCGTTGATCGGACGCTCTCATGCGTCCGGTCACCACTGACCGGACGCGTCCGGTCCATGGAAATCCTCTCTGGAACCTCTCTGCATGCGACCGGACTCACCCCCCTGGTGCGTCCGGTCGATTACTGAGAAGCGTCCGGTCACAGCCAGACCCGCTCCTCAGCCAAAACTACTGACCGGACGCATGCCCCAGCGCCCGGTCATTAGGGTTGGAGCGTCCGGTCGCTATTTGAAGTCCAAAACGACTTCGGTTTGCGACGCTCCTTTCACGAACTTTCTTCCTTATGATCTTAGGGACCTTTCTACGCTACCTAGGGCTTTGGTTAACAAGTGTGCACCACACCTAACTCAAAAGTCTCACCTAGGTCAAGCTACCCATTCAAACCCCTCTTAATAGTACGGCCAAAGATAAAACAAAGAGCTATGCTACTCTAAGTGTCCTTCAACACCAAATGACACTTAAGACTAGCCTATCACAGTCTTCATCGTCCATCCTTTGAAAACCGAACGAATTCCATCAATAAGGGGGCATGAATACCATAGTGCCCTCATGATCATAATTACCATGACCTAACTCAACTGTTTCTGCAAAACACACGTTAGTCATAGTAATTTGCCGTTGTCATCCAATCACCGAAACCCACTGGGGGCCTAGATGCTCACAATTACTTGAAGACGAACTAGATGCTGCACCAATACAATGTCGAGGAAGATCCGACAGATCCGGCTCCTCCTCAGCTCTCTCCTTCTCCTCTCTCTAATCCAATCTCTAATTACAACTAGATGAACTAGACAACTAGAACTAGAACTAGATGAACTAGATCTAAATCTAGATGAACTAGAAGAGATTCATCTAGAGGGACCTCTACTTCTAATTGAAACCCTAGTTTCTGATGTGGAGATGAATAATGAAGATGGAGATGCCTGGAGAGGGGGGTTTGGGGCTGCTTATATAGCCCTGAGGGATCAACCGCGGCCGTTAGATCAAACCGACTTAAGGTACGGCTAAGATGCATCCTAGAGGTTCGTGGAGGAAGCTTGTAGAAGACGGAAGCCAGCGGGCCCGGGGGGAGACCGGTCGGTCTCCTGGTGGGACCGGTCGGTCCCACCTGGCAGGGTCCCGCGGTGCCTGACCTCCTGGTGTCTTCTGGTGTCCTCTGGAGTCTTCTAGAATATTCCTGACGTGCCGGTTGCGTTATCTCCCGTCGGTTTCCTTCTAGGGGAAGCAATCAGCGCTGGTTTCCTGGTTTAGTCCCTGCAGAATCACAATTCACCAAAACTCGTGGAATATTGTCAATTAAAACCTTAAACCTTTGTTGGTGATTGAATTCATGCCCTTTTCATATTTATTTATGCTTTAATTTTGATAGATAACCAGTGTCAACAATTCCCCCAAGCTTACCTTTTGCTAGTCCCTTAGCAAAACCAAAAATTAACAATGGATCAGGAGTTGCTACATTATCTTCACTTCCAACAAGTATACCTGCCGTTAAACAAAAATTCTCCGAAACGTATCATGTTATTCTTCATGGGGCTTATTACTCTTACCTTAGATCTTAAATAATTGAGAGATTGAACGATCAAATCAAGCACTATGTCTCTAGTTCTTTCACTTCACCTTTATCTCGGAGTTTTAATTAATTTTCAAAAGCATTAATACATATGTTGTCAAATTAAACAATGGATCCAAAGAGAAAGTCAACCAGCCATTGAATCAAGAAGTACATGTGTATGGAAAAATGAAGTCGGATGCTCTTTTAAATATATTCACTCTCTTCTGTCTATCAGAGACATATGGCTATCAGGCTAATTCTACTGTCGGGCACGTGCCCATTTTTTCTGACCTTTTTTTTTCTTTTTCTTCGAGGATCCGGACACTTGTCCCTTTTTATTGCCTCGGGATCTATCTTTTTGAGGTTTCGGACACTTATCCCTTTTTATTTCCTCGGATCCCTTTTTTGTCTTCTCTTTTTTTCTCTTTTTTTTAATAGCCACATGCTTCCAACAAACTTCTGAGAGGATAGCAACAGATAATTATAAGCATTTATGCGGAAGACGGATGAAATGTGAAAGTGATCTCAATTCAATGGCATGATAAACTACTCACAGGGTCACAAAGCTTAATTTAACTCAATGCAATTATTAGTCATATTCATATTTAGAAATGTCCAAAACATTAGTGTTGTTTAGAACAAGATAATAGCAGCTTAGATCATCACATGTCATATCTCAATTACCTGGACCTTAGATTAAATATTTGTCAACCATGTATTTAATTTTATTTTAAGGCATCATTATTAATGAGGAGAACTCATGCTTTGAAGACTAGGTACTTGAAAGAAATTAGATAGAGCAACCATTCATCATTTCCATGCAAAAGATTAGAGAGAGAGGGTTCTTCTTTGGTCATCAACTTCTTAAAACACACTAGACACACTATTTTATTTATTTAATTTAACACACTTTAAGATAAAGCTAATAATAGTAGTAGTAATAATAAAGACATACCTGAATCGCGAAGGTAACGGGGGTGCGTCTCCCCCAAGCCGGTTCCTTTAATAGCATTGAGCCTTCATGTGCCCATATTTTTTTTCTTTTTAATTAATAGTGAGCCTTCATGTGCCCACATTATATATATATATATATTTAGATTTATGTATAGAAAGAAAACTTAAGAGGATAAGGATACTTACCTGGATACACGGGGGTGCTTTCCCCCAAGCTGAATGTTGACGTAGTCATTCATTCTTGCCATGTAGCAAACTGGCAGTGGAAATGTACTTTCTCTATCGGAGCTTTGATTGATGTTGATGTTTGTTGAGACAGTGCTCCAACAGTGGATGGAGCATTCACTCGCTCGTCAGCTTTTCTTCGCCTTTCAAATCCTGTGAAACTCAAATAGACAACAAAACTTGTAGAACAGATTAAGCGTTAGTGGTTGGCCACTTAAGCCTTAGTTGTCTAGAATTTCAGTAAGATCTTTTTCTCGATATTTTTGTCTTTTATATTTTTATGATGCAAGAGAAAATGCACAGGATGAATGCATGCATATTTATTTTTATTATTATTTTTTATGCCACCACAGTGAACATTCCTATGAGTTTTTACACACCATAGAATTATTCACATGGGGCTTTATGATGCAGTGAAATATTTTTATTTTGTTTTCTAATGTAATGCAGAAATTAAAATGTGTTGTGAATTAAATATGATGATACAAGAAATGGTTATGGATTAAATATGAGAAATATGCAGCATAGTAAATATAAAGATATCTACTGATTTTTACCTTTTGGTGAAGGTTCGGATATTTAGGTTCGACGAACCGGACTTTCCCTTGGTTCAGACCTCCCAAGGTTGTCAGACGTTTGGAAAGTTGTTATTGATTGTACCTTCTTTCTTTTCTGGGACAGTGTCGATAGCTTCTTCTTCGTAATTGGCCTCTCCATTCTTGATAGTTTATCGTCTTTGGCTTTGAGAGCGGCGTCTTTCACTTCTATTCTTCTTGGGTGCTTCATTGGGCATGTAGTTGATGAAGTTGTATCGTGCCTTTTCTCCAGGAAAGTGAAAATGGATTTCCTCTTTTAGATGATTGCACTTGTAGCGCAGAGGAATGGTCTTCCTAGGATGAGGTGGACATCATTGTCTTCTCTCATGTCGGGGATCAAGAAGTTCGTGGGGACTTTATGACCTCTAATTCTGACTACAATGTCTTCCATCATTCCTTCTTGTTTATGCCTCTTGATATGGTGTCACTCATGTCATTTGTTTGCCCAGCAGTTTGAAATGAAGCGTTAATTGTGGATGCCGGAAGTATCTTGCTCACTGTGCATGTTCTTGTAGATCTAGGACTTTCACTCTCTAGAATTTGGGAGTGACTTCTCCATGTTTTGCTTAAGAGTGTGTCCTTCTTACAAAGACAAGGTAGAGATCGAGTGCATGGGCTCTGTTGGTGGAAAAACACCAACAGAACCAAAAGTTTTGTTTATTCCTTTCTAACCTTAGGCACATTGCACAAGACAAACTTGTTGTTTATGTGTTCTATTCAAACTTAACATGAGTGATAGGATCAAAGGATGAGCATAAAAGTAGCATCTTAAAATATTTAACAGATCAATTACTTAACCCAAGGAAGGATAATCTATGCATAAAGTGTTGATCTTTTCATAATTGAGATATATCATCTTCCAAAGGTTAGATGTACAACATTTTAGCTCATTGGTTAAGAGAGTAAAGCTAGGAACAAAGAGTAAAGAACTGAACATGTTGAGTTGATTAGGTTGGATCAATTAATGTGCTACTAAAACATGTTTGGTTCTTATTTATGCACATACCAGAATTAAGGAGAAGCTTTTAAAGTGATGGTCACATACCTTGAGATGTTACCTTTATCATTGAAGAGTGATGTGGCGAACCACCTTGTGGAAGCTTTTCTTGTCTAATTGGTTGTTCTTCATGAATAGCTTGTCTTCTCTTGCTTACCTCATAGTGAACCTGAGTGATGGGAGCTTGAGAGGAGGAAGGTATAGTAGGATCATCCTTAGAGGGATCAACCTTCCTTCTCTGTGTGTCAGCCTATCAGTGAAGGTGTGTTGTTCCTCACACGATGGTCTTTATCTTCTAGTGACCTAGCTCAGATTTGTTCACCTACTTCCATGAAGTGAGTGCTTTGATTGTAGATATTGTTTTGTGGCACTCATCTTTTGTCTTGTTTCATGGATCTCATTTTCTCTGACCAGTGAGTTGTGTCTCCCTTGCCCAAGTTGTTGAAGTTCATGTGTCTCTTCATCTCCAGTGTGAGTTCATCTCAGGACTTTTCCATAAATTATATTGAAAGTTTTCCTACAGGGGTTAGTCCAACAAATATCCAGCATCCACTATAGTATACTATTGGCTCAAAAATCAACCTAGACACCACGTCTAATTTGATCTAGGAAGACATTTTAACCTAAGCACCATACTTAATTTAAAAGCCTTTAGAGGTAAAATCAGGACACATTTTAGCTCAAGAATCAAACCAGACACCATGTCTTACTTTAATTCATGAAAACAGTTTAAACTAAGCACCATGCCTAATTTAAAAGGTGTATGAGAATACTTCAAAACCAGAGCATATACTATAGCAAATGAAGGTAGTATTAAAGAATTAAAGAGATTTACTTAAATGGTAATGAGAGAGCATGATTAGTGTATAGCACATGAGCATGTCTTAAAGGTAGGGGCAACCAACATAGCAACATGGTAAGGAATGTTCTTACAAAGTGTATCCTCCAAACTTAGATTTTATAAAAAAAATCAGGATTGAATGATTGTTTCAATGTTGCATGATGATTGGTTGGGCATACCTTGTGTTTGTCGTTCCTTCGAACATTTTTGCTCCAGACCTGCAAAGGTTAGTGACAAGAATACCCGAAGGAATATTTTGACAATTATATCTCTATGCTCATTACACATGGGCAGTGTAGCAGGAAGGTGAACACTGATCTGAAAAGTGCTTGTTTTAGGACACTGAGCTTGTCTTTGGGAAACCTTCAAAATATGATTTGGTGAAGTGGTTTCCCCTCCAACACCAACTTAAGAGCACTATGAGATCTACAAAATTTATGATAAACATATGCATCGACAACCACCCTTTTGAAGTTTTTGTAAATAGAAAGTGTGAGGGGGTTGAAAATCTCGAGTGTGGCAATGTTAGACCGACCACTTGAATCAGGAGATGTCTCATATGAGCATGGATTTAAAGAGGTGTTTATGAAGTAGCTTGCATGCTCTTTGATATCATCTTCCTCGATTTCAGAGAAGAACACCGAAGGGTGGGGTTCATCATTTTTTTAAAGTGTAGGGTGTTTTTCTCTAGAGAAGGTTCTGTGACAACCAAATTGGAAGGATTTGAAGGAATTTCAAATTCATTTGTGTGTTCCTCCTCATGTTTGTCGGGGTTGAGCTCGTCTTCTTCTTCTGGAATTCGTCAAAAATGCCAGTGTAAGGAGTGTCTTCAAGGATTTTATTTAGGATGTCTCCTCCTTCACTAACAAGTTTATGTGAGAATGATCCTCCAAAAGCTAAATCGAGATGTAGAGCAGCTTCCTTGTTAAGACCACAATAGAAGTGAAAGTGTAGCACATGGTCTGGCAAGGAAAGGTTTGGGCCAGAATTGGTAAGGCTTATGAACCTAGCCCAAGCTGCTTCTAGTGTCTCCTTCTCTTTTTGTTTAAATGTAAGAACTTTGATTCTAAGATCAGTGATTCGAAAAAAGAGGGAAGAAAGCAAGACAAAAGTTGTCCCGAAGTTCATCCGAATTTCCATTTATGCCCCTTACGGAATGATCATACCATTTTCTCGCTCTTCCCAAAAGGGAGAACGGGAATAGTTTCCATTTAATGGTCTCTTGTGTCATGCCAGTGATAGTTGGACAAGAACACAACTGCTCAAATTCCCTAAGGTGGGTGTATGGATCTTCGTCTTTTGACCCAGAGAAGGATTTCTCCTGAACCATGGCTATAAGAGCAGGGCGAAGCTCATAGCCATCTGTAAGAATGGGGTGTGATGATGGTGGAGGCTCCAACAAGTCGCCCTTTGGAGCAAAGAATTTTAAGATAGGAGTGAAATCCATGTGGTAAGAAGTGTGGTGGTGAGGTAAAGGTGGTGGTAAGAAAAAGGTGGTAAAAGAAAAGAAACACGGACGACCTTGATTCGATTCTAGAACAGCTACCGTTCCCCGGCAATGGCGCCAGAAAGCTTGTTGGGTATTTTAAACGCACAGAGAATAATCCGCAAGCGCACTGATACCGATGTAGCTTTCATCCGAGAGTATTCCAGGGTATCGATTTCCACGGGGAACATGAAAGTGTACTAGAAGAATTAAGAACGTCCAAGAAAAGAATGGTAATGTGGTTAAAGAGGGATATAGGGTTTTCTAAGCGGGTCTATTTAATTAAAGGCTCACTATACTTTACTTACTTCAGAGCAACAGTACCTTTCCGATTCTCGAAAAAGACTAGGATAAGGGTAATCGGGAGAAGGCTGCCAAAAAGCTCTACGAAAACACCAATCCTAACGTGGTGGATTATAACAATCTACAAAGCTGTCACATCTGTAGCTACCACAACTATCTGGAGGATTGGGCGCAAACTCAGGTAAACCCTAGTCTAGACACCACGTCTACACTAACGCTTACTACTCTAATTACATATGATAACTAGAGCACTCAATACGAGTGGAGATCCAGTAAATAAAATAAAGCAAGAACTGAAATTAAATATAATACTTAGAAGTAGTAAATGAAGAACTTGGAGATTACTTGAAGACGAACTAGATGCTGCACCAATACAATGTCGAGGAAGATCCGGCTCCTCCTCAGCTCTCTCCTTCTCCTCTCTCTAATCCAATCTCTAATTACAACTAGATGAACTAGACAACTAGAACTAGAACTAGATGAACTAGATCTAAATCTAGATGAACTAGAAGAGATTCATCTAGAGGGACCTCTACTTCTAATTGAAACCCTAGTTTCTGATGTGGAGATGAATAATTAAGATGGAGATGCCTGGAGAGGGGGGTTTGGGGCTGCTTATATAGCCCTGAGGGATCAACCGCGGCCGTTAGATCAAACCGACTTAAGGTACGGCTAAGATGCATCCTAGAGGTCGGTGGAGGAAGCTTGCAGAAGACGGAAGCCAGCGGGCCCGGGGGGAGACCGGTCGGTCTCCTGGTGGGACCGGTCGGTCCCACCTGGCAGGGTCCCGCGGTGCCCGACCTCCTGGTGTCTTCTGGTGTCCTCTGGAGTCTTCTAGAATATTCCTGACGTGCCGATTGCGTTATCTCCCGTCGGTTTCCTTCTAGGGGAAGCAATCAGCGCTGGTTTCCTGGTTTAGTCTCTGCAGAATCACAATTCACCAAAACTCGTGTAATATTGTCAATTAAAACCCTAAACCTTTGTTGGTGATTGAATTCATGCCCTTTTCATATTTATTTATGCTTTAATTTTGATAGATAACCAGTGTCAACAAAGAGCTATACCAATTGAAGAAGAACATAAAAGAGCTAAACTCCCCCTTGCTCAAAGCTCTCCCCAAAATGCATGACTCTCCCCTTTGTGCCAACACTCAAGCTCCCCCTTGCAAACAGCTTCTCCCCATTGACAAAAGGGAACATGCTGAGGGGTTTTGACATTTCTCCACAAAGTTGACACAAACACAAGACAAGTCATCAACAAAAAAACGTACAGGGGTGATGAAAAGCATCGAAAATGACCACAAAGTGAATCGGAGCTGGGGGTATGTACACTAAGCTAAACATGCATGAAATGCTCAATGCAACAGCTTCAAGTGTATAGCAATCAGAATGAAAAGATGCTCTAAAGGGTGCTGCCCTGAAACTTTAGCAACCAATACAAATGCTAGCAAAGGCTCAAACTGATCAAATGAATACGAAATATGAACAATTAAGCATATGAGCAGTTTTAAGCCATTTGAAAAGGAGTTCACCACAAAAATAGCACTTAGCATGAATAGACAGGAAATCAACCAAGTGCTAACTCAAGTATAAAAGGTGAACTACCCCTAGCAAAGTTCAATCATCATGCCATAGAATGAAGCATAGACTTGTGTTATTTTCAAATTTTATCGGAGATTGCAGCGGTATTAACACAAGTTCATATTAAAGCATGTGATTGCGAGAGGTTGAAAGCATGGTCATTGCCTAACTTTTCAACCGGGCTAAGCCTATGCAAGAAAAGCAATCAGAAGCTTAAAGCACCGGTTTCGGTCTTACACTCCACGGCTCAAGTTTAACTCAAAAGTGCAATGAGAAACAGTCTCGATACCGTGAGGTGCTGACACATGCAATCCCATCTCGATCTTTTCAATTCACTTAGACTTGGATCATATTTTATCACAAGGTAAATATGAACAATCCAAGCAAGTGAATGACTCAGTGCAAGAGACATAGCAACCTAGCATACAAAAGATAGCACAGGTGATCTCAACACATCCTACCCATGCTAGTTGCCAATCTCAATGGTGAACAAATTAAAAGTTTCATAGTTGATTAGTCAAGTTCACCATTTGGAAAAATAGCTTAGCTCATAACATGTATCAAGTGATCAAAGAGAGCCTAAGCTACAAGCATCATCATGAATCAATAGGGCATACCAAAAAGAGCATAGTCTCATTCTCATTTCTATATACATGAAGCTCTAAAATGCAAGATATACATGATGAAATGCATGCAAAAGGTAGCCGATAAGGAACGAAGCAAAAGCTAGCCTATTGAGGGACCCAAAACAAAGGGTATCGGAGAAGTCAAACTAAGATACAACAAGCAAAATGCTTCCCCAACTAAAAGGGAAACACACACCAAACTCACAAGCGAAGAGCCAGGAAATGCTCAAGCGACAGCCAGCTAAAATCCACATCGAAAAGACCACACAGCAAAAAGAGGTCAAGGAAGAAGAGTACCAAAACCCGAACTCAGAAGTGTGTCGGAGGTACCTCATGAAGCGCATGACCGCCTGCTGGTGTGATACCCGAGGGGACGTCTGAATCTGCTGAACTCCGGGGCGCCTGCCTCACCGGAGTCGTCTCCTCCTCGCCTGATGTTGTCGCTCCCACAGGTGCAGCTAATGCTCGCTGGAGAGCTGCTCGAACAGAACCCCAAGTCGTGGAAGAAGTGGGATCGGGTTCGTGAGCCGAAATGCTCTCTCCAGGTTCCTGTTCTCCTGCACACTCAAAAGCAGAAGAAAGCACAAGGCATTTTCTCATCTAGTGTGACCTCAAGGTCTCCATGAAAATGGTTAGTCACATAATAAGCATAAGGTGAACTCTCAACAAAAAGAGATCTACCTATGAATGATACCGCAAGGAGATCTGAACTCAACCTAGTCAAGACTACCATGCAACAGGATAAAGCACTATATAGCAAAATGCAACCTAGAGACATGATCAACCCAAACACAGCCTAAACCTCAACACATGCTACAATGCAAAATAATTATAGCAATAGATCCAAAAGCATGTAACATGATAAAATTGTGGAAAGGCTAGTGCTCAAACTAATCATATCAACAGGGTACATGTAGCTAACCAAAACTAGTACCTGAAAAGTGATACCTAATGAACATCATACCTCTACAAATAAAGCTCATGGAGAAATAAGGTAAAGCATGGCATAATGTTCATGAAGATCACAGACTAGCATGAAAAGTGGAATAGCCACCAAAACTATACAGAAAGCTAGCATGACATGATATACAAGATAGCACATGCTAGACTAAAACAAAACATGATACAAAAGAAAATGTACATGCAAGAACTATACAAGTGAGCACATGATAGTCCATCTCATACCACACGAAATAGAACATGAATGTACAAGGTATGAGTGTATAAGCATGCTCATCGAGTAGCAAAAGCCTCATTGGAGGCAAATCTAAGCGGGGTATAGAGAACCATCAAATCTTGGTCACGTCTAAAAGACCAAGTCCCATCAGGCGCACGTTCTCCACCCCGCGTCGTCATATCTACACACAAGAGGACAAAGTATCCCGAGTCTTGGATCCCGAAGGGTTAGCAAGCATATACTTGGGAACCCAAGACTTGGTCACAAAACTCAACTTATCTTGTGGGTTAGCATGATGCAAATGTTGGTTCAAATGCAATTGTGAAACACCCTTGGAAGCATTCCTCAAAAGGACAACTCGAGGAGAAGAACGAGTCGTACCACGGGAAAAGAGGCAAACATCTTCCAAGGTTTTTGTAGAAGAACCAATAGATGCACCATGAGAAGCATGACGTGGACCAAGAGAAGTAGCACTAGCAACATGTCGACGACCATGACCTAACCCATTTGAAAAGGAGTCATAAAACCCATCAACAAAGAGGGGCTTCTTACTAGGAACAGAAGTGTCCATGCCATGAGAAGGGCTATGAACCACCATCTTCCTAGAAGAGCGAGCTTGGCGCAAGCGTTTGGCACGCCGATAGCAAAAGCTTTCTTGATGCCCATCTTTCTCACAAAAAGAGCAATGGTATAAAGGCCTACTGGAAGGCACACCATTCTCCGACAAGTGAGAAGTCCCTTGGGACTTAGAACAAGTAGCATCAACAACCAACTTGGTGACAATACTAGGAGCACAAGTGCCATGGGAAAGGCTACGTGGCTTCCTAAAAGCCTTAGCTCGAATACGCCGCTCGTGTTTTACACAACGAAAGCAAAAATCGAATGAGTGTCCATCTTTCTTGCAAAAGGTGCAATCGGATTGGGAGCACAATTTCCAAAAATGTGAGAAGCACCCTTGTCATGAGAAGTCTCTTGGACAACACTCGAAGAAACAACAAGGTTAGGAGTAGCTATGAACGAGCTATCCGAAACCTTGGCACAAGTGCTAACATCAAAAGACTCACGCGCAGAACAAGAACTCAACTCCGGTTGCAAAGATGCAAACTTAGAAATATCAACATCGGAGTTGGAAGAAATGTGTGACTCAAATGACTTAGCACAAAGGCTCTTGCATCTTTTGGCCAAAACCTCATTTTCAAACATGAGGCGGTCACAAGTACCACAAGGAGTGTTTCTCAAGTTTTCCATCTCCTTTTCAATGCACTCGGCATATGTGGTACGCAAGAGCTCAATCTCCTTCTCAAGGTTGGCACTCATATCATTGTGCTCAACCAACTCAGTGCTCATATCATCGCGCAAAACTTTCAAAGCCAAAACTTCTTTTTCCAAATCAATGCATGATGTGCAAATGAAAACGGTGGAAGAAACATCACCATTCACATCAAGCAAAGGATCATGAATAGCACAAGAAGTAAGGCAAGCATTTTTATTCAAAGAGCATGAGCTACGAGGCCTAGAATTTAATTCAACAATTTCAGCCCTAGCATGCTCAAGTTCATCTACACATGTGGTGTGAGTCAATCTTAGTTCATCAATTTCAACACACAAAGACTCACAATAAACACACGGTAACAAAGCATTTGACTTAAGCAAGGCTAATTCAGTTTTAGCACAATCGGGGTCCTTGCGCAAGTCAATGCAAACTAAACATGGTTTGGAAGCATTGGATTTAAACAATTCAATCTAAGATTTTAAGCTAGCAAGAGAAAAGCATAGCTCGTTATTCTTCCTAACCATGTCAACACAGGAGGTGCAAGGTGAAGATGCACTAGACTTCCAATGAAAAAGACCATTTTTTAGCCTAGTGATGGAGCAATTCAACTTCTCAATCTTTCTACGCAAGGTATCACAAAGCTCATCATATTTAACATTATCATCACAACAAGCTTCAAATCATTGAGACAAAGCCCCAAGACTAGCAACAAGTGTACCTTTCTTGGCCTTGCCAAGTTCACGTACAAGATGCGGATACATGGGTGTATGCCGAGTCTCTGAGTGATGAGTGATTGTCAACGGGTTTGATGCGCATGTTCTTTGGCTTGTGTTGTGCAGGTGTCGAGCACGGAGACAGTGATCGAGGGCAAGGTGAAGGTCAAGTTGAGACGTGCCGTGCCGATGGACTGGGTGCGATGAAGGATGGGCGTGCCGTGCGGCGGACGTGCCATGCCGATGGATCGAGCAGTGAAGGGCGGACGTGAGGCTTGGACTGAGGGACCGGAGTGCCTGAGGATCAGCTATGGTGGCTGGCAGCCTGGGACAGCGACGAGCGGAGACTTGCGGGGCACGGTGTTGCTCGGGTCGAGGACCTGGGGACACGTGTCGGTGGACGGGGTGCACGGGCGGTGCATCCCCTCTACAGCTCCGGTTTGGTGGTTGAGCCAGGGAAAAACCACCGGGTGGACGGTTTCCGAGTTTGGGCCTCAAAACTCGGGTGCTCGGTTTCCAGGTTGAGCCACAAAACCTGGGCGCGGATGGTTTCCGAGTTTGGCCACAAAACTCGGGTGATGGGCCGGTTTCCGAGTTTGGGCCTCAAAACTCGGGCGCTGCGGGTTTCTGAGTTTGGGCCACAAAACTCAGGCTGGAGGCTGGTTTCCCGGTTTGGGCCTCAAAACCGGGGGTTGCTGGAAAAGGCTGGTTTCCCGGTTTGGGCCACAAAACCGGGGGTGCAGAGCGAGGGCGGCACGTGGCGGCGATCCAGAGGTTGCGTCGAGGCAACGCTTCGGTTCGAGCGGGCGTGGCCGTCGGATCTACCTACCACCGCGGGTTGGACCAGAATAGCCTTAGGGTTTAGCTGGTTCGCCCTGTAATTAGTTTAGAGAGGGGTAGAGTAGGAAATAGGCTTAGTCTAGGTTAGTATAAGTAGTCCAGGGGAGACACCCTCCTCCCTATCTCAGTTATTTCAGTTTCAGCCATCTCATTTGCTTCCTGCACCTAGGGTTTCCTGCTCTCCCATCCCCTGCTGTAGCTGAGATCCGCAGAGAGACCAAGAACTCTGTGTACTTGTTGATTTTGAGGAAAGGAGGCCGTATCCTCCTTGTCGTAGCGTGTGTTTGCGCTTCGGCTTGCAATTCGTGGCTGTGATTTCCGTTGTGTTCGTGTTCTTCGCGGAATCCTTTTTCTCCACGATTTTCCCATCGCTTGATCTCTTTGCTCGGTTCATCTTTTGCAAATCCGTTTGAACCAAGTTGTTCTAGATCATGAGGCACTTCTTTCCATCGAAGGAATCATCCTGAAACCCCACGGTCTAGGAGATCGATCGATTTTTAGTTTCGGGTCAAGTTTTCTTCCTTCCCCGAAATTCTTCGATTCACCGTTTTGGAGATAGGTTCGAGCCATGATCTCTTAAAGATAGCTCACTATACTCCTTGTGACTCATCTCACCAAGTTTGATCCCTAGAGGAATTGTTTTGGGTGAGATAGAGGCAAATCGGTGGACGAACGGGGCTGCAGCGAGTCGACCGGACGCTCAGTCGGGGTGACCGGACGCTCGGTCCGTGAGTCCGGTCGATGAACAGCACGTAGCCGTGTTCTTCACTTTGACCGGACGCTCCGTTCATGTTTTGACCGGACGCATCGCTTTCACTGTTCATCGTGCTTGTTCGTTTCTGACCGGACGCACTGCTCTCGACCGGACGCTCCGTACTCGTGAGTCCGGTCGCGAACAGTAAGGTTCCAGAGCCGATTTTTGTTGACCGGACGCGTCCGGTCCCTGCTGACCGGACGCTGGCCAGAGTCCGGTCGATCCAGTTCGACGCGTTTTCATCCGCAGTTTGTTCGTTCGTCTTTCGATTCGTGATTCGTTTGTGGCGTTGGATTTCTAACTTCGTGCTCTACAGAATTTGGGCTTCCCGCTTTACAAAATAGCCTGAATCCCCCTCGCGTTGCTCGGGGGAGGTTGAGGTTACCCAAAACCCATCCCGTCACTAGTTGACTTGCGTGAACTTGGGTGAGGAAGTTTTTGTGGTGCCTCGCTGTGATCCCTGGGATCATCCACCCTCTTCCAAGGGTCGTGGGCATCACGTTTTTGGTAGTAGCTCTTGGGGATTGATTTTGGGACACTTGGCCAAAGTTTCGTGAGAAATTTTATTGGCTCCCATTCACCCCCCTCTGGTCGCCTTGCTTTTGCATTCTCGGTCCTTCAATTGGTATCGGAGCAGGTTAAGGATCTTCCACCTTAGCCGGTTCCAGATCCACAGAAGGCGACATGGATCGCGGCGTGGGCAAACCGCCGTTTTTTGATGGGACGAACTATGCGTATTGGAAGATACGTATGTCGGCCTATCTGCAGAGTTTGGGCGCTTCTATCTGGGATATTTGCAACTCCCCTGATTACGTGGTCTTGGCTGCTCGTGTGACTCAGCAGCAGATCGATGAGCACGATGCCAATAGCCGAGCCTGTAATGCTCTTTTCTCTTGTTTGAGCATGGGTGAGTTTGATCGTGTTTCTCACCTCTCTACGGCTCGGGAGATCTGGGACACCCTCATGCGTTTTCATGAGGGCACCTCTCAAGTCAAAACCCGACTCTACGAGTCGTTCAAGAGAGAGTATGAGAACTTTCGACATCAGCCTGGCGAGAGCATAGAAAGTTTATTCGCTCGCTTTCAGGTGATTGTCAACAGGATGAGAGCTAACAAGGAGCAGTTGCCTTTTGACGATCATGAGCGTGCTTTGAAGCTTTTGCACACTCTTGACCGTTCGGTGTGGGATTCCAAGGTTCAGGCGATCATCGAATCGCCTAACTATGAGACCCTCACCTGCGACGAGCTCTTCAGTAAGCTCAAGTCCAGTGAGATTGACGCCATGTCGAGGGCTTCTTATGCGAATCCTTCTGGCCCGACCATGGCTTTGGTTTCTGGCTCTTCTGCTAACCCCTCTGCTGGCTTCGCTCTTTCGTCTCTCTTTTCTGTCACAGAGGACCAGCTTGAGTCGTTGGGGGATGATGAGTTGGCAATGCTCGCCAACCGATTCACGCGGTTCCACAACAACCGCATGAATCGTCGCCGCGGAGGAGGACGCTCAGGATGCTATGAGTGCGGCGACCCTGACCACTTCATCGCCAACTGCCCCAAGAAGAACAAGCATTCGGGGAAGGGCGATCAAGGGCGCAAGCGCGACTCCAAGTACAAGGAGAAGTACGTCCCCGTGAGGCACAAGCGGAGGGGCGGCTTCGACAAGGAGTACATCAAGAAGAAGTACTTGGAGAAGGCCCAGGCTGAGCAGCGTGCGTTCTTCGCCACGCTCAGCGACGTCGATGGCTCGGATGACGACTCCGCTTGCTCAAGCGATGATGAGTCCGAGAAGAAGAAGAGAATCGAGGACAAGCTGAACGGTCTCTGCTTCTTCGCCGACGACGACGGCCTCTGCACCATGGCGCTTGGTGATGAAGTCGACGGCAAGCTGGAGCACATCCCTCGGAACAACGACGACGACGACGACGACTCCCAGGTATCTCTCACCCACGATGAGCTTTCTGCTGAGGTCGAGAAGCTTACTGCCGCGCTCCTTAGTCAGGACAAGTTGCTTAGGCGTGCCGCTAGAGAACGCAAGGAGTTTAGGCAGAAGTGGGAAGACACCGTGAGGGAGCTTGAGTTTGCCAAGTCCACCGTGGTTGTGTCGGAAGAGGTTGAGTGTGAGTCGTGCACCACGCACATGACTGATCTTCTCACTTTGAGAGGAAAGTATGCTGCGTTGGTTGGAGAGCTAGATGAGCTGAAGGCTAGACCTTCTCTGTTGGGTGCATGCAAGACCTGTCCCGTCTTGCAATCTGAGTTGGCAGAGAAGAATGCCAAGATTGTGTCTCTTGAGGAGGCCAGCTCAGGTAGCACTGGAGTGGCGAGGTGCGTTTTGTGCGAGGGCTTGGAGCTGGAGATTGCCAATGTGAAGCATGACAAGATGCAAACCGAGGAAGAAAACACATACCTTCGGACCATCTTGTCATGGGTCTCCTGTAGTGAGCCGCAGCTCGGGATGATGATCTCCCAATTCAAGCGAGCTGCTGGGGCTCCTGGTGTAGGTTTTGCTCAGGGTGTTGATCTTTCTGCTTTTGGGAAGATTGGAGAGTCGAGTGGTTTGAATCCATGTGAGAAGCCTAACTCCACCACTACTCCCAAGCTTGCCAAACTTCCACCCAAAGAGCCTGCCAAGCCTACCACCAAAGATGGTGTGGTTGAGGAACCCCCGAGAGCTCCTCCCAAGAACCAAATTTGGGCACCCAAGCCAAACCACCTCAAGAACAAGCTTGATGCTATGCCACCCATTAGAGAGGAGTGTTTGCCTCAGAAGGGCAAAGTGAACCACACCCACAGCCCTGGTCACCAACAACCCCCTTTGCGTGCGGTGAGGTACCAGTGTGATTTCTGTGGGAGGGATGGTCACTTGATCGAGTTCTGTTTCCGGCGCAAGTGAGAGGCGCGCCGTGCTCGGGAGATGGAGAACCCGGACATGTACCATCCAGCTCATGGTGGACATGTGCCGAAGGCTCAGGGGAGAGCTGCTAGGTCCGGACGTCAAGGTCCCCGGCCTAGGCAGGAGATGAGAGCCCCTAGGAGGGAGACTAGGCCTAGAGGTCCAGCACCTCAGTTTGTTAGGCCTAGGCAGGAGAGAGCTCCGAGGAGAGACGCTAGAGCAGTTGAGCCCCAGGCTCCTAGGCGTAGATCTCATAGAGAGCGTGCCCGACGGGGTCCTGCTTTTGCAGGTAATGGACCCCGTGGCGGGGGCTTAGTTGAGCGCTTTTCCCCCACCGCAGTTTGAGTACCGCGGTGAGCGCTTCTTCCCCAGCGGACCACGTTTTCCTGTACGTGGTGATCGCTACCCCCGTAGACAGGCTAGGAATAGTTTTTACACTGACCGTTCTTTTGAGCAGCCGGCCCAACACTGGTATTCTCCTTACTTCACTAACCCCAGTGTTGGACCGTATGCTCACCCTATGTCTTTTTATTGATGTAGGTGAGACGGTTGGAGGACATTTGGTTGGTGGATTCTGGTTGCTCGAGGCATATGACCGGAAACGCCAAGTGGTTCTCCAGCCTTAGCCCGGTCGCCGGAAAGGAGTACATAACCTTCGGCGACAATAGTAAAGGTAAGGTATTGTCTCGTGGGACGGTGCGGGTTAATGAGCACTTTGTGTTGCGCGATGTTGCTCTTGTTTCTAACCTGCATTTTAACCTTCTTTCTGTTTCGCAACTTTTTGATGATGACTTTGAGATTCGTTTTAAACCGAACCTTAGTCGCATCTTAGATCCTCAGGGCGATCTTGTATGTCTCATTTCGCCCTTTGGGAAAGTCTTTCGCGCGAATTTCTCAGAGTCGTTTGGTTCTTCTCGCTGTCTTTTGGCTAGTCCTTCTTCCTCCGATCTTTGGAAGTGGCATAGGAGGCTCGGTCATTTAAGCTTCGACTTGCTTGCAAGACTTAGCTCACTTGGCCTAATCCGAGGATTGCCCAAGCTTTCGATGGAGAAGGATCTAGTTTGCCATTCTTGCAGACATGGGAAGATGGTTGCCGCTCCCCACCATCCAGTGACTAAGGTCATGACCTCGCACCCCGGAGAGCTTTTACACATGGACCTTGTTGGTCCGGCTCGGGTGAGCTCGGTTGGTGGCAAGTGGTATGTTTTGGTTGTTGTTGACGACTTTTCGAGATATTCGTGGGTCTTCTTTTTGACTGAGAAGACTGAGACTTTCTCCTTCGCTCGCAATCTGATCTTGCGTCTTCAGAACGAGTTCCCTTTGAACTCGATGCGAGCTATTAGAAGTGATAATGGTTCCGAATTCAAAAATTCGGATTTTGAGAAGTTTTGTAACCGCCTTGGCTTGGAGCATCAGTTTTCTTCCCCCTACACACCGCCCCAAAATGGTGTTGTAGAGAGGAAGAATCGGACCCTTGTTGAGATGGCCAGGACGATGCTTGATGAGCATAGGACTCCTAGGCGCTATTGGGCCGAAGCTATGAACACTGCATGCTATATTTCCAATCGCATTTTTCTGAGAGCTTTCTTGAAAAAGACTTCTTATGAGTTGCGTTTTGGCAAACTGCCCAAGGTGAGTTATTTTCGAGTTTTTGGTTGCCATTGTTTTATACTCAAAAAGGGCAACTTGGACAAATTTGAATCTCGTTCTTCTGACGGTGTGTTTTTGGGTTATGGCACTCACACTCGAGCTTATCGTGTACTTAACCTTGACACTAACCGAGTCATGGAGACATCCGATGTCACCTTCGACGAGACCATGGTTTGTCCTTCTTCTCGTTTTGAGCGTGCAGGTGATCATGAGGTTGGTGAGCCTCTTTTTGATGACGAGGACGAGGGTGCTGAAGGTATGGATGATCCAGCACCCCCTCCACCTGCCGCGCCGCAAAGAGCGGCCTCGACGACGACTCACGGCCCCGACACCTCTTCTTCCTGGGGGCCGTGGGATCCGCCACCCCGAGCGGTACCATTTGTACCCGGGGAGGCACCAGCTGCTGTTGAGGGGGAGGCTACTTCAGCTTGGGAGGCGCCACGACATATCCAGCGCCAGCACCCGCCTCAGCAGATGATCGGCAACATCGACGAACGGGTCACTCGGTCCAGGTCACAGCAAATCTCGCACTTCGCTCATTCTGCTTTTGTTGCTAATTTTGAGCCCCGAGATGTTGGACACGCTTTGACGGATCCGGATTGGGTTAATGCCATGCATGAGGAGTTAGAAAATTTTGAGCGAAATCGGGTTTGGGTTCTAGTTCCACCTCCACCTGACTGTAAGCCTATTGGGACAAAATGGGTTTTCAAAAACAAGCAAGGAGAGGATGGCCACGTTGTTAGAAACAAGGCCCGGCTTGTAGCGAAAGGCTATAGTCAGAAGGAGGGGATAGATTATGAGGAAACGTTTGCTCCTGTAGCTCGTTTGGAGGCTATTAGGATACTCTTGGCTTTTGCTGCATCCAAAGGCTTCAAACTTTTTCAAATGGATGTCAAGAGTGCCTTCTTAAACGGCTACATAGAGGAGGAGGTTTATGTTGAGCAACCCCCCGGTTTTGAAAATCCCAAGTTTCCAAACCATATCTTTAAACTTCATAAAGCTTTATATGGTTTGAAACAAGCCCCTAGAGCCTGGTATGATAGGTTGAAAACCTTTTTGCTTGCTAAGGGTTTTAAAATGGGATGTGTAGATAAAACGCTCTTTCTCCTCCGGCAAGGCAAAGACACGCTCTTGGTCCAGATTTACGTGGATGATATCATTTTCGGTGGTTCTTCTCATGCTCTGGTTGCCAAGTTTGCAGATACTATGAGCAGGGAGTTCGAGATGAGCATGATGGGCGAGCTGACATTCTTTCTCGGGTTGCAAATCAAGCAATCCCGAGAGGGGACATTTGTGCACCAGGGCAAGTACACCAAGGACTTGCTGAAGCGGTTCGATATGGGTGAGGCCAAGCCTCTTCCAACACCCATGTCGACGACGACTGCCCTGGATGCAGATGTGGATGGAGAAGCAGTGGACCAGAAGGAGTACCGCAGCATGATCGGGTCGCTCCTCTACCTGACGGCGACACGCCCGGACATCCAGTTCGCGGTGTGTCTGTGTGCGCGCTTTCAGGCGTCGCCGCGCACCTCTCACCGTCAGGCGGTGAAGCGGATTTTCAGGTACCTTCGTTTCACGCCTGAGTTCGGGATTTGGTATTCTGCTTCCTCCACCCTCTCCCTTTGCAGTTATTCGGATGCTGATTTTGCTGGTTGTCGTATTGAGCGCAAGTCCACTTCTGGGACTTGCCAGTTTATTGGTTCTTCTCTTGTTTCGTGGTCTTCTCGCAAGCAGTCTAGCGTCGCTCAGTCCACTACGGAGGCTGAATATGTTGCTGCGGCTAGCTGCTGTTCCCAGTTGCTTTGGATGATGGCCACTTTGCGTGATTTTGGTCTGAGCTTTTCTCGCGTGCCTTTGCTTTGTGACAGCACGAGTGCCATTAGCGTTGCTAAGAACCCCGTGCTTCACTCGAAGACCAAACACATTGATGTGCGCTTTCATTTTCTGCGAGACCACCAGGAGAAGGGTGATATCGACCTTCGCCATGTCGATACTCATCATCAACTGGCTGATATTTTCACCAAGCCTTTAGACGAATCAACCTTTAATCGGTTGAGGGGTGAGCTTGGTGTGTGTTTCCCCTTTTAGATGGGGGAAACATTTTGGACCTTGTATATTTGACTGACTCTTTTGTCTTTCTTTTCTTTTGCATTTTAGCATACGCATTTACATTCTGAGCTTCATGTTTATAATCACTAGAATGTAACTATGCTCTATTTAGTATGCTCCGATGCTTATATGGATGCTTGTAGCTTATGCTCTTCCTGATCACTAGTACATGTTATGAGCTGAGCTATTTTGGAATGGTGAATTTACTTAATAACTCACAATCTGAAAATGTTCACCATTGAGATATGCAACTAGCATGTGTAGGATATGTTGAGTTCACTCATGCTTTTCATATATGCTAGGTTGCTATGTCTCTAGTTATGAGTCATTCACTTGCTTGGTCTGTTCATATCATGTATAAAAATTGAACCAAGTTTTAGTGAATTGAAAAGATCGAGATGGGATTGCTTGTCAACACCTCATGGTATCGAGACTGTTTCTCATTGCACTTTGAGTTAAACTTGAGCCGTGTAGTGTATGACCGAAACCGTAGCTTCAAGCTTCTGATTGCTTCGGCATAGGCTTCGCTCGGTTGAAAAGTTAGGCAAAGACAAGCTTTCAACCTCTCGCAATCACATGCTAAATAATTGAACTTGTGAAGTCTTCACCGCTGCAACTCCAATATAAAAATGAAATCACATGTATATGCTTCATTCCTATGCATGATGATTGAACTTTGCTAGGGGTAGTTCACCTTGTATACATGTTTAGCGCTTGTCTGGATTCCTATCTATACATGTGTAGTGCTATTCTGATGGTGACTATCTTTTTGGCTAAAAACTGCTCACTTGCTCATATGCTTCATATTTCGTATGTGTGATCAGTTTGAGCCTTCGCTATTTGAGTGCTTAGTTGTGCCATTGGAGCTATACCGATTAGAGCATTTTTGCACCCTTTTGATTATATGCCTGAAGCTGCTAACTTGCATTTCTGACTTCATATGCATTTTAGAAGGGGGAGTTTTGTTGGCTCAAGGGAAGAGTTTGTGCTTGATAAGTGCATTTTCAACTAAGGGGGAGAGTTTTTGCAAATCATATGTCTCCTGGCGTTCAATTAAGGGGGAGACTTTCAGATCTTTATGCTCTTCTCTTGTTGGACCTAAGGGGGAGTCCGGGTTGCTTGCACTTGTCGAGGGGAGTTTGCTAGTTGTGTTGAGCCGTTGCCTCTATCTTGAGGGACTAGCAAACATTTTCCTCATTTGGCATCGAGTTTGATTTCGATTGGTTCGAAGACTTTTCGATTGTTTTTCAATTGGTTCGGAGTGGTTTTCATGCTAGTTGTGTTGAGCCTCTGTGCCTCTATCTTGAGGGACTAGCACTTTGCCATTTTTTAGCTCCGATTTTCAATTGGTTTTCTGCTAGCGGTGTTGAGCCTGTTCTACCTCTTCTTGAGGGCTAGCTTTGCTTTGCTTGGTCGCGTCGAGCCGTTGCCCATGTCTTTGGGGACCAAGTTCTCGCTTCTTCCACTTGACCTTCTTCGGCTTTGCTATGCTTTTGGGTCATTTGGTTGAGTTCTCTTCCTCTCCTTCCTCCTACCTTCTTCTTTCATTTTATGATTTGTGTGTGTAGTTGACAATGCACTCATCAAGGGGGAGATTGCGGATACATGGGTGTATGCCGAGTCTCTGAGTGATGAGTGATTGTCAACGGGTTTGATGCGCATGTTCTTTGGCTTGTGTTGTGCAGGTGTCGAGCACGGAGACAGTGATCGAGGGCAAGGTGAAGGTCAAGTTGAGACGTGCCGTGCCGATGGACTGGGTGCGATGAAGGATGGGCGTGCCGTGCGGCGGACGTGCCATGCCGATGGATCGAGCAGTGAAGGGCGGACGTGAGGCTTGGACTGAGGGACCGGAGTGCCTGAGGATCAGCTATGGTGGCTGGCAGCCTGGGACAGCGACGAGCGGAGACTTGCGGGGCACGGTGTTGCTCGGGTCGAGGACCTGGGGACACGTGTCGGTGGACGGGGTGCACGGGCGGTGCATCCCCTCTACAGCTCCGGTTTGGTGGTTGAGCCAGGGAAAAACCACCGGGTGGACGGTTTCCGAGTTTGGGCCTCAAAACTCGGGTGCTCGGTTTCCAGGTTGAGCCACAAAACCTGGGCGCGGATGGTTTCCGAGTTTGGCCACAAAACTCGGGTGATGGGCCGGTTTCCGAGTTTGGGCCTCAAAACTCGGGCGCTGCGGGTTTCTGAGTTTGGGCCACAAAACTCAGGCTGGAGGCTGGTTTCCCGGTTTGGGCCTCAAAACCGGGGGTTGCTGGAAAAGGCTGGTTTCCCGGTTTGGGCCACAAAACCGGGGGTGCAGAGCGAGGGCGGCACGTGGCGGCGATCCAGAGGTTGCGTCGAGGCAACGCTTCGGTTCGAGCGGGCGTGGCCGTCGGATCTACCTACCACCGCGGGTTGGACCAGAATAGCCTTAGGGTTTAGCTGGTTCGCCCTGTAATTCGTTTAGAGAGGGGTAGAGTAGGAAATAGGCTTAGTCTAGGTTAGTATAAGTAGTCCAGGGGAGACACCCTCCTCCCTATCTCAGTTATTTCAGTTTCAGCCATCTCATTTGCTTCCTGCACCTAGGGTTTCCTGCTCTCCCATCCCCTGCTGTAGCTGAGATCCGCAGAGAGACCAAGAACTCTGTGTACTTGTTGATTTTGAGGAAAGGAGGCCGTATCCTCCTTGTCGTAGCGTGTGTTTGCGCTTCGGCTTGCAATTCGTGGCTGTGATTTCCGTTGTGTTCGTGTTCTTCGCGGAATCCTTTTTCTCCACGATTTTCCCGTCGCTTGATCTCTTTGCTCGGTTCATCTTTTGCAAATCCGTTTGAACCAAGTTGTTCTAGATCATGAGGCACTTCTTTCCATCGAAGGAATCATCCTGAAACCCCACGGTCTAGGAGATCGATCGATTTTTAGTTTCGGGTCAAGTTTTCTTCCTTCCCCGAAATTCTTCTATTCACCGTTTTGGAGATAGGTTCGAGCCATGATCTCTTAAAAATAGCTCACTATACTCCTTGTGACTCATCTCACCAAGTTTGATCCCTAGAGGAATTGTTTTGGGTGAGATAGAGGCAAATCGGTGGACGAACGGGGCTGCAGCGAGTCGACCGGACGCTCAGTCGGGGTGACCGGACGCTCGGTCCGTGAGTCCGGTCGATGAACAGCACGTAGCCGTGTTCTTCACTTTGACCGGACGCTCCGTTCATGTTTTGACCGGACGCATCGCTTTCACTGTTCATCGTGCTTGTTCGTTTCTGACCGGACGCACTGCTCTCGACCGGACGCTCCGTACTCGTGAGTCCGGTCGCGAACAGTAAGGTTCCAGAGCCGATTTTTGTTGACCGGACGCGTCCGGTCCCTGCTGACCGGACGCTGGCCAGAGTCCGGTCGATCCAGTTCGACGCGTTTTCATCCGCAGTTTGTTCGTTCGTCTTTCGATTCGTGATTCGTTTGTGGCGTTGGATTTCTAACTTCGTGCTCTACAGAATTTGGGCTTCCCGCTTTACAAAATAGCCTGAATCCCCCTCGCGTTGCTCGGGGGAGGTTGAGGTTACCCAAAACCCATCCCGTCACTAGTTGACTTGCGTGAACTTGGGTGAGGAAGTTTTTGTGGTGCCTCGCTGTGATCCCTGGGATCATCCACCCTCTTCCAAGGGTCGTGGGCATCACGTTTTTGGTAGTAGCTCTTGGGGATTGATTTTGGGACACTTGGCCAAAGTTTCGTGAGAAATTTTATTGGCTCCCATTCACCCCCCTCTGGTCGCCTTGCTTTTGCATTCTCGGTCCTTCAATTGGTATCGGAGCAGGTTAAGGATCTTCCACCTTAGCCGGTTCCAGATCCACAGAAGGCGACATGGATCGCGGCGTGGGCAAACCGCCGTTTTTTGATGGGACGAACTATGCGTATTGGAAGATACGTATGTCGGCCTATCTGCAGAGTTTGGGCGCTTCTATCTGGGATATTTGCAACTCCCCTGATTACGTGGTCTTGGCTGCTCGTGTGACTCAGCAGCAGATCGATGAGCACGATGCCAATAGCCGAGCCCGTAATGCTCTTTTCTCTTGTTTGAGCATGGGTGAGTTTGATCGTGTTTCTCACCTCTCTACGGCTCGGGAGATCTGGGACACCCTCATGCGTTTTCATGAGGGCACCTCTCAAGTCAAAACCCGACTCTACGAGTCGTTCAAGAGAGAGTATGAGAACTTTCGACATCAGCCTGGCGAGAGCATAGAAAGTTTATTCGCTCGCTTTCAGGTGATTGTCAACAGGATGAGAGCTAACAAGGAGCAGTTGCCTTTTGACGATCATGAGCGTGCTTTGAAGCTTTTGCACACTCTTGACCGTTCGGTGTGGGATTCCAAGGTTCAGGCGATCATCGAATCGCCTAACTATGAGACCCTCACCTGCGACGAGCTCTTCAGTAAGCTCAAGTCCAGTGAGATTGACGCCATGTCGAGGGCTTCTTATGCGAATCCTTCTGGCCCGACCATGGCTTTGGTTTCTGGCTCTTCTGCTAACCCCTCTGCTGGCTTCGCTCTTTCGTCTCTCTTTTCTGTCACAGAGGACCAGCTTGAGTCGTTGGGGGATGATGAGTTGGCAATGCTCGCCAACCGATTCACGCGGTTCCACAACAACCGCATGAATCGTCGCCGCGGAGGAGGACGCTCAGGATGCTATGAGTGCGGCGACCCTGACCACTTCATCGCCAACTGCCCCAAGAAGAACAAGCATTCGGGGAAGGGCGATCAAGGGCGCAAGCGCGACTCCAAGTACAAGGAGAAGTACGTCCCCGTGAGGCACAAGCGGAGGGGCGGCTTCGACAAGGAGTACATCAAGAAGAAGTACTTGGAGAAGGCCCAGGCTGAGCAGCGTGCGTTCTTCGCCACGCTCAGCGACGTCGATGGCTCGGATGACGACTCCGCTTGCTCAAGCGATGATGAGTCCGAGAAGAAGAAGAGAATCGAGGACAAGCTGAACGGTCTCTGCTTCTTCGCCGACGACGACGGCCTCTGCACCATGGCGCTTGGTGATGAAGTCGACGGCAAGCTGGAGCACATCCCTCGGAACAACGACGACGACGACGACGACGACGACGACGACGGCCTCTGCACCATGGCGCTTGGTGATGAAGTTGACTTGCGTGAACTTGGGTGAGGAAGTTTTTGTGGTGCCTCGCTGTGATCCCTGGGATCATCCACCCTTTTCCAAGGGTCGTGGGCATCACGTTTTTGGTAGTAGCTCTTGGGGATTGATTTTGGGACACTTGGCCAAAGTTTCGTGAGAAATTTTATTGGCTCCCATTCACCCCCCTCTGGTCGCCTTGCTTTTGCATTCTCGGTCCTTCACAAGATCCTCCGTTGAATGCTCATCATCTCCTAGAAAGTCTAGCAAAGCCTCCACCTCTCGTTCCGTCTCAAGAACCGCACTCCTTGCCAAAATGTCATCCTCGGTCGCATGTCCAAGACTCAAACCTAAGGACAAAGACAAACTGGAAGAAGAGCTTGGTGCCATCTCCAAAAGCATCGTTAGTGTTAGCCAAAACACAAGCTCAACACCTCGACAAGCAAAGTCGGAAACAAAATTGCTCTCAAAAGGTCGCCTTCGCGGATCCGGAACCGGTTAAGGTAGAGAGATCCTTAACTGGCTCCGATACCAATTGAAGGACCGAATTGGCGACCAGAGGGGGGGGTTAATGGGAGCCTCAAATTTCTTCTCGAGAAATGATGGCCCTTGTCCCAGAAAATCACCCCAAAAGCAAAGACTCAAACAACCGGTGAGTTCATGACCTATGAATAGGTGGATACCCTAGGAGATGTCCTATAGGTACAGCGGTACTACCGAAGAACCCCCAAAACCAAGCGCTAAAGCAACGGGGCAAAAACTGCACAAGCAAGCTCCTAGAACAATCGAACCTCCGATAACGGAACACCCCACTCCTATGGAGAAGAGAAAAGTGTTCGACCAAAAGTACTTAGGCCAACTGGTGGCAAAAGTACCTTGGAAAGATCCTTATGAAGTTAGGAAACTAACAAAACAAACGGATCTCAAATCGGAGCTCGAACGCAAAAGATACAGACGCTAGAACCATCGAAACTCCGAAAGAGGAACACTTAACTCCTATGGAGAAAAAGGAAGTGTCCGACCAAAACTACTTTGACCAATGGTGTCAAAAGTACTTTGGAATGATCCTTAAGAAGTTAGAAAACCAACGCAACAATCGGATCACAAATCGGAGCTCGTACGCAAAAGATACGGACAAAATCAGCAAAACTGTGCAGTCGCGGACTGTCTGCTAGTGAAGCGCGGACTGTCGACTGTCCGCTATTGAACCCCGGACAGTCCAGGAATGAGTCCCGGACAGTCCGCCGTTCAAAAATAAAAACAGCGACCTCGCTGCCCGTGAACAGCCCCGACCCCCGGACAGTCCGGGGATGAGTCCCGGACAGTCCGCCACTGTCCAGAAAGCCCAAAAATAGCTCGGGACAAAACCAAAATTGAATGGATCTTCACCAAATCGAACGGGGCTGCAACCAAACTTCTCCCAAGTGTTCTTCTACATGTTGGGAAGCTAATCCTAGGATATCGTCGCTCCAAACCAACTAATCCATTAGAAATCAGAAGAACACTAGAAATGGGGGAAGAACGAAGAACGAACGCGATTTCGACCCGATCTATGTGCTCGTGAGGTTAGAGGGGAAATCCTTCGGTGGAAAGAAGGAGCTCATGACATAGAACAATTTGATTCAAACGGAATCACAAATCGTCGCTCAAAGAGGGAGAACGAGGCAAATCTCCAAGAAGGGAAAAATGAAAACGCGAAGAACAAAAACGCGATTCGATCCAAATTGCAGCCAACAAAGAGGAGCGGCGAAATTGATCCTTGGATTACTACTAGATGATGAATTATGTAGCACACTGTGTCGGGTTACAAGCCACTCCTCACAACACAAAGCGCGGATGGCGAAAAGCTCAAGAACAAGAACCGGTCTCTTCTCTCACCCTAGCCTCCTCTCACCTAAACAAAATGACAGTGACACCTCCAAGGATGGTTGTCCAACAAAGCCCCTTCATCTATATATAGGCGCCCGTCCAAATGACACAAACGCCCTAACATGAAGTACTAACCCAAATACCCCCTAGGGGTAAAACCGTCCAACTCTGGCAGTTTCCATCCGACGGCCACGCTCGCACATCCGGTAGCTTCGCCTCGACGCGACCTCCCTGATGCCGCCACGTGCCGTCATGTCGACCACCGCTCCTTCCTCGTGGATAGCTTCGCCGCCGCGCCAGCCTCTCCACGCCGCCACGCGTCGATCGTCCTTTTGGACCTTCCCCCAGTTTTGAGGCCCAAACCGGGAAACCTGCCAGCCCAGGTTTTGAGGCCCAAACTTGGAAACCGTCCATCACGAGTTTTGAGGCCCAAACTCGGAAACCGGCCACCCGAGTTTTGAGGCCCAAACTCGAAAACCGTCGAGGGTAGCTTTTTGAGGCTCAGCTACCGAACCCGCGCCGTAGACGGGATGTGGTTCGCACACCCCGACCACCGGCACCGATGTCGATGCATGTCCAGCCTCCACACCGGGCATAAAGCCTTCGCCTTCCTTCTTGACTTGGCTGATGACACTTGCGCCGCACGCAAGCCCGTGTCCGACCTCCCGCCAAGTGCCACGACGCCATCATCTTCATCCCGACTCGGTCGATGCACCGCACATCCCCATGTGCTCTCGCTCACCGATGCCACGTGCCAGCTACCACAGCTGGTCCTCTAGCCTCTCGGTCCGTCGGTCCAAGCCTCACGTCCGCCCTTCACCGCTCTGGGTACATCGGCATGGCACGTCCGCCGCACGGCACGCCCATCCTTCACCGCTCCCGGTCCGTCAGCACAACACGTCTCTACTTGACCTTCACCTCGCCATCGACCACTGTATCCGAGCTCAACACCTGCACATCAACACAGCCAAGAGACACATGTTGCACACGCACACCAACACAGAAACACCACAACTCAACGCCACCGGTTAGTCGTAAGCATTAAGCACATAGCAAGATAATGACTCAACCGGGAAAAGCCTCAAACCTTCCTCATCAAAGTCAATCATTCATCATATATGTTCTCAGTTACCCTCCTCGGTTGAGCTGAAAATGAGTCCCTGCTGAGCTCCTGTCAGCGAGACCTGTTGAAGTTTTTGGGAGTTTAATACGATCAATTCTTGAAAGCTTTTAGCTGAGTTACGCAGTCCAAAGGGGATATGGTGTATGGAATCTGAGTCCTTCCTAGATTGAGAATTCGTATCCGAGTAGGAGTCGGATGATTCTGCCTGGTCCCAGATTCTTGCGATTTTTGGATTGTGAGGTTTGCTAGGTCTCGGGCGAGATGATCTGTCTTTGACATGGCTTGCGCTTCTGAGTCAGTTTGAAGTTGTCGATGCAGCTTTCCTTGATCATCTACGATGCAAGTCCACGAGCCAAAAATAAAAAGATGATCCCGCCGAGAACTTGTTGAAGTGGTTCGTCGAGCTCTTGATTGCGGAATCACCGAGGGCCCCTACCTGGTGCGCCAGCTGTCGGTGTTTGTTAACCGGCAACTCATCTTGGGGATTCCCAGATGATTTGTTCAGTGGGGATCAGCGTTCATAGAACTCGGTGAGTACACAGGGACAAAAATTTATACTGGTCCAGGCCGCTTAATAGTGTAATACCTTACGTCCAGTGGCGGCGTGTGCCTTGTGTTATGATCTGAGATTCAATGATAGGGGTCGGCGCCCTCTTCCCCTTATATAATCGGGTGAAGCTTAGCACTAACCGAGTCCTAGTCGGTTACAACAGAGGAGTCCTATTCTAATTACAAGACTTCCTTTAGAACTTGACTAAGTTACAATGAGAGTCCTAATCTATGCCCACTTCATAGTATGTCTTCAGATCTTCTAGCGACGTCCAGAGCTGGTCCGAGTAATCATCTTCTGATGATGTCTCTGACATTCTGGTCCATCAGCGGCTTCAACAAGGAGTACATCAAGGAGAAGTACTTGGAGAAGGCCCAGGCCGAGCAGCGTGCCTTCTTCGCCACGCTCAGCGACATCGACGACTCGGATGACAACTCCGCTGCATCAAGCGATGACGAGTCTGAGAAGAAGAAGAAGATCGAGGACAAGCTGAACGACCTCTGTTTCTTCGCCGACAACGAGGGCTTCTGCACCATGGCCCTCGGCAATGAGGTCAACGGCGAGCTGGAGGAGATTCCTTAGAACAACGATGACGATGATGACACCTCCCAGGTATCACAGACCCCCGATGAGCTTTCTGCTGAGGTCAATAAACTTATTGCTGCCCTCCTTAATCAAGATAAGCTACTTAGGCGTGCTGCTAGAGAGAGGAAGGAGTTTAGGCAGAAGTGGGAGGATGAGGTGAAGGAGCTTGAGTCTGTCAAGTCCACCGTTGTCGTAACTGAGGAGGTTGAGTGTGAGATGTGCTCTAAGCACAAGACTGACCTTCTCACTTTGAGGGGGAAGTATGTTGCTTTGGTTGGAGAGATGGATGAGCTAAAGGCTAGACCAGGGTTGCTGGGTGCATGTAAGTCTTGTGCAGGCTTGCAATCCGAGTTGGCAGAGAAGAATGCCAAATTGTGTCTCTTGAGAAGGCCAGCTCGGGTATCTCTTGTGTGTCTAGGTTTGCCTTGTGTGAGGGTTCGGAGATGGAGATTGCAAACGTGCAGCATGACAAGATGCAAACCGAGGAAGAAAACACATACCTTCAGACCATCTTGTCATGGGTGTCTTGTGGTGAGCCGCAGCTTGGGATGATGATTGCCCAATTCAAACGTGTTGCTGGAGGTCCTGGTGTTGGTTTTGCTCAGGGTGTTGAGTGTGCTACATCTTTCGGAAAGGTTGGAGAGTTTAGTGGTCTTAAGCCGAGTGAGAAGCCCAACTCCACCACTACTCCCAAACTGACCAAGATTCCACCCAAAGAGCCTCTCAAACCTAACACCAAGGATGGAGTGTTTGTGGAACCTCCGAGAGCTCCACCCAAGAAGCAAACATGGGCTCCAAAACCCAATCACCTAAGGAACAAGCTAGACACTATGCCACCTATCCATGAGGAGCTCATGCCTCAAAAGAACCGAGTGATCCATACCCAATACCGTGAGTACCAACAACCCCCTATGAGAGAGAAGAGGTACCACTGTGAGCACTGTGGGAGAGATGGACACTTGAGGGAGTTTTGCTTTCGGCGCAAGAGAGAGGAGCGCCGTGCAAAGGAGATGAACAACTCGAACATGTACCATCCTTTCCATGATGTACATGTGTCGAATGTTCAAAGGAGGGGTGCTAGGCCTAGAGGTACAATGCCTCAAGGTCCTCGGGCGCAAGGAGGACGTGCCCGACGGAATCCTGTTTTGTAGGTTATGGACCTCGTGGCGGTGGCTTTGTTGTTGAGCGTTATGCCCCACCGCGTTTTGAGTATCGCGATGGACGCTCTTCCCTTAGCGGACCACGTTTTCCTATACGTGGTGATCGCTTGCCCCGTAGGCGTGCTAGGAATGGTTTTGCTACTAACCGTTCTTTTGAGCAGCCGGCCCAACACTGGTACACTTCCCATTTTACTCACCCCAGTGTTGGACCGTATGCTCACCCTATGTCTTTTTATTGATGTAGGTAAGGCGATTAGAGAACGTTTGGTTGGTGGATTCCGGGTGCTCAAGGCATATGACCGGAAACGCCAAGTGGTTCTCCAGTCTTAGTCCAGTTGCCGGAAAGGTGTTTATCACCTTCGGCGACAATATGAATGACCAAAAGTGCTACCAGAAAGCGACCAGAGGGTGGGTGAATGGGAGCTTCAAATTTCCTTTCAGAAACTTGTAACCACTGTTCCGAAAATCAACCCCAAAATGCAAACCTAGAGCTTGCGAGTGTCCACGACCCTAGATGTAGGGTGGATGCTTCCGAGAAGCACAGCGAGACACTACACAACTCTAGAAACCCAACGCAAAAGCTGGAAATCAAAATCGACAATGGACGAACAAGCCGCGGACGAAAACGTGCTGAAGACAGGCCTGCGTCTGATGGTCACGCACCGGACACGTCGGATGCAAACAGGACAAGTCTGGGACCTTAGGGACTGATTGGTAGCCCGAATTGGGCTGTGCCCGCACCACTTACCTGGGCCACATCGTTCCACCCGTGTGTTTGGTTGCCTTCGCTGTATCGTTTTGCCGCACCCTGCCATTCCTCTCCTCCCCTCCATCCCGGACGACGCCGTCTTCTCGATTCGGCCTTCCCTCTCGGTGCAGGACGCCTCGATGCTTGGCGCGAACGATTTGGGCGAGCGCGGGAGATGGCCCCGTCCTGGCGATAAAAGGGCGCGCACGGGGTGTCCGCTAGGGTTACCTCCCCTCATTCGCGCCTCCTCCTTCCTGAGCTCTGGTGCGGTCTGTGCCCTTCCTCCCCCTCGTTCTTGGTTGACTGTTGGTTTGGATCGCCGCCGGCGGATTTGGTGGTCGACCGGTCCCGCGACGGTATATCTCATCTACTCCTTTCTAACCTGTGCGTGTTTGTGTTGATTTCTGTTCGTTTTTGTTTTGTTCGGTTCCCTGCTTCTAGGGTTCTTGATGTCTCACACTCAGATCTAAGGTCTGGTGCTCCAGATCTACTTGTTTGTAGTTATTTTGTTACCCTATCCCTCAAATCTAATGTCTGGTAAAGTTGTTTTGTTGTTCATATGTCGGATCTATGACATGATGATGCATATTTTCATATATACTGAGCATAAGTGCCTAGGTCAATGATGTTATATTTGTAACCCTAGGCGCTGGACGAGCACCAAATCGTGTGGTAGCTGCGTCTAGGGTTTTGTACATGCTCTGAATATTTGCTTGCATCTCAGTACATACACACCACAAATAGTTGTTCCTATCTAACTTTTACCTCCAAACTTTATCCCATCCAACATACCAGTGCACATGGCTTTCGAAGATAGGCGCAGGGCGGCCGCTGCTGTGGTAGTTGCAGTGGTTGCTTGGTTTTTCTGTTGGTTTAGGAGGCGAGTTGAAGATGCTCATTCAGTCACATATGGTCCCATGGCAGAAAGGGACCACCAGAGGATGAACAACCTGAGATACATTTATGAGTCTGATGATGTCCACTGTGTGAATTTGCTTAGGATGAAAAGGGCACCTTTTTTTCAACTATGTGACCTATTTCGTAGTAGGGAGTTGGTGACTGACACCATACATGCATCTGTTGAAGAACAAGTAGCAATGTTCTTGCATGTGGTTGGTCACAATGAGAGGTTCAGGGTTGTTGACCTCAGTTTTAGGAGATCTGGAGAGACCATTAGCAGGTTTTTCCAGAGGGTGTTGTATGCAGTAGGAGAGCTCAGGAATGAGTTGATTGTCCCTCCTACCACCAATGTTCACCATAGAATCCAGGGCAGCAGAAGATGGTATCCCTATTTTAAGGTAGGTTTGACAAATACATTTCTTTCAGGTCCTAAGTAGTAGCACACATCCAACAGTATAAATGTTCATCATCACTTCTCTTTTGTTCATTTAGGACTGCATAGGAGCAATTGATGGAACACATATCCTAGCTAGAGTGCCTGTGAAGATGCAACCTGCCTTTAGAGGCAGGAAGCACACAATCACACAAAATGTGTTGGCAGCAGTGGACTTTGACCTGAGATTTACCTATGTTCTTGCTGGTTGGGAGGGGTCTGCACATGATGCTCTTATCCTGGCAGATGCTCTGGAAAGAGCTGATGGACTTAGAGTTCCACCAGGTATCACCCAAACCCACACATATCCATTGCACACTAATTGTTACTAAATGAAACTACTAAAACATGTCCTTTCTTCAAATTATTAGGCAAGTTCTACCTTGTTGATGCTGGATATGCAGTGAGGCCTGGTTTCTTGCCACCATATCGTGGGACCAGGTACCATTTGAGGGAGTTTGGTTCAAATAGACCTCAAAATCAAAGAGAGTTGTTTAATCTGAGGCATTCATCTCTTAGAGTGACAGTGGAGAGGGCTTTTGGGGCTTTGAAGAATAGGTTTAGAATTCTGGACAACAAACCATTCCACCCTTACAAAACCCAAGTTAAGCTAGTACTTGCCTGTTGTATTCTACATAATTGGATCCTGAGGCATGGTATGGATGAACATGTGCCTACTGAATCTTCCTGGAGTCCAAATACCAATGATACTGCTTCACAGCCAGAGCATGGCCCTGACAATGGAACCTGGGCTCAGCAAAGGGATGCTTGGGCATCCCAGATGTGGGAAAATAGGGGCAATTCTAGAGTTTAGACCTTTCTGGTTTGTTACATTTGCTTAATTATGTTACCATTTGTGGTTGGTGTGCTGAGACTGTAGCATTGATGAAACTTGTAATAATTTCTGAGACCTAAGGCACTATGCAATGATGTCATCCATTAATTCTTGCATTCTCTAGTACATTGTGACTCAATTTATTTATGCTTCTACTGCATAGGAAAATGGAGAACTTTGTTAACCTTGATGGTGGTGAGGATGTTGAGGGAGGGCCTCAGGGTGGTAACCATCCTATTGATGATGCCATGCCTGCAGCCCAGCTTCCCAATGGCCCAATGCACTGGACTCCTGTCCAGTCTGGATTCATGTTAAGGAGATTCCATGACCTGGTTGGCCAAGGGGTGAAAACTGACAAGGGCTTCAAGGAAGTCCATGTTAGACAGGTTGCTTCCATGGTTTCTGACTTTGCTCAAGTAAATGTCACAACCCAACAGATTTACAATCACTTGCGCAAATGGAGGACAAGGTGGGTTAAAATTGTTAGGTTGAAGGATATCAGTGGTGCCCTCTGGGATGAGGAGCACCACATGATAGTCCTTGATGATGAGCACTTGCTTGGCCACACCAAGGTTAGGACATGTGCACATACCAGTTCCCCCTTCTGCATTTCTTATCTTTGTCTAATAGTTAAATCTGTTTGACTACTAGGACCACCCAAATGATGCTAAGTTCTTGAACACGCCATTAGAGCACTATGTTGAGATGGAGGCTATATTTGGTGGCAACCAGGCCACTGGCAGGTTTGCAATGGGGTCAAATGAGCCTTTGGGCACACCAACTGACATTGGTCAGGGTGATGTAGATGCTAAGGAGGACCTCACAGACCTAGGTGTGAATGAGGCTGATTCTGGGAAGGGTACTACTGCTGGTGTGGAGAGCTCTAAAGGCTTTGATGAAAAAGACAAAGAGGGAAGAGGTGGTAAGAGGAGGAGGCTGGCTCAGGAGGAAATTGACCTCATGACTGGGATGGTAGAAGCTGTTAAGTCAGTAGGACAGGCTCTAAAGACTCCTCAGCACAATGAGGTGCATGAGGATCTGTATGGTTGTGTCATGAGTTGCCCTGGCTACTCACAAGAAGCACTGATGTATGCTCTTGTGTATCTGCTAAAAAACAAAGCAGAAGGCCTTTGCTTTGTGCAAATGACTGAGGCTCATAGGATCCTCTGGTTGAGTACCTATCTCAACACTACAACCATGTGAGCCTATTTGATAGGATCCTATGGCCTCTTCACTTTTGCAAATAGCCATGCTGACTTATGCTAGGTTGACTTTTGGGTGGTGTAACACTAACCACCTTTTGTGAGAACAGGCATTGTCTAAGCCCTGCCTAGAATGATGGTATTTTTGTATAGCATAGGAGACATGGTGGTGGATGTGAGGCTGTGTGGTGCAGACAGGCACCCTTGCTGTGTGATGCAGACATGAACAATTGGTGTCAACAATTTGGGAACTGTATTAGGTTCCACTGAATGGTATGTATGTCATATATTATGCTAGGCATATGAACTGTATTTGGTCCATTCTATCTTCTGTCTTGTTTGCCACCTGTGAAGTTTACTAAGTACCTGATATTTCCTCTTCTAAGGCTTGTTTTAGTTCTCTTGGTTGTTTCATTCTCCTTCACTTTTTCATTTCTGCCAATGATGAAAATAATGCCATTTGGGTGAGGTTGTTGGACTTGTGAGGTACTGGAGCTGTTTTCCTTCTAATTTCTTGAGATGGCTTTCATGAATGTCATCAAGCCATGTGAAACATCCATGCCGAAGCAACAACTCTACTTATCTGATAGCCTGATGCCTGGGCTGGATGGCTCACATGGTTCCATGCCTTTCATGATGTTGGTTTTCTAATCTGTTTGAAGGTTCCTTAAGCTCCAAGTCCAATGGTTAATGAACTGGCAATACAATCTGAGGCCTTTATCTTTCTTGTCTATGATGAAACATGCTAGATAGAGGTGGCTGCCTTTTTCATGTCATTCATCTGATCTTCTGAAATCATCCACTGTTTAGCAACATTTGGGTGACCCCCAACTTGATGGCAAACAGTGGATGGTTTAGAAGATTACATGGGTGCCATGTATGGTACATATGAGGTCTTTAAGTTTTGCTTGCAGCCACCGATGACGCCTATGTATGTTACTGAGACTAAATTTGGGTAATGACCATAATATTGTTTGTTCTTGTGATGATGATCTTGGACTTGTGAGGTACTGGGCATTGTTGTAGCTGAGGCTCACATGGCTCCATGCCTGTCATGATGTTTATATTTTGCTGTCTACATGTTCCTTAAGCTCCAAGTCCAAAGATCAAATGAAGTGACAATTATAACTGAGGCAAATTGTTTCACCTATCCATTCTTATTACAACATCTTATACTTGGTTTTTCTGATTTCTTAAAGGACTACATGGCTTGGTATGTTGTCTATCGCGGCAGGGTTCCTGGGGTGTATCAAACTTGGTCAAAATGCAATGCCCAGGTAACTGGTTTTCCGAACAACTCTTACAAGGGTTTTCCAACTAGACAAGAGGCAGAAGCATCCTACTTGGAGTTCATTACTGGTGAAGAACGACCACTGTTGCCGCAAACACCTCAACCGGTTGTTAACAAATCTCATTGCTTATTGGCTACTTGTGTAGTTTTGGCTTTTCTCGTGTTGGTATTGCTCTTGTTCATCATCTTCGGTTGCAAGAAGTGCCTGTGATGGTTTCACATTGTCATTGACTAATCTAAAGACAATGACCTTCTGAGAAACTGTGACTGTTTAGTGGTCAAATTAATGAAGTAATTACAAGCTCCAAGGTCATTGTCAGTGACAAATTTAAGGTGATAACTGAGGCAAATGTATGTTGATCATTTCCTATTCTCTTGCTGCAAAAGGTGGTAACCACACCACAAGCATACAGGGGTGCTTGCACCACTCACCGTCCGCCCAACCAAACACACTGGGTTCAACCAGTTCGTACTGCAAAACTATCCGTTCGGGCAACCAAACAAGTGCTCTGTCATTCGGTATGACACTGAAAATGGCAACCAAACACACCAACTTGTATCTCTTCATTCAGGCTGAAATGAGCCTGGATGGGTACTTCATCCCGGACGGAAAGTCTTCGGGCAACCAATCAGCCCCTTACTGCATAGGCATCGGACGCTGGCTACAGTGAAACCCTAGCGTCCAATGCTCGACCACCAGACGCGTCCGATGGCAGCGGACGCTCCGATGGTCAGCGTCCGATGTCCCTTAAAAACGTTGTCAGATGACATGTGGCACTGGACGCGTTTGATGTGATGAACACAGCGTCCGATGCTCATGACTCGAGCGTCCGATGCCCCCGAAACTGCATTGTTCTTCCGCGGATTCAACCCGATCTCCTCCGAATCAAAAGCACTAAGGCTTAGACTTGGTATGAGGAGTTCCAATGAAGTTAGTGAGCTATCCCAAAGACATCATGGCTCGAACCAAATTGGTGAATCGGAAGAATTCGAGGCAAAAGGAACAAAACTCGATCCGAAATGAAAATCGACCGATCTACTAGCTCGTGAGGTTAGAGGTGAATTCCTTCGGTGGAAAGAAGTGCCTCGCGATCTAGAACAACTCAGTTCAAACGGAATCTAAAAAGACGCAACGAGTAGAGAGATCGATCATCGGGAAAATCCTGGAGAAAACAAAGAACGCGAAGAACAAGTTCAAAACGTGAATCGAACCATGAATTGCCAGCCGAAATTCATCCCCACGAGGAGACAACGAGATTACGGTCTCGTTTCCTCAAAAAGCAAATACACAGAGGTATTGTTTACCGTCTCTGCGGATCTCAGAAGCTACAGCAGGGATGTGGGAGAACAGGAAACCCTAAGTGAAAGTAGCAAATGGCTGAGATCAGTTCTGGAGGGAGGGGAGGACTCTCCTTATATAGCCTAATACAATTATTCCAATTCTACCCCCTACTGCTAATTACAGAGCAAACCAGCTAAACCCTAGAGTTATTCTGGACCAACTCGAAGTAGATGCTGATCCGACGGCCACGCCCGCACAATTGGTAGCGTTGCCTCGACGCAACCTCACCGATTGCCGCCACGTGCCGCCACCGCTCTGCTCGTCCTTTTCCCGGACCTCGCCCCCACTTTTGTGGCCGAAACCAGGAAACCTATCTTCACAACCAACCCCCGGTTTTGAGGCCCAAACCGGGAAACCAGCCTTCCATCGCCTGAGTTTTGTGGCCCAAACTCAGAAACCCGCCAGCGCCCAGGTTTTGAGGCCCAAACCTGGAAACCATCCTCAGCCCGAGTTTTGTGGCCCAAACTCGGCAAACTCGGAGCACCCAGATTTTGTGGCCCAAACCTGGAAACCGTCCACCAGTGGTTTTTCTGTGGCTCAACCACCAAACCGAGCCGTAGAGGGGATGCACCGCCCATGAACCCCATCCACCGACACATGTCCCCAGGTCCTCGACCCGAGCAACACTGTGCCCCGCAAGTCTCCGCTCGTCGCTGTCCCAGGCTGTCAGCCACCACAGCTGATCCTCAGGCCACCGGTCCCTCAGTCCAAGCCTCACGTCCGCCCTTCACCGCTCCCAGTCCATCGGCATGACACGTCTGTACTTGACCTTCACCTTGCATTCGATCACTGTATCCGTGCTCGACACCTACACAACACAAGCCAAAGAACATGCGCATCAAACCAGTTGACAATCACTCATCACTCGAGACTCGACATACACCCATGTATCCGCAATCTCCCCCTTGATGAGTGCATTGTCAACTACCAACACAAATCGAAATGAAGTAGAAGAAGGAAGAAGAAGGAGAAGTAGAGGACTCGACCAAATGACCCAAAAGCATAGCAAAGCCAGAAAAAGGTCAAGTGGAAAGAGCAAGACAACTCGGTCCCCAAAGACATGGGCAATGGCTCGACGCGACCAAGCAAAGCAAAGCTAGCCCTCAAGAAGAGGTAGAACAGGCTCAACACCGCGAGCAAGAAAACTCGATATCAACTGAAGAGTAGAAAAGCTCGATATCAATTGAGAAATAAAAGAGCTCGATACCAAGTGAAAATCACACTCACAAGGCAAAATTGTTAGTCCCTCAAGATAGAGGCACAGAGGCTCAACACAACTAGCATGAAAATGCTCCAACCAATTGGAAAAGACCTTCACAAAAGAGCAAACTCAGCAAACTCCCAAACTCCCCCTCCAATAGTGCACACAACTAGGACATGATTTGTCAAATTTCTCCCCCTTAGTTGATAATGCACTATCAAGCAGATTTCTTCCCTTCCAAAATGCATATGAGTCAAAATGCAGGTTATCAGCTTCAGGAATATAGTCGATAGAATGAAAAGATGCTCTACAAAGTATAACTCCAATGACTTAACAAAAAAACATACATGCCAGCAAGGGCTCAAGCTGATCACCAAATACAAAATATGAACATATGAGCAAAGTGAGCAGTTTTAGCCATTCAGAAAAGGATGTTCACCACAGAAATAGCACTAAACATGTATAGACAGGAAGTAAAACAAGTGCTAAGCATGTATACAAGGTGAACTACCCCTAGCAAAGTTCAATCATCATGCTGCAGAATTAAACATATACTTGTGATTTCAGATTTTAATCGGAGTTGCAGCGGTGAAATTATACAAGTTCAAAATTCAGCATGTGAATGCGAGAGGTTGAAAACTTGTCATTGCCTAACTTTTCCACCAAGCTAAGCCTATGCAGAAGCAATCAGAAGCTTAAAGCGTCGGTTTCGGTCATACACTACACGGCTCAAGTTTAACTCAAAGTGCAGTGAGAAACAGTCTCGATACCGTGTTGTGTTGACAAGAAATCCCATCTTGATCTTTCCAATTCAGTTAACTTGGTTCAAATTTTATGATAGAATATGAACATCCCAAGCAAGTGAAAGACTCAGAACTAGAAGACATAGCAACCTAGCATATATGAAAAGCACAAGTGAATTCAACACATTCTACACATGCTAATTGCATATCTCAATGGTGAACAAATTCAAGTTTTATGTTCATTAAGCAAGTTCACCATTCAAAAATAGCTCAGCTCACAACATGTATTAGTGATCAGAAAGAGCATAAGCTACAAATAGCATCGGAGCATACTAGATAGAGCATAATCACATTCTAAAGATTATATACATGAAGCTCAGAAAGTAAAGATGCATGATGAAATGCAAAGACTAACTTATCAAAAACGAAAAAACAAAACAAAAGAAAGAGAGTCAGTCTATGATACAATATCCAAAATGTTTCCCCCATTTAAGAGGGGAAACACACACCAAGCTCACCTCTCAACCTAGCAAAAGTTGATTGGTCCAAAGGCTTGGTAAAAATATCTGCCAACTGATGATGAGTATCGACATGGCGAAGGTCGATATCACCCTTCTCATAGTGGTCTCGCAAGAAATGAAAATGCACATCAATGTGTTTGGTCTTCGAATGCAGCACGAGGTTCTTAGCAACGCTAATAGCACTCATGTAGTCGCAAAGCAAAGGAACGCGAGAAAAACTCAGACCAAAATCATGCAAGGTGGCCATCATCCAAAGCAACTGGGAACAACAGCTAGCCGCAGCAACATACTCAGCCTCTGTGGTAGACTGGGCGACGCTAGACTGCTTGCGAGAAGACCAAGATACAAGAGAAGAGCCAATAAACTGACAAGTCCCAGAAGTGGACTTGTGATCAAGTCGGCAACCAGCAAAATCAGCATCAGAATAACCGCAAAGGGAGAGGGTGGAGGAAGCAGAATACCAAATCCCAAAGTCTGGTGTGAAGCATAAGTACCTCATAATGTGCTTGACCGCCTGACGGTGAGAGGTGCGCGGCGACGACTGAAATCGCGCGCAAAGACACACCGCGAACTGAATGTCTGGGCGTGTCGCCGTTAAGTACAGCAGCGACCCGATCATACTCCGGTACTCCTTCTGGTCTACAGCTTCTCCATCCACATCCGCATCCAGGGTCGTCGTGGTCGACATGGGTGTTGGAAAAGGCTTGGCCTCACCCATATCGAACTTCTTCACAATGTCCTTGGTGTACTTGCCCTGGTGCACAAACATCCCCTCTCGAGATTGCTTGATTTGCAATCCAAGAAAGAATGTCAACTCGCCCATCATGCTCATCTCAAACTCCTTGCTCATAAGATCTGCAAACTTGGCAACCAAAGCGTGAGAAGAACCACCGAAAATGATATCATCCACGTAAATCTAGACCAAGAGAGTGTCATTGCCTTGCTTGAGGAGAAAGAGCGTTTTATCCACACATCCCATTTTAAAACCCTTATCAAGCAAAAAGGTTTTCAGCCTATCATACTAGGCTCTAGGGGCTTGTTTCAAACCATATAAAGCTTTGTGAAGTTTAAAAACATGGTTTGGAAACTTGGGATTTTCAAAACCGGGGGGTTGTTTCACATACACCTCTTCTTCTATGTAGCCGTTTAAGAAGGCACTCTTGACATCCATTTGAAAAAGTTTAAACCCTTTGGATGCAGCAAAAGCCAAGAGTATTCTAATTGCCTCCAAACGAGCTACAGGAGCAAATGTCTCCTCATAGTCTATCCCCTCCTTCTGACTATACCCCTGGGCTACAAGTCTGGCCTTGTTTCTCACAATGTGGCCATCCTCTCCTTGTTTGTTTTTGAAAACCCATTTTGTACCAATAGGGTGACACTTAGGAGGAGGTGGAACCAAAACCCAAACCTGATTTCTTTCAAAATTTTCTAACCCCTCATGCATGGCATTGACCCAATCCGGATCAGATAAAGCGTGTCCAACATCTTGGGGTTCAAAATCAGCAACAAATGCAGAATGAGCAAAGTGAGAGATTTGTTGTGACCTTGACCGAGTGACACGTTCGTCGATGCCGCCAATCATCTGTTGAGGCGGGTGTTGGCGCTGAATGTGTCATGGCGCCTCCCTAGCTGAAGAAACCTCCCCCTCAACAGCAGCTGGTGCTTCCTCGGGTACAAACGATACAGCCCGAGGTGGTGGATCCCATGGATGAAGAAGGGTTGGGGCCATGAGTCATCGTAGTAGAAGCCGACGCTTGCGGCACAACAGGTGGAGGTGGTGCTGGATCATCCATCCCTTCAACACCTTCGTCCTCATCATCAAAAAGAGGCTCGCCAACCTCATGATCACCTGCACGCTCAAAGCGAGAAGAAGGACAAACCATGGTCTCGTCGAAGGTGACATCGGATGTCTCCATGACTCGGTTAGTATCAAGGTTAAGTACACGATATGCACGAGTATGAGTGTCATAACCCAAAAATACACCGTCAGAAGAACGAGACTCAAATTTGTCCAGGTTGCCTTTCTTAAGTATAAAACAATGGCAACCAAAAACTCGAAAATGACTCACCTTGGGTTGTCTTCCAAAACACAACTCATAAGAAGTCTTTTTCAAGAAAGCTCAGAGAAAAATGTGATTGGAAATATAGCATGCAGTGTTCATAGCTTCAGCCCAATATCGCCTAGGAGTCCTATGCTCATCGAGCATCATCCTGGCCATCTCTACAAGGGTCCGATTCTTCCTCTCTACAACACCATTTTGTGGCGGTCTGTATGTGGAAGAAAACTGATGCTCCAAACCCAAAGAGTTACAAAACTTCTCAAAGTCCAAATTCTTGAATTCGGAACCATTATCACTACGAATAGCTCACATTGAGTTCAAAGGGAACTCATTCTGAAGATGCAAAATCAGATTGCGAGCAAAAGAGAAAGTCTCGGTCTTCTCAGCTAAAAAGAAGACCCACGAATATCTCAAAAAATCGTCAACAACAACCAACACATACCACTTCCCCCCAACCGAGCTCACCTGAGCCGGACCAACAAGGTCCATGTGTAAAAGCTCTCCAGGGCGCTTAGTCATGACTTGAGTCACTGGATGGTGGGGAGCGGCAACCATCTTCCCATGTCTACAAGAATGGCAAACAAGATCCTTCTCCATGGACAACTTGGGCAATCCTCGGATTAAGCCAAGTGAGCTAAGTCTTGCAAGCAAGTCGAAGCTCAGGTGACTGAGTCTCCTATGCCACTTCCAAAGAACAGAGGAGGAAGGTCCAGCCAAAAGACAACGAGAAATCCCAAACGATTCCGAGAAGTTTGCACGAAAGACTTTCCCAAAGAGCGAAATCAAACATACAAGATTGCCCTGAGAATCCAAAATATGACTGAGATTCAGTTTAAAACGAATCTCATAGTCATCATCAAAGAGTTGCGAAACAGAAAGAAGGTTAAAATGCAAGTTAGAAACAAGAGCAACATCACGCAACACAAAGTGCTCACTAACTCGCACAGACCCTCGAGACAATACTTTACCTTTGCTATTGTCGCCGAAGGTGATAAACTCCTTTCGGGCAACAGGACTAAGACTGGAGAACCACTTGGCATTTCTGGTCATGTGCCTCGAGCAACCAGAATCCACCAACCAAATCTCCTCCAATCGTTTTACTTACATCAATAAAAAGACATAGGGTGAGGAAACGGTCCAACACTGGGGTGAGTAAAATGGGAATTATACCAGTCTTGGGCCGGCTGCTCAAAAGAACGGTTAGTAGAAAAACCATTCCTACCACGCCTACGGGGAAAGCAATCACCACGCACAGGAAAACGAGGTCCGCTAAGAGAAGAGCGTCCATCGCGATACTCAAAACGCGGTGGAGGGAAACGCTCAACAAAACCACCGCCACGGGGTCCATATCCTGCAAAAACATGATCTCGCCGGGCAACCCCTCTCTGTGGCCTAGGACCTTGAGGCACTGTACCTCTAGGCCTAGCAGCTCTCCTCTGAACCTTTGGCACATGTACATCATGGAAAGGATGGTACATGTCCGCATTGTTCATCTCTCTGGCACGGCGCTCCTCTCTCTTGCGCTGAAAGCAAAAACCCCTCAAGTGTCCATCTCTCCCACAGTGCTCACAATGGTACCTCACCGCTCTCATAGTTGGTTGTTGTTGGTACTCACGGTAGTGGGTATGGATCACTTGGCTCTTTGGTGGCATGAGCTCCTCATGAATAGGTGGCATAGTGTCTAGTTTGTTCCTCAGGTGGTTTGGTTTTGGAGCCCATGTCTGTTTCTTGGGTGGAGCTCTTGGGGGTTCAACAAACACCTGATCCTTGGTGTTAGGTTTGAGAGGATCTTTGGGTGGAATCTTGGTTAGTTTGGGAGTAGTGGTGGAATTGGGCTTCTCACTCGGGTTCAGACCACTCGACTCTCCAATCTTACCAAAGGATGAAGCATCAACACCCTGAGCAAAACCAACACCAGGACCTCCAGCAGCACGCTTAAACTGGGCAATCATCATCACAAGTTGTGGCTCACCACAAGACACACATGACAAGATGGTCCGAAGGTATGTGTTTTCTTCCTCAGTTTGCATCTTGTCATGCTTCACATTGGCTATCTCCATCTCCAAACCCTCACACAAAGCGCATCTTGACACACAAGCGCTACCCGAGCTGGCCTTCTCAAGAGACACAATCTTGGCATTCTTCTCTGCCAACTCGGATTGCAAGCCTGCATAAGACTTGCACGCACCAAGCACTAAGGATCTAGCTCTAAGCTCATCCACCTATCCAACCAAAGCTACATACTTCCCCCTCAAAGTGAGAAGGTCAGTCATGTGCTTGGAGCACATCTCACACTCATCCTCCTCAGTCACAACAACGATGGACTTGACAGATTCAAGTTCCTTCACTGTATCCTCCCACTTCTGCCTAAACTCCTTCCGGTCTCTAGCAGCACGCCTAAGCAACTTATCTTGACTAAGAAGGGCGGCAGTAAGTTTCTCGACCTCAGCAGAAAGCTCGTCGGGGGTCTGAGATACCTGGGATGTGTCATCGTCGTCGTTCCAAGGGATGTCCTCCAGCTCGCTGTCGACCTCCTTGCTGAGGGCCACGGTGAAGAAGCAGAGGCCGTTCAGCTTGTCCTCGATCTTCTTCTTCTTCTCGGACTCGTCGTCGCTTGAGGAGGCAGAGTCGTCATCCGAGTCGTCGACGTCGCTGAGCGTGGCGAAGAAGGCACGCTGCTCAGCCTAGGCCTTCTCCAAGTACTTCTTTTTGATGTATTCCTTGTTGAAGCCGCCCTTCCACTTGTGCTTCGCAGGGACGTACTTCTCCTTGCGCTTGTCGAAGTTGTACTTGTGCCCATGATTGCCCTTCCCAAATGCTTGCTTGTTCTTCTTGGGACAGTTGGCGATGAAGTGGTCGGGGTCGCCACACTCAAAACATCCCGAGCGTCCTCCTCCGCGGCGACGGTTCATACGGTTGTTGTGGAACCGCGAGAACCGGTTGGCAAGCAAAGCCAACTCGTCATCCCCCATGAACTCCAGCTGCTCCTCTGTGACAGAAAGAATTGAAGAGAGTGCAAATCCTCCAGAGGGGTTAGCAAAAGAGCCAGAAAGCAAAGCCATCGACGGGCCAGAAGGATTTTCATAAGAAGCCCTCGCCATGGCATCAATCTCACTGTACTTGAGCTTACTGAAGAGCTCGTCGCATGTGAGGGTCTCATAGTTAGGCGATTCGATGATAGCCTGAACCTTCGAGTCCCACACCGACCCATCAAGAGTATGCAAAAGCTTCAAAGCTCTCTCATGATCGTCGTAAGGCAACAACTCCTTGTTAGCCCTCATCCTGTTGACAATCACCTGAAAGCGAGCGAATAAACTCTCTATGCTCTCGCCAGGCATGTGTCGAAAGTTCTCATACTCTCACTTGTGTGACTCGTAGAGACGGGTTTTGACTTGAGTGGTTCCCTCATGGAAACCCATGAGGGTAGCCCAAATCTCTTGAGCCGTAGCGAGATGAGACACGCGATCAAACTCTGTCATGCTCAAGCATGAGAAAAGAGCATTACGGGCTCGGCTATTGGCATCGTGCTCATCGATCTGATGCTGAGTCGCACGAGCCGCCAAGACCATGTAATCTGCAGAGTTGCAAATATCCCAAATGAAAGCACCCAAACTCTGAAGATAGGCTGACATGCGTATCTTCCAATATGCATAGTTCGTCCCATAAAAGAACGGTGGTTTGCCCACGCCGCGATCCATGTCGCCTTCCGTGGATATGGAACCGGCTAAGGTGGAAGATCCTTAACCTGCTCCGATACCAATTGAAGGACCCAAAGTGCTACCAGAAAGCGACCAGAGGGGGGGGTGAATGGGAGCTTCAAATTTCCTTTCAGAAACTTGTAACCACTGTTCCGAAAATCAACCCCAAAAAGCAAACCTAGAGCTTGCGAGTGTCCACGACCCTAGATGTAGGGTGGATGCTTCCGAGAAGCACAGCGAGACACTACACAACTCTAGAAACCCAACACAAAAGCCGGAAATCAAAACCGACAACGGACGAACAAGCCGCAGACGAAAACGTGCCGAAGACACAGCATCGGACGCTGGCCTGCGTCTGATGGTCAGGCACCAGACGCGTCCGATGCAAACAGGACAAGTCTAGGACCTTACAGCATAGGCATCGGACGCTGGCTATAGTGAAACCCTAGCGTCTGATGCTCGACCACCTGACGCGTCAGATGGCAGCGGACGCTCCGATGGTCAGCGTCCGATGTCCCTTAAAAACGTTGTCAGATGACACGTGGCACTGGACGCGTCCGATGTGATGAACACAACGTCCGATGCTCACGACTCGAGCGTCCGATGCCCCCGAAACTGCACTGTTCTTCCGCGGATTCAACCCGATCTCCTCCAAATCAAAAGCACTAAGGCTTAGACTTGGTATGAGGAGTTCCAATGAAGTTATTCAGCTATCCCAAAGAGATCATGGCTCGAACCTAACTCCAAATCGGTGAATTGGAAGAATTCGGGGCAAAAGGAACAAAACTCGATCCGAAACGAAAATCGACCGATCTACTAGCTCGTGAGGTTAGAGGTGAATTCCTTCGGTGGAAAAAAGTGCCTCACGATCTAGAACAACTCAGTTCAAACGGAATCTAAAAAGACGCAACGAGTAGAGAGATCGATCACCGGGAAAATCGTGGAGAAAACGAAGAACGCGAAGAACAAGTTCAAAACAAGAATCGAACCACGAATTGCCAGCCAAAATTCGTCCCCACGAGGAGACAACGAGATTACGGTCTCGTTTCCTAAAAAAGCAAATACACAGAGGTATTGTTCACCGTCTCTGCGGATCTCAGTAGCTACAGCAGGGATGTGGGAGAACAGGAAACCCCAAGTGAAAGTAGCAAATGGCTAAGATCAGTTCTGGAGGGAGAGGAGGCCTCTCCTTATATGGCCTAATACAATTATTTCCCTTCTACCCCTACTGCTAATTACAGAGCGAACCAGCTAAACCCTAGTGTTGTTCTGGACCAACTCGAAGTAGATGCTGATCCGACGGCCACGCCCGCACAACTGGTAGCGTTGCCTCGACGCAACCTCACCGATTGCTGCCACGTGCCGCCACCGCTCTGCTCGTCCTTTTCCCGGACCTCGCCCCCGGTTTTGTGGCCGAAACCGGGAAACCTGTCTTCACGACCAACCCCCGGTTTTGAGGCCCAAACCGGGAAACCAGCCTTCCATCGCCTGAGTTTTGTGGCCCAAACTCAGAAACTTGCCAGCGCCCAGGTTTTGAGGCCCAAACCTGGAAACCATCCTCAGCCCGAGTTTTGTGGCCCAAACTCGGCAAACCCGGAGCACCTAGATTTTGTGGCCCAAACCTGAAAACCGTCCACCGGTGGTTTTTCTGTGGCTCAACCACCAAACCGAGCCGTAGAGGGGATGCACCGTCTGTGCACCCCGTCCACCGACACATGTCCCCAGGTCCTCGACCCGAGCAATACCGTGCCTCGCAAGTCTCCGCTCGTCGCTGTCCCAGGCTGTCAGCCACCACAGCTGGTCCTCAGTCTACCGGTCCCTCAGTCCAAGCCTCACGTCCGCCCTTCACCGCTTGTAACACCTCTGGTGTTTAATAAGTAATTAACCTGACATGTCATCATCATTAGTCTTTAATCATTCTTGCCATGCATTTAAGTTTGCTTAATTTTTGTGTAGATCTTGTTCAGTTAAGTGTTTTGATGCTGTGTTATGAGGACCAAAATTCAAAAATCAAAAAAAATTTAAATTCCTTTTGAAAAACCCCAAATTTCCAAACTCTAGTTTTACCCCTTTTTCTAATTCAAAAGTTGTTCAAAATTTGAAGTTGGTCCTTTTAGCAAAGTTGTAGATCTCAAATTCTAAACAACTTTGGTGTTTGAGTTTTCTTTGTGCAGTTCAAAGTTTAGGAGTAATTTTCAAGGTTTCAAAAGAAGAATAGGTTTTCACTGTGCATAGCTGGAGGACCCCTACCTCATCCTCACCCGGCCCCTACCGTCCTTTTGCCCGGACCCCCACCGTCCTTTTGCCCGGACCCCCACCGTCCTTTTGCCCGGACCCCTACCGTCCTTTTGCCCGGACCCGACCCCCACCGTCCTCTTGCCCGGACCCCCACCGTCCTCTTGCCCGGACCCCCACCGTCCTCTTCGCCCGGACCCCCACCGTCCTTCGCCCGGACCCCGGCATCACCCTGCGCCTATAAAAGCCACCAAGCTCCCCATTGCCACCACCAACACTTCCTCGCCAACCCAAGCCATCAGGCAGCCCCAGCGCCCGCCAAGGCCGCCACTGCCTTCGCCTTGAGCTTCTCCACCTTCCCAAGCCACCAATTTCACCCCCTCCGTCCTTTCCTTCGCCGGCGCAGCGACTCCCCTCCAACTCCGGCGAATCGCTCGAGCCTCACCCTCAAGCCAACCTTCGAGCCAACCCTCGAACCGCACACCCTCGAGCGTCCCCTCGAGCCACATCCCTCGAGCCGCATCTCTCGAACATGCCAAGGCCAGCCTCGAGCCTCACCCTCGAGCGTCCCCTCGAGCCTCACCCTCGAGCACGCCTGCGAACCGCGCCCCCTCGAAGCAGCCGAGCCCCACCCTCAGCCTTGGGCGAATCGCAGCCACCCTCGGACTGAGCCTCGAGCACGCCGAGGCTACCCTCGAGAGATTAGCCGAGCCTCCGCCGAGGCCTCGCCACCATCGAGCTCCCGCCTCCGACCCTTGCACCGCCTCGCCGAGCCTCGTTTCCAACTCCTGGTGAGCCCGCGAAGCTATCCCCACCCTCTGCCTTCCCAGCCGAGACCTCGAGCGACCGATCCGCTGTCCGCCTTACAGGCAAGCGCGCCGAGCCTCGAGAGAAGCACAGTATTCCTTTTCTTTTAAAGATATGAATAGTGTTTTGTTTTCTTCTTTTTGTGAGGTTTAATCTGTTGTTCTAAAAATCTTGAGATAAATGTTGTGTGTTCCTTGCTCTGTGTAGTATTTTAGAAAAATAAGAAACTTTACTTTTCTGCAAAGTTTAAAATATGAAAAATCCTCCTTTTAATTAATAAATGGATAGTTTTAGGTTTTAGTAAAACATGTATAGCTCCCAAGGTCATGAAATTTGTTTTGTCATCTATTTACACCATGATGAACCTATGAGATTAATTTGGTAATTTTTAGGACAACTGTATAAAATGATCTTTTAAAATAAATTAGGAAAAACAGAAAAGTAATCATGGTGTGACCTTTTGGATTGTTTGCTGTTCATAGACCCCACCCCTCTGGTCTATGATGATTGTGATGCCTTGTAATGTTTTGTAAATAATGCTTAATAAGTTTGTTTAATCTTGCTTAAAAAGATAAAGATAATTAATCTTTATGTCTATCCTAGGAGTTACTCACATGTTAGAAAGTTGTACTCTAGAATCAGTAGTCTTGTCCTGCACCTTAGCATGCATTCCATGGCATCATGTTAAAGCATACATCATTTATCCACGTGTAGTATCCAAGAGTGTTGAAGTCGTGTTGATCAAGCTCTGGTGTTCACCATTGTCGAACGAGCCTCGGAGGAGGGTTCTTGTTGGACAGGCTTCATCGAAAAAGACTTAACTTCAAGCAGCAAACGAACTAACTTGTGTCAATCTTTCTTGGATCTTATCTTCCCTGCAACGAAGGCAAGCCCCGGTGCATTTAACCCTTCCTTGGATTTATAAAATGTTTTCCTTAAATGCTTTTGAGTTAAACTACTGCATTAGGTTATAGGAGTTGTGTGATGACCTATTACCTGCATTATTTACCTCCACCAGAAGATCCACCAGCCCTGCTTTAAAACTATTTGCAAAATGCTTAGTGATGCTATACTATAGATTTGCAATAAAATGCCATTTTCAAAAGTGTGATCACTGAAAGAATCTTTATGGGAATTTGGCTTTACTTCCCGTTCGATGACTGCTTGCCTAGCTAGCATGTGGTCATTGTCGAGAAGAGGTTGTCCGCGCGTACGGTGCCGTCATGTTGTAGTCCGGGACTCAACAGTTGACACCGACCGGGACAGGGTTGAAAAACCGACAGGACCTGTACTCTTGGGTTAGAGTCCCGAGGTGCTTGTCGCTGGCAGAAAAATGTAGGGACCATCCGTATGGGGGCCTGCTGGCCAAGACTTGCAACTATTCACATACTACGGAAAGCTCTGGCTCCGAGGAATCCTTTATTGGACCGACAACCGCGCACTGGGAGTGGAGAGATGGCGGAAGTAGCATGTACCCACGTGGTCGTCGTACCTGGATAGGAGTGGTGTACTGTACTTCCGGGTGGCGTAGGACCGGGCCCAATCTTGGAGGAATCGTGGTAGACGAGTTGGCATATGCAAGCTTGGGTGCTACATATGCAGTGTGGATAGGGATCCTCAGCTGAGTATTATTTATTCGGATTAACGTTGCTCCTCGGTTATGGAGACTTGGTCACTGACTGTCAACGGAGAGTGGTTCTCAACTAGGTATGTTTTGAAATGTAAAATGAATCATGGACAATGAAGAATTGAGAAATGCTTGAATCTTTCCAAAATAAAACAAGGTTTACAAAATGCTTTTTCTGCAAAATACTTAAGCCTTACCTTGACTACCCTAAGCCTTTCATTCCTGAGTCTTCTCCCTTTTTCTTTAGTCGGGTAAGTCTTGTTGAGTACCCCAGTACTCAGGGTTTGTTAATCCCCTGTTGCAGGTTTCTATTAGGTGGTGTTGATCATGATCATGTCAGTGGGCTTGACGTGATCTGGTTGTTCCTCTTCTCCAACTTAGGTACTCCGCCTAAGTGTGGTTCTGTCATACTACTCTACTTCCGCAATACCAGTTATTTTTATGTAAAAAGTAACATCTTCATAATTTGTAAAGTTTATCTATCTTGCTTCCGCACTCCGATGGTATTTTGTATCAACTGTTGTAATGTTGTAATTATTCCAACCTTCATGATGATGGTCCTGTGGCTCGTGAGTAATTCGGGGTCCTCTCGGGGACACCCGACGGATCTTTCCAGTAACGTGTTTCATTTGCACAGTCATTGGGCTCCCTATGACGATGACGTGTGCAAGTGGGCCACATTATTGGGCGGTTCCGTCACAGAATGGTATCGGAGCAGGATTGTCATCAAGGGAAGACTGGTTACAACATTACTTTTGAAAAACTTCAAAATGGTTTCTTAATCTAAAAGTTTTTTTGAAGTAACAAATTAAAAATGATCCTTCCCTAAGTTTCTTGCTTTGCTGGAAGACTTCGTGAAGACTATACTAGTGATTCCGACAGAAGGTACCAAGTCAGTGAAGCTAGTATATAAAGTATAGCCCTATATCTAACTAACAGGTGGAGACAGAGATCTCCTGTCAGTGAGAGGTCGTATAGGACGAGCATGCATCATATCATGCATAATAATAAAATGTGCTTCTTCTCTAAATTCTAAAAGCAGCTATGATCCCCGATAGTTGATCGTCCCTAGATTCTGTTGCTCTTGCTACTTTCATTCCATAAGTTCCTAATCCTTGGGAATTTTTGGATATCTTTCATACACTCTACCACATAAAGTCAGAATCATGGTAAAGTCCTTGGTTCTTCTGGAAAGCGCGTGTCATGCCTTGAATTGGCACGTGCTGGTTGCTTGGTGTCGTGAAAACGACGAATGGTGGTTGAAAGTTATTGAAATTGTGTTCTTTGAAAGGACCCTGATCTATGGACCGGATAAAAGCGTGGGAACCTGAAGTCGCCTATGGATGGCCACCATAGAGCGTTACGGCCAGGTGCTCGCTAATATCCAGGCCTATAGTCATAATTCCTTCTAGTCCACTATGAAAGTGCTTTCATTTCTGAATGCCCGAAAGGGAGTTCAAAGCCACTTTCCTTGTAGTTATAACCAACCTTTGTTTCTGGTTATAATTTCCTTCTTATTGAAATGAGGGATATAGAAGTTGTGCTCTATTATGGTGCCATGATTGGCGACCACGGTGCCGCGACGGAACCCAAAGAATCCTGTGTGCCGGATTGCACAAGTTTCCATTGGGTGCGCGCAGGTATCGAGGTCTACAGTTATGATCCATTATAACCCACAGCTAATGTACGCTCTCTCTTGGTTCTTGATAATTTTTCTTGCTCCACTCAAATGTCTTCTACCTTGCTACTTGCAACCGCGTTCTGATCCCAGTTGTAATCCCAACCGCAACCCAGTTGCCTTGTGAACTCCTTGCGAGAAACAAGTGTGACACATTTCCTTTTTCATTACTCAACCCCAGCCTTTAAGCACTTCTTAAATCTCGGGACGAGATTTCTTTTAGGGGGGAAGGCTGTAACACCTCTGGTGTTTAATAAGTAATTAACCTGACATGTCATCATCATTAGTCTTTAATCATTCTTGCCATGCATTTAAGTTTGCTTAATTTTTGTGTAGATCTTGTTCAGTTAAGTGTTTTGATGCTGTGTTATGAGGACCAAAATTCAAAAATCAAAATAAAATTTAAATTCCTTTTGAAAAACCCCAAATTTCCAAACTCTAGTTTTACCCCTTTTTCTAATTCAAAAGTTGTTCAAAATTTGAAGTTGGTCCTTTTAGCAAAGTTGTAGATCTCAAATTCTAAACAACTTTGGTGTTTGAGTTTTCTTTGTGCAGTTCAAAGTTTAGGAGTAATTTTCAAGGTTTCAAAAGAAGAATAGGTTTTCACTGTGCATAGCTGGAGGACCCCTACCTCATCCTCACCCGGCCCCTACCGTCCTTTTGCCCGGACCCCCACCGTCCTTTTGCCCGGACCCCCACCGTCCTTTTGCCCGGACCCCTACCGTCCTTTTGCCCAGACCCGACCCCCACCGTCCTCTTGCCCGGACCCCCACCGTCCTCTTGCCCGGACCCCCACCGTCCTCTTCGCCCGGACCCCCACCGTCCGTTGCCCGGACCCCGGCATCACCCTGCGCCTATAAAAGCCACCAAGCTCCCCATTGCCACCACCAACACTTCCTCGCCAACCCAAGCCATCAGGCAGCCCCAGCGCCCGCCAAGGCCGCCACTGCCTTCGCCTTGAGCTTCTCCACCTTCCCAAGCCACCAATTTCACCCCTCCGTCCTTTCCTTCGCCGGCGCAGCGACTCCCCTCCAACTCCGGCGAATCGCTCGAGCCTCACCCTCAAGCCAACCTTCGAGCCAACCCTCGAACCGCACACCCTCGAGCGTCCCCTCGAGCCACATCCCTCGAGCCGCATCTCTCGAACATGCCAAGGCCAGCCTCGAGCCTCACCCTCGAGCACGCCTGCGAACCGCGCCCCCTCGAAGCAGCCGAGCCCCACCCTCAGCCTCGGGCGAATCGCAGCCACCCTCGGACTGAGCCTCGAGCACACCGAGGCTACCCTCGAGAGATTAGCCGAGCCTCCGCCGAGGCCTCGCCACCATCGAGCTCCCGCCTCCGACCCTTGCACCGCCTCGCCGAGCCTCGTTTCCAACTCCTGGTGAGCCCGCGAAGCTATCCCCACCCTCTGCCTTCCCAGCCGAGACCTCGAGCGACCGATCCGCTGTCCGCCTTACAGGCAAGCGCGCCGAGCCTCGAGAGAAGCACAGTATTCCTTTTCTTTTAAAGATATGAATAGTGTTTTGTTTTCTTCTTTTTGTGAGGTTTAATCTGTTGTTCTAAAAATCTTGAGATAAATGTTGTGTGTTCCTTGCTCTATGTAGTATTTTAGAAAAATAAGAAACTCTACTTTTCTGCAAAGTTTAAAATATGAAAAATCCTCCTTTTAATTAATAAATGGATAGTTTTAGGTTTTTAGTAAAACATGTATAGCTCCAAAGGTCATGAAATTTGTTTTGTCATCTATTTACACCATGATGAACCTATGAGATTAATTTGGTAAATTTTGGGACAACTGTATAAAATGATCTTTTAAAATAAATTAGGAAAAACAGAAAAGTAATCATGGTGTGACCTTTTGGATTGTTTGCTGTTCATAGACCCCACCCCTCTGGTCTATGATGATTGTGATGCCTTGCAATGTTTTGTAAATAATGCTTAATAAGTTTGTTTAATCTTGCTTAAAAAGATAAAGATAATTAATCTTTATGTCTATCCTAGAAGTTACTCACATGTTAGAAAGTTGTACTCTAGAATCAGTAGTCTTGTCCTGCACCTTAGCATGCATTCCATGGCATCATGTTAAAGCATACATCATTTATCCACGTGTAGTATCCAAGAGTGTTGAAGTCGTGTTGATCAAGCTCTGGTGTTCACCATTGTCGAACGAGCCTCGGAGGAGGGTTCTTGTTGGACAGGCTTCGTCGAAAAAGACTTAACTTCAAGCAGCAAACGAACTAACTTGTGTCAATCTTTCTTGGATCTTATCTTCCCTGCAACGAAGGCAAGCCCCGGTGCATTTAACCCTTCCTTGGATTTATAAAATGTTTTCCTTAAATGCTTTTGAGTTAAACTACTGCATTAGGTTATAGGAGTTGTGTGATGACCTATTACCTGCATTATTTACCTCCACCAGAAGATCCACCAGCCCTGCTTTAAAACTATTTGCAAAATGCTTAGTGATGCTATACTATAGATTTGCAATAAAATGCCATTTTCAAAAGTGTGATCACTGAAAGAATCTTTATGGGAATTTGGCTTTACTTCCCGTTCGATGACTGCTTGCCTAGCTAGCATGTGGTCATTGTCGAGAAGAGGTTGTCCGCGCGTACGGTGCCGTCATGTTGTAGTCCGGGACTCAACAGTTGACACCGACCGGGACAGGGTTGAAAAACCGACAGGACCTGTACTCTTGGGTTAGAGTCCCGAGGTGCTTGTCGCTGGCGGAAAAATGTAGGGACCATCCGTATGGGGGCCTGCTGGCCAAGACTTGCAACTATTCACATACTACGGAAAGCTCTGGCTCCGAGGAATCCTTTATTGGACCGACAACCGCGCACTGGGAGTGGAGAGATGGCGGAAGTAGCATGTACCCACGTGGTCGTCGTACCTGGATAGGAGTGGTGTACTGTACTTCGGGTGGCGTAGGACCGGGCCCAATCTTGGAGGAATCGTGGTAGACGAGTTGGCATATGCAAGCTTGGGTGCTACATATGCAGTGTGGATAGGGATCCTCAGCTGAGTATTATTTATCCGGATTAACGTTGCTCCTCGGTTATGGAGACTTGGTCACTGACTGTCAACGGAGAGTGGTTCTCAACTAGGTATGTTTTGAAATGTAAAATGAATCATGGACAATGAAGAATTGAGAAATGCTTGAATCTTTCCAAAATAAAACAAGGTTTACAAAATGCTTTTTCTGCAAAATACTTAAGCCTTACCTTGACTACCCTAAGCCTTTCATTCCTGAGTCTTCTCCCTTTTTCTTTAGTCGGGTAAGTCTTGTTGAGTACCCCAGTACTCAGGGTTTGTTAATCCCCTGTTGCAGGTTTCTATTAGGTGGTGTTGATCATGATCATGTCAGTGGGCTTGACGTGATCTGGTTGTTCCTCTTCTCCAACTTAGGTACTCCGCCTAAGTGTGGTTCTGTCATACTACTCTACTTCCGCAATACCAGTTATTTTTATGTAAAAAGTAACATCTTCATAATTTGTAAAGTTTATCTATCTTGCTTCCGCACTCCGATGGTATTTTGTATCAACTGTTGTAATGTTGTAATTATTCCAACCTTCATGATGATGGTCCTGTGGCTCGTGAGTAATTCGGGGTCCTCTCGGGGACACCCGACGGATCTTTCCAGTAACGTGTTTCATTTGCACAGTCATTGGGCTCCCTATGACGATGACGTGTGCAAGTGGGCCACATTATTGGGCGGTTCCGTCACAGAATGGTATCGGAGCAGGATTGTCATCAAGGGAAGACTGGTTACAACATTACTTTTGAAAAACTTCAAAATGGTTTCTTAATCTAAAAGTTTTTTTGAAGTAACAAATTAAAAATGATCCTTCCCTAAGTTTCTTGCTTTGCTGGAAGACTTCGTGAAGACTATACTAGTGATTCCGACAGAAGGTACCAAGTCAGTGAAGCTAGTATATAAAGTATAGCCCTATATCTAACTAACAGGTGGAGACAGAGATCTCCTGTCAGTGAGAGGTCGTATAGGACGAGCATGCATCATATCATGCATAATAATAAAATGTGCTTCTTCTCTAAATTCTAAAAGCAGCTATGATCCCCGATAGTTGATCGTCCCTAGATTCTGTTGCTCTTGCTACTTTCATTCCATAAGTTCCTAATCCTTGGGAATTTTTGGATATCTTTCATACACTCTACCACATAAAGTCAGAATCATGGTAAAGTCCTTGGTTCTTCTGGAAAGCGCGTGTCATGCCTTGAATTGGCACGTGCTGGTTGCTTGGTGTCGTGAAAACGACGAATGGTGGTTGAAAGTTATTGAAATTGTGTTCTTTGAAAGGACCCTGATCTATGGACCGGACAAAAGCGTGGGAACCTGAAGTCGCCTATGGATGGCCACCATAGAGCGTTACGGCCAGGTGCTCGCTAATATCCAGGCCTATAGTCATAATTCCTTCTAGTCCACTATGAAAGTGCTTTCATTTCTGAATGCCCGAAAGGGAGTTCAAAGCCACTTTCCTTGTAGTTATAACCAACCTTTGTTTCTGGTTATAATTTCCTTCTTATTGAAATGAGGGATATAGAAGTTGTGCTCTATTATGGTGCCATGATTGGCGACCACGGTGCCGCGACGGAACCCAAAGAATCCTGTGTGCCGGATTGCACAAGTTTCCATTGGGTGCGCGCAGGTATCGAGGTCTACAGTTATGATCCATTATAACCCACAGCTAATGTACGCTCTCTCTTGGTTCTTGATAATTTTTCTTGCTCCACTCAAATGTCTTCTACCTTGCTACTTGCAACCGCGTTCTGATCCCAGTTGTAATCCCAACCGCAACCCAGTTGCCTTGTGAACTCCTTGCGAGAAACAAGTGTGACACATTTCCTTTTTCATTACTCAAACCCAGCCTTTAAGCACTTCTTAAATCTCGGGACGAGATTTCTTTTAGGGGGGAAGGCTGTAACACCGCTGGTGTTTAATAAGTAATTAACCTGACATGTCATCATCATTAGTCTTTAATCATTCTTGCCATGCATTTAAGTTTGCTTAATTTTTGTGTAGATCTTGTTCAGTTAAGTGTTTTGATGCTGTGTTATGAGGACCAAAATTCAAAAATCAAAAAAAAATTTAAATTCCTTTTGAAAAACCCCAAATTTCCAAACTCTAGTTTTACCCCTTTTTCTAATTCAAAAGTTGTTCAAAATTTGAAGTTGGTCCTTTTAGCAAAGTTGTAGATCTCAAATTCTAAACAACTTTGGTGTTTGAGTTTTCTTTGTGCAGTTCAAAGTTTAGGAGTAATTTTCAAGGTTTCAAAAGAAGAATAGGTTTTCACTGTGCATAGCTGGAGGACCCCTACCTCATCCTCACCCGGCCCCTACCGTCCTTTTGCCCGGACCCCCACCGTCCTTTTGCCCGGACCCCCACCGTCCTTTTGCCCGGACCCCTACCGTCCTTTTGCCCGGACCCCCACCGTCCTTTTGCCCGGACCCCCACCGTCCTTTTGCCCGGACCCCCACCGTCCTTTGCCCGGACCCCCACCGTCCTCTTCGCCCGGACCCCCACCGTCCTTCGCCCGGACCCCGGCATCACCCCGCGCCTATAAAAGCCACCAAGCTCCCCATTGCCACCACCAACACTTCCTCGCCAACCCAAGCCATCAGGCAGCCCCAGCGCCCGCCAAGGCCGCCACTGCCTTCGCCTTGAGCTTCTCCACCTTCCCAAGCCACCACTTTCACCCCTCCGTCCTTTCCTTCGCCGGCGCAGCGACTCCCCTCCAACTCCGGCGAATCGCTCGAGCCTCACCCTCGAGCCAACCTTCGAGCCAACCCTCGAACCACACACCCTCGAGCATCCCCTCGAGCCACATCCCTCGAGCCGCATCTCTCGAACATGCCAAGGCCAGCCTCGAGCCTCACCCTCGAGCGTCCCCTCGAGCCTCACCCTCGAGCACGCCTGCGAACCGCGCCCCCTCGAAGCAGCCGAGCCCCACCCTCAGCCTCGGGCGAATCGCAGCCACCCTCGGACTGAGCCTCGAGCACGCCGAGGCTACCCTCGAGAGATTAGCCGAGCCTCCGCCGAGGCCTCGCCACCATCGAGCTCCCGCCTCCGACCCTTGCACCGCCTCGCCGAGCCTCGTTTCCAACTCCTGGTGAGCCCGCGAAGCTATCCCCACCCTCTGCCTTCCCAGCCGAGACCTCGAGCGACCGGTCCGCTGTCCGCCTTACAGGCAAGCACGCCGAGCCTCGAGAGAAGCACAGTATTCCTTTTCTTTTAAAGATATGAATAGTGTTTTGTTTTCTTCTTTTTGTGAGGTTTAATCTGTTGTTCTGAAAATCTTGAGATAAATGTTGTGTGTTCCTTGCTCTGTGTAGTATTTTAGAAAAATAAGAAACTTTACTTTTCTGCAAAGTTTAAAATATGAAAAATCCTCCTTTTAATTAATAAATGGATAGTTTTAGGTTTTTAGTAAAACATGTATAGCTCCCAAGGTCATGAAATTTGTTTTGTCATCTATTTACACCATGATGAACCTATGAGATTAATTTGGTAATTTTTAGGACAACTGTATAAAATGATCTTTTAAAATAAATTAGGAAAAACAGAAAAGTAATCATGGTGTGACCTTTTGGATTGTTTGCTGTTCATAGACCCCACCCCTCTGGTCTATGATGATTGTGATGCCTTGTAATGTTTTGTAAATAATGCTTAATAAGTTTGTTTAATCTTGCTTAAAAAGATAAAGATAATTAATCTTTATGTCTATCCTAGGAGTTACTCACATGTTAGAAAGTTGTACTCTAGAATCAGTAGTCTTGTCCTGCACCTTAGCATGCATTCCATGGCATCATGTTAAAGCATACATCATTTATCCACGTGTAGTATCCAAGAGTGTTGAAGTCGTGTTGATCAAGCTCTGGTGTTCACCATTGTCGAACGAGCCTCGGAGGAGGGTTCTTGTTGGACAGGCTTCATCGAAAAAGACTTAACTTCAAGCAGCAAACGAACTAACTTGTGTCAATCTTTCTTGGATCTTATCTTCCCTGCAACGAAGGCAAGCCCCGGTGCATTTAACCCTTCCTTGGATTTATAAAATGTTTTCCTTAAATGCTTTTGAGTTAAACTACTGCATTAGGTTATAGGAGTTGTGTGATGACCTATTACCTGCATTATTTACCTCCACCAGAAGATCCACCAGCCCTGCTTTAAAACTATTTGCAAAATGCTTAGTGATGCTATACTATAGATTTGCAATAAAATGCCATTTTCAAAAGTGTGATCACTGAAAGAATCTTTATGGGAATTTGGCTTTACTTCCCGTTCGATGACTGCTTGCCTAGCTAGCATGTGGTCATTGTCGAGAAGAGGTTGTCCGCGCGTACGGTGCCGTCATGTTGTAGTCCGGGACTCAACAGTTGACACCGACCGGGACAGGGTTGAAAAACCGACAGGACCTGTACTCTTGGGTTAGAGTCCCGAGGTGCTTGTCGCTGGCAGAAAAATGTAGGGACCATCCGTATGGGGGCCTGCTGGCCAAGACTTGCAACTATTCACATACTACGGAAAGCTCTGGCTCCGAGGAATCCTTTATTGGACCGACAACCGCGCACTGGGAGTGGAGAGATGGCGGAAGTAGCATGTACCCACGTGGTCGTCGTACCTGGATAGGAGTGGTGTACTGTACTTTCGGGTGGCGTAGGACCGGGCCCAATCTTGGAGGAATCGTGGTAGACGAGTTGGCATATGCAAGCTTGGGTGCTACATATGCAGTGTGGATAGGGATCCTCAGCTGAGTATTATTTATTCGGATTAACGTTGCTCCTCGGTTATGGAGACTTGGTCACTGACTGTCAACGGAGAGTGGTTCTCAACTAGGTATGTTTTGAAATGTAAAATGAATCATGGACAATGAAGAATTGAGAAATGCTTGAATCTTTCCAAAATAAAACAAGGTTTACAAAATGCTTTTTCTGCAAAATACTTAAACCTTACCTTGACTACCCTAAGCCTTTCATTCCTGAGTCTTCTCCCTTTTTCTTTAGTCGGGTAAGTCTTGTTGAGTACCCCAGTACTCAGGGTTTGTTAATCCCCTGTTGCAGGTTTCTATTAGGTGGTGTTGATCATGATCATGTCAGTGGGCTTGACGTGATCTGGTTGTTCCTCTTCTCCAACTTAGGTACTCCGCCTAAGTGTGGTTCTGTCATACTACTCTACTTCCGCAATACCAGTTATTTTTATGTAAAAAGTAACATCTTCATAATTTGTAAAGTTTATCTATCTTGCTTCCGCACTCCGATGGTATTTTGTATCAACTGTTGTAATGTTGTAATTATTCCAACCTTCATGATGATGGTCCTGTGGCTCGTGAGTAATTCGGGGTCCTCTCGGGGACACCCGACGGATCTTTCCAGTAACGTGTTTCATTTGCACAGTCATTGGGCTCCCTATGACGATGACGTGTGCAAGTGGGCCACATTATTGGGCGGTTCCGTCACACCGCTCCCGGTCCATCGGCACGACACGTCTCTACTTGACCTTCACCTTGCCTTCGATCACTGTATCCGTGCTCGACACCTGCACAACACAAGCCAAAGAACATGCGCATCAAACCAGTTGACAATCACTCATCACTCGAGACTCGGGTGTATCCGCACAATAGCAAAGGTAAAGTGTTGTCTCGTGGGTCGGTGCGAGTTAATGAGCACTTTGTGTTGCGTGATGTTGCTCTTGTTTCTACTTCCATTTTAACCTTCTTTCTGTTTCGCAACTCTTTGATGATGAATATGAGATTCGTTTTAAGCCGAATCTCAGTCGTATTTTAGATCCTCAGGGCAATCTTGTGTGTTTGATTTCATCCTTTGGGAAAGTCTTTCGAGCTAATTTCTCGGAGTCGTTTGGAATTTCTCGGTGTCTTCTGGCTGGACCTTCCTCCTCTGATCTTTGGAAGTGGCATAGGAGACTAGGTCACCTGAGCTTTGACTTGCTTGCAAGGCTTAGTTCACTTGGCTTAATCTGAGGATTGCCCAAGTTGTAGACATGGGAAAATGGTAGCCGCTCCCCACCATCCGGTGAATCAGGTTATGACTAAGCGCCCTGGAGAGCTTTTACACATGGACCTTATCGGTCCGGCTTGGGTGAGCTCGGTTGGGGGGAAGTGGTATGTGCTTGTTGTTGTTGACGATTTTTTAAGATATTCGTGGGTTTTATATTTAGCTGAGGAAACTGAGACTTTTGCTTTTACTCGCAATCTGATTTTGCGACTTCAGAACGAGTTCCCTAAGAACTCGATGAGAGCTATTCGTAGCGATAATTGTTCCGAGTTTAAGAATTTGGATTTTGAGAAGTTTTGTAATTCTTTAGGTTTAGAGCATCAGTTTTCTTCCCCCTACACACCGCCACAAAATGGTGTTGTAGAGAGGAAAAATCGGACCCTTGTAGAGATGGCCAGGACGATGCTCGATGAGCATAGGACTCCTAGGCGGTATTGGGCCGAGGCTATTAACACTGCATGCTACATTTCCAATTGCATTTTTCTCCGTGCTTTCTTGAAGAAGACTTCTTATGAGTTGTGATTTGGGGAGCAACCCAAAGTAAGTTATTTTAGAGTTTTTGGTTGCCACTGTTTTATACTCAAGAAAGGCAACTTGGACAAGTTTGAGTCTCGTTCTTCTAACGGTGTATTTTTGGGTTATGGTAATCATACTCGTGCATATCGTGTACTTAACCTTGATACTAACCGAGTCATGGAGACATCTGATGTCACCTTCGACGAGACCATGCATTGTCCTTCTTCTAGATTTGAGCGTGCAGGTGATCATGAGGTTGGCGAACCTCTTTTTGATGATGAGGAAGAAGGTGCTGAAGGGATTGATGATCCATCACTTCCTCCACCTGCTGTGCCGATTGGGTCGACTTCGACCATGACAGCTCGCGGCCCCGACCCGTCTACTTCCACTACATGGGGGCCGTATGATCCATCACCTCAGGCTGTACCACTTGTACCCGAGGAGGCACCAGCTACTGTCGAGGGGGAGGTTACTTCAGCAAGGGAGGCGCCACGACACATTCTGCGCCAACACCCTCCTCAATAGATGATCGGCGACATCCACGAACGCGTCACTCGGTCTAAGTCACAACAAATCTCTCACTTTGCTCATTCTGCATTTGTTGCTGATTTGAACCCTGAGATGTTGGACACGCTTTATCTGTTCCGGATTGGGTTAATGCCATGCATAAGGAGCTTGAAAATTTTGAGAGAAATCGGGTTTGGGTTCTTCTTCCTCTTCCTCCTGAGTGTCACCCTATTGGGACAAAATGGGTTTTCAAAAACAAACAAGGAGAAGATGGTCATGTTGTGAGAAACAAGGCCAGACTTGTAGCCCAGGGGTATAGTCAGAAGGAGGGGATAGACTATGAGGAGACTTTTGCTCCTGTAGCTCGTTTGGAGGCAATTAGGATCCTCTTGGCTTTTGCTGCATCCAAAGGTTTTAAACTTTTTCAAATGGATGTCAAGAGTGCCTTCCTAAACGGCTACATAGAAGAAGAGGTGTATGTGAAACAACCCCCCGGTTTTGAAAATCCCAAGTTTCCAAACCATGTTTTTAAACTTCACAAAGCTTTGTATGGTTTGAAACAAGCCCCTAGAGCCTGGTACGATAGGTTGAAAACCTTTTTGCTTGCTAAGGGTTTTAAAATGGGATGTGTAGATAAAACGCTCTTTCTCCTCAATCAAGGCAATGACACTCTCTTGGTTCAGATTTACGTGGATGATATCATTTTCAGTGGTTCTTCTCACGCTTTGGTTGCCAAGTTTGCAGATACTATGAGCAGGGAATTTGAGATGAGCATGATGGGTGAGTTGACGTGTTTCCTCGGGTTGCAAATCAAGCAATCCTGAGAGGGGACGTTTGTGTAGGGTTACGAGGAAGCTACGCTAGCCGAAAAACAAAATTTGTCAACCCCTTAAACCAGGAACTATTGCTAGTTATAGATCACGGGATTACCACTAGACGCGCAGGTGCAGCGGAAGACGTCTCGGTGTAGACGTGCGCGTCGCAGTGATGCCATGTAGATGTTCACGTCCGACCTTCACGTCTCCACGTGCGGTTCGTCCTTGTGCTCCAGATGTAGCACCTCCGAGGTATCCCACACGTACAGGGAGGAAGCGTCACGCCTCCAGACTGCTAGGTCTGTGAGGAGCAATAGGCGCGGGCGTGGGATGGTCGACGGTTGTCTAATGATGTTGTCAAACCCTGGTCGCCCCACCCCTCTTTTTATAGGCGTCCCTAATGAGCCCACCAACCTAGAGGCCCATTAGCAAACCCTAATCCCGTTCTGACTCGAGTCCAACTCGAATCAGGCTTCCAGCCCCTTAAGCGTGCGACCGTATGGGTTCACGCACACATAGACACGGCCCGAGTACTCCTACTCGCCCGATAGTTGACAGCGGCCTCTAGCAAGACGTGTCAACTCCTATGTATACGCAAAGATCATATCTGACGAACCACCACGATCACATATACGTAATTCCCTTGCCACACAATATTTGGTCCAACTCATAGGTTAACACTTAACCTAAGCACGGCCATGCATTTTATGATCCAATCATTTGAGTGGTCCAGTGATATCTCTCTCACATGGAGAGGGGCAAATCCCATCTTGATCGTCTATGTCTCACAGCATACTTCCTGACAAACCCGAAGACTATCTTTATAACTACTATGTTATGAAGTAGCGTTTGATAGTCCCTAAGTAAGTCGATTCATATCTTGAGTACATACCACAATCTCAGGTCTAAGGACATAACGTACATGATGTGTAAAGAGATAATAAGAACATCTCACGTTGGGTCAGTCCAGCCCCATGTCATACATGTGCCCACATTATTAGTTTGACATCTCCATGTCTATGACTTGTGAAACATAGTCATCAACTAATACATGTGCTGATCTAGTATTCATGTGTGTCCTCACATGAACTCCGATCAGGGACAACTATTGAATGACCATACAAGTAAAAGAGTTTCACAGACAATTCACATAATTGTCAATCAATACAAGTTGTCTTTAATGGATATTCAATGAACATATAATAAATCATGGATACAATAGAAATATCATCATCTCTATGATTACCTCTAGGGCATATTTCCAACAGTCCCCCACTTCCACTAGAGTTAATCTTTTAGATATTTAATACCCATAGACCTCACATGCGCCGGATGCTTAGGTTGTGGAAGAGCCTTTGTCAAAGGATCTGCTACATTCAAATCCGTATGTATTTTGCACATCTTAATTTCATCTCTTTTAATGAAATCTCGAATGAGGTGAAATTTCCGCAGTACATGTTTGTTTTTCTGGTGATTCCTTGGCTCCTTAGCCTGCGCGATCGCCCCATTGCTATCACAATGTAAAGACAATGGGCTTGACACATTTGGAAACACACCAAGATCAATGAGGAACCTCCTCATCCAAACACCTTCCTTTGCAGCTCCACTAGCTGCAATGTACTCGGCTTCTACTGTAGAATCAGACACGGTCTCCTGTTTGGAACTTTTCCAACTAACTGCACCACCATTTATTGTGAATACAAAACCTGATTGAGATTGTGAATCATCTGTGTCAGTTTGGAAGCTAGCATCGGTGTAACCATTTACAACGAGCTCCTCCTCACCTCCATAGATTAGGAACACATCTTTAGTCCTTCTCAAGTACTTAAGGATGTTTTTAACAAGTGTCCAGTGACTCTCACCTGGATTAGCTTGATATCTGCTCGCAACACTTAGAGCATATGAGACATCCGGGCGTGTACATATCTTGGCATACATGATGGAACCAATAGCCGAAGCATATGGAACCTTACTCATGCGCTCTCGCTCATCAGATGTCGAAGGACACTGTTTCTCGCTAAAGCGCATGCCATGTGACATAGGCAAGAACCCTTTCTTGGACTGTTCCATGTTGAACCGCTTCAACACCTTGTCAATATATGTTTCTTGGCTTAATCCTATTAGCCTCTTTGACCTATCTCTATAGATCTTAATACCCAGAATGTATGTTGCTTCTCCTAAATCCTTCATAGAAAAACTATTATTCAGTGAAGTCTTTACGGTTTGCAACATTGGAATATCATTCCCAATCAATAGTATGTCATCTACATACAAGATTAGAAACACAACAACGCTCCCACTTTCCTTCTTCTAAACACAAGGTTCTTCTTCACTTTGACGGAAGCCAAACCCTTTGACCGCCTCATCAAAATGAATATTCCAACTCCGAGATGTTTGCTTTAATCCATAAATAGATTTCTTAAGCTTGCATATTTTTTCAGCATTGCTAGGATCAACAAAACCTTCGAGCTGTATCATATACACATCCTCTTCCCAATTTCCATTTAGAAAGGCTGTTTTAACATCAATCTGCCATATCTCATGGTCATAATAGGCAACAATTGCTACAATGATCCGGATAGATTTAACCATCGCTACCGGCGAGAAAGTCTCGTCGTAGTCAACTCCTTGAACTTGCCGAAAACCTTTTGCGATAAGTCGAGCTTTATAAACTTGGACGTTTCCATCCATATCCTTTTTCTTTTTATAGATCCATTTGCACTCTATGGGTCTTACCCCATTAGGCGGGTCAACCAAGTTCGAAACTTGATTGGCTCCCATGGAATCTATCTCGGATCTCATGGCACTATGCCATTTCTCGAAATCAGGGTTCATCATTGCCTCGGCATAAATTGCAGGTTTGTCGTCATCTAACAATAACACATCCCCACGCAACTCATGGATTCTTGCCGACCTTCATGGTTGGGGCGGGGTGTCTGTTGCCACAGGTAGCTCAACTTGTTCTGCTACATTAGCATCAATCATGGAGTCAATCCCTGTTGGCTCATCCTGAACTTCTTCAAGATACACCTTCTGCCCTCTCTTGTCTCTTTTGAGAAACTCTTTCTCTAAGAAAACACCGTTTCGAGCAACAAACACTTTGCCCTCTGAGCGGTTGTAGAAGTAATACCCTAAAGTTTCCTTTGGGTATCCCACGAAAAAACACTTGTCTGACTTGGGTGTTAGTTTATCTGATATAAGTCATTTGACATAAACTTCACAACCCCAAATCTTTAGAAAAGACAAACTGGGACTCTTACCAGTCCACATCTCATATGGTGTCTTAACTACGGACTTAGACAGTACCCTATTTAATGTGAAAGCGGCTGTTTCCAGAGCGTATCCCCAAAATGATAAAGGAAGGTTTGACTGGCTCATCATAGACCGAACCATGTCTAATAGAGTTCGGTTACGTCGCTCAGACACACCGTTTCTCTGAGGCATTCCGGGTGGCGTAAGTTGCAGAACAATTCCGCGACTCTTAGGATGATTGCTAAACTCGTGGCTCAAATATTCGCCTCCACGATCAGATCGCAAAGCCTTAATTTTCTTGTCATGTTGATTCTCTACCTCATTCTGAAATTCTTTGAACTTTTCAAATGTTTCAGATTTATGCTTCATCAGATAGACATAGCCATATCTGCTAAAATCATCAGTGAAGGTTATGAAGTATTGGAATCCGCCTCTAGCTGTCGTACTCATTGGTCCACATACATTAGTATGTACAAGTTCCAACAAGTCAGACGCCCTCTCAGGAAAACCTGTGAAAGGCGACTTGGTCATCTTGCCCAGCAAACAAGCCTCGCATGTCTCGTATGATTCAAAATCAAACGAAGTTAGAAACCCATCAGCATGGAGCTTCTTCATGCGTTTCTCACTTATATGACCCAAACGACAATGCCACATATAGGTAGGGCTTAACTCATTAAGCCGAGGCCTTTTAGCAGTAATATTACAAATAGACATAGGTGCATCATCAAGATTTAAAATAAACAACCCATTCACAATGGATGCAAAAGACACAAACATATCATTCTTAGAGATTACACAACCATTGTCTTTACTCGCAAATGAATAGCCATCCTTCATCAAACATGAAGGTGACACAATGTTTCGACTTAAACTTGGAACAAAATAACAATTATTTAACTCCAAAATAAATCCTGATGGGAAGTGGAGTTGCATCGTCCCAACGTTCAACGTAGCAACTCTTGCATTATTGCCCACGCGGAAATCAACCTCCCCTTTTCCAACGCTTCTACCTCTTATCATTCCCTGCATCATATTGCAAATATGAGCAACCGAGCCGGTATCAAATACCCAAGAATTAATATAAGAGTTAGCGAGGAAAATATCTGTAATATAAACAACAAGTGTATGAGCAACGGGAGTACCTTTACCACCGCCATCCTTCATCAAGGATGCTAAGTACACCTTACAGTTTCTTTTCCAGTGACCTTTCCCCTTACAGTGGAAGCACTCAGAATCACCAGTTGGTCCAGCAGCGTTAGGCGCAGGAGGGGGCTTAGAGATCACATCTTTGGCCTTGCCCTTGCCCTTCCTATTCTTCCAAAAGTTGCCCTTCCTTTTAAAGTTAGGCTTGTTTTGGATCGCCATCACATGGCTGCTGCCAGCACCTTTCTTGATGTCTGTCTCTGTTGTCTTAAGCATGCCACATAGCTCATTCAAGCCCCTCTCTGCACCATGCATATGGTAGTTCGAGATGAAGTTCCCATAGCTAGGTGGGAGAGAAGAGAGAATGAAATCAGTAGCCAGTTCTGGACCAATTGGGAAGCCTAGCTTCTCCAACCTCTGAGTGTAACCAACCATCTTGATCACATGTGGTCCAACTGCTGCACCCTCTGCTAACTTAGTCTCAGCAAGAGACTTAGAAACATTGAACCTTTCAGTTCTAGCCTGAGTCTGGAACATCTCATCTAGCGCTATGATCATATCGTAGGCTGTATGGTTATTATCAAACTGCATTTGCAGATCTGGTTCTATGCTAGCAAGCATCAGGCATCCCACTTCAAGATCAACATCACATGCTTTCTTGTAAGCAGCTTTCTCAGTAGCAGGTGCATTATCAGCAGGTTCCTCTGGTAGTGGGGTGTCTAGAATATCTTCCTTTTTCTCAGCCCTGAGAACAATTCTCAGGTTGCGGATCCAATCCGCATAGTTTGTTCCATTCAATTTATCTTTCTCAAGGATTGAACGTAAAGTAAATGGTGGATTGCTAGGTGCCATTGATCTACAACAAAAGTAAATGCAAAATACTAAGACAATGTATCCAAGACAGAGTAAATGATATTAAATCATTAATGAAATCTACTCCCACTGAGATCAATATCCCTCTATTGAATCTCAATGATTCAAGACCCAAACTAACAAGTCTACTAGTGAGCTTTAGCATCACCGCTAGTGGACATGGTAGATCGGTAAGCAACTCTTTGCTAATCATATCACATATGACTCTTGTTGTTGGCCAACATCTCTATGTGTGCTCAACTCCTTATGCTTCAAGGTCCCTAACCGTTAGGATGACCTTGTTCAAGCAACCAATCCTTCTGTAGTAAGTATCCGATACGAACCTGCCTAGTCAAGGAAAATCAGTGATACCCTAATTTCATAGGCGCACCACCGATTGTACAAGACATATGACAGTGCAAGGTTTGGGGAAGCATATGACTTGAACATTACTGAGGGATCGTTCTACACTTTCACTACCGCATGTAGACAATAAACATGAATCGCATGTGAAAGTAGAACATAATAAGAGAATAGCATCAACACAGATATGACTTGGTACAGCCCAGTGATCCTTTGGAGATCTCCATCTCCGCCAATCTATTCACCATGATGATCTCCATCTACATGGTACATGCACGCCATCCTCCAGCGATGAATCCACCGAGACTAGCTACAACTAGCGTAATTAATAAAGTAATTACATAGTCACGTGTAGGATCATCATAATTTTGGCACGCAGGCCATTACATCAAATGGACAATATATATGTGGCTCAAGCCATATTGTCATAATCACGACATGCAAGTCATGAAATAATTACATACATGCATCTCATACACATAAGGGCTATACCAGTCATCAATCCCTACAAAACAGAGTTAAACGTTCCCGACGTCTAACCTTGAATCGCAGAAAACATAATTTTCCCGGCCTTATTTCGCAAATCTAAATTCGACGAAACCAGCCAAGGCCGATGAAAATCGGATGTAAAATTTTCTGTAGATTGATTTTCGTTTAAAGATCGTCTCAATCCGAGGTCGTATGCAAAAGTTATGGCCGTTTTACCGAACAGTGCTCCTTTTGCAGATTTCCTCATGCCTACGTACATCTCATGCACCCGGCTCTTGACCTAGATTCGACTCGATCAATCTGATTGATCTCCGTCTTGCCATGATTGGATTTACACGTATCACTTAACTCTGATGGTAGAATTCCGACCGGTAGGAGTAGATCGTTACATGACCAAACACGGCAAGATCACGAATCAAGATCAGAAACTGATCTACAACCGTGCATATCTCTATATGCACACAACCGAATCTATAACGAGGCAGTAACGGCTCTGATACCACTGTAGGGTTACGAGGAAGCTACGCTAGCCGAAAAACAAAATTTTTCAACCCCATAAACCAGGAACTACTGCTAGTTATAGATCACGGGATTACCACTAGATGCGCAGGTGCAGCGGAAGACGTCTCGGTGTAGACGTGCGCGTCGCAGCAATGCCGTGTAGATGTTCACGTCCGACCTTCACGTCTCCACGTGCGGTTCGTCCTTGTGCTCCAGATGCAGCACCTCCGAGGTATCCCACACGTACAGGGAGGAAGCGTCACGCCTCCAGACTACTAGGTCTGCGAGGAGCAATAGGCGTGGGCGTGGGATGGGCGACGGTTGTCTAATGATGTCGTCAAACCTTGGTCGCCTCACCCCTCTTTATATAGGCATCCCTAATGAGCCCACCAACCTAGAGGCCCATTAGCAAACCCTAATCCCGTTCTGACTCGAGTCCAACTCGAATCAGGCTTCCAGCCCCTTAAGCGTGCGACCGTATGGGTTCACGCACACATAGACACGACCCGAGTACTCCTACTCGCCCGATAGTTGACAGCGGCCTCTAGCAAGACGTGTCAACTCCTATGTATACGCAAAGATCATATCTGACGAACCACCACGATCACATATACGTAATTCCCTTGCCACACAATATTTGGTCCAACTCATAGGTTAACACTTAACCTAAGCACGGCCATGCATTTTATGATCCAATCATTTGAGTGGTCCAGTGATATCTCTCTCGCATGGAGAGGGGCAAATCCCATCTTGATCGTCTATGTCTCACAGCATACTTCCTGACAAACCCGAAGACTATCTTTATAACTACTCTATTACGAAGTAGCGTTTGATAGTCCCTAAGTAAGTCGATTCATATCTTGAGTACATACCACAATCTCAGGTCTAAGGACATAACGTACATGATGTGTAAAGAGATAATAAGAACATCTCACGTTGGGTCAGTCCAGCCCCATGTCATACATGTGCCCACATTATTAGTTTGACATCTCCATGTCTATGACTTGTGAAACATAGTCATCAACTAATACATGTGCTGATCTAGTATTCATGTGTGTCCTCACATGAACTCCGATCAGGGACAACTATTGAATGACCATACAAGTAAAAGAGTTTCACAGACAATTCACATAATTGTCAATCAATACAAGTTGTCTTTAATGGATATTCAATGAACATATAATAAATCATGGATACAATATAAATATCATCATCTCTATGATTACCTCTAGGGCATATTTCCAATAGTTTGTGCACCAGGGCAAGTACACCAAGGATATTTTGAAGAAGTTTGATATGGGTGAGGTCAAGCCTCTTCCAACACCCATGTCGACCACGACGGCCCTAGATGCGGACAAGGATGGAGAAGCTGTGGACCAGAAGGAGTACCAGAGTATGATCGGGTCGCTACTGTACCTGACGGCGACACGCCCGGACATTCAGTTAGCAGTGTGCCTTTGTGCGCGCTTTCAGGCGTCGCCGCGCACCTCTCACCGTCAGGCAGTCAAGTGTATTATGAGGTACTTATGCTTCACACCCGAGTCTGGGATTTGGTACTCTGCTTCTTCTACCCTCTCCCTTTGCGGTTACTCGGATGCTGATTTTGCTGGTTGCCGACTTGAGCGCAAGTCCACTTCAGGGACGTCAGTTTTTGGGTTCTTCTCTTGTATCTTGGTCTTCTCGCAAGCAGTCTAGTGTCGCTCAGTCTACCACAGAGGATGAATATGTTGCTGCGGCTAGCTGCTATTCTCAGTTGTTGTGGATGATGGCCACTCTGCGTGATTTTGGTCTGAGTTTTTCTCGGGTTCCATTGCTTTGTGACAGCACGAGTGCGATTAGCGTTGCTAAGAACCTCGTGCTGCATTCTAAGACCAAACACATTGATGTGCGCTTTCATTTTTTGCGAGACCACTATGAGAAGGGTGATATCGACCTTCACCATGTCGATACTCATCTTCAGTTGGCAGATATTTTCACCAAGCCTTTGGACCAATCAAAATTTGCCAGGTTGAGAGGTGAGCTTGGTGTGTGTTTTCCCTTTTAGTTGGGGGAAACATTTTGATTATTGTATCATAGACTGACTTCTTTTATTTCTAGCTTTCGCATTTCATCATTTTGCATCTTTATCTGCTCGAGCTTCATGTCTATAATCTGTAGAATGAATCTATGCTCTGATTAGTGTATGCTCTAATGATATATGATGATGCATGTAGCTTAGGCTCTTTTTGATCACTGATACATGTTGTGAACTGAGCTACTTTTCAGAACTGTGAATATGCATAATTCAACATAAAAATTGAAACATGTTCACCATTGAGTTTGGCAACTAGCATGTGTAGAAGGTGTTGAAGTCACTTATGCTTTTCATATACGCTAGGTTGCTATGTCTCTAGTTCTGAGTCCTTCACTTGCTTGGTGTGTTCATATTCTTTTAAAATTTGAACCAAGTCTAAGTGAATTGAAAAGATCGAGATGGGATTACTTGACAGCACATCACAGTATCGAGACTGTTTCTCATTGCACTTTGAGTCAAACTTGAGCCGTGTAGTGTAAGATCGAAACTGTTGCTTCAAGCTTCTGATTGCTTATGCATAGGCTTAGCTCGGTTGAAAAGTTAGGCAATGTCAAGTTTTCAACCTCTCGCAATCACATGCTGAAATTTCAAACTTGTGTAATCACCGCTGCAACTGCGATAAAATTTTGAAAGAACAAGTCTATGTTTCATTCTACAGCGTGATGATTGAACTTTGCTAGGGGTAGTTCACCTTTTATACATGTTTAGCACTTGTGTAACTTCCTGTCTATACATGTTTGGTGCTATTTTGATGGTGAAACCCTCTCTGAATGGCTTAAAACAGCTCACTTTGCTCATATGTTCATATTTCGTATTTTGTGATCAGTTTGAGCCTCTACTGGCATTTATGCTTGTTGTTGAATCGTTGGATCAGGACTCTTTAGAGCATCTATTCTTTCTATCGACTATATACCTGAAGTTGCTAACCTGCATTTGTAACTCATATGCATTTGCCTTGTTGTGTGCATTTTCAACTAAGGGGGAGAAATTTGACAAATCATGTCCCTAGTTGTGTGCACTATTATAGGGGGAGTATGCTTGCTTGTTCTATTTGACAAGTTTTGTTGGTCAGTTGGTTCGAAGCAGTTTTTCAATTGGTTTGGAGCGGTTCTGCTAGTTGTGTTGAGCCTTTGCCTCTTTCTGGAGGGACTAGCTTGACTTTGTCTTTCTTGCTCTGACCTTCTCGCTAGCGGTGTTGAGCCTGTTCTACCTCTTCTTGAGGGCTAGCTTTGCTTTGCTTGGTTGCGTCGAGCCGTTGCCCATGTCTTTGGGAACCAAGTTGCCTTGCTCACTCCATTTGACTTTTCTCGGCTTTGCTTCGCTTTTAGTCGACTGGTTGAGCTCGCTTACTTCTTCTTCCATCTTCTTTCTACCTTCATATGATTTGTGTTGGTAGTTGACAATGCACTCATCAAGGGGGAGATTGCGGATACATGGGTGTATGCCGGATCTTGTGATGATGAGTGATTGTCAACTGGGATGATGCGCATGTTCTTTGGCTTGTGTTGTGCAGGTGTCAAGCTCGGATATGGTGATCAAGGGCAAGGTGAAGGTCAAGTAGAGACATGTTGTGTCGATGGACCCGGAGCAGTGAAGGGCAGACGTGGGGCTTGGACTGACGGACCGGTGGCCTGAGGATCGGTCGTGGTGGCTGACAGCCAGGGACAGTGTTGACACTTCTTAATGCAATCACTAGAAGTAGACTATGAAGCCTAACCCCAGCAACGTCACTAGAAGTGTCTGGTTGGTAAAACTAATGACTATTGGATAATTCCGCAAGCGCACAGAAATTACCGATGTAGCACTTCACCCGGGAGTATTCCAAGGTATCGTATTTATTTTATCCCAAAGGAAGCGATGACTAGAAAGACTAACAAGAAAAGGGATCCTATCTTAGATTAGCTACAACTAATGTAGAGGGTGATAAACGAAGGATAAAAGGAAGGTGATGGTCCAGGATAATCAAATGAGATAATTAAAGGTAACTAGTGCAGTATAGCTAGGTGGAAGGACAACGAGTGAGAAAGGTTCCTATGAAATTCTTAATCCACTCCCGTGTTCTAATTAATCAAATAGTAGATACTACTAGGATTGATTACCTTCAACTTGGTTGCCAGGGATAAACGAGAGAGTAGTGCGATAGAAGGTTTTCACCTAACCCACTACTCAAGCGGATATTTGGCTTATGGACGCCTTACCTTTTAAAAACTAGCCTGAGTTCACGTGAGGGGATCTAGGTAGCCAGGCAAAATCTATCACCTTTTGCCCATGCGCCCCTACTGTCCATGCAAGCCAGCGGCAACCAAAGATAAGTCTTAGCCTAAGCACCACGCTTATGCTAATCCTTATTACTCTAGCTAATATACGATTAACTAAAGCACCGTTTTACGGGCGATGATAAACAACCAAGATGTTTGTGTAAGGATCACAATCTAGTACGTAACTACTACAAGACTAACTAGAGCACTACAATACTATTGCAAGAATAATATTGCACAAAGGATAACACTTTGAAATGCAGAAGAAGAATATATATAATAAATAATTTTGGAAAGAGAAAGATACAAGAGCAATACCAGACTCCCAGAAGAGGACTCTGGAGACCCGAGCTTCGCCCGACTCAACTCTAACTCCCACACTAGACTACACTACAACTAGAAGGCTAACACTTGTATCTCATATGAAGTGAATCGTCTAATGAACCATGTCTTGAGAGGGTGGATGAAGCCTCTATTTATAGGGGAAGGTGGAGTAGGGGCTACTCCGCGCCACGTCATCGATCCGCGTGCTCCCCATCTCTCATCCCTTGGATCCACCGTCATTGCAACCGCCATGGATGGATGGCCTTGATTTCTTCACGTGTGAAACATGTGCAAACAACCGACATTGGATGGGGTTCACCCTGGGGTCGGCCGACCCCTGCCAATGAGTGGTAGGCCCACCACTTTGCTTCTAGAAGGTGTTGATGTCATCAGGCTAAACAGTGTAGCCAGGGCCCACCAAGGGGGGGTCGGCCGACCCCCCTATGACAGGGCTGGCCCACTAACTTGTGTCCCCTGATGTCCCCACATGTCATGGAGCATGGTGTCATATGTTGGTTGCATTTGCTTTGTTGTGTGGGCCCATGGATCCATGTGCTTCTCATCTTTCACCGTTGAATGCAAACACATGTTTGATCTGATGGGGGAAAGTAGCTTGGTGAAGCTTCACTTGGATAGTGCCACGTCACCAAGCCCGAGAAGCTCCCATGGTGAGGTCGGCCGACCCCACCTTGGGTGGGTCCAGGTGTCCATTTCCTTCTTATTCTGTTATACCTGCAAATCAAATACTAAGAGTACAAGTGGAACCTTTTATTGATAAAACATGTCTATGTCATGTCATTCTTCTTTATTTTCAAGCCTGTTGACGATATTTTGATATGTATTTTTATGATATAATTATCGTCAACAGACAGCGACAAGTGAAGACTTGCGGGTGGACGGGGTGCACGGGCGGTGCATCCCTCTACGACGTCGGTTCGGTGATTGAGCCACAGAAAAACCACCGAGCGGACGGTTTCTAGGTTTGGGCCTCAAAACCTGGGTGCGGCTGGTTTCCGAGTTTGGGCCACAAAACTCGGGCTGAGGACGGTTTCCAGGTTTGGGCCTCAAAACCTAGGCGCTGGCGGGTTTTTGAGTTTGGGCCACAAAACTCAGGCGACAGACGACAGGTTTCCCGGTTTCGGCCTCAAAACCGGTGGGAGGTCCGTGAAAAGGACGAGCGACGCTTGGCGGCATGTGGCGGCATCCGGTGAGGTCGCGTCGAGGCGAAGCTACCCGATGTTCGGGCGTGGCCGTCGGATCAACATCAACTCGAGTTGGTCAGGAATACCCTTAGGGTTAGCCTGCTCGCTCATTAGCAGTAGGGGTAGAAGGGGAATAATTGTATTAGGCTATATTAGGAGAGGCAACCCCTCCCTCCAGACTATCTCAGCCATTGCTATTTTCATTCTAGGGTTTCCTGCTCTCCCAATCTCTGTTGTAGCTACTGAGATCCACAGAGACGGTGAACAATACCTCTGTGTATTTGGATTTTGCGGAAACAGGACCGGATTCCCGTTGTCTCCTCGTGGGGACGAATTTCGGCTGGCAATCGTGATTGTGACTCGCATTTTGAACTTGTTCTTTGTTTGTTCATGATTTTCCCATCACTCGATCTCCCTCCTCGCTGCGTCTTTTTCGAATTCAGTTGAATCAACTTGTTCGTTGATGTGAGGAGAACATTTCCACCGAAGGAATTCATCTCTACCCTCACGACCAAGTAGATCGGGTCGATTCAAGTTTTGTGGCGCTTTTTCGGTTCTTGCACCTTCCCTTTCGATTTACCGGAGTTTGAGTTGATTTGAGCGGATGATTTCTTGGGGATAGTCTCCCAACTACCTCATGATCATCCTCTCCAATTTTGGGATCAAGGGATTTTGATTTGGATTGGATTTGGGAAGATTTGGTGAGAAGGCGACCGAAATCGCCCTCACTGTGTGTTCCCAGACAGTCCGTCGGTTGAACCGCGGACAGTCCGGGCGTCGGGCTCCAGTCAGGTCACTGGCTGTGTGGCTCGGCCGACTTGCTTTTGATTGAACAGCGGACAGTCCGCCGTAGTCGGTCGTGGACAGTCCGCGAGTCGACCAGGGAACTTCAGCAGCAGTGCTGTTTTGGGGACTTTGCCGGTGGACAGTCCGCCCTTCTCCCGCGGAAAGTCCAGGACCGTACCCGCGTGAAATGACCGTGACGCCTAAGAGGGGGGTGAATTAGGCAACTAAAAACTTCTACTCTAAACTAAGGCCTCTAATATCCACCTAGACAAAACCTATGCAATAAAGTAAACTATCTAATGTGCAGCTAAGGTTTTGCTATGTGTGTTTGCTATCTCTACCGCAAAAAGGAGTTATGCTACCTAGTTTCCAAATCTATCAACTAGCAAGTAAGCTAGGAAAGGTAAAGCATATGAACAAGTGATGAAGGACGGCCCGATCTTCCGTGAGGTAGCGATAGGTTCGATTGGTGGAGAACTCGACGTTGGCGATCCGGCTTCAAATCAGACACGATTCGAACCCTGCAACCGTTACACCACTGCTCCGTTGGTTATCAACCAAGCACAACTTGATTGACCTCGCCAAGAAGGCTAATCCTGCAAGCGAATCGAAGAACACAAGCAAGAAGGTAAAGCACGCAATCTGAAATTGCAGATATGAATATCACGAATATATTAGAGGGGTTCAAGAACTCGGTTCCAAAGGACTAATCGACACAGTGGAGGAGATCAAGAACGGGGGCCCTGGATCACTGTAAAAGGATTTGTCACCACAGTTACAATGAACGATTCAGTTTCTCGGTGGAAAACTAAACTCAAAACAAAACCCAAGACCTAACGACGGCGGCGGCGGCTAAATATAGGGTTTAGGTCGTCGCCCCTGCTGGACGCGCCCCCTAATGGGCTCCAAGACGATACACGGCCCAACGGACCAAAATACGGTGACGCAGCACCCTGGCAGATTCTGGACGCTGACTTGTTTCGACGATTCCCGTTGACTCCGGACGTATTTTGACGTGATTCCAAAGCCATTGGTTAGCTTATCAAATTATCTTTCCAAGCATATCTGGTTCGTCGAAAACGGAGTCCGTATGCATCCGGGGCGTTGATTTTACTCGGGACTGCTCCTGAATTCCGAGGGTGACGTGAAAACTGAGTTGGAGTCGGATTGCAACTTGGGGAAGACCATGGCGTCGGTGAGTCCAACTTGGCGATGTCCTCATCATCCTCCCCTTCTTGAATTGGAGTCGTCCTCGACTCCATCTTGGCGATGTCCTCATCATCCCCTCCTTCTAAAATTGGAGTTGTCCGCGACTCCATGTCATCTCCAAGCTCCTGCAAAAGGTTAGTGACCGCACAATGCGAAACACAATGTATAGAATCATGTGCAGCAACACTAACATGTCGACAAAGCATAGTATAACAAGGAGCATCATTAGTATCACATAACGCAGCAGCAGTAGAAGTTGTAGCAAGAAAAACACCTCCTTTTAACTTAATCTCATTATTGTTAGCAATATTTGTTGGAGGTTTATTTTTATTTTTAATCTCTTTAGCATGTTTAATAATATCCGTAGGAGACAAAGGCAGCAAAGTAATTTTCTTGTCCTTATGTATGATAGTGTATGTATTAGTTCTACCATGGTGTAAAGCATCATTATCAAATTCCCATGGGCGACCTAACAAAATAGAACAAGCTTGCATAGGGACAACGTCAAAATCAGCAGTATCATGATAAGAGCCTGTGAAAAAGCTAATGCGTGCTGATTTAGTTACCTTAGTCATACCATTATTATTGAACCATTGAAGTTTATATGGATACGAATGTTGTCGTGTGGTTAAGCCAAGCTTCTCAACCAAATCCGAACTCACCAAGTTGTTGCAACTCCCGCTATCAATGATGGTGAGAACACGACAACCCTGCACAATGAGATACATGTGGAACAAATTGTGGCGTTGGATCTTCATCTCTTCTTCTTCATGTCCCACACGTGTACTCAACACTCGCTGCACAAGAAGACTAGGATAATCCGCAGCAGCAGCCACAGAGTCAATGGTGATGGTCTCCTTGTCGTGATCGTCCTCGATGGAATCTGCAGCAATGTTAGCAGCAAGAGCTAAATCATCTTCAACATCACTAGTACTTACATATCCATCCTCGGTAGCAATGAAAGCACGACGACTGGGGCAATCCTTCATGACATGTCCCATGCCTTTGCATCGGTGGCAAATGATTGTAGAGCTAGACGAGGAAGATCTAGTAGAAGCACCCGAAGTGGCACCTTTCTTGAATTGTGGAATCTGCACACTAGACAATTTACTTACCTCGGAAGGTGTAGACGGCTGTGGTGCAGCAGGAAGCTTGGGCGTCTCCGGCTCGGAACGTTGCTGAAAAGTCCTCCCAGTGTTATACCTGAAAGGTTGGTGTTGTTTGCGTCCCTGTACTTCTCGTTCAGCTTTAAGAGCAAGATGATATAATTGGCTGAACCTAGTCCAATCTTTGTAATCAAGAATATCCTGGATATCACGATTTAAACCACCAAAGAATCTAGCACTAGCATCATCATCATCTTCATGTATACCACAACGTGCTAAACCAATAAGCAATTCTTGATAATATGCCTCTACTCCTTTATCACCTTGTTTTAAAGTTTGCAGTTTCAAACGTAGATCACGTTGGTAATAAGGAGGAACAAAACGAGATTTCATGCGTTGCTTTAAAGTATTCCAAGTTTGAGGCACAGCAGCAGCATTATTAGCATTGCAAAGATCACTCCACCAGAATAAAGCAAAATTAGTAAACTCACTAGTAGCAAGTCTAACTCTATGCTCAGCAGGAACATTATAAGAATCAAATTTTTGTTGAACAGTAAGTTCCCAATCTAAATATGTCTCTGGATCCATATTACCAGCAAAGGAAGGTAGGCTAAATTTAATTTTAGCAAAAGGATCATTATTATTATTATTACCTCCCATACCGCGACGATTGAAGTTGAGGCGGCGACGAGGACCAGCATCAGCATCCGCATCGTCATCACCAAAAGCATCCGCATCTTCGTCATCACGATTTGGTTGAGGGCGTTGCTCAAGCTGCGTAATGCGGTTGACCAGATTGTTCACGTTGCGTGTCAGCTCGGTCATAAGATTGCGTTGTTCATTCATGAATGTCGTAAGCTCGCCTTTGGACACGCACTCATTGAAGTCCGTCGGAATTCCTGCCATTGTTAGAAGATAGAAAAAATACAACAGCAAAGGATTATCCCTATCAACTAAAGGAACCAAGTGGTGGTGGTAGAAGTGGAACTGGAATGCAAAATCACAGGCGGCTTACCACCGTCTTGCCTGTATTCTTACCAACGCCAAACAAGATCAAACCAAAGTGACGAAGCAATCTGTTGTTGAGCGTGGGTAACAGTTGCAAGATAAACCTGTGCTGACAGAAGTATATGTGGAGCTATAGGTAGGCACAATATGACAGCAAGGATTAGCAATTAACGAAAGCAGATTAGCAAAGTTCAATAAGTATCCAAAGCACAAGTCACAATTGCTGGCTAAGACGTGTGTAGACGTAGCGCAACAAGATGAAACAAAGAACGATGGAAAGAACTCACAGAACAAGCAAAGAATCTGAATTTTTCTTTGTCCTGAATTTTCCCTTGATTTTCCAAAAAGGTACTAGTAGGAATCAAACTTTTTTATTTTTTCACTATTTTTTTTATATTTTTCCTTGAACAAGGATCACAAAAGATGTAACCACAAAAATTGGCGCCTGCAACTGAGGTCGGATGTGGTCTACACAAAATCAGCAAGTTCTCTGAAAAGCGTGCTGAAACCTTGTCAATTTTTTTTATTTATTTTCCCGATTTTTTTTTGGCAATTTGGAGGGACCAAACAGGGCGAAGCCGAGTTTGGGTGAGGTCCAAACGGTGTCAAGAATCGCCACAAAAAATTTCAGATTTTTCGGACAAACGAGCGAAAAGTTATGTCTGTTTTACCGAATGTACCTCAAGTTATGTTTTCTGGAAGGCACACACAAAAATCGGCAGTAAGAGCAACTCGGCAGCGGCAGTTAAGGCAAAGCGACCCGAAACTCCAACACCGATCACAAGATCATGCGTCCTTGTGACTAACAACAGAAGGTAGATGCCAGATGATGTAAGGAGGGCTGCGATGCAGGCAAAAATTAGAGCGGTTGGCAACCTGTCTAGGGTTTGCGCGGCGGCGAGAAATTACACAAGGCGGCTAGCGGGCAAGTCGAGTAATGTGGTGGCTTCGACTTGTTGTTTAGGAACGGTGGATGGGATAGCGGCGAAAACAAAGAAACAGCAACGGGCACGATGAACTACGACGACGAACACAACCTAAACCAGCAACAAGACTCGACCACGGACACAAACTCAACAAAGCGAATCTGAAACGAAATTGCAAAGGCACAAAAGGCGATAGGACAGCGGAAATTGAAATATTTTTTGGCTTTTTGTGGACTGTAGGTAATAACAAATATGAATCTAAGGGCAAACGAGATTATACCTCGCGGGAAACCTGAAAAATCCGATACCAATTGATGAAGGACGGCCCGATCTTCCGTGAGGTAGCGATAGGTTCGATTGGTGGAGAACTCGACGTTGGCGATCCGGCTTCAAATCAGACACGATTCGAACCCTGCAACCGTTACACCACTGCTCCGTTGGTTATCAACCAAGCACAACTTGATTGACCTCGCCAAGAAGGCTAATCCTGCAAGCGAATCGAAGAACACAAGCAAGAAGGTAAAGCACGCAATCTGAAATTGCAGATATGAATATCACGAATATATTAGAGGGGTTCAAGAACTCGGTTCCAAAGGACTAATCGACACAGTGGAGGAGATCAAGAACGGGGGCCCTGGATCACTGTAAAAGGATTTGTCGCCACAGTTACAATGAACGATTCAGTTTCTCGGTGGAAAACTAAACTCAAAACAAAACCCAAGACCTAACGACGGCGGCGGCGGCTAAATATAGGGTTTAGGTCGTCGCCCCTGCTGGACGCGCCCCCTAATGGGCTCCAAGACGATACACGGCCCAACGGACCAAAATACGGTGACGCAGCACCCTGGCAGATTCTGGACGCTGACTTGTTTCGACGATTCCCGTTGACTCCGGACGTATTTTGACGTGATTCCAAAGCCATTGGTTAGCTTATCAAATTATCTTTCCAAGCATATCTGGTTCGTCGAAAACGGAGTCCGTATGCATCCGGGGCGTTGATTTTACTCGGGACTGCTCCTGAATTCCGAGGGTGACGTGAAAACTGAGTTGGAGTCGGATTGCAACTTGGGGAAGACCATGGCGTCGGTGAGTCCAACTTGGCGATGTCCTCATCAACAAGGTAGCAATGTAAATGCGGAAGCTAAAGAGTGTGATAGAGATGCAAACTCCCGTCGACGACTCCGGTATTTTTACCGAGGTATCGAGAAGCGCGCAAGCTTCCCCCTAGTCCTCGTTGGAGCCCCTCGCAAGGAATCCCTCGCAAGGGCCAAGCTCCTGGTCGGGTAACTCCGTGGATAGCTCCGGTTCTTCCCCACGCGCAAGTGGGTCTCCGGTTAAGCCACTCGTGGCAAAGCCTCTCCCGGATGCTTCCCGCCGTCTTCACTATCAAGCTTTCGGCCGAAACGCCGTGGGCCTTGTTCCCTTCGGTACACGGAGGCGGCCACACCACAAACTCGGTTGGTGTGATCTCGCAAGACTACAAGCCCCGCCGATGTACAACCACGGTGCGCACAAGCACCAGTAGATAAGAGGTTTTCAACCTCACTAAACACTAGGCCTAACACCTAGAGCAAGCGCAAAGCGGTGGTCTAACTAGCTTAAGCACTTCGCAAAGCACATACACTAATCACCGAGTATATCACTTGAGCACTTTGGTGGCTAGAGCAACTAAATATGTGTCTATGCACTTGGTATACTTCCTTGAGCTCCAACCTTACTGTTTTGGCCGGCCATAGGGGTATATATAGAGCCCCAAGTAAATAGAGCCGTTGGGCACCAAAGGTGGTCTTGACTGCGCAGCATCGGATGCTGTAGTCGCGACCATCGGACGCGTCCGATGCTCCTTTAACGGCTAGATGCCAGCCTGGCACTGCGTTGCAACGGCTACTTCAGCGTTCAATGGTTGATCAACGGACGCGTCCGATGCTCACAGAGCCTCTCTGGAACCTCTCTGCATGGTCATCGGATGCAGGGTCCTGTAGCGTCCGATGTTAGCAACGGAGCGTCCGATGTTCGCTGTGCTGGTTTGCACAGTGTCACAGTCGCGTCTGATGCCTCGGTCTTCAGCATCCGATGCTCCTGCTGGCGCTGACACGAGCTAGGGTTTACCAACGGAGCGTCTGATGCCTGCGTGGGCAGCGTCCGATGCAGCGTCTAATGTCCCTTTCTTCTCGTTTCTTCGCGTTTTCTTGCGCCGTCTTGGTTCCATTCTTGTGCCTTGGACTTTGCTTGATCTTGAGGGTCTTCTATTGAGCTTCTAGAGTCTTGCTTGAGGTGTTGATCATTGGATCATCATGTAGCCTTTGTCCAAGTCACATTTGCACCCTATTGGACTACAAAACAAACACTTGAAAACATATTAGTCCAATTTGGTTATGTTGTTCATCAAACACCAAAATCCAAAGTTAAATGGTCCAAGGTCCATTTTCCTTACACCGCGGACAGTCCGGGGTCCTGCTGTGTGTTTAGTTTTAGTGCGTTTACTCTCCCGGCTTTTCCGCTTGGTTTTCGGACTTCTCGTTTGGTCCTAGAGTTCACCAAGGAACCTCTCTAGGTATCTTTGCTACTTGTTAGCATAGATATTTGGAGATTTCCCGATGTAGCCGTCCATCTACGTTCGGGAGTTGGTTTTTGGAGTTGAACTTGAGCCAGAGCTTTTGGGTTTTGACTCGCTCTCATTTGGTGGTGCCTCGCTGTGATCCTAAGGATCATCCACCCTCTTCCAAGGGTCGTGGGCATCACGTTTTTCACTCGATGCTTTTGGGGTTGTTTTGTGGGACAGAGGCCAAAGTTTCGAAAGAAATTTTTAGGCTCCCATTCACCCCCCCCCCCCTCTGGTCGCTTTCTAGTAGCGTTCTCGGTCCTTCATCGGGTATTCTTGTCACTAACCTTTCCAGGTCTGGAGCAGAAAAGAACAACAAACACAAGGTATACCCAACCAATCACCATGTAACATTGAATTACATTCATCCAATCTTGATTCTTTGAAAAATCCAAGCTTGGGGAATAGACTTTCTAAGAGCATCTCTTGCCATGTTGCTATGTTGGTTGTCCCTACATTTAGGGTATGCTCTGAATAAATCTAATAATGCTTTCATGTTACCTTTACTTGCTATAGTATATGTTTAGGTTTGGAGTACTTTCATACATCTCTTAAATTGAGCATGGTGCCTAGTTTAGGAGTGGGGATCTTGCTTTCAAAAGCCTTTTAATTTAAGCAATGTTTAAGTTAAAATGCCTTCCTAGATCAAATTAGACATGGTGTCTAGGTTGATTTTTGAGCCGATAGTATGCTATAGTGGATATTGGATATTTTGTTGGACTAACCCCTACAGGAAAACTTTCAATATCAATTTGGGAAAGTCCGGAGATGAACTCACACTAGAGATGAAGAGACACATGAACTTCAACAACTTGTGCACAATGAAGACTCAGCTCATTCATCATGGATGAAAGAACTGTGAGTATCAAAGTTTATTTATTTTGTCTTCTACTGCAAGTTATCTTTTGCCTTGAATCATGTTAAAGTGCAGCCAACACATAAAATACTAGTCTATGCTAAAATAATCCTACAAACATCTTTTTATTAGCATAGATGCAAAATACACAACCCATGCTTCAAATTCTTGCAATCCTTCGGGTATATATCCACTAACGTTATGAAGGAGAGAGATTTTGTCTATCCATGGTTTGGTCTGAACATTGAAGATCCAAAACCCAAACCATAGACACACAAACCTACTCTCAAATCACAAATGATGCTAGCTTACCTTTGAGTCTTGCTTGGGCGTTGATGACAAACAGGATGCAACTTACCTCATATGAGACAACCTATGCCTGCAATCATCATAGTCCAAGACATCAAGACAAGAAGTGGGAAGTTATCCTCTTTTCTAATCAAGAGCTAGCTTGGGAGACAAGATGGTACCACTACAACAATAGCAAGATCTACAAGTCAAACACATGAACATGTTGATTGGGAGTACATCTACATCACAAGCTAGCCTGGGAGAAACAATTCTGTTGTCTAGATGTGTTTCACAATCAAAGGGGGGAAGGAGAAATTGAGCTTCAAGACATATCGATCTCCTACTCACCACTTTGATCAGTACAAACCACTAGATGTTGTCCCAGTCTAGAAGAAGAATATGATCCACCACTCGTTCTTGGAGGATTGTTCTTGAACACCATCAATGTTATCATCTTTATCGGACCTTGAGAAGTCAACTTTTGGATCTTTCGCTACACCTTCAACATCTACATCACTTATGAGCAGCCAAAGAGAACCAAGAGAAGACGTCGAAGGGAGAACCAACTGCCAAGAATTGAGGAGGGCATCATGAAGGATGAAGCCACTACACCACAAGAATTAGAAGATGGAGAGATAGTACCTGAGCCAAGCAAATCAAGAAGAATGGCCGATAAGATCTCCATCATCTAGACACTGTTGAGAGAACAAGTCTCAGTTGTGACATTAAAAGACAAAGACTATCATAGAGGCACTCGAGTAGCAGCTCTAATTTCAAGTCTCTTGTCAACCCAATAATTAAAGGGAAAACAAGAAAGGTTGACAAGAGAAGAGAGAGGATCCTAGGCAACATACTCGAGGAACAATACGCCTTCATTGATAAGTCAACACATAGAGAAGGAAGGTCGATACCTCTAAGGATGATTCCACTGTGATCTTCCTCCTCTCAAGCATACTGTGAGACAAACAAGAGAAGACAAGCCATTCATAAACATCAACTAGCTAGACAAGAGAAGCTTCCACAAGGAGGTTTGACACAATCACTCTTCAAAGTAACATTTCAAGGTAAGTGACCATCACTTTAAAAGTTTCTCTTTGATTCTGGTATGAACATAAATAAAGAACTAAACATGTTTAAGTTGCACATCACTTGATCCAACCTAATCAACTCAACATGTTCAGTCCTTTGATCTTTGTTCCTAGATTTACTCTCTTGAATCTCACTGTCTTAACTAAATAAGCTAAAATGTTGTGCATCTAACCTTTGGGAGATGATATATCTTAATCATGAAAAGATCAACACTTTATGCATAGATTATCCTTCCTTGGGTTAAGTAATATGATCTGTTAAATATTTTAAGATGCTACTTTCATGCTCATCCTCTGATCCTATCACTCATGTTAAGATTGAATAGAACACATAAACAACAGGTTTGTCTTGTGCAATGTGCCTAAGGTTAGAGGGGAATAAACAAAACTTTTGGTTTTGTCGGTGTTTTTCCACCAACAGAGCCCATGCACTTGATCTCTACCTTGTCTTTATGAGCAGGACACACTCTTGAGAAAACATGGAAAAGTTTATCACTCCCAAATTCCACAAAGTGAAGGTCCTAGATCTACAAGAACATGCACACTGAGCAAGATGCTACCAGCTTCCACAATTAACGCTTCACTTCAAACTGCTGGACGAACGAAGAACATGGGTGACACCATATTGGGAGACATAAACAAGAAGGAATGATGGAAGACATCGTAGTCAGAATTAGGGGTCATGAAGTCCCCATAGACTTCTTGATCCTCGATATGGGACAAGACGATGATGTCCACCTCATCCTAGGAAAACCATTCCTCTACGCTACAAGTGCAATCATCTACAAGAAGAAATTCATTTTCACTTTCCTGGAGAAAAGGTACAATGCTACTTCATCAACTACATACCCAATGAAGCACCCAAGAAGAACAGAAGTGAAACACGCCACTCTCAACGCCAAAGAAGACAAGCTATCGAGAATAGAGAGGCCAATCATGAAGAAGAAGCTATCGACACTGTCCTAGAAAAGAAAGAAGAAGAGAAACCCCAACACAATGAACCATAGGAAGTGAAGACTCAAACCAAGAAAGTATGGAAGAAAAAGTCTGCACCTAAGAGGTACAATCAATAACAACTTTCCAAACGTCTAACATACCTTGGGAGGTCTGAACCAAGGTATGGTCCGGTTTGTCGGACCTAAATATCCGAACCTTCGCCAAAAGGATTTGAAAGGCCAAGAAAAATTAATGTTCCATCCACTGTTGGAGCACTATTTCAATAACCATCAACATCAATCAAAGCTCTGATAGAGGAAGGACATATCCGCTTCCAGTCTACTACATTATAAGTTCGAACGACTACGTCAACATTCAGTTTGGGGGAAGGCACCCCCATGTATCCACGTAAGTATCTTTATCCTCTTAAGTTTTTCATTCTATAAACAAATTCAAAATAAAAAAAAATGTGAGCACATGAAGGCTCACCCTTAAAAAGAAAAGAACAAAAATATGTGGGCACATGAAGGCTCACCATTAATTAAAAAAAAGAGACAAAAATATATGGGCACATGAAGGTTCAACGCTATTAAGGGAACCAGCTTGGGGGAGACGCACCCCCGTTATCTTCGCGATTCAGGTATGTCTTTATTATTATTATTATTATTATTATTATTACTACTACTATTATTAGCTTTTATATTATATCTTAACGTGTGTTAGATTAAATAAATAAAATAGTGTGTCTAGTTTGTTTTAAGAAGTTGATGACTAAAGAAGAACCCTCTCTCTCTAATCTTCTGCATGGAAATGATGAATAGTTGCTCTATCTAATTTCTTTCAAGTACCTAGCCTTTAAAGCGTGAGTTCTCCTAATTAATAATGATGCCTTAAAATAAAATTAAATGCATGGGTGGCAAATACTTAATCTAAGATCTAGGTAATCGGGATACGATATGTGATGATCTAAGCTGCTATTATCTTTTTCTAAACAACATTAAAGTTCCGGAGATTTCTAAATATAAACATGACTAATAATTGCATTGAGTTAAATTAAGCTTTGTGACCCTATGAGTAGTTTCTCATGCCATTGAATTGAGATCACTTACACATTTCATCCATCTTCCGCATAAATGCTCATAATTATCTGTTGCTACCCTCTCAGAAGTTTGTTGGAAGCATGTGGCTATTAAAAAAAGAGAAAGAAAAAAAAAAGAGAGAAAGATCCAAGGAAATAAAAAGGGACAAGTGTCCGAAACCTCAAAAAGATAGATCCCGAGAAAATAAAAAGGGACAAGTGTCCGGAACCTCGAAAAAATGTCAGAAAAAATGGGCACGTGCCCGATAGTAGAATTATCAGCCTAATAGCCATATGTCTCCGATAAACAGAAGAGAGTAAATATATTCAAAAGAGCATCCGACTCCATTTTTCCATACACATGCACTTCTGGATTCAATGGTTGGTTAACTTTCTCTTTGGATCCATTGTTTAATTTGACAACATATGTATTAAAGCTTTTAAAAGATTAATTAAAACTCCGGGATAAAGGTGAAGTGAAAGAGCTGGAGACATAGTGCTTGATTTGATCGTTCAATCTTTCAATTACTCAAGATCTAAGGTAAAAGTAATAAGCCCCATGAAGAATAACATGATATATTTTGGAGAATTTTTGTTTAACAGCAGGTACACTTGTTGGAAGTGAAGATATTGTAGCAACTTCTGATCCATTGTTAATTTTTGGTTTTGCTAAGGGACTAGCAAAGGGTAAGCTTTGGGGAGTTTGTTGACATTAATTAACTCTTATTATTAAAGGTCAATTAAACATGAAAATGGATAAAAACATAAATTCCACCTTAGTATAGGGTTTAAAACTAATGAATTCCACGAGTTTTGGTGAATTGTGAATCTGCATGGATTAAACAGGAAAACAACCCTCAATTGCTTCCCCTAGAAGGAAACCGACGGGAGATAACGCAACCGCCAAGTCAGGAATACTCCAGAAGACTCTGGAGAACACCTGAAGACTCCACGAGGCGGGGCACCCCGGGCCACCTCTAGGTGGGACCGACCGGTTGGTGGGCCCCACCGGTCGGTGGGCCCAGGGAGCCGCCGGCCTCCCCCTTCTGGAACCTTCTTCTACCGCCTCTGAGGATCCATCTCAGCCCTACGTGAAGTCGGTTTGATCTAACGGCTGCGGTTGATCCCTCAGGGCTATATATATAGGCCCCCAGGCCCCAGGGAAGAACAAGTCCTTCAGAAAAGTCTACACCTCATTCAGAAACCCTAGAAGAAGACTTCAAGAGCCAGCTTTCAAGTAGAAGACTAGATACCCCTCTAGTTTAGGTTTAGAACCTTGTCTTATACTAGAACTAGAAGAGAGAGAGAGAGAGGAAGAGATCAAGATGGAGCTCCGGCCTATCGGATCAACTTCTTCATTTTGTACCTGCGGATTCAAGTTCATCTTCAACTTGCTTCGGCGATTCTTTCGGTAATCAACGTCTATATTTAAGTTTGAGCCATTGTTCTTATTATTCTTAAGGTTTATGACTCTCTTTTGAGTACTTTAATTCTTGTTGCGCTAGAGTTAGAGTAGTTGAATAGTGTAAGCGTGGTGCTTAGACTTGATAGCTCATAATTGCCTCCTATAACACCGGTAGTAGTGGTTGTTCGCAAGGGTGACTCTTATAGCCTTGTTGATTCTTCTATAGTCCACTTACCCGTGTGTAGGCTCGGTAGGATTATACATTTGCATAAAAGACTCATACTCTGCTTGTGATCTTTTATGGCAACTTCCCCACTAAGAATAATATACACATATCACTCTTAAATTGGAATTAGACAGCCTTAGTGATCCCCTCTATACTTCTAGATTCTCCGTCCTTGTTAGCTACTCAGGAGTTAGACTTAAGACTTAACGCTATCCGTTCCTTTGGGTTCGATATTAAAACTGGGTTACTCCGGTGAAGTGCTACATCGGTAGATTTTAGCTGTGCGCTTGCGGATAAAGTAGAGTGTGCGTTAATTTATACCAACAAGACGCAAAATCAAATTGCGAGCAAAAGAGAAAGTCTCATTTTTCTTAGCCAAAAAGAAAACCCACGAATATCTTGAGTAGTCATCAACAACTACAAGCACATACCACTTCCCACCAACCGAGCTAACCCGAGCCGGACGAACAATGTCCATATGCAAAAGCTCACCGGGATGCTTAGTCATAACTAGATTCACCGGAGGGTGGGGAGTAGCAACCATTTTCCCGTGTCTACATGGGTGGCAAACAAGATCTTTCTCCATGTGTAACTTAGGCAATCCTTGGATCAAACCAAGTGAACTAAGCCTTGCAAGCAAGTCGAAGCTCAAATGCCAAGTCTCCTATGCCATTTCCAAAGGTCAGAGGAAGATCCAGCCACAAGACAATGAGAAGTGCCAAAAGAATCCGAGAAATTCACACAAAAAACCTTTCCAAAAGGAAAAATCAAACAAACAAGATCCCCTTGGGAATCCAAAATATGACTTAGGTTCGGTTTAAAACGAACCTCATAGCCATCCTCCAAAAGCTGAGATACAGAAAGAAGATTGAAGTGCAAGTTCGATACAAGAGCAACATCTCTTAACACAAAGTGCTCATTCACTCGCACAGAAACATGTGATAACACTTTACCTTTGCTATTGTCGCCGAAGGTGACAAACTCCTTTCCGGCAACTAGACTAAGGTTGGAGAACCACTTGGAATTCCCGGTCATGTGTCTTGAGCATCTGGAATCAACCAACCAAATGTTCTCCAATCCACCAACCTACATCAATAAAAAGACATAGGGTGAGCATACGGTCCAACACTGGGGTGAGTAAAGTGAGAGGTATGCCAGTGTTGTCCCGTCTGCTCAAAAGAACGGTCAGCAGAAAAAACCATTCCTAGCACACATAGGTGGAAGCGATCACCACGAAAAGGAAAATGTGGTCCACTGGGAGGAGAGCACTCACCGCGGTAGCCAAAGCGCGGTGGGGGGTAACGCTCGGAACCAAAGCCACCGCCACGGGGTCCGTAGTCTACAAAGCTAGGATCCCGCCGGGCAAAACCTCCATGCGGCCTAGGACCTTGAAGCATAGGACCTTGAGGCCTAGAAACCCTCCTTTGAACGTTCGACACATGTATATCATGGTGAGGATGATACATGTCCAAGTTGTTCAACTCTCTCGCACGACGTTCCTATCTCTTATGCCAGAAGCAAAACTCACTCAATTGTTCATCTCTCCCACAATGCTCACAATGGTACCTCACCACTCTCTTTGGGGGTTGTTGGTACTCACAGTATTTGGTGTGGATCACTTAGTTCTTTTGTGGTAAAAGCTCCTCTTGGATAGGTGGCATAGTGTCTAGATTATTCCTCAAGTGGTTGGGCTTTGGAGACCACACTTGTTTCTTTGGTGACGCTCTCGGAGGTTCCTCATACACTCCATTTTTGGTGTTAGGCTTGAGAGGCTCTTTAGATGGGTTTTTGATTAGCTTGGGAGTAGTGGTGGAGTTGGGCTTCTCACTCGGCTTAAGACCACTGAACTCACCAACCTTGCCAAAATAAGCATGTAAGTGCATTCGCCCCCAATGTAGGTTTTGGCTAATTAATGACAATTAAATTAGGGACTAACGGGTTTATAAAAGCATGTATGCAGGTGTTAGTCCTTAGAAAGATTTGAAATGTTGAAATCTCGTGAACAAAGCACGTGGATTGTATTTGGACAAAAGTTGCCTAGCTCAAGTGGTGGTTTGAAAGTTTAATTTTAAACATGAGTTATAGGTAAGCCGGATTATCAAGAGGGTCACAAATTAGGTTGGCTAGATGTGGAGAAAAGTGCTGAAATCAACTAACTAAAGTTTGCTTGAGAGTCACCGCACGATCACGAACACATAGATGTAATTTTGTACAGTCGGTAGTACCGACCAGGGAGGCAGCGTGCAATGCTCTCTGGATGGGGTTCATTTTGAACTGGCGGTAGTACCGCCATAAGGTCGGTAGTACCAGCCACCTAGATCATTCTAACACCCTCTCTGTGTAGGTTCAAAAATGGCCTGGCGGTAGTACCGCCATAAGGCCGGTACTACCGACCCTCGGTGGTACCGACCTTGGTCGGTAGGAAGGTCTTTTTTTGCAGACCTCTCTGTTCGTGTTCGAAATGGCTTGGCGGTAGTACCGCCATAAGGTCGGTACTACCAACGCTCAGTGGTACCGACCCAAGCCGGTAGAAAGACAGTTTTGCGGAGCTCTCTGTTCCTGCGCGATTTGACTTGGTGGTAGTACCGCCATAAGGCCGGTACTACCGACCCTCGGTGCTGCCGACCCTGGTCGATAGTTACCGAGCGGCCGAGTGTTTTTCTGCGGAGCTCTCTGTTCGCGGCCGATTTGGCCTGGTGGTAGTACCGCCATAAGGCCGGTACTACCAACCGTCGGTGGTACCGACCTTTGGTCGGTAGTTGGTTTTAGGTCAACTCAGATCTGTGCAACGGTTTTTGGCCAGTCGGTACTCCGACCATGGGTGGTCGGTACTACCGACAAGCCTCGGGACTGAGAGACTATAAATAGCCTCTCACTTTACTTATGACCGTTACCCACTCATTCCACTCACTTATTGCGACCTACCAACTGACAAAAGACTCTCCAAGCATTGACTCCTCCCCTCTCTCCCCCCCTTTGCTCCAAGATTCATTCCCTTGCAAGATTTGAGCTAGGGAAGTGAGATTAGAGAGTGGGAAGCTTCGATCTACGACTTGAGCACTTTGTTTCCATCTAGCCGGCTTGGTTTGTGTTTATTACTCTTGGGTTCTCTGAACCCTAGCTGGTTAGGTGTTTTTCGTGGTAGCCCGTGTTGATTCATTTGTGAGGGCTTCCCGAAGTGTTTGTATTTCCCCTGTGATTTCTAATGGAGAAACTCTAGTAGCCTTTGTGGTTGCTTGAGTGAGGCAAGGAGGTGAAAGAGACTCCGACCTTGGTGGTCACCTCAACAACGAGGACGTAGGCACTCCTTAGTGGTTTGGCCGAACCTCGAGATAAATCGTTGTGTCCCGTGTGCTTGTTGTTGTCTCTACTTTGGATATTACGCTTGTACTTGTGTTCTTCATGTTCTTCCTCTCCCTATCTCCTTCTTAGGTTGGGACGGCTCAATCTACACCATGGGAAGCAACTAAGGCTTGGAGAAGCTAGATTCGTCATCAACAATACTTAGGGAAGTGGGGCATTTCTTTGATTTACATTTATAGCTCACATACTTAGGATTTGTAGTTTCCTTTAAGGTTCCGGTAGTGCCGTTTATTTGTATCGGTAGTACCGGTGTGTCATACCCGGTAGTACCTACCCAACCGGTAATACCGGTTGTTATCTAACTGCAAGTTTTAGTTTGGGAAGTTTCAGATTGTAGAAAAACCTATTCACCCCCCTCTAGGCTGATTTGATCCTTTCAATTGGTATCGGAGCCTAACCCTTGTGTTAGCGCTTCACCGCGTAAGGGAAAATCATGTCTAGCCTAAGTCAAGAAGCCGTCAATGACATTGTCAAGAGAGTTGCTGATCAGCTATTGGAGCAGCAAGCAAAGCAATTCGAAGATCAAATGAAGAAGATGAAGGATGAGATTGAGAGTTTGAAGAAAGCTCTGGAAAGCAAAGGTGAAACATCAAACAGTGGAGGACCTCCACCACATCCCAAAGAAGATAAGAAAAAGGAAGATGGAGAGAAAGGCAAGAGAGACAAGGAATTTTCAAGCATACCTTATGACTATAGCCAAATGGGCAAGGTCCTTCAATTGCCTAGCGTCACATGGATCATGGCCTAATTGACCATGTGACGGTTATTGGACAACCCTATCCGAACCCTAACCGACTTGGAGGACCTCCTGGATGCCGTTGGTGAAGAGGTGGTGGATCCAAGGGCCAGGGGGTGGCGCCCGCCACCTAGGGCTGGCGCCTGCCACTACACTCACCCCCCTGACCTAACCCTAGGTCCCTAGGCTATAAATAGGACCCCCCCTAGCTCATTTGTACTCAGACCTCACCTCATTAGTCCCACTCTCTTATAAGCAAAGCTCTGGTGAAGGAACACTCTAGTTGAGAGACATAGAGTGAGAGCGAGAGTGAAGAAGAGAAGAGCTAGAGTTGTAATAGAGGATCTTCCAAGTCTCTGGTATAATTCCAAGTCTTCCTTCATTTATCTTAGTGTTCTTCTACTTTCAGCATTTACTTTAAGTTCTTTACTTATTGTTCTTGTTGAGTGCTTTCGATCATAGATAACTTAGTATTTAGTTTATATCTAGTTTGGGTTCTTCGCTGAGTAATCAGTGCTCTAGTTTTGGACGCAAGATTAGAGTAGTATATTTTAGTGTAAGCGCGGTGCTTAGACTAGTTATACCTTAGTTTGTGGCTAGCCCCTCGGATAGCTGTGGTAGCAAACAGGTGGTGACAGCCCTGGGAGCCTTGAATTCCACCACGTAGTTGGGTTAGTTCTTAAATCATAAACCTTGTTGTGCACGTCTGAGGTAAATAGTCCAGAGGGTGTCTACGGTTCGAAGAACTAGATAGAACCTTTATTGCTAAGTTAGTTGTGATCGTAAGTGTGTAGGAAAACATTAATCTGTTCATCGGCCAGACCCCGCCGATTTAGGTTAGTAATAGTTAGTCTTTCTTTTCTTTTTAGTAGTAGTAGAAACCAACCCCCTTTCACACATTTCGATCAACCCTGCTAGAATCACTAGTTGTTCATAGCGGTCCTAGTGTTAGTTCTGCCATAGTAGCTTCCCTGTGGAAATAAATACGATACTCGGTTACTCCCGGGTGAAGCGCTACAATAGACTTATTCTGTGCGCTTGCGGAACCTACCAATAGTCATATGAATAGTTAGTTATACTTCTTACATTAAGAAGTACCAACAAACCTTTCTGGCGCCATTGGCGGGGATAGATTCCATAGTCTACTCCTAGTGACGACGTTAGCAAGAGTCAACAAGCATTTCTGGCGCCGTTGCCGGGGAAGCAATTAGCTAGAATTAATTCTTTGTGATTCCTATTGAATTAGCCCCCGTAGTTCTAGCGGGTATATATATTGTTCGTTGTTTGTGATCGTTCAAGTAGTCATGGTCGGATTCAATCTTCCGAGCGACTATCAAGAAGATCCTGAGGCCATTCTTAGGAGAGCGAGAGCTAATCTCACTCCTCCGAGGAAGAACCTGGAGCTTCGTGAGAGGAGTTCGTCGAGACAAGAATCCCAGTCAAAAGTGACTGACGAACCAAGCTGCTCCAACGATCAATCAACATCGACGTCGACCAAAACACTATGTGAGTATTCCATGCCTACTCTTGCTCACATTCCAGTGTTACCTTCTACTAGTAATGTAGATTTTGAGCTTAAACCTCACTTAATACGTATGGCTCAAGCTATCGCATTTAATGGCAAACCTTCCGAGGATGCCAAAGCTCACCTCCGGAATTTTCTGGAGATATGTAGTACAATTTCTGTGCTGGGAGTTTCGCAGGATGCCATCAGACTTCGTCTTTATCCATTTTCATTAGTAGAAAAAGCGAAGCAGTGGTTCCTCTTCAACTCTGGCCACCTGCTGACATGGGTGAGATGCGTGGATCAATTTCTCAACAAGTTCTGCCCGATAAGTTAGACTATTCTTGTCCGTAGAAAGATTTCCAACTTTGGACAGGGAGACGGAGAAACAATCACTGAAGCTTGGGAGAGACTACAAGAGTATGTTGAATACTGTCCTCACCATGGTATGCAAAACTGGTACTTGATCCAGAGCTTCTACAATGGACTCCAGCAAGAATCTCGACAACACATTGATGCTGCCGCCGGAGGTGCATACCTCTCTCTCACACTGTAGAGAAGGCAACCAAACTGATCGAGACAATGGTGGCGAATCAAGGATGGACAGAAAAACATACCAAAGGTATGTCTGAAATTAAGAAAGTTGATCCTGTTACCCTGCAAACTTTGGTAAAATTGCTAGAGCAAAGGATAAATGAGAAGAGAGATCGTGCTGCAAAGGAGTACTACGCCCAGCAAAGAGCCGCTTCGTCAAGTGAAGGTCAAGCAGAAATTAAGAAAGAGGGTGCCAAATCCCTTCTTAATAATGGTGGCTACGGAGAACCTCCAATTCCAATGATCCAACAATGGAATAACAAAGGTATGCCTCAAACCTCCGTATTTAATTCTCCTATTGGAAAATTAGTTTCTAATCAAGGTAGAATTAATGATAGCATAAATAATAAATTAATTGAACATGATAAAATGTTAGAAGGAATTTATGCTAAACTGAAAGATTTTTCTGAAGCATTTAAGGAACAAATTAATTTTAATAAGAGATTGGAGCAAAAAGTAGATAACATTAAATCTCAAATTAAATACTATGAGGAGGTAAAAGCTGTAACCACGAGAGGTGGTAAATCCACTCATGATCCGCCTCATCCTAATTTAGTTCCTAGTAGTAATGCTGCTACAAAGAAAAATATTGTTAATATTGAAGAAGACGAAGAAAAGGAGACCCCAACTGAACCTTCATCCAAGGTATGAACTGCTCCTCATGAATTCTATGATACACATGTATTACCTTTTCCAGATCGAAACAGAAATCCGACGGAAGACGACCAATTCAAGAAATTCGTCGAGGTAATTCAAAAATTATATATACATGTGCCATTTATTGACGCTATGCAGGTTCCAACTTATGCAAAATATTTGAGAGACATGCTCGATAAGAAGAAACCAATTCCAAGTAGGGATGTGGTTAAATTGACCGAAGATTGCAGTGCGGTCATTTTAAACCAACTCTCAGAAAAGAAGAAGGACCCAGGAAACCCAACGATCGCATGTTCAATTAGAGAGCAGCACTTCGAGCATGCACTCTGTGATCTGGGAGCAAGCGTCAGCGTCATGCCCAAGGTAATATATGATAAATTAAATCATCATACCTTGTCCCCTACTTCTATGTGTTTGCAGTTAGCCGATCAATCGCTCCGGTATCCCGTGGGAATAGCAGAGAATATTCCGGTGAAAATCCGGAATCTCTTTGTCCCGGTGGATTTCGTGGTTCTAGATATTAATCCTGACCACCGAACTCCATTGATCTTGGGACGGCCATTTCTGAGCACTGCAAAAGCCACCATTGATGTAGGAGCTGGAGAAATTCAGCTCCACATCAGTGGAAAGGAGGAGAAATTCGAGTTCACACCGCGACCGGAAAAACACCCGTCATCAAGGTTCGTCGGTGCCGACATTCCACCACAACCACCGTGAAGGCGACACCAATCGGGAATCCAAAGCGGCTAACCAAGGTGAGTTAGGCTAAGGTAAGTCTTTATCCCCTCATTTAATTTTTCGTTTTTACTTAAGCAATTTAATTTTCAGCAAAATAGATGTTTACTAGAGTGATTAGGTGGCACCTAGGGGGCTTATGGCAGCCATAGGGGTGGCGCCCGCCACCCTAGGGTGCACTAGGGAGCACTAGCCAATCTCTAGACTATTACACCTACCTCCTAGACCCAAATAACACCAAGGGAGACCCATGTCTTTGCTCATTTCAATGCAATCACTCACTCCCATGTCTCTCCATGTCTCCCCCTCTTCACTCCACCTTTTGGACACATCTACACCCAAAAATTCTGATGCACATGTGATGGAGAGTGACAAGGAGAGCATTAGGTGAAAGGAGGGGTGAGTTGGAGTGAAATTTCAGCCAAGAGGGTGGCGCCCGCCATATTTTCCTGGCACCCGCCACCACTAATTCCACATTTTGGTACAAAACTGCTCCCGAGTAAGTTTCCCACCATCCTTGGTATAAAGTGTGACCAGGATGAAGAAGTGGTCTTTAAAATTTTCAGCTCACTTGCCCCATTTAGGAGGTTGCACTCTTTTCCCTTTGCACCGAACCTACCACTTTATTCCCCACTTGGAATTCCAGTGGACATTACAAGGGAAACCTCATGTGTCGGTTGCAGACATTTTTGAGCCAGGTGGGGTGGCGCCCGCCACTTATTGGTGGCGCCCGCCAGCAGGGTGAGGCTCATAGCCTCCCCCCTTCCATCCTCAGCCTATAAATACTACCCACACCCCATGCAAATTCTCACAACTCACTCAAAACACAAAAACATCAGCCATCCTAAGCACTAGCAAAGAAGTCATGGGCCCTCTCGAGAACTTCTTCACCGGAAAGAAGAAGAAGAGCAAGGGTGAGGGAAGTTCGTCGAGAGCAAACACCCACATTCGCTTTACTGGGAGTGATGAGGAGAGCGCCGGGCAGGGTACTCCATCCACCGACGCAATGTCGGTGGATCGGTACTCTCCATTCTCACACCAGGCTGGACCGACCATCCGCATCCTGAACTCTGTCAATGATATCATCCGGCAGAGTGATCGGGAACGGCAGGCCCGGAACATCCTCAGTGAGAGGGAGTTCATTCACACCCACCGAATCGACGCCGACTTGCTAAGTCGCACTGGTATGGACAGTGAGTTTCTTTATATTTCTCGAACTTTGGGATGGGAAGATGCATGGATGGTTAATGAGGAGGGAATCCTTCCCCTCACAATGGAATTTCTAGCTACCATGCAATTGTCTGCCACTCACGTAACATTCCGGCTTTTTAATGAAGAGCACACTCTTTTGTGGGGGCAGTTCAGCAAGCACCTAAATTTTGATGAATCATGCTTGCTAAACCTGGAATCTGCTTGTACGGGTTTCAACAGAAATGATTTTTGGAAAAGTATTGCTGGGAACAGAGACCCAGGCTTGCCCCGTACAAGTAATATCCACAACCCCATGCTTAGGTTTTTTCACAAATATATCAGTATCACACTTTTTCCAAGACCTGACTTGAGACCAATTAAAAAGCCTGAAATGCTGCTGTTGTATGCTCTAGTTAACCACATAAAAGTATCACCCGCCAAGGCCATGGCGGACTACTGGTCTAAATTTAATCAACGCACTGGAAATATTGAAATGACATCTTGGATAACTAGACTGGCTTTTAACATGGGTCTGCTGAACACCGCTATATACTCCTACATTCCTAGTGACCGAGACCTTTTGACTATGGAGCATTTCTCGCAAGGACACCTCTTGCATGAGAACCCGGAGAGCGGTGAGATTCACATGATCTACCAAGATTATGTGAATAAAATCGCTCTTCCTGACATGTCACTTTGGTTGGTGAATGCACCAACGTTACTTTTGGCCCTGGAAACCGAGGCAGAGCAAAACCGTAGGTTGGCCCAAGAAAACATCATGCAGGTTCCCAGGAGGAGGACGCGAGCGCAGACCCGTGCAGCAGAAGAGGCCGCAAGAGCCGCAGCAGCGGCGCAGGAGTTTGACCCTTTCCATGCAGGGCAGTATGAAGGAGCAGCACGCTATGGTCATTTGACACCCCCTGGCTCGCACCAAGCAGGAGGATCAAATTGGCAACAACCGCAACATCCGCGGTGGGAATATGGACAGGAGGCGTCCTTCCACTCATCCCAGTTGGGGAGTTCAACCCATTCATTGGGAGGATCCACTCGGTACACTGGCCGTGGTGATGAGTTCGTCCATAGGGGAATCTCACCGCAGGCCGCTCGCCATTCGTCCTTTCATCAGGACGAGTGGATGCGTGATATGAGATATCTTCAGCACCAGATGAATGGACTCACCATGAATACTGCTGACATCCGCCAGTACTTGAATAACTTGAACCAAGATTTCCAGGAATTCCGCCAGAAAACTGGTGGAGAACTGGGTAGTATTTCTTCTCTCCTGCAGCAGAACCAGCAGAACTGGGAGGACATGTACCGTCGTCAAGGATGGATGTGACCCAACCACGCCAAAAGCCAGCTTGGGGGAGGACCCCCGTCATTGAGGTAAGTATCACTACCGTCTTTATTTCTGTCAGTTTTATTTATTTCAGTAATTTAAATTTGAATTTTATCTTAGTTAATTTGCAGTTAAAAAAATAGTAATAAATAAATAGCAATAAATGAAACGCTCTCATCGTAAGTCTTTCTAATAAATAAAAATGTATGTCATGCATTAGAGTTATCATGGGAGAACGTATGCTAGAACTAAACTTGAGACATGAGCATTAGACTAAGTAAAGGGGAAGTAAGTTTCTACTTTGACTTGAGCGAGTCAAGTTTGTGGAGTAATTATTTTGCAAAATTTAAAAACTTGCTCTAAGTACTTCTGTGGCAAAGAAAGTCCTACCAAAGCCAAATAATTTTTCTTAGAGTAGGAGCTTCCACTTGCTGCATGTTAGTATTGAGCCTAGTTAGACTTTTGTTGATAGTCATGGTAGAGAAACTTGTCATATCTTTAGACCAAGGAATTCACTTGCACCCACCTATATAGTGCTATTCTTACACTGAGAATACGCACACAACATGCCTTTATTTCCATTCATTGTTAGGAATACTTCATGGCAAAATATCATGCTCCATAATGAAATCTCAGGGATATGGCTATAATCATTCAAAAAAAAGAGCAAGTGCTCTAGAAAGAAAAGAATATTCAAAAAGAGCAAGTGCTCTAGAAAGAAAATTCAAAAGAGCAAGTGCTCTAGAAGGAAGAGAATACCCAAAAGAGCAAATGCTCTCATTCATAGTCATGATTCCACAAAAGAGATAGAAAGGAGAAGTGCCATGAAAGTAGTAGCCACAATAAATACCACACACTTGCACATTCCTGGTCTGAACCTATGACTTGTTGCTCCTTTGCTCCAATTGTCTAACTTGGCAAAATAATGCTAGCATTGCATGCTCACTTTTATCCTACCCATTAAACCCCACATAAAGTCTTAGTGAGAGGATAATTCTTCCATTTCCACATACAAATATGAGTGATTGAGTGAGCCACAGAAGTTACCAAGCATGCTTTCTTTTGAACAAAACTTGCAAAAACTCCACATGTCTTGATTAGCAAAATAGGCAAGGGAAAAACAAACCTTCTTTCTTGCTGGTCTTTTGTTCTAATCTTGAGTGCAGGGAAGGCTACCAATTCCATGGTGATGAAAATAATATGGGCATACACAACAAAAACACCGAGTTTCCAAGATTATTTGAAGTTCATGCTTGCTCGAGGACGAGCAAGAGGTAAGCTTGGGGGAGCTTGTTGACGCTCACTAAGTGTCATATTTTTAGCATCAACAAGGTCATATAACACAACACAAGAGCCTAAAATCAACCAAAAACCTTTTATAAACTAACGATTTCCACTTGTCCTTGAGTTTTATTTGAATGTAGGAAATTGCAGGGTTTTTGAGCAAAATGACCAAATGGACCCACCAGGAAGCAAGCCCACGTGCCTGGACTCACTCTGGGCCAAGGAGGGGTGGCGCCCGCCACCCCTAGCTGGCGGCCGCCAGAGGGGAGAAGCCCAAACTCCCCCCTGCCACGTCACTGATCCAGGGGAAGCACTCCACACTCATTTGCAGCCGTTGCTCACCTAAGTCGGTTCATCCAAGGGCTAAGAAGCAGCGTCACATGGATCATGGCCTAATTGACCATGTGACGGTTATTGGACAACCCTAACCGAACCCTAACCGACTTGGAGGACCTCCTGGATGCCGTTGGTGAAGAGGTGGTGGATCCAAGGGCCAGGAGGGTGGCGCCCGCCACCTAGGGCTGGCGCCTGCCACTACACTCACCCCCCTGACCTAACCCTAGGTCCCTAGGCTATAAATAGGACCCCCCTAGCTCATTTGTACTCAGACCTCACCTCATTAGTCCCACTCTCTTGTAAGCAAAGCTCTGGTGAAGGAACACTCTAGTTGAGAGACATAGAGTGAGAGCGAGAGTGAAGAAGAGAAGAGCTAGAGTTGTAATAGAGGATCTTCCAAGTCTCTGGTATAATTCCAAGTCTTCCTTCATTTATCTTAGTGTTCTTCTACTTTCAGCATTTACTTTAAGTTCTTTACTTATTGTTCTTGTTGAGTGCTTTCGATCATAGATAACTTAGTATTTAGTTTATATCTAGTTTGGGTTCTTCGCTGAGTAATCAGTGCTCTAGTTTTGGACGCAAGATTAGACTAGTATATTTTAGTGTAAGCGCGGTGCTTAGACTAGTTATACCTTAGTTTGTGGCTAGCCCCCCGGATAGCTGTGGTAGCAAACAGGTGGTGACAGCCCTGGGAGCCTTGAATTCCACCACGTAGTTGGGTTAGTTCTTAAATCATAAACCTCGTTCTGCACGTCTGAGGTAAATAGTCCAAAGGGCGTGTACGGTTCGAAGAACTAGATAGAACCTTTATTGCTAAGTTAGTTGTGATCGTAAGTGTGTAGGAAAACATTAATCTGTTCATCGGCCAGACCCCGCCGATTTAGGTTAGTAATAGTTAGTCTTTCTTTTCTTTTTAGTAGTAGTAGAAACCAACCCCCTTTCACACATTTCGATCAACCCTGCTAGAATCACTAGTTGTTCATAGCGGTCCTAGTGTTAGTTCTGCCATAGTAGCTTCCCTGTGGAAATAAATACGATACTCGGTTACTCCCGGGTGAAGTGCTACAATAGACTTATTCTGTGCGCTTGCGGAACCTACCAATAGTCATACGAATAGTTAGTTATACTTCTTACATTAAGAAGTACCAACAAACCTTTCTGGCGCCGTTGTCGGGGATAGATTCCATAGTCTACTCCTAGTGACGACGTTAGCAAGAGTCAACAATGACTTCACTCATTTTTGCTTCATGGCTAAGGATGAGAAGGTATCATCTAACTCTCCTATTTGTTCTAGTGATGAGTATAGTGATGATGGCATGGATGAATTTGAACTAAGCATAATTAGAAAATTTGGTAAGAAAGGTGGACCACAAATATTAAAATTGCTTACTAAATTGGAGAGTCGGAATGAGAGTCTTGCTTTGCAAGGGGACTTGATCTCTCAAGAGAGAGAAAAGAACCTTATTTTGGAAGCCTTTCTTGCCGAGGAGAAGTTGAAGGTTGAGAAATTGACCATGGAACTATCTTTAGCCAATGACTCTAATAAGAAGTTGGTTAAGGAGTGTTCCATGAGCACTGACTCAATTGCTAGTTTAAAGAATGAAGTTAGCTTGGTTCAAGAAAGCCTCACAAGCTTTCAAGATAAATATCAAACTCTTGAACTAAGCTACAACACTCTTTGGAGTAGCACTTCTTCAACCACTCCTAAGGATTTCGATTGCTCTAATGCCTCAACTAGTAATGGTTGCAAAAGATGCTATAAAGTTGATATAAATGCTTGTGCAACTAACCTTGTTGAGCTAGAGAAGAAAGACAAGGAGATACAAAGGTTGAACATGATTTTGAGGAATGGTTGCAAGTGTAAGGTGCAACAACCAAAATACATCCTCAAGACCGCAAGGCACCCATCCATCAAGGATGGGATTGGCTACAATAGGTATGGTGGCAAGGCCAATGGAAGGAAGATGGTCAACAGGGTACCCTTTGTTAACTTTAACAAAGGGGTTCCTCTCTTTGACCTCATGAACGAGGCAAACAAGGTTGCCAATCCAAAGGCCACACTTGCAAATGACAAGGTCAACAAGGAGAAGCAAGTGGAGATCCCCAAGCAACAAAGCCTATATCACGAAGCTATACTTGTGATTATTTGTGTTGTTGGGGAGAGAACGGCAAGATTGTCGTTAAGTATGTTGGTGCACTCAAGAAGAGAGAGATTATGAGGAATGTTTGGGTGCCCAAAGTTTATGTGACTAACCCCCTAGGACCCAATCTCACTTGGGTACCTAAATCAAGGACATAATCTTGTTTTGTAGGAATATGCCTCCGGTGGATCAAGTTGGGTGTTGGATAATGGATGCACCAATCATATGACCGGGGCAAAAGAAATGTTCACCTCCTTCCAACCTAGCAATGATTCATGCAACAACATTGTGTTTGGTGACAATGGAAAAGGAGAAGTGCTTGGTTTGGGTAAAATTGATATCTCAGCCGACAATTCCATATCTAATGTATTACTTGTGCATTCGTTGAGTTACAATTTGTTATCCGTTTCTCAACTTTGTGAAATGGGTTACGATTGCCTCTTTACGGATAAGGGTGTGACTGTCTCTAGAAGAAGGGATTCCTCTATTGCATTTAAAGGTGTGTTGAAGGGAAAACTTTACCTAGTTGACTTCTCAACTAGTAAGGTGGAACCTACGACATGTCTAATGGCAAAATCTAGCATGGGTTGGCTTTGGCATCACTGACTAGCTCATATTGGGATGAGGAACTTGGCCCAACTTCAAAGAGAAGGACACATCCTTGGACTAACCAATGTCTTGTTTGAGAAAGATAGGATTTGCAGCGCGTGCCAAGCCGGAAAGCAAGTTGGAGCAAAGCATCCAATAAAGAACGTCGTGTCAACCACAAGACCATTGGAGCTACTACATATGGACCTCATCGGACCCGTTGCTTACCAAAGCATCGGTGGTAACAAATATGGTTTCGTTATTGTTGATGACTTTTCTCGCTTCACTTGGATGTTCTTTTTAGCAGATAAAAGTGAGACCCAAGGCATCTGTCGGTGTTTGTTAACCGACAACTCGTCTTGAGTAATCTCAGACGATTTGTTCGGTGGGGATCGGCGTTCGTAGGACTCGGCGAGTACACAGGGACAGCGATTTATACTGGTTTAGGCTGCTAAATAGCATAATACCTTATGTCCAGTGCAGCGTGTGCCTTGTGTATGATTATGATTCAATGTTCGGTCCTCGAAGTCCGCACCTACTTCCCCTTATATATCCGGGTGAAGCATAGCGCAGACCGAGTCCTAGTCGGTTACATCAGAGGAGTCCTATTCTAATTACAAGACTTCCTTTAAGAACTCGACTAAATTACAACGACAGTCCTAATCCGAGTACACTTCGTAACAAGTCTTCGGATCTCACGTGCCGCCCGGGATTAGTCGGAGTAATCATCAACTGATGCTATCTCAGACATCCTGGTCCGTCAAGCCCCCGAGCTCTTCGTCATTTCTTCACGACATTATCTTCCAGTTTCTTCTTGAGAATCTCTGAGTAATGTCTTGAGAAATCTTGAAGTGCTCCGAAGTTAAAGAATTTCCATGGCGTGCACTTTTTCCAAAAAGTGCACCCATAGGGTGTAGCCCCCGAGCCTCTTATTATTTATAATAACTTTGAGGATCTTTGAAGCCTTTTCTGAGTAATTCTCGAATAAGAAAAAACATTTTCTTTATAGATTATACCCTGCAGCCCCCGAGCCTAAGTTTTGAGTACTAAAGTAGTCGGTGCTTGGGATCTTCTAAATACAGTACCGGGTAATCCATAAAGGTTTTAAGGAGTCGGAACATGCCACGAATTCTTTGCCTACTCCATCTGAGTAATAGATATTCAGTTTCAGGTGGGAAATGTTTTCAACAAACATCCCTTATCACCCCCCACTGAATTAAAAATTACTGTGAAGTCAGCAATAACCGCTCAATGACTGTTCCAGTTGTACGCATTAATGATTTTTGTCTTGTTCTGCAACTGCAAACTTTGTCGTCTTCCTCTTGAAGTGCGCATGAGAATCAATCACCAGTGCCAGGCTTCACATGTGGCACAGTGCATAGGTTGAATTATTGGTCCATCAATCGCTTTTGTCCATGAACATAGTCTATAGACCAAGAGGATCCGTCAATAAATACCCTGCCTAGAAAGCGAAAGACTCATATCCCTTTGAGTGTAGAACTTCTCTTAGTTCCATAAATATTGTAGCATCAGTAGTTGAGATGGCCGAGCCCCTGGGTGTCTTCCTTCTGTAAAATAGATGAGGTGCCCAGAAGAACTCTTGTGAAAGGACCATCCGCCAAGGTGGTTTCCAAGTGGTCGCGAGTAGAGGGATACAGAGGTGTGCCTAAAAGAACTCTTGTGACTACCACTCGTAGATAACCTCGGAGTCACAGGTTATCAAAAGGGCGGCGAGGGTGATGGTCTTCCTCGGAGTTCCTTGAGCATTGGGGTGGTGCCTGAGACCCACCTTGGGAGGCACTGAAAAGGCTCATGTGTCTACCCAAGGTTCTGTGTCTGCTTTACTGCGTCTCACTGAACGCAGCCCTTGGTGCAATAAGCATCAAGGCTCTGTACCTTGATGACACTAGAGTAGCATTTTATATCCTGATTGTACTTGTGCTGGTAATTGTTGTATCTCAAGATGTTGCCATGTATCTCTTTTATAATTCCGAGTATTAATAAATAAAATCCAGGTACTTGGAATATTTTCCGAGTCCTCTGTCTTGTTCTCCGAGTACTAAATGTGTCTTGTGAAAGAAGGAAGCTTGTCTATTTGTTGTATGCATGTTCATTGCTGCTGACGCAGTCTGAAACATTCTCCCAACCGTTAGGGTTTTGAACGGTTTCATAACGCCGTCTGGAAAAGATGAACGGTTGCCGAAACAGATCTATAATAAGCCGCCGTCGAGCCTGTATTTTCCTCACGCTTTCATCAAACCATTGCTTGCAGAGCTAGAAATCCTCTAGCCAAATCCTCAGTTGATGCGCAAAAAGTCTCTCGTCACCAACATGGGTCCCAAAAGGCAAACTGCGGCGGAGAAGAAAAAGCCTAGGATCACCACTACTGGGAGACCGCATCATCCTTGCCCGCCTACTGATGTCTTGGCATGGAAAATGCCGGATACCAGGCAGACGGAGCTGGCGTACTTGGCACAGCTAGGACTTCTCTGAGCACAGCCGCTTGATGGATGGAGGGTACCGACGGATCATCGCGCTCCCGCCCCCAACCCCACGGAGATAGTCATGTTCAAGTCCTTCGTAGAGCGGGGATTGGGACTTCCGGCGTCTGATTTCTTACGAGGGTTGCTCCATTACTATGGTTTGACTCTCAACCATATCACTCCCAATGCCTGCTTCCACATTGCAATTTTTACTCATCTGTGTGAAGCTTTTCTGGGTATCTGCCCTTCCTTTACTCTCTTTCACTATTTCTTCTGGGTAAAGTGTCAACCCAGCGATGCTAGCGTAGAGGTAGTCGGAGGGGCTAGCATCCAGCTTAGACTAGAGGTAGCTAGTCAATACATAGTTGTAGAGTTGTCGGAGTCTGTTCGGGATTGAGCTGCCGGGTGGTTTTATATGGCTAACCCTCCGCCAGCCCTTCGCCCTTCGCCGTCATGATGGATGGCCTCCACGGAAGTGCCGGGAATGGAAGGACAAGATTACCGCCGTTGAGGTAGAGGCTGTCCAACCCTTCATTGATATGATAGAAGGGCTGAAGCTTGGCAGATTGAACGGGTACACCGTCGTCCAAGACTTCGTCGCACGCCGCATCCATCCTCTTCAACAGCGAGCCAACTTTGGCTTTGAGTACCTGGGTGCGAAGGACCTGGGTCGTCATGACTCCGAGCAATTGCCTGATCATGAGATCCTGAGAAGGGTGAACCGACTGCTCAAGAGCCGTGAACACCTTGTTCCGGTGATGACGACATTCTCTGCCATCAACCCGCCTCCTCAGGTGAAGAGTTGTCTTGTCTTTAGGATTCTTAGTAGATGTCGTTCTGACTTGACTGATTTTTCTTCTTTATAGGGCCAGGGGAGGGATAACAATGATTGTCCGCCCCTGCCTCCGGCGACTAAAGAAGGCGGAGGCATCGCTCTCGGGGGTCCTATCAGAAGTGAGGACCTCCCAAACAAGTCGAGCTCTCCTGGTGACTTTGACTGGCTTGACTCAGATTCAACTAATTCTGATATCATGCTCATAGATCCGGAAGCCGAAAGTAGCCGGGAGAGGTCTCCGACTCCACTGCAAGAAATCGGAGAACCTGTCCCAAAGAAGGCTTGGACTGGTAATCGCCGTGCTTGTCGAAAAATTCTTTTATCACAAGAGTTGTCTGAAAAGCACTATAATCTGGGTGCTCCTGGTAAGGGGAAACCCGAGTACTTTGTAGTCCTTTTGGATTTTGATAAACTCTTGTCTTATAAGTGTCTATGTCCCAGATGCTGAAACGACCCAAGGGGCTTCAAGTGGTGCAATCCCTGAAGAAACTCTGGTTTTGGATCCACTACTGAAGCGGCCTCTCTTGAAGTTGCCGGGGACATTGAAGCTCGTGAAGTAAGTTACAAAACTTTACTGTCAAAGTACTTGCATATTTCTGGAACTAACATGACTATTTGTCTGTTGTAGAAAAACGAAGCCATCTGTAGCGGCCTCGAGTACCGTCCCTGATCCCCAGGCGGTAGAGGAGTCGGAGGCGCCAGACAAAGATGAATCTAGCGTTCTGCCGTCCTTTAGCCAGGTAGATCCGTTGCCCAGCTCCTCTCCGTCCAAGTCGCAGGCCGAAGCTCCTCTCCTGGTCCATCAGCATCTTCAAGAAGTTTGCTAGAAGGGCTCAAAATGAGTTTGAGCTCAAGAACAAGAAAGTGAGAAGCGACAACGGGACCGAGTTTAGGAATACCAACATAGAAGAGTATCTTGATGATGAAGGAATCAAGCATGAGTTCTCCGTTCCATATACCCCACAACAAAATGGGGTTGTGGAAAGGAAGAACCGAACTCTCGTTGAAGACGCAAGATCAATGTTGGATGAGTACAAGACGTCCCATGGTTTTTGGGCAGAGGCAATGAACACCGCATGTCATGCAATCAATCGCCTCTACCTTCACAAGCTAAGGGACAAGATGCCATATGAGCTTCTAACGAGTAACAAACCAAAGGTGCATTACTTTCGAGTCTTTGGTTGCAAGTGTTTCATACTTAACAAGAGGGCCAAAAGCTCAAAGTTTGCACCTAAGGTACATGAAGGCTTTCTACTTGGTTATGGTACTAACGAACATGGCTACCGTGTATTCAATAATGCCACCAGCACTATTGAGTTAATGGTAGACGTGACTTTTGATGAATCCGACGGCTCCCAAATGGAGCAAGTCAATGATGAGCTTGTAGGAAATGACATGTCTCCATCCAAAGCAATCAAGAAGCTTGCGACCGGTGATGTGAAGCCTATTGAGATTCAAGATGATGAAGATGAGCCATTGCACTGTCCACAAGATTCAAATGCCCATCATGTGCATTCGAATGCACATGGTGAAGCTTCCGCAACTTCGAAAGGTGGAAGTGCAAATGATGTTCAAATGCCACATCAACTTGATGATCAAGCTCAAGCTTAACATGATGACCAACAAGCTAATGAAGACATTCATACATATGATGAAGATGATGAAGATGGACCCATCCAAAGAAGATCACTCGTGCCACGTCCAAAAGTTCATCATTCAATTCAACGGGATCATCCCGTTGATAACATATTGGGGAGCATACGACGTGGGGTAACGACATGTTCTCGTTTAGCAAGTTTTTGTGAACATTACTTGTTTGTCTCCTCTTTGGAACCTCTTAGGGTGGAAGAAGGACTTGATGATCTGGACTGGGTGATGGCTATGCAAGAAGAGCTCAACAACTTCACCAGGAATGAAGTCTGGTCCTTGGTGGAAAGGCCCAAGCAAAATGTGATAGGAACCAAATGGGTCTTCCGCAACAAACAACACGAGCATGGCATGGTTACAAGGAACAAAGCACGGTTGGTAGCTCAAGGTTTCACTCAAATTGAAGGTTTGGACTTTGGGGAAACCTATGCACCCATAGCTAGGCTTGAGTCAATTCGCATATTACTTGCCTTTGCTACTCACCATGATTTCAAGCTGTACCAAATGGACGTGAAAAGTGCATTCCTCAACGGTCCCCTCTACGAATTGGTATATGTGGAGCAACAACCGGGTTTTGAAGATCCCAAATATCCCAACCACGTCTACAAGCTCGACAAGGCGCTCTATGGGCTCAAGCAAGCCCCTAGAGCTTGGTATGATTGCCTTAAGGACTTCCTACTCAAAAAGGGTTTTGAGATAGGGAAGGCCGATGCTACTTTATTTACTCGCAAAGTCGATAATGATATCTTTGTGTGCCAAATATATGTCGATGACATAATATTTGGTAGTACTAATGTGTCTTTTTGTGAGGAATTTAGTAGGATCATGACCAAAAGGTTCGAGATGTCCATGATGGGTGAGTTGAAGTACTTCCTCGGTTTCCAAATCAAGCAACTCAAGGATGGCACGTTCATCAGTCAAACAAAGTATACAAGGGACATGCTAAGAAGTTTGAGATGGACAAGGCTAAACCCATCAAGACTCCCATGCCAACCAATGGACATCTTGATCTAAATGAGGATGGTAAGTCAGTAGACCAAAAGGTATATCGCTCTATGATCGGTTCATTGCTTTATTTTTGTGCATCTAGGCCCGATATCATGCTTAGTGTGTGCTTGTGTGCAAGATTTCAAGCTAATCCGAAAGAATGTCATATTATGGTCGTTAATAGAATCTTTCGATACTTATTGCACACTCCGAATCTTGGCTTGTGGTATCCCAAGGGCTCCACTTTCGATCTCCTTGGCTATTCCGATTCGGACTATGCTGGTTGCAATGTAGATCGGAAGAGCACTACCGGGACTTGCCAATTTATTGGGAGGTCTTTGGTGTCTTGGAGTTCCAAGAAACAAAACAGTGTTGCCTTATCAACTGTCGAAGCCGAGTATGTGGCGGTCGGCGCTTGCTGTGCTCAACTACTGTGGATGAAACAAACACTAAAAGATTTCAGATGTGAGGAAACCAAAATTCCACTTTTGTGTGACAATGAGAGTGCTATCAAACTAGCAAACAATCTCGTAAACCATTCTCGCACAAAACACATAGACATCTGACATCATTTCTTGAGAGACCACGAAGCCAAAGGAGATATTGCTTTACGCCATGTGAGCACCGAAAAGCAACTAGCCGATATCTTCACAAAGCCATTAGATGAGTCAAGATTTTGTGCTTTGAGGAGTGAGCTAAATATCATTGATTCTCGTAACGTGGCTTGATGTCTTGCACATATTTGTTTTCACCTAGAGACATAGACAAATGTTTTGACAAAATTTGTATGTGATTTCAAAATCTATTTTGCATGCTTCACCCATGTCCATAGTTATGTATTGCTTGTATGAAATCTGGACAAAGATGAAGTGTGTGTAGTATACCACACAAAGTTCTCCTAGGAAAGCTCTCTGTCCATTCTGGAAGTGAACGGTCGGTAGTACCGCCATAAGGATCGGTAGTACCGACCCCTATGGGCGGTAGTACCGACCGGGGTTTACCCTGGTATATAAGGGCGCGGTGAAAAGGGTTTCTTTTCTATCTCTCAGTTTTTCACCGTGCATTGACTCTTGAGCCGTCCGGCCACCTTCTTCGCCTCCTCCTCTCCATCTCCCTACTCCTCCACCCAAATCCAAATCCCTCCAGTGAGAAGGTGTGTTGGAGCAAGGAGATCGTTGTGGTGGTGTTCTTGAAGCCCAGAAGCTCTTCTTCCATGGAATTTTGGTCTCTTCACTTCGAGTAGCAAGGTACTAGGGTGTTCATGCCCGATCTCTCAATGTACTTTGTTCTAGGCCATTTCCTTTGGTAGGATTGTTCTCTCTAGTACATAGATGCTTCTAGGATGTACCTTGTGCAAATTTGTGGGCGATTTGTGTGATTGGATCGAAGGTAACCGCACACTATTGTGCGGTCGGTAGTACCGACCCTATGGGCGGTAGTACCGACCGCGCGCAGTGAACTGTCATTCTTCCCCGATCTCGATCGTTGTTTCTTTTTGCTACATCCTTTGAAGTTGTCTTGTTGTCACTTGTGTCTCATATTGGTCTATGTACTCTATTCTAGATGTCGCATAGCCGAAGGGGCTCACGTGATGCACGACTTGCTAGAGAGGCGAGGGAGGAAGAACAAGAAGAAGTTGCTGCGATGGAGCAAGGAGAGCAGCAACGGCGTAATCCCAGGCGCCGTGCTCGGCCTGCTGGCGAGAGCAGTGAGGACGTCGCTCGGCACGTTCGTGGGCGTTCGTCCATGGGCCGCCGGAGCGTCGGCCGAGACAGTGCAGGTGGAAGAGGGCATGCACCACCTCCACCTCCACCGCCTCCTCTAATGGTCCCCCCCGGTCGGCTGCATAGTGTGATTGTTGGTGGTCGGTTGTTGGAGGTCGGTCCCGTCAGGGAAGGTCGTGCTATAGATCCTCGTGTTGGACCTTCGTCTCCTCATGCATCCGGTTTGTTGTTGATCAACTGGGTGTTTCATATGCATGGTATGGCAGCAGCTACGATGATTGGTCCAGCTCATCCAGGAAATGTAATGGACTACTCAGATAGAAAGAGGGCTAATCTGTTGAGGGAGCAGCACTTGGAGAACCCCTACCTCTACATCAGAGATGACTCAGTTGATAGACGCTTTTGGTCTCGCTTTCAGCAGGACTACTACGCGTCTGTCCTCTGGAGGGGTTACTGTGTGAAGGGGCATCCTCTGCTCTTTGAGCACAAGCGTCTGGCCATCCGATCCTTGACTGACAAGAATTCAGAGCAGATGGACAGTTTGGTGCAGAGGCTAGAGGAGTGGAGGATTCTGGGGCTCATCTCTAGTGAGCGTAGCTAGAATCAGGAGATTATCTGTCAGTTTTGGGCTACTCTATACATTGATCAGCCTGGGAAAGTCCTTCATTGGATGACCCAAGGGGTCCACTACAGATGTACCTTTGTAACCTTCGCTAGGTTGCTGGGATTCAACAATGAAGATCGGAGTGCCCCGAGACTGTCAGAGATGTTTGGTGAGGGGATCTATCTCTCTGTGATTTAGGAGTCTGGGATCTATCTGCCTAGCATAGTGGCCAACTTTCAGGTGAATGGGTTGAAGTCTTACTTCTTTGTGCTGAACAACTTAATGAGAGTCACCTTGGATTCGAAGGTTGGGGACAACACCTTCTTGAGAAGCGATGCCCCCAAGGTCCTGTGCCGGTTTGCCAAGCCAGATGGGAGGTTCAGCATCTCCCACTTTATGTGGCAGAAGATCTCGGAGGCGTACAATGATCCTCACAAAGACTTGCCTTATGCTCCATATTTGATGCATATCATTGAGCATGTGGTGGGAGCAACGTTTGAGTATGATCGGAATATAAAAGAGTACAATATCCGACAGTTCTCCTTATTAGGCAAGGAAGTAGTTGGTGAAGGTGGTGATGCTCCAGCTGCAGCAGCTGCCCCTGATGAGGCTCATGAGGGAGTGCCTCCTGCTACTTCTTCTCCTCCGCGTCGTGAGAGGCATAGGAGTGGAGGTGGTGGGGCTGTTTGTTTCGCCCTCAGCAAGTTCTTCAAGTGGTTCTGTTACAAGGCTGAGCGTGATGAGCAGCATTAGAGGCAAGTGAATGAACATTTTGGTCTTCCTCAGCAGTCTCCTCTTCGGCCCTTCCCGGATCCTTTTGCCGAGTATGATTCCCAGCATGGTCGTGATGATGATGATGATGATGACGGTGGTGAGTAGCAGCAGCAGCATGGAGGTGATAATGAGGCCGGTATCTCCAGCTCAGCTTTGTTTCAGCCTCTTCAGCCTTCGCCTATGTATCAGCCTCCTCCCTTCTACCCTGATTATGGTGCGGGTCCGTCACATGGTGGCGGGTCTACCTCATACCAAGGTGGAGGCGGTGGCTCTTACATGGGCTTTGTTGCCCCGGATGCCGATCCAGCTGGGAGTGGTGGCTTCCATGCTCTCTCTCCTCCGTCAGATCCCTCTAGTGCTCCTTCGTCGTCGTCCCCTGGAGGTGATGTTGGCGCCAACGCGTACTCTTCTCTCTTTGGAGGCCCTTATCATGGTGGTTCTGATGGTTCTTCCGGTGGCTTCTTTTAGATCCTATGCATATCGTGGCCTACCCTTTTTTGGCATTTGATGCCAAAGGGGAAGTGTTAGGCTTTATTCATGATGTAATAGCTAGGCTTTGAGAGAGTTTTTGAACTATGAGAACTAAGTGTGTGGCATGCTACATTTGTGATGAACTATGTGTGCTAGAGGATTTGATTCATTTGAGCTTAATGTAATATTCATGTTTGGTTGATCCTCTATTTTCTGGTCATGTCATGATTGGTGATTGTTGTTTTCGTCGTGGCTATGTGATTTGAGTCTTTTTCTTTCTTCCATAGCCATTCAATTTCCCTTATCTTATTGTTATGTGAATCACTATGTCATCTTGATCATGCGTCACAAATTTGTTATATATGATGTTGTCACACACTTAGGCACACCACGGATTGCAAAATTTAGGGGGAGCTCTTATTCTTGTGTATGCAACCTTGCTTAAAGTCAAGGTTTCAAATTTATATCCAAAGCATACACTAAGGGGGAGCTTGAACTAAATTTTGGAATTCAAAAGCTTCAATTCTTTCTATCCTTTTTGTAAGCCTAAGTTGGTTGTCATCAATTACCAAAAAGGGGGAGTTTGTAAGTGCATTCGCCCCCAATATGGGTTTTGGCTAATTAATGACAATTAAATTAGGGACTAACAGGTTTATAAAAGCATGTATGCAGGTGTTAGTCCTTAGAAAGATTTGAAATGTTGAAATCTCGTGAACAAAGCACGTTGATTGTATTTGGACAAAAGTTGCCTAGCTCAAGTGGTGGTTTGAAAGTTTAATTTTAAACTTGAGTTATAGGTAAGCCGGACTATCAAGAGGGTCACAAATTAGGTTGGCTAGATGTGGAGAAAAGTGCTCAAATCGACTAACTAAAGTTTGCTTGAGAGTCACCGCACGATCACAAACACATAGATGTAATTTTGTACAGTCGGTAGTACCGACCATGGGGGTCAGTAGTACCGACCAGGGAGGCAGCGCGCAATGCTCTCTGGATGGGGTTCATTTTGAACTGGCAGTAGTACCGCCATAAGGTCGGTAGTACCGGCCACACAGATCATTCTAACACCCTCTCTGTGTAGGTTCAAAAATGGCCTGGCGGTAGTACCGCCATAAGGCCGGTACTACCGACCCTCGGTGGTACCGACCTTGGTCGGTAGGAAGGTCTTTTTTTGCAGACCTCTCTGTTCGTGTTCGAAATGGCTTGGCGGTAGTACCACCATAAGGTCGGTACTACCATCGCTCGGTGGTACCGACCCAAGCCGGTAGAAAGACAATTTTGCGGAGCTCTCTATTCCTGCGCGATTTGACTTGGCGGTAGTACCGCCATAAGGCCGGTACTACCGACCCTCGGTGTTACCGACCCTGGTCGGTAGTTACCGAGCGGCCGAGTGTTTTTCTGCGGAGCTCTCTGTTCGCAGCCGATTTGGCCTGGCGGTGGTACCGCCATAAGGCCGGTACTACCGACCATCGGTGGTACTGACCTTTGGTCGGTAGTTGGTTTTAGGTCAACTCAAATCTGTGCAACGGTTTTTGGCCGGTCGGTACTACCGATCATGGGTGGTCGGTACTACCAACAAGCCTCGGGACTGAGAGACTATAAATAGCCTCTCACTTCACTTATGACCGTTACCCACTCATTCCACTCACTTATTGCGACCTACCAACTGACAAAAGACTCTCCCAGCATTGACTCCTCCCCTCTCTCCCCCCTTTGCTCCAAGATTCATTCCCTTGCAAGATTTGAGCTAGGGAAGTGAGATTAGAGAGTGGGAAGCTTCGATCTACGACTTGAGCACTTGGTTTCCATCTAGCCGGCTTGGTTTGTGTCTATTACTCTTGGGTTCTCTGAACCCTAGCCGGTTAGGTGTTCTTCGTGGTAGCCCGTGTTGATTCATTTGTGAGGGCTTCCCGAAGTATTTGTATTTCCCCTGTGATTTCTAGTGGAGAAACTCTAGTAGCCTCCCTTTGTGTTTGCTTGAGTGAGGCAAGGAGGTGAAAGAGACTCCGACCTTGGTGGTCACCTCAACACAGTGGCGAATCTAGGATTTTTACTTAGGGTATGCCACGGCCAAAAGTTTTCATATACAATTCAGTAACCATTGTAGATTTGCAACATGATTTAGTAAATTCAAAGATTAAGTTCAAACCATCCATTAAATATAATAAATAGTTCACATATAGATTACTAAAGATTTACAATGTTATTTTTCTAATTGTTTTATTCGACGTTTGCGAAGGGATGTCTTGGTTATATAATCTTCATCAATTTCAAAGAGAATATCCTGCTCGATGAAAGTGACTACACAATATTAAATAATTAAAAAAAATGTTGTTTATGATGTTAGCCATCTTTCTTACAAGACATTTTCAAGAATCTTGGAGAGTCAAATTTTTTAACTTTGACCAAAATTTCAGAGAGAAACGCAAAGATTTATAACATCAAATATGTATATTATGAAAATATAAATAATAAAGAATCCAAATGTACTTACTTGATATCATGACTCCCAAAGATTTTTGGAATGCCTTATAATTTGGGATGGAGGGAGTACTAAAGTAGACAATAATTTTTTTCTATAAAGAACGAAGAACAAAAGATTAGATTTTACCTTAGAGAAATAGTGAATCGGTGAGCGGTGAGCCTTCGTGACCACGCGGCACTGCTCATGCAAACTGCAAACTGTAGGCCAGTGGTTGATCGGGGGACTGCAACGACGCAACGTCACAGTCACGCCTCACCGCGTCGGCGCCGGGTTTTAGCGTCAGGACTCAGCACGTACTCCAACCGACGGATGGAGATTAGAATGCGAGAGCCGAAGGTAACCAGTAGTAACCAGGTTTGAGGACAGCCTTGCCGTGTGGGCCGCGTCGTGGGCCTTCTGGCTTTCCACCACCGTGATGGATGGCATGGTGACGATCTAGGTGATTTTTTTCCTTTTTCCAGTACGAATACATGTATAATACGTATATTATACTAGTAGTTGGCGGTTAAACAGGGTATGCCAGGGCATACCCTGTTTAACCTGTGGCTCCGCCACTGCCTCAACAACGAGGACGTAGGCACTCCTTAGTGGTTTGGCCGAACCTCGAGATAAATCGTTGTGTCCCGTGTGCTTGTTGTTGTCTCTACTTTGGATATTACGCTTGTACTTGTGTTCTTCGTGTTCTTCCTCTCTCTATCTCCTTCTTAGGTTGGGAAGGCTCGATCTACACCGTGGGAAGCAACCAAGGCTTGGAGAAGCTAGATTCATCATCAACAATACTTAGGGAAGTGGGGCATTTCTTTGATTTACATTCATAGCTCACATACTTAGGATTTGTAGTTTCCTTTAAGGTTCCAGTAGTGTCGTTTGTTTGTGTTGGTAGTACCGGTGTGTCATACCCGGTAGTACCTACCCAAACAAACCGGTAATACCGGTTGTTATCTAACTGCAAGTTTTAGTTTGGGAAGTTTCAGATTGTAGAAAATCATCTATTCACCCCCTCTAGGCTGATTTGATCCTTTCAAAGCAACACTCTCCGATCCTTAAGCAAAACCTACACCCAGCCCTCCAGCTACATGCTTGAACTAAGCAATCATCATGCCTAGCTAGGGCTCACCACTAGAAACCCATGACAAGATGGTCCGAAGGTATGTGTTTTCCTCCTCGGTTTGCATCTTGTCATGCTTCACATTCGCAATCTCCATTTCCAAACCCTCACACAAAGCGCACCTAGCCACACAAGTGCTACCTGAGCTAGCCTTCTCAAGAGACACACTCTTGGCATTCTTCTCTGCCAACTTAGATTGCAAGCCTGCACAAGACTTGCACGCACAAAGCAAAGTGGGTCTAGCTCTAAGCTCATCCACCTCAGCCACCAAAGCAACATACTTCCCTTTCAAAGTGACAAGGTCAGTCATGTGCACAACACACATCTCACACTCATCCTCCTCGGTGACTACAACGGTGGACTTGGCAAACTCAAGCTCCTTCACCGCATTCTCCCACTTCTAAACTCCTTCCTCTCTCTAGCAGCAAGTTTCAGCAACTTGTCTTGAGTCACTAGAGCGACACTAAGAGTCTCAACCTCAGCAGCAAGATCATCGACAGTTTGTGATACCTGCGAGGTGTCATCGTCGTTGCGATGAATCTCCTCAATCCTGCTCTCGACCTCATCGCCAAGGGCCATGGTGCAGAAGCCCAGAGTGTCAGCGTAGAAGCAGAGGCCATTCAGCTTGTCCTTGACCTTCCTCTTCTCGGACCCATCGTCGCTTGACGCCATGGAGTTGTCATTCGAGTTGTTGTCGAGGTCGCTGAGCGAGGCGAGGAAAGCACACTCCTGAGCCTTGGCTTTCTCCAAGTACTTGCGCTTGATGTAGTACTTGTCTAAGCCACCCTTCCGCTTGTGCTTGTCGGAGGCTTTTCCTTGTGCTTGTCGGAGTCGTACTTGTAGCCGTTGTCGCCCTTGCCTGAAGCTTGCTTGTTCTTCTTGGGGCAGTTGGCGACGAAGTGGTCGGGGTCGCCGCACTCGAAGCATCCAGCCTTTCCTCCTCCGCGGCATCGGTTCATGCGATTGTTGTGGAATCACAAGAACCGGTTGGCAAGCAAAGCCAACTCATCATCCCCCACGAACTGAAGTTGTTCCTCTATCACAGAAAGAAGTGAAGAAAGAGCAAAGCCACCGGTTGGGTTAACAGAAGAGCCAGAAATAAGAGCCATAGACGGGCCAGAAGGATTCTCATAAGATGCCCTCGTCATGGCATCAATCTCGCTAGATTTTAGCTTGCTAAAAAGAACATCGCAAGTGAGAGTCTCATAGTTAGGTGATTCGATGATCGCCTGAACCTTGGAATCCCACACCGATCGATCAAGAGTATGAAGTAGCTTGAGATCTCTCTCATGATCGTTGTACGACAATAGCTCTTTGTTAGCACGCATCTTGTTGACAATCACTTGAAAGCGAGCGAATAAATTTTCTATGCTCTCGCCAGGCATGTGTTGAAAGTTCTCATACTCACGCTTGTACGACTCGTAGAGATGGGTTTTGACTTGAGTGGTGCCCTCATGAAAACACATGAGAGTCTCCCAAATCTCCCGAGCAGTAGTGAGATGAGAAACGCGATCAAACTCAGACATGCTCAAACAAGAGAAAAGAGCATTACGAGCTCGGCTATTGACATCGTGCTCCTCGATCTGCTATTGAGTCACACATGCAGCCAGGACTTCATAAGCAGCATCATTGCAAATCTCCTAAACTGAAGCGCTCAAACTCTGAAGATAGGCCGACATGCGTATCTTCCAATACGCATAGTTCGTCCCATCGAAGAATGGTGGTTTTCCAACACCGTGATCCATGTCGCCTTCCATGGATCTGGAACCGACTAAAGTGTAAGATCCTAAACCCGCTCTGATACCAATTGAAGGACCGAGAATGCTAAACACGGGCAACCAGAGGGGGGTTAATGGGAGCCTGAATTTTTTTTTCAAAACTTTGGCCACTATCCCAAAAATCAACCCCGAAAGCTTCACACACCAACGTGATGCCCACGACCCTCAGAAAGAGAGTGGATGATCCCTAGGACCATAGCGAGGCACCACAGAAGAGAGCAAGTCAACACTCACAAACACAGAGTTGAGATAACATCCAAAAACTGAACCTCGGAGCGTAGATGGAAGGCTAGCTCGAGATTCCTCCAAATACCTATGCCAACACGTGGCAAAGATACCTAGAGAGGTTCCTTGGTGAACTCTAGGAGCAAACGAGAAGTCTGAAAACAAAGCCAAAAAGCCAGGAGATCAAACACACTAAATAGTAACTAGCAGCCTAGGCCCGAACTGTCCGCGGTCCTGGTCTCGAACTATCCGCCCAATGTTGGACTGTCCACAGTCACTGGGCGGACTGTCCGTCGGCCAAATGCACAAAACAACACTCCTGCAGAACTTCCCTGGTCAGGTCCCGGACTGTCCACGCCTATCATGGTGGACTGTCCGCAGGTACCCTAACGGCCAACCACCGAGACAAACAGCCACTAGTCTGGCTGACCCTCGATGCCCGGACTGTTTGCGCCCCTGGTGGCGGACTGTCCGCGTCTATCCAGAGAGGGCGAAAATTTTCGCCTCTCTCCCAAATCCAATCCAAATTGAAACCACTTGATCCCAAATTTGGAGTTGATCTCTAGGTAGTTGGAAGACTAATCCTAGAAAATCAACCACTCAAACAATCTCAAACTCTGGGAAATCAAACGGATTGGTGCAAAAATGAAAAAGCCTCCATGAAACTTGAAACGACCCGATCTACTTGCTCGTGAGGATTCAGACAAATTCCTTCGGTGGAAATGATGTTCTCACGACAAAGAACAAGTAAAAACAAACATATCGAAAAACAAGTCACTGTAGAGAGAGATCAAGCCACGAAAAATTTGAGGAGAAAAGAAGAACGCGAAGAACACAACAAGAACGCGAATTCCACTCCAAAATTCCAGCCGAAACTCATCCCCATGAGGAGACAAAGGGATTACGGTCCCTTTTCCTTGAATCAAAAAACACAGAGGAATTGTAGCACTCTGCGGGATCACAAGCAACTACAGACTGGGAAAACCTAACAGAGAGAGCAAGTCTGCGGGAATGAAAATGCTTGGATAGGATGGGAGGAGGGGTTGCCTCTCTATTTATACTACTAATACATTATTCCCCTTCGACCCCTAGATACAAGAGCGAACAGGCTAACCCTAGGGGTATTCCAGTCCAACTCTGAAAGGTCTTGATCCGACGGCCACGCCCGCACATCCGGTAGCTTCGCCTCGATGCGACCTCACCCGATGTCGCCACGTGCTGTCGTTGCCCGACAGATCTCCTCGAGACCTCCACCGTTGGTTTTGAGGCCCAAACTAGCAAACTGTCCTCCCCGAGTTTAGTGGCCCAAACTCGGAAACCCAGCAACGCCCAGGTTTTGAGGCCCAAACCTGGAAACCGCCCGTCACCCCGAGTTTTGAGGCCCAAACTCGGAAACCGGCCATCCAATGGTTTTTCTGGGGCTCTACCACCAAACCGAAGTCGTAGAGGGATGCAACGCCCGTGCACCTCGTCCACCGACATGTGTCCTCAGGTCCACGACCCGAACCACACCGTGTTCCACAAGTCTTCGCTCGTCGCTGTCTCAGCATGTCAGCCACCACGGCTGATCCTCCGCCCACCGGTCCATCAGTCCAAGTCCGAGTCCTCCCTTGGTCCATCGGCACGACACTCCAGCACTTGACCTTCACCTTGCCTTTGATCACCGTCTCCGAGCTCGACACCTGCACAACACAAGCCAAAGAACATGCGCATCAACTCCGTTGACAATCACTCATCACAAGACCCGGATCACAGCCTGTGCATCCGCAGCTAACTAGTTTTGCTATGTATTTTGTATATTTTTAATTAGGCTATTCACGCCCCTCTAGCCTATTTGGACCTTTCACCATCGTCGGTTGTTTTTTTGTGACTCAACCACGAAACCAACGTCATAGATGGAGTGTGTGCCCTATGTCACGTTTGCCGACACCGATGTCGACGCGTGTCCGACCTCTGCCAAGCCCGATGACTTTGCATTCCTTCCTGACTCGACCGACAACATTTGCATCTCCCATGCAAACTCCTGCCCAACCTCCGTCAAGTTCCATGATGTCATCGCCCTCCGTCTTGACTCGATCGACGCCATCTTCATCCATATTTGCACTTGCTTGTCTATGACCCAAGTGCCAGCTACCATAACTGATCCTCCGGCCCTCCGGTCCATCTGTCCAAGTCTCACATCTGCCCTTCCCTGCTCTTGGTCCGTCAGCATGGCAGATCTATATTTGACCTTCACCTCGACATCTACTGTTGCCTCTGAGCTCCACGCTTGCACACCAACACAGTCAAAAGACATGTTGCACACACTCAAGCCAATGGTTAATGTACACACACTCAACTCGAAATGTGAGCCTGTTGACAATCACTCATCACAAAGGTTGAACCATAAAGGCACATTTAAACCTTGTGTTCGCAAAGTAGCAAGCACACAACACGACCACGTAAAACTAGCATCACCAATGCCACAAAATCTCGGATAGAAACCCTGAATCACATACGCACATCCAAACAAAAGCAGCCTGCATCCATGGTGCACCAAACACACATCCACAAAACACAGATCAAGCATCACAAATCATGTTGGCCACACCACACATACCAGATTGATGAAAATACCAACAACAAACAAAGCAAATATTAGATGAACCCCTTCAATCTATCTATTTTAGAGAGATTCTGAACAAATCAACACGAACACCACATCCACAAAACTCACTGAAACAACGACGAACCCTAAAAACAATCAATTACATGTTGTTTGGTTCAAAGACTAATCCTGTCCATCATGAACATGTTCGTCATGAGTTCGTTCCTGCTAGGATCGAATGCACTCGTCTGACGTTTCTAAAGGAATGACTCAGTCCCTTATTTTAGCCTACTGGTGGAATGACCCGGTGACAGATAGCTAGGTTTGGATAATCCTGGATGTATCGGTTATGCAAACCAAAAATGTTGTTACTACCATCACAACAATTCAGAGGGAGGGAAAAGGGGGAAACGACAACCCAAACATCAGGCGCGAGTCCCTAAAAATTGAACAATAGCGATGACAAATTGGACCCACAAAATAGACACACAACAACACACAAGAGGGAGGGGCAGACCGACCGCCAGATTGGTCGGGTTGTAGAGCAGTTCCCCTCGCACTTCTCCAGACGCGATTCGCCGTGCCGCCGTCTTCTTCCTCCACAGCTGGTCCCCTCCCTTCCTCCTCCGCCATCTAGCTGGAGGTTGAGGGGAGTGAGGATCAATTATTTTTAATAAGTTTCTCTAGTAGATCAAGTCCTTAGTGTTAGAGTTTCTCCATGTCAAGTTTTTTTGGCATCGAGGATTTATCTTCTCCTCTCAGGCGACGGTGAGGTGGTAAGATAGAATCATTTTCTTCATGGTGGCTCACGTCAACATCCCTACCAATACGATGGCGTGGAGACTTTTATTTTCGGACGACGATATTAAGGCGGAGATAGTGTCGTCGCTATGGAATAATTTTCTCTGGTCTCTTCGAAATAATTTTCTCAGGTGTCTTCTCCTATTGATTATGGTTAGATCTAACCACGATAAAGGACTAGGGAGAATCAATTTCAGATGGGACTTCCTCATTCTTCGGTGGCAAAAAAAAAAAGAAATGTCTTAACTCTGCTTAGATGAATATTAGCCGTCGTTCGTTGGACATCTGTTCACTAGCTTGTTGCCAAGTGTTTGCTTGTACGGTCATCTATACTGAAAAACGTCGTACAAGTTTGGTTTTGAGATCTGGAGCTATTCACAGTATGAGTATAATTTAGATAAAATTTAGTTTCTAGATATGTGTAGTGTTGGAAACACACTTGCCGAACCCCCGCACTTGTACAGAGTCAACGGCGAAGGTGGCCAAGCGTCGGAAGTAAAGCGGAAGCGAAGGTTTTGAACTCAATCAATGCTGTGGAGTACTGATCCCAAAAGTCCCCCCTTTACACTGTTCATCCCCTGGTATTTATAGGGAATACCAAGGGATGCGGGCCAAATTACAAAAGGGTACAGGAAAGATTCCTCACCTCCACGCAGGGAGGGAGGGCAAAAATGTAAACACACAGCTGAAGCGGAAACCCTAATCGGCCCCCCTCCAATGCGCCGCCACCTGGTTCTGTTCACCTTCGGAGGGGGGGCGGAGATTTGGCCTTCGGCCGTGCTCGCCCTTGGGCCCGCGCTCCTTCGCCGTCTGTAGGACCTTCGGCTTTACTTGCCTTCGGGAGAGAGGGCCGAAGGTTTGTCCTTCGGCCGTGCTCGCAGACCTTCGACTCCGCTCGCCTTCGGGCCAACGCGCCTTCGTCGCTTGCTTGGTCCGCTCTGAGTGACCTTGGGACCCAGCGAGGGTCGCCTGTCGTGCCGCGAAGCCTTAACCTGCAGGGAGTGCAAAAGGGAGCATCGAGGGTCGAACTCACGTCCGAAGGTTAGGAAATTGACCCCGAAAGGAGGGGGACCTCGCGAGGACACAAAGACCAAGCGAAGGTTGATCTTGGCACCATATCGGGCGGCGTTTTTGCCGAGGGTCCTTTTCCCCAACAGTAGCCCCTCATTGCCTTGGATCTAAAGAACGGAGTTTTAGGCCCAAGCAGCGCATTTTGGACGGGAAAACGTAAAGGGACCCTTGGCAGCGACGCCCGCGGCTGCTTTGGGCCGTATCGTTGTACTGTAGTTCGTACTGTTGAGGCCCGTTTCGTTTTTTGCGCCGCGTTTTTCGATTGTCGTGCCGATACTGTCGCGGGAGTGCCGGCCGCTTGGTTTATAAATAGGAGGGGTAGGTGAGCGTTAAAGGACGTGCCCTCATTCGCCCTAGCACCCTGCTGTTGCTATTTTCCTGTAGCGAAGGTTTGTTTTAGTTTGACTGCGAGGGTCGAGACAAGCATTCGCTGCGCGAAGGTGTTAGCGATTAGAGAGATGGCTAGGCTGAAGCAGACTACTCGTGTTGCTTCCCCTGTTTCGGCGAAAGAGGGGATTACCTTCGAGTTTGGGCTCAGCCGAGTGTGCGCATCGGAGATTGCGTCTTATGTTAGGTGGGGTTGGATCGAGGAGGGCAAGGCGAGGACCAGCGTCGGGGAGACGGGGCCGAAGCCAGATGCGGATGAAGTTGTAGTGTTTGAAGAATTTTTTTCGGCTGGCCTTCGCTTCCCGGCCCACTCCTTTGTGGCCTCTGTGTTGCGAAGGTTCAACCTGAAGTTTCATCAGCTGACACCTTCATGTTTTACGAAGATGTCGGTGTATGTGTGGGTGTGCCGTTCCCAGGGTATCGCTCCAAATGTCGAAGGTTTTGTTCGCACTCATCTGGTGCACATGCAGCCTCGGAAGATTGCTTGTGGCGAGGGTAAAAGTTGTCTGGGTCAATTTGCTGTGTACACATTCTGCCACCGCGCTGGGTCGGAGTTGCCAGTGCAAGCTCAGAAGAACAAGTGGACCAGCGGGTGGCAGGAATTTTGGTTTTACTACAAGCTCAGTGATATGGCGGAGCTGTGCGGTGAGCTCCCGCCTCTTGGGGATGTAAGTGCGGAGGCCAAAATGGACGGCGAAGCACACGCGGCTGTTGATTGTTTGAGGGTTGTCTCACGCTCTCAGTGCGCCCGCGACCTGGTTGAGGAGTACTGTTGCGCCAAGATCTGGCCTCTTCGTGAGAAACAAGTGTGGTTTGAGGTTGAGGATGACCCTCGCTACCAGGGCAAGGGGTTGAAGAGACCGAAGGTTGATTTGAACAAGGTCTGGGTAAATGTTTTCAAGAAATTTCCTAGGCGAGAGGATGGGCTCGAGGTTATATATAAGCGCGTGCAGCAGTGGGTGGAGGAGTTAGTTGGCAAATTGTCAACGTTGGAAAATAAAGCTATACACAGCGCGATGGGCGCCGAAGGTCGGGTTAACAGACTGTTTGACATTCTTGGCATTCAGTATCCAAACTGGCCCGCTCCGTCGAGCGAAGATGCTCCGAAGAAGAGGAAGCGTGCCGCTGCGGGAGATGAGGGAGTTGTCTCTCGGCCGAAGAGGGGTCGCGGCCGTGGGCGCGGCGGTCCCGGTGGCCGGGGGAAGGTGTTGGCGACGAAGGTCGCAGCTGTTGCTGGTACTTCGGGCACTTCCACATCCTCGGCCGTTGCCTCGAGCGGCCGAGGCTCTGCTAAGGTTGGAGGAGTGGTGCCCCGCGTGGGCGGTATCGGAGCTTTAATTCAGATCTCGGATGACGAAGGCGTCTCCGAAGACACCGACAAGGAAGAGAAAGAAAAGGAAAAGGAAAGGGGGGTAGAGGAGTCATCTAGCGAGGGCAGCGATTCATCCAGCAGCGAGGATAACTCCGATGAAGACGTATCTATTGGGGACACCCGAGGAAAAAGGACAGCTTCGTCCAGTGCTGTTGCTGCGGCTGCCAAAGATCTTGAAGAAGTGTTGCGGGATCTGGAGGGAGAGAGCCCTTGGCGAGGGTCACTGCCCGATTACGCCGGCACGCACATTTGGGTCGAGGGATCCGAAATTAATGGTGACCATGAATCGGACTCGGTGCCTGGAAAAAGGCCATATGGCGAAGCCAGCCGGACAAGCCTTCCTTACTACGCGAAGGAGCTTGGCGTTACTGACCCGGCGACCCATCTGTACATGAGCGCGGACCTTCAGGCGACTCGTTTGCCATGCTCTCCGGAGGAAAGGCGATTCCTGGGTCGCGTGTTTAACCGGGTCTGTCTGCCGGAAGCGAAGCTTCGGCTCGCTAGCGAGCCCTTGGATAATATTCATGATGATATTGATGTGAAGGTGGCTAAGCTGATGCTCCTCAACTGGTCGGCGCGTCGAAGGTCTAGTTACAATCTTCATTATCTGAACGACCGGTTGAAAGACACGCAGAAAACCAACAAGGAGCTTCGACAGAGCTTGGAGGACAAGGATGCGGAGCTGAAAACTGCCTTAGAGGAAGCTGAGAAGTGGAAGAAAGAAGCGCAAGAGGCTGCGAGGACCAGCGCGGAGCTCCTCGCTGCAGGACGGCAAAAAGATAAAGACTTGGCGTCTGCAAACGAGCGCGCAGAAAAGTTGTCAACGGAGGTGGCAACCCAGGCCGAGGCTTGGCGTGATAGTCTATCTAGGGTTAAAGCTAAGATAGACACATGCTTGACTGAAGCCGGAGGTTCAGTCGGGGAGCCACTTCCTACAGTCAGCGCAGAGGCTTTCGAAGGTTGGTTAAGCAACGAGTTGGATGTGTTTAGCTCGTTGGTCGGGAATGCAGCTGATTTTGGTGGGTATGCCGGTGCGTTGGCGATGGCTGGAACCCTCCGTCAAGCGGACTGCGAGCACCTTCGGAAAATTAAGAAGCCCAACCATATTTTTCCGACCGTTGATGAAGTGCGGCAAATGAAGGCTGACGATGCCGAGGTCCGGAACTGCGCGATACGGTTGCTTCACAAGTTTTGGATTGTTGGCGGCGGCCGAGCTCTTGCCTTCGAGGAGGCTGCCGAAGCAACTCGTCAGGTTTGTGTTGTTGAAGAGTGACGTTTGGCGTTATTTCAATGATTATGGGCTTGGTATTGACTCATGTTTTCATTTTGTGTTTTTGGTGTTTACAGGCTCGTAGGGAGGCGATGCCTTCGCCGGCTGCGGCCGTTGAAATTGGCGGGAGCTCCGCAGGGGCTGATGCTCCTTGCTCTGCAGAGGCTCCGCCGCTCGAGGTTGAAGCGTTGACTGCGGAAGCCTCGGTCGCCGGCGAAGGTGTCGAACGAGAGGTGGCTGCGGAGGAGGCACCAACTAACGTTGCGGAGGCTGTAACTGGCGAGATCGAGACGGGCGAGCCGGACGGAAGCGAGCAGGTGTGAAGTTTTTGGGGTTGTATAGATGAGGTCATTTTGTAATGGTTGCGATGCTTGTAAAACTTGGGGATGCTGAGATACTTTTCGGTATTTATGCAATGCAGGTTCCTGACGGAACCATGTTAGAAGTATTTGATGTGACGCCACTAACGCTTAATTACCAGGATACTTTTATAACTGGCGAGTCGTGGGCCCGTGCAAAGTTAAAACATCCTTCGTTGACCTTCGAGCATTTTTGGGGGTCAAAGGTGCGAAGGTACGATTTGAAGAATAGTAGGTCGAGCAGCTTTTGGCGCGAGGCGGACTTTACTGATCGTCAAGCTACGCGCTATTTGTTTGGTCCGTCTTCGTCTTCGCAAGTTGCTTTAGACGTTGATATTGATGATAGTAGTGCGTTGGATTATTTGTTTGGGCGAAGTAAGCTTGAAGTGGGCCCCGACGGATCGCTGGTGGTTCCGAAGGAGGAACCTTCGGATGTGGATGAAGTACATCGTACATATATGTATCGGGCGAGGGTTTTGCCTGGTGAGCTGCCGATTGTTCCGGCAGCTCCTTTGTTGTGGGGACCTATTGTTGTGGCGGAGCCGGAGTTCGAGGAGGTTAGCGAGGGCTCTGGTGATTTGATGTTGATTGAAGGGAGCGATGGTTCCTTGTAAATGATTTTTTATTTTTCGGATATGTTTGTTGTTGTAACGTTACTTTGTAACAGTATGAGAAAAAAGTATGGGTTTTGTGCCATGTTTGCTGCACTATTTAATGTTTCTTATATTGTTTAATAGCGAGGCCCCGTTTTACTTTTAGCGAGGCTCACGCATTTGCTCTCGTGATCTTGTTTTGAAAAAACGGCGACGCCCCCTTTTTCTTTTAGCGAGGCTCGCGCATTTGCTCTCGTGAGCTTGTTTTGAAAAAACAGCGACGCCCCCTTTTTCTTTTAGCGAGGCTCGCGCATTTGCTCTCGTGAGCTTGTTTTGAAAAAACAGCGACGCCCCCTTTTTCTTTTAGCGAGGCTCGTGCATTTGCTCTCGTGAGCTTGTTTTGAAAAAACAGCGACACCCCCTTTTTCTTTTAGCGAGGCTCGCGCATTTGCTCTCGTGAGCTTGTTTTGAAAAAACAGCGACGCCCCCTTTTTCTTTTAGCGAGGCTCGCGCATTTGCTCTCGTGAGCTTGTTTTGAAAAAACAGTGACGCCCCCTTTTTCTTTTAGCGAGGCTCGCGCATTTGCTCTCGTGAGCTTGTTTTGAAAAAACAGCGACGCCCCCTTTTTCTTTTAGCGAGGCTCGCGCATTTGCTCTCGTGAGCTTGTTTTGAAAAAAAACAGCGACGCCCCCTTTTTCTTTTAGCGAGGCTCGCGCATTTGCTCTCGTGATGAGCTTCTGTTGTGCTTTGCGGGGGTGCTTGACTTTTTGGACTTCGCGTCTCCCCTCATTTTTGGCGGGGGTGAAGTTTGCTTCTTGCGAGCCCTGGCGCGTTTGCGGGGGTGCTTGACTTTTTGGACTTTGCGCCTCCCCTCATTTTTGGCGGGGGCGAAGTTTGCTTCTTGCGAACCCCTGGCGCGTTTGCGAGGGTGCTTGACTTTTTGGACTTCGCGCCTCCCCTCATTTTTGGCGGAGGTGAAGTTTGCTTTTTTGCGAGCCCCTGTCGTTTGTGCCAGGGTGCTCGACTTTTCTCCCCTTATCTTAGGCGGAGGTGAAGTTTGCTTTTTTGCGAGCCCCTGTCGTTTGTGCCAGGGTGCTCGACTTTCCTCCCCTTATCTTAGGCGGAGGTGAAGTTTGCTTTTTGGCGAGCCCCTGTCATTTGTGCCAGGGTGCTCGACTTTCCTCCCCTTATCTTAGGCGGAGGTGAAGTTTGCTTTTTTGCGAGCCCCTGTCGTTTGTGCCAGGGTGCTCGACTTTCCTCCCCTTATCTTAGGCGGAGGTGAAGTTTGCTTTGAAAGGAAAAGGAATATTTTTCGAAGCAATCTTAGCAAGTTTTCATCGAATGTAGCGCTCTTGAGAGAGACCCGCTTTTTCGATGTTTGGGAGTAGAGGTTTGGAGATTTTACTTTTTTGGGGGTTCTAACCTGTATTAATGCTTTGGATACTGCCTTGTTAAAAAACCTTACGCCCCTTCGTAAGGAAAAAGAGTGCAGCTCCTTTGTTTGGCTACCTTCATAGAAATGGAAAAATGAAATGCGAAGATAAATTACAACTTGCGAGGGCTCGCTAGGGCCCCGCTATGGGTAGTATTTGCGAAGGTCGTCGATGTTCCAAGTGTGAGGCAGGATGTTACCCTCACTGTCGGAGAGGTGGAAAGAGCCAGGACGGTTGCTTTCCACAATCAAGTATGGACCTGTCCACTTGGGCTGAAATTTTCCTGCCAAGCTGGCGTTTTGTTTTCTGATGAGGACGAGGTCACCCTTCTGCAAATCTTTGATTCTGATCTTTTTATCTCTCCATTTTCTGGTTTCTTCTTGGTACTTGCGAAGGTTGTGCACTGCATTGCATCTTGCTTCTTCGAGTAGGTCTTTATCGAGCGATTGGGCTTGCTCGTCAGATGCGAGGGTTGTTCTGAGCGATCCGTATTTTAGCTCTTCTGGAAGCACCGCTTCTTCGCCGAACAGCAGCTTGAAAGGAGTGAATTTTGTTGCTCTGCACTCTGAGGTGTTGTGAGACCAGGTGACCGAAGGTAGTTCATCGGCCCATTTACCCTTGGGTCTACCCTGCAGCTTTTTGGAGATAGCTTGGAATATTGTCGCATTGGCTCTTTCAACCAGGCCGTTGGATTGCGAGTGTCGGACGGAGGCGAAGCATAACATTGTCCCAATTTGTGCACAGAATTCTTTGAAGACCTCGCTGTCAAACTGAGTGCCGTTGTCGGCGGTTAGATGCTGCGGAACTCCAAAGCGACAGACTATTTGTTGCCAGAAAAACTTTTTTACTGCGTGGGAAGTGATGGAGGATAGTGGCCTTGTTTCAATCCATTTTGTGAAGTATTCCACAGCTACCACCGCATAGCGAAGGTTCCCTGAAGCTGTCGGTAACGGGCCTACAAGATCCATCGCCCACCTTTGCAGGGGCCAGGTTGGGCATATGAGGGTTGTGGGTGCCCCTAGAGCGTTTTGGTTTTTTGCCATCAGTTGACAACCTTCGCAATGCTTGACGATGGTTTCCGCATCTCTTAATGCTGTTGGCCAGTAGAAGCCTTGCCGAAACGCTTTGCCGGCTAGAGCCCTCGGGCCGTTGTGAGAACCACAGATACCCTCGTGGATTAGCTTGAGAATGTCATTGCCTTCGGACTGTGACACACATTTGAGCCATGGCGAGGTTACCGAGGCTTTGTACAAGGTGTTGTCGACTATCTTGTATCCTCACACTCTTTGCTTTAGTCTGTTTTCTTCTTCTCTGTTGCTGGGTTCATGGAGTCCTTTGATGTAGGCCATGATAGGTGCTCTCCAATCCTCGCACTGGATTGCGTTGATCAGCTTGATGCTGACTTCGGGAGCTTCGAAGGCTGACCGAGTGGTAACCTCGTAGAACACATCCGGTGGAAGTTGTAGCTGCTGAGCGGCTGCTTTGGCTAAGCAATCTGCTTCGCTGTTTTCGGTTCTTGATATTGCTTTTACAGTTATGCCGAGGAAGAAGGATTCTAACCTTCGGACATATTGAAAATATTTTTGGAGCTCTGGATCTTTTGCTTTGTAGTCCTTTTCAATGTGCCCCGCAATGACTTGAGAGTCTGTGTTGATGAGTGCCCTTCGGACTGATAATGATCGCAGCCTTGAAAGTGCCAGAATCACAGCTTCATATTCAGCGGAGTTGTTTGTGCATTTGAAGTCAAGCCTTCGTGCGTATCTCAGCTTCGACCCGGAAGGCGAGATTAGAATGGCCGAGGCACCGGCTCCAGTTGCACCCCAGGCCCCGTCGACGTAAACGATCCAAAACTGGTCCTGCTGCAGCTCACCGGGGCGAGGGTCGGGTGTCCATTCTGCTATGAAATCAGCCAGCACTTGTGATTTGATCGCTGTTCTGCCAACGAAGGTTACAGCATAACTGTTAAGCTCGACTGCCCATTTTGCTATTCTTCCAACTGCTTCGTTGTTTTTGAAAATGTTCTCGAGAGGGTACGACGAAGGTACATGGATCTCGTGCGCCTGGAAATAATGTTTGAGCTTTCTTGATGCCATGACGACGGCGTATGCTATTTTCTCAAGCTCCGAATAATTTCTCTTTGGGCCTTCGAGGGTTTCTGAAACATAGTAGATTGGGGCTTGTCTGGTTTTGTTGTTTTCGCGGAGCTCCTTGATGAGGATTGCGCTTGCTGCGTGTGGCGAAGCTGCGACGTAGAGTAACAATAAGTCTCCCTTGCTTGGGCTGGTTAGGGCAGTCAAGCTGGTCAGATACTTTTTCAACTCCTCGAAGGCCTTTTGCTGCTGGGGACCCTAGTTGAATGGAGCGTTGCTTCTGAGTGTTTCAAAGAAGGGTAACCCTCGCTCTGCGGATCTTGAGATGAATCTGCTAAGTGCTGCTAAACAACCGGTCAGACGCTGAGCTGCTTTCTTGGTCGCCGGAGGTTCCATGTTCATGATGGCATCAATCTTCTCAGGGTTAGCTTCGATTCCTCTGGCTGAGACGATGCAACCTAGCAATTTACCTTCGCTTACCCCGAAAACACATTTTTCTGGGTTTAGTTTCAGTCCGGCGGACCGGAGGTTGCTGAATACCCTCGATAAGTCTGGTATGTGGTTCTCTTTTAGTTCACTCTGGACAACTAGGTCGTCGACATAGGCAGAGACAGCATGCTCATCCTTGAAAACTTCGGAGGTCATGCGAGCGAAGGTTGAGCTTGCATTTTTCAAACCTTCTGCCATCCTTCGGAAGCAAAAGGTGCCCGAGGGTGTGATAAAGCTTGTTTTTTCTTCGTCTTCTTCATTCATCCAAATCTGGTGATAGCCTGAGAAGCAATCAAGGAGGGATAGCATTTGGCAACCTGCCGCTCTGTTGACCAGGGTGCTTATGTTTGGGAGGGGGAAGTCATCCTTCGGACAGGCTTTGTTCAAGCAAGTGAAATCGACGCACATTCGCCATTTTTTGTTCTTCTTTTGGACTAGGACCACATTTGAGAGCCAAGTTGGGTATTTGACTGGGCGAATGACACCTGCGTCCAAAAGCCTTTTCACCTCAGCCTTCGCTGCCTCCTTTCTTTCTTCTGACATCTTGCGAAGCTTTTGTTTGATTGGGCGGTAGCCTGTTTTGATGTTCAGGCTATGCTCGATCATTGATCTGTTGACTCCTTTTAGGTCTTCTGCGGACCAAGCGAAGGTGTCGGAATTTTCTCTGAGGAAGGTGACGAGGTTGCCTTCTGATTGAGGGTCTAGATTGGCTGAGATGATCACCTTTCTCTCGGCATTACCCTCGAAGAGTTGGACTTGTTTGGTTTCCTCCTTTGGCGCTGCCTTCACTCTGTCATTGCAGACTTCGCCCTCGTCGCTGATACCGGGGGTTTGAGGTTTTGACAAATTGTGTACATTAGGTTGCCCCGGGGCTACGTTCCCTTCAGCTGCCCTTGCAATGTCCTAGTCCCCAAATACTACGACCACACCCTTCGGAGCGGGAAGCTTCATGCATAGGTAGGCGGAATGGATGACCGCATTGAACGCGTTTGTGACCCCTCGGCCAAAAATGGCATTGTATGGGTAGAACATGTCGACAACATCAAATGTTATATGCTCCGTCCTGCAGTTGATTTCGTCGCCGAAGGTCACGGGCAGAGAAATTTTTCCGATAGCTCTCACTTGTTGACCACCGAAGCCGTATAGGGGGTTGTCCGCAGGTTGCAGAAGGTTCCTATCAAGCTTCATACTGTCGAAGGTTGAAGCGAACAAGATATCAGCGGAGCTTCCTGTATCGACCAGTATTTTGGTGACAGTCCACCCAGCGAGGTTGGTTTCGATCACCATAGCATCGGTGTGAGGGTAATCTCTCAGCTTCATGTCACTGGAATCGAAGGTTATGGGGATGTGAGACCAACGGCCAAATCTGTGGGGGCCTTCGATGGCTACGTGGTGGACTCGTCTGGCATGTTCCTTCCTCTGCCGTTTGTTACCATGGTCTTCATTTGAACCTCCGGTGATAGCTAGGATCACACCGAAGGTTGATGTTGAGTTGTTGATGGTCGTTTGGCTCGGGGCTTCGGCTTTGACAGGTTGTGGTGCTGGTAACGCGGGGATTGGCGGTGGTGGTGGCAGAGCGTTGCTAGCTTGGTGGGTTGTTGGAATTTGGTTTTGGGGGGTAGTTGGGTATGTAACTGTGTAAGTTGGATTTTGGCGTTGTGGGATGGTGGTTGGCTGATAAGAGGTTTGGTTTTAGAGTGGGTGATGAGTGTAAGAGGGTTGTTGCGAAGGTAGGCCGTAGTTTATGGGGGTATAGTGGTATGGTGGATTTGGTGGGTGGAAACTTGGTTTCCTTGTGTGGTTGATGGTTCGGGAGTCTGACGAAGCAACTTTCCTGGATTCCTGGTATTCTTTTCCCTTGGCGAAGCATTCGCATTGCTTTGTTGTGTGCCCCTTTCTCATTCCACAGAAGTGACAATACATTTTGGCAGGATCTCGCTGCTGGTACCGCTGATTCGGCGGAGGTGGCAAACCCTGCGGGGCTTGGCTGCTCGGAGGTTGAGCGTCCCGTCTTTGATCTTCATAACTTGTTGCTTTGTTGATTGCACTGACGTTGTTTTGCTCTTGGCGAAGGTTGCCTTCTCTCGGTTGAGGCCTCTGCTGTGGCCTCTGCTGAGACCTCCGAGCATCAGACTTCGCTCGGAAGTCCATGTCTGCTCTACAGTATCTTTCCATTGTCTCATGCAATTCTTCGATTGTATTTGCCGGTTTCCGAGCAAATTTTGAAGAGCACGGGCCCGGGCGGAGGCCGCTGACTGCAGCGAGGATGACAGCCTCGTCGGATATGCCCGGGGTTCTTGCTCTGATTTGAATAAACCTCTGCCAGTAATCTTGGAGCGGCTCGCGCTCTTCTTGCTTGCAATTGAATAGTTCGATGGGGTTTGACGGGGCTGGAGTGATGCCCTTGAAATTTGTACACAGCTTGTCTCTGAGGGTGGCCCAGGAATCCACAGTTCCGGGGCGAAGGTTGCTGTACTATGTTTGTGCGATGTCTCGCAGAATGATGACAAAGGATTTTGCCATTGTTGATTCATCACCGCCTGCTGCGGCAACTGCTGCTTCGTAGCTCATGATGAACTGGCGAGGGTCGGAAAGTCCATCATAGCGAGGTAGGTTTTGTGGATTGTAACATGGTGGCCAGGGCTGGGTTTGGAGTATTTGGGAGAGTGGTGACTTTGAATCATACGACATTTGGTGTTGCTGATGCCTTCGCTGAATGCGAAGGTTTTGTTCTCTCTCATCTGGGTAGAGTTGGCGGAAGTTTGGGTGTCTCACAGGATATGGCTCCGGGTGTACTGGTGGTGGTGGGGGTGGTGGATGGTGACGAAGGTTGTCTTGGTTCGGCTCCTCATTCCCCTCTCGCAGTGGGGGTATCTCCTCATCATTCCAGCCTTCGGCTTCGGCTTCTGCTGCGGCGAGGGATTCCTCCATACGGCGAAGCTGCTCCCTGGCCTCGTCAGCCCTCTGTCTGATCGAGCGCAATCGGTTATGCCTCTCAAGCTGTTCCAGGCGCCTCTTCTTCTCTTGCAGCTCAGCCTCGAGCCTTTCAAGGGCCTCGAGGCCCATCTCTTCTTCTTCTTCTCCCTCTCCTTCTCCCGAAGTGTGTGGGTGCGGCTGCGTCGCCACTCGGACCTAGGGGCCCAAGAATCGGGGTTCCGGGGTGACGTTCTCTCCTCCCGAGGGTTGCACAATTTCTTCCGCAGGAGGGACCACCGTCGCTGTCTCTCTGGCTACACGCTGGTCCCTCGCTGGGTGAGCTCTTCTGTTTCCTGCCATGTCAAATTTTCGATCCCCACGGACGGCGCCAAACTGCTGGAAACACACTTGCCGAACCCCCGCACTTGTACAGAGTGAACGACGAAGGTGGCCAAGCGTCGGAAGTAAAGCGGAAGCGAAGGTTTTGAACTCAATCAATGCTGTGGAGTACTGATCCCAAAAGTCCCCCCTTTACACTATTCATCCCCTGGTATTTATAGGGAATACCAAGGGATGCGGGCCAAATTACAAAAGGGTACAGGAAAGATTCCTCACCTCCACGCAGGGAGGGAGGGAGGGCTAAAATGTAAACACACAGCTGAAGCGGAAACCCTAATCGGCCCCCCTCCAATGCGCCGCCACCTGGTTCTGTTCACCTTCGGAGGGGGGGGGGCGGAGATTTGGCCTTCGGCCGTGCTCGCCCTTGGGCCCGCGCTCCTTCGCCGTCTGTAGGACGTTCGGCTTTACTTGCCTTCGGGAGAGAGGGCCGAAGGTTTGTCCTTCGGCCGTGCTCGCAGACCTTCGACTCCGCTCGCCTTCGGGCCAACGCGCCTTCGTCGCTTGCTTGGTCCGCTCTGAGTGACCTTGGGACCCAGCGAGGGTCGCCTGTCGTGCCGCGAAGCCTTAACCTGCAGGGAGTGCAAAAGGGAGCATCGAGGGTCCAACTCACGTCCGAAGGTTAGGAAATTGACCCCGAAAGGAGGGGGGCCTCGCGAGGACACAAAGACCAAGCGAAGGTTGATCTTGGCACCATATCGGGCGGCGTTTTTGCCGAGGGTCCTTTTCCCCAACATGTAGTGTAATTGAGAGTGCTTATAATGTACTGTATTGATGTATTTAGTTATTATTATATAATTATTCTTTCTTCTAAAAAAAATCTGATCGCCGGATCCAACGAGACACCTCGAACGGCCCACAAATCAATTGACACACAAGCCAAATTTGGTCAGTTGGGAGGCCGTGATTTGCTGCCGCCCCACTGCCCAAAACGATGCCTCCACCTTCCTGCCTGCTGGCCCTCTTCCGCGCCGGTGCCGTCGACCCGCCGCCGTTCCGCGTCCTTCTGAAGCTCCACGCGCACCTCCTCGTCTCCGGCGTCCTCTCCTCCCACTCCACCTCTACCTTTAGAGAACGCCTCGTCGCCGCCTTTGCCCTCTCCGACCCCGCCTCCCCGCGCCCGCTTCTCCACGCACTTGCCATCCTCGCTTCCCTCCCATCCCAGCCGGACTCTGCATCCCCCTACAACGCCGCCTTCCGCGCGCTCTCCCTCTGCCCGCACCCGCACCTCGTCGACCGCCACTGCGTCCCTCTATACCGCGCCCTCCTCCGCTCCGGTTCCGCGCGCCCCGATCACCTCACCTTCCCATTCCTCCTCAAGGCCTGCGCGCGCCTGCAGTACAGGTCGTACGGTGCCGCGGTTCTTGGACATGTGCAGAAACTGGGGTTCAGCGCTGACGTCTTCGTGGTGAACGCCGCTGTGCATTTCTGGTCTGTTTGTGGGTCCATGGCTTTCGCCCGAAGGTTGTTCGACGAAAGTCCAGTCAGGGACGTGGTCTCGTGGAACACACTGATTGGTGGGTACGTGAGGAGTGGCCTTCCGCGGGAGGCGCTAGAGTTGTTTTGGAGGTTGGCGGGAGACGGCAAGGCAGTGAGGCCTGACGAGGTCACGATGATCGGGGCAGTGTCGGGATGTGCACAGATGGGGGATTTGGAGCTCGGGAAGAGGCTGCATGAGTTTGTGGACAGTAAAGGGGTGAGGTGCACGGTGAGGCTGATGAATGCAGTGATGGATATGTATGTCAAGTGTGGCAATTTAGATTTAGCAAAGTCTGTATTTGAAAAGATCGACAACAGAACTGTTGTTTCTTGGACAACCATGATCGTTGGGCATGCGAGGCTGGGGATGATGGAGGATGCTCGGATGCTGTTCGATGAGATGCCTGAAAGAGATGCATTCCCATGGAATGCTCTGATGGCTGGTTATGTACAGAATAAGCAGGGCAAGGAGGCTATTGCGCTGTTCCATGAGATGCAGGAATCAAAGGTGGATCCTAATGAGATTACCATGGTTAATCTCCTATCTGCCTGCTCGCAGCTTGGAGCATTAGAAATGGGGATGTGGGTCCACCATTACATTGACAGACATCAGCTTTATCTTAGTGTTGCACTTGGCACATCTCTAGTTGACATGTATGCAAAGTGTGGCAACATCAAGAAGGCAATCTGTGTTTTCAAAGAAATCGCAAATAAAAATGCACTCACATGGACAGCAATGATATGTGGTCTTGCAAATCATGGACACGCTGATGAGGCCATAGAATACTTCCAGAGAATGATAGATCTTGGATTGCAGCCAGATGGGGTAACATTTATAGGGGTTCTGTCAGCTTGTTGCCATGCTGGTTTGGTTAAAGAAGGCCGTCAATTTTTCTCCCTAATGCATGAGAAATACCACCTCGAGAGGAAAATGAAACATTATTCATGTATTATAGACTTGCTAGGCAGAGCAGGACATTTAGATGAAGCAGAACAGCTTGTAAACACTATGCCTATGGATCCCGATGCAGTAGTTTGGGGTGCCCTTTTCTTTGCTTGTAGGATGCATGGTAATATCACTCTTGGTGAAAAGGCAGCAATGAAATTGGTAGAACTTGACCCAAGTGATAGTGGAATCTACGTATTATTGGCTAACATGTATGCAGAGGCAAATATGAGGAAGAAGGCCGACAAAGTGAGGGTTATGATGAGGCACTTGGGAGTGGAGAAGGTTCCTGGATGTAGTTGCGTTGAGCTGAACGGTGTGGTTCATGAATTTATCGTAAAAGATAAGTCCCATTTGGACACTAATGCAATTTATGACTGCTTACATGGGATTGCATTACAAATGAGGAATACTGCAAACCTGATTGACATTTCAGAAACTGGCATCATGTCGCGTCTTTAGTCCAGAAACTACATCTAGATCTAAAAAATGGTGCGTTCAGTTGTATCACATAATCACATGGTGAATTGTGTCAGCTGCCAGGTAATAAACCTCACTGCCATCAATCATGTGATGAAGTTCCTATCAGTTATGCTGAAGGGAATTCCATAAATTAGAAGGTAATATTTTAATTTACAAATAATCCTTTCAGTTGTAAAAATCCTTGAGTAACTCGTAAGCTTATCAATTTTCATTTGCTATTTAAAAGATCAGATGCTATACACATTATTCATAAATTGAACATTCTCAAATGATACTTTATGGAATTTTATTTTCTGATGACAATGCCTGATCCTTTGTGTCTTGCAGATCGAGGATGTAATTTCCACACTTGGAGGGACAGCCTGTAGTCCCAAAAGCAGTCTCATTAGCGTTTGCTGCCTGCTGGTAACATGGTAAGTATCTTACCTTATTACTCCTATTCCAAGTCATAGTTCTGTTACACCTCCTGGTTCCCCTGCTTCCCAATTGACTGGTGCCCGATTGACTCATAGTGGAGCTGAAGATGAACATGATGGTAATCCTGAAGAAAGAAGCAGCCGGCCCAAGAGGGTGCACAAGCCCAATAGAATGGTAGTCGGCCCAGACTAGGAGTAGCTAGTACTTAAGTGCTACCGATGCTCCAGAAGGGGACATGAAAATTGTAAACCAGGTTAAATTCTGAACTAAAACTCGTCCACGCGAATCTCTGTTGCGTCCTCTGTTTGCTTCCTTCATCTTCTTCCTTCCCACGAAAACCCCTCCGCTAACAATCTGGTTTCAGACTTCTTCGATCCTCCACTTCCTCTGTCCTCACTCTGGATTCCGCTCTGGCGCACGAGTACTTTATCAGACGGCAGCGTGTGCTCGGAGCCATGGATCCCGCCCTGAAGCTCATCCTCGACAAGCTCGATGAGTTCAGCAAGCGCCTCAACAGCCACGATTCTCGGCTGGACCATTGCTTCGCCGACCTCGACCGTGACCTCTCCGCCCGCAACAACTCCATCTACCACAACAACTCCATCTACCATCGCATCACTGATTGGTGTCGGCCCGGTTCGCGACGGTGGATTCTGCGATCTCCGACCGCCTCGCCGCTCTGGAATCCGCGTACAATCGTCACGCGTCCATCGTCACCGAGCGGCTCTCCGAGCACGAGTCAATCCGCGTCGAGCAGATTGATGAGGAGCCTGATGCTGGGGTGACGACGTTGGTGTTGGGGATCCCCCTCGGCAGTGGCGCCACGCAGGCTGGCTCGAAAACCGACCTTCGCGCGACCCGCGCCCCCTCTCGAACTCTCTTCTCTCCGTTTGTTGGACCCCTGGGATCGGTTTCCTAACCTTCGGATATAAGCTCGGCCCTCGGGGTTCGTTGTGTGTCTTGTAGGTAAAGGCGCGCTGAGAACACAGAAAGTGACCCTCGAGCGTTCCGAGGCTCCTTCGCTTGAGACGTCAAGCTCGGCGAATGGCGAGCGGATGCGAACCTGGCGACTGGCGGAGCCGAGGGTTAGGCCTCGCTTTTCCCGCGAAGGTGATACACGAGACCATCGACAACAATGCGTACATATGTGAGCATATGTGTCTGTGTGAGCAGGACCAGATGGCGGCGGGCAGGAGGAAGGCAAACTAGGGTTTCCACTCTAGTTGTGTTTGTACGGTCCTACCCTTCCCCTGTACGGTGCCGGGGAATCTTTTCTGTACCCTTTTGTAATTTGACCGGTGTCCCTTGGTATTCTCTATAAATACCAAGGGATGAACAGTGTAAAAAGAGGATTTTTTTGGGGGAGATAGAAAGATATTCCAACCAACTTACCTTCGCTTGCACCTTCGCTTGCGTGCACCTTCATTTGTTTCTTCGCTTGCGTTCGACAGTTGACCACCCTCGCTCCGAACCCCTGCTTTGCAGCGGAGGTTGGGCAGGTGTGCTTCCAACAATTTGGCGCCGTCCGTAGGGATCAAAATTCGCAATGGCAGGAAACAGAAGAACATCCTCAACCAGGGACCCTCGCGTGACCAGAGAGGCCACGACGACTGTCCAGTCTGTAGAAGAGAATGTAGAACCCTCGGAAGCAGAAGAAGTTGCTCCAGGGACGGAGGTCCCGGGCCCTCACACTCGGCTGGTATCACAGCCACACCCGCACACCTCCGGAGGAGATGGGGAAGGAGACGAGGAGGAGTTGGGCCTCGAGGCTTTAGAGAGGCTTCAAGCTGAGTTGCAGGAGAAGAAGAGACGTCTGGACTAGCTTGAAAGGCACAACCGGCTGCGCCTTATCAGGCAAAAGGCGGATGAAGCAAGAGAGCAGCTCCGCCGAATGGAGGAGTCCCTCGCAGCAGCTGAGGCCGAAGCCGAGGACTGGAATGACAGGCAAATGCCGCCGCTTTGAGAGGAGAATGTTGGGCAGGGACAGGGCAACGCTCGTCAGCCACCACCACCCCCACCACCACCAAATTTTCGCCAACTTTACCCAGAAGAGCGAGAGCCAAACCTTCGTATACAGCGAAGGGCCTAACATCACCAGATGCCCTACGACCCAAGATCACCACTCTCCCAAATACTGCAAACCCAACCCTGGCCACCATGCTACAATCCACAAAATCTGCCCCGTTATGACGGCCTCACTGACCCTCGCCAATTCATAATGAGCTATGAAGCGGCAGTCGCCGCAGCAAGAGGAAATGAATCAACAATGGCGAAGTCTTTTGTAATCATCCTTCGTGACATTGCACAAACTTGGTACAGCAACCTTCGCCCCGGAACAGTAGATTCCTAAGCCAACCTCAGAGACAGACTCTGCACAAACTTCAAGGGCATCACAACAGCCCCATCAAACCCCATTGAGCTGTTCAACTGCAAACAAGAAGAGCGCGAACCGCTGCAAGACTACTGGCGGAGGTTCATCCAGATCAGAGCAAGAACTCCGGGTTTATCCGACGAGGCCGTGATCCTCGCTGCAATCAGCGGCCTGCGTCCAGGCCCATGTTCCTCAAAGTTTGCCAGGAAACCAGCAAACACAATCGAAGAGCTTCATGATACAATGGAAAGATACTATAGAGCGGACATGGACTTCAGGGCAAAGTCTGACGCTCGAAGGTCGCAGCAGAAACCACAGTTGAGGCCCCAAGCGAGAGAAAACAACCCTCGCCAAGATCAAAACAACATTGGCGCGATCAACAAGGCAAATCCACTCAAAGATCAGAAAATGAGCACTCCGCCTTCGGGTAACCAAAATCCACATGGATTTCCACCCCCGCCTGACCAAAGAAACCAACAGAGGGACCCGGCCAAAATGTACTTGTCATTTTTGTGGGCAAGGAAAGGGGTACACAACAAAGCAATGCGAGTGTTATGCCAAAGGAAAGGAGTACCAAGAGTCCAAAAGAGCCACTTCGGCCGAAAATAGAACCATCAATCACACCAGAAAACCAAATTTCAACCCAACCCATCCTCCATACCAGTACATACCTATAAACTATGGCCTACCTTCGCATCAACCATTCTACGCTCATCACCCACACTACAACCACACCTCATATCAACCAACCTCCATCCCTCAACGACAAAACACACCATACACCGTCACATACCCTACAATCCCTCAAACCCAAATCAACCAACAAGCGAGCAACACTTTACCACCACCACCACCAATACCAACACTGCCAGCTCCACAACCTGTCAAAACTGAAGCCCAAACCCAGACAACCATCAATAACCCAACATCAACCTTCGGAGTAATACTAGCTATCACCGGGGGCTCCAACGAAGATCATGGTAACAAAAGGCAAAGGAAAGAGCATGCCAGAAGAGTGCACCACGTAGCTGTCGAAGGACCGCACAAATTTGGGCGATGGTCCCACATCCCAATAACCTTTGATTCCTCCGACATGAAGTTAAGGGATTACCCTCACACTGACGCTACGGTGATCGAAACCAATCTAGCAGGATGGACAGTCACCAAAATCCTGGTCGACACCGGAAGCTCCGCAGACATTCTGTTTGCCACAACCTTCGACAACATGAAACTTGACAGAAACCTCTTGCAATCCGCTGGCAACCCTCTATACGGTTTCGGCGGTCAACAAGTAAGAGCTGTTGGGAAAATATCTTTGCCTGTAACCTTCGGAGACCAGGTGAACTGCAGAACAGAGCACATAACCTTCGACGTGGTTGACATGTTTTATCCTTACAATGCAATATTTGACCGAGGGGTCACCAATGCATTCAACACAGTCATCCATCCTGCATACCTTTGCATGAAGCTTCCTGCCCCAAAGGGGGTCGTTGCAGTATACGGAGATCAAGACGTTGCAAGAGCCGCCGAAGGAACAGCAGCACCTGGGCAACGTAATGTACACAATTTAACAAACCATCAAATATCTGAGCCTCAAAGCGAAGGTGAAGTAACCAACGATCAAAGAAGAGCATCACCCAAAGAGGAAACCAAACAAGTTCAACTCTCTGAGGGCAACTTCGAAAGAAAGGTGCTCATCTCAGCCAACTTAGACCCCCAGTCAGAAAACAACCTCATCCTTTTCCTCAAGGAAAACTCCGACACCTTCGCTTGGTCTGCGGAGGACCTCAAGGGAGTGAACAGAACCTTGATCGAGCATACCCTAAACATAAAGCATGGATATCGCCCAGTTAAACAAAAGCTTCGCAAAATGTCAGAAGAGAGGAAAGAGGCAGCGAGGGCAGAAGTAAAAAGACTCCTAGATGCAGGGGTCATCCGCCCAATAAAATACCCAACATGGCTTTCAAATGTGGTCCTAGTACAGAAGAAGAATAAGAAGTGGCGAATGTGCGTAGATTTCACATGCTTAAACAAAGCTTGCCCGAAGGATGACTTTCCCCTACCAAACATAAGCACCTTGGTTGACAGAGCAGCTGGTTGCCAAATGCTTTCTCTCCTCGACTGTTTCTCGGGGTACCACCAAATCTGGATGAATGAAGAAGATGAGGAAAAAACAAGCTTCATCACACCTTCGGGTACTTTCTGCTTTCGAAGAATGGCAGAAGGCTTGAGGAACGCAGGATCAACTTTCGCTCGCATGACATCCGAAGTGTTCAAAGATGAACATGCTATCTCTGCCTACGTCGACGATCTGATCGTCCAAAGCGAGCAAAAAGAAAACCACATATCAGATTTGGCAAGAGTGTTCAATAACCTTCGGTCTGCCGGATTAAAACTAAATCTCGAAAAATGTATTTTCGGGGTAAGCGAAGGAAAACTGCTAGGTTGCATCGTCTCAGCAAGGGGAATCGAAGCCAACCCCGAGAAAATTGACGCCATCATCAATATGGAACCCCCGACAACCAAAAAAGCAGCTCAACGTTTGTCAGGACGCCTAGCAGCACTCAGCAGATTCATCTCCAGATCAGCTGAGCGAGGGTTACCTTTCTTCAAAACTTTGAGAAGCACAGCCCCATTCAATTGGGGACCTCGGCAGCAGAAAGCCTTCGAGGATTTGAAAAATTACCTCACCAACTTGACCGTCTTAACCAGCCCGAGCAAAGGGGATCTTCTACTGCTATATGTCGCAGCCTGGCCTCACACAGCCAGCGCAGTGCTGATCAAAGAGTTGCACGAAAATAGCAAAACCAAACAGGCCCCGGTATACTATGTGTCTGAAACCCTCGAGGGTCCTAAACGAAACTACTCAGAGCTCGAGAAGATAGCATACGCCGTGGTCATGGCTTCAAGGAAGCTAAAACACTACTTCCAGGCACACGAAATCCAAGTACCTTCAGCATATCCCCTCGAGAACATTTTCAAGAACAATGAGGCAGTCGGCAGAATAGCAAAATGGGCAGTCGAACTGAACAGCTATGCTATAACCTTCGTGGGAAGAACAGCAATCAAATCGCAGGCACTAACAGATTTCATAGCTGAATGGACCCTAGACCCTCGCAGAGATGGAGCCCAACCAGATCCGTTTTGGACAGTGTATGTCGATGGAGCCTGGGGGGCAGCTGGAGTAGGAGCCTCGGCCATCCTAGTTTCGCCATCTGGATCGAAGCTAAGGTACGCAAAAAGACTCGACTTCAAGTGCACAAACAACTCCGCAGAATACGAAGCTGTGATACTAGCAATCTCAAGGCTTCGAGCATTATCAGTCCGAAGGGCAGTCATTAACACAAACTCCCAAGTCATCGCGGGACACATTGAGAAAAATTACAAAGCAAAAGATCCAGAGTTGCACAAATACTTCCAATATGTCCGAAGGTTAGAAACATTCTTCCTCGGCATAACAGTGAAATCAATAACGAGGTCAGAAAACAACGAAGCAGATGGCCTAGCCAAAGCAAGAGCACAACAACTATAGTTGCCCCCTGATGTGTTTTATGAGGTAACAACTCAATCAGCATTCGAAGCCTCTGAAAAGAATGCGAAGCTGATCAACGCAATCCAGAACGAAGACTGGAGAGCACCCATCATAGCCTATATCAACGGACTACACGAACCCGAGTCCAAAGAAGAAGAAAACAAACTAAAGCAAAGAGCTCGAGGGTACAAAATAGTGGACAACATTTTGTTCAAAGCCTCGGTGATCTCGCCATGGCTAAAATGCGTGTCACAAATTGAAGGAAAGGACATCCTCAAGCTTATTCACGAAGGTATCTGCAGTTCACACAACGGACCAAGGGCACTAGTTGGAAAAGTTTTCCGTCAAGGTTTCTATTGGCCAACAGCATTACGAGACGCAGAAGATATTGTCAAACACTGCGAGGGTTGCCAAGTAACGGCAAAAACACAAAACGCCCCAGGGGCACCAACAACTCTGATATGCCCAACATGGCCCTTGCAAAGATGGGCAATGGACCTTGTCGGTCCATTACCAACAGCTCCAGGAAACCTTCGCTATGCAGTGGTAGCTGTGGAATACTTCACAAAGTGGATTGAAACTAGACCGCTGGTTTCCATCACCTCCCTAGCAGTGAAAAAGTTTTTCTGGCAGCAATTAGTTTGTCGATTCGGAGTTCCCAAAAACCTAACCGTCGACAACGGCACTCAGTTTGACAGCGAGGTCTTCAAAGAATTCTGCGCACAATTCGAAACAGTCTTGTGCTTCGCCTCAATCCGGCACCCTCAATCCAATGGCTTAGTTGAAAGAGCCAATGCAACAATTTTCCAAGCCATATCCAAAAAATTACAAGGCAGGCCCAAAGGAAAGTGGGCGGAAGAGCTAACCTCGGTCACCTGGTCCCATAACACCTCAGAATGCAGAGCCACCAAATTCACACCCTTTAGGCTTCTATTTGGGGAGGAAGCTGTGTTACCAGAAGAATTGAAGCATGGCTCTCTTAGAAAAACCCTCGAATCAGATGAACAGAATCAGCTGCTCGATAAAGACTTACTCGAAGAAACAAGATGCAACGCAGTGCTCAATCTTCGCAAATATCAGGAAGACACAAAAAAATGGAGAGACAAAAAGGTGAGAATCAAAGAACTGAAAAAGGTGACCTCGTCCTCATTCTAAAGCAAAATGCCAACATGGCGGGAAAATTCCAGCCAAAATGGACGGGACCATACCTGATCATAGAATGCAATCGTCCAGGGTCTTTCCATCTCTCCGACAGCGAAGGAAACCGCCTACCTCACACCTGGAATATTGACGACCTTCGCAAATTCTACTCATAGCGGAGCCTAGGCGAGCTTTCGCAACATGTATCTGCCTTTAATCTCTCTTTATTCAGCACCATACTTGTAACAAAAACAAAGGAGTTGCACTCTTTTTCCTTACGAAGGGGCGTAAGGTTTTTTAACGAGGCAGTTTCCAAGTCCTTAATAAAGGCATCAACCCCCGAAAAAACAAAACTCTAAAGTCTGTTTTCAGTTTCCCATAAAAACATCGATACAAGCAGCTCTTATCCAAGAGCACTTCTAATCGATAACAACCCTTGAAGATTGCTTCGAAAAACAAAATTTTTCAAAACAAACCTGGGAAAAGCAAACTTCACCTCCACCTAAGACAAGGGGAGGCGCGAAGTCCAAAAAAGTCGAGCACCCTCGCAAAAAAACGCCAGGGGCTCGCAAAGCAAACTTCACCTCCACCTTAGAAAATGGGAGGCATGAAGTCCAAAAAAGCCGAGCACCCTCACACAAAACGCCAGGGGCTCGCAAAGCAAGCTTCACCTCCACCTAAGACACGAGGAATCGTGAAGTATAAAAAAATCAAGCAACCTCGCAAAACAGAAAGCGTTGAGCGAGCCTCGCTAAAAGAAAAGGGGGCGTCGCTGTTTTACCAAACATCTCTCTTAAGCGAAAAGCGAGCCTCGCTAAAAAGGAAAGGAGGCGTCGCTGTTTTTTACCAAATATCTCTATAAGCGAAAAGCGAGCCTCGCTAAAAAGGAAAGGGGGCGTCGTTGTTTTTTACCAAATATCTCTCTTAAGCAAAAAGCGAGTCTCGCTAAAAAGGAAAGGGGCGTCGCTGTTTTTTACCAAATATCTCTCTTAAGCGAAAAGCGAGCCTCGCTAAAAAGGAAAGGGGGCGTCGCTGTTTTTTACCAAACACCTCTCTTAAGCGAAAAGCGAGCCTCGGAAAAAATAAAGAGAGCGTCGCAGTTTTTCTCAAACAGCATACATAAACAAAATATTGCTTACACAAACAACAAACGGACCTCGCCAATAGACAGCGAGGGCCAAATATACACTGTCAACAAACCACAAGGATGAATCGCATCTGCACAGCTTTTTCGCTTATATACAAATCAACCGCAGTATAGCACACACTCCATACAAAAGAATAAAATTACAAGGGAGCATCTCGATCCTCGATCAACTTCAAATCATCCAAACCCTCGCTACACTCCTCAGACCCTGTCCCCACCGGAACTATGGGTCCCCACAACAAGGGAGTCGCTGGAACAATTGGCAACTCCCCGGGTAAAACCCTCGCCCTATACATATATCTCCGATGTACATCACTAACTTCCGAAGGCTCCTCTTTCGGAACCACAAGCGAACCGTCCGGACCTAGATCAAGATTGCTTCGCCCAAACAAGTAATCCAGAGCTGTGTTCTCATCGATGTCGTCATCAACAACAGCTTGCGCGGACGTAGAAAAACCAAACAAAAAACGTGTAGCCTGCCGATCAGTATAATCTGCCTCGCACCAAAAACGACTCGACCTGCTGTTCTTCAAATCGTACCTTCGCACCTTCGACCACAAAAAAACGTTCGAAAGGCAGCGAAGGGTGTTTAAGCCTAGCTCGAGCCCACGATTCACCAGTTATAGAAATATCTTGATAATTTATCGTCAGTGGCGTCACATCAAATACTTCTAGCACGGTTCCATCAGGAACCTGCATTTTCACAGCATTAAACAAAAGTATCTCAGTGTCATCAAGTCATTCCCACCACCCAACATATTACAAAATGACCCTCTCTTTCGAGTTATACTAAGTTTTCACACCTGCTCGGCTCCGCCATGCTCATCCGCCCTAGCTTCGCCGGCCGCAGCTTCCAAACCCTCGTCAGTTGCAGCATCCAAACTCTCAGCAGGCGCTTCGACCGTCGTCGCCTCTTCCACGTTAGCCTCTCCAGTCATCGGAGCATCCTCAGCCGAGGGTACCGTCTCTGCTGGTGGAACCTCCGCAGAACTGGGCACAGGAGCAGACTTGGAGCATCCTGCAACGTGTCGCACCCGGCGAAGGCAGCGCATCTTTCCGAGCCTGCAAAAAAAAAGACCACATAATTAAACACCAACTTTTTCATCCATGAACAGAAACAAGAAACGGACACCTCGAACAGTGGATACCTGACGAGTAGCTTCGGCCGCCTCCTCGAAAGCGAGGGCGTGTCCACCACCGTTAATCCAAAACCTACGGAGCAAGCGCATCGCGCAGTTTCGAACCTCCGCATCATCAATCTTCATTTCACGCACCTCATCAACTGTCGGGAAAACATGGTTCGGCTTCCTAATCTTCCGTAGGTGTTCGCAATCAGCTTGGCGAAGGGTGTTGGCCATGGCCAAGGCTCCGGCGTAACAACCAAAGTCGGCTGCGTTTTCAACCAATGAGCTGAAAACATCAAGCTCATTTGTAAGCCAACCTCGAACGCCTCAGCATTAGCAGCAGGCAACGATTCCCCTGCAGAGCCGCCAGCTTCAGTCAAGCAAGCATCAACTTTATTTTTAATCTTCCCCATACTCTTCTGCCATGCCTCGGACTGCGAAGCCACCTCAGAGGACAGTTCATCTATGCGACTGTTCGCAGCTAACAAATCCTTGTCTTTCTGACGGCAAGCCGCCAGGAGTTCAACATTACTATTCGCAACCTCCTGTGTCTCCTCTCGGGATTTCTTAACTTTTTCCAAAGCAGCTTTAAGCTCAATTTCCTTATTCTCTAAGCTTCGGCGAAGGTCCTTGTTATCCTTCTCGACTTTAACCAACCGGTCTTTCAAATAGTGAAGATTATAACCCGCCCTCCGGCGCGCCGAGCGGTTCAGGAGCATCAACTCAGCCACCTTAACATCGATGTCATCATGAAGGTTGTCCAAGGGCTCGTTGGCCAGTCGAAGCTCCGCTTCTGGCACACAAATGCGACCGAACACCCGACCGAGAAAACGTCTTTCCTCCGGAGCACATTGCAAGTGGCACTCTCGAAGGTCCGGACTCGTGAAAAGCTCGGTCGCCGGATCAGAGACTCCAATCTTCTTAGCAAAGTAAGGAAGACTTGATCGGCTAGCCTCGCCGTACGACCTCTTTCCAGGGGTCCGTTCAGATTCAAGATCACCAGCAAACTCGAACCCGTTGACCTAGACATGCGACCTAGCAAACTCGGGAATTAACCCTCGCAGAGGACTCTCAGGCTCGAAGTCCCGAATAATATCATCGATACTTCGAGCAGCCGCAGCGTCAGCGCTAGACAAGGCAATCCCTTTCCCACGATCATCCTCGATGGACACATCATCGTCAGAGTCATCTTTGCCACTGGAGGTGCTGCTAACCTCATCAGATGAGTCATCTTCAGAGTCCGCCTCCTTTTCAACTTCTTTCTCCTCCTCTTTCTCGTCATCACCGGAGACATCTTCGTCGTCCGAAACCTGGATCAGGGCGCCAATCCCCCCGACGCGGGGTACCCGCCCTCCAACCTTCGCAAGGCCTTGGCCACTCCCTAACGAAACAACGACCGAGGAGGACGAAGTACCGGTAGCGCCCGAACCAACAGCGACCTTCGTCGCAAGAGTTTTCCTTAGACCACTGGCGCCGCCACGACCTCGACCATGACCCCTCTTCGGCCGCGATGCAACACCTTTCTCCTCAGTGGTAGCACGCTTCCTCTTCTTCGGCGCATCATCGCTCGAAGGTGCGGGCCAGTCCTCATACTGGATCCCAAGAATATCGAAAAGCCTATTAACTCGACCTCCGCTACCCACCGAGCTGTGGATAGCCTTAACCTCCAATGCGGACAGCTTCCCAACAAGGTCCTCTGCCCTCTGTTGAACACGCTTGTAGATAGCTTCGACTCCATCTACACGCCTGAGAAACTTCTTAAGAATATTCTCCCAAACTCTGTTCAACTCCAACTTAGGTTTCTTTAAACCTTTACCCTCGTACCTGGGGTCATCTTCAACTGCAAACCAAACTTGTCTCCGACTCAGGGGCCACACTTTAGCGCAGTAGTACTCCTCGACCATGTCGCGAGCACACTGAGATCGCGCAACAACCGTCAGACAATCAACGGCGGCATGCGCCTCGGCACTCATCTTGGCTTCCGCGCTCACAACACTGAGTTGCGGAAGCTCGCCACAAAGCTCGGCGTTACCACCAAGCTTGTAGTAGAACCAGAACTCTTGCCACCCACTGGTCCACTTGTTTTTCTAGGCCTGCACAGGCAACTCTGATCCGGCGCGATGGCAAAAGGTGTACACCGCGAACTGGCCCAGATTGGCATTACCTTCGCGATCCAAAATCTTGCGAGGCTGCATGTGTACGCGGTGGGTTCGAACAAAACCCTCGACATGAGGGACAATGTCCTGTGAGCGGCATGCCCAAACGTACACCAAAAGCTTCGTAAAGCATGATGGTGTGAGTTGATGAAACTTTAAGTTAAATCTTTCTAGAACCGAAGTCACAAATGAATCAACTGGGAAGCGCAGACCAGCTGAAAAGAACTCAAAAACAACAACCTCATCAGCATCAGGCTTCGGCACAGTCTCCCCAGCACTGGTCCTCGCTTTCCCATCCTCGATCCAACCCTGCTTGACATAAGCTGACAACTCCGAAGCGCAAACCCGGCTGAGTCCGAACTCAAAGGTCACCCCTTCATCCGCAGCAGAGGGGGAAGCAACACGAGCGGTTTGCTTGGACCTAGCCATCTCTCAAACTAAAACCCTCGCAAAACACAACACGCACAACCTTCGTAGCTGGAGAAAAACAAACCCTCGCAACAAGCAAAACGCAGCAGCAGGATGGTTAGAGCAAAGGGTGGCACAAGTTCAAACCCCCCACCTACCCCACGTATTTATAGGGGCGCGGAGACGAGCCACACCACCCGGCAACACCGGCACGACAACCGAAATCCACGGCGCAAAAAACAAGACAGACCTCAACAGTGCAAACAGAAATACAACGACCCGGCCCAAAGCAGCCGCGGGCGTCGCTGCCAAGGGTCTCATTATGTTTCCCATCAAAGAGCGCTGCTTGGGCCCAAATACTGTTCTTTAGATCCAAGGCAACGAGGGGCTACTGTTGGGGGAAGAGACCCTCGGCAGTGGCGCCACGCAGGCTGGCTCGAAAAACGACCTTCGCGCGACCCGCGCCCCCTCTCGAACTCTCTTCTCTCCGTTTGTTGGACCCCTCGGATCGGTTTCCTAACCTTCGGATATAAGCTCGGCCCTCGGGGTTCGTTGTGTGTCTTGCAGGTAAAGGCGCGCTGAGAACACAGAAAGTGACCCTCGAGCGTTCTGAGGCTCCTTCGCTTGAGACGTCAAGCTCGGCGAATGGCGAGGGGATGCGAACCTGGCGACTGGCGGAGCCAAGGGTTAGGCTTCGCTTTTCCCGCGAAGGTGATACACGAGACCATCGACAACAATGCGTACATATGTGAGCATATGTGTCAGGGTGAGCAGGACCAGATGGCGGCGGGCAGGAGGAAGGCAAACTAGGGTTTGCACTCTAGTTGTGTTTGTACGGTCCTACCCTTCCCCTGTACGGTGCTGGAGAATCTTTTCAGTACCTTTTTGTAATTTGACCGGTGTCCCTTGGTATTCCCTATAAATACAAGGGATGAACAGTGTAAAGAGAAGATTTTTTGGGGGAGATAGAAAGATATTCCAACCAACTTACCTTCGCTTGCACCTTCGCTTGCGTGCACCTTCGTTTGTTTTTTCGCTTGCGTTCGACAGTTGACCACCCTCGCTCCGAACCCCTGCTTTGCAGCGGAGGTTGGGCAGGTGTGCTTCCAACAGTTGGGATTCGTCACTGCTGACATCGGCTCGTGGCGCCCGAAGATGGAAGGTGTTGTCAACGACCTGAAGAACCAAGTGAAGAACGCGGTGAAAAGTCTCAACCATGCTGTGTTCGACACAATGTCGCATGGCCCGGGGATCGTGTCTACTTTGCCGATGTCGGTGGCCGCGCGTTCTCCTGGCGGCATCCACATTGATGAGCCCATGAGGCACGGCGTCGCAACATCTTCACGGGATGTAGGGCTTGGTCTTCTCAGACTCAAACTCTCGTCCCGGCCAATGGTATGAATCATGCCCATCTCCTCTTTGGGGCTCCTCGTTTGTATCCGTCGCCGTGTCCACCACCTCCACCAGCCCCGCAACCAATCCCACCACCAGTTCCACACGCCCCAAATCCAGGCCGTATTCCTAAGCTTCCCTTGCCTAAGTTCGACGGTGAAAACCCACGATTATGGCATACTCGTTGGCAAAATTACTTTGAGATGTACGCGATTGAACCAACCATGTGGGTTCGTGTCACTCATATGCACTTCGAGGGCTCTGATGCTCGTTGGTGGCAATCAGTTGAACCTATTCTAGCTAATGCCTCCTAGGACACATTCTGTGCTGAGTTTCATACCCACTTCGATCGTGTTCAGCATGAATTACTGATCCGACAACTTTTTCACTTACGCCAAACCACTACAGTTTCAGATTATGTGTCTCGCTTTACTGATCTCATGGACGGCCTGCGTTCTTATGCTACAGCTGTAGATCCTGTCTATTATACTAGATTTGTCGATGGCTTGCGTTCTGACATTAGAGCAATTGTCCTGGTTCAACGCCCAAAAGACCTCGATACTGCTTGTGTTTTGGCATTGTTGCAGGAAGAAGCTGGTGGCGCTGCATTCCCTGTGTGGTCTTCTGTGACTTCATTTGGCACGACTTCACTTTACTAGTGAAGCCATTATTTTAGACTTCGGCCCCATGAACGGCTCTACCTGTGAAGCTAGAGCCGTTTTGGTAAATCGTTTGGCAAAACAGTTTCACATGCAACATTCCTCGAAATATGCTCTCACAGAATGCCACGTAGGATGGGTGAAGCCGAGTGAAACCATTATTTTTGGCTTCATCTCAGCTCAAACGTTTGTGAGAGCACGTTTTAAGGGGCTTCCTGGGTGAAGCCGTTTTATTTTACCCCGTTTGGCATAAAATGGCTCCAAACGACTCCTAAAGCCGGTGGAGGAGCCCTGCCAAACGGGGCCGAAGAACGCTCATCTGTTACCAGCCCCACCACAGGTAGATAAGCAGTTGATTGTTCCTCCTGCTTGGAGTCTTCTTCCAATCCTGCTTCTGCTCTATCAGCACTCAAGGCGTATCGTCGAGCTATGGGATTATGTTACAAATGTGCTGCTAAGTGGCCTCGTGATCATAATTGTGCTCCTGAAGTCCTTCATGCTGTTCAAGACCTTTGGGTATCTCTGTCTGAAGCACTTACTGCGGATACTGGGGATGATCAGCCTTCTTCTTCTGATCAGTTGTTCTTTACTGTTTCTAAGTCTGCCGTTGGTGGTGCTCCTGCTTTTCGCACTGTGCAGTTATGTGGGTCCTTGTATGGTGTTCCTGTTCACATACTAATCGATTCTGGCAGTTCTTCATCTTTTGTCAGTGCTAATCTTATTCAGCAGTTGAGCTCTCCGGCTACCCCTCGTCTTCCTCGGGACGAAATTGATGCAGTCAATTTCGCTTGGTAGTTTCTTCTGAAGAATAGGATCTGCAATCTCCGATCTTCGACTATGAATGTCGTAGAAGCGGACGAACACATCCGCGCGAGGGGTGCACCCAAGCATTTTCATAGCCATGACGAATACGCTGAGCCTCACAAAGGCGCTGGGTGTCAACTGGTGGATTTGAATTTTGAAGCCACTCAAAACATCAAATACGAACTCTTCAAGAGAAAAATCCAATACGGCGACAAAGTAGTCGAGAAATACAATAGCTTCGTACGGCCTTGACATTGGAACCTCTTCATCGCCAAGAATGCGGCAAGAGAGAAGGTGATCCATTCGCAGCGGTCCGTTCTCAATAAAAGATGTCAACGGGGAATTCCCCGTCGGGGAATGAGACGCCATCCCCGTCCCGGGGGGGGGGGGGGGGGGGGGGATTTCTCCGTCCCCGTCGCCGCGAACACCAACGGGGAAAGTTTCTTCCTCATCCCCGTCCCCGAGCGGGGATTTAATCCCCACGGGGACCCCATCCCCGATAAGTAGACGATGATGAACTTACAGATTCAAGAGACATACAAACAAGAAAATAGTATGTATTCAGAAAAATCCAGAAGAAAAAATTCTCACCGCAAAACGCATCTTGCAACAACTATACAAGAGTATCGCATAGTTTAATGATCAGAAGTATCTTGCTACTAGAAGCACAAAGAAGATCACATAACCTTTAAAAAAAGATCCCATAAAAAAGCTTGAACTGATCTAGTCAATTTGACCCAACCGGACACTAGAAGCACTATTGCATGGAGTCTTGGACCAAAAATCAAGAAGCTGCAAGATGACAAGAGCCACCTATAGCTGCCGTCTTGGATTGCAGACAAAGCAGAACCAACAGAGAAATTCGGTGTGGATCCCTGGGCGGAGGCACGGTCGCAACTTGCGAGCAGGTATTCTGCAGGGAGCTGCAGTGCACCGGGCAGGCAGCTATCCCTTTCGCTATGGCAGATTGGCGACTGGGAGTGGGGGCTGGGGCGACCGTCGGCAGGTAGCCGCTAGACAGCAACATGCGCCTGGCGGTCGGTGGTTGTGCTTCGCGAGGGAGAGGATGGGGGTAGGAGAGCGAGTGGATAAGATTAGGGTTCAGTTCTTCATTATATACTCAATCTGTAATGGGCCTCTCGTGGGCCGTTTGTAGAGTTGAAATACGGGGCGGGGAAGCGGGGATCGGGGACGGGGGTCGACAGACCATCTCCGTACCCGTCAGCCCCGACGGGATATGTTTCCTACCGTTTATATCCCCGTGGGGACTAGATTTACCCCATCTCCGTCCCCTAATAGAGGAATTCCCCGCGGGGATTCGGGGATCGGGTCCCCAATGTCATATTTAGTTCTCAACCAAAGATTGCAGCATAGATTGCGACATTCGGGAAGGGCCGAGATAAAACAAACAGTCAGACGGAACCAACACGGAAACGGAATCCCCGTCATCAGATTAGCTGCCACTCTGATCTTGATGGACTCTCGGAGCAATCCTGGACCCGATAGAGACGACGTTACTAGATTCGCGACGGGACGACTGGGAAGTTCCGCTGCTTTTGCTAGAAGAGCCGGAAGCAGACGTGGAATTCGACGACGCCATCTAACATGGCGGCGAAATACAATGAACAAAAGAGCATGTTGAAAGCTTGTACAAAAAAGAGTTCAAACAAAAGTGGATAGAGAGCGAAAAGCCAAGATTATACTTACCGAGAAAGCCGAGAAGCGAAAACGGCGAGGCGAAGGTAGCTGATTCCGAATCGGCGAATGAGCTTAAGGCGAAAGAGACAAAACCGCCAGACGCCCAGAAGCAAGTCAGCTTTGGTGTGGCAGCCCAAGTGGTCGTCACCCCCCTTATATACTAACCAGATGGGCACGCGAATCGAGAAACGAAGAGTCGCGACCAGCACGAAAAACGAAGCGTTGCGACGGTCGCAAACGAAGCGATACGACGGTTGTGCGCGAAGCAATGCAACCACCCACTTTTAACAATTTTGTACACTAAAAAATAAAATAAAATGATGATGATAATAATAATAATAATAATGAATAATAGAAAAATAAATAATAATAAAAATAATAATAACAGCAATGTCATTAAGAGTAAACATGTCAAAACGCCTCGAGGCGCCGCGAATACAAACTCAAAATCATTGCACACCTCTTGCGGGCGGGCGTATAGACCATGACAAGAGCACCATCGAACCGTACCGGCATGCGGATCGACGGTGAGGGGCTAATGTTGGGGTGGTAGCCATCGTAAAGGCACCCCGCTTCCGCGCGAATGTGTTTTCGACTGATGCGCTTTCGGTCGAAAGCGGTCGAGAGCATAACACTTTCGAAGAGGAGCAGCTTTCGAGCGAAGGCGGAAGAAACCGTTTCTTTCGTCCCGGTCTTTGGGCGTGCGTGCTTCTGAGTGAACACGCGCTCGAGCGAATTCATTTTCGAGCGAGTGCTGGCGGACCGAGCGATGTACGTGTTCGAGCGAATGATTGGGAGAGCGAGAGTGCTCTCGCCCGAATGCTCATGGTCAGTTCGGCCGATAGCTTCTGTGTCTCTCCAAGTCAGTGGGGAGATGGCGGCTTCGCCCGACGACATTTTTGAAATGCACCAGGGTTTCTGAATGTCTTGTCGCAGGTCATCAAGGTCGAAGCCGGAAGAGATGGGCCCACAAGTCGGAAGGAGACGGTCGCTTGGAGAGCGGCCCAACGCCCAGGACCACCACGACACTAAAGTACGGAGGTGCCCCTCGGGATTGCAACGCAGGTGTACCTGGAAGAGTAGTTGAAAGGGGGCATTACAATACTTGTAACAGAGAGTGGTTGGAAGGACATTTCCGTGCTTGTAAGTGGCTATGATTAATATAAATAGGTTGCACCCTCTTACGCAGGGGGGAGCAGAGGATTACTGTTTATTTCTCCTTATTCCACTGTTTACTTACGTTTGAAAGTTTGTCTTTCGCTTTTCTAGGTGTTCACATTCGTTCGAGCAGCAACCTGTTGTTTTAGGGTTTCGGCCCTAAAACAACACTCGGCTTTGCATTCTAGTGCTTTGGGTGGCCACTTTGGGGCTCCTACCACTTACCATAGGATCAAACAACTGTTTTACTGGCCCAACATGAAGTCTGACATTTTAGGGATGGTTCAGCGATGCGTAACTTGTCAGCAGGCTAAGCCAGATCATGCTAAGTATCTTGGCCTTCTTCAGCCTTTGCCTGTACTAGCTTCTGCTTGGGAGGTGGTCTGGTATGGCCTCGATTCCTGCCTGTCCCGCTGTGCAAGTTGTAGGGGTGGAAGACAGGAGAGCGAGCTCGAGGCCTGCGGCAATGGCGAGTTGGGGCCGTTGCGGCTGCTGCTCGGGAAACAGAGAACAAGAAGAAGAGGCGGCTAGGGCTCCCAGTTCCCTGAGGAAGCCAGCAACAAGGGTTGCTGATTGCTTAATTCCAATGTCTGTTTACATGGTACGTATATATATCCCTTCTAATTGCAGAAAAATAACAAATAGATAATGGGCTAAGCCCCTAATTGGGCCTACGCCTAGTATAGACCTTGCCGGTCATGTTAACATGGTCACTATGGAATTTGTGGAAGGTCTTCTTAAGTCTGGCTCGGCTAATACAATCCTGGTGGTTGTGGATATGTTTACCAAATTTGGACATTTTATTCCACTTCGACACCCATTTACAGCTAGTACAGTTGCTAAAGCTTTTATGGATAATGTCTATCAATATCAACTACATGGTCTTCCTCAAGCCATTGCGTCTGACAGAGACCGTATATTTACTAGTGCCTTCTGGAACAATTGTTTAATATGGTTGGCACTGAACTACGCATGAGTACAGCATATCATCCACGGTCCGACGGGCAGACCGAGCGCTAAAACCAATGCTTGGAGACATACCTTCGCAGTTTTGTCCATGCCTGTTCTACCAAGTGGCTTCAGTGGCTCTCTCTCGCAGAATTCTGGTATAATTCAACCTTTCACTCTGTGTTGGGTCGCTCTCCATTTGAGGTTTTATATGGCTATGCTCTGCGGCACTTTGGCCTGTCAGTTGATTCAGTTGGTGCTGTGGTTCCTGGCATGGATAATTGGCTGAAAGGGAACTTATGCAGGATTTGGTCCAGCTTCAAGCTTGGATGAAGCGACAAGCCGATAAACATCACTCTGGGCGCACTTCTAACCTGGTGACTGGGTCTTCCTCAAGTTACAGCCGTATGCTCAATCTTCTTTGGCTCGCCGCTCTAACCATTGTAACAGAACCGACCAATTTATAAGAGCACAAGTGCGAAATTCTCTGCCGAAGCAGTAAATTTGCCCACTTGAGCCCATATAAACCCGATAGTCCGTGAAAACTCGAAGGATTTCAAACTTTTCCAACATCAACAACATAGGATCGTAATCATTTAGCATCAACTATCACATGACAGAATATTACATAAGTTCATCGGAGTAGCAAACTTAGTTATTACAAACTGAGTTCCAAATTTAAGTAGCGGAAGTTCAACTTTAAAACATAGTTTTGAAACCACACACACCTAGTCTGATACAGTGTCATTCAGTAGTCATCCTTGACAAAGCAAAAGGTACGAGTAGAACTGGTCATTGCCCTTGACCTAGTTATCTCCTAGAGCTGGGCAGAGACAGTTGATGCAATAACCATAAAAGACCTGACCATCTGCAACAACAAGGGAAACAAAGCCCTGAGTACGAGAAGGTACTCAACTAGACTTACCCGACTTAAACTGAAAATAAGCGACACCAAGGAGTATGCAGGGCTAGTATACAGTGGGGCTGGTATGAGACCACATTTTGCGTAAAAGCATAAGTAATTAAAATAACTCATTCTCCTACTTACTGGCTGCAATTTAAATAGAATTAACCTGTTTAACTAGGTTAGCTCCTGCACTAGAACAATCATGGTAGTGATCCAACAATCACAACAATCATGGTAGTGATCCAACAATCACCATAAAGTAACAAACAGACCAAGTAACCATTGCCGAAGTATAATGATAGCTGTCACGTGTTCCACAATTTCAGTATCCAGGTCGATCAGAGTTCAAGTCAAGTGCTCACTATCCAGGAGCGATGACGATTATAATCGATTCCTAACCAGCTCGTGATTTTATTCCCCACACAAACCACACTCACCCGTCAGTGAGCTACAGATAACCACAACACCGTTCCAGGAAGCCGCGGATTCGACTGCCACCAACTTACCCGGGGGCAAGCCCGACTGCCAAGGAGTTGGACTTAACCACCATCACCCGGGTCTTACTTTTCGCGCCCCCGCGTCCCAATACCCCCTTCGTGGCTTCGGCAGATGCGTGGGGTTCGAAAAACCGGCCTGGAACAATGAGCGGCTTCGCGGTCGGAACGAGTTATCCTTCCAGCTAAATGTGGGGCATGCGTTCAACATGACAAGAAGGCCATCTTAGCAAGATACTGATTCCCATAAAACACGGCTAGAAATACTGTAGCGTAACACTACAGGAATCTGTCGATCTCCATTTTCCACAACACTCAGTTATCCCACTTACTGGCAATATCCGGTTACTGGTCGAGTAACCCCTATTACTCGCGGGTAACATGAAAGTCGCCCGACTTCTACCGGTCTAAGCAAGACTAAGCATAGACTCGAACCTATCTCTAATTAGGTAACAAGGATGGTATATCGATAATAGCAAGGTAAGGAATATAATGCATCAACGGTATCAAACAACTCCTATACAAAATGCAACAAGCATAGATATTAAAGAGTTAATTGAAAACCGTAGGTAGTTAGAAATGCTCCGGGGCTTGCCTTTCTCAAATGTGCTAGGCAGATGATTAGGGCACTCCGGGAGCTCCTCTTCAGGTTCTTCCCGTCTGGCTCCTTGTTCCTGCTCCTGGGGCTGCTGATCCTCGTTGTCCTCTGCTGCGGTGATCTCCTCTACCGAACCTGTCATGATGCATATGCGAGACTGAATAAGTGCAACTAGTGCATGGAAGCGATGCATGGTAATTTAACTTGACCGAATATGTGCATATCTCCTCTCCAATAGAGTGTAATACTTTATCTAGAGAGTAGTTATACTCTTCATTCAAAGTGTAGCTAATATGAATGTACTGAAAAGACCATTTCACCCCCGCTGGTCCCACATGAAAGAGATGCACAACTTGATTAAACAAATTTCCCTTTTAAAACAAGCCTATAACAACAACTTGTAGCTAACAACTTCAGAAAAATTTGCAAAAATTATTGTAGGTTCATATCTGAAAACAAAGCATGCTGTATAAATTTTATGCCATTTGGACTTAAGCATTGCTCTGTATGAAAAAGACAAATAACAGGGTGAAAGAGCACTTTGAACTACACATCATTTTGAAAAGTGTCAAACAACAGATTTCACACTTTTATTCAGAACTTCTTAGCACAAGAGCAGTCTATAAAAATTATCAGACTCATCTCACATATATTCTAATTACTAAAAATTATACAAGAAAACAACATATAACCAATTTAAATGTTAACTTCAGATTTTTTTCACAATCAAATAGCATTTATCATTTTTCTGTGATTCTACAACACTTAACAAACCTAACAAAACAAGAACCACATTTTTCTGAGCAATATACAATTTATTATGCATTTAACAAGATATCAGCCCAAACACAAATTAATTATTACTGCACATAAAATTATCACAAGCTGGGCATATTATATTTTTCATGCATAGAACTCATCAAAACAAACTTAACAAAATTTATCTCACATCCATTGGATTAACAGAACTCGAGTTATGAATTAAATAAGCATTATTAATATTTCTGCAAAACATTAAAACAAAAACACCAAACCCTAATTGCTATGCACACCCGACTCCACTTCACCCGAGAGACTGACCACCGGGACTCGCGGTCAAACTGACCCCACCTGGCATACTCCCGGAAACAGGGGAGATGTTGACCTCGCCGGAGCTCGCCGACGGCGGCTCCTCCGGCGAAACCATCACCCTGACTCGACTCCCCTCTTCTTTCTGCATCGGTCGATGCCACCCTCTAGCCTAACATCACGGCGGATCGAGCTTGCCGTCGCTAATCGCGGCCACGGCGGCGCGGACTTGTCACGCCGGCCGTCTCCGACCACAACGAGCCAAACCAACTCCTTCACCACACTCCTCTAGCTCACACAACCCTAACACGAAGCAAGGAGCGAAGGATTCGCGGACGAAACGGCGGGAACACGAGCATGCCATCGCCGGCGCGCATGGCGGGCGGCGGACGGCAGCGTACCGAGGCGCTCAAACCCTAATCGGCTAAACCGATTCCACTACCTTATTCCTGGGTCCTCACAGACTCACGAACGCTAGCTAAGACATCACGAAACCCACGGGAAGGAAGCCGACCATGGCGGACCGAGCTCGGCGGTCATGGCGGCCATGGCGGGAGCTCGTCCCGAGGCTCACCTACGGCTTGTCGGGAAGCGCGGACTAGAGCAGGCGAAGCGGGAGGCCAAGGCGAAGCTGGCGGTGCGGTTTGCGGGGCGAATGCACGGCGGACGGCGGCGGCACGCGGCTTTCCCCCTTTCTTCCGCTCAGTCGCCAACGAGAGCAAACAGAGCGAGGCAGAGAGGGAGGAGGCGCGTCTGGCGGGTCAGTGGCGTGCTCCGGCTTCTTCACGCGCCACGCCGCGCACGTTCATGGGCTTGGCCGGGCGCTGAGCGCCACGCGGCGAGCAAGCTCTGCGCGCGGTCGGCCACTGCCCCGATCGATTTGAACTGAATCGGCCGATTCAGTTAACCACCGGCCGACTGACAGCCCAACTTTGCATGCGATTAACTCTTAATCTATTTGGTGAAACGCTAAACCACTTGCTTCTTTGGTTAGAGCTATACACCATCTACAACTTTGGTTACAAGATTGATCACTGGTTCGGCTTGGATTTGGCTCGAGAAGCTGCTAAACATGGCTAGACCGAACTGAATTCTGGTTTTAGGACTTAGGAAAAAATCTAAGTCAAAACTCCATCCAATTCTGCCTTGTGGGCCCTAAAACACCTTGAAAAAACCATTTTCATGAGTTGGGCCTAAAACAACTTTTGTTCTACTCTAAAATCTACACAACTTTGATTAAGGGCACTCAGCCATGCAAAGCTTCTATCGAGGAGGTTTTAGTTAGTCAAACAAAAGGACTCTTTAGGTTCCCTAAGGTTGACTAGGGTTTAGCAACTTGATTAGCCAAAATGGCTAGCATAAACATGGCCTCATTTTGACTCCTCAACAAAGTTAGATTGTTAGGAAAACCAAACCACTCCAAAACAAGCCAAACAACAACACATTAATGAAGGTTTATATGCATACCAACACATGAAATGACATTTTATGTGAGAAAGAAAGCAATATATGAATGTTCCATGCTCATGAGGTGATTATGCATGATGAGATGATGATGTTATACTAGCTTAACACCAGAGGTGTTACAGCCCTTCCCCCCTTAACGAAATCTCGTCCCGAGATTTACTGACCATTGTTTGTGAAACGCGGGATAAACTTTCTGGAGATAGTCTTCCGTTTCCCAAGTTGCATCCCCATCATCATGATGGCTCCATAACACTTTATACACTTTCACTATCCGATTGCGAGTTACTCTTTCCTTACTGTCCAAAATTCGCACTCGCTGCTCTTGATACGTGAGGTCTGATGCTAGCTTCAACTCTCGAGGTTCTATACTTTCTTCAGGTACACGTAGACATTTCTTCAACTGTGAGACATGAAAAACTGGAAAGATCGAACTCATGGCTTCGGGCAACTTAAGTTGATACGATACTTCTCCCTTTTTCTTTAGGATACGATATGGTCCTACATATCTTGGTGCTAACTTTCTCTTTATGCCGAACCTTTGCACTCCCCTCATCGGGGTTACCTTAAGATAAACATGATCCCCCTTCTCAAACTCTAACGGTCTTCTTCTTTTGTCTGCATAACTTTTCTGTCGCGATTGCGCTGCTTGTATGTGTTGATGGATAGTTTGAACCTTTTTCTCAGCTTCGTCTACGAAGTCAATCCCGAAATATCTCCTTTCCCCTGGCTCGACCCAGTTTAACGGAGTCACACATTTACGTCCATATAAAGCTTCAAACGGTGCCATCTTGATGCTCTCCTGATAACTGTTATTGTACGAGAATTCTGCTAACGGTAGCCATGATTCCCACGATCCTTTGGAAGATAACACACAAGCTCTGAGCATATCTTCAAGCACTTGGTTTACTCTTTCTGTCTGCCCTGCAGTCTGAGGATGATAAGTTGTACTGTGAACCAACTTTGTTCCCAAACCTTTATGCAACTGCTGCCAAAAGTGTGCGGTGAACTGCGGTCCACGATCCGAAATGATTGTCTTTGGTATCCCATGAAGACGCACTATCTCTCTGATGTATATATCCGCATACTGAGGTGGTCGAAACCCGGTTTTGACTGGAATGAAGTGAGCTGACTTTGTCAGACGATCCACTATTACCCAAATGGAATCATTCCCTTTTTCCGTAGTGGGTAAACCGGTTATAAAATCCATACTGATATCTTCCCACTTCCATGCAGGCACTGATAACGATTGTAACAACCCTGCAGGTTTCATATGAACTGCCTTGACTCTGCAACATGTGTCACACCTTGCAACATATGCTGCTATCTCTTTCTTCATCTTTGTCCACCAAAAATGAGATTTTAGATCATGATACATCTTACTGCTTCCTGGGTGAAGAGATAACTTAGATAAGTGAGCTTCGTCCAGAATCTTATCCTTAAGATCTTTGTTCTTTGGCACCACAAGACGGTCACCAAACCATAACACTCTCTGTTCATCCAGCCTAAAAGAGGTTAAGGGATCTTCCAGCATTCTTCTCTTGATATGAGAAATCCCTTTGTCTGCCTTTTGAGCATCAACTATCTGGCTTTCAAGCGAACAACTGAGTTGAATGTTGAACAAAACTTCTGGGTGTATCAGATTGAACATCTCTTCAAACAACGGTTGCACCACAACACAGTGCGACTTACGGCTCAAAGCATCCGCAACCACATTGGCCTTTCCAGGATGATAGTGAACTTGCAAGTTATAATCCTTTATCAGTTCTAACCACCTTCGCTGTCTCATGTTTAACTCAGATTGAGTGAAGATATACTTAAGACTCTTATGATCCGTGTATATATTGCACACATTTCCCAGCAAGTAGTGTCTCCATATCTTCGGAGCATGCACTACTGCCGCCAACTCCAAATCGTGAGTAGGGTAGTTGACCTCATGTTTTCTTGACTGTCTCGAGGCATACGCTATCACTCGTCCTTCTTGCATCAACACACAGCCCAAACCAATTTTGGATGCGTCACAAAACACATCAAAAGGTTTCTCTATATCCGGTTGAGCCAAAACAGGAGCAGTGGTTAACAGTTCCCGTAAGATTCGGAAAGCTGCTTCACACTCTTCTGTTCAGACAAACTTGACATTCTTCTGTAGCAACGAGGTCATTGGTTTTGCGATCTTGGAGAAGTCTGGAATGAAACGACGGTAGTAACTAGCCAAACCTAGAAAACTTCTGACTTCAGAAACCGAGGTTGGAGCCTTCCAATCCATTACCTCCTGTACTTTCCCTGGATCCACTGAGATCCCATCTTCTGATAACACATGTCCGAGAAAGTGAACTTTCTTCAACCAAAACTCATACTTACTGAACTTAGCATATAACTTATGTTCTCGAAGTCTGGTCAAAACTATCCGTAGATGCTCAGTGTGATCTTCTTCGTTCTCCGAATATACCAAGATGTCATCCAAAAAGACTACCACAAAGCGATCCAACTCAGGCATAAACACGGAATTCATTAGGTACATGAAGTATGCGGGAGCATTTGTCAATCCAAAAGACATGACAAGATACTCATACAATCCGTACCTAGTAGAAAAAGCCGTTTTGGGTATATCCTTTGGTCTGATCTTGATCTGATGATAACCCGATCTTAAGTCCAACTTAGAGAACACTCTGGCCCTTGTTAACTGATCAAAGAGAATATCAATCCGGGGTAGAGGATACTTATTCTTGATCGTCACTGCATTCAAAGGCCTATAGTCCACACACATACACAAAGCTTTGTCTTTCTTCTTTTTAACAAAGAGAGCTGGGCATCCCCATTCAGACGAACTAGGTTGAATCAGACCCTTATCCAAAAGATCCTTTAACTGAACCTTCAACTCGGCTAACTCATTGGGAGGCATATGGTACGGTCTTCTGGATATAGGTGTTGTTCCAGGTACCAGCTCTATTGCAAACTCCACATCCCTATCCGGAGGTAGACCAGGTAACTCATCCGGAAACACATCAGGAAACTCACAAACGACATGGATTTCCTGAAGAACTGCTACTTGAACTGCACAACTTGTTGAACTGAGATTGAGATCGTTAGGAAGAAACAACTGGTGAAACTGCTGTTGTACCGGATCTCGAAGAGATATCAACCTTTTTCCCGTATCTATCATCACTTCCCACTTTTTCATCCAGTCCATTCCCAAGATAACATCCAACGACAACCCTGGCATAACTATTAGACTTACTTTGTACTGCCTACCTTCTAAACCAAGAGTCGCCCCTTGTACTATCCGATTAGACAACACACTTGCGCTAGCTGAATTGATACGGAATCCAAAATCCATTGTTACCATTTCCTGATTATGCTTAAGTGCAAATGCTTGACTTATGAAAGAATGCGATGAACCGGAATCAAACAAAACAACTACGGGAATATCGTTGATAGAAAACATACCAGCCGTCACGGGTTCTCCCTCAGAGATGCCTTCCAGAGAGGTATGATGCACACGGGCCTGCACTTGATTGGTCTTCTTTCTTGGGCTAGGACATGTCCTGGACAGATGCCCTTCCTTGCCACAGTTATAACATGGTCCCTTGACATAGCTGCCTGTAAAGTTCTGAGTTCCGGGCCCCATCTTGTACTGCGATGACTGTCCTTTTGCCACCTTCTGAGTCTTGGCCTGCTGTTGATTTCCAGGAAAACGACGCTGAGGAGGCTTAAAACGCGCCCCCGGCACTGCTGAACGAAAAGGAGGACGGTTGGCCACCTGATTTCTGCCCTGTGTGCCCCTGCGTCCACAGCTCTCTTGCGTGACTTGGATGCACTGTAGATATTGTTGTTGTTCTCTTGGGTCAAACAGTCGCTGACGAAGTCATTGAACTGCATTCTGGAAGAATTTCCCATTGACTTCAGGAGCTTGGGGCTCAAACCCCTCTTCATACTAGCAATCTTCTTAGCCTCAGTGTTGACATATTCAGGCGCATAACGAGCAAGATTGTTGAAAGCATGCAGATATTCTGCCATGGTCTTAGTACCTTGAGTCAAACTCAAAAACTCTGTTACCTTCATAGCCATTAAACTAGGAGGAATATAATGGCCCCGAAAAGCTGCTGTAAACCGCTCCCAAACTATCGGTTGATTTGCCGGAAAAGTGGTACGATGGTGTGCCCACCATATACCAGCCGGTCCCTGCAACTGGTGAGCGGCATACTCCACTTTTAGAGATTTTGTCAGATGGAGCAACCTGAACTTCTGCTCGATGGTATTGATCCATTCATCTGCTTCCAAGGGTTCAACTACTTCCTTGAAGATCGGAGGCCTAGTGTCCAAGAAATCCTTGAAAGCGCTGTACTGGTTCACATCTTGACCCCCATGACCTGCAGCCCAACGTGTGTTCTCGGCGATGTTCCTGAGATTTGCTTCCATATTCCTTTGCATAGCTTCCATACTTCGCTGACTTCCCAGAAACTATGCAAAGAACGGCTCTGCTGTGTATGGGGGAGGAGGAGGAGGAATTGCTTCCTCGCCCTGTCCATCACCACCAACACCGCTAGCACTACCGGCTCCATGACGAGTATTCACCATCTGCACAGCCAATCAATAATCAAATGAGTGATGCCATATATACAAATCAAAATGCGTAATGATTGCAGTACTGTATTTGAACATAGTTCATACAATAAGGCACATTCACAAGTCGTTCCACATAAATAACATCACAAACGGATTATATGAAAAGCGCTTTATACCTGCACGGATACGCACGGATAAAACATAACGAAGGTCTGGTACTTAAAACGGTTCCAATGGTAGCAACGAAGTTCTTAAAACATACAACCCACATACTTGTTCGATACAACATGATCACAACGATACACAACGAAACCTAAACTCTAGTCGCTATCAGCATCAGACACATGGCTCTCGGCGTCGTCGGCTCCACTATCTTCTTCTTCTTCTTCGTTGGCGAAAAGCATTCCACCATCTTCGGCTCCTTCGTCAGCAAGGACGATGCCCATCTCCACCTCCATCTCGGCTGCACCTGGAGGATGGTACGGATGAAGCTGGTTGTGGAGGCGATGCACTTCTTCATGAAGGTTGTTGTTATATGCTTCAGTCGCCGCCAGCTGTTGCTCCAAGGTCATGATGCGAGCCCTCAAGTCAAACTCTTCTTCCCATGCCTGGTTCTGTTGCTGAAGGAGCTTTACCATCTGGTTTTCTGCACTCTGGTTAGCGTGTTTGGCACGCCCTAGCTGCTCCTGCAGCCTGATGATCTCCTGTGCTGCAACCACATTCCGCCGAATTGTCTGATCCTTCTCTATAGTCATCTGCTTCAGCTCTTCTTGCATCTTCTCCATCTCTTCATCAAACTCTCACTGAGCTTGTCTCTTCTCATTTCTAGCATGATGACAAGACTCAGTCATACTGCACAAGTTGTGTTGCATGACCGCATATCCCTTCATCACTGCATACATAGCGCTCATCGCTGGCCCATCACATGCCTGAAGCTCACTGGGACTGCCCTCTATGGCTTCCTTCTTGTTCTGCACCCAAACATCTCTGAACGGATCAGCTCTTGGGAACACCCCTGCAAGAGCCCGACTAAGGTCTTCTAGAAACCGCTCCATGATGTCCCTAAGGATAAGGAACGCTGCTGACTGCGCACCTTCCCAAGGATTCCTTCCCTTGATCTCAAACATCCAACCGGACCACACAAAACCTTCTTCCCTGGGCTTCACCACAGCTGTCACATACACCAAAGTGGTGTCTCCCAAAGGCTCTCTCGACCAAAAGTAGCGAGGCTCTCTACCATCTGGGTAACCCACAGAACGTAGAACCCTCCAAAGCAACGTCGGTGTTCCAAACACATCCAGAAACTTGTCCTTGCACCGCTCGAACCTGGGTGCTAACTGGTGCCTGGGAACCTTGCCACCTGTCGACTTACGAGCAGTCTCCTTGGTACGTCCCATATGTAGCAAGTTCATCATTTTATCATAAGCATAGGTTTCAAATCCGAGAGATATTCCAACTAGGGAGGAAGTAATGCAAAAGGAAAGAAAGCAAGCATGCCATGATGTATATGTATGAAACGTTCCGTACGTCCTTTTCACTACATACGAACTATGCGGTGGCATACTACGGTACTCTCTTACGCTAACTATCCTGTTCTAACAATACGCGGTCAGTGTACCTGCATAAGATCCATTCCAGCCCTGCCCACAGTATGAAAATCATGCATTGCTGAAATTTAAATCTAGATACTCACCTAGGTGTACACCCCGTATACACGTAAGCAGTATATACACCCGTCAAACAGTATTACCCCCATTATCAAGTACCTTCACCTGCACCCGTGTGCTGACGTGCACATGTTCCAGTACCAACTAACTCTTTCCTAGATCGACGGTTGTTCGATCATGCTCTCACAACTCACCTTACCTTGGCGTAGAGGCAAATTGATCCATACATTACTATTCCGAAAAATAGCACCCATACAATTTCACCCTTGCCGTATGGACGACAGAATAAACGAAAATCAAGTATGATGCAAGACCCTTAGCCAAATTAGTACTTAAATAAGCCACCTGAGATCCTATGGGCATAAAGGATATGACCACTGGCACACTCTAATTTTTGCAAGTCACATTTTACACCAATTTTTTGTGAACTTTATCAGATAATTTTTTTTCTTTTATACCCAAATTCTTTTTACTCCTAAAATTTAGTCATGTGAACAGTATCCGCTGAATCATGCTCCGATGCCAGCTGTAACAGAACCGACCAATTTATAAGAGCACAAGTGCGAAATCCTCCGCCGAAGCAGTAAATTTACCCACTTGAGCCCATATAAACCCGGTAGTCCGTGAAACCTCAAAGGATTTCAAACTTTTCCAACATCAACAACATAGGATCGTAATCATTCAACATCAACCATCACATGACAGAATATTACATAAGTTCATCGGAGTAGCAAACTTAGTTATTCCAAACCGAGTTCCAAATTTAAGTAGCGGAAGTTCAACTTTAAAACATAGTTTTGAAACCACACACACCTAGTCTGATACAGTGCCATTCAGTAGTCATCCTTGACAAAGCAAAAGGTACGAGTAGAACTGGTCATTGCCCTTGACCTAGTTATCTCCCAGAGCTGGGCAGAGACAGTTGATGCAATAACCATAAAAGACCTGGTCATCTGCAACAACAAGGGAAACAAAGCCCTGAGTACGAGAAGGTACTTAGCTAGACTTACCCGACTTAAACTGAAAATAAGCGACACCAAGGAGTATGCAGGGCTAGTATACAGTGGAGCTGGTATGAGACCACATTTTGCGTAAAAGCATAAGTAATTAAAATAACTCATTCTCCTACTTACTAGCTGCAATTTAAATAGAATTAACCTGTTTAACTAGGTTAGCTCCTGCACTACAACAATCATGGTAGTGATCCAACAATCACCGTAAAGTAACAAACAGACCAAGTAACCATTGCCGAAGTATAATGATAGCTGCCACATGTTCCACAATTTCAGTATCCAGGTCGATCAGAGTTCAAGTCAAGTGCTCACTATCCAGGAGCGATGGCGATTATAATCGATTCCTAACCAGCTGGTGATTTTATTCCCCACACAAACCACACTCACCCGTTAGTGAGCTACAGATAACCACAACACCGTTCTAGGAAGCCGCGGATTCGACTGCCACCAACTTACCTGGGGGCAAGCCCGACTGCCAAGGAGTTGGACTTAACCACCATCACCCGGGTCTTACTTTTCGCGCCCCCGCGTCCCAATACCCCCTTCGTGGCTTCGGCAGATGCGTGGGGTTCGAAAAACCGGCCTGGAACAATGAGCGGCTTCGCGGTCGGAACGAGTTATCCTTCCAGCTAAATGTGGGGCATGCGTTCAACATGACAAGAAGACCATCTTAGCAAGATACTGATTCCCATATAACACGGCTAGAAATACTGTAGCGTAACACTACAGGAATCTGCCGATCTCCATTTTCCACAACATTCAGTTATCCCACTTACTGGCAATATCCGGTTACTGGTCGAGTAACCCCTATTACTCGCGGGTAACATGAAAGTCGCCCGACTTCTACCGGTCTAAGCAAGACTAAGCATAGACTCGAACCTATCTCTAATTAGGTAACAAGGATGGTATATCGATAATAGCAAGGTAAGGAATATAATGCATCAACGGTATCAAACAACTCCTATACTTAATGCAACAAGCATAGATATTAAAGAGTTAATTGAAAACCGTAGGTAGTTAGAAATGCTCCGGGGCTTGCCTTTCTCAAACGTGCTAGGCAGATGATTAGGGCACTTGAAAGGTCCTAAATGGCTAGAGGGGGGTGAATAGCCTAATAAAAATTCTACAAAACACTTAGAGCAACTAGTTAGACAATTACAAAGCGAAGCTTTTTGCTCTAGCTCTACAAAGTGTTGCAAGCCACCTATCCCAGCAATTCTAGTATGTTATGGTCTCTATGCCACACAAAAAAACTATGTCACTACTTTCTAAACTAGTGAGCTAGCAAGAAATAATTACTTCTAATTAGAGAGCTACTTCTAGCAACAATTATCTCTACACAATAGATAAAGAATGTAATACAATGATAGACAGATATACCGACACCGGCAAGAAATGATCAATCACAATATGAATACTAATGAAGTCTGGGAGATAGCCAAATAGACAATGGACACAAAGATTTTCTCCCGAGGTTCACGTGCTTGCCAGCACGCTACTCCCCGTTGTGTCGACCAACCACTTGGTGGTTCGGTGACTAATAGGTGTTCACAAACCTAGCTCAACACTTGAGCGCCACAAGAACCGACCCACAAATGGAGGTAACTCAATGGCACGCGCAATCCACTAGAGTTACCTTTTGGCTCTTCGCCGGGGAAGGCACAATACCCCTCACAAATCACCGGGAGATGGCCACGAATAATCACCAACTCGTGTCAATGCTCCTCCGCTGCTCCAAGCCGTCTAGGTGGCGGCAACCACCAAGAGTAATGAGAAAACCGCAGCAACAACGATCCCCAAGTGCCACTAGATGCAATCACACAAGCAAATGCACTTGGAATCACTCAATCTCACTTTGATTCACGCTATCAAGCAAGGAGATGAGTGGGAGGGAGTATGTTTAGCTCAAAGGGATGTCCAAGATGTTAGAATGCCAAGAGAGACCTCCCAAAGCCGGCCAACTCATATTTATATACCCCCCTCAATCAAATAGAGCCGTTACCCCTTCGAATGGGCTGATTACGGGACGACCGGACGCGTTTGGTCAATGTTGCATTAGCGTCCGGTCGATGTTTTAGTAGTGACCAGACGCATGTTGCACTAGCGTCCGGTCAATGTTGCACTGACCGTCCGGTCACGAACAGAGAGGTTCCAAAGGCGTTTTTCAACGATCGGACGCGTCCGGTCACTATTGACCGGACTCACTCAACGTCCGATCTCTCCATTTCATTCGTTACCTCTCGTGAACAGTGCTAAAGGCGCGTCGGGTCAGATGTTGCACTAGCGTCCGATCACTGTTTCAATAGTGATCGAACACATGTTGCAACAGCGTCCGGTCAGTGTTGCAGAGTCTGGTCACGCCTGAAATCTTCGTTTTCAACTCTAGCTTCTTCTCCTTTGCAAAAGTGTCAACACTACTAAGTGTACATCACCTTGTGCATGTGTGTTAGCATTTTCCAAACATTTTTCAAAGGATTAGAGGTTAGCACACTAGGTCCTAATGCATATGCATGTATGAATTCACCTAGTGGCACTTGATAACCGCAATCACCGAGATAGTCCCCTCTTAATAGTACGGCTATCGATCCTAAACACACTCACACCCTCTATGGTGTCTTGAGTGCCAAAAACAAAATCCCTATTTATACTTTTTCCTTGATCTCCATAGGGTTTTGCTTTTCTCTTCTTTCTCTTTCCAAATGTGGAGCACTTGATCCATCTTTTGGTCATCACCACCAACACCATGGTCATCATCTAGCTCCCACACTTGGTGTGTACCAACCTAGCTCATAAACACTTCATGACAAAGGTTAGTACTCTAGGTGACATCAATTATCCAAAACCAAACAAAGACTTTCAATCTCCCCCTTTTTGGTAATTGATGACAACCTTCACAAAGATATGTGTTTGAAAATTTGAGTCACCTCTTTGTTAGTATTAGCTCCCCCTACATATGTGCTATAGTGTTTGGTTCAAGTTCGGCACATATGCATAGATATGAAATGTGGGAGAGTAATACTATCAAATGATGCTAAGGTGTAAAGAATGGACCTTTGAAGCGTGATACCAATCGGAGTTGCCAATGTATACCATCCTTAGCACCATGGTTAGCTAGACTTACAAAAAACACTAGATACCTCATGAGATCAACATTATATGAAAGGCTCTAGTACCACTTGTAAGAACAAATTACATCTAGCTACCACCTATGCATGCTAGTTTGCAAATCATCATTGAAAATCTATTTCTAGCATACACCACACAAGCATGAATATCAAGTTTAAACAACTTGTGCAATGCAAGCAAGCATATGAACATGCATAAATCAAATGCAACAACCAAGTTCATGAGCTTGCTCCCCCTACTTGTGTGCTTGAAAACCATTTTCAAAATTTTGAGCTTTGTGACTTTCTCTCCCCCTTTGTCATCTATTTCCACAAAAGGTTTGTATAAAAAGGTTCAAATTGTTTAGGAGAGAGTTAGTTCTTTCACATTTGGTTCAATCTCGGTCATTTGCATGAAACATTTAACACGGTTTGCTCTAGAGTAAGCTTCTTCACACATCTTGCAATGGTTATCTTACTCATGTTGGTTAAACATTTCATTGCTCATTCTCTAGATTAAACACTAGGATTGTAAGCCCATAAACATGTCATATGTTACCACTAGATCATATCAAGCATAGAAACAATAGTGGCATCATACAAGCATCAAAATCATTTTATTTTCATGAATGAGCCTAATGATTGTGAGGAATGACTAGATGCACTAAACATGTCCTACCAAAGTATGAATGCATATGCCAATCAACTTTTACCTTGCTTTGTCGAAGGAGAGGCATGTCTTATAAGTGGGGGTGCATCAACACATATTTGAGAAGTCAAGTATGTTCAATTCATTCCTTAGCTTGCAAAACCTCTTCTCATCAAGTGGCTTGGTGAAAATGTCGGCAAGTTGATCATCGGTACCAACACTCTTAATTGAAATATCACCCTTTTGTTGATGGTCTCTTATGAAGTGGTGCCTAATGTCAATATGCTTTGTTCTTGAATGTTGCACGGGGCTGTTTGTGAGCTTCACCGCACTCTCATTATCACATAGCAATGGTACTTGTTTGAATTTGATTCCAATGTCATCCAAATTTGCTTTCATCCAAAGTAATTAAGCACACCAACTACCGGCGGATATGTATTCGGCTTCGGCGGTTGAAAGTCCCACACTATTTTGCTTCTTTGATGACCAAGACACAAGTGACCTTCCCAACAATTGACACGTTCCCGATGTGCTCTTTCTATCAACCTTGCAACTCGCATAATCGGAGTCCGAATATCCAATCAACTCAAAGTTTGACCCCTTTGGATACCACAAACCAACATCTTGTGTATGCTTCAAGTACCTCAATATTCTCTTAGTTGCCTTCAAGTGACTCTCTCTTGGTGAGGCTTGGAATCTTGCACACATGCATACACTAAACATGACATCCGGTCTTGATGCGGTCACATAGAGTAGGCTTCCAATCATAGACCGGTACAACTTTTGATCCACCATATTGCCACTTGCATCACTATCCAATTGACCATTTGTCCCCATAGGCGTGCTAATGGCTTTTGCATCTTGCAATCCAAACTTCTTGATCATATCCTTTATATACTTGCCTTGACTAACAAATGTGTCTTCCTTCAATTGTTTGATTTGAAGGCCAAGGAAGTAGCTAAGCTCTCCAATCATGGACATCTCAAACTCGTTTGCCATCAATTCACCAAACTCTTCACAAAAATCTTGATTGGTTGAACCGAAAATAATATCATCAACATAGATTTGCAACACAAACAAGTCTTTTCCAATCTTCTTGGTGAAGAGTGTAGTATCAACCTTTCCCATCTTGAACCCTTTAGAGAGGAGAAAAACCCTTAACCTCTCATACCATGCTCTTGGTGCTTGTTTCAAACCATAAAGTGCCTTCTTGAGCTTGTAAACATGGTTGGGCTTCTTGTCATGTTCAAAACCGGGTGGTTGCTCAACATATACCAACTCATTGATGTATCCATTGAGAAATGCACTCTTGACATCCATTTGATATAGCTTGATATTGTGGGAACAAGCATAAGCTAATAGGATTCTTATTGCTTCTAATCTTGCAACCGGTGCATATGTTTCACCAAAGTCAAGACCCTCTACTTGAGTGTAACCTTGTGCTACTAATCTTGCTTTGTTTCTCACCACGATGCCATCTTGATCTTGTTTGTTGTGAAAGACCCATCTAGTGTCAATCACATTGTAGTTCTTAGGCCTCTCTACCAATTCTCATACTTGATTTCTTGTGAAGTTGTTAAGCTCTTCATGCATGGCATTTACCCAATCAACATCTTGTAATGCTTCTTTAATCTTGGTTGGCTCAATGGATGATACAAAAGAGTAATGTTCACAAAAAGAAGCCAATCTTGATCTAGTTTGCACACCACTTTGAATTCCACCAATGATTTGATCTAATGGATGATCTCTTGCAACATTGGTTGGTTGGAGCACTTGGACTTGATTGCTTGTACTTGTTTGATCATTTGGTTGAGATGAACTAGCCACTTGTTGATCTTGCAATTGAGAACCACTAGCTTGCACAATTGGAGAAGTGAGCACTTGATCTTTGTCATCTTCAACATCAATCACCTCCCTAGGCCGAATATCACCAATATCCATATTCTTCATTGCATTGACCAATTGAGTTCCTCTCACATCATCTAGATTTTCTTCTTCATCTTGAGAGCCATTTGTTTCATCAAATTCAACATCATGCACTTCCTCAAGAGTACCACTAGCCAAATTCCAAACTCTATATGCTTTGCTTGTAGTGGAGTAACCAAGCAAGAAGCCTTCATCACATTTCTTCTCAAACTTGCTCAATCTAGTCCCTTTCTTCAAGATATAGCATTTGCAACCAAAGACTCTAAAGTATGCAATGTTTGGCTTTCTTCCATTCAATAGCTCATAAGGTGTCTTCTCCATCATGGGGTGACAATAGAGGCGGTTGCTACAATAGCAAGCCGTGTTGATAGCTTCGGCCCAAAATGAATAACTCACATTGTACTCACTAAGCATAGACCTTGCCATATCAATGAGAGTTCTATTCTTCCTTTCAACAAGACCATTTGATTGTGGAGTGTACTTGGCCGAGAATTGATGTCTAATTCCAAATTCATCACATAACTCATCAACTCTTGTGTTTCTAAATTCACTACCATTGTCACTTCTCACTTTCTTGATGGTTGTTTCAAACTCATTATGACATCTCTTGACAAAAGATTTGAATGTAGCATATGTATCACTTTTGTCACTTAGAAAGAACACCCATGTATATCTTGTGAAATCATCCACTATCACAAAGCCATATTTGTTTCCACCAATGCTAGTGTATGTTGTTGGTCCAAATAGATCCATGTGCAACAACTCAAATGCCTTGCTAGTGCTCATCATGCTCTTCTTAGGGTGAGTGTTTCCAACTTGCTTGCCGGCTTGACAAGAGCTACACAGTTTGTCCTTTTCAAACACCACATCTTTCAAGCCTCTAACTAGATCATGCTTAATCAATCTATTCAATTGTTTCATGCCAACATGACCAAATCTTCTATGCCATAGCAAACCCATGCTAGATTTGGTGAACAAACAAGTTGACAATTGAGCTTCACTAGCATTGAAATCAACCAAGTATAGATTCTCATATCTAAAGCCTTTGAAGATCAAGTTTGAGCCATCTACACTTATGATTTCTACATCATCAACCCCAAATATGCATTTGAATCCAAGATCACACAATTGAGCCACAGATAGCAAATTGAAGTTCAAGCTCTCTACTAGCAATACATTGGATATGCTCATGTCATTTGATATAGCAATCTTACCAAGCCCTTTGACCTTGCCTTTGCCATTATCACCAAATGTAATACTATCAATCCCATTGTCATCATTCTTGTTGATTGAATTGAACATTCTTGCATCTCCGGTCATGTGTTGAGTGCACCCACTGTCAAGCACCCAATGCCTTCCTCCGGCTTTATAATTGACCTACAAGAAAAGATCAATTCTTTTTAGGTACCCAAACTTGCTTGGGTCCTCCAAGGTTAGTCACTAAGCTTTTGGGCACCCAAATTGCCTTCTTCTTTGGGCCAACAATGGGAGCACCAATAAACTTAGCTTTTACACCATTGACACCCTTGGTAAGCAAATAACAAGAATCAAATTGAATTGAGGATACATTAGCATTCTTGTTCTTGTTCTTGCAATATTGCTCTATATGCTTGGATTGCTTGCATTTGTTGCAAAACCGACCATTGTTTCTCACAAAACTAGTCTTGTGAGTCACAAAAGCCGCCTTGCCATTCTTGGGGGTATAGCTCAATCCCTCTTTGTTAAGAGAGAACCGTTGGCTACCCAAGCACTTAAGCAAGCGGGCATCTCCACCATAGGCATTACCTAAGGCACGAGTGAGCTCATTGACCTCCTCTTTCAAGGTCTCATTCTCCACCATTAGTGAGGCATCACAAGTGAAACCATCACTCATAGTAGAAGTAGTAATGGATGAGCTACAAGAGGGGTTAGTGGGAGCAACAACAATAGGAGTATAGAAAGATTCATCAAGAATATCACAAGTTACTCCTATGTCACATGTTGGAACAATGTCCTCAACCTTGACTTGATCAAGGAGGGAGGAGTGAGCCTTTTCAAGCTTGGTGTGAGCCTTGCCAAGCTTCTCATGGGCTACCTCTAGCCTCTCATAAGTAGACTTGAGCTCATCAAGGGATTGCTCAAGAGCACTAAGCTTCTTGCGCAAATCCTTGCACTCCTTCCTCTTCATCTCAAAGCAAGTGTGAGCTTGCTCCAACATGTCCATGAGGTCCTCCTTTGAGTGCTCCTCATCCTCATCACTCTCACTATCACTCTCATCGTCGGATTGTACCTTGGTTGGCTTAGCCATGAAGCATGATGGAGTGTCAAATAGAGAAGGCTTATTGTTGATTGCAATGCTTGCAAGCGCCTTCTTCTTGGTGCTCTTCTTGTTGTCATCATCACTTGAGTCTTCACTATCGGATGATGCATCACTATCCCATGTGACAACATATGAGCCACCTTTCTTCTTCTTGAAGCTCATTTTCTTCTCTTTCTTCTTCTCATCTTCATCATTGTCACTATTGTAGGGACAATCCGCTACAACATGATCCTTGCTCTTGCACTTGTAGCATCTTCTCACATAGTCTTTGTTCTTGTTGTAATCTCTTCTCTTTCTTGCACCATAGCCCTTCTTCTTCATGAATTTGCCAAACTTGCGCACAAAGAGAGCTAAGGCTTCATCATCAATGTCACTAGCTTCTTCATTGTCACTTGATACTTCCTTCTTGGACTTGCCCTTGCTCTTTGATGAGGTGGCTTTGAATGCCACACTTTTCTTCTTCTTGTCCTCTTCCTTGACCATCTCTTCACTATCTTCATTGTATTGATCTTCGGTCATGACATCACCAAGCACCTCATTTGGAGTTACATTCTTCAAGCCTCCTCTAAAGATGATGGTGCGAAGTGTCTTGAATCTCTTGGGAAAGCAACTCAAGAACCGGTGAGTGAAGTCTTCATCTTGTACCTTTTTTCCCAAGGACTTGAGATCATTGATGATGACTTGCAATCTATAGAACATTTCCGGAATTGATTCATCTGTCACACCCTGAAATTTGCATTTCTTAAAATTAGAGTTAAAATGTTTTATTTATGAATTTTTGTGCTCATAAAATATAGGGAATTAAAAACTTTTCTATAAAGTAAAATTTATCCTAGGGTTTATAAACATGTTTGTGCATTCATGTTGGTGCATTTGAGTTTTTGTGATGTGTGGTTTTGTCTAGAGTTCAATTTGAGCTCAAAATGGTTTTAAAACAATTTAAAGAAAAACGAATTCCTTAGAAAAGGGTTTTGAAAATGAAGACTTTTTGGTTTTCAAAAAGATTGGAAAAGTTTAAGTTTCAAAAACTTGTTGTTCTCCCAAAGTTTCAAATCAAAAGTTCAAAGAAATTCAAACTGGTTTCTGAAAATGGTTTGAAAGAGGTTTTGAAATAAAAATAAAAAAAATTCAAGAAACCCTCACTCACCTCTCTTCTCTATTTCGGCCCGAGCTGGCCTGCTCGGCCAGTCTCCTCTTCCCTTTCGGCCTTTCCCCCTCCTCCCCAACCAGCCCAAACCGAGCCTGCTCCCGGCCCGATCTGCTCGGCCTGGCCCCAGGCTCGCACTCCCTTCTCCCCCTCCCGCACGGCCCATACCGGCCCGCCTCCCCTCTCTCTGTTTGGCCGACACCCCGACCCCACGTCTCCAGTCGCTGACTACCGGGTCCCACCGGTTAGAGCCATCATCTCCCTCCCGTAGACGACTTGGACTCCATTGCCGAGCTCGCGTCCGCCGCGCCTACGCCTCCCTCTTGCCTTCCCGGTCAAGTTGGTACTCCTATAAAACACACCGCTACCCGCCGCCTCTATCCGTCCAGAAAACCAAGTTTCTCGTGCCCTAACTCGCTCCAGCCGTCGAGTTTGGATCTCGCCGAGATAAAACTCGAATCTGCCATCGTCGTCTCACGAAGCCGCTGCTCCTCTATTGCCGTGATCGCCTCCTTGAGCCTCGCAAGCTGGTAACGGTCCTGCTGGTACCCCTCTTGACCCCCTTTCCCCTCGGTTTTGCCTAATCCATGTTCACCACCGATTGCAGAGAAGTCGCCGCCGCTCCATCAAGAAATCCACCAGCTCCTCGCCGTCCTCTCTGTTTTCGTTGCGCCAGGTGAGGTCGTCGTGAGCTCCTCGTCCGATTGGTGCCCCTCCCGTGGTCTCTACTGCCTTCTAGCGCAAACCGAGTCCCCGCCGCCGTCTCCGGCGATGGCGCCGCCGCAAGCCGCCGCTGGCCCTGTTTTCTCCGGCGTCAGCGCCGCCTTTCCCCCTCCTCGTCTAATCTTGACCGCACGCTCCAGATCCAACGACCACCGATGGCCGATACCCCTTCGGCCGGTCATTTTGCAAATAAACCCTTACATCTTTTTAAGTATCAACCCGCACTCCTTTTGGTCCTATTCACTGAGTCTGTCCAATCTTGCGACCACACCCCTGCGTTTTCTTCTTAATGAGGCGCAGTCCAGCCAGTTTTCAGAGTTCGTTTTATTTATTTTAAATCTGCAAATTCGAGTTTCATTTATTTACGAAACTGCCACTGCTTTCAAATGGTTATAACTTCTTCGTTTTAACTCCGATTTAGTCCGTTCAACTTGCGTTAGATTCGTTTCGAAAAGTTCTTTCAAGCTATATAACTTTCACTACTGTTTTCTGTAATTAAAATTTGAGTTAAATTTAATCTACTAATTAGTATCTTTAATCTTGTTTAGATCGTATCTTTTTCGGTATAGCTCCGATTAGCGTGATTTTCGCGTTTGCGTGATCGTAGCGAACCGTAGATCAGTTTTCAAAACTCTTTATCTTGTTTTCTTATGAATGATGTACTGCTCTAATCATAGGCTTTGTTTTGCTTTGCATGATTGGTATTGGATGCTTGTGTGGTGTTATGTGATCGTATGTCCAATCGGTGAGTTGTACGTTGGTGATCAAGAAGAAGTTCGTGATCAAGAGTTCAAGATCAAGAGTCAACCTTTGGAAGTATATAAGTCAACAGAAGAAGGATCTTGAGTTTAAGGCAAGTATAGCAATCGAGTTTTCTTTTCACAATCATGATCATGTTACTTAATTAATGTATGCATCGAATGATAAGAATGACTTATTAGCAACTTAAGAAATTATCTGTACGAGCACCTTCGGGATTTACAGTGCAACTGTTGGGAGTTATATGGCTCTGGCTTTAGCTCAGTATGAGGACCTTTTCTAGCTTGTTAGAGGTTACCGAAAGGCGCAAGAGGGGCTCCGATCTGTATGGTCTTGGCCGACCAAGTTGGTGCATTTTGTCTTTTGTTAGTCACCGCTTGTAGGGGAGATTCATGCTTATTGATGGGGAAACCTAGCGGCCCTAACTTGTTAGACGAACCTTTGAAAGGCTTCATCGTGAACCCTGCCGACTTTCCTTGGAAGTGAGTTAAGAGGCTGATCACCTCGGGCGAAAGGGCAATTCACGTCTCGCAGTGAAAGTGTACACCTTTGCGCAAAGTTTATTAAACTGATATATCAGCCTTGCTCAAGGACACGAGCGGCCTTGAAGACGTAAAGATTATGACTTTTGTTGGTTAACATGTTCATTATTTACCGTTTTATGCTATTCATTATTTATGTTACATTGATCATGAAACTTGGGATCTATATCACTTGTTGCTATACTTGTGGAGTTCAACATGGACTCACTCTTGCTTTTCCCCACACCTCAGAGAGTTAAGCTTTGGAGAAGCTTAGGCTTGTGGTCAACCAGTCAGTTGTTCCCTGTGAAGTGGTGTCTCCATCTGAAGATCGGAGTGTCTTTCCGCTGTCTACTCCTTAAGGTTATGTTCTTTGTGTTTATACGTTATATATGAGCATTGTCTTTCGATATTACCCTTTATTTGTAGCTATATGTGAGATTTGACTTCCTGGGCTCACATATGGTGTATACCTGGTTTTGTTCTTAAAACCGGGTGTGACAAAGTGGTATCAGAGCAATGCTGACTGTAGGACGCAAGCCTAGTTAGAAACTGGTCGTTTTAAAGTTTTGAAAATTGCTATAGAACTCTTGTTCTATCAACCTTGATATTTTTCTCCCTATTGTATCTTCTACCCTTGTTATTTATCTCCTCCTTGTTGCTCAAATTTTAAATTTTGCTCTCACCTTCACTCCTTGCCTTGAATTGCTTTTGAAAGCTTTCCTTTGTCTAAGTAGACGGATCGTTGACCAAGCTATGTCATCTCTGACCGCAGTTAACAAACGGAAGCTGATCGCTATGCAAAGTCAAGACCTGGGAAGAATGACGCAACAGCAAAACGCAACACACGGACCAACCAACATGGAAGGAAGCCATAAAGAACAGTTACCAGGTGTTGAAGTGGAGCAAGATTACATTTATGGAAAGTTGAGGCATGTGGATATGACCACTATTTATGGAGCAAAGAAAGTTGTGTATGGCATGATCCCAGTTAATTCAGTAACTGCCATGGTTCTTTTTGACCCTAGTGCCTCGCACTCGTTCATCTCTGCCAAGTTTGTAGCTCGCCTAAAGATAAGGGAATGGCCAACAAAGAAGCTCATAGTAGTTCGCACACCAACTGGGGAAATTGAGACAAACCATGAATGCCGAGATGTTAGAGTCCAGATAAAAGGGAGTGAATTCATAGTGAAACTAAATGTTTTGGAACTCTCAGGAATCGATGTTATCGTTGGACATGGATGGTTAAAGGGTCATAAAAGTGAGGTCAATTATTCCCGACGATCAGTATTTTTAAGAACACCATCAGGCGAAAGGATTGAATATCGAGGTATGCCGTTATTACCCAATGAATGTGAAACAGGTCTGTTGGAAGATAGCAGCAGTAAGATTCAAGAGGTCCAGGATCGATGTTTATGTTGCAAGCATTATGGGAATTCTTGTCTTCAAGAGAAGTCAACCATGGATGAGGCCAAGGCAAACCCAAGTGATGTAGTCAAGGAAGATAAGAAGAGGAAAGCAAATTCATTCGAGCCACCGTTGATACGTCACCAACAGTTGAGTTCTACCCCAGTATCACATCCAGTTTCAACCCTTGTTCAGACCAGCCTAGATCAGCAGCATCTAGAAGCTCCTCCAGTTAAGAACTTTCCACATGAGGTTTGCATAGATGGATGGACAATCACCTACAAAGAATTCCAACCACGGAAGCGAGTTAAGAAGCAGAATAAACTGGTAAAAGTCGATCCTCTGAGTCAGCAAGATGGCAGCACATCAAACAACACTTCTACCGCAGCAGATCCAACCAAAGGAAGATGTTATCATTGTCGACAGGAAGGACACTACGTAAGATCCTGCCCCAAAAAGGTCAACAACCGACTCAAGGAAGTAGCCACAACTCAGTCACTACAGAATAGTCACCAACAAGTGATGTCAGTGCCTGATGCAAAGAAAGTCCCTGATAGCAGTTGATAGATGAAGAGTGTACAAGGAAAGCTACCCTTGATGTTCTTGCAGATGTATCATGTGCTAGTAGTTCTTGTGCCCTTATGTAATGAAACGTTAGTAACAAAGTTAAGTCAAGTCCTTGGCCCATGTGTGGCTTGTGAACCTGTGATGTTTGTTGCTTGTCCTTATGATGATGTTTGTTTTGCATCTTTGTAATGAGTGCAATGATTTTGTGGGTTTCCTCACAATCTCATTTAGGTTTAGTTGATAGGTTATATGCATAGATAGTGGGGTTTTGCTCTTCTCTTGTCTTCCCTATCCTGTCTTTTTGGAGCAGTCTGTCTTTGTCAGCTTATATCTCTGTTTATGGATGTTCAAAAATCATGGAATAATTCTGGACACAAGTAGACTTCATGATCTTTCTCTGAGCGCAAGAACCACCCTGATAGCTGTTATGGTTTTGGAGTTATGAAATTCACAAGTTGATGCATCTGTGCTGTCTGGAATCTGGAACAGTTACTGTTGTCTGCTGTTTTCGACGACCTTAACTACAGAATCTGGAAAAGTGTTCTACATGAAAGTTGTAGAGGATTTCATAAGCTTTCCATAAAGGTAAACTGCAACTTTATTGGATAAGCAGAGCTCGAGTTATGTCTGTTTTACTGCACTGCTATTTTGCTACTCGCGAGAAATTTCAGAATTCTTGTTCTTACCTTCGCATATGAATTTCTCTGGGATGTCAGAAGGTCTTTATGCTAGTTAGCTTAACTAGAAAAAGGTGGGATGCTATCCTTTTATTGTTTCTCCTAGTTGATCCTTTCTTAAGGGGGGTAGCTATGATGAAGTTAACTTTGAACCGTTTTCAAGATGAAGTTTCTTACCATCTAGTGTTTTAATCGAAAGAATCAGTCATGGATGAGTCTTCTCTTGTCTCTCTTGCTATATCAACCTTGTCTTGTCATCTCATGAAGCTATGGTTAAGTGTGTTATGAAGAGCTGAATCCTAACACATACATGTTGAAAAACAGATGGTTGCTACCAGGAGAAATGACTACGATGATGCTACAGGAAATGTTCACAACTCTAATCCACCGCCATCAAATCCTTCAGCTATAGAGCAAGTTTTGATAATGCAGACTCAACTATTACAGACCATTGCTCAAAATGTGTTACACAATCAGTATCAAGAACCACCTATTGACAAGCGTGGTGAATTTATGAAAGGACACCCACCGACATTCTCTCATACTAGCAACCCAATAGAAGCTGATGACTGGCTTAGAGCTGTGGAACGACAACTTGACATAACACAGTGTGATGACCATGAGAAGGTGCTTTATGCTTCAGGCCAACTTCAAGGAACTGCATTAGATTGGTGGGAATCATTCCAGTTTGAGCATCCAAATAAGAATCAAATTGGTTGGGAAGAATTCAAGAATGCTTTTAGATCTTACCATGTTCCAGCTGGAATAGTGGCGATTAAGGAAGAGCAATTCCTCAACTTGAAGCAAGGATTTATGTCAGTGTGTGAGTATCATGACATGTTCACCCAGTTGTCACGCTATGCTCTGGAAGTTGTGAATAGTGATGCTAAGAAGCAGAAACGCTTTCTGAAAGGACTCAATGATGGTCTGCAATTACAACTGATGACGGTTGAATATGCCAACTATCAAACATTGGTGGACAGAGCAATTGTGATTGAGAACAAGCGTCGAGAGATGGAGGAGAAGAAAAGGAAAAGAGAAAACCAATCTGTAGGTAGCAACATACACCACCCTTACGCTCATGCACCAGAATTCCAACAATGGAACCAGGAATCAAGTGATCAGTGGAATCTTGAACCTCCTCATGAACTCCATCAGTATCAGAAATTCAATGATGAAGTACTTCACTCCAATTCCCTAGAGCCATGTCTGTCACCTCCTAGTGACACCTTGACGAAGATTAATACTCCCACTAGTGAGGGTTGTAGCGATTGTGATGAGGTTAATCACTATGAGAATGACTGTCATAAGAAGTTTATGGAGAGCAATAAAAGTCAGGACGACGAACCACATCAAATACAAGAACAGGAGAAGCAGGAGCCAGGAAGTAAAGTAAAAAGAAACTACATCCAAGGAATGTTAAATCATGTGTATATGATTAACAAACGTGGGGCTAAGGAAGTCGTGTATGGTTTCATTCAAGTAAACTCTGCTCCCGCCATTGTGATGTTTGATCCTAGAGCTTCACACTCGTTCATCTCTAGCCTATATGTACAAGAACATAGGATGACTATGCTTCCAATGAGGAAACCAGTGATAGTTAACTCTCTAGGAGGCGAAATGAAAGCAAACCGCATATGCCCAAAAGTTAGCCTTGACATAAAGGGAGTAAACTTTGAGGCGAACCTTACTGTTTTGAAGTTGATGGAAATGGATGTTATCCTTGGAAAGGGTTGGTTATCTGCTTGTAAAGGAGTGGTTAAGTATGCCCAAGGTTTGGTGCTTCTAACAACACCGACAGGTGAAAGAATTGAGTATCAAGGTTTTCACCCTGTACCTGAGGAATACGAGAATGACCCATTAGAAGGGGTACCCATCGAGGACAGTAAAGTGGACTGTGAGTTTTCAGATACCAATATAAAGGAACAAACACAGGCAGAGAAGCTCAGTATGAGAGATGATCACACTTGAGAAGATTTTCTACACAGGATCGTAGAATTACCGATGGCTTTAGTGAAGTACTTAAAGTTTGAAAATGCAATGGAGTGTTTATACAAATAAAGATGTAATGGGGAAAAAGGGGCGATCAAACAAAAGCAGAATATCAATCCCTTTGATCACCGTCTTTCGAATCTCGAGGACGAGATTCTCTTAAGGGGGGTAGATTTGTCACACCCTGAAATTTGCATTTCTTAAAATTAGAGTTAAAATGTTTTATTTATGAATTTTTGTGCTCATAAAATATAGGGAATTAAAAACTTTTCTATAAAGTGAAATTTATCCTAGGGTTTATAAACATGTTTGTGCATTCATGTTGGTGCATTTGAGTTTTTGTGATGTGTGGTTTTGTCTAGAGTTCAATTTGAGCTCAAAATGGTTTTAAAACAATTTAAAGAAAAACGAATTCCTTAGAATAGGGTTTTGAAAATGAAGACTTTTTGGTTTTCAAAAAGATTGGAAAAGTTTAAGTTTCAAAAACTTGTTGTTCTCCCAAAGTTTCAAATCAAAAGTTCAAAGAAATTCAAACTGGTTTCTGAAAATGGTTTGAAAGAGGTTTTGAAATAAAAATAAAAAAAATTCAAGAAACCCTCACTCACCTCTCTTCTCTATTTCGGCCCGAGCTGGCCTACTCGGCCAGTCTCCTCTTCCCTTTCGGCCTTTCCCCCTCCTCCCCAACCAGCCCAAACCGAGCCTGCTCCCGGCCCGATCTGCTCGGCCTGGCCCCAGGCTCGCACTCCCTTCTCCCCCTCCCGCACGGCCCATACCGGCCCGCCTCCCCTCTCTCTGTTTGGCCGACACCCCGACCCCACGTCTCCAGTCGCTGACTACCGGGTCCCACCGGTTAGAGCCATCGTCTCCCTCCCGTAGACGACTTGGACTCCATTGCCGAGCTCGCGTCCGCCGCGCCTACGCCTCCCTCTTGCCTTCCCGGTCAAGTTGGTACTCCTATAAAACACACCGCTACCCGCCGCCTCTATCCGTCCAGAAAACAAAGTTTCTCGTGCCCTAACTCGCTCCAGCCGTCAAGTTTGGATCTCGCCGAGATAAAACTCGAATCTGCCATCGTCGTCTCACGAAGCCGCTGCTCCTCTATTGCCGTGATCGCCTCCTTGAGCCTCGCAAGCTGGTAACGGTCCTGCTGGTACCCCTCTTGACCCCCTTTCCCCTCGGTTTTGCCTAATCCATGTTCACCACCGATTGCAGAGAAGTCGCCGCCGCTCCATCAAGAAATCCACCAGCTCCTCGCCGTCCTCTCTGTTTTCGTTGCGCCAGGTGAGGTCGCCGTGAGCTCCTCGTCCGATTGGTGCCCCACCCGTGGTCTCTACTGCCTTCTAGCGCAAACCGAGTCCCCGCCGCCGTCTCCGGCGATGGCGCCGCCGCAAGCCGCCGCTGGCCCTGTTTTCTCCGGCGTCAGCGCCGCCTTTCCCCCTCCTCGTCTAATCTTGACCGCACGCTCCAGATCCAACGACCACCGATGGCCGATACCCCTTCGACCGGTCATTTTGCAAATAAACCCTTACATCTTTTTAAGTATCAACCCGCACTCCTTTTGGTCCTATTCACTGAGTCTGTCCAATCTTGCGACCACACCCCTGCGTTTTCTTCTTAATGAGGCGCAGTCCAGCCAGTTTTCAGAGTTCGTTTTATTTATTTTAAATCTGCAAATTCGAGTTTCATTTATTTACGAAACTGCCACTGCTTTCAAATGGTTATAACTTCTTCGTTTTAACTCCGATTTAGTCCGTTCAACTTGCGTTAGATTCGTTTCGAAAAGTTCTTTCAAGCTATATAACTTTCACTACTGTTTTCTGTAATTAAAATTTGAGTTAAATTTAATCTACTAATTAGTATCTTTAATCTTGTTTAGATCGTATCTTTTTCGGTATAGCTCCGATTAGCGTGATTTTCGCGTTTGCGTGATCGTAGCGAACCGTAGATCAGTTTTCAAAACTCTTTATCTTGTTTTCTTATGAATGATGTACTGCTCTAATCATAGGCTTTGTTTTGCTTTGCATGATTGGTATTGGATGCTTGTGTGGTGTTATGTGATCGTATGTCCAATCGGTGAGTTGTACGTTGGTGATCAAGAAGAAGTTCGTGATCAAGAGTTCAAGATCAAGAGTCAACCTTTGGAAGTATATAAGTCAACAGAAGAAGGATCTTGAGTTTAAGGCAAGTATAGCAATCGAGTTTTCTTTTCACAATCATGATCATGTTACTTAATTAATGTATGCATCGAATGATAAGAATGACTTATTAGCAACTTAAGAAATTATCTGTACGAGCACCTTCGGGATTTACAGTGCAACTGTTGGGAGTTATATGGCTCTGGCTTTAGCTCAGTATGAGGACCTTTTCTAGCTTGTTAGAGGTTACCGAAAGGCGCAAGAGGGGCTCCGATCTGTATGGTCTTGGCCGACCAAGTTGGTGCATTTTGTCTTTTGTTAGTCACCACTTGTAGGGGAGATTCATGCTTATTGATGGGGAAACCTAGCGGCCCTAACTTGTTAGACGAACCTTTGAAAGGCTTCATCGTGAACCCTGCCGACTTTCCTTGGAAGTGAGTTAAGAGGCTGATCACCTCGGGCGAAAGGGCAATTCACGTCTCGCAGTGAAAGTGTACACCTTTGCGCAAAGTTTATTAAACTGATATATCAGCCTTGCTCAAGGACACGAGCGGCCTTGAAGACGTAAAGATTATGACTTTTGTTGGTTAACATGTTCATTATTTACCGTTTTATGCTATTCATTATTTATGTTACATTGATCATGAAACTTGGGATCTATATCACTTGTTGCTATACTTGTGGAGTTCAACATGGACTCACTCTTGCTTTTCCCCACACCTCAGAGAGTTAAGCTTTGGAGAAGCTTAGGCTTGTGGTCAACCAGTCAGTTGTTCCCTGTGAAGTGGTGTCTCCATCTGAAGATCGGAGTGTCTTTCCGCTGGCTACTCCTTAAGGTTATGTTCTTTGTGTTTATACGTTATATATGAGCATTGTCTTTCGATATTACCCTTTATTTGTAGCTATATGTGAGATTTGACTTCCTGGGCTCACATATGGTGTATACCTGGTTTTGTTCTTAAAACCGGGTGTGACATCATCATCCTTCATCTTGAAGTTGCTGAGCTTGTCCTTGAGCATGTACAACTTGGCACTCTTTACCGTTGAAGTGCCCTCATATGTTTCTTCTAATCTTTTCCACACCTCACTTGCATTGTCAAGATCTTTGATTTGCTCAAACACCTTTGGATCAATGGCATTATATATGGTGTTGAGCGCCATTGTGTTGCATTGCTTGTTGATGGAGTCATTTGGTGTTGGATTGGTAGGATCAAGAATCACAAACTCATTTTCTACCACATCCCACACCTTGTCATTGATTGAACCCAAATACATCCTCATCTTTCTCTTCCAATAATCAAAAGATGTGCCATCAAAGAACGGTGGTTTGCCCCCAACATGGTTAAACACAATTTGAGCCATTTCAACACCGAAGGTTGTTAAGCCTTATGCAAACGGTGATCACGGCTTTGATACCACTTGAAAGGTCCTAAATGGCTAGAGGGGGGGTGAATAGCCTAATAAAAATTCTACAAAACACTTAGAGCAACTAGTTAGACAATTACAAAGCGAAGCTTTTTGCTCTAGCTCTACAAAGTGTTGCAAGCCACCTATCCAAACAATTCTAGTATGTTATGGTCTCTATGCCACACAAAAAAACTATGTCACTACTTTCTAAACTAGTGAGCTAGCAAGAAATAATTACTTCTAATTAGAGAGCTACTTCTAGCAACAATTATCTCTACACAATAGATAAAGAATGTAATACAATGATAGAGAGATATACCGACACCGGCAAGAGATGATCAATCACAATATGAATACTAATGAAGTCCGGGAGATAGCCAAATAGACAATGGACACAAAGATTTTCTCCCGAGGTTCACGTGCTTGCCGGCACGCTACTCCCCGTTGTGTCGACCAACCACTTGGTGGTTCGGTGGCTAATAGGTGTTCACAAACCTAGCTGAACACTTGAGCGCCACAAGAACCGACCCACAAATGGAGGTAACTCAATGACACGCGCAATCCACTAGAGTTACCTTTTGGCTCTTCGTCGGGGAAGGCACAATACCCCTCACAAATCACCGGGAGATGGCCACGAACAATCACCAACTCGTGCCAATGCTCCTCCGCTGCTCCAAGCCGTCTAGGTGGCGGCAACCACCAAGAGTAATGAGAAAACCGCAGCAACAACGATCCCCAAGTGCCACTAGATTCAATCACACAAGCAAATGCACTTGGAATCACTCAATCTCACTTTGATTTGCGCTATCAAGCAAGGAGATGAGTGGGAGGGAGTATGTTTAGCTCCAAGGGATGTCCAAGATGTTAGAATGCGAAGAGAGACCTCTCAAAGCCGGCCAACTCATATTTATATACCCCCTCAATCAAATAGAGTCGTTACCCCTTCGAATGGGCTGATTACGGGATGACCGGACACATCCGGTCAATGTTGCATTAGCGTCCGGTCGATGGTTTAGTAGTGACCGGACGCATGTTGCACTAGCGTCCGGTCAATGTTGCACTGAGCGTCCGATCACGAACAGAGAGGTTCCAGAGACGTTTTTCAACGACCGGACGCGTCCGGTCACTATTGACCGGACTCACTCAGCGTCCGATCTCTCCATTTTATTCGTTACCTCTCGTGAACAGTGATAGAGGCGCGTCCGGTAGAATGTTGCACTAGCGTCTGGTCACTGTTTCAATAGTGATCGGACCCATGTTGCAACAGCGTCCGGTCAGTGTTGCAGAGTCTGGTTACGCCTGAAATCTTCGTTTTCAACTCTAGCTTCTTCTCCTTTGCAAAAGTGTCAACACTACTAAGTGTACATCACCTTGTGCATGTGTGTTAGCATTTTCCAAACATTTTTCAAAGGATTAGAGGTTAGCACACTAGGTCCTAATGCATATGCATGTATGAATTCACCTAGTGGCACTTGATAACCGCAATCACCGAGATAGTCCCCTCTTAATAGTACGGCTATCGATCCTAAACACACTCACACCCTCTATGGTGTCTTGAGTGCCAAAAACAAAATCCCTATTTATACCTTTGCCTTGATCTCCGTAGGGTTTTGATTTTCTCTTCTTTCTCTTTCCAAATGTGGAGCACTTGATCCATCTTTTGGTCATCACCACCAACACCATGGTCATCATCTAGCTCCCACACTTGGTGTGTACCAACCTAGCTCATAAACACTTCATGACAAAGGTTAGTACTCTAGGTGACATCAATTATCCAAAACCAAACAAGGACTTTCAGCACTCTGGGAGCTCCTCTTCAGGTTCTTCCCCTCCGGCTCCTTGTTCCTGCTCCTGGGGCTGCTGATCCTCGTTGTCCTCTGTTGCGGTGATCTCCTCTACCGAACCTGTCATGATGCATATGCGAGACTGAATAAGTGCAACTAGTGCATGGAAGCGATGCATGGTAATTTAACTTGACCGAATATGTGCATATCTCCTCTCCAGTAGAGTGTAATACTTTATCTAGAGAGTAGCTATACTCTTCATTCAAAGTGCAGCTAATATGAATGTACTGAAAAGACCATTTCACCCCCGCTGGTCCCACATGAAAGAGATGCACAACTTAACTTGATTAAACAAATTTCCCTTTTAAAACAAGCCTATAACAGCAACTTGTAGCTAACAACTTCAGAAAAATCTACAAAAATTACTGTAGGTTCATATCTGAAAAAAGCCTATAACAGCATTGTAGCTAACAACTTCAGAAAAATCTACAAAAATTACTGTAGGTTCATATCTGAAAACAAAGCATGCTGTATAAATTTTATGCCATTTGGACTTAAGCATTGCTCTGTATGAAAAAGACAAATAATAGGGTGAAAGAGCACTTTGAACTACACATCATTTTGAAAAGTGTCAAACAGCAGATTTCACATTTTTATTCAGAACTTCTTAGCACAAGAGCAGTCTATAAAAATTATCAGACTCATCTCACATATATTCTAATTACTAAAAATTATACAAGAAAACAACATATAACCAATTTAAATGTTAACTTCAGATTTTTTTCACAATCAAACAGCATTTATCATTTTTCTGTGATTCTAAAACACTTAACAAACCTAACAAAACAAGAATCACATTTTTCTGAGCAATATACAATTTATTATGCATTTAACAAGATATCAGCCCAAACACAAATTAATTATTACTGCACATAAAATTATCACAAACTGGGCATATTATATTTTTCATGCATAGACCTCATCAAAACAAACTTAACAAAATTTATGTCACATCCATTGGATTAACAGAACTCGAGTTATGAATTAAACAAGCATTATTAACATTTCTGCAAAACATTAAAACAAAAACACCAAACCCTAACTGCTATGCACACCCGACTCCACTTCACCCGAGAGACTGACCACCGGGACCCGTGGTCAAACTGACCCCACCTGGCATACTTCCGGAAACAGGGGAGATGTTGACCTCGCCGGAGCTCGCCGACGGCGGCTCCTCCGGCGAAACCATCACCCTGACTCGACTCCCCTCTTCTTTCCGCATCGGTCGATGCCACCCTCTAGCCTAACATCACGGCGGATCGAGCTCGCTGTTGCTAATGGCGGCCACGGCGGCGCGGACTTGTCACGCCGGCCGTCTCCGACCACGACGAGCCAAACCAACTCCTTCACCACACTACTCTAGCTCACACAACCCTAACGCGAAGCAAGGAGCGAAGGATTCGCGGACGAAACGGCGGGAACACGAGCATGCCATCGCCGGCGCGCATGGCGGGCGGCGGACGGCAGCGTATCGAGGCGCTCAAACCCTAATCGGCTAAACCGATTCCACTACCTTCTTCCTGGGTCCTCACGGACTCACGAACGCTAGCTAAGACATCATGAAACCCACGGGAAGGAAGTCGACCATGGCGGACCGAGCTCGGCGGTCATGGCGGCCATGGCGGGAGCTCATCCCAAGGCTCACCTAAGGCTAGCCGGGAAGCGCTGACTAGAGCAGGCGAAGCGGGAGGCCAAGGCGAAGCTGGCGGTGCGGTTTGCGGGGCAAATGCACGGCGGACGGCGGCGGCACGCGGCTTTCCCCCTTTCTTCCACTCAGTCGCCAGCGAGAGCAAACAGAGCAAGGCAAAGAGGGAGGAGGCGCGTCTGGCGGGTCAGTGGTGTGCTCCGGCTTCTTCACGCGCCACGCGGCGAGCAAGCTCTGCGCGCGGTCGGCCACTGCCCGATCGATTTGAACTGAATCGGCCGATTCAGTTAACCACCGGCCGACTGACAGCCCGACTTTGCATGCGATTAACTCTTAATCTACTTGGTGAAACGCTAAACCACTTGCTTCTTTGGTTAGAGCTATACACCGTCTACAACTTTGGTTACAAGATTGATCACTGGTTCGGCTTGGATTTAGCTCGCGAAGCTGCTAAACATGGCTAGACCGAACTGAATTCTGGTTTTAGGACTTAGGAAAAATTGTAAGTCAAAACCCCATCCAATTCTGCCTTGTGGGCCCTAAAACACCTTGAAAAACTCATTTTCTTGAGTTGGGCCTAAAACAACTTTTGTTCTACTCTAAAATCTACACAACTTTGATTAAGGGCACTCAGCCATGCAAATCTTCTATCGAGGAGGTTTTAGTTAGTCAAACAAAAGGACTCTTTAGGTTCCCTAAGGTTGACTAGGGTTTAGCAACTTGATTAGCCAAAATGGCCAGCATAAACATGGCCTCATTTTGACTCCTCAACAAAGTTAGATGGTTAGGAAAACCAAACCACTCCAAAACAAGCCAAACAACAACACACTAATGAAGGTTTATATGCATACCAACACATGAAATGACATTTTATGTGAGAAAGAAAGCAATATATGAATGCTCCATGCTCATGAGGTGATTATGCATGATGAGATGATGATGTTATACTAGCTTAACACCAGAGGTGTTACAACCATAAGCTGACATTTCGCTTCTTTGGTCCTTTCCGCATTGTCTGCAGAGTCGGCTCTGTTGCTTATTGGTTGGCCTTGCCTGAGTCTTCCAGCATCCATCCAGTCTTTCATGTATCCTAGTTGAAGCGTTCACATGGTGCCGCTCCTATAACAGCTTCTCTTCCATCTAGTGAAGTTCAATTTCAGATTCCCGAGGCCATTCTTCAACGCCGTTGGACTGCTGGAGATCGTTCTGTGTGTGTAGGTTCTCATCAAGTGGAGCCACATGCCACCCTCGCTTGCAAGCTAGGAGACGGAAGCGCAGCTGCGACAACAGTTCCCTCGCGCCCCGGCATGGGGTCATGCCGGTTCTCAAGGACGAGGGAGTGTTACACCTCTTGGTTCCCCTGCCGCCCAATTGACTGCTGCCCAATTGACTCCTAGTGGAGTTGAAGACGAACATGATGGTGATCCTGAAGAAAGCAGCAGCCGGCCCAAGAGGGTGCGCAAGCCCAATGGAATGGTAGTCGGCCCAGACTGGGAGTAGCTAGCACTTAAGTGTTGCTAGTGCTCTAGAAGGGGACATGAAAATTGTAAACCAAGTTAAACTCTGAATTAAACTCGTCCTCATGAATCTTTGTTGCGTCCTCTGTTTGCTTCCTTCATCTTCTTCCTTCCCACGAAAACCCCATTGCTAACAAGTTCACTTTAGCTTTGTCTTAAGTCAAACTTCTCTAACTTTGGCCAACTTTATAGAAAAATGAGATTTTAGTTAAGCCATGGTTTTTGGCCAACTTTCATTCAAGTGCTACCAATCATATGTTCTCCGACGCTAGTATCCTCTCAAGCTTTCTCCTTGTCATTTCCTTCATCAATTGTTGTCGGCAATGGTAATGTACTTCCTGTTGTTTCCACTGGCTCCACTCATATTGCTCCCTCACTTTGTCTTAATAATGTTCTTGTTGCCCTAGATCTTATTAAGAAATCTTATTTATGTGTGCCAGTTACATCCGATAACAATTGTTCTAATGAATTTGACCTCTTTGGTTGCTTTGTGAAGGATCTTCTGTCTCGGAGAGAGATCATCTGGTGCAATAGCTCTGGCCCCCTATATCCACTGCATCTCCCGGCCTCCTCCTTTCTTGCAACCAGCACCTCCTTGTGGCATCAGTGTCTCAGGCATCCTGGTCCTGAAGTCTTGTCGAAACTAGCTTCGTCTTTAGCTATTCCTTGTAATAGTTTTGCTAGTCCTACTTTGTGTCATGCGTGTCAGCTTGGCTATCATGTTCGTCTTCCTTTTTCATATGTTATCATCTCGTGCTACTAAGAATTTTCAATTAATACATTGTGATCTTTGGATGTCTCCTATTCCTAGCATCTTTGGTTACAAATATTATTTGGTTATTCTTGGTCACTGTTCTCACTTCCTTTGGACCTTCGCACTCAAGCTGAAATCTGACACATTCACCACATTGCCTCATTTTTTCTCCTATATTGCCACGTAGTTTGGAACTGCTATCTAGGGAGTTCAATGTGACAACGGACGTGAGTTTGACAACTCAAGCGCTCATGTCTTCTTCCTCTCTCGCGGTGTTCATTTTCGAATGTCATGTCCTTGCACCTCTCTACAAAACAGAAAACCGAACGCATGATTCACACAATCAAGACAATGTCATCTGTTCCCTTCTATTTCAGGCTAGGCTTCCACCTTCCTACTGGGTGAAAGCTGTTAGCACTACGACCCCTCAACATTTTGCCTACCGAAACCCTTACTCTTTCCACACCTCACTTTGCTTTGTTTGGCAAAACTTCATCCTATGATCACCTTCGTGTTTTTGGCTGTAAATGTTACCCCAAGATGTCGACTACCACACCCCACAAGCTCGCTCCTCACTGAACTCTTTGTGTCTTGGTTATTCACCCCACCACAAAGGATATCAGTGTCTTGATGTTGCATCCAATCGCCTCATCATCTCCCGTCACGTTGTCTTTGAGGAGACTTTGTTTCCTTTTGCTGCCGCTGATTCACCTTGCTCTTCTCAAGAGTTCAATTTTTTGGATGACTCCACTGACATTGTGTCGGCTCCCGTCATGTTTGTTACCTCCAGCAGGTCCTGGAGCTCCACTTCCAGGCGCAAATGTGTCTGCACCTTTCCTGGATGGGACTACCTCGTTCTTGCCTCTACAGCCGGTGCTCAGCCGTCGGTAGCAGGACTGGCTGACCCCTCGGCGACATCCCAGCCAGACCAGCAGTCTCTAGCTGGCCCCTTGGCGACATCTCAGCCACTGCCTGTCAGTCCCAGCCAGCCCCAGTTAGCTCTGTCCGTTCCTCTGCCAGCCCCAGCCGGGCCAGCACCTGCTGTTGTTGGCCCTGCTGCTCCATCTACTGGGCAAAGTAAAGATGTACGGTTTGTTTATGGACGACATCCTCAGGTCTCTGCACCCTCTTCACCACCAGCAGTGTCGCCAAACCCCTCGCTGGCATCTCGAGTTGCTGCTCCTCCTGTTGCTGCAGCACTTCCGAAACGAGGCCTTGTTTAGTTTCCCCAACTTCCCCCAAATATTTCTAGATTCCTCGTCACATCAATCTTTAGCTGAATGCATGGAGCATTAAATGTAGGTAAAAAAATAACTAATTGTACTTTTAGTATCTACACGTCGAGATGAATCTTTTAAGTCTAGTTGGTCCATGTTTGGACAAAGTTTGTCAAATAAGAACGAAAGTGCTACAGTGCCAATTCCAAATATTTCCCCAAACTAAACAAGGCCGGAGTAGTCCCTGTCCTTCCGGTGTCCAACCAGCACACTATGGGGACACGTGCCATGAGTGGTTTTCGAATACCATGCTATGCACCGTTATCTCTGGTGCCTCAATCATACCGTGCTGCATTTGCAGACCCCAATTGGCAAGTTGCTATGGAGGAAGAGTCCTCCGCACTACAGGCAAACAACACTTGGGATCTTGTGCCTTGTCCCTCACATGCCAATCTGGTGACGGGTAAATGGCTGTTCAAGCACAAATTCAAGTAGCATGATTTTCTAGAGCGCTACAAAGCTCACTGGGTGGTCCGTGGTTTCACTCAACGTCCTGGAATTGGCTATGATGAGCAGTCCAGTTGTGAAACCTGCCACAGCTCGTACAATGCTCTCTCCAGCACTGCCTTTTTTTTCTATCGAACACGCAGAAAAGTTGTGTATCATTGTATTAATAGAAGGATAAGAGTCATACAGAGACCCCGAAACACACACATATCCACACCAACTAACAGGACTTAATTGCCAAAAAAACAAAGAGGTGAGACCTGACCTAGAACCAAAGGCACTCTAAACAGCACCATGTAGTTGGCCAATTCATCGGCTAGATGTTAAAAATGCTTTTGCATTGCTTGTTGAATGAGTCAGTTTACTCCATAGTTCCCAAGGCGTCGCCTTGGTGACGCCTAGGCGTCCACGAGCTCCCCCATTGCCTTGCAAAATGGGCGCCTAGGCGAGCAAGGCGGGCGCCTAGGCGTCCAGGCGGTGGTACACTGCCCTGCCTCGCCTAGGCGCATTAAGAACTATGGTTTACTCCTCTCAACCATTCGGTTTTGAGGATCCAGGATTAAAACAGACACTGTGTGCATGGTACAATCGTCTGACATCTTATTTGCTCAAGCTCAGATTTGTTGAGGCCAAGTTGAATGCATCACTTTTCATCTATCATAGTGGTGCTGCTACAGTGTATCTTCTGGTTTATGTTGATGATAGTGGTTCTGCTACACCTCACCGCTTCCTCACAGACTTAACTTCGGCGCACTATTGCTGCCCTTCAGCAGGAATTTCCTATGAAAGATCTGGGTGAACATCATTTTCGCGGGACGCATGTCCAGCGCACGTCTGCTGGTTTGCTACTTTCTCGACGACAGTACATGCTTGATATCTTGAGTCGCGCTGGTATGGAGGACTGCAAGCCTTGTGCTACTCTAGTTGACTTGAATCCAAAGGTTTCAGCCACCGTGGGTGCTTCAGTTCCTGATCCGACAGATTACCACAGTTTGGCGAACTACTAAGTAATAAAGATTAGGAGTTGCTTTACCAAACTGTTGGAGATGCTCTAATTACATTTTTTTCCAGTCACCTTTTGATGATATAACCAAGCGTACCAGCTGGCCAACCACCAGTAATGAACTTCAGTACATCACAACGGCAAGTGATGAGTTTTGCAATTTTATTTTTTAAGTACATCATGAAATTGACCCAGTGGAACTTTCAAAAGCTACTAAATCAAACAATTTGCATGAAGCATGAGTAACTTATGGCATATTATAATTTATTTTGTGAAGATAAATTAGCTGTTAGCAAAAGGATTCATCCTAAGCATAGCAGTGTGCGGATAACTGCTGGTCACATTTGATCATTAAAAATGAAAAAAAAAGGAAAAGGGGTCACACCAAACATGAAGTATTATCTGAAAAATAGTCTCTTTTTATGAACTTCTTGGCATTGTCAGGACATTATTTTTCCAAGGACATGTGAAAAACTGTCTTCTAAACCTAAACATTATCTGTGACAACTGCAATAGAAAAGGACTGAGACTGACATTACTGTAAGAGTGGATTTTTAGTGGAAATGCAAAAGGAAATTTTCTTTAGGTTTGACATGTGATATAAGGTTAAAGTAAAAATAGTACTAGTACTAGCTACGTATTTCTGTGTCTTCCAACCGTGCAGCAATTTCAGTCCTCAGTCTTCTTTCGGCTTGACTGCCTGCAAATTTTTCCTTGAAGCCCTTCACTGTGCTGTCATCCTGCATATAGTGTATGGTATCAGTAAAATCAAGGTAGTGGGACAAATGGAGAGCATCTAAAACCATAGTAAAGAAAAAAAAAACCCAGAGTATTACCAATCTTCTGAATAGAGGTGTAGGCTTCCCTATCCTGTGGCCTGACGGTATAAGATCCCAAGGCCTTTTTGCTTTTTCCCTCTCCCCTTTTCCATCACAAAATAATAGATGCTCTTCTGGGCATAGATTAAGCTGATGAAGGACCTAAATAAGATATCAAATGTATTAAATACAAAATTTCCAAATGCATGTAGCTGCATCACTTCATTTCAAGTCTTGGCCAAACCTCTTTTGAGAAGGATGGCATGAAAGGCTCTAGCAAACAAGCCAGGAGGTAAACGAGGCCAATGTAGCTGATGAAGGACCTAAATAAGATATCACAGTGGCACAAGGAACTGGAACTTGTTTGTAAAGTTCCCAAAACTTACTACCCTGCATATGCAGGAACAAATTTGGTGAGAGACAAGGTTGTTTAATCAATGCAAAAGAAAGCCTGGAAAACATGTAACTAAGGCTTACTTGCAGGTATGCGTTTCCCTCTTTGGAAATGACCATTGCAAGCTTTAGCCCTCGTTTTAGTTTGACCTGTTAATGTTTATGGTAGCCATTGATATTACACGAATGCCTAAGGCTGATAGAAGCAGTTTAATTTCAGATTATCTACTAGTACAGCTCCACTGGTTCGAAGTCAATTTATTACCTTGTTCATCGCATCTATATACTGCTCAACCAATTTACCAACAGTTTCTGAAATTTCCTGAGTCCCTGCATGTGACTCTGCATGTGGTGCATCAGGTATGATGGAACCATATCCAGCTCCTGCAATAACAGTTCAGAGAGGCACAGCAAAAACAAGACATTGATGCATGTTAGGACAAATCCGGAGAGCTATGGATAAATCATACTCAAAAGGGTAAGATGATTTGTTTCTACTGACCCTCTGGTTTTGCAGTGAAGCTCAGCACTCGATTAACGAAGTTCCCCAAAATATTTACCAACTCATTGTTGAGCTTGGCTTGCAAATCTGCCCAAGTGAATTGTGTATCTGATGCCTGAAAGTTAGAGGAAAAAATATCTTTTGTTTACCTATAAAGATTTACATCAGGATCTATTAGTCGAATGAATCTTGGATCTAACCTCAGGACGATTGGTAAGCAAGTAGTATCGCCACACTTCAGGAGGAATATTTGTATCTTTTACATCATTGCCAAAGACTCCAATACCCTTATTTTTGGAGAACTTTCCTGTATTATATTATACAATATAAAGAAAGAAATTCAGCATATAGTTTTCAGATGGAAATAGCCTGAAACAAGGGAAAAACAGAAAAAACAACTTGTTATACCTGATTCATAGTTTAGATATTCAGTCACACTAATTGTCTTCAGCAAAGTCCAGTTGTCACCAGTTCCAAGTAGCGTAGAGGGGAACATAACCTGAATAATCAGTTTTTGTATGTACATAAAGTAAGATTCTGTGAAAAGAAGAGTTGCTACGCTTTTGCACTTGCGCTCATAAAAAAGTTGGAAGTCTATGAAAGATGTGGAGCCTTGAATTAGGTTGTACTACAAAGTTGCGAAAGGTATGTTACCGTGTGGAATGGAACATTGTCTTTGCCCATGAATTGGTATAGCTCAACATTATCTGGGTTCTTCCACCACTTTTCCCATTCAGGCGTGTAGGATGCCGTTATAGAGATGTACCCAATTGGTGCGTCGAACCAGACATAGAACACCTGCATTTTTTTTAGGATGACCATGTGATTAAATTTAAGAAATCACCCAATTTACATTGAGAACCTGAACTTCGCCACGTGGAAAGATGACTGACCTTATCCTTGTACTTCTCATGTGGCACAGGGACGCCCCATTTGAGGTCCCTGGTGATGCAGCGAGGCCTGAGGCCTCCCTTGAGCCAAGCGTTTGTTGCGTGAAGTGCGTTTTGGCTCCAAGATCCTCCAGCAGAGGCCTCGTGGATGTACCTCTCCAGCGTCTCCTTCAACAGAGGAAGCTCCAAGAACAGGTGATCAGTCTCGCGGACACAGGGCGTGCTCCCACAGACCTGAATAATGGCCGCAGCTCAGCACAAGAAAGGAAACCCAGTGTTGGGTTGGGTTGGATTGGTTCTTGCCAGGCACCAAGGTAACATTGTGAAACCGATACACCTACCATGCACTTGGGATCGATCAGCTCAATTGAGTTGAGCAATTCTCCACATTTTTCGCACTGGTCACCGCGTGCGGAGTCGTAGCCGCATCCCTTGGTGGGGCAGGAGCCCTCCACGAGTCTGTCAGCCAAGAATCTCTGGCAAGATTTGCAGTAGAGCTGAAGACGGAGTCACAGCATAACTAAGTCAGTGTGCATGCAATTGCAATACTGTACTGTAGGATAGGAATTAACCTGTTGTATTGTGTTCTCTGTTATCCATTTGTTCTCCAGTAATTTCCGGAATATGTCGTGGCAGATCTCCGTCTGCTGCGGCGTCGACGTGCGGCCGAAGTGGTTGAAGCTGATGCCGAACCACTCGTACACCTCCCTGTGGACGGCGTGGTACCTGTCGCAGATCTCCCGTGGCGAGCAGCGCTCCTCGATGGCCCTGGTCTCGGTGGCGGTGCCGTACTCGTCGGTGCCGCAGACGAAGAGCACGTTGTCGCCCCGGAGGCGGCAGTAGCGCGCGTAGACGTCGGCGCTGAGCACGCACCCGACCAGGTTGCCCAGGTGGCGGCACGTTGTTCACGTACGGCAGCGCGCTCGTCACCAGCACGTTCCGCCGCCCCTCCACGGGCAGCAGGAGGTCCTGCTGCCCCGACGCCGCCGTCTCCGTCTCTGCCATAGTCGCACGCGCTGCTCTGCTTCCCCGCACACTCGCAGCCTTGGTCGGACTCGCCTCCGCTTACAAAACTTGTCCCCGACGGTTTCGGTTGGTCTCTGTATTTATTGGGTCCCTGGGGACTCGGCGGTTCGCGACTTCGCGTCCCACACGCTTTCGACTATGCACACTGTTTTGAATTGCCAGAGGCTTCTTGGCATGCAAGGAAGCAGACATTTTAGACAGCCCAAGTCCCAAGTCTACTCACTAGCTGGCCCACGGAGCTCGTATTTCTTTTTTACATTTTATATTTTAAATTTCTTTTTTTTTTTCATGTTTATAGCAACACGTATAGCTCAGTCATCATTAACAGTTTGCTACAATGTTTAATCCAACCTTTGTAGAGCCAGTCCGAAATCTCGTCAGGCCTATTTCAACAACTAGCTTAATTCAGCGTCCCGTCGTCGACATGATTATATATGCGGCAGTTAAATTATTAAATAAATGGAATTGTTTAGTTGAACTTGTGTGTTTTTAAGACATCGACGAATTTCAGCAGCCTAAAAATCGTGTGTTTTTTTGCACTTAGCGCCCAAATTTGGACAGACTAGGAAACATAAGGAACCCAACACATAAAAGGAAATTCATGTGTTTTTTTCCTTAACTAGCACACAAATTTGACCCTGAGAGAAAAACGTGTGTTTTTAAAGAAGTGACATATAAATAATAGAATACAATTTTTTCTTAGAGAAGAACAATTAACAATATTTTTTAACCAGAACGATATAATCATAAACATGAGGTCCGACTAACATAGATAACATAATACAATTTCTTTCTAGAGAAGGACAATTAACAATATTTTCAATCAGAACGACACAATCATAAACATGAGGTCCGACTAACACAGATAACATAATACAATTTTTTTTAGAGAAGGACAATTAACAATATTTTTTAACCAGAATGACACAATCACAAACATGAGAGTCAGCTAACACAGATAACATAATACAATTTCTTTCTAGAGAAGGACAATTAACAATATTTTTCAATCAAAATGACAAAATCATAAACATAAGATCCAGCTAACACAGATAACATAATACAATATTTTCTAGGACAATTAATAATATTTTTTATAAATAGAAAAAAAGATAGATATAGGATTAAAATCGGGTCATCACATGCTTTGCCTTTGGTACAACAACAGAAAGGAACGCTCTATGCCACTGTCCAATATAATGCGTCGATGAGAGAAGCTAACAACAACAGTCCACTGACAGAACCGACGGTGTAATTTTTACAGACCCAACTCAAGCAAAGAAGAATGTGAATGGACCGAGCTGATTGTTGAGGACGACCGCCACTGGTGGACTGATGAATGTGTGTCGTCCCATCAACGGGACCGTGTGCCTAGCCATTGCGAAAGCAACCGTGACTGACTGTGCTTGTCCATCGCCATCATCTCAGCTAGCCAACAACGCCCAGGCAGGCAGGCAGCAGGCAGGTCGCGCTCCCAGCCCTTCCGATAAGGGACACAAAAATCGTGTGTTGCCAGACAAAAAACACACGAGCAACAAATAGCAATTCTATAAAGTATTTTCTAAAATGAGCAAATATAGGAGTATGTTCTTACAACGGCACATTTGACGGGATACTATTTTGACAACAAGTAAAGTATTCCCGGACCACATATCTCTCTACTGAGAGCACATAGATCACTGACGTGGCACATGGATCGCTGACGTGACACAACAAGTGACTCTTATTGGTTCGATCCAACGGTGGAGGATGGACAACATACGGATCGCTGACGTTGCACATTGAGTGACTCTCATTCATCCGCACCAGAGTAGCCCCTACTCCACCTCTCCTATAAATACTCCGTACCTCTCACTCTCCATTCATGACATAGTAGGGTTAGCTACACTTGAGAAGCTCCAGCGAAACTGGCATAGTGATATGCAAGTAAGGAGAGGGAGAGAAGTCATCCGGAGGAAGTCTCGGGCCGATCGAGAATCTCCTCTGCGGTGTACCTTAGCAGATGCGGTCTTCTCTATAAGTTGTTCTGGAATCAGACAAGAGAAAGTCTAAGTGTTTGGACCAGAGATCCTCAGAGATGCTGAAAAGCAAGTGCAGATTATCAGAGAAATTTAAAAGTGGCACAGTCAAGACAAAAGAGTTATGCTAACACTCGAAGAAGAGAGTTGGTATTTGTACATGGATATTATGTCTATCCCAAAGTATCACCGATGAAAGGTATAAAGCGGGTTAACGTAAATGGCAAATTAGCACCTCGCTACATTGGTCCATTTAGGATTCTCGGCCGAAAAGGAGAAGTAGCTTATCAGGTGGAATTGCCAGAGAGCTTGTCACCTATGAAAGGTATAATGCGGTTTAACGTAAAAGGCAAATTAGCACCTCGCTACATTGGTCCATTTAGGATTCTCGATTGAAAAGGAGAAGTAGCTTATCAGGTGGAATTGCCAGAGTGCTTGTCTGGTGTACATGATGTATTCCATGTGTCTTAGTTGAAAGTGTTTACGTGTGCTAGAGGAACAAATACCTTTGGAAGAGCTCAATGTAAAAGAGGACCTTACCTACAAAGAGTATCTGATTAAGATTTTAGAAACAACAGAAAGAGTTACTAAGAGTAACATGATCAAGATGTGCAAGGTTCAATGGAATCGATACTCAGAGGATCAGGCTACTTGGGAAAGAGAAGATTTAAAGGCAGAGTATCCTCAACTCTTTGAGGCATCATCTTTCGAATTTCGAGGACGAGATTCATCCTAAGAGGGTAGGTTTGTAACACCCTAAATTTTTGCTTTCTTTAAATAGATTTAAATTGACTTTATTATTTAATTTTGTGCACATTTAAAACCTAGAGAAAATAATTATTATTTTCGAAATAAAATTCATCATAGATATAGAAACATGTTTGAGCAGGCATGCCGTTGCATTTGAATTATTGAAGTGTGTTTTTCCTCAAAAATTCAAAAGAATTTAAATTGAAATGAAAATACTTTTCAAAAACTGTTCAAATAAAAAGAAAAAGGAATTTCCCTTCATTCCTCTCTTCCTTTCCATTTCGGCCCGAGTGGCCCGTGCGGATACATGGGTGTATGCCGAGTCTCTGTGTGATGAGTGATTGTCAACGGAGATGATGCGCATGTTCTTTGGCTTGTGTTGTGCAGGTGTCGAGCACGGAGACAGTGGTCGATGGCGGGTGAAGGTCAAGTTGCGACGTGCCGTGCCGACGGACCGGGCGCGATGAAGGATGGGCGTGCCGTGCGGCGGACGTGCCATGCCGATGTATCGGACGGTGAAGGGCGGACGTGGACTTGGACTGATGGACTGGAGGCCGGAGGATCAGCTGTGGTGGCTGGCAGCCTGCGACAGCGACAAGCGGAGAAGTGCGATCATGTCGGTGGAAGGGGTGCACAGGCGGTGCATCCCCTCTACGACGCCGGTTTGTTGGTAGAGCCCGGGAAAAACCAACGGTGGACGGTTTCCAGGTTTGGGCCTCAAAACCTGGGTGCTGGGTTTCCAGGTTGAGCCACAAAACCTGGGCGTGACGGTTTCCAGGTTGAGCCTCAAAACCTGGGCGTGGGCCGGTTTCCGAGTTTGGGCCTCAAAACTCGGGCGCTGCGGGTTTCCGAGTTTGGGCCACAAAACTCGGGCTGGAGGCTGGTTTCCCGGTTTGGGCCTCAAAACCGGGGGCTGATGGAAAAGGCTGGTTTCCCGATTTGGGCCACAAAACCGGGGGTGCAGAGTGGTGGCGGCACGTGGCGGCGATCTGAAGGTTGCGTGGAGGCGACGCGGAAGACCGTGCGGACGTGGCCGTCGGATCTACCTACCACCAGCGGGTGGACCAGATTAGCCTTAGGGTTTTCCTGGCCCGCTCTGTAATTAGAGTAGAGAGGGGTAGAGTAGGAAATAGACTTAGGCTAGGTTAGTATAAGTAGTCCAGGGGAGACACCCTCCTCCCTATCTCAGTTTTAGCTATTTCAGTTAGTGCCTTCATTTGCTAGGGTTTCCCACTCTCCCATCCCTGCTTTAGCTAGTTGAGATCCGCAGAGAGACTCCACTCTGTGTACTGTTGATTCGAGGAAGTGAGGCCGTATCCTCACCTTGGATCCCATCTCTTGGTGTCAATTCGCGTTTTGATTTCATGTTCATCATGTTCTTCGCGGATTGCTTTGTGCCTTGAGTTTTCCCGTCGCTTGATCTTTGTGCTCGGTTCATCTTTTGCGATTCCGTTTGAACTGAGTTGTTCTAGATCGTGAGGCACTTCTTTCCACCGAAAGAAATCATCTCTAACCTCACGGTCTAGGAGATCGATCAAGTTTTAGTTTCGGGTCTCTTTTTCTTCCTTCCCCCGAATTCCTTCGATTCACCGATTTGGAGTTAGGTTCGAGCCATGATCTCTTAGAGATAGCTCACTAACCTCCTTGTGACTCCTCAGATCGAATCCCAAGCCTAGAGCACTTGATTCGGAGGAGATCGGGTTGAATCGCCGGAGTTTCAGTGCAGTTTCGGGGTGACCGGACGCCGGTCACGACTTGACCGGACGCGTCCGGTCGTTGAAGGTTTGAGCGTGTTCTGGTTTTTGCTCTGACCGGACGCTGGAGTTTAGTGGTGACCGGACTCGCCCATAGTCCTGTTCACTACTCGAACGTGCTTGTGACCGGACGCACGGGGATCGACCGGACGCTCGCAGTCACTGCGTCCGGTCAGTTCCAGAGAGGTCCAAAACCGGTTTTTGGCTGACCGGACGCGTCCGGTCCCAGCTGACCGGACGCAGGCAGAGTCCGGTCGATCCAGTTTCGCGCCGTTTCGTTCGCGGTTCGTTCGTTCTTGATTGGACTCGAGTTTCGTCTTTTGCGTTGGCCTTCTAGGGTTGTCTAGTGTCCCGCTGTGCTTCGTGGAAGCATCCACCCTACATCTAGGGTCGTGGACATTAGCAAGCTCTAGGGTTCGCTTTTGGGGTTGAGTTTGGGACAGTGGCATCTAGTTTCCGAAAGGAAATTTTGAAGCTCCCATTCACCCCCCCTCTGGTCGCTTTCGGGTAGCTTCTCGGTCCTTCAATTGGTATCGGAGCAGGTTAAGGATCTTCCACCTTAGCCGATTCCAGATCCACCGAAGGCGACATGGATCGCGGCGTGGGCAAACCGCCGTTTTTCGATGGGACGAACTATGCGTATTGGAAGATACGTATGTCGGCCTATTTGCAGAGCTTGGGCGCTTCGATCTGGGATATTTGCAACTCCCCTGATTACGTGGTCTTGGCTGCTCGTGTGACTCAACAGCAGATCGATGAGCACGATGCCAATAGCCGAGCCCGTAATGCTCTTTTCTCTTGTTTGAGCATGGGTGAGTTTGATCGTGTTTCTCACCTCGCTACGGCTCGGGAGATCTGGGACACTCTCATGCGTTTTCATGAGGGCACCTCTCAAGTCAAAACCCGACTCTACGAGTCGTTCAAGCGAGAGTATGAGAACTTTAGACATCAACCTGGCGAGAGCATAGAAAGTTTATTCGCTCGCTTTCAGGTGATTGTCAACAGGATGAGGGCTAACAGAGAGCAGTTGCCATTTGACGATCATGAGCGTGCTTTGAAGCTTTTGCACACTCTTGACCGTTCGGTGTGGGACTCCAAGGTTCAGGCAATCATCGAATCGCCGAACTATGAGACCCTCACCTGCGACGAGCTCTTCAGTAAGCTCAAGTCCAGTGAGATTGATGCTATGGCGAGGGCTTCTTTTGAAAATCCTTCTCGCCCGTCCATGGCTTTGGTTTCCGGCTCTTCCTCTAACCCCTCAGCTGGCTTTGCGCTTTCTTCTCTCTTTTCTGTGACAGAGGACCAGCTGGAGTCTTTGGGAGATGACGAGTTGGCTTTGCTCGCCAACCGGTTCTCGCGGTTCCACAACAACCGCATGAACCGTCGTCGAGGAGGAGGACGCACGGGATGCTACGAGTGCGGCGACCCCGACCACTTCATCGCCGACTGCCCCAAGAAGAAGAACAAGCATCTGGGGAAGGGCGATCACGGCCACAGGCGCGACTCCAAGTACAAGGAGAAGCACGTTCCCCCAAGGCACAAGAAGCGGGGCGGCTTCGACAAAGAGTACATCAAGAAGAAGTACTTGGAGAAGCAGCAAGCTGAGCAGCGCGCATTCTTCGCCACGCTCAGCGACGTCGACGGCTCGGATGACGACTCCGCCAGCTCGAGCGATGACGAGTCCGAGAAGAAGAAGAGGATCGAGGACAAGCTGAACGGCCTCTGCTTCTTCGCCGACGACGACGGCTTCTGCACCATGGCGCTGGGCGATGAGGTCGACGGCGAGCCGGAGCGTACCCCTCGGAACGACGACGACGACGACACCTCCCAGGTATCTCCCACCTACGACGAGCTTTCCTCCGAGGTTGAGAAGTTGACTGCTGCCCTCCTTAGCCAAGATAAGTTGCTTAGGCGTGCCGCTAGAGAGCGCAAGGAGTTTAGGCAGAAGTGGGAGGACACGGTGAAGGAGCTTGAGTTCGCTCGGTCCACCGTGGTAGTGTCGGAGGAGGCGGAGTGCGAGTCGTGCACCGCGCACATGACTGACCTTCTCACTCTGAGAGGTAAGTATGCTGCGTTGGTTGGAGAGGTGGATGAGCTCCGTGCTAGGCCGCAGCTGTTGGGTGCGTGCAAGACTTGTCCTGTCTTGCAATCTGAATTGGCAGAGAAAAATGCCAAGCTTGAGTCTTTAGAGAAAGCCAGCTCAGATAGCACGTGTGTCTCGAGGTGTGCTTTGTGTGAGGGCCTGGAGATGGAGATTGCAAATGTGAAGCATGGCAAGATGCAAACCGAGGAAGAAAACACATACCTTCGGTCCATCTTGTCATGGGTCTCCAGTAGTGAGCCGCAGCTCGGGATGATGATCTCCCAATTCAGGCGAGCTGTTGGTGCCCCTGGTGTAGGTTTTGCTCAGAGTGTTGATCTCTCAGGTTTTGGGAAGATTGGAGAGTCTAGTGGTCTGAACCCATGTGAGAAGCCCAATTCCACCACTACTCCCAAACTTGCCAAGCTTCCACTCAAAGAGCCAGCCAAGCCTATCACCCAAGATGGTGTGGTTGAGGAACCCCCTAAAGTTCCTCCCAAGAACCCAGTTTGGGCACCCAAGCCAAACCACCTCAGAAACAAGCTTGATGCTATGCCACCCATTCGTGAGGAGTTGCCACCAAAGGGCAAAGGCAAAGTGAGCCACACCCACAGCCCTGGTCACCAACAACCCCCTGTGCGTGCGGTGAGGTACCAGTGTGATTTTTGTGGGAGAGATGGTCACTTGAGCGAGTTCTGCTTTAGGCGCAAGAGAGAGGCGCGCAGGGCTCGGGAGATGGAGAACCCGGACATGTACCATCCAGCTCATGGTGGACATGTACCGAAGGCCCAGGGGAGAGCTGCTAGGTCCGGACGTCAGGGTCCCAGGCCTAGGCAGGAGATGAGAGCCCCGAGGAGGGAGACTAGGCCTAGAGGTCCAGCACCTCAGTTTGTTAGGCCTAGGCAGGAGAGAGCTCCGAGGAGAGACGCTAGAGCAGTTGAGCCCCAGGCTCCTAGGCGTAAACCTCGTAGAGAGCGTGCCCGACGGGGTCCTGCTTTTGCAGGTAACGGACCCCGTGGCGGAGGCTTTGTTGAGCGCTTTCCCCCACCGCAGTTTGGGTATCGCGGTGAACGCTTCTTCCCCAGCGGACCACATTTTTCTCAGCGTGGTGATCGCTTTCCTCGTAGACGTGCTAGGAATGGTTTTTCTGCTAACCGTTCTTTTGAGCAGCCGACCCAACACTGGTATTACCCTTATTTCACTAACCCCAGTGTTGGACCGTATGCTCACCCTATGTCTTTCTATTGATGTAGGTAAGACGGTTGGAGGACGTTTGGTTGGTGGATTCCGGTTGTTCGAGGCACATGACCGGAAACACCAAGTGGTTCTCCAGCCTTAGCCCGGTCGTCGGAAAGGAGTACATAACCTTTGGCGATAATAGTAAAGGTAAGGTATTGTCTCGTGGAACTGTGCGGGTTAATGAGCACTTTGTGTTGCGCGATGTTGCTCTTGTTTCTAACCTGCATTTTAACTTGCTTTCTGTTTCGCAACTTTTTGATGATGACTATGAGATTCGTTTCAAACCGAACCTTAGTCGCATCTTAGATCCTCAGGGCGATCTTGTATGTCTGATTTCGCCCTTTGGGAAAGTCTTTTGTGCGAATTTCTCGGAATCGTTTGGTTCTTCTCGCTGTCTCTTGGCTAGTCCTTCTTCCTCCGATCTTTGGAAGTGGCATAGGAGGCTCGGTCACTTAAGCTTCGACTTGCTTGCAAGACTTAGCTCACTTGGCCTAATCCGAGGATTGCCCAAGCTTTCGATGGAAAAGGATCCAGTTTGCCATTCTTGCAGACATGGGAAGATGGTTGCCGCTCCCCACCATCCAGTGACTAAGGTCATGACCTCGCACCCCGGAGAGCTTTTACATATGGACCTTGTTGGTCCGGCTCGGGTGAGCTCGGTTGGTGGCAAGTGGTATGTTTTGGTTGTTGTTGACGACTTTTCGAGATATTCGTGGGTCTTCTTTTTGGCTGAGAAGACCGAGACTTTCTCATTTGCTCGCAATCTGATTTTGCGTCTTCAGAACGAGTTCCCTTTGAACTCGATGCGAGCTATTCGGAGTGATAATGGTTCCGAGTTTAAAAATTCGGATTTTGAGAAGTTTTGTAACCGCCTTGGTTTGGAGCATCAGTTTTCTTCCCCCTATACACCACCCCAAAATGGTGTTGTAGAGAGGAAGAATCGGACCCTTGTTGAGATGGCCAGGACGATGCTTGATGAGCATAGGACTCCTAGGCGCTTTTGGGCCGAAGCTATGAACACTGCATGCTACATTTCGAATCGCATTTTTCTGAGAGCGTTTTTGAAGAAGACCTCTTATGAGTTGCGTTTTGGTCGCCAGCCCAAGGTGAGTTATTTTAGAGTCTTTGGTTGCCACTGTTTTATATTGAAAAAAGGCAACCTGGACAAGTTTGAGTCTCATTCTTCTGACGGTGTGTTTTTGGGTTATGGCACTCACACTCGAGCTTATCGTGTACTTAACCTTGACACTAACCGAGTCATGGAGACATCAGATGTCACCTTCGACGAGACTCTTGTTTGTCCATCTTCTCGTTTTGAGCGTGCAGGTGATCATGAGGTTGGAGAGCCTCTTTTCGATGACGAGGACGAGGGTGCTGAAGGTATAGATGATCCAGCACCCCCTCCACCTGCCGTGCCGCAAAGAGCGGCCTCGACGACGACTCACGGCCCCGACACTTCTTCTTCCTAGGGGCCGTGGGATCCTCCACCTCGCGCGGTACCTTTTGTACCTGGGGTGGAACCAGCTGCTGTTGAGGGGGAGGTCACTTCTTCCCGGGAGGCGCCACGACACATCCAGCGCCAGCACCCTCCTCAGCAGATGATCGGCGACATCGACGAGCGAGTTACTCGCTCCAGGTCACAGCACATCTCGCACTTTGCCCATTCTGCTTTTGTTGCGTCTTTTGAGCCCCGAGATGTTGGACACGCATTGACGGATCCGGATTGGGTCAATGCCATGCATGAGGAGCTAGAGAACTTTGAGCGAAATCGGGTTTGGGTTCTAGTGCCTCCACCTCCTGACTGTAAACCTATTGGGACAAAATGGGTATTTAAAAACAAGCAAGGAGAGGAGGGCCACATTGTGAGAAACAAGGCCCGGCTTGTAGCGAAGGGTTATAGTCAGAAGGAGGGGATAGATTATGAGGAGACCTTCGCTCCTGTAGCTCGTTTGGAGGCTATTAGGATACTCTTGGCTTATGCTGCATCCATGGGTTTCAAACTTTTTCAAATGGATGTCAAGAGTGCCTTCTTAAACGGCTACATTGAGGAGGAGGTCTATGTCCAGCAACCCCCCGGTTTTGAAAATCCCAAGTTTCCAAACCATGTCTTTAAACTCCACAAAGCTTTGTATGGTTTGAAACAAGCCCCTAGAGCCTGGTATGAGAGATTAAAAACCTTTTTGCTAGCTAAGGGTTTTTAAAATGGGATGTGTAGATAAGACGCTCTTTCTCCTCCGGCAAGGCAAAGATACTCTCTTGGTCCAAATTTACGTGGATGATATCATTTTCGGTGGTTCTTCTCACGTTTTGGTTGCCAAGTTTGCAGATACTATGAGCAGGGAGTTCGAGATGAGCATGATGGGTGAGCTGACTTTCTTTCTCGGGTTGCAAATTAAGCAATCCCGAGAGGGGACGTTTGTGCACCAGGGCAAGTACACGAGGGACTTGCTGAAGCGGTTCGACATGGGCGAGGCCAAGCCTCTTCCGACGCCCATGTCGACGACGACTGCCCTGGATGCCGACACGGATGGAGAAGCAGTGGACCAGAAGGAGTACCGCAGCATGATTGGATCGCTGCTCTACCTGACGGCGACACGGCCGGACATTCAGTTCGCCGTGTGCTTGTGCGCGCGCTTTCAGGCTTCGCCACGCACTTCTCACCGTCAGGCGGTGAAGCGCATCTTCAGGTACCTTCGTTTCACGCCTGAGTTCGGGATTTGGTATTCTGCTTCCTCCACTCTCTCGCTTTGCGGTTATTCCGATGCCGATTTTGCTGGTTGTCGCATTGAGCGCAAGTCCACTTCTGGGACTTGCCAGTTTATTGGGTCTTCTCTTGTATCGTGGTCTTCTCGCAAGCAGTCTAGTGTCGCTCAGTCTACCACGGAGGCTGAATATGTTGCTGCGGCTAGCTGCTGTTCCCAGTTACTCTGGATGATGGCCACTTTGCGTGATTTTGGTTTGAGCTTTACTCGAGTGCCTTTGCTTTGTGACAGCACGAGTGCCATTAGCGTTGCTAAGAACCTCGTGCTTCACTCGAAAACCAAACACATTGATGTGCGCTTTCATTTCTTGCGAGACCACCAGGAGAAGGGTGATATCGACCTTCGCCATGTCGATACTCATCACCAATTGGCTGATATTTTCACCAAGCCTTTAGACGAATCAACCTTTAATAGGTTGAGGGGTGAGCTTGGTGTGTGTTTCCTCTTTTAGATGGGGGAAGCATTTTGAGATGTACAGACTGACTCTTTTATTTTGAGGCTCTTTTCTTTTGAGTTTCTTGAGTCTTTCCAATTGGTATCTTCTTTCTTTCAGTTTTGTGTCGGGCATACGCATTTACATTCTGAAGCTTCATGTCTATATTCACTAGAATGTAATTATACTCTTGTTAGTATTGCTCCGATACTTATGATGATGCTTGTAGCTTATGCTCTTTCTGATCACTGTTACATGTTATGAGCGAGTTATTTTTGGAATGGTGAATTATGCCTAATATATATAAATCTGAAAATGTTCACCATTGAGATATGCAACTAGCATGTGTAGGGTGTGTTGAGTCCATTCCTGCTTTTCATATATGCTAGGTTGCTATGTCTCTAGTTCTGAGTCATTCACTTGCTTGGTTGTTCATAACTTGCTTAAAATCTGAACCAAGTATTGTTGAATTGAAAAGATCGAGATGGGATTGCTTGTCAACACCTCATGGTATTGAGACTGTTTCTCATTGCACTTTGAGTTAAACTTGAGCCATGTAGTGTATGACCAAAACCGTTGCTTTAAGCTTCTGATTGCTTCGGCATAGGCTTCGCACGGTTGAAAAGTTAGGCAATGACAAGCTTTCAACCTCTCGCAATCACATGCCAAAAATGAACTTGTGAATTCTTTTACCGCTGCAACTCCGATATGAATTTGAAATCACAAGTACATGCTTCATTCCTATGCATGATGATTGAACTTTGCTAGGGGTAGTTCACCTTGTATATATGCTTAGCACTTGTTTGGATTCCTTCTATACATGTCTAGTGCTATTTTGATGGTGACTATCCTTTTGGCTTAAAACTGCTCACATGCTCATATGCTTCATATTTCGTATAAGTGATCAGTTTGAGCCTTTGCTATTTGAGTGCTTAATTGAGATGTTGGAGCTATACTGATTAGAGCATCTTTGCACTCTTTTGACTATATACTTGAAGCTCCTAACTTGCATTTTGACTTCATATGCATTTTGGAAGGAGATCTTGTGTTCAGGGGGAGTTTATGTGAAGGGAGTTGCTTCTCCGATACCTTTTGGCCTTGATAAGTGCATTTTCAACTAGGGGGAGAAATTTATGCAAATCATATGCTCCTGTGTTGATCAACTAAGGGGAGAATCATTCGTCCTAGTTGCTTGCATTTGTCGAGGGGGAGTTTGCTAGTTGTGTTGAGCCGTTGCCTGTGTTGAGCCGTTGCCTCTGTCTTGAGGGACTAGCAAACGTTCCTAGCTTTTCATGAGCTTTCATAAGCTTTTTCATTTGGCTTTCAATTGGTATCGTCTGGTGTGCTTTCCCATTTGGTTTGGGTTGATTTCCAATTGGTTCGGAGTGATTTTCTTGCTAGTTGTGTTGAACCTCTGTGCCTCTATCTTGAGGGACTAGCACTTTGCTTCTGTTGTCCTCCGATCTTCAATTGGTATCTGCTAGCGGTGTTGAGCCTGTTCTACCTCTTCTTGAGGGCTAGCTTTGCTTTGCTTGGTTGCGTCGAGCCGTTGCCCATGTCTTTGGGGACCAAGTTTTCGCTTCATCCACTTGACCTTCTTTGGCTTTTGTTAGGCTTTTGGGTCATTTGGTTGGGTTTTCTCTTCTCACTCCTTCCTACCTCCTTCTTCTTATTCATGATTTGTTGTGGAGTTGACAATGCACTCATCAAGGGGGAGATTGCGGATACATGGGTGTATGCCGAGTCTCTGTGTGATGAGTGATTGTCAACGGAGATGATGCGCATGTTCTTTGGCTTGTGTTGTGCAGGTGTCGAGCACGGAGACAGTGGTCGATGGCGGGTGAAGGTCAAGTTGCGACGTGCCGTGCCGACGGACCGGGCGCGATGAAGGATGGGCGTGCCGTGCGGCGGACGTGCCATGCCGATGTATCGGACGGTGAAGGGCGGACGTGGACTTGGACTGATGGACTGGAGGCCGGAGGATCAGCTGTGGTGGCTGGCAGCCTGCGACAGCGACAAGCGGAGAAGTGCGATCATGTCGGTGGAAGGGGTGCACAGGCGGTGCATCTCCTCTACGACGCCGGTTTGTTGGTAGAGCCCGGGAAAAACCAACGGTGGACGGTTTCCAGGTTTGGGCCTCAAAACCTGGGTGCTGGGTTTCCAGGTTGAGCCACAAAACCTGGGCGTGACGGTTTCCAGGTTGAGCCTCAAAACCTGGGCGTGGGCCGGTTTCCGAGTTTGGGCCTCAAAACTCGGGCGCTGCGGGTTTCCGAGTTTGGGCCACAAAACTCGGGCTGGAGGCTGGTTTCCCGGTTTGGGCCTCAAAACCGGGGGCTGATGGAAAAGGCTGGTTTCCCGGTTTGGGCCACAAAACCGGGGGTGCAGAGTGGTGGCGGCACGTGGCGGCGATCTGAAGGTTGCGTGGAGGCGACGCGGAAGACCGTGCGGACGTGGCCGTCGGATCTACCTACCACCAGCGGGTGGACCAGATTAGCCTTAGGGTTTTCCTGGCCCGCTCTGTAATTAGAGTAGAGAGGGGTAGAGTAGGAAATAGACTTAGGCTAGGTTAGTATAAGTAGTCCAGGGGAGACACCCTCCTCCCTATCTCAGTTTTAGCTATTTCAGTTAGTGCCTTCATTTGCTAGGGTTTCCCACTCTCCCATCCCTGCTTTAGCTAGTTGAGATCCGCAGAGAGACTCCACTCTGTGTACTGTTGATTCGAGGAAGTGAGGCCGTATCCTCACCTTGGATCCCATCTCTTGGTGTCAATTCGCGTTTTGATTTCATGTTCATCATGTTCTTCGCGGATTGCTTTGTGCCTTGAGTTTTCCCGTCGCTTGATCTTTGTGCTCGGTTCATCTTTTGCGATTCCGTTTGAACTGAGTTGTTCTAGATCGTGAGGCACTTCTTTCCACCGAAAGAAATCATCTCTAACCTCACGGTCTAGGAGATCGATCAAGTTTTAGTTTCGGGTCACTTTTTCTTCCTTCCTCCGAATTCCTTCGATTCACCGATTTGGAGTTAGGTTCGAGCCATGATCTCTTAGAGATAGCTCACTAACCTCCTTGTGACTCCTCAGATCGAATCCCAAGCCTAGAGCACTTGATTCGGAGGAGATCGGGTTGAATCGCCGGAGTTTCAGTGCAGTTTCGGGGTGACCGGACGCCGGTCACGACTTGACCGGACGCGTCCGGTCGTTGAAGGTTTGAGCGTGTTCTGGTTTTTGCTCTGACCGGACGCTGGAGTTTAGTGGTGACCGGACTCGCCCATAGTCCTGTTCACTACTCGAACGTGCTTGTGACCGGACGCACGGGGATCGACCGGACGCTCGCAGTCACTGCGTCCGGTCAGTTCCAGAGAGGTCCAAAACCGGTTTTTGGCTGACCGGACGCGTCCGGTCCCAGCTGACCGGACGCAGGCAGAGTCCGGTCGATCCAGTTTCGCGCCGTTTCGTTCGCGGTTCGTTCGTTCTTGATTGGACTCGAGTTTCGTCTTTTGCGTTGGCCTTCTAGGGTTGTCTAGTGTCCCGCTGTGCTTCGTGGAAGCATCCACCCTACATCTAGGGTCGTGGACATTAGCAAGCTCTAGGGTTCGCTTTTGGGGTTGAGTTTGGGACAGTGGCATCTAGTTTCCGAAAGGAAATTTTGAAGCTCCCATTCACCCCCCCTCTGGTCGCTTTCGGGTAGCTTCTCGGTCCTTCAGCCCGGCACATTGTTTCCCCTCCCTTCCTCGGTTTTGTCTCGAAGACAAAGCCTCGGCTCAGCCCTGCTCACTCTCCTCCCCTCCCTCTCCTTCCACCCGCGTGAGCCAAGACCCCAATCCGGTCTGCTCTACATTTCCCTCCCCTTCTCCTTGCGCAGCCCACGCAAGCGCCAGGCCCAGGTCGACATAGCGGCCTAGTAAATCCAGGTGGAAGCCTGAAAGGATCAAGATGCCCAAGAGGGAGGTGAATTGGGCTAATCTAAAATTTCTCGTAAAAATTAAGACCTACAGTAGCCCAACTTCACCCCTTTTGTGCCTAGAAGTGTGTTTTCACTAACTCAACCGCACAAAAGACTTACACCTAGTTCCAATCCTACTCTAGCATGACAATTCTATGAAAGTAACTTGCAAGAATTGAATTGCTCAAAGTAAATGCGAAAGCAAAGAGAGGAGAAGAACGATGCGATGTTTTGCCGAGGTATCAAGGTGTCAACACCCCCTAGTCGTCGTTGGAGCGCGAGGGTATCACTCCCCCTTGATCTGTGCAAGGATCAAGTGCTCACTACGAGCTGATTCTTCGCCACTCTGGCCCGGTGAATCACCCACAACCGGTCACAACTTGAGTTGGGTCATCCACGAGCTCTCCGGATGATCACCAAGCTCTCCAACACCACCAAGCCGTCTAGGTGATGCCGATCACCAAGAGTAACAAGCTAGAACTCTCAATTGACCAACACAAGGCCAACGAGATGGATGGATGCATACTTGCTACTCACAACTCACTAATGAGGTGTCTAATCTCGCAATTAACAAATCTCACAACCTCATTAGGGATCTTGCACTCCCTTGTACACTCAAGGATGTTCTCAGCTGATCAGATGGGTAAAAGACCCCAAGTGGAGGAGGTGGTGGAGTATTTATAGCCCCACACACAAAAACCTCCACGAGGGGTTCAAACTGCTGCAAGAAAAGGGGCATCAAACGCTCCGATGTCTGGTATTGGACGTGTCGATGCCCCGAGTAACGGTAATGTGTATTGTTCTGTCATCGGCCACATGAGTTTTGGCGCCTTCATTTTCTCTAACGAATCCATTATCAATAACATTTGGTAGAACATGTTCACTCTTGGGACAAGAGTGTTGTGTCTCGTGTACCAACTGACATCTGTCAACAAGCATATCTGGACCATCAATGTTGATGTTCGCTAGGTTTCTAATTGTATAAGGCCAAAGCTACCCTCTTTATGTTTTGTCCAAATCAAGTAATCATTCGTAAATCCTCGGTAAACCAGATGAGAAATGATTGGTTCCATGTCATCAAATACAACCATATTTTGTAGTCTATACAACCATATTTTCGAGAACATCACAATGAACAAACAATACAATCTTGAAAACTTAATCAAGAAACCCTACAAAACAACCTCATTTTCATATTTTGCAATTAATAAACAAACCATCTTAATTGATTAAGTAACCTCATTCAAAAAACTAACACAAAAAACTATCTTCCTCTCTCTATATACACAAGAACACACCCTTCAGGAAACAACTAAATATACCGTGGATAAATTAAATTGAGAAGCAATCATCGAAAGAGAGATAGAAGAGACATTATCTAACCATCTTAAGCAACTTCATTTAAAGAAATAAAGACAAAACCTAGCCATTCCTCTCTCTCTCTGACACATGGGGAAACCCTAGATCTAAAAGTGGCTCAAATTGAGCAAGAATGATTAAAAAGAGGCATGGGGGACATTAACTAACCTTTCTCAGCAACTTTCTTCGAAGAAATGAAGATGAAAACCTCTCGGCTTGAATTTATTGAAATCTGGACCTCTAAAATGCCTCCAATGGAAGGTTAGTCACGAGGAACAATTATGGCCGGTGAGGAAGAAGGGCTATTTATAGCATGCTCAACTCAACACGGGTGGTTCATTTAACCACCTGGGGTTCTTGTCCTGGGCACGCCGTTTCTTCTCTACCGGCGTCGGTATTTCTAAACCACGGGTGAAAAAAAATACCACCGCCAAGAGAAACCATTTCTGTACCAGTGGTAGTGCCACACCGCGAGTACGTCACCTAATGTAACTAAAGTTTTTGGACACCTAACGTTTAGGAAAGTGGGTGATACAGAGAACATAATAAATCTTTCGCAATTAACATCACAATGAAGTATCTTTATTGATGGTCACTTAACACAATTACACACATCCGAAAATTCAGACGACACCAGAAAGGCAGAATCGCCTCCTAGTGCCAAATGTAGGCGTCGTACTCGAGGACGAGCAGGTTGGGGTCCGGCGACTCAACCATCTTGCTGAGTGTGTACCCGCGCGCCATGCGGAACACGCCCGTGCCGCCGACGATGGGCCGCTCCATGACCGTGCCCAGCAGCGCGCGGCCGAGCAGCGTCAGGGAGCTGCCGCTGTAGGTCCCCTCGGTGAACACGAAGTTGAACACAGTCAGGAGGGCGCCGTCGGAGAGGGACGCGCCGACGGTGAGCCCCTGCGCGCGGCCGAGGAGTTGGGACGCTGGGTCGGCGCCCTCCCGGAGCATGTCGTCGACGACAAACACGACGCCGAAGAAGGAGCTGTTATTGCTGCCGCCGCGTGGCTTGGACACCTGCACCGTCGTGCCGTTGGGGCCGTCTGAGAAGTTCTCGTGGAAGTAGAAGTGCAGGTGTGTGGGGCGCCCGACGTCGCCGCCGTCGCTGGCCTCTCCGACAGCCGCAACCGTGGTGAAGACGAGGATACAGAACAGTGGGAGCATTGCGCGGTGAGAGAGAGCCATTGGCGGCTAAACACGGGAAGGTGGAGAGCGGCAAATAGTACAATGGCGTATATATTTGTTGCTTGCTCAACCGATCATATGTTTACACCCTTTTATTATGCCGATAGGCAAATTTGATTTATGGAAAAGTCAACTGCCAGCTACAGATCGTAGCGATAGGCAGTAGGCAACTAGGCCACTCGGAGAATCTGGCAATATACAACAATGAAAGATATAATAATATTATGAGAAGTCACCCATAAATAAATTAGTACTCCCTCCATCCCAAATTATGCGATAGGCAGTAGGCAACTAGGCCACTCGGAGAATCTGGCAATATACAAGAATGAAAGATATAATAATATTATGAGAAGTCAGCGATAAATAAATTAGTACTCCCTCAATCCTAAATTATAAGACATTCCAAGAATCTTGGAGAGTCAAAGTTTTTCAACTTTGACCAAATTTATATAATAAGATAATAATATTTATGATATCAACTAAGTGCAATTAGATTCTCCATTAGTTATATTTCCATAATATGTATATTTGATGGTATAAATCTTTATATTTTTCTCTATAATTTTGGTCAAAGTTGAAAAACTTTGACTCTCCAAGATTCTTGGAACGTAATATAATTTGGAATGGAGGGAGTACCTATGTACCCTGGAAGCGATGCTTTGCTGTGGTAAAATCTAAACCACTGGCGGTCGGACGCGGACGGGCGGCCTCTGGCCAAGACTATTGCTCATCTGGCAACAGCTGGATTGGTCATGGCCGCCGTCTCTCTTTTGCGCCTGTTTCCCGTTGTTCGGCACGGACGTCCTCCCAACCGGCGGAGCCTGAAGAAGGGGCCGCAGGGGATGAGGTCGAATGGCGTCGTGCGGAGGGAAGAGAAGCGCTGTCACAGATGGTGGCGCTCATTATGCCAGAAATCGTTATCACTAACGTATGTAGAGGACTATTAGTGACGTGAAAAACACACGTCACTGTTCTTACATCTGTGATAAGAGCACATCAGTGACGCATGATAAAAAAAATTTAGTGACGCCTGTTGAGAACATCCTCTGCACGACAGCAAGCCAGCTCTTCCGACATGGTGTTCCAGCGCTGGCGGCCGAAGCAAGCTAGCTCCCAAAGAAGATCCACGACGTTCAGCATGGTGGCGCGTCTCCCATCAAGTCCAGGTTCTGGGCATCGGGAGGCGATTCCGATGAGTCCGAGGACGATGATCCAGCGACTCCTTCAATGACGCCATGGACACCGGCTTCTCGCTTGATCAACTTTTCAGAGCAGAACTGTTGGAATCTACACCTGCCCGACCCCCGCACATGTACCGAGGTAGGGCGAGGGTCACCAACGGTCAGATGAAATTGCGAAGATAAGGGAGGGGACAAACTTGTGGAGTGGTATTCAAAAAAATCGTTCTGCTACACTTTTCACACCTGGGTATTTATAGAGAATACCAGGGGTCATCATATATTTTACATTACGGTACAAGGACAGTTGTCCAGCGGATCAGGAGAAAAGGGGCAAAGTTGTAAAATACATGATACGAAAACCCTAATTCGCTCTTCTTCCTGTCCGCCGCCACCGGGCTCATGACGCAACCTCGCCACGTTCCTCTCTCCCTCGCTTCGCTTGCTCATGGAAAACATTCGCCTCGCGGACGTAGCTGACGATGACGGGCTTCGAAGTCCTTCACCAAGGGAGCGCAAGCCCATCCGCGAAGACCCCTACAAGCCAAGAGGGAAACATAGGGACATGTCGAAACCCGAGAAACTTCGCTGCAGGGGGGCGAAGTTCCCTCGCCAAAGTAGCTTCGCGGGGGTTGCTGCCGAGGGTTACTTCCCCAGCAGTAGCCCCTCGTCGGCTTGGATCCAACAACTGCCCTTGGACCCAAGCAGCGTTCCTTCGTGGGAAAATAAAAAACCATCGGCAGCGACGCCCGCGTCTGCTTGTGGTCCTGGCCGTTTGTATATTTTGTTTTTTTGGTGCGTATTGTTGTTCGATTTGATGCTTGATTTGGGTGGTGCTTGCGTGGTGGCCGTTTGTTGGATGGTCTCGAGATTTGCGCCGGGCTTTTCGGGCGTCGTCGCTTCCGCCGGGCCTATAAATAGATGGGGTTGATGAGCCGTCCAAGTCGCGCTCCCTTTGTTTCTAGCCTACTTGTTGCTCCTGCTCCTGCCTTTGCGAAGGTTTCTATTGCTTGTTGCTTCTTCTTTCGAGGTTTTTTTGTTTCGGTTATGTTGCTGCCATGGCTAGACTCAAACAGACTGCTCGGCCCACAGCAACCGCCTCTCCTTCATCCACGGACAGTGGGGTCACCTTTGAGTTTGGGCTTAGCAAGGTGTCTGTCTCGGACCTGGGGTCTTATGTTAAGCGAGGGTGGATTGAGGAGGGAAAAGGGCGAGCTTGTGGTGGAGAGACTATCCTGAAGCCTGAGTTTGACGAGGTTGTTGTTTTTGAGGAGTTTTTTGTGGTCGGCCTCCGCTTCCGAGTCACCTCTTTTGTCACATCTGTCCTGAAGAGGTTCAAACTCAAATTTCATCAGGTCACACCTTCGTGCTTCACGAAGCTTTCCATCTACGTGTGGGCTTGCCGCTCCCAGGGGGTAGCTCCGCACGTCGAGGGTTTCGTCCGGACTCATCGCATTCACATGCAGCCTTGGAAGATTACTGATGCTGATGACAATACTACTCTTGGGCAATTTGCGGTGTACACTTTTTGCCATCGCACCGGTACGGAGCTCCCGGCCCAGGCACAGAAGAATCGGTGGACTAGCAACTGGCACGAGGGTTGGTTTTACTACAAGTTGAGCGAAGTTGCTGAGTTGGGCGGAGAACTGCCTCTGCTTGGTGACGTGTCCACAGATGCTCAGATGACCGACGAGGCTCACGTTGTTGTTGACTGTTTGAGGGTGGTGGCTCGGTCGCAATGTGCTCAGGATTTGGTGGAAGAGTATTGTTGCGCGAAGTTCTGGCCTCTCAGCCAGAAACAACCTTGGTTTGAAGTTGAGGATGACACTCTTTATGAGAAGAAAGGGTTGAAGAAACCTATCTTGGATGTGTACAAGATTTGGGGGCCTATGCTGAGGAAGTTTCCCAATTGAAAGAGTGGTGTCGAGAAGGTACTGGAGAGGGTTCACCTGCTGAAAGCCCTAGTTTTGTTTTGGATAATTGATGAAACCTATTTGGACTAACCCTATGCTTAAGTGTATATGAGATAGGTTGGTCCAACACCAAGTGAGAGAGCTAGACGGATGGTGATGTCCATGTGATTGTGATCAAAGGCTCCAATGCTTGGAAAAGGAGAAAGAGAAAAACAAAATGAGCTAGAGGCAAAGGTATATGCATAAGGTCATTTTGTTTTGGTGATCAAGACACTATAGAGAGTGTGATCACATTTAGGATTGATAGCCGTACTATTAAGAGGAGCGAAACTCATTTATGAAATGCGGTTATCAAAGTGCCACTAGATGATCTTACTTTGCATATGCATTTAGAATCTAGTGTGTGCTAACATCCCTTGGAAAAGTGCTTGATAAATGCTAACTCACGTACACAAGTAGTAGAAACTTGGTAGAGTTAACACATGTGCACAAGGGATAAAGTGGAGATTGATTCCGTGCTCTTTGAGGAGCATCGGACGCTGGTCTGATGAGCATCAGACGCTGGAGGTTGCTTCCGATGGTATACCCTAAATGAACTGAGCTGATTGAGTAGCATCGGACACAGGCAACAGGTGCTGGGAAAACACTGTTGTTGAGTCCGATGCTGATGACGTGTCCTAGGGTTGCTTTCAGGGGAGCATCGGACGCTGGGCAGCGTCTGATGCGGCAGCGGACGCGTCCGATGTTCGCAGGAGCTCTCTGGATGTTCTCTGCATAGACATCGAATGCAGGTGATGTAGCGTCCGATGTTGGCGCGACTAGCCGTTATGAAGTCTGACAGGTCATTGGACGCTAGGTCGGTGTGTCCAATGTAGCGTCCGATGCAACATTAACGATGCACGGTTGATTCTAGCCATTGAGATCTGGCGGCTGCGGTTGAATGAAAAGGGACGTGTAGCGTTCATCCAGGCATCGGAAGCTGCCCGAGCGTCCGATGTAAAACCATCGGAGTGTTCGATGGCCCCGCAGAAACTGGGTGATAGGGTGTTTCAGTCCTCTCCTTTGTGGGGCTCTATATAACGCTTGTGGTCGGCTTGGGCTCACACTCTTGGACATTTGGATTGCCTAAACTCTATTGTGAGCCTAGTGTTGACACTGGTTATCTATCAAAATTAAAGGATAAATAAATATGAAAAGGGCATGAATTCAATCACCAATAAAGGTTTAGGGTTTTAATTGACAATATTCCATGAGTTTTGGTGGATTGTGATTCTGTAGGGACTAAACAGGAAAACCAGCACTTTCTCCTAGAAGGAAACTGACGGAAGATTACGGAACCGGCATGTCAGGAATACTCCAGAAGGACCTACAGGACACCAGAGGACACCACGAGGCGGGACAACCCGAGAGGCTTCCAGGTGGCCCCATGACTGACCGGTGGGCCTAGGGAGCCGCCGGCCTCCCCCTTCTGGAACCTTCCTATACCACCTCTGAGGATCCATCTCAGCCGTACGTGAAGTCGGTTTGATCTAACGACCGCGATTGATCCCTCAGGGATATATATACAGGCCCCCAGGCCCTAGGGAAGAACAAGTCTCTCTTTAGAAAAGTCTACGCCTCATTCAGAAACCCTAGAAGAAGACTTCAAGAGCCAGCTTTCGAGTATAAGACTAGTTACCCCTCTAGTTTAGGTTTAGAACCTAGTCTTATATTAGAACTAGAAGGAAGAGCTCCGGCCTGTCGGATCAACTTCTTCATCTTGTACCTACGGATTCAAGTTCATCTTCAACTTGCTTCAGCAATTGTTTCGGTAATCAATGTCTATATTTAAGTTTGAGCCATTGTTCTTATTATTCTTAAGGTTTATGAATCTCTTTTGAGTACTTTAATTATTCTAGGTGCGCTAGAGTTAGAATAGTTGGATAGTGTAAGCGTGGTGCTTAGACTTGATAGCTCATAAATGCCTCCTATAACGCCGGTAGTAGTGGTTGTTCGCATGGGTGACTCTTATAGCCTTGTTGATTCTTCTATAGTCCACTTACCCGTGTGTAGGCTCGGTAGGATTATACATTTGCATAAAAGACACATACTCTGTTTGTGAACTTTTATGGCAACTTCCCCACTAAGAATAATATAAACATATCACTCTTAAATTGGAATTAGACAGCCTTAGTGATCCCCTCTATACTTCTAGATTCTCCGTCCTTGTTAGCTACTCAGGGGTTAGACTTTAAGACTTAACACTATCCGTTCCTTTGGGTTTGATATTAAAACTGGGTTACTCCGGTGAAGTGCTACATCGGTAGATTTTATCTGTGCGCTTTCAGATAAAGTAGAGTGTGCATTAATTTATACCAACAAGCATTTCTGGCGCCGTTGTCGGGGAACGGTAGATCATCTTAAGTCTTAGTTTAATCTTGTATTATACTTTTATCTTTTTCTTTTTTTCCTAGTCTTTTCATTATTTTTGTGTTCATTCTTATGAATGTTGTTTTTGAATTCCACTCTTATCTATCACTACCCCATGAGCGCAGGCTATAACCAGTAGAATCCTTACACCCTATCATAACATCTGGTTATTAGCTACGTCTACCTTTCCGCTGCACTTCCTTTTGTAATGAGCATAGAAATATAATTATGAAATTATTCCTTCGGGTATTCTTGTCACTAACCTTTCCAGGTCTGGAGCAGGAAAAGAATGAAGGAACAACAAACACAAGGTATGCCCAACCAATCACCATGTAACATTGAATTACATTCATCCAATCTTGATGTGCAAAATCCAAGCTGGGGAATAGACTTTCTAAGAGCATCTCTTGTCGTGTTGCTATGTTGGTTATCCCTACCTTTAAGATATGCTCATATACTAATCATGCTCTTTCATCACCATCTGAATAAATCTCTATAATACTTTCATGCTACCCTCATTCGCTATATTATGTGTTTAGGTTTGGAGTGCTTTCATACATCTCTTAAATTAAGCACGGTGCCTAGTTTAGGAGTGGCGATCTTGCTTTCAAAGGCTTTTAATTTAAGCAATTAAGTTAAAATGTCTTCCTAGATCAAATTAGACATGGTGTCTAGGTTGATTTTTGAGCCGATAGTATGTTATAGTGGATGTTGGATATTTGTTGGACTAACCCTGCAGGGAAACTTTCATATCAATTTGGAAAGTCCGGAGATGAACTCACACTGAAGATGAAGCAAGGCGTACAATGAACTTCAACAAATCTTGCACAATGAAGACTCAGCTCATTCATCATGGATGAAAGAACTGTGAGTATCAAAGTTTATTTATTTTGTCTTCTACTGCAAGTTATCTTTTGCCTTGAATCATGTTAAAGTGCAGCCAAACACATAAACTACTAGTCTATGCTAAAATAATCCTAAAAATATCTTTTATTAGCATAGATGCAAAATATATAAGTTGTGGACAATAACCATGCTTCAAATTCTTGTAATCCTTCGGGTATATGTCCACTAACATTACGCAGGAGAGAGATTTTGTTCATCCATGGTTTGGTTTGAACATTGAAGATCCAAAACTCAAACCATAGACACACAAACCTACTCTCAGATCATGAATGGTGCAGGCAATAGCTTAGCTTTGAATCTTGCTTGGGCACTGATGACAAACAGGATGCAACTTACCTCATATGAGACAACCTATGCCTGCAACCATCATTGTCCAAGACATCAAGACAAGAAGTGGGGAGTTATCTTCTCTTCTAATCAATACCTAGCTTGGGAGACAAGATGGTACGACTACAACAAGATCTACAAATCCAACACATGAACATGTTGTTTGGGAATCCATCTACATCACAAGCCAGCCTAGGAGAGAATTCTGTTGTCTAGATGTGTTTCACAATCAAAGGGAGGAAGGAGAAACTTAGCTTCAAGACATATTGATCTCTTACTCACCACTTTGATCAGTACAAACCACTAGATGTTGCCCCAGTCAAGAAGAGGAGTATGATCCACCACTCATTCTTGGAAGATCGTTCTTGAACACCATCAATGTTATCATCTTTGCCGGACCTAGAGAAGTCAACTCTTGGATCTTTTGCTGCATCATCAACATCTATATCACTTATGAGCAGCCAAAGAGAACCAAGAGAAGACGCCGAAGGGAGAACCAACTGCCAAGAATTGAGGAGGGCATCATAAAGGATGAAGCCACTGCACCACAAGAGTTAGAAGATGGAGAGATAGTACCTGAGCCAGCAAATCAAGAAGAACAACCAATAAGATCTCCATCATCTAGACACTATTGAGAGGACAAGTCTTAGTTGTGACATTACAAGACAAAAGACTCTCATGGAGGCACTCGAGTAGCAGCTCTAAATTCAAGTCTCTTGCCAACCCAATGATTAAAGGAAAACAAGAAAGGTGACAAGAGAAGAATGCAGAACTGCCCCTACATCCTCATAGTACAAAATTAATACAAGAAAGAGAGTGGATCCTAGTCAGCATGCTCGAGGAACAATGCACCTTCACTGATAAGTCGACACAAGAGAAGGAAGGTCGATACCTTTAAGGATGATTCCGCTGTGATCTTCCTCCTCTCAAGCATATTGTGAGACAAACAAGAGAAGACAAGTCATTCATAAACAACAACCAGCTAGACAAGAGAAGCTTCCATAAGGTGGTTCAGCACAATCACTTTCCAATGACAAAGTAACATTTCAAGGTAAGTACCCATCACTGTAAAAGCTTCTTCTTGATTCTAGTATGAACATAAATAAAGAACTAAACATGTTTAAGTTGCACCTCACTTGATCCAACCTAATCAACTCAACATATTTAGTCCTTTAATCTTTGTTCTTAGCTTTCTCTTGAATCTCACTGTCTTAACTAAATGAGCTAAAATGTTTTGCATCTAACCTTGGAAGATGATATATCTCAATAATGAAAAGATCGACACTTTATGCATAGATTATCCTTCCTTGGGTTAAGTAATTTGATCTGTTTAATATTTTAAGATGCTACTTTCATCCTTTGATCCTATCACTCATGTTAAGATCAAATACATAAACAACAAGTTTGTCTTGTGCAATGTACCTAAGGTTAGAAGAGAATAAACAAAACTTTTGGTTCTGTTGGTGTTTTTCCACCAACAGAGCCCATGCACTTGATCTCTACCTTGTCTTTATGAGTAGGACACACTCTTGAGCAAAACATGGAGAAGTCACTCCCAAATTCTACAGAGTGAAGGTCCTAGATCTACAAGAACATGCACACTGGGCAAGATGCTGCCAACATCCACATTTAACGCTTCACTTCAAACTGCTGGACGAACAAATGACATGAGTGACACCATATCAAGAGGCATAAACAAGAAGGAATTATGGAAGACGTCGTAGTCAGAATTAGAGGTCATGAAGTCCCCACAGACTTCTTGATCCTCGACATGAGAAGACGATGATGTCCACCTCATCCTAGGAAAACCATTTCTCTATGCTACAAGTACAATCATTTACAAGAGGAAATCCATTTTCACTTTCCTGGAGAAAAGGCATGATGCAACTTCATCAACTAAATGCCTAATGAAGCACCCAAGAAGAATAGAAGTGAAAGACGCCGCTCTCAAAGTCAAAGAAGACAAGCTATCGAGAATAGAGAGGTCAATCATGAAGAAGAAGATATCGACACTGTCCCAGAAAAGAAGAAGAGAAACCTCAAGACAGTGAACCACAGGAAGTGAAGACTCAGACCAAGAAAGTATGGAAGAAAAAGTCTGCACCTAAGAGGTACAATCAATAACAACTTTCCAAACGTCTGACAACCTTGAGAGGTTTGAACCAAGGGAAGGTCCGGTTCGTCGGACCTAAATATCCGAACCTTCGCCAAAAGGTAAAAATCGGTAGTTATCTTTATATTTACTTTGTTGCATATTTCTCATATTTAATCCATAACCATTTCTTGCGTCATCATATTTAATTCACAACATATTTTAATTTTTGTATTACATTAGAAAACAAATAAAAATATTTCACTACATCATAAAGCCTCATGTGAATAATTCTATAGCGTGTAAAAACCCGCAGGAATGTTCACCGTGGTGGCATAAAAATAAATAATAATAAATATGCATGCATTCATCCTGTGCTTTTTCTCTTGCATCATAAAAATATAAAATAAAAAATATTGAGAAAGAGATCTTACTGAAATTCGGGACAACTAAGGCTTGAGTGGCCAACCATTAATGCTTAATCTGTTCCAAAAGTTTTGTTGTCTATTTGAGTTTCGTAGGATTTGAATGGCCAAGAAAAGCTGACGAGCAAGCTCCATCCACTGTTGGAGCACTGTCTCAACAAACATCAACATCACTCAAAGCTCTAATAGAGGAAGGACATATCCACTGCCAGTCTGCTACATTGCAAGATCGAACGATTACGTCAACATTCAGCTTAGGGGAAGGCACCCCCATGTATCCACGTAAGTATCTTTATCCTCTTAAGTTTTTCATTCTATAAACAAATTCAAAGTAAAAAAAATGTGAGCACATGAAGGTTCACCCTTAAAAAGAAAAGAACAAAAATATGTGGGCACATGAAGGCTCACCATTAATTAAAAAAACAAAAACTATGGGCACATGAAGGCTCAACACTGTTAAGGGAACCAGCTTGGGGGAGACGCACCCCGCTATCTTCGCGATTCAGGTATGTATGTATGTATGTATGTATGTATTATTATTATTATTATTATTATTATTATTATTATTATTATTATTATTATTATTATTATTATTATTATTACTACTACTACTACTACTATTACTACTATTAGCTTTTATATTATATCTTAAAATGTGTTAGATTAAATAAAATAGTGTGTCTAGTTTGTTTTAAGAAGTTGATGACTAAAGAAGAACCTTCTCTCTCTAATCTTTTGTATAGAAATGATGAATAGTTGCTCTATCTAATCTCTTTCAAGTACCTAGCCTTCAAAGCATGAGTTCTCCTAATTAATAATGATGCCTTAAAATAAAATTAAATGCATGGTTGGCAAGTACTTAATCCAAGGTCTAGGTAATTGGGATATGACATGTGATGATCTAAGCTGCTATTATCTTGTTCTAAACAACACTAAAGTTTCAGAGATTTCTAAATATAAACATGACTAATAATTGCATTGAGTTAAATTAAGCTTTGTTGACCTATGAGTAGTTTATCATGCCATTGAATTGAGATCACTTACACATTTCATCCATCTTCCCATAAATGCTCATATCTGTTGCTACCCTCTCAGAAGTTTGTTGGAAGCATGTGGCTATTATTAAAAAAAAGAAGAGAAAAAAATCTGGGGAAATAAAAAGGGACAAGTGTCTGAAACCTCAAAAAGATAGATCCCGAGAAAATAAAAAGGGACAAGTGTCCGGAACCTCGAAAAAATATATATATCAGAAAAAAATGGGCACGTGCCCAACAGTAGAATTAGCCTAATAGCCATATGTCTCTGATAAACAGAAGAGAGTGAATATATTCAAAAGAGCATCCGACTCTATTTTTCATACACATGCACTTCTTTATTCAATGGTTGGTTGACTTTCTCTTTGGATCCATTGTTTAATTTGACAACATATGTATTAAAGCTTTAAAAAATTAATTAAAACTCCGGGATAAAGGTGAAGTGAAGGAACTAGAGACATAGTGCTTGATTTGATCGTTCAATCTTTCAATTACTCAAGATCTAAGGTAAAAGTAATAAGCCCCATGAAGAATAACATAATATATTTGGAGAATTTTGCTTAACAGCAGGTATACTTGTTGGAAGTGAAGATATTGTAGCAACTCCTAATCCATTGTTAATTTTTGGTTTTGCTAAGGGACTAGCAAAAGGTAAGCTTGGGGGAGTTGTTGACACTGGTTATCTATCAAAATTAAAGGATAAATAAATATGAAAAGGGCATGAATTCAATCACCAATAAAGGTTTAGGGTTTTAATAACAATATTGAAGGACCGAGAATGCAAAAGCAAGGCGACCAGAGGGGGGGTGAATGAGAGCCTAAAAATTTCTCTCAAAACTTTGGCCTTTGTCCCAAAAATCAACCCCCAAAAGCTTCGACCGAAACGTGATGCCCACGACCCTTTGAAGAGGGTGGATGATCCCTAGGATCACAGCGAGGCACCACAAGACGAGCAAGTCAAACGCCAAAAGCACCAGATCAAGTTCGACCCCAAAAACCGACCCTCGAACGTAGATGGAAGGCTACGTCGAGAAATCTCCAAATACCAATGCTAACAAGTAGCAACGATACCTAGAAAGGTTCCTTGGTTAACTATAGGGCCAAATGAGAAGTCCGAAAACCAAGCCAAAAAGCCGGGAGAGAAAACGCACTAAAAACCAGCTTTCAGCCGAATCGCGGACTGTCCGCGGATACGACTACGGACTGTCTGCCCAACGGCGGACTGTCAGGGCTCAGGTGGCGAACTGTCCGCCGGCCAAACCTGAGAAACAGCACTGCTGCTGAAAGTCCTCTGGACACTCCCGGACTGTCCGCGAGTTATACCTGCGGACTGTCTGCCGGTCACTCAATAGCAAAGTGGCCGAGCCACGCAGCCACTGGTCTGGCTCGGGCCCGACGCGCGGACTGTCCGCGCCCTGGTGGCGGACTGTCGCCAACACCCAGTGAGGGCGATTTCGGTCGCCCTTAACTCAAATCTCCCCAAATCCGATCCAAATCAAAATCCCTTGATCCCAAACTTGGAGAAGATGATCACGAGGTAGTTAGGAGACTATCCACAAGAAATCATCTGCTCAAATCAACTCAATCAACGGAAATCGAAGAATATGGTGTATGAACCCAAAAAGCGCCATGAAAATTGAATCGACCCGATCTACTTGTTCATGAGAAGTTAGATGAATTCCTTGAGAAGTTAGAACACAAGTTGATTCAAGTGAATTCGAAAAAGACGCAATGTAGAGGGAGATCGAGTGACGGGAAAATCGTGGAGAAATGAAGAACGCGAAGAACAAATTCAAAACGCGAATCAAACCATGAATTTGCAACCGTGTGGCTACCACACGCTACAACAGTGAGATTACGGTCTCACTTCCTCAAAATCTCATGAACACAGAGGTATGGTTCTCTGCGGATCTCAGTAGCTATAGCAGGGATGTGGGAGAGCAGGAAACCCTAAGTGGAGAATAGCAAATGACTGAGATGGTTTGGGAGGTGGGCGTCAACCCCTACTTATCCTAATTCTAGTTCCCACTCTACCCCTACTAATTACAGAGCTAACCAGCTAAACCCTAAGGTTATTTTGGACCAACTCGAAGTAGATGCTGATCCGACGGCCACGCTCGCACAATAGGTAGCTTCGCCGCGACACGACCTCACCGATTGCCGCCACGTGCCGCCACCGCTCTGCTCGTCCTTTTCACGGACCTTGCCCCAGGTTTTAAGGCCGAAACCGGGAAACCTGTCTTCACGACCAACCCCCGGTTTTGAGGCCCAAAACGGGAAACCTGTCTTCCATCGCCTGAGTTTTGTGGCCCAAACTCAGAAACCTGCCAATGCCCAGGTTTTGAGGCCCAAACCTGGAAACCGTCCTCAGCCCAAGTTTTGTCCTCAGCCCAAGTTTTGAGGCCCAAACTCGGCAAACCCGCAGCACCTAAGTTTTGTGGCCCAAACCTGGAAACCGTCCACCGGTGGTTTTTCTGTGGCTCAGCCACCAAACCGACGCTGTAGAGGGGATGCACCGCCCGTGCACCCCGTCCACCGACACATGTCCCCAGGTCCTAGACCCGAGCAACACTGTGCCCCGTAAGTCTCCGCTCGTCGCTGTCCCACGCTGTCAGCCACCACAGCTGATCCTCAGGCCACCGGTCCCTCAGTCCAAGCCTCACGTCCGCCCTTCACCGCTCCCGGTCCATCGGCACGGCACGTCTCTACTTGACCTTTACCTTGCCTTTGATCACTGTATCCGTGCTCGGCACCTGCACAACACAAGCCAAAGAACATGCGCATCAAACCAGTTGACAATCACTCATCACTCAAGATCCGGCATACACCCATGTATCCGCAAATATTCCACGAGTTTTGGTGGATTGTGATTCTGCAGGGACTAAACAGGAAAACCAGCACTGATTACTTCTCCTAGAAGGAAACCGACGGAAGATTACGGAACCGGCACGTCAGGAATACTCCAGAAGGACCTAGAGGACACCACGAGGCGGGACACTCCGAGAGGCTTCTAGGTGGGACCAACCAGTCCCACCCCGTGACCGACTGGTGGGCCCATAGAGCCACCGGCCTCCCCCTTCTGGAACCTTCCTCTACCGCCTCTGAGGATCCATCTCAGCCCTACGTGAAGTTGGTTTGATTTAACGACCGTGGTTGATCCCTCAGGGCTATATATGCAGGCCCCCAGGCCCTCAGGGAAGAACAAGTCTCTCTTCAGAAAAGTCTACGCCTCATTCAGAAACCCTAGAAGAAGACTTCAAGAGCCAGCTTTCCAGTAGAAGACTAGTTACCCCTCTAGTTTAGGTTTAGAACCTAGTCTTATATTAGAACTAGAAGAGAGAGAGAGAGAAGAGAGAGAGAGAGGAAGATCTCCGGCCTGTCGGATCAACTTTTTCATCTTGTACCTGCGGATTCAAGTTCATCTTCAACTTGCTTCAGCAATTGTTTCGGTAATCAATGTCTATATTTAAGTTTGAGCCATTGTTCTTATTATTCTTAAGGTTTATGACACTCTTTGAGTACTTTAATTCTAGTTGCGCTAGAGTTAGAGTAGTTGGATAGTGTAAGCGTGGTGCTTAGACTTGATAGCTCATAAATGCCTCCTATAACGCCGGTAGTAGTGGTTGTTTGCAAGGGTGACTCTTATAGCCTTGTTGATTCTTCTATAGTCCACTTACTCGTGTGTAGGCTCGGTAGGATTATACATTTGCATAAAAGACTCATACTCTGTTTGTGACCTTTTATGGCAACTTCCCCACTAAGAATAATATAAACATATCACTCATAAATTGGAATTAGACAACCTTAGTGATCCCCTCTATACTTCTAGATTCTCTGTCCTTGTTAGCTACTCAGGGGTTAGACTTTAAGACTTAACACTATCCGTTCCTTTGGGTTCGATATTAAAACTGGGTTACTCCGGTGAAGTGCTACATCGGTAGATTTTATCTGTGCGCTTGCGGATAAAGTAGAGTGTGCGTTAATTTATACCAACACCTAGCCAAACATCTCCCACTCCATTTTGATTGATTGTTCATCATATTGAGAGAGATTGGGAGAGCCAAGTGCATTGCATGAGTGTGTTCATCTAGAGGCACGTGGTGTTTGTGTTTCATTGCGGATTTCACTTATTACTCTTGGTGTTTGTCGACACCTAGACGGCTTGGAGCAGCGAGGATCGTTGAGCGGATATGGTGATTGTTTCCGACTCCGATCGGTGACTTGTGAGGGGTTTCTTGTACCTTCCCCGCGGGAGATCGCGAAAGGTAACTTTAGTGGATTGCTCATAGCTTGTGGATCCCCATCTTGTGTGTTAACACCGAGTTTTCGCACTATGACAAGTGGACCGGCACTACGAAGATTCGGCGAACGCCACCGCTTGAAGGATTCGGCAGACAGCGAACGCGGTCGGCTAACTCAATGTATTCGGCAAGGCGGTGAAAACAACTAGTTACAAATACGGCATGTCAAGAAGACTTAGCGATGGGGATCTCGTCATTTTAGTACATGCCGGTTATTAAAGGATGCTTGGAGCAAAAGGCATCATGATTTTGATAGTTTCCTAATTTTATCATTGTAATCGTATCCTTCTAGGACTCAGAGAACACCAGGGTATAAATATAAACCCTGAGACTATTGTAAAAACGTTCACAATCAATACAACCAACCGGCCCGTGCCGTCTTCGAGTCCAAGTCGTGTCGTCGTGTTCTTCGAGAGGGGCCATCGATCCGTCGACCTCCGTAAGTTCCGGCAACCTTGTTATCGTGTCTAGTATTGTGCGGCGGATTTAGATATGGTGCAAGTAGTCTCGTACGTTAAGCTTAGTATCGTGTGGCGGATTTAAGCTTATGACGGGAGGTTTTTGCTTATGCCTTGTATCGTGCGGCGGATTGAGTCATGAGTAAAAATAGTTATCGGCTCTGTTAGATTTGGCAATCTGATAGATTCATCAAGTTATCCTGTGTTATGTGTTTCGTTATGTTTATTTCATCATAACACTTCTGCCCAATCCAGATACCGTCCGGTTCGGCTTCATCTTTATAGATCCGCTCTGTTCTTTCACGTTTATTATTTGAGAAAAGCCTTTTGTGTAGTGGATCTATTGTTCGTAATAGCCGATTGGATCGTGTCTGGATTGCCACGTGGTGAGGGTTCATGCATGTTAAGTGTGTTTGATCTACGACAAGGCTAGGTGTCGTGCGGCAGGCGCAGGCTTTAGATTAGCTCAGTCATGCTTAGTTTGTATGTTCAATCTCCATGGATCCCAACTCGGTTGTACAATCGAGATTGGTTAAGTTTTAACTTATATCTAATACATCATGCAAGTACGATTCTTATGCAAACGTGTCGGCAACCTGTTATTCACGCGACTCTGTTCATATCCCGAATAATCTTTAAACCTGTTGACAGATAGCTTTCATAGCTATATGTCGTCGTAAGTGGCTTCAGGGCCGTATATTTTGGAACTGTCTGGTCATACCCGGCATGTTCCAGCTTTGTATTTAACAGTTTATCTCCCTTGTTAGTTGCAGGGCAAACTGACTGGCACGCACCGGATTCCTGAGTACCCGGGCCACGTTTGAAGCCAGCTTCTTCGGCTTGCTGTGTGATTGGCACAGTGCGCCACTTTTGGTGCCAACACACTTTTTGGCACGCTCGGTGGGACACCCTTTTTTCCTGCAGCGATGGTCGAAGTCACTGAAGCCGAGGCTAGCAACAAGACGGGGCTCGTGCAGGTGCAGCTCGCTGAGCTACCCGACGAGTACAGAGAGCAGGTGGATGATGCTTGTGCCGAATTCCAGGCCAAGTGCCTAGAAGCATTTTCCAAGAACAAAAGCGAAAAGGTTCGCCGTTTGCACGATCTGCTGAAGCCCATCCAGCCCAACCCGAATGATCCCGGGGAAGCAGAGGCAGTGTTGAAAATGTCTCATATGATCAACGAAGCTGTCTCTGGTGCCATCGGTCGCATGCATGGGGCGTTTCTCAATACCTTCCGCACCATCATGATCGCCCAATTCGGCCCCAAGGCCGATGAACTTTGTAACACCTCTGGTGTTTAATAAGTAATTAACCTGACATGTCATCATCATTAGTCTTTAATCATTCTTGACATGCATTTAAGTTTGCTTAATTTTTGTGTAGATCTTGTTCAGTTAAGTGTTTTGATGCTGTGTTATGAGGACCAAAATTCAAAAATCAAAATAAAATTTAAATTCCTTTTGAAAAACCCAAATTTCCAAACTCTAGTTTTACCCCTTTTTCTAATTCAAAAGTTGTTCAAAATTTGAAGTTGGTCCTTTTAGCAAAGTTGTAGATCTCAAATTCTAAACAACTTTGGAGTTTTGAGTTTTCTTTGTGCAGTTCAAAGTTTAGGAGTAATTTTCAAGATTTCAAAAGAAGAATAGGTTTTCACTGTGCACAGCTGGAGGACCCTACCTCATCCTCACCCGGCCCCTACCTCTTTTGCCCGGACCCCCACTGTCCTTGCCCGGACCCCCACTGTCCTTTTACCCGGACCCCCACCGTCCTTTGCCCGGACCCCCACCGTCCTTTTGCCCGGACCCCACCGTCCTTTTGCCCGGACCCCACCGTCCTTTTGCCCGGACCCCCACCGTCCTCTTGCCCGGACCCCCACCGTCCTCTTCGCCCGGACCCCCACCGTCCTTCGCCCGGACCCCGGCATCACCCCGCGCCTATAAAAGCCACCAAGCTCCCCATTGCCACCACCAACACTTCCTCGCCCACCCAAGCCATCAGGCAGCCCACAGCGCCCGCCAAGGCCACCGCCCCTTCGCCTTGCCTTGCTTCTCCACCTTCCCAAGCCACCAATTTCACCCCTCCGTCCTTACCTTCGCCGGCGCAGCGACTCCCCTCCAACTCCGGCGAATCGCTCGAGCCTCACCCTCGAGCCAACCTTCGAGCCAACCCTCGAACCGCACACCCTCGAGCGTCCCCTCGAGCCACATCCCTCGAGCCGCATCTCTCGAACATGCCAAGGCCAGCCTCGAGCCTCACCCTCGAGCGTCCCCTCGAGCCTCACCCTCGAGCACGCCTGCGAACCGCGCCCCCTCGAAGCAGCCGAGCCCCACCCTCAGCCTCGGGCGAATCGCAGCCACCCTCGGACTGAGCCTCGAGCACGCCGAGGCTACCCTCGAGAGGTTAGCCGAGCCTCCGCCAGGCCTCGCCACCATCGAGCTCCCGCCTCCGACCCTTGCACCGCCTCGCCGAGCCTCGTTTCCAACTCCTGGTGAGCCCGCGAAGCTATCCCCACCCTCTGCCTTCCCAGCCGAGACCTCGAGCGACCGGTCCGCTGTCCGCCTTACAGGCAAGCGCGCCGAGCCTCGAGAGAAGCACAGTATTCCTTTTCTTTTAAAAATATGAATAGTGTTTTGTTTTCTTCTTTTTGTGAGGTTAATCTGTTGTTCTAAAAATCTTGAGATAAATGTTGTGTGTTCCTTGCTCTGTGTAGTATTTTAGAAAAATAAGAAACTCTACTTTTCTGCAAAGTTTAAAATATGAAAAATCCTCCTTTTAATTAATAAATGGATAGTTTTAGGTTTTTAGTAAAACATGTATAGCTCCAAAGGTCATGAAATTTGTTTTGTCATCTATTTACACCATGATGAACCTATGAGATTAATTTGGTAAATTGGGACAACTGTATAAAATGATCTTTTAAAATAAATTAGGAAAAACAGAAAAGTAATCATGGTGTGACCTTTTGGATTGTTTGCTGTTCATAGACCCCACCCCTCTGGTCTATGATGATTGTGATGCCTTGCAATGTTTTGTAAATAATGCTTAATAAGTTTGTTTAATCTTGCTTAAAAGATAAAGATAATTAATCTTTATGTCTATCCTAGAAGTTACTCACATGTTAGAAAGTTGTACTCTAGAATCAGTAGTCTTGTCCTGCACCTTAGCATGCATTCCATGGCATCATGTTAAAGCATACATCATTTATCCACGTGTAGTATCCAAGAGTGTTGAAGTCGTGTTGATCAAGCTCTGGTGTTCACCATTGTCGAACGAGCCTCGGAGGAGGGTTCTTGTTGGACAGGCTTCGTCGAAAAAGACTTAACTTCAAGCAGCAAACGAACTAACTTGTGTCAATCTTTCTTGGATCTTATCTTCCCTGCAACGAAGGCAAGCCCCGGTGCATTTAACCCTTCCTTGGTTTTATAAAATGTTTCCTTAAATGCTTTTGAGTTAAACTACTGCATTAGGTTATAGGAGTTGTGTGATGACCTATTACCTGCATTATTTACCTCCACCAGAAGATCCACCAGCCCTGCTTTAAAACTATTTGCAAAATGCTTAGTGATGCTATACTATAGATTTGCAATAAAATGCCATTTTCAAAAGTGTGATCACTGAAAGAATCTTTATGGGAATTTGGCTTTACTTCTCGTTCGATGACTGCTTGCCTAGCTAGCATGTGGTCATTGTCGAGAAGAGGTTGTCCGCGCGTACGGTGCCGTCATGTTGTAGTCCGGGACTCAACAGTTGACACCGACCGGGACAGGGTTGAAAAACTGACAGGACTATTACGCTTGGGTGAGATATGACCAAGGTATAGTTCTGGCTGGAAAATTAGGGACCATCCGTATGGGGGCCTGCTGGCCAAGACTTGCAACTATTCACATACTACGGAAAGCTCTGGCTCCGAGGAATCCTTTATTGGACCGACAACCGCGCACTGGGAGTGGAGAGATGGCGGAAGTAGCATGTACCCACGTGGTCGTCGTACCTGGATAGGAGTGGTGTACTGTACTTCCGGGTGGCGTAGGACCGGGCCCAATCTTGGAGGAATCGTGGTAGACGAGTTGGCATATGCAAGCTTGGGTGCTACATATGCAGTGTGGATAGGGATCCTCAGCTGAGTATTATTTATCCGGATTAACGTTGCTCCTCGGTTATGGAGACTTGGTCACTGACTGTCAACGGAGAGTGGTTCTCAACTAGGTATGTTTTGAAATGTAAAATGAATCATGGACAATGAAGAATTGAGAAATGCTTGAATCTTTCCAAAATAAAACAAGGTTTACAAAATGCTTTTTCTGCAAAATACTTAAGCCTTACCTTGACTACCCTAAGCCTTTCATTCCTGAGTCTTCTCCCTTTTTCTTTAGTCGGGTAAGTCTTGTTGAGTACCCCAGTACTCAGGGTGTTTAATCCCCTGTTGCAGGTTTCTATTAGGTGGTGTTGATCATGATCATGTCAGTGGGCTTGACGTGATCTGGTTGTTCCTCTTCTCCAACTTAGGTACTCCGCCTAAGTGTGGTTCTGTCATACTACTCTACTTCCGCAATACCAGTTATTTTTATGTAAAAAGTAACATCTTCATAATTTGTAAAGTTTATCTATCTTGCTTCCGCACTCCGATGGTATTTTGTATCAACTGTTGTAATGTTGTAATTATTCCAACCTTCATGATGATGGTCCTGTGGCTCGTGAGTAATTCGGGGTCCTCTCGGGGACACCCGACGGATCTTTCCAGTAACGTGTTTCATTTGCACAGTCATTGGGCTCCCTATGACGATGACGTGTGCAAGTGGGCCACATTATTGGGCGGTTCCGTCACAGAATGGTATCGGAGCAGGATTGTCATCAAGGGAAGACTGGTTACAACATTACTTTTGAAAAACTTCAAAATGGTTTCTTAATCTAAAGTTTTTTTTTGATAGTAACAAAAAATGATCCTTCCCTAAGTTTCTTGCTTTGCTGGAAGACTTCGTGAAGACTATACTAGTGATTCCGACAGAAGGTACCAAGTCAGTGAAGCTAGTATATAAAGTATAGCCCTATATCTAACTAACTGGTGGAGACAGAGATCTCCTGTCAGTGAGAGGTCGTATAGGACGAGCATGCATCATATCATGCATAATAATAAAATGTGCTTCTTCTCTAAATTCTAAAAGCAGCTATGATCCCCGATAGTTGATCGTCCCTAGATTCTGTTGCTCTTGCTACTTTCATTCCATAAGTTCCTAATCCTTGGGAATTTTTGGATATCTTTCATACACTCTACCACATAAAGTCAGAATCATGGTAAGTCCTTGGTTCTTCTGGAAAGCGCGTGTCATGCCTTGAATTGGCATGTGCTGGTTGCTTGGTGTCGTGAAAACGACGAATGGTGGTTGAAAGTTATTGAAATTGTGTTCTTTGAAAGGACCCTGATCTATGGACCGGATAAAAGCGTGGGAACCTGAAGTCGCCTATGGATGGCCACCATAGAGCGTTACGGCCAGGTGCTCGCTAATATCCAGGCCTATAGTCATAATTCCTTCTAGTCCACTATGAAAGTGCTTTCATTTCTGAATGCCCGAAAGGGAGTTCAAAGCCACTTTCCTTGTAGTTATAACCAACCTTTGTTTCTGGTTATAATTTCCTTCTTATTGAAATGAGGGATATAGAAGTTGTGCTCTATTATGGTGCCATGATTGGCGACCACGGTGCCGCGACGGAACCCAAAGAATCCTGTGTGCCGGATTGCACAAGTTCCATTGGGTGCGCGCAGGTATCGAGGTCTACAGTTATGATCCATTATAACCCACAGCTAATGTACGCTCTCTCTTGGTTCTTGATAATTTTTCTTGCTCCACTCAAATGTCTTCTACCTTGCTACTTGCAACCGCGTTCTGATCCCAGTTGTAATCCCAACCGCAACCCAGTTGCCTTGTGAACTCCTTGCGAGAAACAAGTGTGACACATTTCCTTTTCATTACTCAAATCCAGCCTTTAAGCACTTCTTAAATCTGGACGAGATTTCTTTTAGGGGGGAAGGCTGTGTAACACCTCTGGTGTTTAATAAGTAATTAACCTGACATGTCATCATCATTAGTCTTTAATCATTCTTGCCATGCATTTAAGTTTGCTTAATTTTTGTGTAGATCTTGTTCAGTTAAGTGTTTTGATGCTGTGTTATGAGGACCAAAATTCAAAAAAATCAAAATAAAATTTAAATTCCTTTTGAAAAACCCCAAATTTCCAAACTCTAGTTTTACCCCTTTTTCTAATTCAAAAGTTGTTCAAAATTTGAAGTTGGTCCTTTTAGCAAAGTTGTAGATCTCAAATTCTAAACAACTTTGGGTTTTGAGTTTTCTTTGTGCAGTTCAAAGTTTAGGAGTAATTTTCAAGATTTCAAAAGAAGAATAGGTTTTCACTGTGCACAGCTGGAGGACCCCTACCTCATCCTCACCCGGCCCTACTCTTTTTGCCCGGACCCCCCGTCCTTTTGCCCGGACCCCCACCGTCCTTTTGCCCGGAACCCCACCGTCCTTTTGCCCGGACCCCCACCGTCCTTTTGCCCGGACCCCCACCGTCCTTTTGCCCGGACCCCCACCATCCTCTTGCCCGGACCCCCACCGTCCTCTTCGCCGGACCCCCACCGTCCTTCGCCCGGACCCCGGCATCACCCGCGCCTATAAAAGCCACCAAGCTCCCCATTGCCACCACCAACACTTCCTCGCCAACCCAAGCCATCAAGCAGCCCCAGCGCCCGCCAAGGCCGCCATTGCCTTCGCCTTGAGCTTCTCCACCTTCCCAAGCCACCAATTTCACCCCTCCGTCCTTTCCTTCGCCGGCGCAGCGACTCCCCTCCAACTCCGGCGAATCGCTCGAGCCTCACCCTCGAGCCAACCTTCGAGCCAACCCTCGAACCGCACACCCTCGAGCGTCCCCTCGAGCCACATCCCTCGAGCCGCATCTCTCGAACATGCAAGGCCAGCCTCGAGCCTCACCCTCGAGCGTCCCCTCGAGCCTCACCCTCGAGCACGCCTGCGAACCGCGCCCTCGAAGCAGCCGAGCCCCACCCTCAGCCTCGGGCGAATCGCAGCCACCCTCGGACTGAGCTTCGAGCATGCCGAGGCTACCCTGAGAGGTTAGCCGAGCCTCCGCCGAGGCCTCGCCACCATCGAGCTCCCGCCTCCGACCCTTGCACCGCCTCGCCGAGCCTCGTTTCCAACTCCTGGTGAGCCCGCGAAGCTATCCCCACCCTCTGCCTTCCCAGCCGAGACTCGAGCGACCGGTCCGCTGTCCGCCTTACAGGCAAGCGCGCCGAGCCTCGAGAGAAGCACAGTTTCCTTTTCTTTTAAAATATGAATAGTGTTTTGTTTTCTTCTTTTTGTGAGGTTTAATCTGTTGTTCTAAAAATCTTGAGATAAATGTTGTGTGTTCCTTGCTCTGTGTAGTATTTTAGAAAAATAAAAACTCTACTTTTCTGCAAAGTTTAAAATATGAAAAATCCTCCTTTTAATTAATAAATGGATAGTTTTAGGTTTTTAGTAAAACATGTATAGCTCCAAAGGTCATGAAATTTGTTTTGTCATCTATTTACACCATGATGAACCTATGAGATTAATTTGGTAAATTTTGGGACAACTGTATAAAATGATCTTTTAAAATAAATTAGGAAAAACAGAAAAGTAATCATGGTGTGACCTTTTGGATTGTTTGCTGTTCATAGACCCCACCCCTCTGGTCTATGATGATTGTGATGCCTTGCAATGTTTGTAAATAATGCTTAATAAGTTTGTTTAATCTTGCTTAAAAAGATAAAGATAATTAATCTTTATGTCTATCCTAGAAGTTACTCACATGTTAGAAAGTTGTACTCTAGAATCAGTAGTCTTGTCCTGCACCTTAGCATGCATTCCATGGCATCATGTTAAAGCATACATCATTTATCCACGTGTAGTATCCAAGAGTGTTGAAGTCGTGTTGATCAAGCTCTGGTGTTCACCTTTGTCGAACGAGCCTCGGAGGAGGGTTCTTGTTGGACAGGCTTCGTCGAAAAAAGACTTAACTTCCAGCAGCAAACGAACTAACTTGTGTCAATCTTTCTTGGATCTTATCTTCCCTGCAACGAAGGCAAGCCCCGGTGCATTTAACCCTTCCTTGGTTTTATAAAATGTTTTCCTTAAATGCTTTTGAGTTAAACTACTGCATTAGGTTATAGGAGTTGTGTGATGACCTATTACCTGCATTATTTACCTCCACCAGAAGATCCACCAGCCCTGCTTTAAAACTATTTGCAAAATGCTTAGTGATGCTATACTATAGATTTGCAATAAAATGCCATTTTCAAAAGTGTGATCACTGAAAGAATCTTTATGGGAATTTGGCTTTACTTCTCGTTCGATGACTGTTTGCCTAGCTAGCATGTGGTCATTGTCGAGAAGAGGTTGTCCGCGCGTACGGTGCCGTCATGTTGTAGTCCGGGACTCAACAGTTGACACCGACGGGATAGGGTTGAAAAACTGACAGGACTATTACGCTTGGGTGAGATATGACCAAGGTATAGTCTGGCTGGAAAATTAGGGACCATCCGTATGGGGGCCTGCTGGCCAAGACTTGCAACTATTCACATACTACGGAAAGCTCTGGCTCCGAGGAATCCTTTATTGGACCGACAACCGCGCACTGGGAGTGGAGAGATGGCGGAAGTAGCATGTACCCACGTGGTAGTCGTACCTGGATAGGAGTGGTGTACTGTACTTCCGGGTGGCGTAGGACCGGGCCCAATCTTGGAGGAATCATGGTAGACGAGTTGGCATATGCAGCTTGGGTGCTACATATGCAGGTGGATAGGGATCCTCAGCTGAGTATATTTATCCGGATTAACGTTGCTCCTCGGTATGGAGACTTGGTCACTGACTGTCAACGGAGAGTGGTGTTCTCAACTAGGTATGTTTTGAAATGTAAAATGAATCATGTGACAATGAAGAATTGAGAAATGCTTGAATATTTCCAAAATAAAACAAGTTTACAAAATGCTTTTTCTGCAAAATACTTAAGCCTTACCTTGACTACCCTAAGCCTTTCATTCCTGAGTCTTCTCCTTTTTTCTTTAGTCGGGTAAGTCTTGTTGAGTACCCCAGTACTCAGGGTTTGTTAATCCCCTGTTGCAGGTTTCTATTAGGTGGTGTTGATCATGATCATGTCAGTGGGCTTGACGTGATCTGGTTGTTCCTCTCTCCAACTTAGGTACTCCGCCTAAGTGTGGTTCTGTCATAATACTCTACTTCCGCAATACCAGTTATTTTTATGTAAAAAGTAACATCTTCATAATTTGTAAAGTTTATCTATCTTGCTTCCGCACTCCGATGGTATTTTGTATCAACTGTTGTAATGTTGTAATTATTCCAACCTTCATGATGATGGTCCTGTGGCTCGTGAGTAATTCGGGGTCCTCTCGGGGACACCCGACGGATCTTTCCAGTAACGTGTTTCATTTGCACAGTCATTGGGCTCCCTATGACGATGACGTGTGCAAGTGGGCCACATTATTGGGCGGTTCCGTCACAAACTTATGGAGGCCGAGTTCGGCCCTATAGCAGGACCACATCTTTTCAATCTACCGAATCACCTCAAGGGGGCAGGAGCTGCCGGTGAGGAGACCCCGCCTAAGGCTCAATCAAGCGGGATGACCATTCAGGAGAAACACACGCCAGAAGGCTAGTTGCCGACCATGGGGCAGCTTACGTTAGACACTAAGGGTCAGCCACCAGAGTCAACACGCAAGATCTCCCCGCAAACCTATAGGCTCATAAAGGACAACTACGGAAACGGGTACCATGAGATGCTTGAGCCTCACAATATAGAGGGTGCCCCGCATCCAGGATATGGGAAGCCGACGCCGAGAAAAACCACCGACTCTAATGTCGATGTCATGCTAGAGAAGATGGCGGATATGATGCAGCGCACTTTCGGCCTGAAGCCTAAGGGCACGTATGCTTACAGGTCTCCGTTCCCCGAATGGTTCCACCGTGTGGCTCTACCTCCCAGAGTCAAAGTGCCGACGGACCTGTCCAAGTTCTCCAGCTTAGACGACACCAGTACGGTGGAGCACGTCAGTCGTTATCTGCTCCAGCTCGGGGAGGCCAATACCGAAGACGTCTTCAGGGTTCGGTACTTTCCCGTCGTCACTCACTGGACCGGCATTCGCATGGTTCACGTCACTACCGCCGGGCTCTATTCTCTCTTGGGCGGACTTGGAACAAAGTTCCATACACACTTCTACACGGGCACCAAGGAGAAGAAACTGGTGGACATCATGTACGTACGCCAGAAGCCGAATGAGACACCGCAGGACTACCTGCGTAGGTTCAGGGAGGTCAAGAGCCAGTGCTTCGGCATGCACCTGTCGGACGATCAGCTTCCACCATTGGCCGTGGCAGGCATGCTCCCGAGCATCAGGGACAAACTGTTCGGTCAGGAGTTTGAGGACTTGGGTCATCTCTCCCGCCGGCTGAATGAGATGACTATCCAAGCGCAAGGCTTCCGGAGGGAAGGGCGTTTCCAGAAGGACAATGTCGCGGCACAGATGTATCAGGCTTTCCTGGACGAAGCCGATGACTATACGCGCGGAAGATGAGGTGGCCGCTGCAGAGCTCAACTGGGACAAGGAGCCGACCCAAGCCAACAAGCAATGGCTGCGACAGCAGAAGGGGGCATATGACTTCGACATCACCAAAGCTGACAAGCTCTTCGAGTTCCTGGTTGCCGAAGGGAGGGTCAGGCTACCCCCGGATCACCCGATGCTGCGTCCTGGAGGAGTCAAAGACAAGAAGTACTGCGGCTTTCATACACTAACACTCATTCTATTAATGATTGCCGTGTGTTCAGGACGAGAATCCAGAAAGCCATCCAGGACGGCCACATCAAGTTCAATGGCAAGATGAAGATCGACGCAAACCCCTTCTCCCAGAGCGCCGTGTTCTTCTCAGTGAACATGGTAACCCCAGCGGATCCCAGAGGCAAAGGCAAAGTCAAAGTCCTCACCTCTGACAAAGCACGCGAATCTGGCGCAGTGGATCCCGATCGGCAAATCACTGGCGATGAGTTCCGGCAGCGCGCCCAAGCCACGAATAGCCGATACGAGCACGGAGAGTCATCTTTCAGGCGCAGGCCTACCCACAGAGATCTCCTTAACAAATGGCGCCGGCAAAATGAGAAAGAGCAGAGGCGTCTCCAACGCGAAGAGCGAGAACTCGAAGAGGAATACCAGCGTGAAGACGGTAACACGGGAGAGCACCGGTATCGTCTGGAGGAGAGGGCTTACCACAGAGAACAGGCCCATCGTTGGGAACAAGAACACCGCCGAGAGCGGGAGCAAGAGCACTGGGGCTGCCCGTTCTCCGCCACTGCTGGAACGAAGGCTTGAAACTGCCTGCCGTCAACAACTGCCCCGAATGTAGCGATCAGTACAGGGGGTATAGGCAGGATCGGGTCAACCGCCGTCCCGTTCACGAAAGGTTGGGAGCTCGCATCCCGATGAGCGATCAGCGCCTGAAAACGGAAAGCCCGGGCCGGCAAGCTAAGAGATATGCCGATCGAAAGTGGGGGCACCACCAGGACGACGGTGAGGAGGCACAGCCTCGCCCATATAGGTGGCAAAAGGGGCAGTGGTGCCCACCAGGGCTCAGAAAAAGCCAGAAAAGGAGAGTGCAGCGCCTCCGGAACAGGGAGTTGGAAGAAGCAGCCGCCAATGGGAAGAAGTAAGAATGGCGCCCGAAAGAAAAACCAGATGACACCGACAAGGGCGCTGACGTGGCCATGACTTTCTTCCTTCCCCTGGAGTTCATGGCTCCTGCCGGCCGGGGGACACAGGATGAGGTGTATTCGGATTCCGACGAGGCCGAGCACGACGAGCTCGCGGCACAGCTCATGTTGTCTCAGAAGGCAGCATTTGACAAGTCAGCCAAGCATCGACATTTGAAGCCGGTGTATGTCAAGGGGTACGTCAACGGGAAGCCGCTAACCAAGATGTTTGTTGACGGCGGCGCAGCAATCAACATCATGCCTTACGCCACGTTCAGAAAGCTGGGCATGAGTGATGAAGACCTACTCAAAACGAATATGATACTCCGCGACTTTGCCGGCAACCCTCCGACACTCGGGGTCCGTGCACGTGGAACTGATGATTGGATCCAAGATGCTCATTACGACCTTCTTTGTCATTGATGGCAAGGGGGCATATAGCTTGCTTCTGGCAGGGATTGGATCCACGCGAACTGCTGCATACCTTCAACATGCATCAAATACTCATACAATGGGTTGGAGATGACATTGAGATTGTCCAAGCTGATGACTCGGTGAATGTTGCCACCGTTGAGCCACCTACTGGAATTCGACGAGGTAGACTGCTTCTCCGATCGCGTGTGGGGAGAGGGTCCTGTCAACGTCTACGGCAGGGATCAACAGCCGATCCAAGCAATCGGCTTCTCAAGCTTCTTTTAGATGGACAACCCAACCGACAGCAGCGAGGGCAAACTGGGACGTGGTTTCACACGTCGGCTGACAAGTTAGAGGAAGGGATGTTGGTGGTACGAGTAAGAAGAGCCGATGTTCGTAAGTTCCAGTTTAGACCCTGATTTCAGAGTGCAGCTAGTAGATCTTCTCAAGGAGTTCAAAGACTATTTTGCGTGGGACTACACAGAGATGCCCGGGTTAGATCGGTCCATTGTTGAGCATAAATTGCCGATCAAACCTGGATACCGCCCATACAAACAACCTCCGCGCAGGATCTACAAGGAGGAGGTGTTGGCCGACGTGAAAAGGAGTGGAAAGATTACTAGAAGCTAACTTCATTCGGCCGTGTCGATATGCGGAATGGATCTCCAATATTGTCCCGGTGTACAAGAAGAACGGAAAGATGAGTCTGCATCGACTTCAGGAACCCAACAAAGCCACTCAATGGATGGTTATCCAATGCCGATGGCCGATTTGCTAGTAGATGCTTCGGCCGGTTTTGAATCATAAGCTTTATGGACGGCAACGCAGGTTACAACCAGATCTTCATGGCTGCAGAGGATGTGGCAAAGACCCGCCTTCAGGTGCCCCGGCCATATAGGTTTGTTTGAATGGATGGTCATGACTTTTGGTTTGAAAAATGTCGGTGCCACTTACCAGCGAGCCATGAATTACATATCCATGAGCTGATCGGCAAGATCGTAGAGATCTACATTGATGATGTGGTGATCAAATCCAGAAGCAAGGAAAGACACTTAGCCGATTTAAGGAAGACCTTGGAGTGCCACGAGGAAACATGGTTTAAAGATGAATCCAACCAAGTGTGCATTGGGGTGTTGGCTGGTGAGTTTCTGGGATTCCTAGTCCACAAAAAGGGGATCGAAGTTGGCAGGAAGAGCATGGAAGCAATGATAAGGTAGTGCCGCCGACCAATCTCAAAGAACTTCAATCACTGCTCGGCAAAATCAACTTTGTCAGAAGTTCATATCCAACTTGTCTGAGCGTGTGCTGCCATTTTCTCCACTATTGAAGCTCAGAAAGAAGCAGGAGTTCGTGTGGGGTGACGCGCAACAAAAGGCTTTCGATGAGATCAAGGAGTACATGAAGGCACCACCAGTATTGGTTCCTCCACAACTCGACAAGCCTTTCAAGTTGTACGTGGCGGCTGACAACCTAACAATGGGTCGACCCTCATGCAGGAATTCGAAGGAAAAGAAAGAGTCATAGCCTATCTTAGCCGAAAGCTGCTGGACCCCGAAACGAGGTATTCGGCTACGGAAAAGTTGTGCTTGTGTGTTTTCTATTCCTGTACTAAGTTTCGACACTATCTATTGAATGCCGAATGCGTGGTAGTATCAGAGTTTGATGTAATCAAGCACATGTTATCAATGCCGATTTTAAGTGGAAGGATCGGCAAATGGGTTTTGGCCCTTTCTGAATTTGATTTGCGTTTTGAATCGCAAAGGCTGTTAAGGCCAGATTATGGCTGATTTCGTCACTCACCATCGTGATCCTAACGCTAACATAGTAACCGTTGCCCCTTGGGCATTGTTTTTTGATGGATCATCATGTAGCAAAGGTGGTGGAGTCGGGATCATGCTGATTTCTCCCAAGGGCCCTTTCAATACTCTGTACCGATCGAGTACCCGGTGACTATAATCAAGCAGAGTACGAAGCACTGCTCCGAGGGCTGCGGTTGCTTTGGACATTAGGCAGACGCCGTGGAGATCTTCGGTGACTCGGAATTGGCGATCAAGCAATTGACCGGCAAATACGAGTGCAAGAACGACACGCTGCAGGAATATCTCGAAGGTTGCCAAAGCGCTCCTCAAACAGTTCCGGTCGGCAACCTATGAACAATTCCTGGGGGAAAACGAAGAAGCAAACCAGTGGCTCAGGCGCTCCGGGTATGGGCAATCAAAACATTTTTGCACTTGAGGAAAGATCGCACCCCCCAGAAGATATCAAGCAGTCCCAGTGATAATCAGGCAAATCGAAGACTGGAGAGACACCATTGCCGATTACCTCCTCAGGGACCATCCAAGAAAGTCTCCCGAAAACTCAGGTACAAGGCTCTTAAGTTCACGCTCTTAGACAATCAATTGTACTACAAATCCATAGATGGGTTTTTGCTTAAATGCCTGAACCAAGACGGGGCTAGGAAACTGATGTATGAGGTGCACGAAGGCGTATGTGGTGCACACCAGTCGGCTCACCGTATGAGATGGTTAATCAGGAGGACTGGATATTTTGGCCGACTATGCTCGAAGATTGCTTTGAGTACTACAGAGGTTGTCAGGATTGCCAGCGATTCGGCAATGTGCAAAGGGCCCCAGCATCGGCCATGAATCCGATCATCAAGCCTGGCCTTTCAGAGGGTGGGGCATTGATTTGATCGGCCAGATCCACCCTCCATCTAGCAAGGGACATAAGTTTGTTTGTTAGCCACGGATACTTCACTAAGTGGGTTGAAGCCATCCCATTGAAGAAGGTGACGTCAGAGAACATGGTGTCTTTCGTCAGGGAGCATATTCATTACCGATTCGGCATTCCTCAGTCCATCACTATCGATCAGGGAACTCAGTTCACTTCCTCGGGTTTTGTGACTTTGCCAAAGAGATGGGGATTAAACTCTATAATTCTTCCCTTATTATGCACAGACCAATGGACAGGCAGAGGCTTCTAACAAAACCATGATTAAAATCATTCAAAAGAAGATCGAAGAGAAACCTAAAAGGTGGCACTTAGTACTCAACGAAGCTTTGTGGGCTTACCGAATGGCTTGTCATGGGTCGACTCAGACGTCGCCATACGAGTTGGTCTACGGGCATCACGCAGTGCTACCATGGGAGTTGCAATCAGGATCAAGACGAATTACATTGCAGAGCGACCTAGCTAAAGAGGATATAAGATTTGATGATGGATGAACTAGAGGATTTGCATTTGATTTGTCTCAAAGCCTTGGAAAATATTGAAGGAACAAGATACGCGTTGCCAAGTACTACAACTCGAAAGTGAGAGAAAAAGGATTCGAAGAAGGAGATTTGGTTTGGAAAATTATCTGGCCAATCGGTACCAAAGACAAGGTATTCGGCAAATGGTCCCCTAACTGGGAAGGGCCTTTTCGAATTCTGAGACGTGCTCGTGTAGGGGTAATGCGTACATTCTGAAAAACCTCCAAGGAGAAGAGTTTACTAGGGCAATTAATGGACGTTATCTAAAGAGATTTCATCCTAGCGTGGAGGTCGTGCATAACGGAATCAAGGACTAGCGGGCACCGACGGCCGATACAAAGTTGTATCGCCCTTAGCACAAAAAAATGGCCGATAGGTTCTGTCGCCCTTAGAGCAAAAAACAGCCGGCACGGCATGTGTCGCCTCTAGCGCAAAAAAATGCAGAAATACAGGGCCAAGTGCACGCGGTGCTGCTGTGCAATCGGCTAGATAAATCAAACGCTCAAACAAGCGCAGAACAGAGAGAGAGAACAGATTGTGCGCATGAACATAGCAGAATAGAACATTGTTCATAAGTTGGGGTGGTACGAAAGTGCAGATCAATTACCAAGCACCTTGTTAATGACCGTCTGCGGATTGCTGACTGCGGTGAGGGGCGTGAGCATGATCCTCGTAGGAGTCCAGCAAATCGTCGATATGCTCGACGTCCTCCGGACATGCCCCGCCGGGGAAGCCAACCGGCGTCACGGAGAGAAGTCCTCCTCTGTTCGGACCGTTAGCGCCGACAGCCCCAGCGCCACGCGTGGTTCACACCCTGCAGGGCGACCTGCTCGACGCGGTCGTTGCACATTGGCCAGGCGCGCCTCGGCGGTGTCGCCCTGGGCGTTCACCCGGTCTGCGATGGCGTTCGCCGCCATCTTCAGGCGCTCCAGCTCTTCAGACAGCGCTGTGAACGACGAGTTGAAATGGGTCGGTTAAAAGATCAACAAGAACGACCGAAAAACTGATCTAGGATTGGGCGTTCATACCCGTGATTGCGTCGCAGAACTGCCGGCGCTGGTCCTCCCACTCCAGCTGATCGATCCCGTACTGCTTCGAGATGACGGCCAGCTCTCCCCGGACTCGTCCCGCAGCGCCATGAAGTTCAAGGCGTCGTTGTGGTGTAAAGGCCGCCGTCGGAGTCCCGGTCCGGGCTCGCCTCCCAAGGATGGGAGTGGTAGGAGAGGCTATCGGAGGAGCTCGACGAGCCCGATGGTGGAGACTCTGGCCTCCCCGGTGCTGGAGAAGGCCGGGCATGCCCGACGGCGGAGGAAGAAATAACGGGGACCCTTGCCAGAGAGCAGTAACAGAGCGTGAGCGAAGTCTTCAAGAAACTGCCACAAAGGACGTAAGCGAGGAGTCCTACCCGCGCGACGGAGGCGCCGAGCGCGGCTCCCTCGGCTTCCTCGGTCGCCGGGCGCTTGCCACGGGTCATCATGGCTCGCCATTGCACTCGGAAAGTTAGGGTTTTCCTGGGGCGGAGCGAACAAGGAAGCCGAGGGGCGGCGAGAGTACTAGAGGAGCGGATGCAAGATTGGGAGAAGGCAGGCCTCCAGGGACGATTTATGTCGAATATCAACCGACGGATTGGGGTTTTTTCTGCTTCCCAAGATGGGCCTCTACAGTAATGGGCTGGCAGGCCGTCTGAGTAGTACGTACGTGTCGGCGGGGAACAGAGCGCCTGGCTTCGGCAAAACTGCCGATTTAGATGTTCGAGACAAAAACTGGCCAGATTGCCGAACAGGTTTACACGGTTAAACACGATGTCATCAGAACGGTAACCGATTGGATGCAAAATGCAGATATGTTACAAATGGCCAAGTACATGGAATAGAGTACGCCTTGATCCCGAAAGATCAGTCACAGATTGATTTCAAGAAAATAGATAAAAGGACTTCTTATCCACATAACAGGAGTCGATCACAAATGAAGGATCAGTTCGTCCATGTCATTCTATTCTAATCGGAAGATCAGAATCGAAAGAGTCAGCCAAGTCTGTTCCGGCTTCTTTCATATCTCAACAGAACGTGCTATCCTAAATTCTAGTCCTCGCTCACAAACGTCAAAATGGCGATAGTCGGCGCCAGAATGGATCCAGACGGCATGAAAGCAAGTGCTGCGCCGTAGTCCATGCCGGCTCTAGAAATGTCAGGAAGGACCCGCTTGATCTCATTCACTGCCTTAGAGCCACCGTGCCTGGCACATTGGCTGAAGTAGCAAGGTCGGCAATAGCGGCTTCGAGGGAGTGGAGCCTAGTCTCCAGAGCTGAAAGAAAGAGGGGTCAAGCAGAAGGAAGGGATAAGAAAAGGACAGTTGAGGGATGCTTACGATGGCTTGTTCCCGAAAGGCATCGCGCTCCTGAGAGATTTGAATAATCTCCCGATTCTTCTTTCCTAGATCAGACTGGAGGTCTGTGACCTTCTGAGCCAGGTCCTCGGTGAGGTCGTCGGCCGAAGTCTCATCCTGAAGGGGAAACAAAATGAGGCATAAACATCCAAAGCGAAAAGATCAAAGCACAGAAGCAACCTTCTCTTAGAAGTGCTGGTGTCGCCGAGCTCGAGACTGTAATGGCTTGCTTGGGAAGACATTTCCGGTTCAGGGCAAGAGAGAGAGAGGGTTTTTTTAGATGAAGAAGCTGAACAGAGGAATTCGGGATGTCAGGCGAAATGGAATAGAGAGGAAGTTTTAAAGGATCTCGAGTGCATCGGGAGGCGAGTCGGCAATGTGATGATTAATGACGTAGGAGTCGGATGCTTCCAGAGACTCTACAGTGGTGCGAAAAGAAGAAAATGAATTTTAGAATAAAACATTTATCCCAAAATTAGGGGGCATGTGTTAACACCGAGTTTTCGCACTATGACAAGTGGACCGGCACTACGAAGATTCGGCGAACGCCGCCGCTTGAAGGATTCGGCAGACAGCGAACGCGGTCGGTAACTCAATGTATTCGGCAAGGCTGTGTAAAACAATAGTTAACGGCGAGCAGATTTGGCAACGTGACGCTGCGGTCGGCTACCTCAAGCCAAGTCGGTTTGCGTTAGAAGATGACAAATACGCATGTCAAGAAGACTTAGCGATGGGATCTCGTCATTTCAGTACATGCCGGTTATTAAAGGAAGCTGGAGCAAAAGGCATCATGATTTTGATAGTTTCCTAATTTATCATTGTAATCGTATCTTCTAGGAATCAGAGAACACCAGGGTATAAATATAAACCCTGAGACTATTGTAAAAACGTTCACAATCAATACAACCAACCAGGCCCCGTGCCGTCTTCGAGTCCAAGTCGTGTCGTCGTGTTCTTCAGAGGGGCCATCGATCCATCGACCTCCGTAAGTTCGACAACCTTGTTATCATGTCTAGTATCGTGCGGCGGATTTAGATATGGTGCAAGTAGTCTCGTACGTCGTTAAGCTTAGTATCGTGCGGCGGATTTAAGCTTATGACGGGAGGTTTTTGCTTATGCCTTGTATCGTGCGGCGGATTGAGTCATGAGTAAAAATAGTTATCGGCTCTGTTAGATTTGGCAATCTGATAGATTCATTCAAGTTATCCTGTGTTATGTGTTTTGTTATGTTTATTTCATCATAACACTTCTGCCCAAATCAGATACCGTCCGGTTCGGCTTCATCTTTATAGATCCGCTCTGTTCTTTCACGTTTATTATTGAGAAAAGCCTTTTGTGTAGTGGATCTATTGTTCGTAATAGCCGATTGGATCATGTCTGGATTGCCACGTGGTGAGGGTTCATGCATGTTAAGTGTGTTTGATCTACGACAAGGCTAGGTGTCGTGCGGCAGGCGCAGGCTTTAGATTAGCTCAGTCATGCTTAGTTTGTATGTTCAATCTCCATGGATCCCAACTCGGTTGTACAATCGAGATTGGTTAAGTTTTAACTTATATCTAATACATCATGCAAGTACGATTCTTATGCAAACGTGTTCGGCAACCTGTTATTCACGCGACTCTGTTCATATTGCCGAATAATCTTTAAACCTGTTGACAGATAGCTTTCATAGCTATATGTCGTCGTAAGTGGCTTTAGGGCCGTATATTTTGGAACTGTCTGGTCATACCCGGCATGTTCCAGCTTTGTATTTAACAGTTTATCTCCCTTGTTAGTTGCAGGGCAAACTGACTGGCACGCACCGGATTCCTGAGTACCCGGGCCACGTTTGAAGCCAGCTTCTTCGGCTTGCTGTGTGATTGGCACAGTGCGCCACTTTTGGTGCCAACATTGTGATGTGGTTGGCGGCACACCATCGAGGGTTTGGCATGTGATGCCAATAGCTCGTGAACCTCAAGTGGGTGTATCGCTACAACGGGGACGAGCTTGCCGGCAAGCAAGTGAAATCGATGGAAAATCATTGTGTCATCTTGTCTCCTTGGGTGTTTCTTGGTCTTTAATATGATCTTTGCCCGATTTGGTATACACACCTTACTCACTTGTATTACCTTTGTTACATTCTTGCAAGTGATAGTTGTCTATGAAGGACCGAAAGTGCAACCAGAAAGCGACCAGAGGGGGGGGGGGTGAATGGGAGCTTCAAATTCTTTTCAGAAACTTGTCACCACTGTCCGGAATCATCAACCCCAAGACAAAACTGATGCGTGTGATGTCCACGACCCAAGAGAATGGGTGGATGTTCCCTAGGAACACAGCGGGACACCACAAAAATTCCCTCACCCAAATTCACGCAGGTCAACTAGTGACAGGATGAACTTTGGGTAACCTCAACCTCCCCCGAGCAACGCGAGGGGATTCAGGCTATTTTGCAAAGCGGGAAGCCCGATTTCTGTAGAGCACGAAGTTGGAAACGCAAAAACCCAAAACCAAATCCGAAATCGAACGGTCAAACTGCGGATGAAAGAGTGAAGAAATCACTGCATCGGACGCTGGCAGCGTCCGATGCCCAGGCACCGGACGCGTCCGATGCCCAGGCACCGGACGCGTCCGATGCAAACAGACCCTTGCTGGAACCTTACTGGACTGGCATCGGACACTGCTACAGTGAAACCCTAGCGTCCGATGCTTGACTCCGGCGCGTCCGATGGCAACGGACGCTCCGATGGTCAGCGTCCGATGCTCCTTTAAAAGCACTGTCAGATGACACGTGGCAACGGACGCTCCGATGGAAAGAACTCAGCGTCCAATGCTCAAAGAACAGAGCGTTCGATGGTCCCGATACAGAACTGTTCTTTCACGAATTCAACCTGATCTCCTTCGAATCAAAAGCACTAAGGCTTAGACTTGGTATGAGGAGTTCCTAGGAGGTTAGTGAGCTATCCCAAATAGATCATGGCTCGAACCTAACTCCAAATCGGTGAATTGGAAGAAATCGGGACAAAGGAGCAAACTCGATCCAAAACGAAAATCGACCGATCTACTAGCTCGTGAGGTTAGAGATGATTTCCTTCAGTGGAAAGAAGTGCCTCACGATCTAGAACAACTCAGTTCAAATGGATTTGCAAAGACGCACCGAGTAGAGAGATCGATCAACGGGAAAAACGTGGAGAAAAGCAACCCGCGAAGAACACAAGCAAAATGCGAATCACAACCACGAATTTGCAACCGTGTGGCTACCACACGCTACAACAGTGAGATTACGGTCTCACTTCCTCAAAATCTAACGGACACAGAGGTATTGTTCTCTTCTATGTGGATCTCAGGTTTGCTACAGCATAGGATAGGGAGAGCAGGAAAACCTAGAAGGCAAGAGAAAATGGCTGAGATGAAATGGGAGGAGGGTGTCTCCCTCTACTACTATCCTAATTCTAATTCCTACTCTACCCCTCACTAATTACAGAGCGAACCAGCTAAACCCTAGGGTTATTCTGGACCAACTCGAAGATGCTCGTGATCCGACGGCCACGCCCGCACAACTGGTAGCGTTGCTTCGACGCAACCTCACCGATTGTCGCCACGTGCTGCCACCGCTCCGCTTGTCCTTTTCCCGGACTTTGCCCCCAGTTTTGAGGCCCAAACCGGGAAACCAGCCTTCACGACCAACCCCCGGTTTTGAGGCCCAAACCGGGAAACCAGCCGTCCATCGCCTGAGTTTTGTGGCCCAAACTCAGAAACCCGCAACACCCAGGTTTTGAGGCCCAAACCTGGAAACCGTCCTCAGCCCGAGTTTTGTGGCCCAAACTCGGAAACCATCAGCGCCCAGGTTTTGAGGCCCAAACCTGGAAACCGTCCACTCGGTGGTTTTTCTGTGGCTCAACCACCAAACCGAGCCGTAGAGGGGATGCACTGCTCGTGCACCCCGTCCACCGACACGTGTCCCCAGGTCCTCGACCCGAGCAACACCATGCCCCGCAAGTCTTCGCTCGTCGCTGTCTCAGGCTGTCAGCCACCACAGCTGATCCTCGGGCCACCGGTCCCTCAGTCCAAGCCTCACGTCCGCCCTTCACCACTCTCGGTCCATCGGCACGGCACATCTCTACTTGACCTTCACCTTGCCTCTGATCACTGTATCCGTGCTCGACACCTGCACAACACAAGCCAAAGAACATGCGCATTATCCTAGTTGACAATCACTCATCACTCAGAGACTCGGCATACACCCATGTATCCGCAGTCTATTCTTGTTGCTAGTTAGATTTACTTATCTTGTGTAGGTATAATTATTGTTGGTCATTTGCTCATATAATTGTAAAGTAGCAACATAGCCTTTGTGTGACAATAGAAATCATAGTCACATAGAATTGTGAATAGGAGGCTTGCTTTTGACTTAGTGCTCGCGCAACCTTTGCTTCGCCATTTACTTTTCTAACAAAGTTGCTTAGTGTTGTTGTAGAATTTTTTTATAGGCTATTTCACCCCCTCTAGCCATTTAGGACCTTTCACCTGCAGGTTGAGGAGCTTGTCGGGAAGCTTTCCACCACTGAGGTGAAGGCAATTCACAACTCAGTTGGTGGTGCTGGCCGTGTAAATCGACTATTTGATATGTTCGACGTCCCCTATCCTGACTGGTCGTTGCCTACGAGCGAAGATGCCCCTAAGAAGCGGAAGCGCTTCATCAAAGGGGAAGCTGATGCTGGTGGTGCTGCGCCCAAGAGGGTCCGAGGTCGTGGGCACGGAGATAGCGGACGAGTCAAGGCTTTGGTGACGAAGGTTGCTGTTGCGACGGCTGCCGGTGGTGCGTCGTCTTCCATGTCCATTGCCCGCATGGCGAGAGGCCGTGGTGCAGCTGGTGCTGGCTCTGGCTCGCGTGGCCGAGCCCGCATCGGGGGTATTGGGGTGCTTATTCAAATTTTGGGTGACGAAGCTATCTCCGATGAGGAGGAGAAAGAGGCGAAGAAGGAGGCTGGCTCAGAGGAGAGCTCATCGGAGGATGAGTCTAGTACCTCTGTGAGTGATTTGGATGTCGGCGAAGAAAGCTCCATCGATGGTTGTAACACCCCTGGTGTTAAGCAACCCTAAATGCATAACTTGACATGTCATGAGCATAGCATCATATCATTTCATGTGCATCTTGTGTGGTGTGTTTGTTTAAGTCCTTTGCTAAGTCTCTAGTGTAGCCAATAGATGCTTTGTTTTTCTGAGGAAATGCCTTAAACCAAAGTTGTAGATCTTAAAAAGAGAAACAACTTTGCTTAAAAGCTCTTTTTCAGAAAAAGTCATTTAGTATTTATTTCTTGCATTAGAAAATTTGGCTAGGAGTGAAATTCAATTTTCCAGGCAGAATTTGGACTTGAGCCTTAAAGATGAATTGTTCCTTATAAAATTCTAAGCAACTTTTCTTTTAGAACCTTTTCCTAATTCAGCTTAGTTTGAGAGATAAAAATTAGGGAAGAAAATAGACAAATCCTCTTTTGTTTAAACCTCTGTGGGTCCCACCTGTCATCCCCTCTTCTCCTTCCCCGCGCGCGCCGCACTGCTCGCCCGCGTGCGCCGTACGTCGGCACCCCGCCGCTATTTGCTGCATCACCCGCCGAACACCAAACACCGGAACCCACCGCTCCTCGCGCGCCGCTTCCACTCACGCCGACAAACCCCCTTGTCCCCCCTCTACTTCTCCGCCGCGTGGCCGCAGTGGACGGGCCGTCATCACGCCGGTCGGGACGCCCCAACGGGAACCGTTCAGGTTCAATGAACCCCCAAACGCGCTCGCCTTCGCCTCCTCTCCTCCTCGCTCGTGCAAACGAAGCCGCTCACTCACTCGCCCGCTCTCCTCTGCCCTATCTTCTCCAGTTGCAAACGCCGCCGCCGCCCCCGCCGATCTCCGGTGAATGATTGCTCGTCAACCACCGCACCGCCGACCGATTCCTTCCGCCAAAACCTCCGCCTTAACCCCTCTGTCATCTTGTCCGGTGGTGGTTTCCCCTCTCTCCCGAGCTAGACGGCGGAACGTCGAATGCCTTTCTCGTGCACCCGCCATGTCCGCCACCGTGACCTTCACGTGGTCCAGCCGATTTCGGCCAAACCATCTCGATCCGAGCATTGTTCTAGCCTTCTCTATCTCCGCTGAAGCTTAGGGTGTGATGGAGAGGTCTCTACCGCCTTGCTCCGGCTGGAACTCGACTTTGCCACGGCAATGTCCGCCGCGGTCCGCCGTCGTGCGTGGCATCGACCTATGTCGGGGTTGGCATGGCTCGAGCACCGCACCAGTAGGTAGCCTAGGATCCGCTGCAGCTCATGCTCGCTCGCCGAGCCTCAGAATAGCTGGGAACCGCCTCGCTGCCGCGTTCGCAGCGCTGCCGCTCCGCCATGGCCGCCGTCGAGCTTGCTCCGGTGTCCCTCTGGCCCAGCTAGTAGGTCGATCGTGTTCGCCTCGCGAAGGTGAGTCTAAGGTGGGGTTGGTGTCGCCGGAAACCTCGCCGTCAGCGAGCTAGCGCCGGTCAACGTCGGCAGGGGAGAAACGCCACTGACCAGTGGGCCCCGTACTGGGTGACGTGGGGTCACTGACCCCTGGGTCCCGCTGGCAGAGAGAGTGAGAGAGAAGAAGAAAAGGTTGGGTGCAATAGAGTCCGAGACTTTGGGTGTGCTTAGTGTTTTGCCTTGTGCCTCTGGGTGTGTTAGCCCAGGTGACCGTAGTAGTTTAGATGGGTTTTCTTTAATCCAGTTTTTCAGAGTTTGTCTAAATGTTCTAAAATTCATAAATGGCTCATTTTAAGTTCAAATTGTGTGAAACAAACTTTGTTGTGCTGGAAATGAATAGATCTACCTGTTAAAATTATTAGATGCATATTTTGTGATACTTTTATATGTAGTTTTATTTAATTAAGTAAATGGCTATTAACTTGAAAAATGCATAACTAATTCTGTGTAGCTCAGAAAAATGTGATTCTAATTTGTTAGGTTTGTTTTCATGAGTAGTATCTGGGAAAATATAACATGTGTATGCTCTATGGAAAATGTTGGTTGTAGGTTTAAAGTGGTTAAATGTTGTTTTCTTTCTGTAATTTTTATAAATAGAAATGCTTAGGTTATGAGCTTGATAATTTTTGTACAGATATGTTAAAATGTGAAGTTGCTATGAAAAAATATTAATTGCTTTGTTCTTACATTTGGTAGTACAAACCATGAAAAGTGTATATTTTATGAATTAATAGAGTTAATTTTTATTGCATGCTAGGGTTTCTGTTTTGGGCTGTAATTTTTATAGTAGTCTAGTTTGGGTCCATAGTAGCTGTGTAAAAGTTTAGGAATTTTCTGAAGACATTTAGTATGGTGATAGTTATGCCTTGTTTAGGAATTATTATTTAAAATGGAATAGGTGATTAAGAGCATCTCCAACAAGTTGGTAAATCCACTTGGTATTCTTATAATTTTGGCAAAAACTCAAAAAACCCTCTCAACAACTCCCTAAACTAACTTGGTATTTTCCAAACTTCCTAAACGGCCCCTCGCGCGCGTAAATTCCCGCAGTGCGGAACGTGGCGCGTACGCCCCCCTCCCCCGCGGCCTACACCTCCCCTCCCCTCAAGTTACTCTTTTTTTTTATTCTTTTTACCTAAAAAATTATACCCATGTCTATGACTAGCGGACCCGGCTCTTCGTTCGTTTGGGTTTGGCAAGTGTGTTTTGGAGTTGTTGGAGAGAAGTCCTTTTTTCACTTGGCAAATAATTAGCAACTTGCTAAAACTCAAGATTTAGCAAGTAAATTATACCAAGTTGTTGGAGATGCTCTAAGTAATTATATTTATTCATGATATTCCTGTGATGTCTTGAATGTTGAATGGCTGTTTAGAAAGAGATCGGTTGAATACTAAGTTGTACGGTGTTGGCAAGGTAGTAGTAGTTAACTACTAGTTGTGTTGACTACCTTGGAAGAGAATGAAGTAGATGACATGTGCTTATCTCTTGAGTTGTCTTTCTCCTATGTTGCATCACGTAAGCCTTCTATGTGCATTTATCATATTTATACATGCAATGCCCATACAGGATCGATAGAAGAGAACCCGCCGCAGACGGAGGAGCAGACTCAGGAGGAGACCCTGTTCGAGAGGACCGAGGAAGATGCCGGAGAGTTGCCCGAGTGCTAGGAACACCGGTCGTCTGACTTCAAGAGAGGCAGCCGGAGCATTCTTACTCCCTACGGTTTGCAAATATTTAACAAATCAACCTGCTATGTTTGTTGCATTAGGTTTATAGGAGTTGAATGTTGTCGTAGCTGCATATTACTATACCTTGTCCACTGCAATTGTTATCTTGATATCCCTGTTAGTCTAGGCTCGTGTATGCTTAGCCATGCTTAGACCGGTAAAAGTCGGGTGATTTCCTGTCTCCCGCATATAGGTGGATACTGATCATGTCTAGCCTAGTGCTATCATGAAGTAACCTTGTGATAATTAATTTGAGATCGGGGCGGGATGTAGATGGAGGAGAAGCAGGATCATGGGTTTCTCTGTGCTAGTAGTCTCCCGTCATGTGTCGCATAGGACCCATTTCAGGAAGCGCACGCTCAGTCAAATTGAACGCGTCAATCACTTAACGGAGTAGGTCGGAGTACCTCCCGTGAAGCCGAGTAAGGCTATTCGAGTCGGTGATGGAGATGTTGACGCCTAACACCCAGGGCCTCAGATGTACGGGGCACTATTCTGAGCAACCTGGCATGGTCCGTGGCAGGCGGGGCCTGATTGACCTGGCATGACCGTGGGCAGTTATAGTTTGAGCGACCTGGCACTTTGATAACCCCCGGTGTAGAAGGACCCTTGGCTGTCCCATGAATTGTGTTCTCAAATTTCCTGAGTGGCAGCTTACGACTGCCGTAGCCGGAAGTGTCGGGCGAGTGTGCGACATTTTTTCCCCAGCTGGGTAGGAATCGATTATAATCGCCATCGCTCCTGGACAGTGAGCAATTGACTGGCTTGTGTTACCGTAGAACCTATGGAACTAAAGATGGTTATCATGTTGAATCTGAAAGGCTATTGATGAAATAGTCACTCTTGCTTGATTAAGTAGTCAAAGTGCTTGCTATAGATCAGGTGCGAATCTATTTAATCAGGATTAATTATAAAAGTGACTGCCAATATCTAAATTATGTTTTACTCACAAAAGAGCTTTCATGCAAATGGTATGTCTAACCGACCCCAGATATAGCCTTCATGATCCTTGGTGTCTCATTATTTCTGGTTTATGATGGGTAAGTCTAGCTGAGTACCTTCTTGTACTCAAGGTTTTATTCCCTTGTTGTTGCAGATGGTCAGAGCTTCTTTGGCTACTGCGAGAACTGCCTGTACTTGGTTACGGGTGATGACTAGACCATGGGCATGGTCCTTTCTTATCCTTCCTGATGCTTTTGTCAGATATGATCAGGTTGATGGCACCGTATTGCAAACAACTAAACTTGGGTTTCAAACTATGTTGCTTCTGCTCTTTATCAAACTATGGTTTGTAATATTGTTTCGTACTCCGATGAATTTAACTATGTTCGAACTGTGATGTAACTTGTGGACATGTATGCTAAACTTATTACGATCTTGTCTTAATTTGAAATGTTTGAAATCCTTCAAGATTTCCGGACTACCGGGTTTATACGAGCTTAAGTACACGACGATCATCGCGAAAGCGGAGATTCCTGTGCTTAATCTGGTATAAATTGGTCAGTTCTGCTACAATGGTGGTCAGGAGAAATCGATCACCTCGCCCATTGTTGAGGTGGGTGGTCCGACTGACCTGACGAGGAGCTTCGAGGGCTTGAAGTTGCGACCCCTCTATGACCGGCGGTTCCCCAATATGTTGGGTCGCATGTGTGGGTTGATGGTGCCGAAGCTCCGATGGATGCTGAGGTTGAACGAAACCCAGGGAAGAGGTCTTATGGGGAGGCTAGTCGTGGCAGTCTCCATCATTTTGCTAACAGGTTGGGTGTCTCGGACCCCGAGACGGAGCTGTTCACATGCCCGCCTTCAGGTCTGTCACTTGCAGTGTGCGCCGGAGGAACGGCGCTTTCCTCGGCCGCGTTTTCAGTCGGGTTTGTATCCCCGAGGCGGAGCTTCGCCTGGCCAACCAACCTTGGATGACGTCTTGGATGACATTGATGTCAAGGTTGCGGAGCTTATGCTTCTTTGGTGCTCGGTTCGTCGTCGGGCCGGTTACAATGATACGTACCTTCGTGAAAAGATAACCGATTTGGAGAAGGAGAGCAAGGACCTCCGCAAAGTGCTGCATACAAAGGAGACATAACTCAAGCTCACAGCAGAGAAGGTGAAGAAGTCACGTGAGGACGCTCAGGAGTTCTTAACCGGAATATTGATCTGGTTGCGGCTGGTCGGGAGAAGGACGAGGCTTTGGCGTCGGCCAATGCTCGTGTTTGCGGAGCTAAGCTCGTAGATGGCAGCCCAAACAGAGTCATGGCAGGCGTCATGGGGAACATAAAAAAGGAAATTAGATGGTTGCTTACACCGAGGTGGGTGGTTCTGCTGGTGAGCCGCTGCCCGTCGTCGACGCCGCTGCCTTTGAAGGCTGGCTTTCCTCGGAGCTCGATGTCTTTAGCTCGCCTGTGGAGAACGCCGTAGACTTCGGCGGGTATGTCGGTGCTTTGGGCGATGGCCAGCACCCTTCGTCAAGCGGACTGCGAACACCTTCGCAGGTCAAAAAGCCGAACCATGTTTTCCCCTTCCGCCGTCGAAGAGGTGCACATAATGCAAGCCGTTGATGCCGACGTTCGCAACTGCGCGATGTGGTTTTTGCGGAGGTTTTGGTTGGCAGGCGGCGGGCACGCTCTTGCCTTTGAAGAGGCCGTCGAGGCTACCCGTCAGGTTGGAGTTTGTTTTTGGCATGGTTATTGGTTTCTTTTACCTTCAAGAGTTGACTAATTTTGTTTGAATGATTGCAGGCTCGTCAAGAAGCAACCTTCATCGCCTAGTGTTGGGGACATTCCTGAAGTTCCAAAGCCATCGCCGATCGAGCAGATGCTGGAGCACCTTTGGCCGCCGAGGACCAGCCGCTCAAGGAGAGCATTCCCGACGTGCCCTAGAATTCTGTCGATGAGCAAGATGCTCCAGTGGCTGCTGCGGCCGACGGAGGAGGTGCCGCCGACGCCGACGCCGAGGTTCAGGTGTGAAGGAGAGAGAGGTATTGTACTTAGTAGATGTTTGAAATAACTTTGTTGTGAGTTACGAGGGTAATGTCGTTGCATTGACTCTATCTGTCGTTTGTCACGCAGGTTCCTAATGGAACGTGCGTGCGGTTTCGACATAAACCCCGTATGATGAAATATCAGATGTTTTCATCACTGGTCATCTTGGGCGTGTGCTAAATTTAAACGCCCTTCGTTGTCTTTCAAAAGTTTTTGGTGGTCGAAAGTACGGAGGTAATGATGTTAGAACGCGTCGTCAGCTTCATTTTGGCAGAAAGCCGATTACACGACCAGCAGGCTACGCGTGCACTCTTTGGTTCTACTGCTTCGCAGCCTTCTGATGTGATGATGTTGATGAAAGCGCGGCATTGAATTTTGTTTTGTGGCATTGTGACCTTTGTCTGACTCGAATGAGCTCTTATTGCTCCTACCTAGGAGGAGACTGTTGCGAAACTGGAAAGACCGTCGCTATAAGCGTTTAGGGCTAGGTATTGTGTGGAGAACTGCCAATTGTTCCTGCCGCCCCTTTTTATGGGGGCCTCTTGTCCCATCGGAGACGTGGAAGGAGAGGACGAAGTGGAAGATGAGGAAGTAGGTTCTCCTGGCTTTAGCGGAGGTAGTCTTTGAAATTTGAAGGGGGTTGTAATGACAGCGATGCCCCCTATTTCTTTAGCGAGGCACGCTTGTTGTATCTGAACTGTAAGAGGTGTTTGTAGAACAACGACACCCCCTATTTCTTTAGTGAGGCTCGCTTGTTATATTTGAATTGTAAGAGGTGTTTGTAAAACAACGACACCCCCTATTTCTTTAGCGAGGCTCGCTTGTTATATTTGAATTATAAGAGGTGTTTGTAAGACAACGATGTCCCCTATTTCTTTAGCGAGGCTCGCTTGTTATATTTGAATTGTAAGAGGTGTTTGTAAAACAGCGACGCCTCCTATTTCTTTAGCGAGGCTCGCTTGTTATATTTGTATTGTAAGAGGTGTTTGTAAAACAGCGACGCCCCCTATTTCTTTAGTGAGGCTCGCTTGTTATATTTGTATTGTAAGCATTGTCGCTAAGGACAGAAAGTTGCCTGCTTTTCTTTGCCGAAGAAGACTGCTTGTTGCTTTGCTTATGGACCTTCGCCTGACAAATTGTGTGTTGCTTTTGTTCGCTCTACTGCTCACCTTTTTCTTTGGCGCCTCAGCTAAAGTTCTTGCTATGTTTGTCAACCTTGCCAGGGGGATGTTACGTTTTTTTCTTGTGGTATCCTTGTGGCTTGGTTGCCTCGGATCCCTTTAAGGGACCTCGAGAGATTACGCTTTCTCTTGTGGTATTGGCTTGGCTTTGTTGACCTTAGGTGTCGGGTGGCATTTTGGACGTGGCCCTGCTTGCACGAGGGTTTTTGAGGTGGATCATTTGTCTACTGTCCGTCTACCGCATTGTGAGCTGTCTTGTTGGGTTTGTTGGGTAGCGATTTGCTTTTATAAGTGAAGGACCGAAAGTGCTACCAGAAAGCGACCAGAGGGGGGGGTGAATGGGAGCTTCAAATTTCTTTTCAGAAACTTGTTGCTACTGTTCCGAGAATCAACCCCAAGAGCAAACCTAGAGCTTGCAAGTGTCCATGACCCTAGATGTAGGGTGAATGCTTCCAAGAAGCACAGCGAGACACTACACAACTCTAGAAACCCAACGCAAAAGCCGGAAATCAAACCGACAACGGACGAACAAACTGTGGACAAATCAGTGCAGAAGAACCTCCATCGGACGTTGGCTGCGTCCGATGGTGAGGCGTCGGATGCGTCCGATGTAAAAAGGACAAGTTTGGAACCTTACTACATAGGCATCGGACGCTGGCTACAGTGAAGCCCTAGCGTCCGATGTAAGACCCTCGGACGCACCGATGGCAACGAATGCACCGATGGTCAGCGTCCGATGCTCCTTAGAAAAACCCTGTCCGATGACACGTGGCATCAGACGCGTCTGATGTGATGAACACAGCGTCCGATGCTCCCGACGTCAGCGTCCGATGCCCCCGAAAAAGCACTGTTCTTCCGCGGATTCAACCCGATCTCCTCCGAATCAAAAGCTCTAAGGCTTAGACTTGGTATGAGGTGTTCCAAGGAAAGTTAGTGAGCTATCCCAAAGAGATCATGGCTCGAACCTAACTCCAAATCGGTGAATCGGAAGAATTCGGGGCAAGGCAGACGAAACTCAATTCAAAACGAAAATCGACCGATCTACTACCTTGTGAGGTTAGAGACAAATTCCTTCAGTGGAAAGATGCGCCTCACAACCTAGAACAAATCAGTTCAAACAGAATCGCAAAAGACGCAACGATGAAGGAGATCGAACACCGGGAAAATCATGGAGAAAAGCAACCCGCGAAGAACAACACCAAAACGCGAATCACAACCACGAATTTGCAACCGTGTGGCTACCACACGCTACAATAGTGAGATTACGGTCTCACTTCCTCAAAATCTCACGAACACAGAGGTATGATTGTCTTCTCTGTGGATCTCAGTTCGCTACAACAGAGGATTGGGAGAGCAGGAAAACCTAGAAGGCAAAGAGCAAATGACTGAGATGGTTTGGGAGGTGGGTGTCTCCCCCTACTTATCCTAATTCTAATTCCTACTCTACCCCTAACTAATTACAGAGCGAACCAGCTAAACCCTAGGGTTATTCTGGACCAATTCGTGGTAGGTGGTGATCCGACGGCCACGCCCGCACAACTGGTAGCGTTGCCTCGACGCAACCTCACCGATTGCCGCCATGTGCCGCCACCGCTCTGCTTGTCCTTTTCGCAGACTTCGCCCCCGGTTTTGAGGCCCAAACCGGGAAACCAGCCTTCACGATCAACCCCCGGTTTTGAGGCCCAAACCGGGAAACCAGCCGTCCATCGCTTGAGTTTTGTGGACCAAACTCAGAAACCCGCCAGCACCCAGGTTTTTCGGCCCAAACCTGGAAACCGTCCTCAGCCCGAGTTTTGTGGCCCAAACTCGGAAACCAGCCGCACCCAGGTTTTGAGGCCCAAACCTGGAAACCGTCCACTCGGTGGTTTTTCTGTGGCTCAACCACCAAACCGACCCGTAGAGGGGATGCACCGCCCGTGCACCCCGTCCACTGACACGTGTCCCTAGGTCCTCGACCCGAGCAACACCATGTCCCGCAAGTCTTTGCTCGTCGTTGTCCCAGGCTGTCAGCCACCACAGCTGATCCTCAGGCCACCGATCCCTCAGTCCAAGCCTCGCGTCCGCCCTTCACCACTCTCGGTCCATTAGCACAGCACGTCTCTACTTGACCTTCACCTTGCCTTCGATCACTGTATCCGTGCTCAACACCTGCACAACACAAGCCAAAGAACATGCGCATCAAACCAGTTGACAATCACTCATCACTCGAGACTCGGAATACACTCATGTATCCGCATTGTCAACTACCAACACAAATCATAATGGAATAGAAGAAGGAAGAAGAAGGAGAAGGAACTCGACCAAATGACCCAAAAGCATATCAAAGCCGAAGAAGATCAAGTGGAAAGAGCAAGACAACTTGGTCCCCAAAGACATGGGCAACGGCTCGACGCAACAAAGCAAAGCAAAGCAAGCCCTCAAGAAGAGGTAGAACAGGCTCAACACCACTAGCGAGAAAGCTCGATACCAATTGAAGTTCAAGCAGAATAGAGCTAGCCCTCAAGAAGAGGCAGAACGGGCTCAACACCGCTAGCGAGAAAGCTCGATACAAACTGAAAAGCACAAAGGCAAAGGCGCTAGTCCCTCAAGAAAGAGGCAAAGGCTCAACACAACTAGCTACCAAAAATGCTCCGAACCAATTGGAAAATTCAAAATCCGAGCTAGCTCAGACTCCCCCTCCAATTGTGCACACAACCAAGATAAGATTTCCCCCTTATGATTTGACAAAATTCTCCCCCTTAGTTGAAAATGCACTATCAAGTATCTCTCCTCCAAATGCATATGAGTTAAAATGCAAGTTAGCAGCTTCAGGACTATAGTCGATAGAATGAGAAGATGCTCGACAAAATGCTGATCCGATGACTCAACAATATGCACAGAATGCTAGCAAAAGCTCAAACTGATCACCAAATATGAAATCTGAACATTGGAGCAGAATGAGCAGTTTTCAGCCAAAAAGGTATTCACCATCAAAATAGCACTAAACATGTATAGACAGGAAGTCAAACAAGTGCTAAACATGTATACAAGGTGAACTACCCCTAGCAAGGTTCAATCATCATGCTATAGAATGAAACATAGACTTGTGTATTCAAATTTTATCGGAGTTGCAACGGTTAAATTACACAAGTTCAAATTTCAGCATGTGATTGTGAGAGGTTGAAGGCTTGTCATTGCCTTACTTTTCAATTGTGTGAAGCCTATGCAGAAGCAATCAGAAGCTTAAAGCAACAGTTTCGGTCATACACTACACAACTCAAGTTTAACTCAAAGTGCAATGAGAGACAATCTCGATACTGTGATGTGCTGACAAGCAATCCCATCTCGATCTTTCCAATTCACTTAACTTGGTTCAAATTTAAAACAGAATATCAACATACCAAGCAAGTGAATGACTCAGAACTAGAGACATAGCAACCTAGCATATATGAAAAGCACAAGTGATTTCAACATATTCTGCACATGCTAGTTGCATATCTCAATGGTGAACATTTTCAAGTTTTATGTTCATTAAGCAAATTCACCATTCATAAAATAGCTCAGCTCACAACATGTATCAGTGATAAGAAAGAGCATAAGCTACAAGCACCATCATAAAGCATCGGAGCATACACTATACAGAGCATAGTCACATTCTAAAGATTATATACATGAAGCTCTGAATGTAAATATGCAAGATGAAATGCAAAGATGCATGATGAAACCAATTGAAAGAAAAAGAGTCAGTCTATAATACACGAACCAAAATGTTTCCCCCCATCTAAAAGGGGAAACACACACCAAGCTCACCTCTCAACCTAGCAAAAGTTGATTGGTCTAAAGGCTTGGTGAAAATATCAGCCAATTGATGATGAGTATCGACATGGCGAAGGTCGATATCACCCTTCTCATAGTGGTCTCGCAAGAAATGAAAGCGCACATCAATGTGTTTGGTCTTAGAATGCAGCACAGGGTTCTTAGCAACGCTAATAGCACTCGTGCTGTCACAAAGCAAAGGAACGCGAGAAAAGCTCAGACCAAAATCATGCAAAGTGGCCATCATCCAAAGCAACTGGGAACAGCAGCTAGCCGCAGCAACATACTCAGCCTCCGTGGTAGACTGGGTGACGCTAGACTGCTTGCGAGAAGACCAAGATACAAGAGAAGATCCAATAAACTGACAAGTCCCAGAAGTGGACTTGCGATCAAGTCGGCAACCAGCAAAATTGGCATCAGAATAACCGCAAAGAGAGAGGGTGGAGGAAGCAGAATACCAAATCCCGAACTCTGGAGTGAAGCATAAGTACCTCATAATGCGCTTGATAGCCTGACGGTGAGAAGTGCGCGGCGACGACTGAAATCGCGCGCAAGGACACACCGCGAACTGGATGTCCGGGCGTGTCGCCGTCAGGTACAGCAGCGACCCGATCATACTCCGGTACTCCTTCTGATCCACAGCTTCTCCATCCACATCTGCATCCAGGGCCGTCGTTGTCGACATGGGTGTTGGAAGAGGCTTGGCCTCACCCATATCGAACTTCTTCAATACATCCTTGGTGTACTTGCCCTGGTGCACGAACGTCCTCTCTCGGGATTGCTTGATTTGCAACCCGAGGAAAAACGTCAACTCGCCCATCATGCTCATCTCAAACTCCCTACTCATAGTATCTAGACCGAGTGAGACGTTCGCCGATGCTGCCGATCATCTGTTGAGGCGGGTGTTGGCACTGAATGTGTCATGGCGCCTCCTGAGCTGAAGAGACCTCCCCCTCAACAGCAGCTGGTGCCTCCTCGGGTACAAAAGGTACCGCTCGAGATGGCGGATCCCACGGCCCCCAAGTAGTCGAAGAAGAAGGATCAGGGCCATGAGTGGTAGTAGAGGCCGCTCTTTGCGGCACAACAGGTGGAGGTGGTGCTGAGTCATCCATCCCTTCAGCACCCTCGTCCTCATCATCAAAAAGAGGCTCGCCAACCTCATGATCACCTGCACACTCAAAACGAGAAGAAGGACAAACCATGGTCTCGTCGAAGGTGACATCGGATGTCTCCATGACTTGGTTAGTATCAAGGTTAAGTACACGATATGCACGAGTATGAGTGCCATAACCCAAAAATACACCGTCAGAAGAACGAGACTCAAACTTGTCCAGGTTGCCTTTCTTGAGTATAAAACAGTGGCAACCAAAGACTCTAAAATAACTCACCTTGGGCAGTTTTCCAAAATGCAACTCATAAGAAGTCTTTTTCAAGAAAGCTCAGAGAAAAATGCGATTGGAAATATAGCATGCAGTATTCATAGCTTCAGCCCAATATCGCCTAGGAGTCCTATGCTCATCGAGCATCGTCCTGGCCATCTCTATAAGGGTCCGATTCTTCCTCTCTACAACACCATTTTGTGGTGGTGCGTAGCGGGAAGAAAACTAATGCTCTAAACCCAAAGAGTTACAAAACTTCTCAAAATCCGAATTCTTGAATTCAGAACCATTATCACTACGAATAGCTCGCATAGAGTTCAAAGGGAACTCATTCTGAAGACGCAAAATCAGATTGCGAGCAAAGGAGAAAGTCTTGGTTTTTTCAGCTAAAAATAAAACCCACGAATATCTCTAAAAATAGTCAACAACAACAAGCACGTACCACTTCCCCCCAACTGAGCTCACCCGAGCCGGACAACGAGGTCCATGTGCAAAAGCTCTCCAGGGCGCTTCGTCATGACCTGAGTCACTGGATGGTGGGGAGCGGCAACCATCTTCCGATGTCTACAAGAATGGCAAACAAGATCCTTCTCCATGCACAACTTGGGCAATCCTCAGATTAGGCCAAGTGAACTAAGCCTTGCAAGCAAGTCGAAGCTCAAATGTCCTAGTCTCCTATGCCACTTCCAAAGAATAGAGGAGGAAGGTCCAGCCAAAAGACAACGAGAAACTCCAAATGACTCCGAGAAATTCGCACGAAAGACTTTTCCAAAGGGCGAAATCAAACACTGAAGGACCGAGAAGCAACCAGAAAGCGACCAGAGGGGGGGTGAATGGGAGCTTCAAATTTTCCTTTCGGAAATTAGTAGCCACTGTCCCAAGAATCACCCTAAAGGCAAACCCTAGAGATCGATAGTGTCCTCAACCCTAGGCTTAGGGTGGATGCTTCCAAGAAGCACAACAAGACACTACGCGACTCTAGAAACCCAATGCAAAAGACGGAAACCAAATCCAAGATCGCACGAACGAACGGCGAACAAAACTGCGCGAAACAGACACGACCGGACTCTGGATAGCGTCCAGTCAGTGATAACCGGACGCGTCCGGTCGTCAGAAAACCAGTTTTGAACCTTACTGTTCGTGACCAAACTCTGGTGTACGGTGCGTCCGGTCAGGTCAGTAGCGTCCGGTCACAAGAAAATGCAAGCAGTGAACAGTGCAAGCGTAGCGTCCGGTCACTTGAGAACTAGAGCGTCCGGTCAGTTTACAGAACTGACTTTGCTCAGCCTTCGACGACCGGACTCACAGGGAGCGTCCGGTCGATGAATGTCCAGCGTCCGGTCACCCCGCGAAACGGCTGTTCGTCCACCAATTCGACTCGATCTCACCCAAAACAAAACCTCTAGGGTTCAAACTTGGTGAGTAGAGTCATAAGGAGGATAGTGAGCTATCTCTAAGAGATCATGGCTCGAACCTATCTCCAAATTGATGAATCGAAGAAATTCGGGGGAAGAGAGAAAAGCTTGTCCCGAAACTAAAATCGATCGATCTCCTAGACCGTGAGGTTAGAGGTGAATTCCTTCGGTGGAAAGAAGTGCCTCACGATCTAGAACAACTTGGTTCAAACGGATTTGCAAGAGATGAACCGAGCAAAGAGATCAAGCGACGGAATAAACATGGAGAAAAAGGATTCCGCGAAGAACACGAACGAAACGCGAATCACAACCACGAAATTGCAACCGTGTGGCTACCACATGCTACAACAGTGAGGTTAAGGCCTCACTTCCTCAAAATCTCATGAACACAGAGGTATTGTTCTCTTCTATGTGGATCTCAGGTTCGCTACAGCAGGGGAGTGGGAGAGCAGGAAAACCTATAAGGCAAGGAGCAAATAACTGAGATAAATAGGGAGGAGGGTGTCTCCCTCTATTTAAACTAATTATATTTCCTACTCTACCCCTCAACTAATTACAGAGCGAGCCAGCTAAACCCTAGGGTTATTCTGGACCAACACGGTGGTAGGTGGATCCGACGGCCATGCCCGCACAACTCGTAGCGTTGCCTCGACACAACCTCCCGATTGCCGCCACGTGCCGCCCTCGCTTTGCACCCCCGGTTTTGTGGCCCAAACCGGGAAACCAGCCTTTCCAGCCAACCCCTGGTTTTGAGGCCCAAACCGGGAAACCAGCCCACCAGTGCCTGAGTTTTGAGGCCCAAACTCAGCAAACCCGCAGCACCCAGGTTTTGAGGCCCAAACCTGGAAACCGTCCTCACCCGAGTTTTGTGGCCAAACTCCGAAACCCTCAGCACCCAGGTTTTGAGGCCCAAACCTGGAAACCATCCACCCGATGGTTTTTCTCTGGCTCTACCACCAAACCGACGCCATTGAGGGGATGCACCACCCGTGCACCCCGTCCACCGACACGTGTCCTCAAGTCCACGACTTAGGCAACACATGACCGCAAGTCTTCGCTCGTCGCTATCCCAGGCTGCCAGCCACCACAACTGATCCATGGGCCACCGGTCCCTCAGTCCAAGCCTCACATCCGCCCTTCGCCACTCTCAGTCCATCGGCACGGCACGTCTCTACTTGACCTTCATCTTGCCTTTGATCACTTTATCCGTGCTCGACACCTGCACAACACAAGCCAAAGAACATGCGCATCATCCCAGTTGACAATCACTCATCACTCAGAGACTCGGCATACACCCATGTATCCGCAATCCCCCCCTTGATGAGTGCATTGCCAACTATCAACACAAATCATAAAGGAAGCAGAAGAAGAAAGAAGGAGAAGAAGAGAGAACTCAACCAAATGACCCAAAAGCATAGCAAAGCCGAAGAAGGTCAAGTGGAAAGAGCAAGACAACTTGGTCCCCAAAGACATGGACAACGGCTCTACGCGACCAAGCAAAGCAAAGCTAGCCCTCAAGAAGAGGTATAACAGGCTCAACACCGCTAGCAAATACCAATTGAAAATATCAAAGCAAAATGCTAGTCCCATGCCTTACGGCCAATAGGAAGCAGCAAAAACTCCCCCTCGAATAGTGCAAACAACCAGGAAAGCTCCCCCTTAGTTCAAACGGAGGGTAATGATTTGATTTGCAATTTCTCCCCCTTAGTTGAAAATGCACTTATCAAGAAACAATGCTCCCCCTCAGAAAATGCACCAACAAAATGTGCCAACCAGAGAAGTTCTCCTACCAACAAGAGAAGTTCTCCCCCTTCCAAAATGCATATGAGTCAAAATGCAAGTTAGGAGCTTCAGGAGTATACTCAAAAGAGTGCAAAGATGCTCTACAGAGTCCTGATCCGATGACTCAGAAAATGCACAGAATGCTAGCAAAAGCTCAAACCGATCACTAACTCTGAAATGAGAGCACAAAGAGCATTTTTTAGCCAAAAAGGTATTCACCATCAAAATAGCACAGACATGTATAGACAGGAAGTCAAACAAGTGCTAAACATGTATACAAGGTGAACTACCCCTAGCATAGTTCAATCATCATGCTGATACCAAATAAAACATGAAGCATGTACTTGTGATTTCAAATTTTAATCGGAGTTGCAGCGGTGAAATTTCACAAGTTCAGAAATCAACATGTGACTGCGAGAGGTTGAATGCTTGTCATTGCCTAACTTTCCAACTGTGCGAAGCCTATGCATAAGCAGTCAGAAGCTTAAAGCAACAGTTTCGGTCATACACTACACAGCTCAAGTTTAACTCAAAGTGCAATGAGAAACAGTCTCGAAACTGTGAGGTGTTAACAAGCAAACCCATCTCGATCTGTTCAATTCACTTAACTTGGTTCAGATTTTAAACAGAATATGACATACCAAGCAAGTGAATGACTCAACACTAGAGACATAGCAACCTAGCATACATAAGTAGCATAAGTGACTTCGACACATCCTACACATGCTAGTTGCATATCTCAATGGTGAACATTTTCAAGTTTTAAGTTCATTATCAAATTTCACCATTCAAAAATAACTCAGCTCACAGTATGTATCAGTGATCAGAAAGAGCATAAGCTACAACATCTACATAAAGCATCGGAGCAAAGACTACACCAAGCTCAGACTATATTCATGAAGCTCAGAATGTAAAAGCGTATGCTGAAATGCAAAGATGCATGAAGAAATCAAAAAGAAGCAAAAACAACTGAAAAACACAAAGTCAGTGTATCATACAAGAGTCAAAAATGTTTCCCCCATCTAAAAGGGGAAACACACACCAAGCTCACCTCTCAACCGATTAAAAGTTGATTGGTCCAAAGGCTTGGTGAAAATATCAGCCAACTGATGATGAGTATCGACATGGCGAAGGTTGATATCACCCTTCTCATAGTGGTCTCGCAGAAAATGAAAGCGCACATCAATGTGTTTGGTCTTTGAGTGAAGCATGGGGTTCTTAGCAACGCTAATCGCACTCGTGCTGTCACAAAGCAAAGGAATACGAGAAAAACTCAGACCAAAATCACGCAAAGTGGCCATCATCCAGAGTAACTGGGAACAGCAGCTAGCCGCAGCAACATACTCAGCCTCTGTGGTAGACTGGGCGACACTAGACTGCTTGCGAGAAGACCACGATACAAGAGAAGAACCAATAAACTGGCAAGTCCCAGAAGTGGACTTGCGATCAATACGGCAACTAGCAAAATCAGCATCGGAATAACCACAAAGGGAAAGAGTGGAGGAAGCAGAATACCAAATCCCAAATTCTGGAGTGAAGGATAAGTACCTCATAATGCGCTTGACCGCCTGACGGTGAGAAGTGCGCGACGACGACTGAAATCGCGCGCACAGACACACCGCGAACTGGATGTCCGGGCGTGTCGCCGTCAGGTTGAGTAGCGATCCGATCATACTCCGGTACTCCTTCTGGTCCACTGCTTCTCCTTCCTTGTCCGCATCCAGGGCCGTCGTGGTCGCCATGGGTGTTGGAAGAGGCTTGGCCTCACCCATGTTGAATTTCTTCAAAATGTCCCGGGTGTACTTGCCCTGGTGCACGAACGTCCCTTCCCGGGATTGCTTGATTTGCAACCCGAGGAAAAACGTCAACTCGCCCATCATGCTCATCTCGAACTCCCTGCTCATAGTATCTGCAAACTTGGCAACCAAAGCGTGAGAAGAACCACCGAAAATGATATCATCCACGTAAATTTGGACCAAGAGAGTGTCAGTGCCTTGCTTGAGGAGAAAGAGCGTTTTATCTACACATCCCATTTTAAAACCCTTAGCAAGCAAAAAGGTTTTCAATCTATCATACCAGGCTCTAGGGGCTTGTTTCAAACCATACAAAGCTTTGTGAAGTTTAAAGACATGGTTTGGAAACTTGGGATTTTCAAAACCGGGGGGTTGTCTAACATACACCTCCTCTTCAATGTAGCCGTTTAAGAAGGCACTCTTGACATCCATTTGAAAAAGTTTGAAACCTTTGGATGCAGCAAAAGCCAAGAGTATCATAATTGCCTCCAAACGAGCTACAGGAGCAAACGTCTCGTCATAGTCTATCCCCTCCTTCTGACTATATCCCTGGGCTACGAGTCTGGCCTTGTTTCTCACAACATGGCCATCTTCTCCCTGTTTGTTTTTGAAAACCCATTTTGTCCCAATTGGGTGACACTCAGAAGGTGGAGACACTAGAACCCAAACCCGATTTCTCTCAAAGTTCTCAAGCTCCTCATGCATGGCATTGACCCAATCCGGATCCGTCAAAGCGTGTCCAACATCCCGGGGTTCAAAATCAGTAACAAATGCAGAATGAGCAAAGTGAGAAATTTGCCTTGACCGGGTGACACGTTCGTCGATGCTGCCGATCATTTGCTGAGGCGGGTGCTGGCGCTGAATGTGTCGTGGCGCCTCCCTTGCCGAAGTGGCCTCCCCCTCAACAGCAGCTGGTGCCTCCCCGGGTACAAAAGGTAGCGCTCGGGGTGGCGGATCCCACGGCCCCCAGGAAGAAGAAGTGTCGGGGCCGTGAGTCGTCGTAGAAGCCACTCCTTGCGGCACAGCAGGTGGAGGGGGTGCTGGATCATCCATACCTTCAGCACCCTCATCCTCGTCATCAAAAAGAGGCTCACCAACCTCATGATCACCTGCACGCTCAAAACGAGAAGAAGGACAAACCATGGTCTCGTCGAAAGTGACATCGGATGTCTCCATGACTCGGTTAGTGTCAAGGTTAAGTACACGATAAGCTCGAGTGTGAGTGCCATAACCCAAAAACACACCGTCAGAAGAACGAGACTCAAATTTGTCCAAGTTGCCCTTTTTGAGTATAAAACAATGGCAACCAAAAACTCTAAAATAACTCACCTTGGGGAGTTTTCCAAAACGCAACTCATAAGAGGTCTTTTTCAAGAAAACTCGAAGAAAAATGCGATTAGAAATATAGCATGCAGTGCTCATAGCTTCGGCCCAATATCGTCTAGGAGTCCTATGCTCATCGAGCATCGTCCTGGCCATCTCTACAAGGGTCCAATTTTTCCTCTCTACAACACCATTCGGTGGCGGTGTGTAGGGGGAAGAAAACTAATGCTCTAAACCCAAAGAGTCGCAAAACATCTCAAAATCCGAATTTTTGAATTCGGAACCATTATCACTCCTAATAGCTCGCATCGAGTTCAAAGGGAACTCGTTCTGAAGACGCAAAATCAGATTGCGAGCGAAGGAGAAAGTCTCGGTCTTCTCAGCTAAAAAGAAGACCCACGAATATCTCGAAAAGTCATGAACAACAACAAGCACATACCACTTCCCACCAACCGAGCTCACCCGAGCCGGACCAACAAGGTCCATGTGCAAAAGCTCTCCAGGGCGCTTGGTCATGACCTGAGTCACTGGATGGTGGGGAGCGGCAACCATCTTCCCATGTCTACAAGAGTGGCAAACAAGATCCTTCTCTATGGATAACTTGGGCAATCCTCGGATTAGGCCAAGTGAACTAAGCCTTGCAAGCAAGTCGAAACTCAAATGTCCAAGTCTCCTATGCCACTTCCAAAGATCAGAGGAAGAAGGTCCAGCCACAAGACAACGAGAAGTTCCAAAAGACTCCGAGAAATTCGCACGAAAGACTTTTCCAAAGGGCTAAATCAAACACACAAGATTGCCCTGAGGATCCAAAATACGACTGAGATTCGGTTTAAAACAAATCTCATAGTCATCATCGAAAAGTTGCGAAACAGAAAGAAGGTTAAAATGCAAGTTAGAAACAAGAGCAACATCGCACACAACAAAGTGCTCATTAACTCGCACAGACCCACGAGACAGCACCTTACCTTTGCTGTTGTCGCCGAAGGTGATATACTCCTTTTCGGTGACCGGACTAAGACTGGAGAACCACTTGGCGTTTCCGGTCATGTGCCTCGAGCAACCGGAATCCACCAACCAAACGTTCTCCAATCGTTTTACCTACATCAATAAAAAGACATAGGGTGAGCATACGGGCCAACACTGGGGTTAGTGAAGTAAGGGGAATACCAGTGTTGGGTCGGCTGCTCAAAAGAACGGTTAGCGAAAAAACCATTTCTAGCACACCTACGAAGGAAGCGATCACCATGTTTAGAAGAACGTGGTCCGCTGGGGAAGGAGCGCTCACCGCGATACTCAAAACGCGGTGGAGGAAAGCGCTCAACTACAAAGTCACCGCCACGGGGTCCATAGCCTACAACTGCAGGCTCCCGTCGGGCACGCTCTCTACGAGGCCTAGGCCTAGGAACTTGAGGCACTGCACCTCTAGGCCTAGCATCTCTCCTCGGAGCTCTCCTCTGAACATCCGGCACATGTACATCATGGAAAGGATGGTACAAGTCCGGGTTGTTCATCTCCCTAGCACGGCGCGCCTCTCTCTTACGCCGAAAGCAGAACTCGCTCAAGTGTCCATCTCTCCCACAATGCTCACAATGGTACCTCACCGCTCTCAAAGGGGGTTGTTGGTACACACGGTTGTGGGTGTGGATCACCTTGCCCTTCTATGGCAAACACTCCTCCTGGATAGGTGGCATCATATCAAGCTTGTTCTTCAGGTGGTTGGGTTTGGGATGCCACACTTGGTTCTTGGGTGGAGCTCTCGGAGGTTCCTCAAACACTCCATCCTTGGTGTTAGGTTTGAGAGGCTCTTTGGGTGGAAGCTTGGTCAGTTTGGGAGTAGTGGTGGAGTTGGGCTTCTCACTCGGGTTCAGGCCACTCGACTCTCCAATCTTCCCAAAAGCAGAAAGATCAACACCCGGAGCAAAACCTACACCAGGACCTCCAGCAGCTCGCTTGAATTGGGAGATCATCATCCCGAGCTGTGGCTCACCACAAGATACCCATGACAAGATGGTCCGAAGGTATGTGTTTTCCTCCTCGGTTTGCATCTTGTCATGCTTCACATTTGCAATCTCCATCTCCAAACCTTCACACAAAGCGCACCTAGTCACACAAGTGCTACCCGAGCTGGCCTCCTCAAGAGACACAATCTTGGCATTCTTCTCTGCCAACTCGGATTGCAAGACAGGACAAATCTTGCACGCACCCAACAGCATGGGTCTAGCCCGGAGCTCATCCACCTCTCCTACCAACGCAACATACTTGCTTCTCAAAGTGAGAAGGTCAGTCATGAGCGTGGTGCACATCTCACACTCTACCTCCTCAGAAACAACCATGGTGGACTTCGCAAACTCAAGCTCTCTCACCGTGTCCTCCCACTTCTGCCTAAACTCCTTGCGCTCTCTAGCAGCACGCCTAAGCAACTTGTCCTGACTAAGCAAGGCGGCAGTAAGCTTCTCGACCTCAGCAGAAAGCTCGTCGTGGGTGAGAGATACCTAGGAGGTGTCGTCGTCGTCGTCGTTCCGAGGGGAGTTCACCAGCTCGCCGTCGACCTCCTTGCTGAGGGCCATGGTGCAGAGGCCATCGTCGTCGGCGAAGAAGCAGAGGCCGTTGAGCTTGTCCTCGATCCTCTTCTTCTTCTCGGACTCGTCATCGCTGGAGGCAGCAGAGTCGTCATCCGAGTCATCGACGTCGCTGAGCGTGGCGAAGAACGCGCGCTGCTCAGCCTGGGCCTTCTCCAAGTACTTGGTCTTGATGTACTCCTTGTCGAAGCCGCCCTTCCGCTTGTGCCTCGCGGGGACGTACTTCTCCTTGCGCTTGCCGGAGTCGTACTTGTGCCCCTGATCACCCTTCCCAGAATGCTTGTTCTTCTTGGGACAGTTGGCGATGAAGTGGTCGGGGTCGCCGCACTCGTAGCATCCCGAGCGTCCTCCTCCACGGCGACGGTTCATGCGGTTGTTGTGAAACCGCGAGAACCGGTTGGCAAGCAAAGCCAACTTGTCATCTCCCAGAGACTCCAACTGCTCCTCTATGATAGAAAGAAGAGAATGCAAAGCAAAGCCTCCAGAGGGGTTAGCAGAAGAGCCAGAAACCAAAGCCATAGTCGGGCCAGAAGGATTCTCATAAGAAGCCCTCGCCATGGCATCAATCTCATTGGACTTGAGCTTACTGAAGAGCTCGTCGCACGTGAGGGTCTCATAGTTAGGTGATTCGATGATAGCCTGAACTTTGGAATCCCACACTTACCGATCAAGAGTATGCAAAACCTTCAAAGCCCTCTCATGATCGTCGAAAGGCAACAGCTCCTTGTTAGCCCTCATCCTGTTGACAATCACCTGAAAGCGAGCGAATAAACTTTCTATGCTCTCGCCAGGCATATGTCGAAAGTTCTCATACTCTCGCTTGAATGACTCGTAGAGACGGGTTTTGACTTGAGAGGTTCCCTCATGAAAGCGCATGAGGGTAGCCCAAATCTCCCGAGCCGTAGCGAGGTGAGAAACACGATCAAACTCACTCATGCTCAAGCACGAGAAAAGAGCATTACGTGCTCGGCTATTGGCATCGTGCTCATCGATCTGATGCTGAGTCACACGAGCAGCCAAGACAACGTAATCGGTAGAGTTGCAAATATCCCAGATGGAAGCGCCCAAACTCTCTAGATAGGCTGACATGCGTATCTTCCAATACGCATAGTTCGTCCCATCGAAAAACGGCGGTTTGCCCACGCCGCGATCCATGTCGCCTTCTGTGGATCTGGAACCAGCTAAGGTGTAAGATCCTTAACCTGCTCTGATACCAATTGAAGGACCGAGAAGCAACCAGAAAGAGACCAGAGGGGGGGGGGTGAATGGGAGCTTCAAATTTTCCTTTCGGAAATTAGTAGCCACTGTCCCGAGAATCACCCTAAAGGCAAACCCTAGAGCTCGATAGTGTCCTCGACCCTAGGCGTAGGGTGGATGCTTCCAAGAAGCACAGCAGGACACTACGCGACTCTAGAAACCCAGCGCAAAAGACGGAAACCAAATCCAAGATCGCACGAACGAACGACGAACAAAACTGCGCGAAACAGACACGACCAGACTCTGGACAGCGTCCGGTCAGTGATCACCGGACGCGTCCGGTCGTCAGAAAACCAGTTTTGAACCTTACTGTTCGTGACCAGACTCTGGTGTATGGTGCGTCCGGTCAGGTCAGTAGCGTCCGGTCACAAGAAAATGCAAGCAGTGAACAGTGCAAGCGTAGCGTCCGGTCACTTGAGAACTAGAGCATCCGGTCAGTTTACAGAACTGACTTTGCTCGGCCTTCAACGATCGGACTCACAGGGAGCGTCCGGTCGATGAATGTCTAGCGTCCGGTCACCCCGCGAAACGGCTGTTTGTCTACCAATTCGACTCGATCTCACCCAAAACAAAACCTCTAGGGTTCAAACTTGGTGAGTAGAGTCATAAGGAGGATAGTGAGCTATCTCTAAGAGATCATGGCTCGAACCTATCTCCAAATTGATGAATCGAAGAAATTCGGGGGAAGAGAGAAAAGCTTGTCCCGAAACTAAAATCGATCGATCTCCTAGACCGTCAGGTTAGAGGTGAATTCCTTCGGTGGAAAGAAGTGCCTCACGATCTAGAACAACTTGGTTCAAACGGATTTGCAAGAGATGAACCGAGCAAAGAGATCAAGCGACGGAATAAACTTGGAGAAAAAGGATTCCGCGAAGAACACGAACGAAACGCGAATCACAACCACGAAATTGCAACCGTGTGGCTACCACACGCTACAACAGTGAGGTTAAGGCCTCACTTCCTCAAAATCTCATGAACACAAAGGTATTGTTCTCTTCTCTGTGGATCTCAGGTTCGCTACAGCAGGGGAGTGGGAGAGCAGGAAAACCTAGAAGGCAAAGAGCAAATAACTGAGATAAATAGGGAGGAGGTGTCTCCCTCTATTTAAACTAATTCTATTTCCTACTCTACCCCTCAACTAATTACAGAGCGAGCCAGCTAAACCCTAGGGTTATTCTGGACCAACTTGGTGGTAGGTGGATCCGACGGCCACGCCCGCACAACTCGTAGCGTTGCCTCGACGCAACCACCCGATTGCAGCAACGTGCCGCCCTCGCTCAGCACCCCCGGTTTTGTGGCCCGAACCGGGAAACCAGCCTTTCCAGCCAACTCCCGGTTTAAGGCCCAAACCAGGAAACCAGCCCACCAGCACCTGAGTTTTGAGGCCCAAACTCAGCAACCCCGCAGCACCCAGGTTTTGAGGCCCAAACCTGGAAACCGTCCTCAGCCCTAGTTTTGTGGCCAAACTCGGAAACCCTCAGCACCCAGGTTTTGAGGCCCAAACCTAGAAACCGTCCACCCGATGGTTTTTTTCTGGCTCTAAAACCAAACCGACGCCGTTGAGGGGATGCACCGCCCGTGCACCCCGTCCACCGACACGTGTCCCCAAGTCCACGACTTAGGCAACACATGACCGCAAGTCTTCGCTCGTCGCTGTCCCAGGCTGCCAGCCACCACAGCTGATCCTCGGGCCACCGGTCCCTCAGTCCAAGCCTCGCGTCCGCCCTTCGCCACTCTCGGTCCATCGGCACGGCACGTCTCTACTTGACCTTCATCTTGCCTTTGATCACTTTATCCGTGCTCGACACCTGCACAACACAAGCCAAAGAACATGCGCATCATCCCAGTTGACAATCACTCATCACTCAGAGACTCGGCATACACCCATGTATCCGCAAACACACAAGATTGCCCTGAGGATCCAAAATACGACTGAGATTCGGCTTAAAACGAATCTCATAGTCATCATCGAAAAGTTGCAAAATAGAAAGAAGGTTAAAATGCAAGTTAGAAACAAGAGCAACATCGCGCAACACAAAGTGCTCATTAACTCGCACCGACCCACAAGACAACACTTTACCTTTGCTATTGTCGTCGAAGGTGATAAACTCCTTTCCGGCAACTGGACTAAGACTGGAGAACCACTTGGCGTTTCCGGTCATGTGCCTCGAGCATCCTGAATCCACCAACCAAACGTTCTCCAATCGTTTTACCTACATCAATAAAAAGACATAGGGTGAACATACGGTCCAACACTGGGGATAGTGAAATAGGAAGAGTACCAGTGTTGGGCCGGCTGCTCAAAAGAACGGTCAGAAGAAAAATCATTCCTAGCACGCCTACGGGGAAAGCGATCACCACGCTGAGGAAAACGTGGTCCTCTAAGGGAAGAGCGTCCATCGCGATACTCAAAACACGGTGGAGGGAAACGCTCAACTACAAAGCCACCGCCACGGGGTCCATAGCCTATAACAGCAGGCTCCCGCCGGGCACGTCCTCTTTGCGGCTTAGGCCTAGGAACTTGAGGCTTTGAACCTCTAGGCCTAGCAGCATGCCTCTGAACATCCGGCACATGTACATCATGGAAAGGATGGTACATGTCCGTGTTGTTCATCTCCTTTGCACGGCGCGCCTCTCTCTTGCGCCGAAAGCAAAACTCACTCAAGTGTCCATCTCTCCCACAGTGCTCACAATGGTACCTCACCGCTCTCATAGGGGGTTGTTGGTACTCACGGTAGTGGGTGTGGATCACTTTGCCCTTCTGTGGCATAAGCTCCTCTTGGATAGGTGGCATTGTGTCTAGCTTGTTCTTGAGGTGGTTTGGTTTTGGAGCCCATGATTATTTCTTGGGTGGAGCTCTCGGAGGTTCAATGAACACAGCATCCTTGGTGTTAGACTTTAGAGGCTCTTTGGTTGGAATCTTGGTAAGCTTGGGAGTAGTGGTGGAGTTGGGTTTCTCACTCGGGTTAAGACCACTAAACTCTCCAACCTTGCCAAAAGATGAAGCACACTCAACACCCTGAGCAAAGCCTACACCTGGACCTCCAGCAACATGCTTGAACTGGGAGATCATCATCCCAAGCTGCGGCTCACCACTAGACACTCATGACAAGATGGTCTGAAGGTATGTGTTTTCCTCCTCGGTTTGCATCTTGTCATGCTGCACATTCACAATCTCCATCTCCAAACCCTCACACAAAGCGCATCTAGACACACAAGTGCTACCCGAGCTGGCCTTCTCAAGAGACACAATCTTGGCATTCTTCTCTGCCAACTCGGATTGCAAGCCCGCATAGGACTTGCATGCACCCAACAGCGAGGATCTAGCCTTAAGCTCATCCACCTCTCCTATCAACACAGCATACTTACTTCTCAAAGTGAGAAGGTCAGTCATGTGTGTGGAGCACATCTCACACTCCTCCTCCTCGGTGACAACAACGGTGGACTTGACATATTCAAGTTCCTTCACCGTATCCTCCCACTTCTGCCTAAACTCCTTCCGCTCTCTAGCAGCACGCCTAAGCAACTTATCTTGACTAAGAAGGGCGGGAGTAAGTTTCTCGAACTCAGCAGAAAGCCCATCGGGGGTCTGAGATACCTAGGAGGTGTCATCGTCGTTCCGAGGGATCTCCTCCAGCTCGCCGTCGACCTCCTTACCGAGGGCCATGGTGTAGAAGCCCTCATTGTCGGCGAAGAAGCAGAGGCCGTTCAGCTTGTCCTCGATCCTCTTCTTCTTCTCGGACTCGTCGTCGCTTGAGGAAGTGGAGTCGTCATCCGAGTCGTCGACGTCGCTGAGCGTGGCGAAGAATGCACGCTGCTCAGCCTGGGCCTTATCCAAGTACTTCGTCTTGATGTACTCCTTGTTGAAGCCGCCCTTCCGCTTGTGCTTCGCGGGGAAGTACTTCTTCTTGCGCTTTCTAGAGTCGTACTTGTGCCCATGATCCGCCTTGCCGAAGACTTGCTTGTTCTTCTTTGGGCAATTGGCGATGAAGTGGTTGGGGTCGCCACACTCGAAACAACCCGAGCGTCCTCCTCCGCGGCGACGGTTCATGTGGTTGTTGTGAAACCGCGAGAACCGGTTGGCGAGCAAAGCCAACTCATCATCCCCCATGAACTCCAGCTGCTCCTCTATGACAGAAAGAAGAGAAGAGAGTGCAAATCCTCCAGAGGGGTTAGCAGAAGAGCCAGAAAGCAAAGCCATCGACGGGCCAGAAGAATTTTCATAAGAAGCCTTTGCCATGGCGTCAATCTCACTAGACTTGAGCTTACTAAAGAGCTCGTCGCATGTGAGGGTCTCATAGTTAGGTGATTCGATGATCGCCTGAACCATGGAATCCCACAGCGACCGATCAAGAGTATGGAGTAGCCTGAGAGCTCTCTCATGATCGTCGAAAGGCAACAACTCCTTGTTAGCCCTCATCCTGTTGACAATTACCTGAAAGCGAGCGAATAAACTCTCTATGCTCTCGCCAGGCATGTGTCGAAAGTTCTCATACTCTCGCTTGTGCGACTCGTAGAGACGGGTCTTGACTTGAGTGGTTCCCTCATGGAAATGCATGAGGGTAGCCCAAATCTCCCGAGCCGTAGCGAGGTGAGAAACACGATCAAACTCCGTCATGCTCAAGCATGAGAAAAGAGCATTACGGGCTCGGCTATTGGCATCGTGCTCATCGATCTGATGCTGAGTAACACGAGCAGCCAAGACCACGTAATCAGCAGAGTTGCAAATATCCCAGATGGAAGCACCAAAACTCTGCAGATAGGCCGACATGTGTATCTTCCAATACGCATAGTTCGTCCCATCAAAGAACGGCAGTTTGCCCACGCCGCGATCCATGTCGCCTTCTGTGGATCTGGAACCGGCTAAGGTGGAAGATCCTTAACCTGCTCCGATACCAATTGAAGGACCGAAAGTGCTACCAGAAAGCGACCAGAGGGGGGGTGAATGGGAGCTTCAAATTTCTTTTCAGAAACTTGTTGCTACTGTTTCGAGAATCAACCCCAAGAGCAAACCTAGAGCTTGCCAGTGTCCACGACCCTAGATGTAGGGTAGATGCTTCCAAGAAGCACAGCGAGACACTATACAACTCGAGAAACCCAACGCAAAAGCCGGAAATCAAAACCGACAACGGACAAACAAACTGCGGACAAATCAGTGCAGAAGAACCTGCATCGGACGTTGGCTGCGTCCGATGGTCAGGTGTTGGATGCGTCCGATGTAAAAAGGCCAAGTCTGGAACCTTACTGCATAGGCATCGAACGCTGGCTATAGTGAAGCCCTAGCGTCCGATGTAAGACCCTCGGACGCACCGATGGCAACGGACGCGCCGATGGTCAGCATCCGATGCTCCTTAGAAAAACCCAGTCAGATGACACGTGGCATCGGACGCGTCCGATGTGATGAACACAACGTCCCATGCTCCCGACGTCAGCGTCTGATGCCCCTGAAACAACACTGTTCTTCCGCGGATTCAACCCGATCTCCTCCGAATCAAAAGCTCTAAGGCATAGACTTGGTATGAGGAGTTCCAAGGAAGTTAGTGAGCTATCCCAAAGAGATCATGGCTCGAACCTAACTCCAAATCGGTGAATCGGAAGAATTCGGAGCAAGGGAGACGAAACTCGATTCAAAACGAAAATCGACCGATCTACTAGCTCGTGAGGTTAGAGACAAATTCCTTCGGTGGAAAGATGCGCCTCACGACCTAGAACAAATTAGTTCAAATGGAATCGCAAAAGACGCAACGATGAAGGAGATCGAACACCGGGAAAATCATGGAGAAAAGCAACCCGCGAAGAACAACACCAAAACTTCACCCCCGGTTTTGAGGCCCAAACCGGGAAACCAGCCTTCACGATCAACCCCCGGTTTTGAGGCCCAAACCGGGAAACCAGCCGTCCATCGCCTGAGTTTTGTGGCCCAAACTCAGAAACCCGCCAGCGCCCAGGTTTTGACGCCCAAACCTGAAAACCGTCCTCAGCCCGAGTTTTGTGGCCCAAACTCGGAAACCGACCGCACCCAGGTTTTGAGGCCCAAACCTGGAAACCGTCCACTCGGTGGTTTTTCTGTGGCTCAACCACCAAACCGAGCTGTAGAGGGGATGCACAGCCCGTGCACCCCGTCCACCGACACGTGTCCCTAGGTCCACGACCCGAGCAACACCATGTCCCGCAAGTCTTTGCTCGTCGCTGTCCCAGGCTGTCAGCCACCACAGCTGATCCTCAGGCCACCGGTCCCTCAGTCCAAGCCTCACGTCCGCCCTTCACCACTCTCGGTCCATTGGCATGACACGTCTCTACTTGACCTTCACCTTGCCTTCGATCACTGTATCTGTGCTCAACACCTGCACAACACAAGCCAAAGAACATGCGCATTATCCTAGTTGACAATCACTCATCACTCGAGACTCGGAATACACCCATGTATCCGCAATAAGCGGGGTGGGTGTCGTCTTTGTGCATTAAGCTCACTAGGCAGTAAATGTGACAGAATCCATGGTTGTTGCAAGTTTGTTAATGCTCTGGTGCGGTTATTTTCCTAGTAGGTGTTCCTTGCAACTGAGTTGCGCTAGTATTTGTTTGGTTAGAATTGTGTGTTTGTGAAGATGATGCTGTGTTGTCGGCGAAGGTGTTGGTTTTGCTTGTCCGTTACTTTCTTCGGTCCCCTCGCCTTGTGCGAGGGGTTGCAGATTCGAGGCTTAGCCAAAACATTTGTCTCAGGTGGGAACGGAGATTTATGAACGCTCCCCTTTTGTACGTGAAGATGAATTTTGGTTTTTGAGAGCCCCTGGTGCTTTGCGAGGGTGTTCGACTTTTTATGCTTCGTGCTTCTACTTATCCTTTGCGTAGGCGAAACTTGTTCTTGCGAGCCCCTGGCAATTTTACAAGAGTGCTCGATTTTTAGACTTCGCTCCTCCCTTTATCTTAGGTGGGGCTGAGGTTTGCTCCTGTGAGCCCCTGGCGGTTTGGCGAGGGTGATCGATCTTTCGACATCGTGCCTCCCCTTTTCTTAGGTGGAGGTGAAGTTTGCTCTTTTGAGCCCCTGGTGATTTGGCGAGGGTGCTCGATTTTTAGACTTCGTGCCTCCCCTTCTCTTAGGTGGAGGTGAAGTTTGCTCTTTCGAGCCCCTGGCGATTTGGCGAGGGTGCTCGATTTTTAGACTTCGCGCCTCCCCTTCTCTTAGGTGGAGGTGAAGTTTGCTCTTTCGAGCCCCTAGCGGTTTGGCGAGGGTGCTCAATTTTTAGATTTCGCGCCTCCCCTTCTCTTCGGTGGAGGTGAAGTTTTCTTTTGCGAGCCCCTGGCGATTTCATGAGGGTGCTCAATTTTTAGATTTCGCGCCTCCCCTTCTCTTAGGTGGAGCTGAAGTTTGCTTTTGCGAGCCCCTGGCGATTTCATGAGGGTGCTCAGCTTTTAGACTTTGCGCCTCCCCTTAACTTAGGTGGAGGTGAAGTTTCCTCTTGTGAGCCCCTGGCGATTTCGCGAGGTTGCTCGACTTTTATACTTTGCACCTCCCCTTAACTCAGGTGGAGGTGAAGTTTGCTTTTGGAATTTGAGACGAGGGGCTTCGCATCCCGAATCAATTTCTTGGGGTCGTCCATTGATGTTAGCGCTCTCGGATCGAGGGTGTGTTTTTCGATGTTAATGAAAATGGGGTATATCTTTCGGGGAATTTTGGTTTTTATTATTCATAATTTAGTTATTGCCTCGTTAAAAAACCTTACGCTCCTTCGTAAGTAAAAAAGAGTGCAGCACCTTTGGTTCTTATTATAATGCATGCGCGCTATGGAAGGTAAACAGGGAAAGAAAGGCAAAATTACAAAATGCGAGTGCTCGCTATGGCGCCGCTATGGGTAGAACTTACGAAGGTCATCAATGTTCCACGTGTGTGGTAGACGGTTTCCTTCGCTGTCAAAGAGGTGAAAAGAGCTTGGTCGATTGGTTTCAGTGATCAAGTAGGGGCCTGTCCATTTGGGCTGTAGCTTCCCTGCCATGTGTGCATTTTGCTTTCTGATGAGAATGAGGCCACCCTCCTTCAGGTCATTGATTTTTACTTTTTTATCTCTCCACTTTTTGATCTCCTCTTGATACTTGCGAAGGTTGTGCAATGCATTGCATCTTGTTTCTTCGAGCAAATCTTTATCAATTAGCTGATCTTGCTCATTTGATTTGAGGATTGTCCTGGGGGAGCCATAGTTTAATTCTTCCGGGATCATTGCTTCTTCTCCGAAAAGTAGCTTGAAAGGAGTGAACTTTGTTGCTCTGCATTCTGATGTATTATGCGACCAGGTGACCGAGGTTAGCTCTTCTGCCCATTTGCCTTTAGGTCTGCCATGTAGCTTCTTGGAGATTGCTTGGAAAATTGTGGCAGACGCTCTTTCGATGAGTCCGTTGGATTGTGGATGTCGGACCGAGGCGAAGCATATAACTGTACCGATCTGAGAACAGAACTCCTTGAAGACCTCGCTGTCAAATTGGGTGTCGTTGTCGACGGTTAAGTGTTTAGGGACCCCAAAGCGACATATTAGTTGTTGCCATAAGAATTTTTTTCACAGCCTGCGAGGTTATTGATGCCAATGGCCTCGTTTCAATCCATTTCGTGAAGTATTCCACGGCTACCACTGCATAGCAAAGGTTTCCAGGAGTTGTTGGTAGCGGTCCGACTAAGTCCATTGCCCACGTTTGCAGGGGCCAGGTTGGACGTACTCCCTCCGTCCTTGTATAGTAGGCGCAAGTACTTTTTTGAAGTGTCCACGTATACAGGGCGCTCGTCTGTTCGGGAGCTGGAGCATTTGACACTGGCGGCTGAAATTCTCGGGCCACTCGTCTGCCGTTAGCCAGAGACGTTACTTTCTCACGGAGCCACGGGAGCTGAGTATATTTAGGAGTGTAGTACTACTAGTACACGGCCAACAGCTCGTCCTACTTCCTTGCTTGCATATGTATCTCTCGTGTAGTTGTACCAGTAGCTCGAAGGTGATGGTGATGGCAGTTTTGGCGGAGGACAAGCTGGAGAAGATTCGTGTGCAGACAAGGTGCCAGGTCGTGAGTGCTCATTGCATGCAAGCCCGATGCATGCAACGTCTGCTTGTACAGCTTGAACCACGACGTCTGCTACGATCTACAGCTTGAACCACAACATCGTTGTCGTCTTGATCGTCGTCGTCATCGCCATCTGCTCTGTCAACGCTATTCATTCAGTAGAGCTCGAGCAGAAATACAGTTGCAGCATATAAAAAATAAAATCTTCTATGATTACCTTCTTCCCAAACATAATCGTAGTCCAAATCAAGTATGCCTCCCTCAAACTCCTCAACCTCATCCCAGTTGATGGGCTCGTTCAAATCTAAACCAGGCATCGTGTACCAAAAAAAAATACTAGAGAAAGGCATGTGTTGTGTGTTGTGTGTTGGACACAAGCACCACATATTTATAGAAGGACAACAGAGAAAATAAGTGGCGCTGCGCCAGTTGCCGAAACTTTTAGTTAGGCGCCAAGAGAGAAAATTTTGGTTAGCCGACAAGAGAGAAAATTTTGGCCAAGAGAAAAAATAGCGCGCATTAGTTAGTTCGTCGAGCACTGATGGTTGCATGGCGTTGTGGGTGGAAAAATTAGAGCGCTAGTTGGCGGGAGAACATTTGCACATGCATGCATGCATGCATGGAAGCCCAAACGAGCTACATGTGTTGAAGCTGAAGTGATGCCCCTGCTAGCTTGATGGCTCTTTAACGTCCGACGACGGAGAAGCGTGCGCCATAATTATACGGAGGCAGAACCCAGGAGGCTTTCCTCAAAACACGCACTCATTAAGCCTTTCCTTGGTCTTCGCGATTTTGGAGTTGCGCCTGCTATATATACCAGGACGGAGGGAGCATGAGTGTTCTTGTCACGCCCGGGGCATTTTGTGCTCTAGCTGTTAACTGACATCCTTGACAATGCTGGACTAACTCTTCTGCATCTCGTAGTGTTATTGGCCAATAGAAACCTTGCCGGAAAGCTTTTCCTACCAATGCTCTTGGACCGTTGTGGGAGCCATATATACCCTTGTGAATTAGCTTTAGAATGTCCTTTCCTTGACTATGTGACACACACTTTAGCCAGGGGAGGTTACCGAGGCCTTGTACAAGGTGTTTTCCACTATTCTATACCCTCACGCTCTTTGGTTGAGTCTGTTCTCTTCTTCTTTTGAATCGGCCTCGTATAGCCCATTGATGTTTGTCATGATGGGAGCTCTCCAATCTTCGCTCTATATTGCATTAATTGGCTTTGCTGGTTTTCCAAAAGTTTCGATGGCGGGTTGTGTTGCTATTTCATAAAAGACGTCCAGGGGTAGCTGTGTCAGCTGTGCTGCTGCCTTGGCCAGATCGTCTGCTTCGCTGTTTTCGGCCCTTGGGATTGCTTTTGTTGTTATGCCCAGGAAAAAGGCTTCTAACCTTCGAACAAGGTGCAAGTACTTTTTGCAGCTTTGTATCTTTTGTCTTGTAATTTTTCTCAATGTGTCCCGCAACAACTTGGGAATCTGTTTTGATGACTGCCCTTCACACTGATAGTGCTCAGAGCTTTGTAAGGGCCAGTATCACAGCCTCGTACTCTGCTGAGTTGTTGGTACATTTGAAGTCTAGACGTGTGGCATACTGTAGCTTCGTGCCGGATGGCGAGGCTAAGATCGCTAATATGCTTGCTCCGGCTGCGCCCCATGCTCCGTCAACGTAAACCGTCGAAAAGGGGTCTTCTCTGGCACCTTCTTTGCAAGGGTCAGGAGTCCATTCGGCTATGAAGTCTGCTAGTGCCTGTGATTTGATTGCTGATCTACCCACGAAGGGTATGGCGTAGCTATTTAGCTCGACTGCCCACCTTGCTATTCTTCCGATAGCTTCGTTGTTCTTGAAGATGTTCTCGAGGGCGTAGCTGGAAGGCACATGAATTTCATGTGACTGAAAATAGTGTTTTAGCTTCGTGGAGGCCATGACTACAGTGTAAGCGATCTTTTCCAGCTCAGAGTAATGTCGCTTGGGGCCCTCGAGGGTGAAGGACCGAAAGTGCTACCAGAAAGCGACCAGAGGGGGGGTGAATGACAGCTTCAAATTTCTTTTCAGAAACTTGTAACCACTGTCCCGAGAATCAACCACAAGAGCAAACCTAGAGCTTGCGAGTGTCCACGACCCTAGATGAAGGGTGGATGCTTCCGTGAAGCACAGCGAGACACTACACAACTTTAAAAACCCAACGCAAAAGCCGAAAACCAAAACTGACAACGAACGAACAAACAACGGACGAAAACTCGCGATACTGCACTGACCGGACTCACTGGTGCGTCCGGTCAATAGGCACCGGACGCGTTCGGTCAGCAGAACAGCGTTCTGGGAGCTCTCTATGTTGGACCAGACTCACGGAGTCTGAGCGTCCGGTCACCACTCGAGCGTCCGGCCACAAGAGAACGCGAACGGTGAACAGTGCGTGCGTCGCATCCGGTCAAAAACGTCTCTGAGCGTCGGGTCAGTTACGCAGAGAAGATTTCGCTTGGCCTTCAACGACCGGACTCACAGGGAGCGTCCGGTCCTTGAACAACGAGCGTCCGGTCACCCCGAAAATGCACAGTTCGTCCACCGAATCGACTCAAACTCACCCAAAACGAAACCTCTGGGATTCTAACATGGTGAGTGGAGTCACAAGAAGTATAGTGAGCTACTCCTAGAAGATCATGGCTCGAACCTATCTCCAAATCGATGAATCGAAGAAATTCGGGGAGAGGGGAGAAAAGTTGATCCAAAACGAAAACCAACCGATCTACTTGTTCGTGAGGTTTGAGATTAATTCCTTTGGTGAAAGTGATCTCCTCATTGTAAAGAACAAGTTGATTCAAATGGTTTTGCAAACGGAGCAACGTAGAGAGAGAACGATCAACGGGAAAATCGTGGAGAAAACGAAGAACGCGAGGAACAAGTTCAAAACGCGAATCGAATCATGAATTGCCAGCCAAAATTCGTCCCCACGAGGAGACAACAAGATTACGGTCTCGTTTCCTCAAAAACCAAATACACAGAGGTATTGTTCACCGTCTCTGTGGATCTCAGTAGCTACAGCAGGGATGTGGGAGAGCAGGAAAACCTAGAAGGCAAAATAGCAATGGCTGAGATAGTTTGGAGGGAGGGGAGGCCTCTCCTTATATAGCCTAATACAATTTATTCCCCTTCTACCCTTACTGCTAATTACAGAGCGAACCAGCTAAACCCTAGGGTTATTTTGGACCAACTCGAAGTGGAGGCTGATCCGACGGCCACGCCCGCACAACTGGTAGCGTTGCCTCGACACAACTTTGAAGGACCGAGAAGCAACCAGAAAGCGACCAGAGGGGGGGTGAATGGGAGCTTCAAAATTTCCTTTCGGAAACTAGTAGCCACTGTCCCGAGAATCACCCCAAAAGACAAACCCTAGAGTTTGCTAATGTCCACGACCCTAGATGAAGGGTGGATGCTTCCAAGAAGCACAGCGGGACACTACACAACTCTAGAAAGCCAACGCAAAAGACGGAAATCGAATCCGTCAACGAACGAGCGAACCACGAACGAAACAACGCAAGACTGCACTGACCGGACTCAGCAGAGCGTCCGGTCACCAGGCACCGGACGCGTCCGGTCACAGAAAAACAGTTCTGGAACCTCTCTGTTCCTGATCGGACTCACTGAAGGGATCGGAGCGTCCGGTCGTTTGTACAGAGCGTCCGGTCGAACAGCAAAAACGCACGTGAACAGTAGCTCCGTCGAGTCCGGTCACACAGGGAATGGAGCGCCCGGTCAAGACGAAAAGGGACACAACGAGTGTTCAACCACCGGACGCACAGCCTGAGCGTCCGGTCGACACGATCAAGCGTCCGGTCACCCCGTGAATCCATGGTTCGTCCACCGATTCGACTCAATCCCACCCAAAACGAAACCTCTAGGGTTCAAACTTGGTGAGTAGAGTCACAAGGAGGATAGTGAGCTATCTCTAAGAGATCATGGCTCGAACCTATCTCCAAATCGATGAATCGAAGAATTTCGGGGGAGGGGAGAAAACTTGACCCGAAACGGAAATCGATCGATCTCCTAGACCGTGAGGTTAGAGGAGAATTCCTTCGGTGGAAAGAAATGCCTCACGATCTAGAACAACTTGGTTCAAACGGTTTTGCAAAAGATGAACCGAGCAAAGAGATCAAGCGAAGAGAAAATCGTGGAGAAAAAGGATTCCGCGAAGAACACAAACAAAACGCGAATCACAACCACGAATTGCAACCGTGTGACTACCACACGCTACAACAATGAGGATACGACCTCACTTCCTCAGAATCAATAGTACACAGAGGCAAGTCTCTCTGCGGATCTCAGCTAGCTACAGTAGGGGATGGGAGAGCAGGAAACCCTAAGTGCAAAAGAGCAAATGACTGAGATCCGTGGGAGGAGGGTGTCTCCCGACTACTTATCCTACTACTAGCCTAAGTCTATTTCCTACTCTACCCCTCTCTATTCTAATTACAGAGCGAACCAGCTAAACCCTAGGGTTATTCTGGACCAACTCGGTGGTAGGTGTATCCGACGGCCACGCCCGCTCGATTCGAAGCGTTGCCTCGACGCAACCTCCAGATCGCCGCCACGTGCCGCCCTCGCTCTGCACCCCCGGTTTTGTGGCCCAAACCGGGAAACCAGCCTTTTCCAGCCAACCCCCGGTTTTGAGGCCCAAACCGGGAAACCAGCTCATCAGCCTCTGAGTTTTGAGGCCAAACTCAGCAAACCCTCAGCGCCCAGGTTTTGAGGCCCAAACCTGGAAACCGTCCTCAGCCCGAGTTTTGTGGCCAAACCCGGAAACCCTCAGCCCGAGTTTTGTGGCCAAACTCGGAAACCGTCCACGCCCAGGTTTTGAGGCCCAAACCTGGAAACCGTCCATCCGATGGTTTTTCTCTGGCTCTACCACCAAACCGACGTCGTAGAGGGGATGCACAGTCCGTGCACCCCGTCCACCGACACGTGTCCCTGAGTCCACGACTCAGGCAACACATGACCGCACTTCTTCACTTGTCGTCGTCACAGGCTGCCAGCCACCACAGCTGATCCTCGGGCCTCTGGTCCCTCAGTCCAAGCCTCACGTCCGCCCTTCACCGCTCAGTACCTCGGCATGGCACATCCGTCGCACGGCACGCCCATCCTTCACCGCACCCGGTCCATCGGCACGGCATGTCTCAACTTGACCTTCACCTCGCCGTCGATCACTGTATCCGTGCTCAACACCTGCACAACACAAGCCAAAGAACATGCGCATCATCCCAGTTGACAATCACTCAACACTCAGAGACCCGGCATACACCCATGTATCCGCAAACCTCACCGATTGCCGCCACGTGCCGCCACCGCTCTGCTCGACCTTTTCCCGGACCTCGCCCCCGGTTGTGTGGCCGAAACCGGGAAACTTGTCTTTACGACCAACCCCCAGTTTTGAGGCCCAAACTAGGAAACCAGCCATCCATCGCCTGAGTTTTGTGGCCCAAACTCAAAAACCCGCCAGTGCCCAGGTTTTGAGGCCCAAACCTGAAAACCATCCTCAGCCCGAGTTTTGTGGCCTAAACTCGGCAAACCCGCAGCACCCAGGTTTTGAGGCCCAAACCTGGAAACCGTCCACTCGGTGGTTTTTCTGTGGCTCAACCACGAAACCGAACCGTAGAGGGGATGCACCGCCCGTGCACCCCGTCCACTAACACATGTCCCCAGGTCCTCGACCCGAGCCACACTATACCCCGCAAGTCTCCGCTCGTCGCTGTCCCAGGCTGTCAGCCACCACAGCTGATCCTCAGGCCACCGGTCCCTCAGTCCAAGCCTCACGTCCGCCCTTCACCGCTCTCGGTCCGTCGGCATGGCACGTCTCTACTTGACCTTCACCTTGCCTTCGATCACTGTATCCATGCTCGACACCTGCACAACACAAGCCAAAGAACATGCGCATTATCCCAGTTGACAATCACTCATCACTTGAGACTCGGTATACACCCATGTATCCGCAGAGGGTTTCTGAGACAAAATATACGGGGGCTTGTCTTGTCTTGTTGCCATCATGTTGTTCCTTAATTAAGACCGCGCTGACCGCCTGTGGCGAAGCTACGACATATAACAACAACTTGTCCCCAACACTAGGGCTGGTCAAAGTGATCATATTAGTGAGATACTTTTCATTTTCTCAAAGGCTCTCTGTTGACGAGGTCCCCAGTTGAATGGGGCAGTACTTCTTAGGGTCTTGAAGAAAGGCAACCCTCGCTCTGCTGATCTTGAGATGAATCTGCTTAGGGCTGCTAGGCGCCCTGACAGGTGCTGAGCTGATTTCAGTTTCTTGCTGAGCTGATTTTTCAGTATTTTTAGTCATGTTGACCGAAGGTTGGAGAAGGTCCTGGCCAGGTCAGATATGTGGTTTTCTCTTTGATGACTTTGTACTACCAGGTCATCGATGTAGGTGGACACGGCTTCGTCATCTTTGAATACTTTGGCTGTCATGCGAGCGAAGGTGGATCCTGCATTTCGCAATCCTTCCGGCATCCTTCGAAAATAGTAGGTGCCTGTAGGAGTGATGAAGCTTGTCTTTTCCTCGTCCTTCTCATTCATCCAAATTTGGTGGTAGCCCGAGAAGAAGTCAAGGAAAGAAAGCATTTGGCATCCCGCTGCTCGGTCAACTAAGGCGCTTATGTTAGGTAGCGAAAAATCATCCTTCGGGCAGGCTTTGTTCAGGCAGGTGAAATCAATGCACATCCTCTATTTTTTGTTCTTGTTCTGAACCAGAACCACATTTCAAAGCCATGTTGGGTATTTCACTGGTCGGATGACCCCTGCATCCATGAGTCGCTTCACTTCTGCCTTCGTTGCTTTTTTTCTTTCTTCGGACATTTTGCGAAGCTTCTGCTTGACTGGGCGATAACCTTCTTTGGTGTTCAGGTTGTGCTCTATTGGTGACCTGTTTACTCCTTTGAGGTCTTCAGCGGACCAGGCAAAGGCGTCAGAGTTTTCTCTAAGGAAACTGATGAGGCTTTCTTCAGTTCGAGGGTCAAGTTGTGTCGCGATGATTACTTTCTTCTCGATGTTGCCTTCGAAGAGTTGTACTGTCTTTGACTGACTTTGTGGGGTAGCCTTCCTTTTGTCGGCCGGAGTTTTTTCTTCATTGGGTAGCTTTGCTATCTCAGGCTATGTTAAGTTGTGTACATTGCGTTGCCCTGGGGCCACTGTACCTTTGGCGGCTCTTGCCACGTCCTGATCTCCGAACATGGCTACTACCCCCTTCGGTTTGGGAAGCTTCATACATAGGTAGGCGGGGTGGATGACAGCATTGAACGCATTGGTGACTCCGCGACCAAAAATTGCGTTATAGGTACAAAATATGTCCACCACATCGAAGGTTATGTGTTCTGTTCTGCAATCTACCTGATCCCCAAAAGTGATAGGCAATGAAATCTTTCCGATTGCTCTAACTTGTTGACCTCCAAAGCCGTACAGAGGGTTATCGGCGGGCTGTAGAAGGTTCCTGTCCAGTTTCATGTTGTTGAAGGTTTATGCAAATAGTATGTCCGTTGAGCTTCCGGTATCTACTACAATTTTCGTGATTATCCAGCCTGCGAGGTTCATTTCAATTACCATGGCATCTATATGGGGGTAATCTCTCAGCTTCATGTCGCTGGCATCGAAGGTTATGGGGGCATGGGACCATCGTCCAAATTTGTGTGGACCCTCGATAGCCACGTGGTGCACTCTTCTGGCATGTTCTTTTCTCTGTCTTTTGTTACCGTGAACTTTGTTGGATCCTCCCGTGATGGCAAGAATTACTCCGAAGGTTGTGGTTGGATTGTTAATGGTTGTCTGGGGTGTTTGCGACTCGGCTTTGACCAGTTGCGGAGCCGGTAATGCTGGAATTGGAGGGGTGGTGGTAACTCGGTGCTTGTTTGTTGGTGTGTTTGGGGTGGTGGGGTGGCTAGGTATGAAACGGTGTAAGGTGTGTTTTGGCATTGGTAGGTGGCTTGGTTGTTTACATGAGTGGTTGGCGGGTATTGGCAGTGGTTATAGTGGGGGTGATGTGTGTAGAAGGGTTGTTGCGAGGGTAGGCTGTAGTTAACGGGGTTGTATTGGTAGGTCGGGTGGGTGGAGTGGAAACTTGGTTTCCTGGTATGGTTGACAGTTCGGTTTTCAGCCAAAGCGTCTCTTCTGGATTCTTGAAACTCTTTTCCTTTTGGCGAAGCATTCATATTGTTTGGTGGTGTGACTCTTCGCTTGTCCACAAAAATGACAGTACATCTTTGAGGGGTCCTTTTGCTGGTTTCTTTGCTCAAGCGGGGGTGGGAGCCCTTGCGAGGGTTGATTGCTTGGTGCCTGGGTGTTACTTCTTTCGTCCTCAGGGGGAAACGATCTGTTGATGGCGCCAACATTGCCTGTGTCCTGCCGAGGGTTGTTTTCTCGCGCTGGGGGTCTCACATGTGTTCTTGGCTGTGTTTGGCGAGCTTCGAATTTTGCTCTAAAATCTGTGTCTACTCTACTATATCTCTCCATTGTTTCATGTAGCTCCTCTATCGTAGTGGTCGGCTTCCTGGCGAACTTGGAGGAATAGGGGCCCGAGCGTAACCCACTTACTGCCGCAAAGATCATGGCCTCGTCGGATATTCCCGGTGTTCTTGCCCTTATCTGGATGAACCTTCGCCAGTAATCTTGTAGCGGTTCGCGTTCTCCTTGTTTACAATTGAAGAGCTCTAAGGGGTTTGAGGGGGCTGCGGTAATGCCTTTGAAGTTTGTGTAGAGTTTGTCTCTAAGGTGGGCCTAGGAGTCCACGGTTCCGAGGCGTAAGTTGTTGTACCATGTTTGTGCAATATCCCAAAGGATGGTGACAAATGACTTGGCCATTGTGGCCTCGTCGCCCCCTGCTGCGGCGACAGCTGCTTCGTAACTCATTATGAACTGGCGAGGATCTGAATGCCCGTCGTATCGGGGTAAGTTTTGTGGGTTGTAAGATGGAGGCCAAGGTTTAGTTTGCAGGATCTAGGAAAGGGGTGATTTCGGTCATAGGGCATCGGCTGTTGTTGGACCCTCCGTAGGTTGCGGAGGTTTGGCTCTCTTTCTTCTGGGTACAGGTTGTGGAAGTTTGGTTCTTGCGGATACATGGGTGTATGCCGAGTCTCTGAGTGATGAGTGATTGTCAACGGGTTTGATCGCATGTTCTTTGGCTTGTGTTGTGCAGGTGTCGAGCACGGAGACAGTGATCGAGGGCAAGGTGAAGGTCAAGTTGAGACGTGCCGTGCCGATGGACTGGGTGCGATGAAGGATGGGCGTGCCGTGCGGCGGACGTGCCATGCCGATGGATCGAGCAGTGAAGGGCGGACGTGAGGCTTGGACTGAGGGACCGGAGTGCCTGAGGATCAGCTGTGGTGGCTGGCAGCCTGGGACAGCGACGAGCAGAGACTTGCGGGGCACGGTGTTGCTCGGGTCGAGGACCTGGGGACACGTGTCGGTGGACGGGGTGCACGGGCGGTGCATCCCCTCGACAGCACCGGTTTGTTGGTTGAGCCAGAGAAAAACCAACGGGTGGACGGTTTCCAGGTTTGGGCCTCAAAACCTGGGTGCTCGGTTTCCAGGTTGAGCCACAAAACCTGGGCGCGGACGGTTTCTGAGTTTGGCCACAAAACTCGGGCGATGAGCCGGTTTCCGAGTTTGGGCCTCAAAACTCGGGCGCTGCGGGTTTCTGAGTTTGGGCCACAAAACTCAGGCTGGTGGGCTGGTTTCCCGGTTTGGGCCTCAAAACCGGGGGTTGCTGGAAAAGGCTGGTTTCCAGGTTTGGGCCACCAAACCGGGGGTGCAGAGCGAGGGCGGCACGTGGCGGCGATCCAGAGGTTGCGTCGAGGCAACGCTTCGGTTCGAGCGGGCGTGGCCGTCGGATCTACCTACCACCGCGGGTTGGACCAGAATAGCCTTAGGGTTTAGCTGGTTCGCTCTGTAATTAGTTTAGAGAGGGGTAGAGTAGGAAATAGGCTTAGTCTAGGTTAGTATAAGTAGTCCAGGGGAGACACCCTCCTCCCTATCTCAGTTATCTCAGTTTTAGCCATCTCATTTGCTTCCCGCACTTAGGGTTTCCTGCTCTCCCATCCCCTGCTGTAGCTGAGATCCGCAGAGAGACTTGCAACTCTGTGTACTGTTGATTTTGAGGAAAGGAGGCCGTAACCTCCTTGTCGTAGCGTGTGTTTGCGCTTCGGCTTGCAATTCGTGGGTGTGATTCGTGTTTTGTTCGTGTTCTTCGCGGAATCCTTTTTCCCCACGATTCTCCCGTCGCTTGATCTCCTTGCTCGGTTCATCTTTTGCAATTCCGTTTGAACTGGTTTGTTCTAGATCGTGAGGCACTTCTTTCCACCGAAGGAATCATCCTCTAACCTCACGGTCTAGGAGATCGATCGATTTTTTGTTTCGGGTCAAGTTTTCTCCTTTCCCCCGAAACTCTTCGATTCACCGATTTGGAGATAGGTTCGAGCCATGATCTCTTAGAGATAGCTCACTATACTCCTTGTGACTCATCTCACCAAGTTTGATCCCTAGAGGAATTGTTTTAGGTGAGATTGAGACAAATCGGTTGACAAACGGGACTGCTGTGCTCTGACCGGACGCTGGCATCGGGCCGACCGGACGCTGACCAAGTGCGTCCGGTCGTTGAATGCTCAGCGAGTCTCCCTGCAACTCGACCGGACACTCTGTTCTCGTTTTGACCGGACGCACCGCTTTCACTGTTCATCGTGCTTGTTCGCTTCTGACCGGACGCACTGCTCTCGACCGGACGCTCCGTACTCGTGAGTCCGGTCGCGAACAGTAAGGTTCCAGAGCCGATTTTTGTTGACCGGACGCGTCCAGTCCCTGCTGACCGGACGCTGGCCAGAGTCCGGTCGATCCAGTTTCGCGCGTTTTCGTTCACGGTTCGTTCGTTCTTGATCGGATTCGAGTTCCGTCTTTTGCGTTGGTTTTCTAGGGTTGTCTAGTGTCCCGCTGTGCTTCTAGGAAGCATCCACCCTACATCTAGGGTTGTGGACATTAGCAAGCTCTAGGGTTCGCTCTTGGGATTGATTTTGGGACACTTGGCCAAAGTTTCGTGAGAAATTTTATTGGCTCCCATTCACCCCCCCCTCTGGTCGCCTTGCTTTTGCATTCTCGGTCCTTCAATTGGTATCGGAGCAGGTTAAGGATCTTCCACCTTAGCCGGTTCCAGATCCACAGAAGGCGACATGGATCGCGGCGTGGGCAAACCGCCGTTCTTTGATGGGACGAACTATGCGTATTGGAAGATTCGCATGTCGGCCTATCTGCAGAGTTTGGGTGCTTCTATTTGGGATATTTGCAACTCTGCTGATTACGTGGTCTTGGCTGCTCGCGTTTCTCAGCAACAGATCGATGAGCACGATGCCAATAGCCGAGCCCGTAATGCTCTCTTTTCTTGTTTAAGCATGGGTGAGTTTGATCGTGTTTCTCATCTTGCTATGGCTCGGGAGATCTGGGACACCCTCATGCGTTTCCATGAGGGCACCTCTCAAGTCAAAACCCGACTCTACGAGTCTTTCAAGCGTGAGTATGAGAACTTTCGACATCAGCCTGGCGAGAGCATAGAAAGTTTATTCGCTCGCTTTCAGGTGATTGTCAACAGGATGAGGGCTAACAAGGAGCAGTTGCCTTTTGACGATCATGAGCGTGCTTTGAAGCTCTTGCACACTCTTGATCGGTCGGTGTGGGATTCCAAGGTTCAGGCGATCATCGAATCGCCTAACTATGAGACCCTCACCTGCGACGAGCTCTTTAGTAAGCTCAAGTCCAGTGAGATTGACGCCATGTCGAGGGCTTCTTATGCGAATCCTTCTGGCCCGACTATGGCTTTGGTTTCTGGCTCTTCTGCTAATCCCTCTGCTGGCTTTGCACTTTCTTCACTCTTTTCTGTCACAGAGGACCAGCTTGAGTCGTTGGGGGATGACGAGTTGGCAATGCTCGCCAACCGGTTCACGCGGTTCCACAACAACCGCATGAACCGTCGCCGTGGTGGAGGACGCTCAGGATGCTATGAGTGCGGCGACCCCGACCACTTCATCGCCAACTGCCCCAAGAAGAAGCATTCATCTGGGAAGGGCGATCATGGGCACAAGTACGACTCCGGCAAGCGCAAGGAGAAGTATGTCCCCGCGAGGCACAAGCGGAGGGGCGGCTTCGACAAGGAGTACATCAAGAAGAAGTACTTGGAGAAGGCCCAGGCTGAGCAGCGTGCGTTCTTCGCCACGCTCAGCGACGTCGACGGCTCGGATGACGACTCCGCTTCATCGAGCGACGACGAGTCCGAGAAGAAGAAGAGGATCGAGGACAAGCTGAACGGTCTCTGCTTCTTCGCCGACGACGACGGCTTCTGCACCATGGCGCTCGGAGATGAGGTCGGAGGCGAGCTGGAACATACGCCTCGGAACGACGACGACGGCGACACCTCCCAGGTATCTCTCACCTACGACGAGCTTTCCTCCGAGGTAGAGAAGTTGACCGCTGCCCTCCTTAGCCAAGATAAACTGCTTAGGCGTGCCGCTAGAGAGCGCAAGGAGTTCAGGCAGAAGTGGGAGAACACGGTGAAGGAGCTTGAGTTCGCTCGGTCCACCGTGGTTGTGTCGGAGGAGGCGGAGTGTGAGTCGTGCACCGCGCACATGACTGACCTTCTCACTTTGAGAGGTAAGTATGTTGCGTTGGTAGGAGAGCTAGATGAGTTGAAGGCTAGACCTTCTCTGTTGGGTGCATGCAAGACCTGTCCTGTCTTGCAGTCTGAGTTGGCAGAGAAGAATGCCAAGATTGAATCTCTTGAGGAGGCCAACTCAGGTAGTACTAGTGTGGCTAGGTGTGCTTTGTGTGAGGGTTTGGAGATGGAGATTGCGAATGTCAAGCATGGCAAGATGCAAACCGAGGAGGAAAACACATACCTTCGGACCATCTTGTCATGGGTCTCTTGTAGTGAGCCGCAGCTCGGGATGATGATCTCCCAATTTAAGCGAGCTGCTGGAGGTCCTGGTGTAGGTTTTACTCCGGGTGTTGATCTTTCCGCTTTTGGGAAGATTGGAGAGTCGAGTGGTCTGAACCCTAGTGAGAAGCCCAACTCCACCACTACTCCCAAACTTGCCAAGCTTCCACCCAAAGAGCCTGCCAAGCCTACCACCAAAGATGGTGTGTTTGAGGAACCTCCGAGAGCTCCACCCAAGAACCAAGTGTGGCATCCCAAACCCAACCACCTAAAGAACAAGCTGGATACAATGCCACCTATCCAGGAGGAGTTGCCACAGAAAGGGAAAGTGACCCATACCCACAGTCCTGCGTATCAACAACCCCCTTTGCGTGCGGTGAGGTACCAGTGTGATTTCTGTGGGAGGGATGGTCACTTGATCGAGTTCTGTTTCCGGCGCAAGCGAGAGGCGCGCCGTGCTCGGGAGATGGAGAACCCGGACATGTTCCATCCAGCTCATGGTGGACATGTGCCGAAGGCTCAGGGGAGAGCTGCTAGGTCTGGACGTCAAGGTCCCCGGTCTAGGCAGGGGATGAGAGCCCCTAGGAGGGAGACTAGGCCTAGAGGTCCAGCACCTCAGTTTGTTAGGCCTAGGCAGGAGAGAGCTCCGAGGAGAGACGCTAGAGCAGTTGAGCCCCAGGCTCCTAGGCGTAGATCTCGTAGAGAGCGTGCCCGACGGGGTCCTGCTTTTGCAGGTAACGGATCCCGTGGTGGAGGCTTAGTTGAGCGCTTTCCCCCACCGCAGTTTGAGTACCGCGGTGAGCACTTCTTCCCTAGCGGACCACGCTTTTCTCAGCATGGTGATCGCTTCCCTCATGGACGTGCTAGGAATGGTTTTTACACTAACCCTTCTTTTGAGCAGCCGGCCCAACACTGGTCTTCCCCTTATTTCACTAACCCCAGTGTTGGACCGTATGCTCACCCTATGTCTTTCTATTGATGTAGGTGAGACGGTTGGAGGACATTTGGTTGGTGGATTCTGGTTGCTCGAGGCACATGACCGGAAACGCCAAGTGGTTCTCCAGCCTTAGCCCGGTCGCCGGAAAGGAGTACATAACCTTCGGCGACAATAGTAAAGGTAAGGTATTATCCCGAGGCTCCGTGCGGGTTAATGAGCACTTTGTGTTGCGCGATGTTGCTCTGGTTTCTAACCTGCATTTTAATTTGCTTTCTGTTTCGCAACTTTTTGATGAGGACTATGAGATTCGTTTTAAACCGAACCTTAGTCGCATCTTAGATCCTCAGGGCGATCTTGTATGTCTGATTTCGCCCTTTGGGAAAGTCTTTCGCGCGAATTTCTCGGAGTCGTTTGGTTCTTCTCGCTGTCTTTTGGCTAGTCCTTCTTCCTCCGATCTTTGGAAATGGCATAGGAGGCTCGGTCATTTAAGCTTCGACTTGCTTGCAAGACTTAGCTCACTTGGCCTAATCCGAGGATTGCCCAAGCTTTCGATGGAGAAGGATCTAGTTTGCCATTCTTGCAGACATGGGAAGATGGTTGCCGCTCCCCACCATCCAGTGACTAAGGTCATGACCTCGCACCCCGGAGAGCTTTTACACATGGACCTTGTTGGTCCGGCTCGGGTGAGCTCGGTTGGTGGCAAGTGGTATGTTTTGGTTGTTGTTGACGACTTTTCGAGATATTCGTGGGTCTTCTTTTTGACTGAGAAGACTGAGACTTTCTCCTTCGCTCGCAATCTGATTCTGCGTCTTCAGAACGAGTTCCCTTTGAACTCGATGCGGGCTATTAGAAGTGATAATGGTTCCGAATTTAAAAATTTGGATTTTGAGAAGTTTTGTGACCGCCTTGGTTTGGAGCATCAGTTTTCTTCCCCCTACACACCGCCCCAAAATGGTGTTGTAGAGAGGAAGAATCGGACCCTTGTTGAGATGGCCAGGACAATGCTCGATGAGCATAGGACTCCTAGGCGCTATTGGGCCGAAGCTATGAACACCGCATGCTACATTTCAAATCGCATTTTTCTGAGAGCTTTCTTGAAAAAGACTTCTTATGAGTTGCGTTTTGGAAAACTGCCCAAGGTGAGTTATTTTCGAGTTTTTGGTTGCCATTGTTTTATACTCAAAAAGGGCAACTTGGACAAATTTGAGTCTCGTTCTTCTGACGGTGTATTTTTGGGTTATGGCACTCACACTAGAGCATATCGTGTACTTAACCTTGATACTAACCGAGTCATGGAGACATCAGATGTCACCTTCGATGAGACTCTTGTTTCTCCTTCTTCTTGTTTTGAGCGTGCAGGTGATCATGAGGTTGGAGAGCCTCTTTTTGATGACAAGGACGAGGATGCTGAAGGTATGGATGATCCAGCACCCTCTCCACCTGCCGTGCCGCAAAGAGCGGCTTCTACGATGACTCACGGCCCCGACACCTCTTCTTCCTGGGGGCCGTGGGATCCGCCACCCCGAGCGGTACCATTTGTACCCGGGGAGGCACCAGCTGCTGTTGAGGGGGAGGCTACATCAGCTCGAGAGGCGCCACGACATATCCAGCGCCAGCACCCCCCTGAACAGATGATCGGCGACATCGGCGAGCGAGTTACTCGCTCCAGGTCACAGCACATCTCTCACTTCGCTCATTCTGCTTTTGTTGCTAATTTTGAGCCCCGAGATGTTGGACACGCTTTGACGGATCTGGATTGGGTCAATGCCATGCATGAGGAGTTAGAGAACTTTGAGCGAAATCGGGTTTGGGTTCTAGTTCCACCTCCACCTGACTGTAAGCCTATTGGGACAAAATGGGTTTTCAAAAACAAGCAAGGAGAGGATGGCCACGTTGTTAGAAACAAGGCCCGGCTTGTAGCGAAAGGCTATAGTCAGAAGGAGGGGATAGATTATGAGGAGACGTTTGCTCCTGTAGCTCGTTTGGAGGCTATTAGGATACTCTTGGCTTTTGCTGCATCCAAAGGTTTCAAACTTTTTCAAATGGATGTCAAGAGTGCCTTCTTAAACGGCTACATAGAGGAGGAGGTTTATGTTGAGCAACCCCCCGGTTTTGAAAATCCCAAGTTTCCAAACCATGTCTTTAAACTTCATAAAGCTTTATATGGTTTGAAACAAGCCCCTAGAGCCTGGTATGATAGGTTGAAAACCTTTTTGCTTGCTAAGGGTTTTAAAATGGGATTTGTAGATAAAACGCTCTTTCTCCTTCGGCAAGGCAAAGACACGCTCTTGGTCCAGATTTACGTGGATGATATCATTTTCGGTGGTTCTTCTCATGCTTTGGTTGCCAAGTTTGCAGATACTATGAGCAGGGAGTTCGAGATGAGCATGATGGGCGAGCTGACATTCTTTCTCGGGTTGCAAATTAAGCAATCCCGAGAAGGGACGTTTGTGCACCAGGGCAAGTACACGAAGGACTTGCTGAAGCGGTTCGATATGGGTGAGGCCAAGCCTCTTCCAACTCCCATGTCGACGACGACTGCCCTGGATGCGGATGTGGATGGAGAAGCAGTGGACCAGAAGGAGTACCGTAGCATGATCGGGTCGCTACTCTACCTGACGGCGACACGCCCGGACATCCAGTTCGCGGTGTGTCTGTGCGCGCGCTTTCAGGCGTCGCCGCGCACTTCTCACCGTCAGGCGGTGAAGCGCATCTTCAGGTACCTTCGTTTCACTCCTGAGTTTGGGATTTGGTATTCTGCTTCCTCCACCCTCTCGCTTTGCGGTTATTCCGATGCCGATTTTGCTGGTTGTCGCATTGAGCGCAAGTACACTTCTGGGACTTGCCAATTTATTGGATCTTCTCTTGTATCGTGGTCTTCTCGCAAGCAGTCTAGTATCGCCCAGTCTACCACGGAGGCTGAGTATGTTGCTGCGGCTAGCTGTTGTTCCCAGTTACTATGGATGATGGCCACTTTGCGTGATTTTGGTTTGAGCTTTTCTCGCGTGCCTTTGCTTTGTGACGGCACGAGTGCCATTAGCGTTGCTAAGAACCCCGTGCTTCACTCGAAAACCAAACACATTGATGTGCGCTTTCATTTCTTGCGAGACCACCAGGAGAAGGGTGATATCGACCTTCGTCATGTCGATACTCATCACCAACTGGCTGATATTTTCACCAAGCCTTTAGACGAATCAACCTTTAATCGGTTGAGGGGTGAGCTTGGTGTGTGTTTCCCCTTTTAGATGGGGGAAACATTTTGGATCTTGTATATTTGACTGACTCTTTTGTCTTTCTTTTCTTTTGCATTTTAGCATACGCATTTACATTCTAAGCTTCATGTTTATAATCACTAGAATGTAACTATGCTCTATTTAGTATGCTCCGATGCTTATATGGATGCTTGTAGCTTATGCTCTTCCTGATCACTAGTACATGTTATGAGCGGAGCTATTTTGGAATGGTGAATTTACTTAATAACTTACAATCTGAAAATGTTCACCATTAAGATATGCAACTAGCATGTGTAGGATATGTTGAGTTCACTCGTGCTTTTCATCTATGCTAGGTTGCTATGTCTCTAGTTATGAGTCATTCACTTGCTTGGTCTGTTCATATCATGTATAAATTTTGAACCAAGTTTTAGTGAATTGAAAAGATCGAGATGGGATTGCTTGTCAACACCTCATGGTATCGAGACTGTTTCTCATTGCACTTTGAGTTAAACTTGAGCCGTGTAGTGTATGACCGAAACCATAGCTTCAAGCTTCTGATTGCTTCGGCATAGGCTTCGCTCGGTTGAAAAGTTAGGCAAAGACAAGCTTTCAACCTCTCGCAATCACATGCTAAATAATTGAACTTGTGAATTCGTTACCGCTGCAACTCCGATATAAAACTGAAATCATGAGTATATGCTTCATTCCTATGCATGATGATTGAACTTTGCTAGGAGTAGTTCACCTTGTATACATGTTTAGCACTTGTCTGGATTCCTATCTATACATATGTAGTGCTATTTTGATGGTGCCTATCTTTTTGGCTAAAAACTGCTCACTTGCTCATATGCTTCATATTTCGTATGTGTGATCAGTTTGAGCCTTCGCTATGTGAGTGCTTAGTTGTGCCATTGGAGCTGTACCGATTAGAGCATCTTTGCACTCTTTTGATTATATGCCTGAAGCTGCTAACTTGCATTTCTGACTTCATATGCATTTTGGAAGGGGGAGTTGTGTTGGCTCATGGGAAGAGTCTGTGCTTGATAAGTGCATTTTCAACTAAGGGGGAGAGTTGTTGCAAATCATATGTCTCCTGTTCAATCAAGGGGGAGCCTTGATTCTCAGATCTTTATGCTCTTCTCTTGTTGGGCCTAAGGGGGAGTCCTTGGTTGCTTGCACTTGTCGAGGGAAGTTTGCTAGTTGTGTTGAGCCGTTGCCTCTATCTTGAGGGACTAGCAAACATTCGCCTCATTTGTCGTCGAGGTGGTTTTTGATTGGTTCGGAGACCTTTCGTTTGTTTTTCAATTGGTTCGGAGTGGTTTTCGTGCTAGTTGTGTTGAGCCTCTGTGCCTCTATCTTGAGGAACTAGCACTTTGCCAATTTTTAGCTCCGATTTTCAATTGGTTCTCTGCTAGCGGTGTTGAGCCTGTTCTACCTCTTCTTGAGGGCTAGTTTTGCTTTGCTTGGTCGCGTCGAGCCGTTGCCCATGTCTTTGGGGACCAAGTTTTTCACTTCTTCCACTTGACCTTCTTCGGCTTTGCTATGCTTTTGGGTCATTTGGTCGAGATCTCTTCTTCTCTTTCTTCCTTCTTCTTTCTTGCATTATGATTTGTGTGTGTAGTTGACAATGCACTCATCAAGGGGGAGATTGCGGATACATGGGTGTATGTCGAGTCTCTGAGTGATGAGTGATTGTCAACGGGTTTGATCGCATGTTCTTTGGCTTGTGTTGTGCAGGTGTCGAGCACGGAGACAGTGATCGAGGGCAAGGTGAAGGTCAAGTTGAGACGTGCCGTGCCGATGGACTGGGTGCGATGAAGGATGGGCGTGCCGTGCGGCGGACGTGCCATGCCGATGGATCGAGCAGTGAAGGGCGGACGTGAGGCTTGGACTGAGGGACCGGAGTGCCTGAGGATCAGCTATGGTGGCTGGCAGCCTGGGACAGCGACGAGCAGAGACTTGCGGGGCACGGTGTTGCTCGGGTCGAGGACCTGGGGACACGTGTCGGTGGACGGGGTGCACGGGCGGTGCATCCCCTCGACAGCACCGGTTTGTTGGTTGAGCCAGAGAAAAACCAACGGGTGGACGGTTTCCAGGTTTGGGCCTCAAAACCTGGGTGCTCGGTTTCCAGGTTGAGCCACAAAACCTGGGCGCGGACGGTTTCCGAGTTTGGCCACAAAACTCGGGCGATGAGCCGGTTTCCGAGTTTGGGCCTCAAAACTCGGGCGCTGCGGGTTTCTGAGTTTGGGCCACAAAACTCAGGCTGGTGGGCTGGTTTCCCGGTTTGGGCCTCAAAACCGGGGGTTGCTGGAAAAGGCTGGTTTCCCGGTTTGGGCCACAAAACCGGGGGTGCAGAGCGAGGGCGGCACGTGGCGGCGATCCAGAGGTTGCGTCGAGGCAACGCTTCGGTTCGAGCGGGCGTGGCCGTCGGATCTACCTACCACCGCGGGTTGGACCAGAATAGCCTTAGGGTTTAGCTGGTTCGCTCTGTAATTAGTTTAGAGAGGGGTAGAGTAGGAAATAGGCTTAGTCTAGGTTAGTATAAGTAGTCCAGGGGAGACACCCTCCTCCCTATCTCAGTTTTAGCCATCTCATTTGCTTCCTGCACTTAGGGTTTCCTGCTCTCCCATCCCCTGCTGTAGCTGAGATCCGCAGAGAGACTTGCAACTCTGTGTACTGTTGATTTTGAGGAAAGGAGGCCGTAACCTCCTTGTCGTAGCGTGTGTTTGCGCTTCGGCTTGCAATTCGTGGGTGTGATTCGTGTTTTGTTCGTGTTCTTCGCGGAATCCTTTTTCCCCACGATTCTCCCGTCGCTTGATCTCCTTGCTCGGTTCATCTTTTGCAATTCCGTTTGAACTGGTTTGTTCTAGATCGTGAGGCACTTCTTTCCACCGAAGGAATCATCCTCTAACCTCACGGTCTAGGAGATCGATCGATTTTTCGTTTCGGGTCAAGTTTTCTCCTTTCCCCCGAAACTCTTCGATTCACCGATTTGGAGATAGGTTCGAGCCATGATCTCTTAGAGATAGCTCACTATACTCCTTGTGACTCATCTCACCAAGTTTGATCCCTAGAGGAATTGTTTTAGGTGAGATTGAGACAAATCGGTTGACAAACGGGACTGCTGTGCTCTGACCGGACGCTGGCATCGGGCCGACCGGACGCTGACCAAGTGCGTCCGGTCGTTGAATGCTCAGCGAGTCTCCCTGCAACTCGACCGGACGCTCTGTTCTCGTTTTGACCGGACGCACCGCTTTCACTGTTCATCGTGCTTGTTCGCTTCTGACCGGACGCACTGCTCTCGACCGGACGCTCCGTACTCGTGAGTCCGGTCGCGAACAGTAAGGTTCCAGAGCCGATTTTTGTTGACCGGACGCGTCCAGTCCCTGCTGACCGGACGCTGGCCAGAGTCCGGTCGATCCAGTTTCGCGCGTTTTCGTTCACGGTTCGTTCGTTCTTGATCGGATTCGAGTTCCGTCTTTTGCGTTGGTTTTCTAGGGTTGTCTAGTGTCCCGCTGTGCTTCTAGGAAGCATCCACCCTACATCTAGGGTCGTGGACATTAGCAAGCTCTAGGGTTCGCTCTTAGGATTGATTTTGGGACACTTGGCCAAAGTTTCGTGAGAAATTTTATTGGCTCCCATTCACCCCCCCACCTCTGGTCGCCTTGCTTTTGCATTCTCGGTCCTTCAGTTCTCTCTTCTGGATGTAGGTGATTGAATAGTGGGGGGCTCGGGGGTTCGGTGGTGGTGGGGGTGGCTCGTGGGCATTGTCCTCGTATCCTTCAGCGCCCCCTCCGCGGGGCAGCGGCGCCTCCTACTCGTCCCAACCTTCGGCCTCGGCCTCAGCTGTCGTGAGGCATTCTTCCATTCTGCGGAGCTGCTACCTTGCCTCGTCCGCCTTCTGTCTGATGGCACGCAGCCGGTTCTGCCTCTCAAGCAGTTCCAGACGCCTCTTCTTTTCCTGCAGCTCCGTGTGGAGTCTGTCCAGGGCCTCGAGGCCCATCTCCTCTTCATCTCCTCCTTCTTGTTCTCCGGAGGTGTGCGGGTGCCGCCGCAGTACTGGCCGAGGGTGCAGGCTTGGGAGCTCTGTTTCCGGGTTGCCCCCTCCTGCCGTTGGTGGGTCGGTGTTCTCTTCGGTGGACCGTGCCGCCGTGGTAACCTCGCTGGTCGGACGTTGGTCCCTACCTGAATTGGTCATCCTTGTTCCTGCCATAATCCAGGGGTGCTCGTTCGGTCCCCATGGTCGGCGCCAAACTGTTGGGATCTACACCTGCCCGACCCCTACACGTGTACCGGGGTAGGGCGAGGGTCACCAACGGTCAGATGAAATTGTGAAGGTAAGAGAGGGGACAAACTTGCGGAGTGGTATTCAAAAAATCGTTGCACCCCTGGGTATTTATAGGGAATACCAGGGGTTGTCGTACATTTTACATTAGGGTACAAGGACAGTTGTCCAACGAATCAGGAGAAAAGGGGCAAAGTTGTACAAATACATGATACAAAAACCCCTAATTCGCTCTTCTTCCTGTCCGCCACCACCGGGCTCATGACGCAGCCTCGCCACGTTCCTCTCTCCCTCGCTTCGCTTGCTCATGGAAAACATTCGCCTCGCGGACGTAGCCGACGATGACGGGCTTCGAAGTCCTTCACCAAGGGAGCGCAAGCCCATCCGCGAAGACCCCTGCAAGCCAAGAGGGGAACACAGGGACATGTCGAAACCCGAGAAACTTTGCTGCAGGGGGGCGAAGGTTCCCTCACCAAAGTAGCTTCGCGGGGGTTGCTGCCGAGGGTTACTTCCCCCAACAAGAACAAATTTTGAATGCAGGTATGGCTTCGTTGTCTGATGATCGTCGTCTTCCGAAATCCATCATTGTCAAGATGGTTGTAGGAAGCTCGTAGGGGTGCCATGCAGGGACCTCTACCCAAACCGCGAACTTCGCCGCCGAGAACACTGGGTGATTTCCTCGCCATGGCTACACATCAGTCTACTCATTGGAAGTTAAGTTCTCAGGGTAATCTGTCTTGGGCTTGCCGTAATCAAGTTGCGAGTTCGTCGGATGGCCAGTCTCCGGCGACGAAGCGAATTTCAAAGCTTTTCAAACACTCGAAACTCCAGGGCTCCGATCCGGAGTTCGCTTCGCTTACTGCCGCGACATCTTCGGCTACAGTCGACTGCGTGACGTGCGGTGCGGCAAGGAACAAAGGACCGATGCATCCTGGACTCAATGAACGAATCAAACTCGGACCTAAAAAATTCTTTAGGCCCACGAAAGGGCTCTGCTCCTTCTTCTCACGTACGGGCACCAGGACACTTCGACGTTCTAAACCGAAGCCGCCGCCAGTGCCCTCTTCATCAAACTCACGCTCGTTCGCAGAGGTGGTATGTGAGGGCTCGGTGATGGCATCGCAAGGACCGGGCAGAGGTTTTGGCGAGCGTGGTGGCGGCAGGTATAGTTGGCCAAACGGGCGGCACGGGCACGGCATGGCACTAGCCCGCCCTGGCACGGCACTATCAGGCACGGCACTATCAGGCACGCGGGCCGGCCGTGCCGTGCCTATAGTGCCCACCGTGCCAACTTCATGGCCCAGGCACGGCACTAAGTGCTGGTAATAGTGTCATGCCGTGCCCCTGGGCATGATAGCCCAGCGGGATAGTGCCGTGCCTGGGCACTAAAACCTCATCACCACTTAAAATATTCAGAATTCAAAGAGGAAATCAAATATTTAGAATTCAAAGAAAACAAAAACACAGAGAACAGAAACATATAAAAATAGATGGAGCTGTGCAATGGCTGCCTCATTAAAAACCTGTCTAGGTAAAACTCACCCTTGTGAGAAACCCTAGACAGGGAAAAAGAGTGCAGCCAGCTCCAGAATAATATTAATTGTTCATTACGTCACAGAAACAAAGGTCTCAAGTCTCAGTCTTAAAAACATTATAGAACCATTACATAAATGACTAATCAAGATAGAGTTGTTCATAGGCCTCCTCGAGCTCCTTATCTTCCACCATATGTTGTAGCCTTGACTCTGCAGCTTCCCAGTCCTTGATACAAGTGAGTGCTTCCACAGTTTCAGGGTTCAGCCTCCTCCGCCGTTCTTCAATGATCCTGCCAGTGGTGCTGAAGGTGGCTTCTGAAGAAATAGTTGAAACAGGCACACTAAAAACATCTTTAGCAAGAGTTGAAAGAACTGGATAAGTTAACTTATGATGTTGCCACCAGTTTAAGATGTTGAAGTTATCATCTAACTGGCTGACTATGTCACAGTCTAGATAGGCTGCAAGTTCTGAACTACTGTTAGAAGAAGAGTTTGCTTGTTGTAGCAAGGTAGTAGCAGGAACAACCCTAGACATATTAAGATTAGAAGGAAGGGCAGAACCAAATAAATCCTCATCATCATCATATATTTCATCCCAAGCAGTTCTTTTCTTACCAGATAGGTTTGGAGCAACAGTCTTTTTCTGCCTAACAGATCCATACAGTTCATCATATTTATGATACAGTTTGAAAAGAAGAGATCTAGTTTCCATGAGCTTATTAGAATAATCAGTATCAGTAATTGTACTTAACTTTCTAAGTACTTTGTTAAAACCTTTGATTTTAGCTCTTGGATCCAATACAAAAGCAATACAGTAAAGTGGAGGTAATGATTTCCAATATTTATTGTACTTATCAATCATAGGTTGGACAACAAATCTAATATGTTCATCATTTTGGTATCTATGTAGGTGTATAGCAATCCTGACAATGTGATGAATCATTAGTGGGGCAGTTGGATAATATATACCAGACAAATCAACTGTTGAATCATAAAACAGTTCAAGGAATGCAAATATTTTAGTTGCCACAGCCCAATGATCATGAGTCAAAAGATAAGATCCACCTTTACCTCTAGAATAATTAGTCTCAATAAAGGTATGAAAAACTTCCCTGTGTGGTAGCAAATGCCTAAGCATCAGGTATGTAGAGTTCCACCTAACATCCATATCCAACCCAAATAGCCTAGGTCTCATACCAGATGCCTTGCAATAACTAGTATATGCTGCAATTCTTTGGTTAGAAGAGTTAATAAAAGATATTGCACTTCTGAAAGCATCAAGAGTAGGACCAACAGTAACAAGAGCCTCCTTAACTATCAAATTTATGATATGAAGAGCACAGCGTTGATGCAAAAAAAGATCAGCACCCAAATACTCCCTAAGTATAGGTTTCAGGTTATCCATGGCTTTGTTATTAGCAGATGCATTGTCCAAAGTAACTGAAAAAACCTTATTCAGTATACCATAGTCATTGAGTACAGTCATAACACGTTGTGCAATGTTTTCAGCATTATGTGATTCATCAATTAGCCTTAACCCAAACACCCTTTTCTCAAGTTGCCAATCAGAATTAATGTAATGACCCACAACACTCAAATAATCCTGCTTAGCGTTTCCAGACCAAATATCAGAAGTAATAGCAACAGATGTAATTTTATTGTTTTTCAAATCATCTATCAGAGCATCACGCTTTTCATTGAAGTATTTAAGGACATCTCTAGTTGTTGTTTGTCTAGACACAGATGTATACCTAGGGTTATGAGCAGTTCTTATATATTCTTCCCAAGCCTCAGATTCCCCAATTCTGAGGGGGAGATCTAGTCTAGCAAGTAAGCGAACTAGTTGAACACGAGCTACCTCAGCAGAATACTCCCAGTTTCTAACAGTACCATCCTTAGTGAAAGTAATATGAGATTGAGACAAGCGATTTTTCTCACGTTTTTTAGGACAACTTTCCATATGTCGCAGAAGGTGGCCAGTGCCAAATCTAGAGAAAGCAGAGTACTCTTTATGGCAGTGATGACAACGAGCACCATATCTGACCATATTACCGTTAATCTTCTTGAAGAGCTTCTCAAAATCTTCCCAACATGCAGAGGTAGAATTGCGGTTAGTCGGTCTGTTGGAGCCAAAGGGAGCATCATCATCAATTGTTATTGGATCGGTCACGGTCTGGGGGGCCTCGGTCTGGTCCATAGGATGGACAGCAGGAGTACGCCCAAACAAGGCCTCGGCATCACCAGCAATATCGTCTTCATCATCTGGAACAAGCCCACAGAGCCGCAACTCGTCGTTGATGGTCATGGAATGACCGATCTCCTCCTGCTCGTCCGACATCTCGCTGTCGCGAGCCTCCGGTTCCTCAACGACTACCAAGAAAGGGAGGACTAGGGTTAGTAACAGAATCTAGGGTTAGAGTTGACAAGATTAGGGTTAGGGTTAGCGACTTACCACTACGGCCGGAGCACCAGATGCTACTGCGCCGTCGTCGTCGCACAGATCCGGCTAGGTACCTCAACGTGCTCGCCGGAAACGAAGTCCTGCGAACAAATAAAAGTTAGCAAACATAAAGCAAAAATATAGAAAAGAGGAAGAAGCAAGAAGTACTTACCGGCGAATCCGGAGCCCCTGAGATGCCGGAGTCCGACAAGGTCGACGACGGAGGCGAGACGGAGACGAGGAGGGGAAGATGTGGAGGACGAGACTACATCGGCGGTCAGGGAGGGAGAAGAGAGGTAGAGAAGGTTGTGTCGTGTGCCCTTGACGGCCGCCGGAGGCTCAACCAGCCACCGGAGTGAGGGAAGAAGAGCCGGCTAGGGTTCCATTCCAGATCCGCGTTCGCCTCAGAGATCGCCGCCGCCAGAGCGAGAGAAGGGAGTGAGGCGAGAGCCGAGAGGGTAAAATGAATTAGGGTTGGGGGGAGTGGGAGGCAGCGGCGCGGCCGGCTGCTTATATATGTCGTGCCCTGACTCCCTAAATCAACGGTCGGATGGGGGGCGCCGCCGATCGGACGGCTCTAGGGCGGGCCGACCCCGTGCCGACCCCTGTAGCGGGCCGTGCCCGGGCCGTGCCAACGGGCTGGCATCGCGGCCCAAGCACGGGCACGGAGGCGGGTCGTGATTGGCACGGGCACGGGCGTTAGCGGGCCGGGCCATTTTCGGGCCGTGCTTTTTAGGGCCGTTTTAGTGCCGGCCCAGCGGGCCAGGCCCGTTTGGCCAACTATAGTGGCAGGGGAGCGGCCTTCAACCCTGGATTCCACCCGGGCTTTGATCCAGGGTACAAAGGACATGGAACAGGCCGCGACTTCCATCCGTGAGGTCGTGGTCGTGCCGGTCACGGAGGTGGACTCGGTGGTCGCGGTTTTGGATTCAATTCGGGTGGCTGCCAAGGTGCCGAGCGTGGGGGTGGCCGACCCTATGGTGGTGGAGGTGGCTATGGTGGCGGAGGTCATGGTCGCGGTGGTCGTGGTGGGTGGCCTCATGGCCAGCCTCGCCATCAACCGTCCATGGCCGGAGGCCATCACTCCCAGGAGCTGTTCAACGCTGGGGGGCACTTCCCCCAGCCGACGACCCAGGTCCCCTCTCACCAACTCGGCGCAGCCCTTCCCCAACCCAGTTGTTCAGGGGGTCACACCAGATGGCCACCACGGTGGAGTTTGGGCAGGGGAAGGCACCGGTGGCTGCTACTCCCAAGTCCCTAGGGGCTGCATCTTCACCCGCAACCGCTACTACGACATCAACATATGCTGCAGCAATGACACAAGTGGGACCAGAATCACACAAGGCGGCTGGCCCACTTAGCGCAAACATATCCACACAAATTAATGATGTGCCAGAATCATCTCAGCATGGAGGGCATAAGAGCAAGGGTAAACCTTTCTGTTATCGTTGTCATACTAAAGGTCATACCATTCATGAATGCACTGTGTTGCTCTGTTGCGAAATATGTTATGGTGATCATGTTACTAAGATTTGCCCAAATATGAAAAAATGAACACCACTGTTATACCTTGTGGATACGCTGTAGAAGGATTGGGATTTTATTTTATTCTAGTAACTGAGAATCCTAAGGTAAATTTAGAGGAAAAGTCAGTAGTGGTACGTGTTTTGGAAGGTTTCTTTACTGCTGATCAACGGCAGTGGAACTTGAAAAACTACTACCAGGAAAAAAACAAATGGGTGACTGAGGAGAAAGGCAATGACGTCTTCACCACTAATTTCCCATCCTCTGACCTACTGGATACTTTGGTGAATTAGGGTCCAATGGACACAAAATCAGTGAAAGGTAAAATTCGCTTTGAGAAGGGTGTTGAAAATGATGTTTACAAATATGAGATTGACAAGGTTTGGGTGCAGTTCCGTGGATTGCCAAAGGAGTTCAGGGAATTTCCTATTATTTGGGAAATTGGCTCAATCCTAGGTGTTCCTCGAGCAGTGGATACTAAATTCACAAACAAATTTGGTAGACCAAGAATGAAAGTAGCCATGCTGAACCCCAGTCTCATCCTAGATGTAGTGGATGTTGTTATTGGGGATTTTGTTTATGAGCTACAGTTCAGGGTGGAAGAAAACATTCTCAATGGTGAGCCCGAGGTCATTGACATGGATTCTACCATAGATGATGAAAAACCTAATGAGGAAAAACCGGTTGAGGAAAAAGAGGGAGAGAATATGGATGTGGATGGCAACAAAGAGCAGAGTCAGACAAATAACAATACACCTGGTAATCAGCTATATACCTCTAGTAAGCACAATGTTGCTGGTAGTGTCCAACAAGAGGGTGCAGGTGATGGTTCTTTGGCTCAACAAATTAAATCAGTGTCGGCAAGTGACAAACCAGTGATAGTGCTATCCCAAAATGTGATGACAGATAATAATGCCCAGTGGAAGGCTAAGCTAATAACTCCAAGTGATTCTGGGAACCTTATTAAAAAAATAAAAGCGCAAAAAAGTGGGTCAATGTCGCCTGTGAGATTGAGTAAAAGGAATGCAGCAATAGCAGATCAAGATTCGGTGGAGAAGGCAACAAAGTTAAAAGCTCGCAAAAATTTGGACTCTGCGCCAAACAAAGGTAATGAATCCCAGTACTGTTCTTTTATTTTCCGTGATGATTCATCTTTATTAGATTCAGCTAAAACTTTAGGGGTCATTCTTGGGGCTAATGAACAAGATTTTTCGGTCTCGTTAAATACTTTAAGAGATGTAGAACTATACAGAATGAACGAGAAAAAAAGTTCAGATGAAGAAAACTTAGTGTCGGTGGAAGACGCATCGATAGTTCTTTCTAATGATGATTATATAGACCTAGAAGCTTTAAATCTTATATGTTCAGAAATATCAGAAGGGCTAGGTGATGGGGGTTGTGACCCTGAGTGTTTACAAACCCCTGTATCACAGAAGAAAAAGCCCCGATCTAGAAAAAAATAATCATAATCATTCTAGATGAAAGGGATTTTTTGGAATTGCAACGGGTTCACCGACGGTAAAAAATATAGATTTCTCTCCAATTTAACAAGAGAAAAAGACTTAGATTTCATTGCCTTATCCAAAACTGGTGGAGCTAATTTCTCGCAGACCATTGTGAATAACATCTGCGTAGGCAGAGATTTTCTGTGGCATTGCATGGCTCCACGGGGCAGGTCTGGTGGTATGATTCTAGGAGTAAATTTGCTAACATTTGACATTGGGGAAATTGAAGAAGGGGATTTTCTCATTCGGTTTAAAGTCAGACATAGGGAAGATGATTTTAAGTTTAATCTAATTTCTGTTTACGGGCCAGCACAAATGGATCGAAAAGCACAATTCTTATCCGAAGTGGTACGAGTCTGTTCAAAAGAGGCTTTACCTATCATTATAGGTGGCAATTTTAATATTATTCGTGGATCGGATGAGAAAAACAATGATAATTACAATGATAGATGGTCTTTTATATTATTCCCTAAATCTTAGAGAAATAGAAATGTCAGGAAGAAAATTCACTTGGGCTAATCATTTACAAATTCAAACCTTTGAAAAACTAGATAGGATCCTTGTATGCACAGAATTTGAGTCCAAGTATCCTCGCACCATTGTACAAGCTTTGTCATGTGAGATCTCTGACCACACGCCTCTATTCATTACACAAATAATCTTACTTTATCTTACCAATCTCAATTCAAATTTGAGTTGGGTTGGTTGATGAGAGATGGATTTTGTGATATGGTTTCTGACGTGTGGTAGAACATTACAGTTCATGGCTCGCCCATAGAGAGGTGGCAAGCAAAAATTAGAAGGTTGCGTCAATACCTTAAAGGCTGGACAAAAAATGTCAGTGGGACTTATAAGGAAAAAAACGACTATCCTAAATAAACTAGATGAATTGGATAAGAAGGCAGAATCAGATATCCTTAATGCTTTTGAATTAGATTTAAAGCATGTGCTAAATCAAAGACTTGTTGAACTACTTCGGGAGGAGGAACTCAAATGGTACCAAAGGACCAACGTTAAACATCTTCTAGAAGGTGACACGAACACAAAGTATTACCATCTGTTGGCGAATGGTAAACATCGGAAAACACGTATTTTTCAGTTAGAGGATGGGAATAATATAATAAGTGGTGATGTCCGATTAAAAAGGCATATTACCAACTATTATAAAAACCTGTTTGGATCATCGGAGAACTCTCTAATCACATTAGATGAGTCACAGACTGATGATATCCCTCAGGTCTCTGAGCTGGAAAATGAGTACTTGACAGATATTTTCTCACAGGAAGAAGTAAGGGCTGCGATTTTCCAAATGGAGCATAATAAGGCACCTGGACCAGATGGTTTTCCTGCGGAGTTTTATCAGGTCTTCTGGGGTTTAATAAAAGATGATCTGATGGCTTTGTTTACAGATTTTCATCATGGTTCATTACCATTAATAAATCGTCTTAGCTTTGGAAATATAATCCTGCTACCTAAAAAGAAGGATGCGAAAGTGATTCAACAATACAGACCTATTTATTTGTTGAATATCTCTTTCAAAATCTTCACTAAAGTCACAACCAATAGATTAACTACCATTGCCCAAAAGTTAATTAGACCAACACACACAACCTTCCTCCCGGGAAGGAATATTATGGAGGGTGCAGTAATACTTCATGAAACAATTCATGAACTTCATTCGAAAAAATAGGATGGAGTCATTTTTAAGATAGACTTTGAAAAGGCTTATGATAAGGTCAAATGGAGTTTTCTACAACAAACATTAAGGATGAAAGGTTTTTCACAAAAATGGTGTAGTTGGGTGGAAAATTTCACTCAGGGGCGTAATGTTAACATTAAAGTTAATGATCAATTAGGTGCATACTTCCAGATAAAAAAAGGCTTACGACAAGGTGACCCCATGTAACCAATACTATTTAATATAGTGGCTGACATGCTAGCCATACTGATTGCCAGAGCTAAGGAAGTAGGGCAGGTGGAAGGGGTTATTCCTCACCTAATTCAAGATGGTTTGTCCATTCTCCAATATGCGGATGACACTGTGATTTTTATATGCCATGATGTTGAAAAAGCGATAAATATGAAATTATTACTTAGTACCTTTGAACAACTATCGGGGCTTAAAATCAATTTTTACAAAAGTGAAATATTCTGCTTTGGCAAAGCTAAAGAACAAGAAGTGGTATATTCACAATTATTTGGTTGTGACATTGGAAAGTACCCCTTTCGTTATCAGGGCTTACCCCTGAACACTAGGAAATTAAACAATAAAGATTGGCAGACAATCGAGAATAGAATCGAAAAGATACTTAGCGGTTGGAAAGGGAAAATGCTTTCAATAGGGGGTCGACTGGTTTTGATAAACTCGGTGCTGTCTAGTTTACCGATGTTTATGATGTCCTTCTTCGAACTCCCAAGAGGCATTCTAGAAAAATTAGACTGCTTTAGATCTCGTTTTTACTGGCAAAACAACCAGCATAAACGGAAGTATAGACTAGCAAAATGGGAATTTTTTTGTCAACCCAAGTCTTAGGATGGTTTAGGTATACAAAATCTGGACATACAAAATAAGTGCCTACTAAGCAAATGGTTGTTTAAATTATTGAATGAAGATGGTATGTGGCAGAAACTTTTGAAAAATAAATACATCAAAGACAAGACTCTAGGAAACTGTATCAAAAAACCAACAGATTCCCACTTCTGGAAAAGTATAATGAATATCAAAGACTCTTTTTTGGGCTTTGGTTCGTTCAAGGTAAAGGATGGGATGCAAACCAGGTTCTGGGTAGACAATTGGTTAGGAAATAAGCCCTTAAAGATAGATTTTCTGTGTTGTTCAACATTCTAAGAAGAAAACAAGATTCGGTGGCAAAAGTCCTTAGTTCATCTCCACTAAGCATTTCCTTCCGTCAAAATTTAGTGGGCACAAACTTAAGGGACTGTCATAGAATTGTTGCTTCTTTGCATGATGTTAACTTATGAGAGGAAAGTGATGTTTTTGTTTGGGGGCTGAATACATCTTGAAGTTTTTCAGTGAAATCTATGTATGATGCATTAATTAATAATGGGGTTAGAGTATCACAAGATATATGGCAGATAAAAGTTCCCATGAAAATTAAAGTTTTTCGTGATATTAAAAAAAGGTGTCATTTTAACTAAGGACAACCTGGCTCGTAGGAACTGGTATGTTGACAAGAAGTGTTGCTTCTGTTATTTTCCAGAGACCATTCAACATCTTTTTCTAAACTGTTATTATGCCAAATTCTTGTGGCGCACTGTGCATATACTTTTTGGAATATCGTCCCCCCATGATATAGATGACCTCTTTTAATAGGTGGTCAAAAATGACCAACAAAAAGTATAATTTATTGTTATTAACGGCAATGTCTGCGCTTTGTTGGGCAGTCTGGTTAACAAGAAATGAGGTGGTTTTTGACAAATGTAAACCAAAATCCTTTTTGCAGGTTCTTTGCAGGAGAACACATTGGCTTCGGCAATAGGCAAAATTGCAGCGACTTGATGATCTACAGGAACAACTCAATTTAGTCGGTCAGCATCTAGAGACGTCAGCTTTGCAGTTCTTTAGTTCCAATGAATGACTGTTAACTAGGCATATTGATCACGTTTAGTAACTTTACCATCATGTTGCTTATTTTGTTGGTTGTGAATTGTTTCACAACAAGTGTGATTTTGGATGGAACTCTTTAATAATTTGTCTGATTCTATCGGTTGATAGATGAAGCTGGATATGAACTATCCTTTATCTAAAAAAATAAATTAGTACCATGCGCTCGGGCAACCTTGACGATGAGAACGGGACTAGTGCGCATCAGCAGCGCATGTAGATCATTTTTTAAAAAAACTTGTGGCAAGATTACATCGCTTACAAGCAAATTTAAGATAGATGAAGGGGATCATCTACCCAAACCTGAAAATTCTTTTGTATTAAAACTTGCCTAGCTAAGTCACCTGCACAGAATTGCTATAGGACAACCGGGTGTTTTAGCACTTGGCAACACACGAATTTTGTGTCCGGTCGATCGCTATCGGACGTGTGGTTTGCTTTGTTCGTTTTCTTTATGATTTAGAGAGCCTACCTTCTTTACCTTCTTTAGTATTATTAAAAATTAGGAGTCGCACCCATATATTTACGGAATTGCTAAACGTTGCTTGTGTGTTTTTCTATCTGTCAACACACGAATTTTCTCATCGTTGATCCGAAGATGTAGGGCTCATGCGTCAGCTGTCAGCCTGTTCCCCTCCCTCCCTCTGGTCGAGAGTTGATTGGCCACTACTAACCTGCTCACCTGCATGCATGGTGTGGCCTTTGTTACTGTACGTACAGGTACAGTAGAGTAGTCTTTCGAACCCAGTTCCATCTGCGTTGTTTAGCGAGGGGACGTAGTCATCGTTGATCGTCTCGACGGCGTAGAAATATTGTTAATTTCTACGAATACGTTGTTTGTGATTGTGTCATTCCAGTGAATTTTTTTTGTTAATTGTTCTTTTCTAAAAAAAATATATCATGTTTTTTGTGTTAGTCGGACTTAATATTTATGATTGTATCGTTTTGGTAGAAAAATATTGTTAATTGTTCTTCTCTAGATAGAAATTGTATTCTATTATCTGTGTTAGCCGGACCTTATGTTTCTGATTGTGTCGTTCTAGTTGAAAATATTGTTAATTATTTTTCTCTAGAAAGAAACAGAATTGCTATATAATACATGTATGTTTATTGGTTGTTGACGCATAAATTTTGCCGCTGGATTAACGATGGATGTGCCATCTGTTCCCATCTTCGGTGCTTTATCTTGCGTCGCTAACGTGTATGGCCCACTCTAAGCGTATTGCTTTTATAATCAGTTAATTGTCCTTGTGTTAGAATACGTTAAATTTTGTTGTTGTCTAACTATAGAAAATTTTGTGACTTTTCTAATTGTCTTCGTGTCAACATATATATTAATTATTTGTCCTTGTCTAACTATAGAAAAAAATTATGACTTGTTTAAATTATCTTTGTATTAACATAAATTAGATTTTGTCAAGTTTGTAGTTTTGTCTAACGAGTTTTTATAATCGGATTTGAAAATTGCAGATTATGTCTAAGAAAATTGCAACGAACTAAAATTGTAATTTTAATATAAAATATACGTAATAATTGTCAGTAGAATTTTTGTGCTACTATTATGTCAAACAACTAAATTTATGTATGATAGGAATCGTGTGTTTTCTATTGAAAACACACGAATATGATATAGAAAGAAATTGTATTCTGTTATTTATGTGTATGAGTTAAATTCGTGTGCTAGTTAAGGAAAAAATACATAGATTTCCTTTTATGTATTGGGTTCCTTGTGTTTTCTAGTATGTCCAGATTTGGGTGTTAAGTTAAAAAAAAAACACACAGTTTTCAGGCGTCTGAAATTCATGTATTTATTTTACATAAAACACTCATGTGTTGGCTACCTTAAAAACACACAAGTTTTAACTAGACAAGTCCTATATTTATGGTTGTTCCCTTTGCTAGGTCTTGTTTGATGCACCAACTAAACTTTAGCTGTCTAAATTTAGTTCCTAGATATCCAAACAACAACTAAAATTTAGCCGAGTTTGTTAACTAAAGCATTCAAACACTCAACTAAAATTTAGCTAAGAAAAGCTAAGTTTTATACTGAAATTTTAACCAGCTAAATTTTTTAGTTAGGTACATCAAACAGGGCCCTAGTGGTCTTCTTCTCCACGATGTTGTGCTCTGGCGAGAGACAATTCCAGTCGTCTCAACGGTTCGTTCCTTTTGCTTCCTTCATGAGCCTCATGGTGGCGTGGTCTTCTTCATCGCCATGCTTCATATATTTTGCCTCGTTCTACAGGCTAGGGTTCAAGTTTTTTTAAGAGCTTTTTACCTATATGGTCTTAGAAATAATGGCTCTTCCTTATATGATCTTTTTTTATTTGAACTTCTTTTATAGCCCTAGAATAAACTTCTATTCCTTCTATATGACCATCCGTCCGTTTTTAATATTTGACGGTGTTAAGTCAAAGGTAAAAGGACAATTTGACCCCTAGCATAAAAAAATTGCAGAGTTATGTTTTTGTTGTATATTAAAATTAATATTAAAAAAATAAATTCACACATGACAATATTTCCCATAAAAGAAATATTGTTATGTATAAATTTATTTATTTAATATTATTCTAAATATACAAAAACAAGCAAAATTATAATTTTTTTATGTCAGGGGCAAAACGATCTTTTTACCCTTGAATTAACACCATCAAGTGACAAAATCGGATGGAAGGTCATAGAAGGAATGAAAGTTCGTTTCAGGGTCATAGAGGTAAGTTCAAAAGAAAAAAGACCACACAAGATAGAGTCATCTTTTACAAGGCCATATAGATAAAAAACTTTTTTTTAAGGATCTGTTCTCTACTATGTTTAGTGATGGACGATGGAATTTATTCAAGGATTCGGGCAGGGATTTCGTATTGATGTAGAGGCCATGTTTAGTTCGCAAAAATTTTGGGAAAAAAAATTCTTGCAGCACTTTTGTTGTTATTTGATAAACTTTGTCTAAACATTTTAGGCTCAAAAGATTCGTCTCAATATTTACAAACAAATTATGCAATTAGTTATTTTTTTATCTATATTTAATGTTCTATGCATGTGTCTAAATATTGTGACAGGGAATCTTAAAAAATTTTGGAACTAAACATAAACATGGCCAGAGTTCCGATTTTGTTTTGGATTTGTTACTTTGGTTGGGCTGGCCATGCGGATTTTTTTATTAATAACCCAATTAAATAAGATATTTTAAAAACAACATCACCCATTTTTTTAAAAAAAAACTAACTTTTTTGCTACGCCGTCCCGCATGGCGCGGCAAAAGCATTAGCCGCGTCATGCATGGCGGCGTGGCACCTCCCGGCCACGCAGGCGGGTTGGCGCGGTCATCGGCTTTGCCACGCCAGGCGGTCTGGCACGGTCATCGGCTTTGCACGGCAACCCGCCTGGCGCGGCAAAGCCGATGACCGCGTCAACCCGCCTACGTGGCCGAGCGGTGCCACGGTGGCACGTTTGTCGCGCCGCCATGCATGGCGTGGCTAACGCTTTTATCGCGCCATGCGGGGCGGCGCGGAAAAGGATTAGTTTTGGAAAAAAAATGAAATGTGTTGTTTTTAAAATATCTTATTTAATTGGGTTATTAATAAAAAAAAAATTCGCCATGTGCCGTGTGTGTAGGGCACCGCGCTGGGTGGGCTGCTCAAGCGGCGCCGCTCTGGCCACCCCAGCCGCTGCCACAGGCTGCTGGCTGCTGCGTCCCACTGTCCTGGTCCTGGCCAGGCGGCCACTGCCGCAGGCTTCTGGCTGCTGCACCCTGACCCCGCCATCCTGGTCGGCCGCTGCAGCATGCAACATTGATTTCCTTCTCCTATTGTTGGCTTCTGTTCCCTGATAGGTTGCCGTGCTTGCTTCACTAGTTCACTGCAACCAGTTTACGATCTCTGATCATACTTTGTTTTTTTCTTGTCAGATCTTGTTTCGGATTCAAGTGAGGGAAGGTTGCTATAGAGGGAAGCTGTTGTGCTCCTATTAGCTTGATTGGAAGATATGTGTTAATCATTAGCTTTGATTCATGTTTGTTTGATGCTCACTGTTCCCCCTTGTTGTATCCCTCTAATTAGTGTTAGTTGATGCGCTTAGGTTATGAAATAGATATATTCAGTTTTCAAACCTTGTTCTGTATTTGTTGTTGTTATATTGGGGCGTTGCATTGAATATTTTTTTCATATTATTTTAGAAATATTTTGTTCATATTAGTTCTAGAAGTGTGCTAATCATTTCCATGCACTCTGAATTTCTGCAGAACCGTATTCTTCAACATCATAACTGTATGCATTCATCTCTACTTGTCTTGGTCCTATCTTTAGTTTTTGTTCTTGATAATGTTTTTATTCAATTGAAGTGCTACTGACCGATCTGAGTGCTACTGACTGATCTATGGATGTCTTGTTTCTCAGTTGTGATTGCTGCATTCAAAAAATCTTTTGTTCGATCAGTACCTGTGATCCCCAAATCAATGTGCTATACTGTAAGAATAACAGACCTAAATGTTCTGTCAAACTGAATCTACTGTAATTTTCAGAGTTTACTTTGCCAGTTTGGTGATATGCTGCTTTTTTTATTTCATACTATCCATTGTGATCAAAGTCTCGTTTAGATTTTCGTGTTGTAGTCTAATGCTGTGAAAAATCAATTTTGCATAAACTTATAGGATGCAGTTCTTACCATAGTACCAATGGAATGCTTCAGCCACCATTTGCGGTGACTGTAATTTGAATATTTTAGTCACTGTTACTTTCAGTTTCAGTTGTCATGGTCAAATTGCATGGTGTATTATTGTATTAACTTGCTTTAATGCACAGCAATATGAATTTGGATCTAAATTTATTCCTTGTTTTTGATGCTATTACAAGTCTCCTTTTCTTTGAATCTTTTCTGAGTCGTTGATGAACAGAAATGGTAGTGCTCCATTCTATAGTTTACTAAAATTTATATTCCTTTGTACAATATAAATATTTGGCATCTGCAGGTAGTACATGCTTATTTGGGCTACAGAAAATACATGGTGTCTATATACTACTCACTTTGTAGCAATGGGCAAATATGAACTTTTTTTAGAAAGATGACAATTCTAACAAGATATTTGGCAGGGTTGAAATTTTACTATTTGGTTTTAAGTTTGTATTTTAATATTTTTTTAATTCTTGTTCTTCTTATGACTCTATTCTATTGCACTTGAATTTATGCGTTGCATTATTTTTGAATAATATAGGTGCCACGAAGCTTGATATGTTTTTGACGGATCAAGCTGTTGTTCAATTCTTTCTGATATATGTAGCAATCTTGCATGTTGCAACTCTTCAATTTGGTGATTTTATAACATGCGGTATGTGAAGATGGTCGCAGGTAATTTCAAAGACATTTACTATTTTTCTTCTGTGCTAGTAATTCATTTGTCCAAAGATTTGATTTATTAAATTTTTCATTGCTAGTGCATGTAGGCTATTCTTCATCTAAAAAAATTCCAAATGCATGTGCTAATAGTTTCACTGAAGAGCAGGTACACCCAAAAATATAGTATCATATATTTATAGGAGTCCTATGGTTGGTGCTCTTATTTCAGCCATTAATTTTGTATTCTACTTGGTCTGCGTGCCATTTCCAGCAGATTGAGCAAAAGCCAGAAGGGTGAATTCTTCTTGTCGCTGTGGGCCGACAATTTTACCAGCAAGCTCACCCGTTCCTAACCCTAACGCCAAAGGAGCTCTCTCAACAGAGGTCCAGTGAGGCTCTCTAATCTGTGATTTGTCCTCTATTCTTCCTTATTGTACATGTGTTCTTCATATTTATGTAGTCGATCTGCTTTCCTGATGTTCGATTTGTTCTATATGCCGGGTATTTTCCATACACTACAGGAAACTACGGCTTTGCCGAGTGCCTGGAGCTTTGCCAAGTGTCAAATGTCGGGCACTCGGCAAAGAGCCTCTTTGCCGACAGTCCGGCCACGTGGCACTCGGCAAAGATAGGCACTAGGCAAATCCGTCTTTGCCGAGTGTCTGGCCCTCGACAAAGAAAGGCACTCGGCAAAGAGGCCTCTTTGTCGAGTGCCACACACTCGGCAAAGATGTGCACTCGGCAAATATTGGCTGGCCAAACGGCATCCATGGCCATCACCTTTGCCGAGTGCCGGCTGTTTGGCACTCGGCAAATATATATATTCTTTGCCGAGTGCCGATAGGTTGACACTCGGCAAAGAATACCTTTTTTTTATTTTGGCCACCAAATTTTTTTGCAACTTTCACATATCACCATGGTCAATATGTTCAAAATTGACACTTTTTAAAAACTTTTTGTTATATTTTTTGACTTTATTTCATTTTCTTGAATTTTCCAATAAGACGCAAGTTTGAACTGCGGGTGCAACGAATAATAGATTTCAATGATTCAAAAAATGTTGTTCTTGTTCTTGAGTGTATGATTAGTCCAAATCCAGAAACTGGCCCGAGGCTTCGATCAACGTTCTCACGGGGCAACGCCTCCAAATTACGTGCGGGTGGTTTTTTAATTCTAAAAAATGCAAATGAATTCCGAAAATCACAAAACTTAGCGAGATGTCGTTACATCATATGCGTATGCCGTGAAAAAACATTAGGAAAATTTTGGGCACGTTGTCACGTACGATACTCACAAATCAGTACATCTCCACGTCTGGTGATTGGACCTAGCAGCGACAAGTAACCATTGATGTCATCACTACTTGTTCATATGACATGTTGAAAATTGAACTTCACACTAACAATTGTTCTTATTGACTCGTGCAGGAATTGGGTACTTGAGAACGGAGGGGACAAGGTTCGCCATATCAATGGCATCATGAGTCTTCTGATTAGAATGTACTTCCCTAGCAACGTCACCTACGTCGGGGTATACGGTCTGCCCTTGTCGTGGGATCACTTCGTCGCCGCGGAGTACCAGCTCGGAATCTCGGTTACAGATCAGATTAAGGCCGATTTCTGGGTAATCGCACAACATTTCTCAATACTACGCATTCGTTGTACGTTCTTGAATTAATGAAAGGATACATGATGTATGTATGCAGCTTTATTGGGCGTGCGAGCCGGGGAGAGAGGCCGAGGCGGCGCAAGTGCAGGACAGGGTTGCCAGGTCCCGACTCTCAGACTTGTACCACGAGGCGCGGATCCAATGCATCATCAATTGCTACGCCGACGTGCATGGTGAAAGGGTGACGAAGGCGGGAGCCAGGGAGAAGATGTGTGTCAGGGAGACCGACATAACCAGGGAGCAGTATCTCCACGTAAGTAGGAAACATTAATACTTATTCCTTTCGTGAAGAATATGACGGCTTCAATTGATGTTCTGACATATTAAATACTTGTGACGGAACGACCCTAATCCCATGGCCCACGTGTCCCTGTCAACCTCTGACAGCCGAACCCATGTTCCATGTGATTAAGACCTGTTCGCCACCGGGCTACATCAGTGCCCAATGTCCGCAGGATCATCTCACAATTCGGTTACAGCATTGCATACTTTTACAAATAACATCGGAATAATGAGCGGAAGACTTAAATAACATTAGTTTTACAAAACAGGATTCCAAATAGAAATTAAGGTGCAGTTATTACAAACCAAGTTCGTGATAATAGAAATAGATATAGGCAACATAGTGGAGAACAGCAAAGATACTTATAATCACCCAGCCCGAGGGTGTACAACTATTCTTCGGCCTCTTCCTGGACGATGGTCACGCAGCAGGGTGCAAGACACATCGGGGACTCTGTCATACCTGCAGCATGGGTAACAAACCCTGAGTACTGGGGTACTCAACAAGACTTACCCGACTAAAGAAAAAGGGAGAAGACTCAGGAATGAGAGGCTTAGGGTAGTCAAGGTAAGGCTTAAGCAAGATCAAGTATTTTGCAGAAAAGCATTTTTTTTTGTAAACCTTATTTTATTTTTGAAAGATTCAGTATTCCTCAATTCTTCATCGTTCATGATTCATTTTACATTTCAAAACATTCCTAGTTGAGAACCACTCTCCGTTGACAGTCAGTGGACCAAGTCTCCATAACCGAGGAGCAACGTTAATCCGGATAAATAATACTCAGCTGAGGATCCCTATCCACACTGCATATGTAGCACCCAAGCTTGCATATGCCAACTCGTCTACCACGATTCCTCCAAGATTGGACCCGGTCCTACGCCACCCGGAAGTACAGTACACCACTCCTTTCCAGGTACGACGACCACGTGGGTACATGCTACTTCCGCCATCTCTCCACTCCCAGTGCATGGTTGTCAGTCCCAATCAAGGATTTCTCGGAGCCAGAGCTTTCCGAAGTATGTGAATAGTTACAAGTCTTGACCAGCAGGCCCCCATACGGATGGTCCCTAATTTTCCAGCCAGAACTATACCTTGGTTATATCTCACCCAAGCGTAATAGTCCCGTCAGTTTTTCAACCCTGTCCCGGTCGGTGTCAACTGTTGAGTCCCGGACTACAACATGACGGCACCGTACGCTCGGACAACCTCTCCTCGCTATTGACTAGGTACGGATCAGATACCTAGCCAACAGCCGGGGAGTAAGACCAAATTCCCATAAACATTCCTTAAGTGATCACACTTTTAAAATTGGCATTTTATTGCAAATCCTAATTCAGTAAGCATTGCTAAGCATTTTTTTTAAATACTTTTGAAAAGCAGGTATCGAGTGTATCAGTGGTCAAGGTGGATAGTGCATCAATTAGGATAGCACACAACTCCTATAAACCTAATGCAATAATTTAACTCAAAAGCATTTAAGGAAATCATTTTATAAATTCAAGGAAAGGGTTAAATGCACCGGGGCTTGCCTTGAAGAGCAAAGAGGGCAGGCTCGAAGGCGGCGAGGGCAGTTGTCGGAGCTCGGGGTAGCCTCGGGGACAGGTTCGTCGGCGGCTCCCTCGATCTTGACTCCTTCTTCGGTGACTATACGAATGCAATGATGCATGCACATGAGTATGCTATCATGAACAATGCAAAACAGGGCAACATGAACCCTAATCACTTTCTCTATTTTCCTTAATTATTTAAAAAGGTCATTTTGAAGTTGTTCCAAAAATTACCAAATTAATCACATAAGTTCATTATGGTGTAGATAGATGGAAAAACAAATTTCATATTTTTGGAGGTTATTAAGGTGCTCAAATAATTCCAGGCATTAATTAACAAAAGGCACTATTTAACAATTAAAGATAAATGCTCAAAAATCAACTTGTTCTAAAAGACTTCAAAATTTCACCAGAGACTAAACATGGCATAGGAAGCTCACAAAAATTAGTCTCATGATTTTTGGAGTTATAAATAATTTTAAAAAATCCAAAACTATCCATTTATTAATTAAAAGAGGGATTTTACATTTTTAAATTCTTGCAGAAAAGTCAAGTTTCTTATTTTTATAAAATACTACACAGTGCATGGAGCATACCATAATTTTATCAGGATTTAAGGAACAACAGATTAATTCACACAAAAAAGAGAAAACAGAACACTATTCACAACTTTCAGAAAAGAAAAGAGCATTGTGCTCCTTCTATGAAGGCTCGGGCGAGTCGGAAAATGACTGCTTCGTCCGAGGCCTGGCCCGGAGGCTCGGGCGAAGCGGAGAGCATGCACTCGCCGAGGCTTGACTCGGGCGAAGCGGACTCGGGCGAGACGGAAGGCTCGGGCGAGACGGAAAGCAAGCGTCGTCCGAGGCCTGACTGGGAGGCTCGGGCGAGACGGAGTGGAAGCAGAGACCGGAGGCTTCGGGTGCTTACCACGGGTCGGAGGCAGGGCTCGAGGGTGTGGCTCGGGGACGTGCTCGAGGGTGAGGCTCGAGGCTGAGGCTCGACACGTGCTCGAGGGTGAGGCTCGAGGCTGAGGCTCGACACGTGCTCGAGGGTGAGGCTCGAGGAAGGAGGCTCGAGGAAGGAGACGACCGCGGCGGCACTCCGGCGAGTCGGCGATCCTGCGCAACACACGAGACCGCAAGGGCCTGGTTAGAGTCGCGCGGAGTCGAGGAAGCTGACACAGGGGTCCAGGGAAGATGATCGTGGCCGGAGAGGAGTATTTGACGAACCCGAGTTCACCGGGTTTCCGTCGGAGTTTGGGAAGATGAGGTTACGCCGGGCGATTGGAGGCGGGGGAGGTGAAATTGAGGGGTGGGAAAGCTTCACGAGCTCAAGGCGGAGCTTTCGGGCTAGGTGTTGAGGGCTGGGAGCTCTGGTGTGAGGTGGCGACGGCGGCGGAGCTGAGTGGGAGAGCTCGAGCACCGGCGGGGCTTTTATAGAGGCGGATATAGCGGCCGGTAGAGACCGTGGTGATGGCTGGATAAGCTCGGCGAGCGCACGGGCACTCGATTGCACTCTGGCGGAGGCGCTGGCGTGCAGCCGGGGCTCGGGCGCAGGCAGCGCCGGCAGTGGCCACGCGCGGCGGCGAGCAGGAGCAGTAGGGGCGAGAGATGGAGTCAGCGCTCGCGTGCGGGTGCGGAGGGGACCAAGGAGCGGCTGGGGCAGGACAGAGGCGCGTGGGAGCAGCCGTATGCGCTGCGGCGCAGCGCCGGCGCCATGGCCGGCCCCCCCCCCCTCCCCCTGGCTCTACGGGAAGAAGAACAGTGTAGGGGCTAGGGTTTGACTTTTGGCCAGTTTTTGTATTTTGCAAATTTCTCCCAAAATTTGAACTGTGCGACAAAAACTCAAAATACCAAAGTTTCTCAGAAAAAATGAGATCTACCACTTTGTCAATATGAACATTTTCAAATTCCAAATAGTTTTGAACTATATTCAAAAACAAAAAGGGGACACTTTCAAATTTGATTCAAATCAAAATTACTTTGGATTTCAAACTGAAACTTGAAAATCTTTATATATGAAAGTCGTTCCATTTGACAAAACCTACAACTTTGCTAATATACATTTTTTCTGAAACTCAATAGTTTTGAATTAATTTTGAAAACTCAAAAAGGGACAAAACTGGAGTTTGAATGAATTTGAAATTACTTTCAAATTTTATATAGAAACTTTGAAATTGTAAATACCAAAGTTGTTCCTCTTCATCAGATTCACAACGTTGCTTTTTGAACCAACCTCAATTTTGAATAATTTTGAATTACACAACAAGAGGGATAAAATCCAGGATTTGGAAATCAGGGTTTTGCAAAGGGATTTGAAATCTGATTTTGGTTTTTGAACTTTGGCCAACACAACACAAACTTCAAGACATCCAACTGAACAAGATTACACAAAGCTAGGCACAGAGGTGAAATTACCATTTTTGCCCTTATAGAAGATTTGGGCTTTTAGGGTTTTTGAAAAGAGATTGCTACACAAGTACTAAGCAAACGTAATGCAGGCAAGAATGATTAATGACTAATGATGATGACATGTCAAGTTAATTACAGTTAAACACCAGAGTGTTACACAGTCTTCCCCCCTAAAAGAAATCTCGCCCCGAGATTCCACGTCTTAAGAAGGAAAAGGCAAACCTTACATCTACAGAGATTCGAGAAAGTCGGGGGATAGTTCTTTGCTAAAAAGTCTTCGGATTCCCAGGTGGCTTCTTCTTCAGAGTGCTGTTCCACTGGATCTTGTACCATCTTGTGGTGGTTCTTCTTCGTGTAACACGATCCTTGTGATCCAACACGCGACTGCTGGATACTCAGTGTACGACAGATCTGGTTCTAGCTCAACGCCTTCAACTTCAACCACTTTCAGGTATTCGGAGACACTTCTTGAGTTGGGAGACATGAAACACATTATGAACTGCTGAAAGATGATCGGGCAAACTTAGCTTGTAAGCGACTTTGCCACAACGATCCAGAATCTCAAAGGAACCAATGTAGCGGGGTGCTAACTTTCTCTTTGACTCCAAAACGAGTGACTCCTTTGGTGGTGAGACCTTTAGGTACACATAATCCCCGATCTCGAACTGCAGAGGTCGACGTCTCTTGTCAGCATAACTTTTCTGTCGAGACTGTGCAATCTTCATGTTCTCTTGTATATGCTTGACTTTCTCTTCCATATCTTTTACTAGGTCAACTCCAAAGAATTCCCTTTCTCCGGGTTCAGACCAATTGAGAGGTGTACGACAACGGCGGCCGTACAGTGTGCTTCAAAGGGTGCCATTTTGATGCTCTCTTGGTAACTGTTATTATATGAGAAATCTGCCAAGGGCAAACATTCATCCCAAGTATCTGCGCAAGGTGAGCACACATGCTCTCAACATTTCCTCTAACACTTGGTTGACTCGCTCAGTTTGTCCATCTGTTTGCGGATGATATGCCGTACTATGCAAGAGCTTGGTTCCAAGTGAGGTATGGAACGCTTCCAAAACTTGTGCGACAAACTGGGTACCACGATCAGAGATAATGCTCTTGGGTATGCCATGGAGTTTCACTATGTGGTTCTTGTACAAAGTGGCATAAGTGGGGACGGTGTAACTGGTCTTCACTGGCAGGAAGTGAGCTTGCTTAGTGAGGCGATCCACGATCACCCATATGGAATCAAAACCTCTTGATGTCTTGGGTAGACCATTGATAAAGTCCATACTGATATCGTCCCATTTCCAAGCAGGTACAGGTAAAGGTTGCAATTCTCCTCCGGGCTTCATGTGCACGGCTTTGACTTTCTGGCAGGTATCGCACTGAGCGACATACCGGGCGATCTCAATCTTCATCTTTGTCCACCAGAATTGCTGCTTCAAATCCTGGTACATCTTGTTGCTGCCGGGGTGGATGGAGAATCTAGTCAAGTGTGCTTCATCAAGGATTAACTTTCTTAACTCAGGCACTTTAGGAACTACTAACCGATTCTTAAACCATACTACTCCTGCATCATCGATCCTGAAACAATCAGCCTTTCCGGATTGGACCTTTTCGATGATGTGCTTGATTCCAGGGTTATCTTTTTGTGCAGCGATGATCTGCTCTCTGATAGGGGTTTCTATTCTGATATTATTCAGAGTTCCTTGTGGAATCATTTCAATATTCAACTTTTCCAGCTCATAACACAAGAAGAATCATAGGGTTTCATCATCAGACAGTTGCAATAAGACTTGCGACTGAGTGCATCGGCAACCACATTCGCCTTACCCGGATGGTAATGCACTTCAAGATCATAGTCCTTAATTAACTCAAGCCATCTTCTCTGCCTCATATTCAGTTCCTCTTGAGTGAAGATATACTTCAGGCTTTTGTGATCAGTGTACACATTACACAGGTACTGCCCAACAAATAATGACGCCAGATCTTCAAGGCATGCACTACTGCTGCTAACTCGAGATCATGAGTTGGGTAATTCTCTTCATGTCGCTTAAGCTGTCGGGAGGCATAAGCGATCACTCGACCTTCTTGCATCAAAACACAGCCCAAACCAGTACCAGATGCATCACAGTAGACATCAAAGGGCTTCTCGATGTTCGGCTGGGCTAACACTGGTGATGTGGTCAACAGTTTCTTCAACGTTTGAAAGGCTTGCTCACAGGCTGGTGACCAGACAAACTTCACAGAATTCTTTACTAACTCAGTGATAGGCTTGGCGATTCTGAGAAATCCGGATGAATCGACGATAATATCCTGCCATTCCCATAAAGCTGCGGACTTGATGAACAGTGGTAGGTGGCTTCCAATCCAGAATGTCTGCCACTTTACCAGGGTCAACTGACACACCTTCAGCGGATAGGACATGACCAAGAAACTGTATCTGATCTAACCAGAACTCACATTTACTGAACTTGGCATACAGCTGATGTTCTCTGAGACGGGATAGAACGATACGAAGATGCTCGGCATGATCTTCAGGGTTTTTGAGTAGACAAGGATGTCGTCAATGAACACGACCACGAATTTATCAAGCTCTGGCATGAACACAGAGTTCATGAGGTACATGAAATGAGCAGGGGCATTGGTCAAACCGAAGGACATGACCAAGTACTCATATAGGCCGTATCTGGTGGTGAAAGCTGTTTTAGGAATATCTTCAGGACGAATCTTTATTTGGTGGTAGCCAGATCTGAGATCGATCTTGGAGAATACTTTGGCTCCAGCTAACTGGTCAAAGAGAAGATCAATACGAGGCAAGGGATATTTATTTTTGATGGTGACCTCATTGAGTGGGCGATAATCAATGCACATTCTGAGAGTCTTGTCTTTCTTCTTTACAAAGATTGCAGGACAGCCCCAAGGAGACGAGCTTGGGCGAATGAAACCCTTGTCCAACAAATCTTGTAATTGGATTTTTAGTTCTGCCAACTCTCTGGGAGGCATTCGATAAGCTCTGCGGGATATAGGAGCAGTCCCGGGCTTTAGCTCTATGGCAAACTCAATGTCACGGTCAGGAGGCAGACCAGGCAAATCCTCAGGAAAAACATCAGGGAATTCACAAACCACGGGGATGTCCCGGGTTTCCAGAACATAGGCGGTATTTATTTGAGTGGCTGCTGGTTTTTGAGGCATTGGAAGTTGGAGAAGGAGTTTGGCGGTACTGTTAGGAATATCCACTCTCACAACTCTATTCAGGATGTCGATCATGGCTTTATACTGACACATCCAATTCATGCCTAGGATGACATCTATCTCCTGATCATGAAGCACTATCATGGTGGTGGGAAATACATGTTCCCCCAACCTTACTGGTATACTGCGAACCACTTCCTTAGTACTTATACGCCCTCCAGGCGAAAATATGCAGAAACTTTCTTTTAAATCCTCAATTGATATTTCATGCTTGATGACAAAAGTACGACTGATGAAGGAATGCGATGCACCAGAATCAAACAACACAACTGCAGGGTGATTGGCAACAGGAAACCTACCGATCATGACGGGCTCCCCTTCTGGTATATCGCTGACAGCGGTGTAGTAGACTTGTCCCGTGCTTCTTGACAATCTTGCCCTTCTGAGCATGCTGCTGCGTGCACGGTGGTGCTGCTGCTGAGATCCTCCAGGATTCTTCTGAGCATTCTGGGCATACCTCTTGGGCTTTGGGCACTCACGAGACCAGTGACCAAGCTGGCCACAGTTGTAGCAGGGATGGTTGTAGGCTGTTTGTGGAGTGGTGATACGAACACCTGGGGCGTTCGGCTGTGTGGCACTCTGCTGGTTGGCATTATGGGTGGTGGCCGCGGTACGGACGACCACTTGCTGGTTGGGGTAAGGTAGACGATTGTGGTGGTGGCTGGGGTGATAGATGATTCTCTGGCGTTTGTGACCGCCAGAGAAGCTGCTTGACCCTGCTTTCTTCTTCTTCTTCTCTTCCTGGTACTGGCGATTGCTTTCTTCAAAAGCAACAGCCCGGTCAACAACATCGTGATAAGACCCAGTCAGGTTATTGGACAAGCTCCTGCGGATCTTTGGGTGCAGTCCTCTGAGGAAACAATCCCTCTTCTTCTCATCTGTGTTGACATACTCTGAGGCATACTGGCTGAGATGATTGAATTGACCCACATACTGCATGACTGTGGAGTCTTTCTGTTGGAGAGCCAGGAACTGATCAAGCTTCATTTTCATTAATCCGGAAGGGATGTGATGAGCACGGAAAGCAGTGCGGAACTCTTCCCAGGTCAACCGATGACCTTCTGGCTGGGCAGCCAACAGGTTGGCGTACCAAGCACTTGCCGGACCACGAAGCTGCTGTGAAGCGAACCGTGGGCTTCTGGATATCGGTGCAGTTGATAAGACCAAACTTCTGCTCCATGGTGCGGAGCCAATCATCAGCTTCGAGGGGTTCATCGGCCTTGTGAAGACCGGTGGACGAGTTTCGGTGAATTCCACATAGGTGGTCTCTTGGTTGATGTTGTGGCGACCACGGTGAAAGTTCTGCTGTCCTTGGTTTTGAGCCATTAGGTTGGCAGCGGCGGCCAAGGCTGCAATGGCATCTGCTAGGGTAGCTGGGACAGGTGGAGGGTTTGGGAGGTTGGCATCATCAGAACCTCCAGCTCCAGTGCGAGTGTTCACAGGCATCTGTTAAGCAACTTGGAACTTAGCATTCATAGATAGGGTTCTGAAAACAACAGACTGATAGCTTCTTCTGATACAAAAGACTGATGACTTGATAAGGTGACTGACAGATGATACAGACCGATAAGGGAAAGATGCGAAAAGAAAGATACATGCCAGACTTGGCAACAGACAGACTAACGCCCCCAAACCTAGACTAAGGTTTTAGGTAAGCAGATGGTACAGACACTACGAGTCTAGTCGTCGTCGATGATGATCATGTCTTCGTCGTCGTCTTCTTCGAGGATGAGCTCAGGCTCCTCCTCCTCCTCGTCTTCAGCGTAGGCATCTTCGACAGGTTCAACTTCTTCGTCCACTCGCCTGGCCCTTGTTCCACTTCTGGTTCCTCCACAACTCCGTCCTCAGGGTCTTCCATAACCGGGGTACCAAGGGGTGGAGTTGATCATACAGCTGATGCACTTCCTCATGAAGCATATCATTGAACTGTTCAATCTGAGCTGTGTACTGCTGCAGTCCGTGGAGCTGGGCTCTGGTAACGTCCTCGCGGGTCCAAGCATCATTGCGCTGCTCGATAGCGCGAACCGTATTCCGATTGGCCTGCTCCAGGGAAGCTCGTGCCTCATAAAACTCCAGGCGTGAGTGGTAGAAGTCATGCTCCAAGTTCTTCAGCTCAGCCTTCAGATCCTTGATCTCCTCCTTCAGGTTCTTACGGGTGCGGCGGGGAAAGCGACGACCGTTGGAAGATTCTCCAGTCTCCTCCCCAGCGCGTGGTGCCAGCTGGTGGCGTGGCACACCATGCGGTCCAGTCGACTTGCGGGCAGTCAGCTTGATACGGGCCATGTCTGGATAAGAGAAGATGGATGAGAAAGGCTAGCAAGAACAGGTAAAGGCATACTACCCACCAACGAACTTAGAGAGGAAGTTAACTTAAGTGATTATGACATGATGCATGAATCGTTCCTACGGAACAAAGCAATGCAATAATAAATAAAGTACATAGGGCTTAAAACATGTTGTTCCACTAGCTAGTGTTGCCATATGAGAGACAAGATGAGAGAAGCAATTTGGACTCAAAATAGTCAAGTTTAGTTTGTTTGGACTCAAAAGGTCTTTTGAAGTTTTCGCAAAAAAAAACACTGCAACGTTAAAGTGAGATGCTCCGATACCACTCTGTGACGGAACGACCCTAATCCCATGGCCCACGTGTCCCTGTCAACCTCTGACAGCCGAACCCATGTTCCATGTGATTAAGACCTGTTCGCCACCGGGCTACATCAGTGCCCAATGTCCGCAGGATCATCTCACAATTCGGTTACAGCATTGCATACTTTTACAAATAACATCGGAATAAAGAGCGGAAGACTTAAATAACATTAGTTTTACAAAACAGGGTTCCAAATAGAAATTAAGGTGCAGTTATTACAAACCAAGTTCTGATAATAGAAATAGACATAGGCAACATAGTGGAGAACAGCAAAGATACTTATAATCACCCAGCCCGAGGTGTACAACTATTCTTCGTCCTCTTCCTGGACGATGGTCACGCAGCAGGGTGCAAGACACATCGGGGACTCTGTCATACCTGCAGCATGGGTAACAAACCCTGAGTACTGGGGTACTCAACAAGACTTACCCGACTAAAGAAAAAGGGAGAAGACTCAGGAATGAGAGGCTTAGGGTAGTCAAGGTAAGGCTTAAGCAAGATCAAGTATTTTGCAGAAAAGCATTTTTGTAAACCTTATTTTATTTTTGAAAGATTCAGTATTCCTCAATTCTTCATCGTTCATGATTCATTTTACATTTCAAAACATTCCTAGTTGAGAACCACTCTCCGTTGACAGTCAGTGGACCAAGTCTCCATAACCGAGGAGCAACGTTAATCCGGATAAATAATACTCAGCTGAGGATCCCTATCCACACTGCATATGTAGCACCCAAGCTTGCATATGCCAACTCGTCTACCACGATTCCTCCAAGATTGGACCCGGTCCTACGCCACCCGGAAGTACAGTACACCACTCCTTTCCAGGTACGACGACCACGTGGGTACATGCTACTTCCGCCATCTCTCCACTCCCAGTGCGCGGTTGTCGGTCCCAATCAAGGATTTCTCGGAGCCAGAGCTTTCCGAAGTATGTGAATAGTTACAAGTCTTGACCAGCAGGCCCCCATACGGATGGTCCCTAATTTTCCAGCCAGAACTATACCTTGGTATATCTCACCCAAGCGTAATAGTCCTGTCAGTTTTTCAACCTGTCCCGTCCCGGTCGGTGTCAACTGTTGAGTCCCGGACTACAACATGACGGCACCGTACGCTCGGACAACCTCTCCTCGCTATTGACTAGGTACGGATCAGATACCTAGCCAACAGCCGGGGAGTAAGACCAAATTCCCATAAACATTCCTTAAGTGATCACACTTTTGAAATTGGCATTTTATTGCAAAGTCTAATTCAATAAGCATTGCTAAGCATTTTTTTAATACTTTGAAAAGCAGGTATCAGTGTATCAGTGGTCAAGGTGGATAGTGCATCAATTAGGATAGCACACAACTCCTATAAACCTAATGCAATAATTTAACTCAAAAGCATTTAAGGAAATCATTTTATAAATTCAAGGAAAGGGTTAAATGCACCGGGGCTTGCCTTGAAGAGCAAAGAGGGCAGGCTCGAAGGCGGCAGGGCAGTTGTCGGAGCTCGGGGTAGCCTCGGGGACAGGTTCGTCGGCGGCTGCCTCGATCTTGACTCCTTCTTCGGTGACTATACGAATGCAATGATGCATGCACATGAGTATGCTAGCATGAACAATGCAAAACAGGGCATACAACATGAACCCTAATCACTTTCTCTTTTCCTTAATTATTTAAAAAGGTCATTTTATGAAGTTGCTCCAAAAATTACCAAATTAATCACATAAGTTCATTATGGTGTAGATAGATGGAAAACAAATTTCATAATTTTTGGAGGTCATTAAGGTGCTCAAATAATTCCAGACATTAATTAACAAAAGGCACTATTTAACAATTAAAGATAAATGCTCAAAAATCAACTTGTTCCAAAAGACTTCAAAATTTCACCAGAGACTAAACATGGCATAGGAAGCTCACAAAAATTATCTCATGATTTTTGGAGTTATAAATAATTTTCTAAAAATCCAAAACTATCCATTTATTAATTAAAAGAGGGATTTTACATTTTTAAATTCTTGCAGAAAAGTCAAGTTTCATATTTTTATAAAATACTACACAGTGCATGGAGCATACCATAATTTTATCAGGATTTAAGGAACAACAGATTAATTCACACAAAAAAGAGAAAACAGAACACTATTCACACTTTCAGAAAAAGAAAAGAGCACTGTGCTCCTTCTATGAAGGCTCGGGCAAACGGGCTCGGGCGAGTCGGAAATGACTGCTTCGTCCGAGGCCTGGCCGAGGCTCGGGCGAGCGGAGAGCATGCACTCTCGCCGAGGCTTGCTCGGGCGAGACGGAAGGCTCGGGCGAGACGGAAGGCTCGGGCGAGACGGAAAGCAAGCGTCCGTCCGAGGCCTGACTGGGAGGCTCGGGCGAGACGGAGTGGAAGCAGAGACCGGAGGCTTCGGGTGCTTACCACGGGTCGGAGGCAGGGCTCGAGGTGTGGCTCGGACGTGCTCGAGGGTGAGGCTCGAGGCTGAGGCTCGACACGTGCTCGAGGGTGAGGCTCGAGGCTGAGGCTCGACACGTCTCGAGGTGAGGCTCGAGAAGGAGGCTCGAGGAAGAGACGACCGCGGCGGCACTCCGGCGAGTCGGCGATCCTGCGCAACACACGAGACCGCAAGGGCCTGGTTAGAGTCGCGCGGAGTCAGGAAGCTGACACAGGGGTCAGGGGAAGATGATCGTGGCCGGAGAGGGAGTATTTGACGAACCCGAGTTCACCGGTTTCCGTCGGAGTTGGGAAGATGAGGTTACGCCGGGCGATTGGCGGGGGTGAAATTGAGGGGTGGGAAAGCTTCACGAGCTCAAGGCGGAGCTTTCGGGCTAGGTGGTTGAGGGCTGGGGCTCTGGTGTGAGTGGCGACGGCGGCGGAGCTGAGTGGGAGAGCTCGAGCACCGGCGGGGCTTTTATAGAGGCGGATAGCGGCCGGTAGAGACCGTGGTGATGGCTGATAAGCTCGGCGAGCGCACGCGCACTCGATTCGGCACTCTGGCGGAGGCGCTGGCGTGCAGCCGGGCTCGGGCGCGAGGCAGCGCGCCGGCAGTGGCCACGCGGCGGCGGCTGCAGGAGCATTAGGGCCGAGAGATGGAGTCACGCTCGCGTGCGGGTGCGGGGACCAAGGGCGGCTGGGCAGGACAGGCGCGTGGGGAGCAGCCGTATGCGCTGCAGGCGCGCGCCGGCGCCATGGCCGGGCCCCCCCCCCTCCCCCTGGCTCTACGGGGAAGAACATGTAGGGCAGGGTTTGACTTTTGGCCAGTTTTTGTATTTTGCAAATTTCTCCCAAAATTGAACTGTGCGACAAAACTCAAAATACCAAAGTTGCTCAGAAAAAAGAGATCTACAACTTTGTCAATAAAATATTTTCAAATTCCAAATAGTTTTTGAAACATATTCAAAAACAGAAAAGGGACACTTTTCAATTTGAATTCAAATCAAAATTACTTTGGATTTCAAACTGAAACATGAAAATCTGCAAATATGAAAGTTGTTCCATTTATCAAAACCTACAACTTTGCTATATACCTTTTTCTGAAACTCAATAGTTTTGAATTAATTTTGAAAACTCAAAAAGGGACAAAAACTGGAGTTTAATGATTTGAAATTACTTTACTTCAAATTTTGTATAGAAACTTTGAAATTTGTAATACCAAAGTTGTTCCTCTTGATCAGATCACAACTTTGCTTTTTGAACCAACCTCAAATTTTGAATAATTTTTGAATTACAACAAGAGGGATAAAATCCAGGGTTTGGAAATCAGGTTTTTGCAAGGGATTTGAAATCTGATTTTGGTTTTTGAACTTTTGGCCACACACAAAACTTTCAAGACATCCAACTGAACAAGGTGAATTACACAAAGCTAGGCACAGAGGTGAAATTACCATTTTTGCCCTTATAGGAAGATTTGGGCTTTTAGGGTTTTGAAAAGAGATTGCTACACAAGTACTAAGCAAACATAAATGCAAGGCAAGAATGATTAATGACTAATGATGATGACATGTCAAGTTAATTACAGTTAAACACCAGAGGTGTTACAATACTTGACTTGATTTCATACAGTTTTGTCCTGCTTGCTGCCAGAACAACTTGGACTGTTGGACGGCCATTGTGGACTGGTGGCTCTCGGACGAGTGGGCCGAGAGGCACAGTGCCAGCCGGGGAGGGCCGCCTGCAGATGCTTGGGGTGCCACACCACCAAGACAACCTTACCTTGACAAATATGCTGAGAGAGGGGTACGCTCTAGTGATTGTTTTTTATTCTATGTTCATACTCATTAGTTGCAATCATATTTGTGTTTTTCTCGAGTCCAGTCGCATGGTGGCGCGCCGTGTAACCATTCAGGGTACACCCTGGCAAACAAGGGCAAGGCGACCGTGTCGGAGACCCAGTACAACCCGGAGGATGGGCCCGACGCGTACACAAACACAGACGCCTACAGTAAGGTCACCGAGTACACGGCGGCGGCTCGCGAGCACTATGGGGCGGACTACGATCCGGCCACCCAGCCCCTGGACACGGACCTGCAGATCAGGCTGGGAGGAGGGAGGCAGCATGGTCGATTATATATGGCCGACAGCTCAGTCTCTTCGGGCTCTGTTCCTAGCCTCGCCGAGATTCAGTCAAGGAGCACGAGTAGATCCATTCCCATACGACCAAGGCAGGCGACCATGGCGCAGCTTCAGGTAAGTACCGTTCAATTTATCGTTCATTGCTTACCTTGCCTTTGCATTGTTTCAACCTTGCGGGAGGAATATTGTAGACCCAGATGTAGGAGGAGATGCAGAGGTTCCAGGCCTAGGTGTAGGCTCAAGCGGAGGCCCAGGCGGAGGCCCATCGCCGCGAGATGGAGGCCGCCCATGAGCGGGAGGTGCAGAGGTCGGCGTAGATAGCTCGCTTCTTTGCGAGCCGGGACATACCAGGTGTGGTCGTGCCACCCTCGCTGCTCACTCCATACGTGTCGCCGCCTTTTACTGCTCCTACAGGGACTCCGGTGAGTGTATATGGTTGTTTATTGCTTTAGATTCTTCGGTCGTCCTCTAGGAACTAACGAATTCCCTTCTCCTTCGTGCAGCCACAGTCGCAGGGTTCGGCGGTCACTCCTCTGGGTGGCCCTTCGCCACAGTACGGGTGGCCCCCTCGTGGCCCTCCTCCTCTGTACTATGTGTGGCCAGGTGGACCTCCTCTACAGTACGGGCACTCCGGGTAGTCTACTGGCCCTACTGCGCCGCCCCAGTGGCAAGGTGGTCCTCCACTGACCGGCGAGTCACAAGAGTGGGGGCAGTGGGGGCACCCTGGGAGCTCTTCAGGCACTGGGGGCCAAGGTGAGCAGTGATGGGCCTCTCTGTTTGTAGGCGGCTTGGACATGTGATGGATATTCTTTTTAAACCAGTATGTCAGCCACCACGGCTGATCCTCCGGCCACCGGTTCGTTAGTCCAAGTCCGCAAGTCCGAGTCCGCCTTTGGTTCATCAGCACTTCACTCCAGCAATTGACCTTCACCTTGTCTTCGATCACCGTCTCCGAGCTCGATACCTGCACAACACAAGCCAAAGAACATACGCATCAAATCCGTTGACAATCACTCATCACAGGACCCGGATCACAGCCTGTACATCCGCAAATTATAAAAATAGAAACCATAGTATAAAAATCCAAAATCAATTGCTTCAACGAGCAATATTGATGACATACGAAACATAAAAATTGTAGTAGGAAGAAACATGAGGCCAACAAGGTCTACCGAGCGCTCAAGAGCATGCAACCGCTTCCCAATCTAGGGATGTATATTATTATAAAAATATTGCATAGAACTCCTACAAAATCACCACCTATGGGTTATTATTTTGAAAACTGTGACAGCTCCTACCCAAACATGCTTCCCACTAGAGGCATAATTAATAGATAAACAATGCGTATAAAAAAAAATATACAAACATGTTTTAGCATGAATAGAAACCTTGCGACAACTAAAAGGAATAGAAATATGTTTTAGCATGCGTAAAAACCTATTTGTGAAATTAATACCAGATATATTAATGCAAAAATCATGGCAAAAAATCTGAAAAAATTATAGGTTTCTGATTTAGCTCTAATGTTACAAATTCCATGTCAGCTCTAATGCATGCAAGCATGGAAACAAAATTTATCTACAAATAGAAACATCAATTTTGAAGCATACAAGTTTCTGCGCATGAGGCATAAAAAAAAACATAATAAAGCATAAGAAATCGATATGCAGTGCCTCCAATTCTAATCAGAATTCAAAATACAATTCACAATGCTAGAAAATTATGCATGCAAGCATAGTAACCAAAGGAAAGCGAAAAAAAATTTTGGGGAGAAAACTAACATCCATGATGGAAAATTGAGCTGAGGTCATTTGCTGTCCAAAACACACATCAGATCAAAACTAAAAAAATATGTATATCAAGTGAAACAAAGATTTAGACTGCGTAGTAAATGGGCTGATTGCTGATTTGTTTTGTTTTTCTGAACTGCAAGTGTCGATCAGGAAAAAGAAGGTTTAAGCCAAGTTAGCTAAAGCAAAATGGCAACCTGCATAGTACAAAATAGTACATCAGACTTGGTAACCAACGTCACAAAAAAAATACTAATTAGAATATTTCAATAACTGCAATGCGTTTGCATGAAGACCAGGAAAATAGTACACGGAGGCAGAAAACAGTGAATATGTATCCAATTTAACCTACAACTTCCTTTTCCACCCTGTTCATTTGGCTTATCAGTCATACTTCGGCTTATTCTCTCTCACAGAACACTATTGAAAAAACAGCCGTAAAAACGACCAGCCGAACCGCACCTAAGCTACACAATTCACTACCGGAGACGGGCTCTATGCCGAGTGCCCGCCGTTTTGCCGAGGGCTAAAACACGGGCACTCGGCAAAGAGGTCTTTGCCGATAGTCAGCCCTCGGCCACTGTACGGATCTCGGCGAAAATTGTACGCCGAGGGCCAGACTCTCGGCGAAGTCCGACTCTCGGCAAAGATACCCTATGCCGAGGGCTAACCCTCGGCGTAGACGGCACCTCGGCGAAGGGTCGTCGCAAACGGCTCGTCCTGCGCCGTTAACCTTGCCGAAAGCCCTCTGTTAGGCTCTCGGCAAAGGACGAATTTTTTTTGGATAAACCCTACGCCGAGAGCCCTGGCCCTGCTCTCGGCCATAGGTACTCTTTGCCGAGGGTTTTAGGAAGCCCTCGGCAAAGCATTTTATTATTTTTTTGTATTTTTTGCTCCCAATTTTTTCTGTGGCTTGCTATAGTACTAGAAGCCAAGATTTGAAGATTTGAAGTGTTTTCCATAAATCTTGCTATATTTCGCGCATTTTCTTTAATTTGATGATTTTTTTCCCACGGGACGCACGTTTGAACTCAGGTGCTGAAATAATGAAACTCAGCGATTCGAAAAATGGTATTCATTCTTTAGAGGGTATTTCGACACCGTATCCAGGGACAAGCGCGGAGACTCGACCGTCTCGTGCACGAGAAACGGCGACCAAGTTTGCGTGATATTGCATTTAAAATTATTAAAATACAAACGAAGTCAGAAAATCATGAAAACGGACGCGTGACCTTGGCATCGCATGTAGAGGCTACAAAAAAAATTTGGAAATGTTTGGAGGAAGTGGTGGCGCAAGATGGTTGAAACCCTGAGATCTCCGCATATCATCACATGTGATGCCAGGAGTGAGATCTCAGGGTTTCAACCATCTTGCGGCACCACTTCCTCCAAACATTCCCAAATTTTTTTCATAGCCTTTACATGCGATGTCAAGGTCACCCGTCCATTTTCATGATTTTCTGACTTCGTTTGTATTTTTAATAATTTTAAATGCAATATCACGCAACTTGGTCGCCGTTTCTCGTGCACGAGACGGTCGAGTCTCCGCGCCTGTCCCTGGATACGGTGTCGAAATACCTCTAAAGAATGAATACCATTTTTCGAATCGCTGAGTTTTATTATTTATGCACCGCAGTTCAAACGTGCGCCCGCGGGAAAAACATCAAATTAAAGAAAATGCGCGAATATAGCAAGATTTTATGGAAAACACTTCAAATTTTCAAATCTTGGCTTCTAGTACTGTAGCAAGGCCACAGAAAAAATTGGGAGCAAAAATACAAAAAAAAATAAAATGCTTTGCCGAGGGCTTCCTAGACCCTCGCAAAGAGCACCTAATGCGAGACCAGGGCCAGGGCTCTCGGCGTAGGGTTTATCCAAAAAAATTCCGGTCCTTTCCGAGAGCCTAACAGAGGGCTCTCGGCAAAGAGTACTCCTTTGCCGAGAGCCGCTCGATCCGGCTCTTGTCGGCATAGAGGGCAAACTACAAAAATAAAAAACCCCGCTCTGATTTTTCCAAATCAGAGCCGTCCCCCCACCCCGCGCGCGGCGCCGCCCGCGCGCAGCCGCCGCGCCCCCGCCCGCCGCCGGTCACGTCCCCAACCCCGCCCCGGCGCCACCGCCGTCCACGCCGCCCGGCCGCCCCCGCCTGGCGCGGCGCACGCCGGCGCACGCCCGCCAGCGGCCGCCCTCTCCTCCCCGCCGGCTGCTCTCCCTCCCCCGGCCGCCGGCCTCGTCGCTCCCTCCCTCCCGGCCGGCCGCTCCCTCGCCCTCCCTCCCCGCCGGCTGCTCCTCCCTCCCGGCGCCGCCGGCCTCCCTCCCCTCCTCCGCCGGCCGCTCGCTCCCTCCCTCCCTGCCGGCTGCTCCCTCCCTCCCGGCCAGCCCCCCCTCGCCAGTCGCCGGCCGCGCCCCCGCCCCGCGCCCTGCGCCTCGCCAGCCCCCCGCTCCCTATTGTCGGCCTAGGAGGAGGAGGAGGAGAAGCAGAGGTGGTGAGGAGGAGAAGAGAGGTTGAGGAGGAGGAGGAGGAGAGGAGGAGGAGGAGAGGAGGAGGAAGACCGTTGCCCATCCTCATCTCGCGAGTTCGTCCGTTCCATCGTCATTAAATCGACCCGCGGGGTAAGTAGTAGTTGTTAATAGTAGTGAGTAGTTGATAGTAGTATGCAGGTCAATGTATGTGGATGTCGGCCATCGTGTCGTATATATGTCAATGTCGGCCATCGTGCCGCATATATGTGGATGTCGGCATCGTGCCGTTGTTTCTTGCAGGTTTCGAAACCTCACCGTGCAGGGGAGGTTCTGCCGAAATTTCTAATGGATACTATATTTTTGTCTTTTCTGTAGGAGGAGGACCTGTCGGGGCCAAGCCGGAGATCCTCCGGCGACCTCGATCGTCTTCGTCGTCGTCGCGGGTCTGCCTGCACCGCTTCGCCTCGCCACTGCACCGACTCGCCACTGCGCCGCTAGCCTGACTCCACCGGCACCCTAGGTATAAATAACGTCTCTTCCCAGAAAAGGTCTTAGGTCATTGAACCCAGTTAGGCGTCTCCCGTCCGAAAGAGATACGGCTAGAGGTATGCAGGTCTCTGCATATCGATAACCGTATCTGTTTCGGATTGTCCACGTTACTTGGACAGCCCGCAGATGCGTCGATGAGGCTAGTTCCCATGGTCTGCCCCGATTCGAGATGGAGTTTCTGCATCACCTCCCTGTTGTTCTCCGGATACACACTCTCCCTACAGGGACGTGTATCTTGAGAACATCGGGGAGGTGCTGCCGAAATTCTGTCTCGGCTCGGGGCAGACAATGGGAACTGGCCTCATGTACGTATCCGCGGGTGGGATTAGGACATATCCTCACCTATTAGATGATAGTAGGATGGAAGTACTCGGAGGTAGATATGTAAGTACTCGGATGCATGACAGTAGGATGGATGACCGTCAGTGGATGTACTCGGGCCGTAGAAGCAGAAGTGATTTCATTCAACGCGATGAATGGTTGCGCAAGACAGATGCTTTCGTGAACAATGCATTTGGCGCCGCTCGGCGAGGAGAGATCAAAGTGTTGTGGCCCATGCAGCAGATGTGGGAACCCGGAGAAGGCAAGACAAGGAGAACATGGCTAAACATCTTGTGAACAATGGATTCACGCCGGACTACACCCGGTGATCTACCATGGTGAAGCACATCGTTTGAGAGCGGAGGCAGTGCGACCACGTCTGGAGGACTTGATGCTATGCGGGGTTGGTAGCAGACATGTTAGATGACTTCCAAGAAGCACAGTACGCTGAAGGACGTACGGAGGAGGAGATGGAGAAGACCGCAAAGGCGTTTTACGAGATGATGTCTTCGGCACAGAAACCCCTTCACGAGCGGACACGGTTTCTCAACTGGATGCCATTGGCCGTGTGATGGGGTTCAAGTCCCAGTTCAACCTGAGTCGAGATGCGTTCGATGGTATGTTGGCCCTATTTGGTAGCATGCTTCCGGACGGCCACATATTGCCAAAGAGCCTGTACGAGTCACAGAAACTGCTTCGTGCACTGAAGATGCCGTATGAGCAGATACATGCTTGTCCAACTGGGTGCGTCCTCTTCAGAAAGATCTCACGGATGCAGGTTACTGTCCGAAGTGTAAAGCGTCGAGATACATGGAGGTAGACGATGGTGAAGGCCCGAAGAGGCAGCTTCTATCCCCATGAAAGTCCTGCGTTACCTGCCGTTCACACCGAGGATCCAACGTCTCTACATGACCGAGGAATCCGCGAAACAGATGACATGGCACAAACAGGGTACCCGATACAATCCTGAGAAGTTGGTACATCCCGCCGATGGTGAAGCATGGGCCCACTTCGACCGCATCCATCATGACAAAGCTAGAGAGGCTCGTAATGTTCGTGTTGCGTTTGCAACAGACGGTTTCAATCCCTATGGACTCATGGTTTGTCCCGTACACGTGTTGGCCCGTCTTCGTTATCCCCCTCAATCTCCCCCCCGGCGTCCTATTTCAACGTCATACTGTCTTCTTGTCGTTGATAATTCCTGGACACCCGGGGAATAACATGGGTGTGTACATGGAGCCTCTGATTGATGAATTGGAAACTGCTTGGAATGAAGGGGTATTGACATACGACTGAGCTTCAAGGTCTAACTTCACAATGCACATCTGGTACCAGTACTCACTGCATGACTACCTGGCATATGGGATATTCTGTGCCTGGTGTGTCCATGGCAAGTTCTCATGCCCGGTTTGTAAGACAGCTACGAGATTTATCTGGTTGAAGAAGGGTGGCAAGTATTCGGCGTTCGACCACATCGACAATTCCTACCTCTTGACCATCCTTTTAGACGGGACACCAAGAACTTTACCAAAGGTGTCGTGGTGAGAGATCCTCCACCTCGGTTGCTGACCGGTGCCGAGGTTCATGCTCAGATAGATGCTCTCCAGTTCAACGAAACAGACGGTCGTTTTGCGGGGTATGGTCAGGAGCATATGTGGACTCATAAGTCAGGCTTGGAAAGACTCCCTTATATGACGATCTTCTTCTGCCACATAACATTGATGTAATGCAACACTGAAAAGAACATCGCTGAGTCGCTTTGGGGAACACTCATGGACACTGAAAAGTCTAAGGACAACCCTAAGGCTAGACTAGACCCTGGCACTGTTGTGCGATAGACCAAAGCAAGAGATGCTGCCTCCTCAGCCCGGCAGGAGATGGACACGGCCCAAGGTCGATTTCGTCTTGGGCAGGCCACAAAGGAAAGAAATACTTCAGTGGATCCAGACATTGACATTCCCTGATGGATATGCAGCGAATCTAACAAGAGGAGTCAACTTATCTACTCTGCGAGTCCTAGGGATGAAGAGTCATGACTTCCACGTATGGATCGAACGGCTTCTTCCGGCGATGGTTCGAGGCTATCTTCCTGAGCCTATGTGGGTTGTCCTGGCAGAGTTGAGCTATTTCTTCCGCCAGCTATGTGCCAAGGAGATATCTCGGTCCGTCGTTGATGACTTGGAGAAAGCTGCACCTGTGTTGCTCTGTAAGCTGGAGAAGATCTTTCCACAGGCTTCTTCACTCCGATGCTTCATTTGATCGTACACCTCCCAAATGAGGTTCGAATGGGAGGGCCTGTGCAATGGCGTTGGTGCTTTCTAGTCGAGAGAAATATGAAGACTCTTCGCAAGAAATGTATAAACAAAGCCAAAATTGAGGCTTCCATTGCAGAGGCATCCATTCTGGAGGAGGTGTCCAACTTCACTGAAGAATACTACTCTGAGAACCTTCCTAGCGTGCATAATCCACCCCCCTCGTTACAATGCTGGAGAAAATGAATCGACTCTTAGCCTTTTTCGAGGCCAACTCGGCACGGCAAGTGGATCCACAATTAAGCAGTTGAACTATGAAGAGTGGCGAAAGATCATGCTATATGTGCTTACCAACCTTGATGAGCTGGATCCGTACATGGGGTAAGTTGTTATCTATCTTCATCCAATTCGTCGTCACTTTCCAACACCATTCTTTTTGCTTAGTACAGTGAATTTCTTCATTTGTTCTCGAATGGACCAAGGCCTCTTTCTGATGCGGCAGCTGAAACCCTAATTGCAAATGGTGCGGGGCAAGGGAGGCCTGATTTCATTTCTTGGTTTCGACAGAAGGTACTGTCCAACAGTAGGTCGTACTTAGTCTAACGTTCCAACTTGCTCTTACGTTCTGACCGTATAACGATATATCTTGCGCCACCTTGCAGGCTCAAACCGATGCGTCTATGAGTCAAGAGCTGAGACAGGTTGCAAAAGGCTTTGACCGTAGGGTCAAGTCATTTAACGGTTATGACGTGAATGGATTTCGCTTCCACACATCAAGCTACGAGCAGAGTCGGCCCAATCGAAAAACCACAAATAGCGGAGTTTGTACTCCAGGCAATGACAACCGTGACTACTATGGAAGAATTGAAGAAATATACGAACTTTCATTTCATGGTGAAAAGCCTTTGAATCCTGTCATGTTCAAATGCCATTGGTTTGATCCTGGAAGAACGAGGCTGAACCTAATCTTGGGCTAGCCGAAATTCGACAGGATTCTGTCTATCCAGGCTCCGATGTGTATATTGTGGCTCAACAGGCCACGCAGGTTTATTACACGCCATACGCGTGCAAAAGCAAAGAGCATATCTTGGGTTGGTATATTGTGCACAAGATATCACCACATGGTAAACTACCTCTCCCCAATGATGAGGATTATAACTTTAACACAAACACATATGACGGTGAGTTCTTTCAAGAATCTGGGTTGCAAGGGACGTTCACGATAGACTTAACCGAAGCGATGGAAATGGAAGTAGAGAATGATGACGAGGACGCTGGGGATGAGGTGGTAAATGAGAAGGACATAGAAATGCTAGAACGATTCCGTTTAGGCCAAGCAAATGAAGAAGATGACCTGTCTTCGGATACTGAGGAGTACTTAGACATGGTTGACAGTGATGAGGAGACTCATGCTCCGGCTAATCCGGATGATCCAGATTATTTCTAATACATGTAATATTATGTTATATTTTTAGGATCTATTGTTTTATTTATATTTCACATATTTGGTTATGTTATTTCTAATACAACATTGCTTGTTCTTTTTAAATGCAGGAGGTCGAGGCAAGATGCCGGGAGGACGTCAGAGGCGGTTGAGTTGGTTGTATCGGGCCTCGCAGTCCGACGTGCCCTCGACGAGGAGTGGCCGCCGCCGGAGGGAGTCGTCTCCACAGGAGGAGGAGGAGGAGGTCGAGGAGGAGGTGCCGGCCACGCCCGAGGCCCAGCGGCAGGAGGAGGCACCATTGGCCGAGGAGGCAGAGGAGGAGGACGAGCAGGAGGAGGACGAGGCGGACGAGGGTTCGGGTGCCTCAGGGGTGTCCACGCCCTACTTGAGAGGCCCCGCCAGCCTCCCGGCGTTGCCGGCACGTGCCCGACGCCCAGTGATCACGCCCATCGGACAAAGGTACATGTTCTAACTACCTGTTCGTACGATGAGATTCAAAATAGAAATAGAAGCTAATAATCTTTTTTAATCACTTGTGCAGGGGATGGGACTTTGTGGGGCCTAAAGGCCGCAAACCCAACGGCATCCTGGGTCTCCTGTGCCGCGAGCACTACCCCGGCATAGTACAATATGCCGGGAGGCACGAGCCGGCCTACACCTTTGACCACTACAGCGTCGCCCCAGACCCAGACTTCCCCAACAAGGCGGCGCGGGTTAGAGCGGAGCTGTGGGTAAGTCTTCGTCAAACAATATCAAATTCATCATATTTTTTCTTTAATTACTGTCTCGCCTCGTATTGTGTCTGTATGCAGAACTACTTCAAGTGCGAGCCGGGGAAGGAGGCAGTGGCGGAGGTGACGGCTACCCGGGCCTGTAGGAAGCTCGTCACCGACATGATCTATGAGGCAAGACTGCAGGCCATCATCACCTACAACGCCACGGTCTTGGCCACGAGGGTGACGAAGGCCCAGGCGAGAGGCATGACGCTGGGCCGGGCGCAGTTCTTGCAGGTAAGTGTTTTCTTTTGAGATTAAGCTTTTGGTACTTTTCATCTGACGCTTAGACGTGAAATACTTGATGATGTGCAGATGATCCCCCAATGGTGCCAGTCGTTTCCCGAGTGCTGGGAGATGATCGTGGACCGGTGGCTATCCGAAGAGTGGGCGGCCCACCACGCCGAGGCCCGGGAGGCGCGTCTGCAGATGCCAGGTGTACCACACCACCAGGGCAACCGCAACCTCGCCGAGTACGCACAAGCTTGGGTACGTGAAAGACTTTATCAATTCCTCGATCAAATGTTGCCTGATTGCTAATCATCTTGTTGTCTTCCTCGCAGTCGGAGGCACACGGTGGTGGCATACGCCATGTCCCACAAGGGCAAGGCCACGGCAGCGGAGACCTCCTACAACCCCGACGATCCCGCCGACGCGTACACCAACTCCAGCGTCCACTCTCGCCTCACTGACTACTCAGAGGCGGCAAGGACGGTCCATGGGGATGACTTTGATCCCGCCACCGCGGACCTGGACGGGAGCATCGTCATGAGGATTGGAGGAGGGAAGAAGCACGGGCGGTTCTGGCTTGGCGACAGCGTCATCGACACGGCCTCCACTCCCACTCTGTCCCAGCTCCGAGCACAGAGCACGAGCGGTAGCGTCCCCATACGCCCACGCCCGTCGCCTGCGCAGTCGCGGGTCGCCGAGCTCGAGGTTATTTCTATTTTACTCATCGTACATTGATCTTTAAATGTTTGCATTGTTCTAACATTCACTTTGTATTATCGCAGGCCCGCCTGGAAAGAGAAAGGCAGGAGCGCCAGGTGTCCGAGTTCCAGATGCGGTCACAGATATCGGCCCAGATGGAGGCTCAAGCTAAGCAGATGGCGGAGCTCATCGCCTTCATGGCCTCCCAGGGCATGGCCGTGCCGCAGACGCTCATGGCTCCTCCACCGCCGTCTCAGGACCCCGGAGCTGCTCCTGTGAGTATCAATACTTCAGTGTTTCATTTATTTCATTTCCTTGTCTGACATGACCTTTTGCAGCCTCCTCCGTCACAAGGTTCGAACAACCACCGATGGAACCAGACCGGGGGTGAACCAGGCGGCCCCTCTCAGGGGTGGCCTGGTTGGCCGGGGGTGTAGTACGTTGGACTATCGTGTGTCACTGAAGTTATGTGATGTGAACTAGATTCGAGGACGAATATGTTGTTGAACTATGTGATGTGAACTAGATTCGCGGACGTATATGTTATTGAACTATGTGATGTGAACTTTCATGATATATATATATATGTTCTGTGATGTGAAATGTGATATATATGTGATATGTGATGAATGTGATATATATATGTTTGGTAGTGTGGGAGAAAAGGAAAAACAGAAAAAAATAAAAAAAATTGCTACTTTGCCGAGGGTTGCTCTCGGCAAAGGGCCTCTTCGCCGAGGGCTATGACCATAACCCTCGGCAAAGCTGGACCAGAAAACAATGTTCCCAGGTTTGCCGAGGGTTATGGTCATAGCCCTCGGCAAAGCTGGGAATGTTGAACGCAATTTCAAGGGCTTTGCCGAGAGTTAGATGATAGAGCCCTCGGCGAAGAGGCCGCAAAAAAAAAATCATTAGAAATTTCTTTGCCGAGAGCCGACCCTAGTTAACCGTCGGCACAGGAAAATAAAAAATAAAAAAAATATAGCTTTGCCGAGAGCCGGACTCTCGGCAAAATATAGCCTTTGCCGAGGGCCAGGTTAGCCCTCGGCAAAGTGACCGTCAGTAGAGAGCGCCGTTAACGGCTACTTTTTTTTGCCGAGGGCTACACGGAACCCTCGGCGAAATGTTTGCCGAGAGCCCGATAAATGGCCCTCGGCAAAGGCTCCTTTGCCGAGAGGATTTTTGCCGAGAGTCCTATGCCGAGAGCAGCCCTCGGCATAGCCTACGCCGAGCGTCGGACGGCCAGGCACTCGGCAAAGCAAGAGTTTCCAGTAGTGATTCTCCAAAAAGGGCAGATAATATGATAGCATGTCTGCATCAAAGACACTTGGCCAGTAAGAATTGACCATTACTTGAACTATAATTCTAAACTACAAAATTGAAATAATTTTTGTGCTAAACTTGAGAAAAGTACACATACACATAATAGTACAACCTGCATATAAGGATATAACCTAATTGGATAGAAACACTATAAATAAGGAAGCACTAACCACCATGCATGGCTCGTGAAGCAAGTCGAGTGTAGCAAGCAGCAGCTACTCTTCTGCATCAATAAGGAAGCACTAACCACCACGCAAGAGGACTTAATTACGAGGTGGGGAGTCTTCCCGCTGAGCGTGGTCTAGTCTCCTTGTGAGAGAGAGCCTTTTGTGGTCTAGCCTCCGGCTACTCTTCTTCCCCGGTGAGCTTCTCGCCGGCAACGAGGGTAGGTGTGGGCGGGTCCCCTGTCTCCTATAGTACCCTTAGTGGAATAAGTTGCCCGTGATGGCTGTTTCAAGGACCATGGTTCTCCTCATCTTTGTCTTCTTGGAGGTGGGCAGGCTTCTCTCGGCCATGGTGGCTGGAGCAAGCTTCCTCCATGGCAACAAATTAGTGAGCTCTCCAATAAAGCCTTTCTTTTCCTTTGGTTTCTCTTCCGCCTGCTTGCTCCCTGGCCATGCGGGCGGCATGGAGCCGTCCCCAACCTGTTGGAGCTCAGGAAGAGAAGTCGCCAGCATCATCTTCTACACAAGTACCGTCAGCAAGCCCATGAAGCGGAAGATGCAAATCTGCGTGGCGCACGTATGCAGAGGTTTGGACACCGGTTCCAGCTCGTTCTGCGGTGCCGAGCCTAGGCTCTCTGTCCCGATACGTTCGCCGTCGAGGACGTCAGCATGGTGTCGCGCCTCTGGGGTGCCATGCCTTGGTCTAGGGCTACGCGACGGCGGCGGGCTGTGACGCTCTACATCATCGTCTTCGCCGCTGAGGAGGTTTGCGTGCCTGTGTACGCGACTACCTTTGCCCTGCGCCAGGCTGGAGGCATGGACGAGGACTGCTACAACCACGACGACAACCGGCAGTGCCCTCCCTCCTTCGCGTCCTCTGTGTCTGCAGCTACCACAACCTTTACCTTGCCGGCGGGCACGAGATCATCCACGTCGCCGTACCCTTCGACCTCGTCGAGGCTGATGCTGCGGCCAGGAGCGGTCGACAGTTCGGTCGTCTATGGTGGGGCCCACCTACCGCTCAGTGGGGCCCTGCAACCTCTCTGTGTGACACGAAGCCTCAAGGCCCTCAACGTGCAATGCATGCAGGGTGCCTGGGTGGCCCTTCCAGATCCTGCCGGGTCTTTCGTTGGCCCTCCACTCCTTCGTGGGGATGCCCACATCCTGCGCTAGGGGGGCCCACAAGTGCAACCACGTTCACATGCAGCTTTGTTTCTTGTCCTGTTCAGCCCTCACACGGAGCCACGTGCCTTCGACGACAGAGGCTCCTACTGCAGATATAGAAGTTGGGAAGTAGCCATTGGTGCTCGAGTTGACCGCCAACATTTGTTGATGCCGGTCCTCAAATTTGACATTAGTGGTTGTGGATCCAATCTCTTGAGTCCGGTGAAGCCTCCGTTCTATCTACGGCTCAAGACTAATATCCTCGAGGACACAGGCCGATCAAATAGTCGAGGGGAGCACCGACTGTGCTATCGGAGTGCGAGAATGAGGACCTTGATGTTTCTATCGTAGCCACTTCTCGTGGGTCTTTGAGCCCCGACGGGCCCTGCGCCCCTGACAGAAACATCACCTATATCTTCAGTAGCAGTTCAGCGGTAGTTTTTTATATCTTTACTCTGTATTCTGGGAATCTTTCTCACACTCGTATAATGTGCTTTGACGTTATATATTAAATGTTGTTTGTTGTAAAAAAAACACCACGCAAGGCTCGTGGAGCTTCAACCATGGATCACCCGCCGTATATGTACATCTAGCACTACCAGTCCACAAAGCAACAAAGGCACGGAGTAGTAGTAGAAACAAAACCCCTACTCCTTCAGCACCGGGCAACAAACAGCCCCGCCCCCACTCTCTCCGTACAACCGGCCGACCGAGGACCGACTCCTTCGGAGATGCAAAAAGCAGCAGTAAGACCAAGGTTTTAAATCTCCGGCTATAGCTTTCGCTATAGCCAGCTATAGCTATTTAAAACGGATCAAGCTATTTGTGTTTAAGCTATTTGTGTTTATGTACAACTTAACGGCTATAGCCTCATTTAGCCTCCGTTATAGCTATTTTGGAGGTCATCCGCTAAATCCCTTAGCCGGAGATTTAAAACCTTGAGTAAGACTTATAGCCAACTAAATGTTGACTAGTATAGTGCTCGTGCGTTGCCACGGTATCATCTAAGAAATGCACTTAAAAACAACAAAACCATGAGATGTTTTTTTATAATGTCTCACAATTGTATATCAATGCAGTGCTCACACATTAGTACATCACTGACTTAGGAGTAAGTACTGCTTACACATTAGCTGATGATAGAGAACTCACTCAAAGCAGAGCCAATACAAGCAAATTCCAAGCACAGTTAATATAGTGGTTATATGATCTAGAAACATAGAGAACTGAAGTTTGAATGATAGGGGAGCTGAAGGTACTGGGCCGCCATACGGGACAGTGATCCTGTATGACTGTAACATTCACCGAAAGAACAACCTCCATATCTCGGGTGGTTTCACAGCACCAGTTTTGTTGTACTCCGTTCATGATTAACAACAACTTCCATTGTTTCTCCTGGTTCGATGAGACCAATTGACGGTTGGACCTATTTAACAATCAGAGTAAGAGAAAAGGGGAAAATCTTTTAAGTATGCAATACAATATCTGAATATAGAATGACTGATTAACGACTTATCAAGCGAAGATAGAACCAAATCCAGCATCATGATAATTGATTAACAGTTTTGGTAAGTCAATATAATTTTCCATTGATCAAATTTTGCTTCTCTTAGAATTGGGAAGCCAGAAAGAAATAGTTCCTAAAGAGAGTATCTCCTAAGATGAATCTACAAAATCTAACTGTGCACACCAGCACCATCACAAGAGTGCATATGACATACTACCATTTGCAAAAGCTGTGAATTGCATGTATGCTTCCCATATTTTGTATATCCAGGTTTCACCTAATAAACTATTATAGGGAAGTGTATAATTTGTTGATTCTTATAGTATACAAGGTAATATTCAGTGGATTTAAGTTCTGCAATCAATTTGCTTTACAAGGTAATACAAATTGAGCTGACAGCAGTCATTGAAAAGCCGATGTACGTTACAGGTTACCTTGGCTTTCGTCACTGCTCTGCGCTCTCAGATAGATCACTATTACGACCCCCTCCAGATCGACCATGCTGCAGCTGAGCAGAACAAGTTCAGAATTGGGCACCGGCTCCAGAATCAGTAGTATCGACTCATGATTGAAGCAACACATGTTTACATTTTTAGTTAATTAATTCAAATCATCAGTTCTCATCGGTTAATATACGGTACAAGTTGATTAAGCATATTGGTACAGCTAGATTAACAATTTGATTATTTAATAATAATAATAATAAATAGATCAGTCCTTTATGAAATTTCCATACCTGGTGGCTTCCACTGAGTTCAGATGAAATACGCTAGGAGAGTTCCTCAAGATACATAGCCCAGGACAGTTATAATCCCTAACAATTTAAAAAGCATATGCACCCGTTGCAACCTTCTCTCTGAACTTCTGAAGAATGATATTACCAGGTGTGCACTCCGCAGCTTTGTCCTTTGCCATGAATGCAGTAGGGGCCATCTCGTCAAACTTGTTGGTCTCCAGTGACCAACGCCATGAAGGAAGCAAATTCACATCTTAGACACAATCTCGTCCACTGTGCAATAATTCAACAACTTATTTTTAGTTAGTGATCCAACTTCTGCATTTGATAAACTGGTAACCATCAACTTTTGCATTTGACAAATCAGGAGCCGCTGACTAAAAACTAAGGGGGGTGAAAAAATAACTGCAGTCATTCTCAAAGGACAACAGCTGCCTTATCTGGAGTAACATGCTGGAGGACAGTGGCGATCAAAGGCTCATAATGGTCGGCACCAGCACCACACCATGCTGCAAGTACAAAATTGTTCAGTCTACTTAAGCATGGATGTGTCACTAAATAGAAACACAGGAATACAGATTGATGTGCATTCTGCAGATTATATTGATTAGCTGATGAACACAGCCATGTTTGCATCTGCAACGCATCTGTTCCTTTCATGAAAAGAAAAATTGGTGGTTCACAAATTTCTCCTCTGGGACGGTGTGGGAGGAAGAACACACAGTTATCCTCGTCAACCATTGCATCTGCTCCATGAGCTTGCACCTATCAAGACACAAAGAAAACGACCTAAATGCAAATTGCAAAGGCTATTTCAGCTATCAAATAGTCAAATAGAGATAAAATAGTGGCCAGCTCTATAGTGAGCTTCATTGCGCAACATATCATATTCATGTGTTCAAAAATTTACCACGTAAACTTCTCTCTTGAACTCAGTTGCTTCTATTCAATGGCAATATCATCACCAAATGCAGCTGCACGGCCATCTCGGTTCTCATCTATTGTCAGTAGCCCCTCCTCTATGTACTGCAGGGTGATAATGTCATGCTCATCCTCTGCAGAACCAGAAATGGACATGTACTTGGCCCAACTATCCCCATTGTCTACAGTGATACATCTTTCCTTGTACATAGTTTCAGCTGCTATTTCCCTGAAAGGAAGACATGATATATGAGCACAAAACTGGATTTTGGAGGCACATAGGCTGTCACAACTGACCAGGTACAAGAAAACTACAGCTGATTAGTACTAAACAACTTTAGAATCTTTGATTAATTAAGATGTAGGAGTACAGTTGTACTAGGGTCAAACATGGGAGTACAAAATGATGTATTGGAATTGAAAATAACAGTGTGGACAAGCGTTGGCTCCCATTACAAACACTTGATGTCACAATACTTAAAAAGATGATTCCGTCCTTCATTGACCATTTTATTTCAAGGATACGACGCAGACACTATGTGAGGCGATGCCCTGCATCTCCATGCTGCCAAAGCCCACAGGATTGCATCAATCCGTGCTTGTGAGTGTTATGAAATTCAGGAAGAGCTAAAGAGACACAAACTACTATATGTAACTTAGGTAAAAGACATAAACTTTAATAATCTTAAGAAGCCAAGAACACTATTCTGGTGGGGAAACACAGGACATTTTCTTTCAAGGTGGCAAGAAAACGACATTGTAGGGGCGTCTGATTAGACCAAGAGCAAGAATTGGCAAAATCATCAGAAAGGCATACGAAAAAGACAAGGCCTTTAGATCCTAACGTGGTGAGAAAATCAAGATTTGAGCATGAGCAGCGAGCAAGGGCAGCAGGTCAGCGAGTCGTGGTACCTTTGGATGCCGAGATCAACGAGCTCCTGGATGGCGGCGTCGAGCGCATCGCACTGGGCCTTGGGCACGAGCACCTTGACCTCCTGCACGACGTGGACACCCCACCGGCCTTGAGATCCGGTGCGTAGAGGTGCCTCACGGAGGCGTCGACGGCGGCCCTGTCGTCCTCCCCGGTCGCGGCGTAGACCTCGGCGCACGACGCGGTGCCTGAGCTCGCGCGCGTCAGCCTTGGCGGCCGCGGCCGTCCGCGCGGCGGTGAAGAGGCAGTTGCCGTCGGCGTCGACCTCCCCGTCGTGGTTGAGGCGGAAGACGACCGCGGGCGCAGCCCCCTCGGCTCGGCGCGTCCCGGCGGCGGCGGCCGTGGCTCGGCGCGTCCCGGTGGCGGCGCCCCGTCTCGGCGCGTCCAGGCGGCGGCGGTCGCTACTCGGCGCGTCCCGGCGGCGGCGCCCCGGCTCGGCGCGTCCTAGCGGTGGCGCCCCCCCTGGCCCCCTTGGACGGGCACGGGTCGCGGCGGCGGTCGTGGCGGTGGGCACGGTGTCGCGGCGGCGCGGCCGGCGGCGGCGCTTGCTTCGGTGGTACGTGGGAGAGGGAAGTGTCGTGGCGGCGCGTGCTTTAGGGGTGATTTGAGGAGTCGGCGGGTGGGAGAGTGATGAGGTTGATCAAAGATTACTGACCGTTGCATTTGAGTGATTAAGAGTTAATCTGGTACGTTCTTTTTGTAAGGTGGGTTGTTTGTAAGTACAATTATTTGGGTGTACTTAGTAAAGATATCGACTGCGGGGGACGCTGCAGGCATATTAGTTATGTGCGCGTAGGAAAGTTGAGTACATGTGTGTTTTATAATAGTGAAGATATGGAGGAGAGAAGAGAGAAGAGAGGAGACAGCTTAGCCCTCATGCAAGCACCAAGTTAGACACGGATGCATAGTTAATAGTGGGTCCAAATAGAGATATATGTGAGGAGAAATATGAAAGAGAAATGATTTATAGCCAAATAAAAAACTAATTATTATATAATTTGCCTCTTAGAGCTTGGCTTATAGCCAAATACTTTACTCTATTATTGATCATGCTCTAAGGGCGTCCTCAACACGTCCTTTGAAATCGCTAGTGAGAAGGAAGGAAAGAAAGTTAAAAAATTGGAAGAAAACGTTAGTGCGCGTGGTAGAAGGAAAGACGGGGCTGTGTCAGTGACAGTAAGATCTTTGGATTTTGTATGAGCCTACTGCTTCCGCAAGCGCTAGCGAGTCTGCTTCTTGCACTTTTTCTTATCCACGTGGATTTAAATATATTATATGCTGGCGATTTCGATCATTGTTGGGACGCCCTCGATCGGCAAAAACTCGCGCAGGAGCCTACATCGGCAGCCAATCGAGCTAATTAATTGAGCGAGCGAGCGAGCATGCGGAGCCGAGAGCCCCGCGCGCAGCAGGAGCGCTAGGAGTGAGGGAGACGCGCGGAGGATTGTTGGGGGCAGTGTGTTCTTCGGGGTGGGGGGATTAGTTAGGGGGAGAGGGGTACACACACCGCTGTCGCCGATGAGCAAGAGCTTAATCAGGTGGTCGTAGTCGCCCTGGGACCTCGACAGCGGCGCCGCCATGCAACGTTCCTCCTCCGCGGTCACGCTTGCATGCTGGCGGGGCTCCCTCTCCCTGTACGACCGAGGGGGTGGAGGTGGAAGCGAGGGCTACAGGAGGCCAGCCATAGCGTTGCAGGCGGTGCAACGAGCCACGCTCAGCTGAGGGCAGCAAGCGACAGGGGTGGCGGCCAGGATTAGGTGGGGTGGGGATTTTATACGACAAGAGAAGATGGGCCTGGTTAATATGTACACAGTACATTTATGAGCCAAAACTTGGCTGACACAACGTATTGACCTCTGTTGACACTCAAAAGTGTCATAGATAAATAATAAGATTAGAAGAGGTATTCGGCTCATAATATTTTAAAGTTGAATTTATCTCTTAATATTTCATAGTTGAAAGGTCGGATGTTTTAAGTAAGATGGACCTGATCATTTGAGATCTTCCGACCAGTTATGCTATTGCCAACCAGGTGACGCTGGTCGGAGGCCTTAAAATGGTGATGAATGCTAATTCAAGTGTCGATTCGAAGATCTTTCTTTTGTAAGGATGATCTATTAATCGGTGTGAGCAATTTGGGCTATTGTGTACAAAGCCCATTGGACCGGTTTAATCGATTTGTGAATCAGCAAGATCAGGTTTACTTTGTCTAGCCCGGATTGAACTCTTGGATTCTATATTTTGATGGAGTCCGGATAGGAAACTTGGAGATCGTATCTTGAGATGTTTCCTATTGGGATAAGACCAACCCCCTCTATATATATATGAGAGGATCATGGCCGATTGAGGCATCCAAACCTAATCGATCAAAATCAATATACTATCCCTTTTACTCTTTTTCCCCCTACCTTGCTATTCGGCGCGTCTCCCGGCGAGACTCGACGGCGTCCTAGGCGGCCTGGTTGGTTCTAGGGCAACCTCTACGTGCTTCTCCCCAACGGGTCTTCCCAGGAGAAGTTCTAGAGTTATCAACACAGGGATCTAAAATCCTAAATCGGCCTAAACCGGACTTTAGATCGGTTTTCATCGGTTTAGCCAGGTTCCCTGCTGTCTCAGGTTGATCTGCAACCTGTCCGGGCGTTCTACTGCTGGTGTGTGATTCGGATCACTTCCGACGTCAACACACTTTTTGGTGACTCCGCTGAGGAAGATTGAAATTTCATCTACTACCAAAATGGGCGGTAAAGATGGTGCTACAGACAAAGATAACATCATCCGTCCTGCGGGTATTGACGAACTCCCTGACGAGTTAAAACAACAAGCATAGGCCAAGCTCGACGCCGTCTTGAAGGCTATCCTAGAAAGCTGCTCGAAGGATCGGCGCAGCAGGGTCACTCAAGACAAAGAATCGGACTTCAGCGAAATAATTCCTACTGTGTCAATCACGATCGCTGAAGATGCTACTGATAAGGTAAATACTAAGGTACATGAAGATCCTTACCCTACCCATGCCAATTATTCAGCAATGTTAGTTGATACTTCAAAAACTCTTACCAATACTATTCAGCATCCGTTTAAATTACTTAGCGACCGCATGGATAAGTTAGAAGGTAAAACCGTCGAACCCGAGCATCCAACCGGACAACCACAGTTCGGCATGCCTTTTAATTTCTTCAAAGGCCAGACTTCGCATACCAATTTTGGGCAATTGCAATCAGGGTCTATTGAGACCAGACCTGGTAAAGTCGGTACATCGACAAATACCAATAATACCCATCATAGCTCTGGTCGGACCACGCAGACCGACCAAGGAGCAGCAACAAATATAACTTAAGGAGGACAAGGGACGGTATTGCCCAATCCACCGAAGTCTCCAAGTCATAATCCCATGCATGGCGGCGCTCCTAACCTTGTCGAAACCGATTTTGGACGAGCTATAAATCGATTTAAAGAAGAGATAACCAGGTCTCTCAAGACTAGGTTAGGGGTCTAATTTAAACCTAGTAGGACCACTTATTCTAAACTGTATCCTTCATGTTTTGATTTTATGAAAGCACCTGATGGTTGGAGGGTACCAGATTTTTATAAGTTTAGTGGTGACAGTAGTAAAACAACCATGGAGCATGTTAGCATGTTCCTTGCACAAATGGGCGAAGCTAGTACTTTATATTATATGAATGTACGATATTTTCCTTTATCTCTTACTGGTACAACTTTTGCTTGGTTTACATCACTACCGGAACGTACCATTGGTTTTTGGGCTGAATTAGAAGAGAAATTTCATAATCACTTTTATGACGGGGTCCAAGAAACTAGGTTATCGCATCTCACGTCGGTTCGACAAGGACGTAGCGAGCCTGTAGTCGACTTCTTTAAGCGCTTTAAAGAAATTAAGAACCGATGTTTTTATTTGATGATCTCTGATAGAGACCTGACAGATCTATGTCTTGCTGGTTTACGTCGAGAGATTAAAGATAAGCTTGAACATTATGATTTCTTTAATGTAAATAACCTTTTGCAGAAGGCCGTTTCAATTGAATCACGCCTTAAAGAGCCTTACGATCCTCATAAGGCTCATCGATCGGGTGTACATATCGTTGAAATGAATCCAGATAGTTCGGACAATAAGTCTAAAGATTGTTATGCTGCTGAGTTTTTATGGCCAGCACAGAATAAATTAGTCACCTTTCCTTCCCTCAAACCAATTCAAAAGAATCGGGGTGAGGAACTGAAGTTTACTTTTGATTTCTCCAAATGTGACCGAATATTCGATGAATTGCTTAAATTTGGTTATCTTAAAATTAATTACACTTTGCCGTCACCCGATGAATTGAAAAGAAGGGCTTATTGCAAATATCATAATTCTTTTTCTCATGCCATTAATGACTGTAATGTTTTTCGTCGACAGGTCCAATCGGCCCTTAATGAAGGACGATTGAGTCTCACTGAGATGCAGGTCAACACTGCTCCTTTTCTAGTTCATATGGTGGAAGCCGGGAATCCTGCTGTTTTGATTCGTCCAGAGCAAGCCGATACGACCAGAGGCAAGAATGTTGTCATCGGGGAACCACGGGTTGCACCGAGTACTGAGAAAGACTTGGGGCGCAAAGTGGTACTTGAAAAGGGTGATGATGGCAAAAACAAGCTCACAATCAATGTCGGGTCGGTACGACACCTGAACAAACAAAGGTGGTTCGAGACCAGGGCAGCACAACAAAGACCGACCAGGTCAGGCTCTCAGGCCGACCAGTCTGGTTCGTCCTCAAAACAGCCGATTCAGTCGGATCAAAAGGCCGACCAGGTCAGGCTGGCTTCTTCTAGTCCAAGTGGGACCAATAAACCGACTGTCGCAGTCGGTTTAGCTGGTTCTAGCAGTTCTACCCCTTCTGGAGTGCATATCTTACGCACATTTGTCCCACAAAAGCCTGAAGTTGGCACTTGGAAGACTAATGTGGAGAAGAGCAAGGAAAACGTTGTCAGAGAGCCATGCACTTTTAATAAGCTCATGGCTAAATACAAACAGCAAAAGGTCGATTGTCAGAATCGGCCATTTTAAAAAAGAGAATCTACTCCTCCGAAGCGCGAGGATGAGAGGTCTAAGCAGCTGATAGTGGCCCAAGCAACATCTCCAGCACCGAGGACCGTTCCTCATAGACCCCAGTGGGCTCCTCCCATTTCAGCACCTCCGCAATGGGGTCCTCAATGTATATGAGACAAGTGTGTGCAATAGATAGACTAAGCAAGCTAATCACAACTAGCTACACAAGGAATATAACAAGAGATATACAACGAGTGATAGTATCTACACAAGAGAAATAGCTCAAAGTAAATACACAAAGTAAACAAGCTAGATAGAAGTGATTTCACCGAGCCTTCGGGATCGTCTAGTAGAAATCCAATCACAGGTGAAATCCACTTGTGATGCCAATCACCAAGAATGTGAATATGAAGACCAATCACAATAAGCACACGGGACACCAAGATTTATCCCGAGGTTCACGTGCTCGTCGGCACGCTACTCCCCGTTGTGTCGACCAACACTAGGTGACCCGGTGGCTAATCGACACAAAGCCAAGCTCACAAAGAGCGCCACAAGAATCTACCACTAGTGAGGTAGCTCAATGACACGAGCAATCCACTAAGGATGCCTCTTGCCGCTCCGACGAGGTGAGGCTCCAAAACCTCTCACAATCACGATCGATGGTGGCTAAGAACAATCTCCTTCTCTTGCCAACAACACCACAATGCCTCCAAGCCGTCTAGGCACCGGCAAATGCCAAGAGTAATAAGAAACTCAAAGCCGATGCGAAGAACTAGTGCCACTAGATTGAACGCTTTCAAATCACGCACTAGATCACTCAATCTCACTTGGTTTGATCAAAACAACTTGGGAGATGAGTTGGGAGGCTTGCCAAAACTCACTAGAATGCTTAGGAATCAAACTGTGCAAGAGTGAATCCAAGTGAGCCGGCCAAGCCCCTTAAATAGGCCACTCAAGTCGGCCTAGCCGTTGGGCTGAAATCGCGACCATCAGACGCACCGATGCGCGACCATCGGACGCTGCCCCAGCATCCGATGCTCCAGATGGAGCCATGTGTCCCCCTGAGATGAATTCAGTTCGTCAGATCCCAATGGTCAAATTTCTTCGCGCCATGGTTAAAGTGACATCGGACGCGCCGATGCCAGGCATCGGACGCTCCGATGCCACTGCACAATTCAGCTCTTTTCTGCGCCACATCGGACACTCCGACACCTTCACATCGGACGCTCAACCCCTGCGTCCGATGACCATGCAGAGAGGTTCCAGACAGGGTCAAATCACATCAGACGCGTCCGATGGATTGGCATTGCTTCCTGGAAAACATGCTCGCGCCATGTCACCTGCATCGGACTCTGCAACAGTGATTCCTCAGCATCCGTTGCCAGCGTCTGATGCTCCTTCAACTTCTGTCAGAAACTAGGGTTAACCATCGGACGCTCAGCCCAGCGTCCGATGCTTATGAACACACTACTTCTCTTCCGAAAAACGTTGAATCCTGCCTCGTAAGCTCGGCAGGAGGGAGAAGAACTATGCACTAGTTTCTCCAACTTCTCCACAACTCCTTAACACCCCCTTATCCCAAAAGTGCCAATACCACCAAGTGTATATCATCATATGCAAGTGTGTTAGCATTTTGCAAAGCATTTTCAAGGGGTTTTGTTAGTCACTCACTAGGTCTATAGCAATGATATGTTAGAGAACACCTAGTGGCACTTTGAACACAACATAAGCCATGAATTATCTCCTCTTAATAGTACGGCTGTCTATCCTAAATGTGATCACACTCGCTAAGTGTCTTGATCACCAAAACAAAGAGCCCTATAGGTTACACCTTTGCCTTCGGGCCTCTTTGCTCCATCTCTTCTCTTCTTCATTTCACCAATGGTAGAGCACTTGATCTCTTGAGTGCTTGTGGCCATCGCCATCCTTCATGGTTGCCACCTTGCTAGCTCCCCCACTTGGCTTGGTCACAATCCTTTCTTATAAGCTACATACATGCTTAGCAATAGGATTAGACCAAATAGGTTTCATCAATTAGCCAAAACCAAACTAGGGCTTTCAATCTCCCCCTTTTTGGTAATTGATGACAACCTATACAAAGATATGTGATTTAAATTTGAGTAACCACATTGATAGTATTAGCTCCCCCTACATATGTGCTATAGAGTTTGGTTCTAAATTTGGCACATATGTATGGATATGAATTATGGGTGAGCAATATTATCAATGATGATGCTAAGGTATAAGAATGGACCTTTGAAGCGTGATACCAATCGGAGTGCACATACTATACCATCCTTAGCAACATTTGTCACTAGACATACATCAAAACTCAAGAACCTCGTGTGATCAACATTATAAAAGGGCTCTTGAACCACTTGACAACACATATGTCTAGTTACCTCCTTATACATGCTAGTGAATCAATTCATCAATCATGTCCTATCACTAGCATTCATCATATAAGCATGGTCATCAAAACAAATAGCTTATGTAATGCAGTCAATCCTATGAATACATATGAATATGAACATTTCAAATGCAACAATCATGTTTATGAGCTTGCTCCCCCTATTTGTATGCTCCAATCCCACTTGAAGGTTTACGTAGCATGTATCTTTTATCTTTGCAGCATTTTCTCCCCCTTTGTCAACAATTTCCACAAAGATGGGGCAAGTTTAAAATGAAAGGAGACAATCTTTTCATCATGAGATTCATATGTGGGGATCAAACTAAGTCAAGTTATGGCTTAATCTAGCTCATGAGCATAGGATATTTAACACGGTTTGCTCTAGAGTAAGCTTCTTCACACATCTTACAATGGTTATCTTACTCACGTTGGTTAAACACCCATTGCTCACTTACTAGACCAAACACTAGAGTTACAAGCTCACAAACAAGTTATATGCTACCACTAGATCAAGTCAAACATAGAAGCAATAGTGGTACCATATATACTTCAAATTCATTTAATTTACCATGAATGAGACTAAATAAGCAATGTGATGGCTATATGAACTAAAACACAACCTAATAAGAATGAATGCACATGCCAACAATTTCACCTTTGCTTTCTTGGAGGAGAGGCATGTCATAAGTGGCGGTGCATTCAACTCATGTTGGAGAAGTCTAGGATATTCAATTCATTCCTTAGTTTGCAAAACCTTCTCACATCTAGTGGCTTGGTGAAGATATTGGCAAGTTAATCATCGGTGCCCACACTTTCAATAGATATATCTTTCTTTGCTTGATGGTCTCTAATAAAGTGATGCCTTATATCAATGTGCTTTGTCCTTGAGTGTTGAACCGGGTTGGTGGCTATTTTGACGGCGCTCTCATTGTCACATAGCAATGGGACTTGTCCAAACTTGACTCCATAATCTTGCAATGCTGCTTTTATCCATAGCAACTGTGCACAACAACTACCTGCGGATATATATTCGGCTTCGGCGGTAGAGAGTGCAACACTATTTTGCTTCTTTGATGACCATGAGACAAGTGATCTTCCAAGCAATTGACAAGTGCGTGATGTGCTCTTTCTATCCACCTTGCATCCCGCATAATCAGAATCCGAGTATCCAATCAATTCAAATTGAGAGCCCTTGGGATACCATAGTCCAACATTAGGAGTGTGCTTCAAATATCTCAATATTCTTTTGGTTGCCTTCAAATGACTTTCTCTTGGTGAAGCTTGGAACCTTGCACACATGCACACACTAAACATGACATCTGGCCTTGATGCGGTCACATAGAGTAGGCTTCCAATCATTGACCGATATAGCTTTTGATCCACCATGTCAACACTAGAGTCACTATCCAAATGTCCATTTGTGCCCATTGGAGTGGTTATTGCTTTTGCTTCATCTAACCCAGACTTCTTGAGCATGTCCTTGATGTACTTGCCTTGACTAACAAATGTTCCTTTCTTCATTTGCTTGATTTGTAGACCAAGGAAGTAACTAAGCTCTCCAATCATAGACATCTCAAACTCCTTAGCCATCATCTCTCCAAACTCTTCACAAAAATCTTGGTTGGTTGATCCAAAGATAATGTCATCCACATATATTTGCAACACAAACAAGTCACTTCCAATCTTCTTGGTGAAGAGAGTGGTGTCAACCTTCCCAATTTTGAATCCTTTGGCTAACAAGAAATCTCTCAATCTTTCATACCATGCTCTTGGTGCTTGTTTCAACCCATAAAGTGCCTTCTTGAGCTTGTACACATGGTTGGTCTTCTTCAAATCTTCAAATCCGGGAGGTTGCTCAACATACACTAGCTCATTGATGAATCCATTGAGAAAAGCACTCTTGACATCCATTTGATAGAGCTTGATGTTGTGAGAACAAGCATATGCAAGTAGAATTCTAATGGCCTCCAATCTAGCAATCGGTGCATAGGTTTCTCCAAAGTCAATGCCTTCCATTTGAGTGTATCCTTGTGCAACCAATCTTGCTTTGTTCGTTACAACAATGCCATCTTCATCTTGCTTGTTCCGGAAGACCCATCTTGTACCAATAACATTTGTGTTCTTCGGTCTTTCCACTAACTCCCAAACATCATTGCGGGTGAAGTTGTTCAACTCTTCATGGATTGCATTCACCCAATCAACATCCATCAAAGCCTCATCAATCTTGGTTGGCTCAATAGATGATACAAATGAGTAGTGTTCACAAAATGATGCCAATCTTGATCTTGTTTGCACACCTCTTCTTATGTCACCAACAATTTGATCTAAAGGATGATCTCTTGCAATGTGTGTTGGTTGGAGCACTTGTTCCGGTTGAGCACTTGCACTAGCATCTTATTGATCTTGAGAACCACTAGGGCTTGCAATATCATTATCATGCATGGTTGGAGGAGAGAGCACTTGATCTTTGTCATCTTTGATGTCAATCACTTGCTTTGGCCTAATATCACCAATGTCCATGTTCTTCATGGCTTCCACCAATTGTGTTCCTCTCACATCATCTAGGTTGTCTTGTTCTTCATGTGAGCCATTGGTTTCATCAAACTCAACATCATGGACTTCTTCAACTATTCTTGATGTGTTGTTCCACACTCTATATGTCTTGCTTGTAGTGGAGTAACCAAGTAGGAACCCTTCATCACACTTCTTTTCAAACTTGTCAAGTTTTGTGCCCTTCTTCAATATATAGCACTTGCACCCAAAGACCTGGAAATATGCAATGTTGGGCTTTCTATCATTGAGGAGCTCATATGGTGTCTTCTTCAATAGAGGGTGACAATAGAGCCGGTTGCTATAATAGCATGTCGTGTTGATTGCTTCGGCCCAAAAGGAATCACTCACATTGTATTCACTAAGCATGGATCTTGACATGTCAATGAGTGTCATATTCTTCCTTTCAACTATCCCATTGGATTGAGGTGTATACTTGGCTGAGAATTGATGCTTGATTCCATACTCATCACATAGCTCATCAACTCTTGTGTTCCTAAACTCACTTCCATTGTCACTTATCACTTTCTTGGTTCTTCTATCAAACTCATTTTTACTTCTCTTGACAAAGGTTTTGAATATGCCAAACACTTCACTCTTGTCAACGAGAAAGAAGACCCATGTGAATCTTGTAAAGTCATCCACTATCACAAAGTCATATTTGTTTCCCCCAATACTTGCATATGTAGTTGGTCCAAACAAGCCCATGTGCAACAACTCAAGTGCATGTGTAGTGATCATCATTCCTTTATTGGGATGAGTGTTTCCAACTTGCTTTCCCATTTGACATGCACTACATAGCTTATCTTTCTCAAAGTGAACATCTTTTATTCCTTTAACCATGTCATGCTTCACTAGCCTCTTTAGTTGCTTCATTCCAACATGTCCCAAGCGCCTATGCCATAGCCAACCCATACTTGATTTGGTGAACAAACATGTTGTCAATTAAGATTCACTTGCATCAAAGTCCACCAAATAAAGATTCTCATATCTAAATCCTTTGAAGACCAAATCACTTCCATCAACACTCACTATCTCTACATCATCCACACCAAATATGCATTTGAATCCCAAATCACATAATTGTGCCACGGACAACAAGTTAAAGTTGAGAGATTCCACCAATAGCACATTGGAGATGCTCAAGTCATTGGATATTGCAATCTTGCCCAAGCCTTTGACCTTGCCTTTCTTGTTGTCACCAAATGTGATAGCATCTGCATGATCATTGCCACTAGTGTTGATTGATTTGAACATTCTTCCATCTCCGGTCATGTGTTGAGTGCACCCACTATCAAGCACCCAATGCGTTCCTCCCGCTTTATAATTCACCTACAAAGAGATCAATTATTTTTAGGTACCCAAATCTTTTTGGGTCCTCCAAGGTTAGTCACCAAGCTCTTGGGCACCCAAATTGCCTTCTTCTTTGGGCCAATCATGGGTGCACCAATATACTTAGCCTTCACACCAGTAGTGCCCTTTGTAAGCATATAACAAGAATCAAGTTTAATAGATAAAACATGAGTATTGTTCTTGTTTTTGTTCTTGTTAAAGCAATTTTGCTCTATGTGCCCGGATTGCTTGCAATTATAGCAATACCGACCATTGCTCTTCACAAAACTAGTCTTATGAGGGGCAAAAGCGGCCTTGCCCTTCTTGGGGGTATAGCCAAGTCCATCCTTGTTGAGTGGACATCTTTGGCTACCCAAGCACTTAAGCAAGCGGGCATCTCCACCATAGGCATTTCCTAAAGCATGAGTGAGCTCATACACCTTGTTCTTAAGGTTCTCATTTTCTACCACTAATGATGAATCACATGTAGTAGAATTAGACATTTTAGTTGAGCTAGATGATGATGATGCATTGGTGGGAGCAACAATAATAGGAGCATAAAAAGATTCATCAAGAATATCACATGTTACTCCTACATTGCATGTCTCTACAACATCCTCAATCTTACTTTGATTAAGAAGGGAGGAGTGGGCTTCCTTAAGCCTAGTGTGAGCTTGGTCAAGCTTCTCATGAGCTTCCTCTAGCCTCTCATGAGTAGACTTGAGCTCATCAAAGGATTGCTCAAGAGCCTTGTTGGCCTTGCGCAATTCTTTGCACTCCTTCCTCTTAGTCTCAATGTAAGAGTGAGCATCTTGTAGCATGCTCATGAGGTCCTCCTTTGAGTACTCCTCATCATCATCACTCTCACTCTCACTTTCACTCTCATCGGATGATACCTTAGTGTCCTTAGCCATGAAGCATGTCGATGGAGTGTTGAAGATAGAAGGCTTGCTTGTGATAGCGAGACTAGCCATAGCCTTCTTCTTGGTGGTCTTCCTCTCATCATCACTAGAATCATCATCATCACTTGAGGATGCATCACTATCTCATGTCACTGAAGGACCGAATTGGCGACCAGAGGGGGTGAATGGGAGCCTCAAATTTCTTCTCGAGAAATGATGGCCCTTGTCCCAGAAAATCACCCCAAAAGCGAAGACTCAAACAACCGGCGAGTTCACGACCTACGAATAGGTGGATATCCTAGGAGATGTCCTAGAGGTACAGCGGAACTACCGAAGAACCCCCAAAACCAAGCGCCAAAGCAACGGGGCAAAAACTGCACAAGCAAGTTCCTAGAACAATCGAACCTCCGATAACGGAACACCCAACTCCTATGGAGAAGAGGAAAGTGTTCGACCAAAACTTCTTAGGCCAACTGGTGGAAAAAGCACCTTGGAAAGATCCTTATGAAGTTAGGAAACTAACACAACAGACGGATCTCAAATCGGAGCTCGGACGCAAAAGATACGGACGCTAGAACCAACGAAACTCCGAAAGAGAAACACTTGACTCCTATGGAGAAAAAGGAAGTGTCCGACCAAAAATACTTTGACCAATGGTGTCAAAAGTATTTTGGAATGATCCTTAAGAAGTTAGGAAACCAACGCAAAAAATGGATCACAAATCGGAGCTCGTATGCAAAAGATACGGACAAAATCAGCAAAACTGTGCAGTGGCGGACTGTTCGCTAGTGATTCGCGGACAGTCCGCTATTGAACCCCGGACAGTCCGGGAATGAGTCCCGGACAGTCCACCATTCAAAAATGAAAACAGCGACCTCGCTGCCCGTGAACAGCCCCGACCTCCGGACAGTCCGGGGATGAGTCCCGGACAGTCCGCCACTGTCCAGAAAGCCCAAAACCAGCTCGGGACAAAACCAAAATCGATTGGATCTTCACCAATTCGAACGGGGCTGCAACCAAACTTCTCCCAAGTGTTCTTCTATGTGTTGGGAAGCTAATCCTAGGATATCATTGCTCCAAACCAACTAATCCATGAGAAATCAGAAGAACACTAGAAAAGGGGAAAGAACGAAGAACGAATGCGAATTCGACCCGATCTATGTGCTCGTGAGGTTAGAGAAGAAATCCTTCGGTGGAAAGAAGGAGCTCACGACATAGAACAATTTAATTCAAACGGAATCGCAAATCGTCGCTCGGAGAGGGAGAACGAAGAAAATCTCCGGGAGGGGAAAAACCAAAATGCGAAGAACAAAAACGCGAATCGGTCCAAATTTCAGCCAACACAAGAGGAGTAAGAAATTGATCCTTGGATTGCTACGGGGTGATGAATTGTGTAGCACACTATGTCGGGTTACAAGCCACTCCTCGCAACAACAAAGTGTGGATGGCGAAAAGCTCAAGAACAAGAGCCACTCCTTTCTCTAACCCTAGCCTCCTCTCAAATCAACAAAATGAGAGTGACACCTCCAAGGATGGGCTGCCCTAACCAGCCCCCTTCATATATATAGGCGCACGTCTGAAGACCAAAACGCCCTCTCATGAAGCACTGACCCAAATACCCCCTTGAGGGTAAAACTGTCCAACTCGGTCATTTTCCATCCGACGGCCACGTGCCTTCTCATCCTTCGCTTCGCCTCGACGCAAGCTCCAGGATGCCGCCACGTGCCATCATCGTCGACCACCGCGCCTTCCTCACCGATAGCTTCGCCGCAACGCAAGCCTCTCGGTGCCGCCACGCGTCGACCGTTACGCATAGGAACCTCCGCCCGGTTTTGAGGCCCAAACCGGTAAACCTGCCAGCCTAGGTTTTGAGGCCCAAACCTAGCAAACCGTCCACCCCGAGTTTTGAGGCCCAAACTCAGAAACCCGCTAGCCCAGGTTTTGAGGCCCAAACCTGGAAACCGTCCTTGCCGAGTTTTGAGGCCCAAACTCGGAATCCCGCCACCCCGAGTTTTCTGGCCCAAACTCGGAAACCGTCGAGGGTAGCTTTTTGAGGCTCAGCTACCGAACCCGCGCCGTAGACGGGATGTGGTTCGCACACCCCGACCACCGGCACCGATGTCGATGCATGTCCAGCCTCCATGCCGGACACAACGCCTTCGCCTTCCTTCTTGACTCGGCCGACGACACTTGCGCCGCACGCAAGCCTGTGTCCGACCTCTCACCAAGTGCCACAACGCCATCGTCTTCCTCCCACCTCGGCCGATGCATCGCACATCCCCATGTGCTCCTGCTCGTCGATGCCACGTGCCAGCTACCACAGCTGGTCCTCCGGCCTCTCGGTCTGTCGGTCCAAGCCTCACGTCCGCCCTTCACCGCTCTGGGTCCATCGGCCTGGCACGTCCGCCGCACGGCACGCCCATCCTTCACCGCTTCCGGTCCGTCGGCACGACACGTCTCTACTTGACCTTCACCTTGCCATCGACCACTGTCTCCGAGCTCCACACCTGCACATCAACACAGCCAAGAGACACATGTTGCACACACACACGAACACGGTAACACACCACAACTCAACGCCACCGGTTAGTCATAAACATTAAGCGCATAGACGAATAATGACTCAACCGGGAAAAGCCTCAATCCTTCCTCCCAAAAGTCAATCATTCATCATATATGTTCTCAATCTCCCCCTTGATGAATGCATTTACTAAAAATAAAACCACAAAGGAAGGGTTTGAAGGCAAGCCTCACTCAAGTGCCCAAAAGCCAAGCAAAAGCAAACACAAGGCCACTTGATATGAGGAAGGATCATGAAAACTCCAAATAAAAGCTCTCGGTTCTGAAAGAAACAGGAAAAGTGGGCAAAGCCTCCACACAACCGAAGAGTCAAGTGAAAACAAGAGTTTCATTAATCCCAAAAGGCACTCAAAAATCAATCTGAAATAAATTGTCAAACAATCATCACAAAAGAAACCAAGGTTCTTATCAACTTGAAAGGTTCTTATCCACTTGGGTTTCAAAATTTCTCCCCCTTGATGATTGAATTGAAAAAAACTAGGCACAAAGAGATGGTTTGAGATACCAAAACTGAAAACTTGGTCCCCAAATACATGGGCAACGGCTCAAAGCAACCAAGCAAAGTTCGAGCCAATCTCCACAAAAAAGTGAAAACTCAGACAAAGAGTGAAAGACTTGGTTCCCAAAGACATGGGCAACAGCTCGACGCAACCAAGTCAAAAATGAGCTAGCCCTCAAGAAGAGGCAGAAAAGGCTCAACACCACTAACTCAAGGCTCGATACCAAATGAGGCTGAAACAAAGCATTAGAATGCAAAACTGCTAGTCCCTCAAGATAGAGGCACAGAGGCTCGACACAACTAGCTGAAGGCTCCATACCAATCGAAAAGACCAAGCAAAAACTGCTAGTCCCTCAAGACTGAGGCAAAACGGCTCAACACGACTAGCAGGCTCGATACCAACTGAGAAAACACAAAAAAAGCTCAAAACCAAATGGAGCACAAACATTCGGAGCACGCGGAGAAGTTGCAAAACAAAACAACTCCCCCTGAAAACAAGCCTATACACAAATGCTATGCAACAAAGCTCACTATGAAGGATACCAATTGAAACACATACCCAATTGAAACACATAAAAGAGCTAAACTCCCCCTAGCTCAAAGCTCTCCCCAAAATGCACGACTCTCCCCTTTGTGCCAACACACAAACCCCCCCTTGCAAACAGCTTCTCCCCCTTGACAAAAGGGAACATGCTGAGGGGTTTAGATATTTTTCACAAAGTTGACACAAACACAAGACAAGTCATCAACCAAAAGCATATGGGGGCAATGAAAAGCATTGAAAGTGACCACAAAGTGTATCGGAGCTAGGGGTATGTACACTATGCTAAAAATGCATGATATGCACAATGCAACAGCTTCAAGTGTATAGCAATCAGAATGAAAAGGTGCTCAAAAGGGTGCTGCCCTGAAAGTGTAGCAACCAAAACAAATGCTAGCAAAGGCTCAAACTGATCAAGTGAATACGAAATATGAACAATTAAGCATATGTGCAGTTTTAAGCCATTTTGAAAAGGAATTCACCACTAAAATAGCACTTAGCATGGATAGACAGGAAATCAACCAAGTGCTAACTCAAGTATAAAAGGTGAACTACCCCTAGCAAAGTTTAATCATCATGCCATAGAATGAAGCATAAACTTGTGTTTTTTTTCAAATTTTATCGGAGATTGCAGCGGTATTAACACAAGTTCAAAATAAGACATGTGATTGAGAGAGGTTGAAAGCATGGTCATTGCCTAACTTTTCAACCGGGCTAAGCCTATGCAAGAAAAGCAATCCGAAGCTTAAAGCACCGGTTTCGGTCTTACACTACACGACTCAAGTTTAACTCAAATGTGCAATGAGAAACAGTCTCGATACCGTGATGTGCTAACACATGCAATCCCATCTCGATCTTTTCATTTCACTAGACTTGGATCATGAACAATCCAAGCAAGTGAATGACTCAGTGCAAGAGACATAGCAACCTAGCATACAAAAGATAGCACAAGTGATCTCAACACATCCTACCCATGCTAGTTGCCACTCTCAATGGTGAACAAATTAGAGGTTTCATAGTCGATTAATCAAGTTCACCATTTGCAAAAGTAGCTTAGCTCATAACATGTATCAAGTGATCAAAAAGAGCCTAAGCTACAAGCATCATCATGAATAAACAGGGCATACCAAAAAGAGCATAATCTCATTCTCATCACTATATACGTGAAGCTCTAAAATGCACTAAAAACATGATGAAATGCATGCAAAAGCTAGTCTATCAAAAACAAAGCAAAACTAGCCTAAAACGAAAAACCCAAAACAAAAGGGTATCGAAGAAGTCAAACTATGATACAACAAGCAAAATGCTTCCCCATCTAAAAGGGAACCACACACCAAACTCACAAGAGAAGAGCCAAGAAACGCTCAAGCGAACAGCCAGCAGAAAACCACTCCGAAAAGACCACACAGCAGAGAGAGGTCGAAGAAGAAGAGTACCAAAACCCGAACTCAGTAGTGTGTCGGAGGTACCTCATGAAACGCATGACCGCCTGCTTAAGTGATACCCGAGAGGACGCCTGAATCTGCTGAGATCTTCGGGGCGCCTGCCTCGCCGAAGTCGTCTCCCCCTCGCCTGATGCTATCGCTCCCACAGGTGCAGCTAGTGCTCGCTGGAGAGTTGCTCGAACGGAACCCCAAGTCGTGGAAGAAGTGGGATTAGGTCCGTGAGCCAAAATGCTCTCTCCAGGCTCCTGTTCTCCTGCACACTCAAAGGCAGAAGAAATACAAGGCATTGTCTCGTCCAGTGTGACCTCAAGGTCTCCACAAAGCGGTTAGTAACATAATAAGCATAAGATGAACTCTCAACAAAAAGAGGTCTACCTATGAATGATACCGCAAGGAGATCTGATCTCAACCTAGTCAAGACTACCATGCAAAAGGATAAAGCACTGTATAGAAAAATGTGGCCTAAAGACATGATCAACTCAAACACAGCCTAAACCTCAACACATGCTACAATGCAAGATAATGATAGCAATAGATCCAAAAGCATGTAACATGATAAAATTATGGAAAGGCTAGTGCTCAAACTAATCATATCAACAGGATACATGTAGCTAACCAAAACTAGCACCTGAAAAGTGATACCTAATGAACATCATACCTCTACAATTAAAGCTCATGGAGAAGTATGGTAATGCATGGCATAATATTCATGAGGATCACAGACTAGCATGAAAAGTGGAATAGCCACCAAAACTGTACACAAGACTAGCATGACATGATATACAAGATAGCACATGCTAGACTAAAATAAAACATGATACAAAAGAAAATGTACATGCAAAAACTATACAAGTGAGCACATGAAGGACCATCTCATACCACAAGAAATAGATCATGAATGTACAAAGTATGAGTGTAAAAGAAAGCTCACCAAGCTGCAAAAGCCTCTTTGGAGGCAATTCTAAGCGGGGTGTAGAGAACCACCAAACCTTGGTCATATCTAAAAGACCAAGTCCCATCAGGTGCATGTTCTCCACCCCGCGTCTTCATATCTACATATAGGAGGACAAAGTAACCCAAGTCTTGGATCCCGAAGGGTTAGCAAGCATGTACTTGGGAACCCAAGACTTAGTCACACATCTCAAAGGAGCACTCAACTTATCATGTGGGTTAGCATGATGCAAAGGTTGGTTCAAATGCAGTTTTGAAACATCCTTGGAAGCATTCCTCAAAAGGACAACTCGAGGAGAAGAACGAGTCATACCACTGGAAAAGAGGCAAACATCTCCCAAGGCCTTTTTAGTAGAACCAATAGAAGCACCATGAGAAGCATGTCATGGACCAACACAAGAAGCATTAGAAGCATGTCCGCGACCATGACCTAACTGTAACAGAACCGTCCAATTTATAAGAGCACAAGTGCGAAAACCTCTGCCGGAGCAGCTGAATTAGCACACTTGAGCCCATATAAACCCGGTAGTCCGTGAAATCCTAAGGGATTTCAAACTTTTTCAACATCTCAGCCAAGATCGCATGGTCAAGCAAATACAAATCATGTCCACGGAGCTTTGCAGCAGAAATAATATTAGAATAGAGTTCACAAATAAGATACAAGTTAGGTTCCACTTAATTTAGAAGAAACAACATAGCTTTAAAATAAATACCATAACATAGGTTGAAATACTTTGCTAGCTTGAATGACATCCTCCAACAACAGCATAAGAGAAGAAGTAGGGAACTGCCGAGCCCACCGGCACTGGCCATCACCTTTCGGCAGGCCTAACCTTCACCTGCAACAAGGTGGGATAAACACTGAGTACTCGAATATACTCAGCTAGACTTACCCGTCGTAAACCAGAAATAAAGTGACACCAAGGAGTATGCAAGGCTAATATAAGAGTGGAGCTGGCAATGACCACAGTTTTGCATAAAAGCATAAGTTATAAAGTAGCATCATCTTTTACTTACTAGCTGCAGGTTTTAGATAAATAATTAACCTATCCAACTAGATTAGCACCTAGCTAAAACAATCCTGAGCAGTGATTAAGCAATCACCACAATGTAATAATCAAGCAGATCAATTAGCTATTGCCATAGTGTCGATAACCGTTCTGTGTTCTTTACCTTCAGTATCAAGACCGATCGGGGTTCAAGTCAAGTGCTCATTGTCCAGGAGCGATGGCGATTATAATCGATTCCTAACCAGCTGGTGATTTATTCCCCACACAAACCACACTCACCCGCTAAGGTGAGCTACAGATAACTGCAACACTGTTCCAGGAAGCCGCGGCCTCAACCACCACCATCATACCCGGAGGCAAGCCCGACTGCGAAGGGGTTGGACTTAACCACCATCCCCCAGGTCTTACTCTTTGCGCCCCCGCGTCCCACTACCCCCTTTGTGGCTTCGGCAGATGCATGGGACCCGAGAACCGGCCCGGAAAAATGTGCGGCTTCGCGGTCGGAACGAGTTATCCTTCCAGCTAAATGTGGGGCATGCGTTCAACATGACAAGAAGGCCGTCTTAACATGATACTGGTTCCCGAGCGACACGACAAGAAATACTGTAATCCGAGACTACAGGAATCTGTCGGTCTCCATATTCACAACACTCGGTTATTTCACATTTTGGCAATTTCCCGCTAAAAGATCAAGTAACCACCTATTGCTCGCGGGTAACATGAAGGTTGTCCGACTTCTACCGATGTAAGCATGGCTAAGCATATAAGTCGAGCCTAGACCTCGCAGGGTAACAAGGGTGTATATCTCAAGTAATCAAGGTAAGGATAAGTAATGCAACAACAGTTTCACACAACTCCTATAACTTAATGCAACAATCATTATATTAACTCAATTGCATTTATAAAAGGATGGGTAGGAGACTTAGAATGCTCCGGGGCTTGCCTGGGAACCAAAACTAGGTTAGTGTTAAGCGACACTTGCTTGGCAAGCATCTCGACTTCCGGCACTTGTTTAGCTTTGCATCTTCGGGACCATCGACCAAACACCATCTTCGGGTTTAGCTTCACCATCCCGTCCTTCACGGCGTACCTACCATACCTAAATGAGATGCACAATACAAACGCATGAATGCAAGGCGAACACTCATGCAACAAACACAAGTCACACAACACAAGCATTACCAACTATTTCACAGAAGCAATCAAGATAACTATATAAGAGAAGGAATACTTTATTGCTAACTTAGCACACACATAGCATAATTATATCCGCAGGTTATAACTATACTAATTTGTTATATAAGGTTCATTAGGCATGTAGAAAGATTAACTAGAACAATCAACTAGGAATACATTACATACATCACCCTCTTGACACATGCATGCACATACAACTTCTACCTTAGTTAAGCATGTTAACCAATATTATGTAAGCATATTTGTATACTACATTAGGTAGATTAATTTAGCAACATGGTATGCACAAGGAAATTATTAACAAGGCATGATATAACATCAAAGATCACATAAGCAACATCAAGCTATAACAATCAATCATGGGTTTATGCACATAGTTTGGACAGCATACAGTAAACAATCAATTTAATCATAACTTGAGCTACACACATCCAAACAAGGTGATATTAGACTTTCTGGAAATCTAATGAAATTATCTAAAACTTTGCTATTATTACCTAAACATGATTCAATCATTAAGAAGACCAAACATTACATGCAAGGCAGTTCTGTCCAAACTTTGGACAGAATATGACTTCTACTTTCAAACAGCCATAACTAGAGATTTAAAGCACCGAAAGACTTGATATAAGACTTGTTAGAAATATTATTAAGTTGTATACAACTTATTTATTATCATCTCAAGTTGATTAAGCAGTTATCAAGGTCAAACAATGCAAACAAGCAAATCTGTCCAGACTTGGACAGATTCTGACTTCTAACTTTAAACACATGTATCTAGAGATCTAGACCACCAAAAATAGTGATCCAAGACATTTTACAAAGCTTATAAAAAGAAATACAACTCTTATATTAACATCAACACATGATTCACAAGATAAATTAGTCAAACTGTCCACTGTTTCAGATCTGCACAGAAAACATGTAAAACCTGACAACAAACTTCTAAAATCTATAACTCCTAAACCACTTGACCTAAAATCATGAAATTTCAGGACAAACAAGATAAGGAAGTTATCTACAACTTTTGTATAGACCAAATCTACAGAAAACATCATTTATATTACGAATTAATTATCACAACAGAAACTGCACATGCAGCCACATTTCAGCAATTTAACAAACTTGTTTCACTAGTTATTTGATTAACATGAGAGCACATATATGACCTATACAAACATTTCTAATATTCATGAACATGATCACACATCATTTATCTCAGATCAACATGCAACAAGGCAAGCATATAAACATATACATATTGATCTATTACTATACTTCTATTAATTACCTAATTATTAAACATAGGCATTATTTTTAAGTGACGTTACAAACATCTAATTTGAAGCTCATATTTTTATTGATGATAGATCATGTCAAAATATGACTACTGTATAAAGATCACATGCTCAAACATTATAGATTATTTATTAAAAACATGGCAAATTTATTTCACGAAAAGCATGTGAGAGCAAGATAAATCTACAATACATATTTTCAGCAATCTCATGGCCATGATAAAATTATCCAAGATACAGCAATGCCATAGAAAGACAGTGGAACCACCAATTCTATTTTTACATACAAACATTTACCACAAATCATTTTAATCTATTTAATGAGCTGAAAGCAAGTTGAATTCATAACTAAATAATACTTGCACCAATAAATCTGAAATTTTTATCACAGCACACGCATGACTAGAGGAGCCTACCATAAAAATTTCACATCATTTCAAGTAAGAAAAGAGCATATATTATTTTCTCCCTATTTAATCATATTTAACACAAATAAATCATCACACCACAAAACTTCCACTAACAGCCCACATATTATGCATCCACTGGATAGATCTACTCACAAGGATTCCAAAAAGTCCTCACTTGCAATTTTTGGACAAACATACAATTTATTATGCATTTTCAAAGTTTCAGCCATATTTACCATTTAATTAAAAACGAAAACAAAAACTGCTTTTGCATCAGAGACCCCTGGATCTGCACAAATTAATTAGGGACTTGTTAGTAAATATATTGTGTCATGCCACTTAACACAAAAACCCAACGAAAAGCTTTAGCTTCGCTAGATGGTCCTCACCGTGGATTTCACGGGAGAACTCGACGGAACCGAGAGGAACAGCCAGCTTCCGGAGGGAAGATGGTCGGGCTAGGGTTAGGGGCGGGCTCCGGCGCTGCTGTCGGGCTCCGGCGCCGGGGCTGGCGCTGCTGCTTGCAGTTACTGCTCGCTGCTTTCTTGCCCCCTCTTCTGCAGGTCACGGCCACGAGAGCGCTCCTGCTCGCGTGGCCAGGAAGGAGCGCAGAAAAGGGGACCGGTCAGCAGAAAAGTGAAAGGGAAAGGAAGGGGAAGGAGGAGTATAGACCTGCTGATGCGCCGCTGGAGGAGAGGAGGAAGGGGAGACCCGGTGCTGCAGCAGCTCCAAGGCTCGGCCATGGAGTGAGAGACCGAGGGAAGAAGAGCTCGGGCTCGCTCTATTTTATTTTATTTTTTTGCGTGAAGGGAAGAACGGGGAGGAGACCGCACAGAGAAGGTCGGGCTCGTCCCTTTTATTGGCGCAGGCAACCGGTGGAGGTCGGCATTTTTTTTTAGAATTTCTTTCCCAAAATAGCATGTTTCCGGAAACTTTCGCTCAAACTCTAAAATTGCGAACAATACTTAAACGGACTCTGATCTCGATGCAACCAATTTTGTTGTCGTCGTCTCGCCGAGTACTCCGACTTTCATTAAAGGCACTCAGTCAAATTCCCAATCGTCTGTCCGGTAACGATCGTCGACGGCAGCTTCACGGTGACCGAAATACCAATTTCCCAGTACAGACTTAACTGATTTCTGGAACCTGAAAACCGCGTTGTATCTCATCTTGCGAGCTCGTTTTCACCATTTTCGGCACCGATCTAGGTCTCGGCCATAAAACAAAATTTGTTCCTCTCGATCCGTACTACAACTTTTGTTTAAGGCGCACTGACATGCGAACATCCAAAAATACCGTTCAACGCTAGTCAAAGCAGTCACCCGGTAGGGTCTGATTTAGGGTTCCTCGTCGGCCGGAATCTTTTCTAGCCATCTGCTCAACACGAAACTTTCATAACTTTTGGTCGTGAGTCCATATACAGTTGATTGGGCATAATTGCGACACTTTGTTGAATCCAAATGATTTTCTTCAGTTAATCAACCATTATAGGCAAAGCTGTGACTCGTCATTTCATGTGACTTTTTGATTCCAAACTTCGCGAAACTTTTTCACCAGGCACTATAGATAGGAACGGAGGTGGGTCACATGAAAAATTCATGTTTAGCATTCATCCTAAATATTCATAAATTGGCAATCATTATTATCTAGCTCTATTAATTATTTTCCGAATAATTCAAACTGAGGTTCTGCCTCTGAGATTGATCCTGACACCTTTGTCACCATCGACCATACTTGAATTTAGTTATTCATCATTGCTTGATATACCATGTTTGTGCTCAACTTGACTGCTCAACTGACGGCGAACACCTGGGTGTTACACTAACCCACTAGAAAAGGAGAAATAAAACCCATCAACAAAGAGAGGCTTCTTACTAGGAACACAAGTATTCATGCCATGAGAAGGGCTATGAACCACCAAGTTCCTAGAAGAACGAGCTTGGCGCAAGCGTTTGGCACGTCGATAGCAAAAGCTTTCTTGATGCCCATCTTTCTCACAAAAAGAGCAATGGTACAAAGGCCTATTGGAAGGCGCACCATTCTCCGATAAGTGAGAAGTCCCTTGGGACTTAGAACAAGAAGCATCAACATCCAACTTGGTGCCAACACTAGGAGCACACGTGCCATGGGAAAGCCTACGTGGCTTCCTAAAAGCCTTAGCTCGAATACGTCGCTCGTGTTTGACATGACGGAAACAAAAATCGAGCGAATGTCCATCCTTCTTGCAAAAGGTGCAATGAAATATCGGATTGGGAACACGAGTTCCAAAAATGTGAGAAGCACCCTTGTCAAGAGAAGTCCCTTGGACATCACTCGAAGAAACAACAAGGTTAGGAGTAGCTATGAAAGAGCTATCATAAACCTTGGCACAAGTGCTATCGTCAAAAGACTCACGCGCAGCACAAGAACTCAACTCCGGTTGCATAGATGCAAACTTGGAAACACCAACATCGGAGTTGCAAGAAATGCATGAATCAAATGACTTAGCACAAAGACTCTTGCATCTTTTAGTTAGAACCTCATTCTCAAACATGAGGCGATCACAAGTACCACAAGGATTGTTTTTCAGATTTTCCATCTCTCTAATGCACTCGGCATATGTGGTACGCAAGAGTTCATTTTCTTTTTCATGGTTGGCACTCATATCATTGTGCTCAACCAACTTGGCGCTCATATCATCGCGCAAAGCTTTCAAAACCAAAACTTCTTTTTCTAAATCGATGCATGATGTGCAAAAGAAACTGGTGGAAGAAACATCACCATTCACATCAAGCAAAGAATCATGGTTAGCATAAGAAGTAAGGCAAGCACTTTTATTCAAAGAGCACAAGCTACAAGGCCTAGCATTTATCTCAACAATTTCAGCCCTAGCATGCTCAAGTTCATCTACACATGTGGTGTGAGTCAATTTTAGTTTATTAATTTCAGCATGTAAAGACTCACAAGAAACACATGGTAACAAAGCATTTGACTTAAGCAAGGCTATTTCAGTTTTAGCACAATCAAGGTCCTTGCGCAAGTCAATGCAAACTAAACATGGTTTGGAAGCATTTGATTTCAACATTTCAATCTCAGATTTTAAGCTAGCAAGAGAAAAGCATAGCTCATCATTCTTCCTAACCATGTCACTACAAGAGGTGCAAGGTAAAGATGCACTAGACTTCCAATGAAAAAGACCACATCTTAATCTAGCAATAGAGCATTTCAACTTCTTGATCTTACTATGCAAGATATCACAAAGCTCATCATATTTACTGTTGTCAACACAGCAAGCATTAAATTGTTGGGACACAATCCCAAGACAAGCAGCAAGTGTACCTTTCTTGGCCTTGCCAAGTTCACGTATAAGATCCTCCGTCGAATGCTCATCATCTCCTAGGAAATCCAGCAAAGCATCTACCTCACGTTCCGTCTCAAGAGCCGCACTCCTTCTTCCCAAAATGTCATCCTTGGTAACATTCAAACCTAAGGACAAAGACACACCTAAAGAAGAACATGGTGCCATTTCTAAAAGCGTTGTTAGTGTTAGCAACACAAAAGCTCAACACCTTGATAAACAAAGTCGGAAGCAAAATCGCTCTCAAAGGTCGCCTTCGCGGATCCGGAACCGGTTAAGGTAGAGAGATCCTTAACTGGCTCCAATACCAATTGAAGGACCGAATTGGTGACCAGAGGGGGGGTGAATGGGAGCCTCAAATTTCTTCTCGAGAAATGATGGCCCTTGTCCCAAAAATCACCCCAAAAGCGAAGACTCAAACAACCGGTGAGTTCATGACCTATGAATAGGTGGATACCCTAGAAGATGTCCTAGAGGTATAGCGGAACTACCGAAGAACCCCCAAAAGCAAGCGCCAAAGCAACGGGGCAAAAACAGCACAAGCAAGCTCCTAGAACAATCGAACCTCCGATAATGGAACACCCAACTCCTATGGAGAAGAGGAAAGTGTTCGACCAAAACTACTGAGGCCAACTGGTGGAAAAAGCACCTTGAAAAGATTCTTATGAAGTTAGGAAACTAACACAACAGACGGATCTCAAATCGGAGCTCGAACGCAAAAGATACGGACGCTAGAACCAACGAAACTCCGAAAGAGGAACACTTGACTCCTATGGAGAAAAAGGAAGTGTCCGACCAAAAATACTTTGACCAATGGTATCAAAAGTACTTTGGAATGATCCTTAAGAAGTTAGAAAACCAACGCAACAAACGGATCACAAATCGGAGCACGTATGCAAAAGATACGGACGAAATCAGCAAAACTGTGCAGTGGCGGACAGTCCGCTAGTGAACCGTGGACAGTCCGCTATTGAACCCCGGACAGTCCGGGAATGAGTCCCGGACAGTCCGCCGTTCAAAAATGAAAACAGCGACCTCGCTGCCCGTGAACAGCCCCGACCCCCGGACAGTCCGGGATGAGTCCCGGACAGTCCGCCACTGTCCAGAAAGCCCAAAAACAGCTAGGGACAAAACCAAAATCGATTGGATCTTCACCAAATCGAACGGGGCTGCAACCAAACTTCTCCCAAGTGTTCTTCTACGTGTTGGGAAGCTAATCCTAGGATATCATTGCTCCAAACCAACTAATCCATGAGAAATCGGAAGAACACTAGAAAAGGGGAAAGAACGAAGAACGAACGCGATTTCGACCCGATCTATGTGCTCGTGAGGTTAGAGAAGAAATCCTTCGGTGGAAAGAAGGAGCTCACGACATAGAACAATTTGATTCAAATGGGATCGCAAATCGTCGCTCGCAGAGGGAGAACGAAGCAAATCTCCGGGAGGGGAAAAACCAAAACGCGAAGAACAAAAACGGGAATCGATCCAAATTTCAGCCAACACAAGAGGAGTAAGAAATTGATCCTTGGATTGCTACGGGATGATGAATTGTGTAGCACACTGTGTTGGGTTACAAGCCACTCCTCGCAACAACAAAGCGTGGATAGCGAAAAGCTCAAGAACAAGAGCCACTCCTCTCTCTAACCTTAGCCTCCTCTCAAATCAACAAAGTGAGAGTGACACCTCCAAGGATGGGCTGCCCTAACCGGCCCCCTTCATATATATAGGTCCGAAGACCAAAACGCCCTCTCATGAAGCACTGACCCAAATACCCCCTTGAGGGTAAAACCGTCCAACTCGGTCATTTTCCATCTGATGGTCACGCTCCTTCTCATCCTTCGCTTCGCCTCGACGCAAGCTCCAGGATGCCACCACGTGTCGTCACCGTCGACCACCGCGCCTTCCTCACTGATAGCTTCGCCGCAACGCAAGCCTCTTGGTGCCGCCACGCGTCGACCGTTCTGCATAGGAACCTCCGCCCGGTTTTGAGGCCCAAACCGGTAAACCCGCCAGCCCAGGTTTTGAGGCCCAAACCTGGCAAACCGTCCACCCTGAGTTTTGAAGCCCAAACTCGGAAACCCGCCAGCCCAGGTTTTGAGGCCCAAACCTGGAAACCGTCCTTGCCGAGTTTTCAGGCCCAAACTCAGAAACCCGCCACCCCGAGTTTTGTGGCCCAAACACGGAAACCGTCGAGGATAGCTTTTTGAGGCTCAGCTACCGAACCCGCGCCGTAGACGGGATGTGGTTCGCACACCCCGACCACCAACACCGATGCCGATGCATGTCCAGCCTCCACGCCGGGCACAACTCCTTCGCCTTCCTTCTTGACTCGGCCGACGACACTTGCGCCGCACGCAAGCCCGTGTCCGACCTCCTGCCAAGTGCCACAATGCCATCGTCTTCCTCCTGACTCGGCCGATGCATCGCACATCCCCATGTGCTCCTGCTCGTCGATGCCACGTGCCAGCTACCACAGCTGGTCCTCCGGCCTCTCGGTCCGTCGGTCCAAGCCTCACGTCCGCCCTTCACCGCTCTGGGTCCATCGACATGGCACGTCCGCCGCACGGCACGCCCATCCTTCACCGCTCCCGGTCCGTCGGCACGACACATCTCTACTTGACCTTCACCACGCCATCGACCACTATCTCCGAGCTCCACACCTGCACATCAACACAGCCAAGAGACACATGTTGCACACGCACACCAATACGGTAACACACCACAACTCAACGCCACCGGTTAGTCATAAACATTAAACGCATAGATGAATAATGACTCAACCGGGAAAGCCTCAAACCTTCCTCCCAAAAGTCAATCATTCATCATATATGTTCTCAGTCATGACATAGGATCCACCCTTCTTCTTCTCCTTCTTCTTATCTTTCTTTTCTTTCTTCTCTTTCTTGTCCTTCTTCTTGCTCTTCTTGCGGTCATCATCATCTTCATCACTAGAGTATGGACAATCCGCGATGAAGTGATCCTTGGTCTTGCATCTATAGCACCTTTTAGATGTGATTTTGGTTGCATCTCTTCTCTTTCTTGCTCCATAGCTCTTCTTCTTCATGAACTTGCCAAACCTTTTCACAAAGAGAGCCATTTCTTCATCATCTATCTCACAACAACTTGAGCTTGCTTCATCATCACTTTCCTCCTTCTTTGCTTTGCCTTTGCTCTTTTTCTTGGAGGATGAATCTTTAAATGCCACGGTCTTCTTTTTCTTTTCTTCCTCTTGGGCTCCCTCATCCCTTTCCACACGGTATGTGTCTTGTGTGACCACATCACCTAGTACTTGGTTTGGGGTTACCGTATCCAATCCTTCCCTCACTAGGATAGTCACCAAAGTATCAAACATTGGTGGTAAACATCTCAAGAACTTGTGAGAAAAGTCCTTGTCCTCCACTTTCTCTCCCAAAGCCTTCAAGTCATTTATGATCATTTGCAACTGGTGAAACATCTCTGGTATGCTCTCATCATCTTGCATCTTGAAGGTAGCAAGCTTGTCTTTGAGAATGTAGAGCTTGGCACTCTTGACCTCTTTGGTTCCCTCATAGGTTTCCTCCAATCTCTCCCAAACTCACTTGCTCTCTCAAGGTTCTTGATTTGTTCAAATACTTTGGTGTCAAATGCTTCATAGAACAAGTTGATGGTCACATCATTCCATTGAAGCTTCTCTTCTTCTCTAGGAGTGGGACTTGCGGGATCAATTATCGCAAAGTCATGCTCAATCACATCTCATATCTTTCTATTCATTCCTCTTGTGAATGCACACATCTTCCTCTTCCAACAATCAAAGTTGGTGTCGTCAAAATGTGGTGGCTTCCCCATATAGTTGATTTGAGCCATTGTAACAACGGAGGATGTTAAGCCTCAAACAAACAGTGACCACGGCTCTGATACCACTTGAAAGGTCCAAATTGGCTAGAGGGGGGTGAATAGCCTAATTAAAAATCTACAAAATTACTTAGGCAAACACTATTAGTATAATAAATGGTGGAGCTTTTTGCGCTAGCCTAATAGTGTGTTGCAAGCCACCTATCCAACAATTATACCTAATATATCTATGTCATGCAATCAACTAGAGCTAATATCTAATGCGGAATAAAGCTATCTAGCTCTAGTACAAGTATGATATACAAAATGTATATGAGACAAGTGTGTGCAATAGATAGACTAAGCAAGCTAATCACAACTAGCTACACAAGGAATATAACAAGAGATATACAACGAGTGATAGTATCTACACAAGAGAAATAGCTCAAAGTAAATACACAAAGTAAACAAGCTAGATAGAAGTGATTTCACTGAGCCTTCGGGAGCCTCTAGTAGAAATCCAATCACCGGTGAAATCCACTTGTGATGCCAATCACCAAGAATGTGAATATGAAGACCAATCACAATAAGCACACGGGACGCCAAGATTTATCTCGAGGTTCACGTGCTCGCCGGCATGCTACTCCCCGTTGTGTCGACCAACACTAGGTGACCCGGTGGCTAATCGGCACAAGGCCAAGCTCACAAAGAGCGCCACAAGAATCTACCGCTAGTGAGGTAGCTCAATGACACGAGAAATCCACTAAGGATGCCTCTTGCCGCTTCGGCGAGGTGAGGCTCCAAAACCTCTCACAATCTTAAACGATGGTTGTAGAGAGGAAAAATCGGACCCTTGTAGAGATGGCCAGGACGATGCTCGATGAGCATAGGACTCCTAGGCGATATTGGGCCGAGGCTATAAACACTGCATGCTATATTTCCAATCGCATTTTTCTCCGTGCTTTCTTGAAGAAAACCTCTTATGAGTTGCGATTTGGGAAGCAACCCAAAGTGAGTTATTTTAGAGTTTTTGGTTGCCACTGTTTTATACTTAAGAATGGCAACTTGGACAAGTTTGAGTCTCGTTCTTCTGACAGTGTATTTTTGGGTTATGGTAATCATACTCGTGCATATCGTGTACTTAACCTTGATACTAATCGAGTCATGGAGACATCCGATGTCACCTTCGACGAGACCATGCATTGTCCTTCTTCTAGATTTGAGTGTGCAGGTGATCATGAGGTTGGAGAACCTCTTTTTGATGATGAGGAAGAAGGTGTTGAAGGGATTGATGATCCAACACTTCCTCCACCTGCGGTGTCGATTGGGTCGACTTCGACCACGACTGCACGCGGCCCCGACCCTTCTTCCTCTACTACATGGGCGTCGTGTGATCCACCACCTCGGGCTGTACCACTGGTACCCGAGGAGGCACCAGCTGCTGTTGAGGGGGAGGTCACTTCAGCAAGGGAGGCACCACGACACATTCCGCGCCAACACCCTCCTCAACAGATGATCGGCGACATCCACGAACGTGTCACTCGGTCTAGGTCACAACAATTCTCTCACTTTGCTCATTCTGCATTTGTTGCTGATTTTGAACCCCGAGATGTTGGACACGCTTTATCTGATCCAGATTGGGTCAATGCCATGCATGAGGAGCTTGAAAATTTTGAGAGAAATCGGGTTTGGGTTCTTCTTCCTCTTCCTCCTGAGTGTCACCCTATTGGGACAAAATGGGTTTTCAAAAACAAACAAGGAGAGGATGGCCATGTTGTGAGAAACAAGGTCAGACTTGTAGCCCAGGGGTATAGTCAGAAGGAGGGGATAGACTATGAGGATACTTTTGCTCCTGTAGCTCGTTTGGAGGCAATTAGGATCCTCTTGGCTTTTGCTGCATCCAAAGGTTTTAAACTTTTTCAAATGGATGTCAAGAGTGTCTTCCTAAACGGCTACATAGAAGAGGAGGTGTACGTGAAACAACCCCCCGGTTTTGAAAATCCCAAGTTTCCAAACCATGTTTTTAAACTTCACAAAGCTTTGTATGGTTTGAAACAAGCCCCTAGAGTCTGGTATGATAGGTTGAAAACCTTTTTGCTTGCTAAGGGTTTCAAAATGGGATGTGTTAATAAAACCTTTTTTCTCCTCAAGCAAGGCAATGACACTTTGTTGGTTCAGATTTACGTGGATGATATCATTTTCGGTGGTTCTTCTCATGCTTTGGTTGCAAAGTTTGCAGATACAATGAGCAGGGAATTTGAGATGAGCATGATGGGCGAGTTGATGTTTTTCCTCGGGTTGCAAATCAAGCAATCCCGAGAAGGGACGTTTGCGCACCAGGGCAAGTACACCAAGGACATATTAAAGAAGTTCGATATGGATGAGGCCAAGCCTCTTCCAACACCCATGTCGACCACGACGGCACTGGATGCAGACAAGGATGGACAAGTTGTGGACCAGAAGGAGTACCGAAGTATGATCGGGTCACTGCTGTACCTGACGGCGACACGCCTGGACATCCAGTTCGCGGTGTGTCTTTGTGCGCGATTTCAGTCGTCGCCACGCACCTCTCACTGTCAGGCGGTCAAGCGCATTATGAGGTACTTATGCTTCACACCTGAGTTTGGGATTTAGTATTCTGCTTCTTCCACCCTCTCCCTTTGCGGTTACTCAGATGCTGATTTTGCTGGTTGCCGACTTGAGCGCAAGTCCACTTCTGGGACTTGTCAGTTTTTGGGTTCTTCTCTAGTGTCTTGGTCTTCTCGCAAGCAGTCTAGTGTCGCTCAGTCTACCACAGAGGCTGAATATGTTGCTGCGGCTAGCTGTTGTTCTCAGTTGTTGTGGATGATGGCCACTTTGTGTGACTTTGGTCTGAGTTTTTCTCGAGTTCCAATGCTTTGTGACAGCACGAGTGCGATTAGCGTTGCTAAGAACCCCGTGCTGCACTCTAAGACCAAACACATTGATGTGCGCTTTCATTTCTTGCGAGACCATTATGAGAAGGGTGATATAGACCTTCACCATGTCGATACTCATCTTCAGTTAGCAGATATTTTCACCAAGCCTTTGCACCAATCAACCTTTGCTAGGTTGAGAGGTGAGCTTGGTGTGTGTTTTCCCTTTTAGTTGGGGGAAACATTTTGGTTCTTGTAATATAGACTGACTACTTTTATTTTGTTCTTGTTTAGTTTTTGCATTTCATCATCTTTATCTTTTCGAGCTTCATGTCTATAATCTGTAGAATGAATCTATGCTCTGATTAGTGTGTGCTCTGATGATATATGATGATGCTTGTAGCTTAGGCTCTTTTTGATCACTGATACATGTTGTGAGCTGAGCTACTTTTCAGAACTGTGAATATGCTTAATTCAACATAAAATTTGAAATATGTTCACCATTTAGTTTGGCAACTAGCATGTGTAGAATGTGTTGAAGTCACTTGTGCCTTTCATATATGCTAGGTTATGTCTCTAGTTCCGAGTCTTTCACTTGCTTAGTTTGTTCATTTTCTGCTAAATTTGAACCAAGTCTAAGTGATTTGAAAAGATCGAGATGGGATCACTTGACAACACATCACGGTATCGAGACTGTTTCTCTTTGCACATTGAGTTAAACTTGAGCCGTGTAGTGTAAGATCGAAACCGTTGCTTCAAGCTTATGATTGCTTATGCATAGGCTTAGCTCGGTTGAAAAGTTAGGCAATGTCAAGTTTTCAACCTCTCGCAATCACATGCTGAAATTTTAAACTTGTGTAAAAACTGCTGCAACTCCGATAAATTTCTTACAACACAAGTCTATGTTTCATTCTATAGCATGATAATTGAACTTTGCTAGGGGTAGTTCACCTGGTATACATGTTTGTAACTTCCTGTCTATACATGTTTAGTGCTATTTTGGTGGTGAACCTCTTTTCTGAAAAGCCTGAAACTGCTCACTTTGCTCATATGTTCATATTTCGTATTCTGTGATCAGTTTGAGCCTTTGCTAGCATTTGTGCTTGTTGTTGAGTAGTTGGATCAGCACTCATTAGAGCATCTATTCACTCTATGGAATATATACCTGAAGCTACTAACTTGTATTTGTGACTCATATTCATTTGCCTTGTTGTGTGCATTTTCAACTAAGGGGGAGAAATTTGACAAATCATGTCCCTAGTTGTGTGCACTATTGAAGGGGGAGTTTGCTCGATTTCTGCTTTGATGAGTTGTTCAATTGGTTTGGAGCAACTTTTAGCCTATATGGTTTTTCAATTGGTTCGAAGCAGTTGTTCAATTGGTTTGGAGCGATTCTGCTAGTTGTGTTGAGCCTTTGCCTCTTTCTGGAGGGACTAGCCTGTCTTTGTCTCTTTTGCTCTGACTACCTTCTTGCTAGTGGTGTTGAGCCTGTTCTACCTCTTCTTGAGGGCTAGCTTTGCTTTTCTTGGTTGCGTCGAGCCGTTGCCCATGTCTTTGGGAACCGAGTTGTCTCGCTCACTCCATTCGACTATTCCTGCTTTGCTTCGCTTTTAGTCGACTGGTTGAGTTCACTTACTCTTCTCCCTTCCTCTTCTTCTACCTTCATATGATTTGTGTTGGTAGTTGACAATGCACTCATCAAGGGGGAGATTGTGGATACATGGGTGTATGCCGGATCTTGAGATGATGAGTGATTGTCAACTAGGATGTTGCGCATGTTCTTTGGCTTTGTGTTGTGCAGGTGTTGAGCTCGGATACGGTGATCAAAGGCAAGGTGAAGGTCAAGTAGAGACGTGTCATGCCGATGGACCCGGAGCGGTGAAGGGCGGACGTGAGACTTGGACTGACGGACTGGTGGCCTGAGGATCGGCCATGGTGGCTGACAGCCTGGGACAGCGACAAGTAAAGATCTGCGTATGGATGGGGTGCACGGGCGGTGCATCCCCTCTACGGCTCGGTTTGGTGGTTGAGCCACAGAAAAACCACCGAGATGCGGCCGGTTTCCGACTTTGGGCCACAAAACTTGGGCTGAGGACGGTTTCCAGGTTTGGGCCTCAAAACCTGGGTGCTGGCAGGTTTCTGAGTTTGGGCCACAAAACTCAGGCGACTGACGATAGGTTTCCCGGTTTCGGCCTCAAATCCAGGGGATGGCCCAGGTTTCTCGGTTTCGGCCTCAAAACCGGGGGGAGGTCCGTGAAAAGGACGAGCAGAGCGGTGGCGGCACGTGGTAGCAATCGGTGAGGTCGCGTCGAGGCGAAGCTACCAGTTGTGCGGGCGTGGCTGTCGGATCACCATCAACTTCGAGTTGGTCAGGAATACCCCTAGGGTTAGCCTGCTCGCTCATTAGCAGTAGGGGTAGAAGGGGAATAATTGTATTAGGCTATATAAGGAGAGGCAACCCCTCCCTCCAGTTTATCTCAGCCATTTGCTATTTTCACTTAGGGTTTCCTGCTCTCCCAATCCCTGCTATAGCTACTGAGATCCGCAGAGACGGTGAATCATACCTCTGTGTAATTGCTTTTTGAGGAAACGAGACCGTAATCGCGTTGTCTCCTCGGGTGGAGAAGTTTCGGCTAGAAATCGAGATCGATTCGCGTTTTGAGCTATGTTCTTCACGTTTTGTTTTTCGTTCTCTCAGTGATTTGCTTTGTTCTCCCAATCCGAGGAATGATTTTCAATTCCGTTTGAACTGAGTTGCTCTAGATCGTGAGGCGCATCTTTCCACCGAAGGAATTCACTTCTAACCTCACGAGCTAGTAGATCGATCGATTTTTGTTTTGAATCAGTTTTTGCTTCCCTTGCCCCGAATTCTTCCGATTCACCGATTTGGAGTTAGGTTCGAGCCATGATCTCTTAGGGGTAGCTCACTAACCTCCTTGGTACTCCTCATAGTAAGTCTAAGCCTTAGAGCTTTTGATACGGAGGAGATCGGGTTGAATCCATAGAAGAACTGTGCAGTTTCGGGGGCACCGGACGCTGGACTCGGGGGCATCGGACGCTGAGATCATCACATCAGACGCTAAGGTGCCACGTGTCCAAGAACAGCGTTTTTAAAGGAGCATCGGACGTTGACCATCAGACGCTCTGTTGCCATCGGACGCGTCCGAGGGTTGAGCATCGGACGCTAAACTATCACTGTAGCCAGCGTCCGATGACTATGCAGTGAGGTTCTAGTTTGGGTCTTTTTGCATCGGACGCGTCCGGTGCTTCTACATCGGACGCTGCCAGCGTTCGATGCAGTGAGTTTTGCACTGTTTTGTCCGCAGTTTGCTCGTTCGACTTCGGATTTGATTTTGGGTTTTTGCGTTGGATTTCTGACTTTGTGCTCTACAGAAATCGGGGGTCCCGCTTTGCAAAATAGCCTGAATCCCCCTCGCGTTGCTCGGGGGAGGTTGAGGTTACCCAAAGTCCATCCTGTCACTAGTTGACTTGCGTGAACTTGGGTGAGGAAGTTTTTGTGGTGTCTCGTTGTGTTCCTAGGGAACATCCACCCATTCTCTTGGGTCGTAGACATCACGAGTTTCAGCTTTGTTCTTGGGGTTGATTTTCTGGGACAGAGGCCTCAACATTTCGAAAGAAATTTGAAGCTCCCATTCACACCCCCCCCCCCTCTGGTCGCCTTGGGTAGCTTTCTCGGTCCTTGACCGTCTAGGCACCGGCAAATGCCAAGAGTAATAAGAAACTCAAAGCCGATGCGAAGAACTAGTGCCACTAGATTGAACGCTTTCAAATCACGCACTAGATCACTCAATCTCACTTGGTTTGATCAAAACAACTTGGGAGATGAGTTGGGAGGCTTGCCAAAACTCACTAGAATGCTTAGGAATCAAACTGTGCAAGAGTGAATCCAAGTGAGCCGGCCAAGCCCCTTAAATAGGCCACTCAAGTCGGCCTAGCCGTTGGGCTGAAATCACGACCATCGGATGCACCGATGCGCGACCATCGGACCCTGCCCCAGCGTCCGATGCTCCAGATGGAGCCACGTGTCCCCCTGAGACGAATTCAGTTCGTCAGATCCCAACGGTCAAATTTCTTCGTGCCACGGTTAAAGTGACATCGGACGCACCGATGCCAGGCATCGGACGCACCGATGCCAGGCATCGGACGCTCCGATGCCACTGCACGATTCAGCTCTTTTCTACGCCACATCGGACGCTCTGGCACCTTCACATCGGACGCTCAACCCCTGCGTCCGATGACCATGCAGAGAGATTCCAGACAGGGTCAAATCACATCGGACGCGTCCAATGGATTGGCATTGCTTCCTGGAAAACATGCTCGCGCCATGTCACCTGCATCGGACTCTGCAACAATGATTCCTCAGCGTCCGTTGCCAGCATCCGATGCTCCTTCAACTTCTATCAGAAACTAGGGTTAACCATTGGACGCTCAGCCCAGCGTCCGATGCTCCTCGGACCAGCGTCCGATGCTTATGAACACACTACTTCTCTTCCGAAAAACGTTGAATCCTGCCTCGTAAGCTCGGCAGGAGGGAGAAGAACTATGCACTAGTTTCTCCCACTTCTCCACAACTCCTTAACACCCTCTTATCCCAAAAGTGCCAACACCACCAAGTGTATATCATCATATGCAAGCGTGTTAGCATTTTGCAAAGCATTTTGAAGGGGTTTTGTTAGTCACTCACTAGGTCTATAGCAATGATATGTTAGAGAACACCTAGTGGCACTTTGAACACCGCATAAGCCGTGAATTATCTTCTCTTAATAGTACGGCTGTCTATCCTAAATGTGATCACACTCGCTAAGTGTCTTGATCACCAAAACAAAGAGCCCTATAGGTTATACCTTTGCCTTCGGGCCTCTTTGCTTCATCTCTTCTCTTCTTCATTTCACCAATGGTAGAGCACTTGATCTCTTGAGTGCTTGTGGCCATCGCCATCCTTCAAGGTTGCCACCTTGCTAGCTCCACCACTTGGCTTGGTCACAATCCTTTCTTATAAGCTACATACATGCTTAGCAATAGGATTAGACCAAATAGGTTTCATCAATTAGCCAAAACCAAACTAGGGCTTTCAACAGGTCTATGTGCCTAAAAGGGTGCAAAGTACTCCTACTGTCTCCCTGATTAGACCTGATCCTGTGCCCACGATTACGATCGGTTCTATGGAGGTTCCTATCACCAATGAAGCCGAGCCAATGATAATTGAGGAAACCACTCCAGCAAAGGCTCAAGAGGCCCAAGATGCTTCAGCTGGTTTAAAGGAAGAGAAGCCTGTCGAGCGCGATCCCAGATACACTCAGCCGAGGTGGTGTCCTCCTGGTTTGAGTAAGACTCAACGAAGAAAGTTTTAGAGAGCTCGCTGCAACAAACAAAGGCGGGAGCAGCTTGAGAAAATGAGGGAAGACATATTTAATTCAACACACCCTATCTTCCCTCAAGGTAAGCGAGGAGGTGAAGAGTCAGCTTTTATTAATAAGAAACCGACTTCGGCAATTATTGAAGCGGACAGGTCGGATCCTAAGCTGACCAGTCTGGATGCCGAAACTACTGAGGTAGCTTCGGACCCAATCAGGTCGGATCTCAATCCAACTACCTCAGATCAGGTGCCAACCAGTTTAGGACTCGAGCAGGCTAAGTCGGCTACTACTGAGTCAAGAATTGAGCCGGCCCGACCGAATACTAAGACCGAATCGGTTCCTGATGCTCCGGTGAGATCCGATACATGTCCTAGTGATCCTGTTTCCTCCACTGGTGTTCTCGCGACCAGTGAAGAATCACCTAAAGAACAAGATGAGGAAATGGTGGATTACGAACCTTCCCCAGAGAGGGCGGAGGTCAATGTAGTTTACTTGTCGGTCGATTACTACGTGGTCGGAGATGATTCGACAGCAGCGAAGTTCAACTTTGCTACATAGACCGCTGTATTTCAAAAGCCAAAGGATTCTGTCAATCATCTCAAGCCGTTACATGTGAAGGGTCATATCAATGGCACACTGGTTCACAGGATGTTGGTAAACAGCGGGGCGATCGTGAATCTGATGTCGTACTCGCTTTATCAGAAGCTTGGTGGCATTGATGAAGAGCTGATCAAGACCAACATGACTATCACTGGAGTCAGAGGAGGAGATCCTATTCCGGCCAAAGGAGTTGCGTCCATGGAGCTTATCATTGGGAGCAAGACTTTGGCTACTGCTTTCTTCGTCGCCGACATACAAGGTAGTTACAACCTTATACTCGGATGTGATTGGATTCATGCTAATCGGTGCATCCCTTTTAGTCTGCATCAGTTTCTCATTCAGTGGGTGGGTGATGATGTAGAAATTGTGCACTCAGATTCATCGGCTTATGTAGCTGCGGCCGATGCTCCTTTGCTCGGGGGGGCATGATACTATTGCTTGTTTATTTGGTCAGGACCTTTCTGATTTCCAATTTGTTAGTGTGACTAAAGAAGGTTTTGTACCAGTGTCTCTAAAACCGATTAATAATCGGTTCAACATTATTATGTAATTTAATGGATGCTAATGTTTATTGGTTAAAACATCGTGTTGAACAATATTGGACTTGTAAGACCGATGCTTGTGAAGCTATTGATGACTTTGATGAGCTCAATAAGTTGGGCCAGGGTTTCACGTCGGCTGACCCTTTAGAACAAGTTGATATTGGGGGTGGTTCTGTGCCTAGACCGATTTTTGTAAATCAGAACGTTGAAGTTGATTATAAATTAGAATTAATCGCGCTTTTCAAGGAATATGTTGATTGCTTTGCATGGAATTATACAGAGATGCCTGGATTAAGCCGAGAGCTTGTTGAACATTGGCTTCCTATTAAACCTGGGTTCATGCCTTTCAAGCAGCATCCTCGGCGTTTTAATTCTACAATATATGACCAGATTAAAGAAGAAATTAATCGGTTATTGCAAGCGGGGTTTATCCAGCCATGCAGATATGCGGAGTGGGTCTCTAATATTGTGCCTGTTGAGAAGAAAGACACTTGAAAGATCAGGTTATGCATTGATTTTAGAGATTTAAACAGAGCCACTCCTAAAGATGAGTATCCTATGCCTATAGCCGATATGTTGATCAACGATGCTTTATGACACCAAATTGTCAGTTTTCTTGATGGCAATGCTGGTTACAATCAGATATTCATGGCCGGAGAAGATATGTCTAAAAGGCCTTCATTTGTCTTGGGTTTGTTGGTCTTTTTGAGTGGGTTGTAATAACATTTGGTTTGAAGAACGCATGCGCTACCTATCAATGTGCTATGAATCTAATCTTTCATGACTTAATCGGTATAGTCATGGAAGTATATATTGATGATATTGTGATCAAATCGGCTGCTCATGTGTCCCATTTAGTTGATTTGTGTTTGGCATTTGAGAGAATGTGCTGCTATGGTTTGAAGATGAACCCACTGAAATGTGTTTTTGGTGTATCGGCTGGAAAGTTCTTAGGGTTTATTATTCATGACAAGGGCATAGAGATTGATCCTAAGAGGATAGAGAAGATCAAGAAAGTTCAAGTGCCTACATGCAAAAAGGACTTGTAAAAGTTCTTGGGGAAAGTGAACTACTTGAGGAGATTTATTGAAAACTTGTCCGGGAAAATTATTCCTTTTACCCTCATACTAAAATTGAAGGATGAATCTAAATTCGTTTGGGGAGCAAAACAACAAGAAGCGTTTGAAAAGATAAAGGAATATTTGTCATCTCCACCAGTTCTTCGAGCGCCCAAGAGAGGAGTTCCTTTCAAATTATATATTGCCGCCGAAGAAAAAGTCATTGGAGTTGTTTTAACGCAATAAGACGAAGGCAAGGAATATGTGATTGTTTATATTGATCGTCGTCTTCTTGATCCCGAGACAAGGTACGCCCATATTGAGAAATTATGCTTATCCTTGTACTATGTTTGTGCTAAAATGAGACATTATTTACTGTCTAGTACATGTGTTGTTGCATGCCAGGGCGATGTAATTAAGCACATGTTATATCGGCCAATCCTTAGAGGAAGGATTGGCAAATGGGCGTATGCATTGATTGAGTATGACTTGACTTATGAACCATTGAAAACATTAAGGGGTCAAGTTCTTGCTGATTTCATTGTTGAGCATAGTATTAGCTTAGAAGATGAGATCAATTATCTTACTTTTACACCATGGGAACTTTATTTCGATGGATCGGTTTATAAGGAGGATCAAGGTGTTGGCGTGGTCATTATGTCTCCTAACGGTGCTGAATTTGAAATGTTAAGCCGATTAGATTACCTTTGTACTAATAATCAAGCCGAATATGAAGCTCTGTTATTCGGTTTAGAGATATTGTGTTCCATGGGAATTAAGCATGTTAAGGCTTATGACGATTGCTTATTGATCGTGCAACAAGTTGCTGGTGAGTTTCAATGTCTAGAAGGGTCGTTAAATGTTTATCTTGATATGTGCCTTGATATCATTACTCATTTTACCGAATTTCAAATTTGGCATATTCTGAGGCATGAAAATCATAAAGCTAACATGTTGGCACAACAAGCATGTGGTATAGTATCAGTAGGCGTAGTTTTCATATAAAGCCGGTGCATCAGTATTCGGAAGTTTTGTCGGTTCGTATAACCGACCAGACTGGTTTTGAACCAGTTCAGCCGATCTACCCTGGCGACTAGGTAAATGTGAAAAATGCTTGGATGAACACCTCGGCTAACCAGGTTGGTTATAAATCAGGTCAGCTCATTTGTCCGATTGACTTGGACGATCTTGGAACGTTTGGTCCAGTTGACTTGTCTAGAGAATTTCTAAATTGGTCCAAGTCAGATTCTAATGGAAGTGAAACCGATTTAGAAGAATGGAGGACTCCCTTGCTAAAATATCTCAGTGATCCAAGTGCTAAGGTTGATCAAAGTGTTCGGCGAAGTGCGTTCAAATATGTGTTGCACAATGATAAACTTTACCGAAGGACCACCGAAGACTTATTACTTAAGTGTTTGGGATCTGATCAAGCAAAGGTGGCTATGGGAGAAGTTCATGAAGGTATTTGTGGTACGCATCAATCGGCCCTGAAAATGAAGTGGCTATTACGCAGAGCTGGGTTTTATTGGCCTACGATGATGGCCGATTGTTTTCGTTACTACAAAGGATGTGAAGAAAATGTCAATGGTTTGGAAATATACAGCTTGCACCTGCTACTATGCTTCATCCTATCATCAAACCGTGGCCTTTTCGTGGTTGGGGGCTAGTCTTCATTAGCCAAATTCATTCCCCATCTTCAAAGGGACATCGTTTTGTTCTAGTCGCTACAGATTACTTTACTAAATGGACTGAAGCGGTGCCTTTGAAGAATATGACACATAAAGAGGTAATTGAGTTTATTACTGAGCATATTATACATAGATTCGGCATCCCTCAAACATTAACTACGGATCAAGGAACATCTTTTATCTCTAAGGAAGTGCGGGATTTTGCTGAGTCATATAAGATTAAAATGCTCAATTCATCTCCATATTACGCTCAAGCTAATGGCCAAGTTGAGTCCAGTAACAAGACTTTGATCAAGCTTATCAAGAAAAAGATTGAGGATAATCCGAGGTGGTGGCATGATGTTTTGTCTGAAGCTTTATGGGCGCATCGTATATCAAGACATGGTGCTACAAAGGTTACTCCTTTCGAATTGGTGTATGGTCAAGAAGCAGTGTTGCCTGTTGAAGTAAATCTAGATGCATATAGACTTGCCAAACAAAATGATTTATCTGTTGTTATATATCACGATGCCATGATGGACAATATTGACGAAGTGACCGACAAGAGATTGAAGGCTCTTAAGGAGATGGAGAAGGACAAAGCCCGAGTTGCCAAAGCCTACAACAAAAAGGTGAAAAGTAAGTCGTTCCAAGTGAGAGAATTAGTATGAAAGACTATATTACCGCTTGGATCGAGAAGCAATAAATTTGGCAAGTGGTCGTCGAGCTGGGAGGGTCCCTATAAAGTGATCAAAGTGATATTCGGGAATGCATATATGCAGGAGACATTGCAAGGTGAAAGTCTCCCGAGAGCAATAAACGGGAGGTATTTGAAAAAATAGTTTCCAAGTGTTTGGCAAGAAGCCTGAGTGCCTTCCAAGCAATGGCTGATACATGTATCGCCCTTAGAACAAAAAGATCAAAAAATATCTACCCTTAAGTATTGAATGACCGATGAGTTGGACATCGTTGTTGTTCAGTTTGTTTTTAGGTTCTACTGAAGATCACCTAAAAACAGGGGGCATATGTTGAAACTCAAAAGTGTCATAGATAAATAATAAGATTAGAAGAGGTATTCGACTCATAATATTTTGAAGTTGAATTTATCTCTTAATATTTCATAGTTGAAATGTCGGATGTTCTAAGTAAGATGGACCTGATCATTTGAGGTCTTCCGACCAGTTCTGCTATTGCCGACCAGGTGACGCTGGTCAGAGGCCTTAAAATGGTGATGAATGCTGATTCAAGTGCCGATTCGAAGATCCTTCTTTTGTAAGGATGATCTGTTAATCGGTGTGAGCAATTTGGGCTATTGTCTACAAAGCCCATTGGACCGGTTTAATCGATTTGTGAATCGGCAAGATCAGGTTTACTTTGTCTAGTCCAGATTGAACTCTTGGATTCTATATTTTGATGGAGTCCGGATAGAAAATTTGGAGATCGTATCTGGAGATGTTTTCTATTGGGATAAGACCAACCACCTCTATATATATATGAGAGGATCATGGCCGATTGAGGCATCCAACCCTAATCGATCAAAATCAATCTACTATCCCTTTTATCCTTTTTTCCCTACCTTGTTGCTCGGCGCGTCTCCCGACGAGACTCGACGGCGTCCTAGGCGGCTTTGCTGGTCCTAGGGCAACCTCTACGTGCTTCTCCCCGACGGGTCTTCTCGGGAGGAGTTCTAGAGTTATCAACACAAGAATCTAAAACCCTAAATCAGCCTAAACCGGTCTTTAGATCGATTTTCATCAGTTTAGTCAGGTTTCCTACTGTCTCGGGTTGATCTGCAACCTCTGTGAGCATTCTAGCCCTGCTAGTGTGTGATTCGGATCACTTCCAACGTCAACTTCTTTAGAAACGTTTGTTGCGGGTTAATAGTTCCAAGGTAGTGAAAACATGCAGACTATGACTTGCAAAACACCATAAGCATGTGACCAAACAGCATCTGTTCATACAGGTAATAGTTCGATCCAGCACAAGTCAACAAACTATTGCTAAAGCAACTGCAAATTTTTATGTTCGTACATGAAATGGACCATTACAGACCGCACACGTCTGACAGATAAGGCAAGACTACGGTCCACGGCATGACTGGTCAAACTGCAACATTACAAGTTATCTGAAAATACATGGAGAGCAAAACAACTCTCATTGAACGGTCATTGAGAGGATCTGACGTGCAAGCCTTGGATCCTGTTGAAGCAGCTCCCTAATGTTGTTCTCCACTTCGCTCAGCTGTTTCTCAAGGTATTCTTTGGATGTCTAATCAGACAATAGCAGACAAGAGCAGTAAGAAATCTATGCTTATCAGGCCTCCCTCACGCGATCTTGACGCAATCTGGTAAGACAGGATCAGAGATCAAGCATACCTGCATTGAAGCTATCGCACTCTCACTGTCATTAAGCTTTTGCTCCTGCTCATTAAACAGAACTGATTTTGGCTCCAGAATAAACCTGGCAACAGATGGATGTGGAAAAATGAAATGCACGATACCATATTTGCATCACAGCACTATACAAGACAATGAAATTGATCTCCCCCATGGTAAAGATGGTCTTCCTCATTTACTTACACTTTTCCTGCAAATAAAAGCAGCCATCATCAAACCAACAGAAAGCACAGCACATATAACATCTCACTCAAAGATGGATAGCTGCAATGAAAGATTTTCAGCTATGCATGTCAACATTATATGTTTCAAAAGAAAAATTTAGTTGAGCAACTGGAATAACTTGTAAGTTCAACCACATCATATTGCATGATTTCGTATTTGTCATCATATGCCATTTATTAGAATAACACAACAGGCAACATTGAATCAATAGGAATGGAGGTGTGCCTAGCTTAGCTAGTCAGGGTGACAGGTTTCGTTGTGCATTCCAACCACCCAGATTCAAGTCCTGTTTAACTTAGATTTGGGTGGAGATTTCTTCTTCTCAATGAAAAACCAACTAGTTACTCCTAGGATGGATCTGAGACCAATGACATTTCGCACAAAATATGAAACATTCCACTCTAAGAAGCATTTGGCTGCTTTCTTAATACATTCAAAATCATTTGGATGACTGTTGTTTAGGGATATTGCCTGCAACAACAATATACAAAGACTAGTACCACCTTTCACTTTTACTACTAGTCTACTAAAAGGTGACCAAAGGCAGTGAAATATGCAAGTATGTCCGCAAATTTTCTCAATGGATTTGACACCACCACTCAAAAATTGATTGCACTTACAAAAGAGGGGACCTCTAAGAAAATGAAACCTAGCTCAAACTTAATAACCTCCTTTGCTATTAATGTTTCAGAATTCTCTATAGTTTACTAGTGTCCTGTTCTACTTGTTTGGTTCCTCACAAAAGGTGCTAAATCCATACTTTTCGTAAATCATGTATTAGGTCCAAGACCCCAGCCCAACCTCTCCAGGTTTACTCCAGGCGCCACTTCGCGCGGCCAAGACCCCAGCAAAGCCGCTCCAAGTTTTCTCCAGGCGCCGCTTTCATCTCTGCGCACGTGGGTCTGCTCGATCCGTGACCTCGCCGGTCGCTTCAATGACAATGGAAGGGAATCCTGCTCGGATCATGGTGGCTGATCCTTCTGCCCTCCCGATGGGGTTGGGTGACCCATCCTTGGATTGGGATGGGGTCGCCCCCCACCCCCTTCTGATGCTTGGGCAGCCTTCATCGACAGGCTTGCTCGACGCGCAACAGGCCTTTTACCCGTCCCGGCCATCAATAAGCGCCGAGGCAAGAACCTACCATCAGGTGGCACCCCACGCCGGCGCCTTGCTGGTGCGACGACATAATTTGGTCTAAATGACCTGGAGAGAAGGGCAAAGAGGAAGGCAATGAGAACTCTGGAGCTTATTGAAGAAAATGAAGGTATTGACCAGCAGGCCCTGGATGATTATGCGAAGCTTTTCAGGCACCCACTTCCTGATTTCCATCTCCAGGCTCTGTCTGCACTATTAAATTGGACCCTCCCTGAAGATTTTGGTGAGGGTGAGGATGGTGTGTTGTTGGCTTAAGCCATCAGGTGTAATCTTTCTTTGGGTCGTTCTTGCTATTGTTTGCTTAATAGATCCTGCCAAAATTCTTATTTGGAATGTAAGGGGATTGAATTCTTCATCTAGACAAGATTCCTTACGCTCATTGGTGAATTCTTCGAGGTTGGATATTGTTTGTGTACAGGAAATTAAAATCCCAGGCATTTAGAAGGGTGGTTCTTTCAGCTTTAGGGTCGGATTTCTCAGATTTTGCTGCTGTCCCCTCTGCTGGTGCTAGTGGGGGCATTCTAATTGCCTGGAGACATCATATTGGTATTTCTGGGGCTAGGAGGATTGACAATCATAGCATCACAATCAGTTTGCTGCTGGTGACAGGCAAGCTTGGTGGCTAACCTGTGTTTTTGGGCCACATGCTAATGAGGAAAAATCCAATTTATGCAGGAACTACGGGATATTCGAGCAGCATGTCCGGGGCCATGGATGATTATTGGTGATTTTAATCTGATATATAAGGACGAGGAAAGAATAATGTCAATCTCCACAGGGCCATGATGGGTCGCTTCAGAAGGCTTATCAATGATCTTGCTCTCAAGGAGATTCCATTGCATGGCCGCAAATTCACATGGTCAAACCAGCAGAATGCTCCTACTCTGGTGAAGTTGGATAGGGTTCTTTGCACTGTGGACTCGAAAGGCAAATTCCCCAACTGCCTGCTGCAGAGTATGGCGTCAGATGATTCTGACTACTGCCCTCTTTTGCTTGGTCTATGGGATAATAATCCGGGTCATCGCAGGTTTCACTTTGAATCTTTTTGGGCCAAACTTGATGGTTTTATGGAAGCCGTCTCCTCAGCCTGGACTGCTGTTCCTGTTGGTCATTGCCCCTTCATAACCCTGGACAAGAAGTTTAAGGCTGTCACAAAAGGATTACGGAGCTGGAGCGACAAAGTGGTCGGTCAAGTGAATTTCCAACTTGCTCTGGCTAGGGAAATTCTCCACCAGTTTGAGATTGCTCAAGACAGCCGTCAGCTATCCCCAGGGGAATTATGGCTTAACAACAACTTGAAAAGCACAGCTTAGCACTTGCATCCCTCCAGCAAACAATTGCTCGGTTGTGTTCAAGGATCAGTTGGCTCCGTGATGGTGATGCTAATACGAAACTCTTCCACCTTCAAGCTCGTCACTGAAAAAGGGAGAATTTTATTGGAAAAATTATTGTGGGTGATCAGATTTGCACCAGCCATGAAGATAAGGCAGCAGCTATAGATGACTTCTATGAAAATCTGTTGCGTAAAAGTACAAGCAGGGAGTACACTATCAACTTGACTGAGTTGGGAATCAATACACATGACCTTGCTGATCTCGAACTCCCCTTTAGTGAAGAAGTATGGAACACAATTAAAAATTTACCCTCTAATAAAGCTCCCGGGCCTGATTGTTTCACGGGATGCATTTAGGCTTGCTGGCCCATCATAAAGGAAGAAATTATGGTGGCAGTATCGGCAGTTTTGAACAGAAGGTTTGTGAATTTTGGCATACTCAACTCAGCGTATATCACTCTTCTTCCCGAAAAGGATGGTGCTGATCACCCTAAGGACTTCCGGCCCATAAGTTTGGTTCACAGCTTTGCCAAACTACACAAAAATGCTAGCAAATCGTCTCCTGTTCGGCTTCAACATATGTTCTCTCCAATTCAGAGCACTTTCATAAAAGGGCGGTTCATTCAAGATAATTTCATGACGGTTCAGCAGACGGCAAGGCTCCTTCACCAACAAAAACGACCTCGGATTCTTCTCAAACTAGATATATATCAAAGGCCTTTGACTCCGTGTCTTGGCCATTTCTTCTTGAAGTTTTGCAGCAGCTTGGTTTTGGGCAAGTTTGGAGAGATATGATCAGTGGGCTGCTCTCCACGTCAACAACCCAAATTCTTGTAAATGGGGTGCCCGGAGATCATATACTCCACCAGCGGGGATTACTTTTTTTAGAAAAAAAATACAGGAGAGCTGAGCTTCATTATATTAAGAAGAAAAAAGGGGTAAATGAACCCAAAGTACAGCACACACCCACACCCTTAAATCAAAAGAAACAGTAGCGCCGGTATAGAGCAGAAAAATCGACCTTACAAAAATAGTAAATCAACTAAACAGCCTGGGCGGAGGCAGTCAAGTGGGATAGCCCACGAGCCCCTGCCATTGTCCACCGCCGACGCTCATCGCCAGCCAGCTTCAAGGTTTCGGCTATGTTAGGATTTGCACCATCAAAGACGCAGGTGATTACAGCACCAGCAGGGATTACAGCAGGGTGATCCCCTTTCTCCCATGCTATTCACCTTGGTAATGGATGTTTTGGGGCATATGATTACCACAGCTTCCAGTGAAGGCCTGCTGCAGCCTGTTGATCCCTTGCTGCCCTGCACAGGTAAGCAGTGAGCTTACCAGCACACACATACACTCACTATGGCTAGAGGTTGAAGAAGAGGTGAGCACAGCACACAGACACAAGCACAAGTCTGCTGGAAGTGCAAACTAAACTGTGAATTATGCAGCTGAACTGAACAATACATTACCATGGTTGCCTATTTATACATAGAGGGGTAGGTCCAATTTGTGTGTGAACTGGAACTACTGAAGGTGGGCTGCTGTACTGCAGTAAAAAAAACTACTGTCCTAGCTGCAGGAAAAGCCTGCAGAACTTATTAGTTAAGGAACACTTCTAGTCTAGTGTTCTCACTACAGCTGTAGACTTGACTGAGGGTTGGTCTGCAACTGCAGACTTCTGTGCAAGACTAATGTAATGGAGGTGGCCTATTGCCACACTGCTACAGCAGCAGAGACTGGACAGCCATGCTGACCAGCTTAAACTCCTAATATGCAGCAAAGAGAGAATTGGGGAGCAGCAGATTATGTCTTACACAGCCCCTGTCGAGAAGAACCTTGCAGCACTGGATATCTATTTATGCTGATGATGTGGCTCTCTTTCTCCGCCCGGAGACCCGGGGATATAGCTACAATTATGGATATCCTTTATCTTTTTGGAGAGGCTTCTGGGCTCAAGACAAATTTGCAGAAAAGTAATGTGCTACCAATCAGATGTGGTGAGTCAGAACTTGTCATACAGAACTTGTTGCCCTGCCAACTCTCCGATTTCCCTTGTAAATACTTGGGTGTGCCCCTATCTCTAAGAAAATTGACCAAAGAACAAGTGCAGCCCATTATGAACCGTATTGCAGATCAACTTCCTGGTTGGAAAGCAGAATTAATGACGAGGGCTGGGAGGTACAATCTGTTCTCACTGGAATGATCATCTACTTTGTTAGGGCCCTTGATTTTCCTCCATGGGTTATCAAAGCAGTGGACAAAATTCGACGGGGTTTTCTTTGGAGGGGCCGTAAAGATGCAAAAGGTGGACATTGTCTTGTGGCTTGGGGCAAAGTGTGCCGCCCGCCAGAGCTTGGAGGCCTTGGAATTTCAGATCTCAAAACTCTTGGCTGGTCCCTCCGCATGAGATGGGTTTGGCTGCAGAAAACAGAACCTCATCGTCCTTGGGCTGCTCTCCCAATCCATGTGCCTGAGCAAATTGAGAGCCTTCTTCTCTGTGGCAATTATTTCTGAAATTGGAAATGGTGCACCCTCTTTTGGACAGACCGTTGGCTCCATGGGCAATGCATTGCAGACCTTGCCCCTCGCCTCTTTGCGGCTATTCCCAAAAGGAGGGTCAAGTGGCGCACAGTCCACGATGCCCTCACTAACCAAGCTTGGATTTCTGACATTCGGGGAGCTCGTACTGTTGGAGTGATTGTGGAATATCTTCAATTATGGAAACTTCTGATGGAATTTCAGCTGCAGCCCAGAATTGAGGATAAACATATATGGAGGCTCTCATCCAATGGACAATACTTGGCCAAGTCGGCTTATGATGGATTCTTTTTGGGTTCTACTCTTTTTGGACTGTGGGAAAGAATCTGGAAATCTTGGGCACCGCCCAAGTGTTGCTTCTTTATGTGGTTGATCGCACTGGAGACTATTGACCATCTCCTTGTCCAGTGTGTGTTTGCAAGAGTTTTTTGGTAGAATCTGTTCAGGTTGGTCTACAAGTCTTGTCCCCTCAACCTACAGAGCAATCTTTTCATGCTTGGTGGGAGAAGGCTAGCAGTAGCACCGCTGATGGATTGATGAAGCAAGGAGTTAACTCTCTTATTATTCTCGGCGCTTGGACTATCTGGAACCATCGCAATAGGTGTATTTTCGATGGAGCAGCCCCAAACTTAGCTGGTGCTCTGATCTTGGCCGGCGAGGAACGCTGCTTGTGGTCTATGGCTAGGGCTCGAGGGCTTTTTTTCTTGACTGCCCTCCTCCCTGGTAGTTAGAGTGTCTAGCTCTGTGTGGTCGTCTTGTGTGATGTTGTCATCGGCGGGAATGCAATCCTAGAAACTGTTGGGATGTGAGTGTGTTTGGTGTGAGGTGTTGTTTGGGCTCTTGCCCTTTATTCTCTTCTTAATATAATAATGAAGCACAACTCTCCTGCGTTTTCAAGAAAAAAAAAGGATGACAGATGCTCATATTTTTCAAGTGTCATATCTTAAGATATTGTTAACTGTCAAATATGATAATAAAAGTGAAGGTGTCAGAACTTGAAACGACTTTAAACCAAAAGATGATTATATCCACTATTGACCCCTCATACTGATGAGTTACATCATTTGGTACGAGAGATCAGTATCGACATTAGTAATTGGCGAAATTTTAGCACATGAGCTATCGATCTTCAACATATTTTCAAGAATTGGACGCCCAAAAATAGGTTATCTAGGATTGAGATTTCAGATTGCAAAATAGGACTACCCAGTGAAAGAAACTTCTTCCTTACCGACAGTCTTGTAGGTGTTGGTATCATCTGGCAACTCACGAAGTTCCTCCAGAGTAAGGTAGGCATGCTTCTTTTCTCCTTCCTTAGAACGCATTTGAGTTTGTAACTGATGAAAGAAAGGTATTATTACAACACAGGTTCTATGACATATAGGCTAGAAGTTACTATAGAAATGTCCTCACAAAGAAACTTCCATCAAACATAAAATCACAACACAGTAGAACCCATCAAGGTAGTCAAATCGAACTAATATGCTTGCATTTACAAAGGCTGTAAATAATTTTGTGCAATATGCTTGTACAACGACAGAAATGTAGCCACAGCATTACTAGCAAACCACTGACTTCTCTTTCAATAATAACAAAAATCAAATCAATTCCTTTTTCTACATATTCTTTGGAGTTCATACTAGGAAATAAACAAGGTAGAAAATTTTGTAAAGCACATATGTTAAGCTAAAGTTAAAAGGTTCAGCATTACACTTCATATGGGAGCTCTTGGAGGAAAACAATATCACCACATTAAAAAGCCAAAATTCTTGGACATCAAGCTGGCCATTTTTATATAAATTGTCACTTTTTCTAGAAATAATCTCTACAAATAAAAAAAAACATGTGTCATCGTTTTAGCCCCACCCGAGCCCGATTAACCTGGTGCGCTTAACCCTGCCCTGCACTAATACGACGCCCTGACCTGCTCCCTTTGTCTTATGCCGCGGAACCGCTTCCCGTGCACGATTAGGGATGCAAGTATAAAATGTTTTGGGTCATTGGGTCGACCCAAAAAATTGATCAAATGAACTAGAGTGGCATTTTTGTAGTTTAAGGAAAGTGAAAAAATGAACTAGAATGGCATCCAATCGTAATTAGTTGGCTGACCCAAAAAACACCATTGGGTACCCACTTGCATCCTTATGCACCATGCCCAGCTCACCGCCACACCCAGTGCATGACACCCAACTCCTTCTCTCCCACCCGCACAACTGCAGCTTCTTCGCCCGATCCATGAGCTGGAGCGGCAGTGCGCCGCCATGATGGAGCAGGGAATCGTGCGGCGCAGCGACTCCGCGTTCTCGTCCCCGGTCCTCCTCGTCAAGAAACCGGACGGGTCGTGGCACTTCTGTGTCGACTACAGGGCGCTAAACGCGCTCACTGTTAAGGGCGCGTTCCCCATCCCCGTCATCGACGACCTCTTGGACGAGCTCCATGGGGCGTCCTACTTCACCAAGCTTGACCTCCGCTCGGGCTACCACCAGGTTCGAATGCGGCCGGAGGACATCCACAAGACGGCGTTCAGGACCCACGACGGCCTCTACGAGTTCCTGGTCATGGCCTTTGGGTTGTGCAACGCCCCGGCCACGTTCCAGGCATTGATGAACGACGTCCTCAGGCCGTTCCTTCGCCGCTTTGTGCTTGTGTTCTTTGACGACATTTTGATTTACAGTCGCACATGGGCGGACCACCTGCGCCACCTCCGCGCGGTCTTCGACGAGCTACAGCGCCACAAGCCACAAGCTATTCCTCAAGCGCGCCAAGTGCGCTTTCGCGGCATCGTCGGTCGCTTACCTCGGCCACGCCGTCTCCGCCGCGGGCGTCGCCATGGACCCGGCCAAGCTCCAAGCCGTGCGGGACTGGCCGCCGCCGCGTTCCGCGCGGGCGGTGCGCGGCTTCCTAGGCCTCGCCGGCTACTACCGCAAGTTTGTACACAACTACGGTACCATCGCCGCGCCTCTCACCGCCCTTCTCAAAAAGGACGGGTTTTCTTGGTCTGCGGAAACCTCTGCGGCCTTTGTCGCCCTCAAGGAGGCAGTGACGTCCGCACCAGTGCTCGCCATGCCGGACTTCTCCAAGCCCTTCATCGTCGAGTGTAACGCGTCGTCGCATGGTTTCGAGGCGGTGTTGGTCCAGGACGGACACCCGATTGCATTCTTCAGCCAACCCGTGGCACCACGGCATCAAGCTCCCGCCGCCTATGAGCGCGAGCTCATTGGCCTTGTCCACGCCGTTCGCCACTGGCGACCGTACTTGTGGGGACGTCGATTCACCGTCAAGACCGACCACTACAGCCTCAAGTATCTGCTGGATCAAAGGTTGTCGACCATTCCACAGCATCATTGGGTCGGCAAGCTTCTGGGCTTCGATTTCGCGGTGGAGTACAAGCCAGGGCACACGAACGCGGTGGCGGATGCACTTTCGCGCTGGGATACCCCCGAGGAGGGCGCAGTCCCGGTGCTGTCTGCCCCCCGATTCGACTTCGTGGAGCGGCTGCGTCAGGCGCAGACGACTGATCCGGCCCTCGTCGCGCTCCAGGAGGAGATCAGCGGCGGCGCACGGGCCCGGCCTTGGGCGCTGGCCGAGGGGCTGGTCACATACAGCGGGCGGCTGTACATTCCGCCGACCTCGCCCCTGCTGCAAGAGGCCCTGCGGGCTGTCCACGAGGAGGGCCATGAGGGCGTCCAGCGCACGCTACACCGGCTCCGCCGCGACTTCCATTTCCCTAATATGAAGACTTTGGTGCAGGATTTTGTGCGTGCCTGTTCCGTGTGCCAGCGTCACAAGTCGGAGCACCTCCACCCGGTCGGGCTCCTGATGCCTTTGCCGGTGCCGCAAGGTGTCTGGACCGACATTGCCGTGGACTTCGTCGAGGCCCTGCCACGCGTTCGGGGCAAGTCCGTCATCCTCACGGTCGTCGACAGGTTCAGCAAGTATTGCCACTTCATACCCCTGGCGCACCCGTACTCGGCTGAAAGTGTGGCACAGACGTTCTTCGCTAACGTCGTCAAGCTGCACGGCGTCCCGCAGTCCATCGTGTCCGACCGCGACACGGTGTTCACCTCCAACTTCTGGCACGAGCTGATGCGTTTGAGTGGCACCAAGCTCCAAATGACAACGGCGTTCCATCCTCAATCGGACGGGCAATTCGAGTCGGCTAACAGGGTGATCGTCATGTACTTGCGTTGCCTGACAGGTGATCGGCCACGCGACTGGCTGCGCTGGCTTCCGTGGGCGGAGTACATCTTCAACACCGCTTTCCAGTCGTCGCTGCGCGACACGCCGTTCCGCGTCGTATACGGCCAGGACCCCCCGTCCATTCGATCCTACGAGCCAGGCGAGACACGAGTCGCCGCTGTGACTCGGACCATGAAGGAGCGCGCAGAGTTCATCGAGGACGTCCGCCACCGCCTCGAACAAGCCCAGGCCGTCCAGAAGCGCCACTATGATCGGGCTCACCGTCAGGTCACCTATCAGGTGGGCGATTGGGCGCTCCTTCGGTTACGGCACCGACCGGCGGCCTCACTGCCCACGGCTACGACGGGCAAGCTGAAGCCCAAGTTCTACGGCCCCTACCGCGTCGTCGAGCTCGTCAACGACGTCGCTGTCCGCCTCGACCTGCCTCCCCAAGCTCGCCTCCACGACGTGTTTCATGTGGGTCTTCTCAAGAAGTACCATGGCGAGCCGCCGCAAGCACCGCCGCCTCTGCCACTTGTCCGCAATGGTGCCGTGGTTCCAGAACCAGAGCACGCGGTCAAAACGCGCCTGGCTCGTGGTGTACGTCAGGTCCTCATCAAGTGGAAGGGTGCTTCGCCTGCCTCAGCCACATGGGAAGACGTCGACGCGTTCACCGCCATGTACCCGCAGTTCCAGCTCGAGGACGAGCTGCCTCTCGAGGAGGGGAGAGATGTCATGTGGGGTCTCACCTATACACGGAGGCGCAGGACGCGAGACTTGAGCAGGGCCGCCGAGCGCGCCGAGCGCATGGCCAGGGTGGTTAGCGCCAATAGTGGCTAACAAAGCCATAGGAAAGGCCAGTCAGGAAAGTAGGGCCTAAGTTAGAAAGAGTTTGTTGGTGTTCCCAAACTTTAGGAGATTGGTTTCCTTTTCTATTGGAGGTGCAGGCTATTAAGCCTTGTAATCGTTACTTGTGGAGGAATAAAGATTAAACCTATTCTATCTCCTTTCTCTCTCTCAAGCCGCCGGCCAGGGGGCATAACCCGTCCAGCGAAGAACGGCGAGGGGGCATAACCCCGCCAGCTATCACGGACCGTGACTACGAGCTGCGTAGTCGAGGTCCGGCGTCCTTGGGCACTAAGGCCCTTGACAATGGAGCCCACATAATTGGGCTTCAAGCTTCAGGATTTTGTCATTAAGTCGCTGTCTTCTGAAGCTTAATGTTTGAAGGCTTTTGGTCGTTCCTGTTCCTTGGGTGGCGAGTCGATTTTTGTCATCTGTAGGGTGAGGGATGTGTGCAAGTGTGTGTGTGTTCCTTAATGAAATGGCGCGCAGTTCTCCTGTGCTGTTTGAAAAAAAAAGAATGGATGAAAAAGCTGGCACGAGTTAAATGTGATGATTAGACTAGTCTCTGTGTAGAAAACATTTTGTCATCTCATCATTATTAGAGAGCTTGTAGTTTGCCAGTAATTTTCCTTTCTTGTCATATCTTCTGGTGACAGTTAAGCCTATTGCTTGTATCTTACTTTCAGCTATTACTATTCACTGTCTAGATATTTTCAGGTGGCTTAGCAGCCAAGTTTAGTATCTACTTTATGCCTAGAATATGCTGTAGTGGTTGGCTGCCCACTTAGCTTATAAGCAGTGGCGGACCTCCTTTGGCTCTCAAGTTTTTGTAAGCTTTTGCAACTCTATTCAATCCAAGCGGCCTATGGCCAAGCTACCCTCTGGGCCTTCCTCTCCACTATCTATTTGATCTATGTATGGGCAACAATTGGTATCAAGAGCCTAGGGTTCTAGTGAGCGAGAGCAATGTCCACCGCCAGCCAAATCGCAAGAGCGCACGCCGCCACTAGGAGAGCCGGAGGCGACAATCTCACGGCACCCCTTGCCGCCATGGAGGCAGCAGCTGTGGCCGCGGCCCAGGCCGCGGTGGCTGCAGCCGCTGTGTTGTGCGGTGAGTTAGAACGGGGGAGACGGAGCCCGGTGGAGGATCACGCAGCACAGGCAGGCGCCGCCGCCAGTCGCCTTCACCAGAGAAGCGTTGCGGTCGCCACGGGCGCTCACCAGTGGTGCAGACGGTCTACTGCGACTCCGGAGCATGGCCGCCACTAGGAGAGCTGGAGGCGACGATCGCGCGGCACCCCTTGCCGCCATGGAGGCAGCAGATGTGGCCGCGGCCCAGGCCGCGGTGGCTGCAGCCGCTGTGTTGCGCGCCAAGTTATAACGGGGGACAGAGCCCGGTGGAGGATCGCGCAGCACAGGCAGGCGTAGCCGCCAATCGCCTTCACCAGAGAGGCGTCGCGGTCGCCGCGGGCGCTCGCCGGTGGTGCAGACGGTCTACCGCGACTCCGGAGCATGGACGCCATGGCCGATGCTCACCAAGTCCAAATACTACGAGTGGAGTCTGTTGATGAAGGTGAAGTTGCAGGCTCGGCGTCTCTGAGATGAGGTTCACATTAGCGACATCCACTACGACGAGGATCGTCGGGATTTGGAGGACTTGTGTGCTGCCGTCCCCACCGATCTCGGCGTTGTCATCGCCAACAAGCCCACGGCGAAGCAGGCATGGGACGCAATCGCCACGGCGCGGATCGGCGTTGTTCGCATCCGCCGGACGACTCTGCAGCGTCTCCGAGGAGAGTGGGAAGCTCTCGCCTTTCAGCCCGGCGAGCAAGTCGAGGACTTCACCGTGCGGCTAACCAGCGTGATGAACCAGATGGCGTGCAACGGCGACACCGACTTGATGGAGGAGCGCGCCGTGAAGCTTCTTCAGTGCATGCCGAAGTCGTTCGGGCAAATCGTGAATTCGATCGAGACCCACCTCAACTTCGAGCAACTCACCATCAAGGACGTCACCTAGCGGCTCAAGGCGGTGCAGCACCGCGAGCAGGCGTCAGATCCAGTGTCCATCGGCGGCAAGCTGTTGTACACGGCCAAGCAGTGGCGCCACTGGCGCGCCTTCGACAAGGAGGATGGTCCAGGATCATACAAGGACCGTCGTCGACGTCCCCATGGCAGCAAGAAGAACAAGCCAAAGGAGAACGTGAAGGCGGGGGCGGCAGAGGACAAGCAGAGAAGGCAGGCGCCGTCGACAGCGAATGAAGGGTGAACCACGACGACACCTGCCTCAACTGCAACCACCCCGGGCACTGGGCTAAGGACTGTTCGCATCCTCGGCGTGATCGTGAGCGTGGTGGCACGGCAAACGTCACGGAAGCAGAGGACGAGGCTGCTCTGTTCTTCGCGCATGGCGATCTGGAGCTGGACGTGGAAGGGAGCAGCTGTGTCGACCAAGCTTAGGTCTTCTACAGCGAGTCCGCCATCCACGACCTCGACATCCAAGAACCATGAACTCGTGCCTTCCTCAACACCGGTTCCGGCGAGGACAAGCTCGACAATTGGTACCTCAACAGCGGCGCCTCCCACCATATGACCGGCCGCCACAAGCTGTTCACCGACCTCAACTGCAAAGTTTGTGGCACTAAGCAAGATCGTCGGCTCGATCGTCTTCAAGGCCAAGACCGGCGAACATCGAGTCCTGCACGGCGTCTACTTCATCCCGACGCTCCGCAACTCAATCATGAGCCTCGGCTAGCTAGACAAGGAAGGCTCAAAGTTGGAGATCGACAAGGGGATCCTAAGAATTTGGGATCAGCGCAGGCGCCTTCTTGTCAAGGTGCGCCATGGACCGAATCACCTCTACATCCTCCAGCTCGAGACGGCCACACCACTCTGCCTCGCCGCGCACAAGGATGATGACGCATGGCGCTAGCATGAGCACTACAGCCATCTTCACTTTGATGCCCTCCAGAAGCTCTCCAAGGATGACATGTCCACCTGCTGAATCGCTCGCCCACCAAGAGCCTGCAAGGGAAGACCCCCTACGAGGTGTGGCATGGCAGAGCTCTGGCAGTGGGATACCTGCACACATTCGGCTGCCTCGCCTTCGCCAAGGAGCTCAATCAGTTGAAGAAGCTCGACGGCCACAGTCACCCGACGTCTTCATCGGGTACGCCGACGGCGCAAAGGCGTACCGCGTCCTCGACCCGGAGACCAAGCTTGTGCGCATGACGCATGATGTCATCTTCAACGAGAGCCGCGGCTGGGACTGGGCCAAGGTGGACGGTGGCACAACATCGGCGGGTGAAGAATTCACCGTCGAGTATTTGTGGAGCAGAGGAGTCAAGGAAGCGCAAGGCACATCACCATCGTCATCTCCAACTTAATCGCGCTCGCCGTCTCCAGCTCCAGGGGAGTTGGGGAACACGAGAGCGGCGGCTGCCACACCTCTGCCGACCTTACCATCTGCGCCATCGGCTACCACACCTCTGCCGGCCTCACCACCTGCGCCATCGGCTCCGACACCCGTCGCGCCAACAACCGCTACACCACTGCCCGCCGATCAAGCTCCGGTCGAGTTCGCCACACCGCTGGAGGATGACGAGGACCGTCTGGACGCGTTCTACGACGATGAACCCCTCTGCTACCGCACGGTGACCAACATCATCGGCGACGACACTCCACCAGGACAGACGTCGCGCCTCTTCGCCCAGCTACACCTGACGCACGCCGGCAAGCCCACCACCTATGACGAGGCACAAGGTGACCCAATGTGGCAAGCAACGATGAAGCAGGAGCTCGAAGCTATGGAGAAGAACAAGACCTGGGAGCTCGTCGACCAACCTGCTGATCACCGCCCAATCACCCTAAAATGGGTCAAGCTGAAGAAGGATGAGAAGGGCACAGTGATCAAGCACAAGGCATGATTGGTGGCGCGCGGTTTCGTCCAGCATTAGAGTATCTACTTTATGCCTAGAATATGATGTAGTGGTTGGCTGTCCACTTAGCTTATAAGTAGTGGCAGACCTCCCTTGGCTCTCAAGTTTTTGTAAGCTTTTGCAACTCTATTCAATCCAAGCGGCCTATGGCCAAGCTGCCCCCTAGGCTTTCCTCTCCACTCTCTATTTGATCTATGCCTGGGTAACATCTGAAAGGAGCATAGTTAGATCCATAAACAGAAATGCTTCATATGCTCAAGTTCTTATCTTATGTTTTGTTGTAAACCCCTTTTTGTGCAAAGTTAGCCTGAGCAATGCAATGCTTATAGTTGCATTAACTGTTCCAGTAAAGTTCAGTGGCCTTTAGGTCCAGCATTGTAGCAAAAAATGAAAAAAATGCAAAGATTTTTTTGGGTGCTAACTGATATACACATACAGTATTCTTCAGATTTCGTTTTCATCCTTCCATTGTTTACTTTTGCCTGATACAATTATTTGATCAGCAAAGGGTGTTCCTGATCGGGTGAACGATGAGGTTTTTATTGCAATGTCCAAGGCACGCAATTTCATAAATCCTGATGAGCTATCCATGCAGTGCATTTTTCTCTTTTAGGTCCAGCATTTTGATCACATTCGGTCTAGGGGTGGAGAGGTCCGCTTGAATTCTCGTATTAAGAAGATAGAGCTGAATCTTGATGGAGCTGTAAAACACTTCGCACTTAGCGATGGAACTCAAATAACTGGAGATTGTTATGTTTGTGCAACACCAGGTGTGATTTGTTTCCAATAAAGAATAAGCCTTGTTTCCTGTGCAGCTATACAATTTAACTGACTTACTGATTTAACCCTTACTGATTTACTGTACCTTGGCTTCAGCAAAAGGATATCCCAGCAGATCTACTTGGCCATTTCTGAAAGCAGAATGTACTGCAGTTTTTGAAAGGCATGGGTTCTTTGTAACTTGCAAAGGCAGAAGATATGTGCTTTAACATGTATATGTTAATTTGGTAATCTTCTGTAGTTATGACCAGCAAAGAAGTCCACATGTATGTCAATGATGATATGTGCTATTCACTTATGTGAAATCAGTACAGAGCTGCATTTGATGTGTATGGGCTGGAAAATTAAATTAGAAACAACATTGATATGCATTGTACAAATCTGTAAGCCTTTGACTAAGATCAATTACATTTGTAACTACGTATCTGTTTGTAATTGAGTTTATTTGGTTAAAAGAGAATTTAATCTTATTTAAAAAAAATTGGTTAGACTTTTTCGAAACAAAGACCTTTTTTAACCGACATCTTGTCCCCCAAAAATGTAAAGAGAATATATAGTAAACAAATAAAATATAAGGATCATGCATCTATCCTCGTCACGTTTAAAACTATCATTTTTTTGCAAATATTCCGAATACAAGTTAAATTAGTGTTGGTAACAATTTATTAAATTCTGGCACTACAGCAGCTTAGATAAAGTGGCATCAGAGGAAAGGGAAAAAAACTAGAACTCCAATTGACTTGCATGGAAGGAAATGGAAGAAAACTAGAACTCCTTACAGACCTGGGGGCAAAATGGCCATTCCATCCACCTGTTTGACACCTTTAGTGGTAAATGTGGACGGAATGGTGTGGAGGGCAAAAAAAAAGTTTGATCAGTGGCACCTATGACTGCTCGAACTTTTTAGTGGCTTGTAGGAATTGCCATCTTTTATAAAGACATTCAAGTAAAAGCCTGACTAAAAGCCCTAAGATGAAGCACGAACGGGAATTATGAAACAAACCAAACAAGGAAGAAGGGGGCAACCTGCTTGATCTTCGCGGTGGTATCAAACATCCGGGACTGCAGCTCCATGAAGGCCTGCACATGAGCAAAACAAGGAACTTTCAACAAGACATCGCAGGAAAAAAAAACAAAAAAATTAGCAACGAGAGATGGCATGGGCAAGAACCGCCAGGCACGGGTACGCACCGCTCGGTTGGCTTCATCTGCCATGGGAGACGGTGGAGCGGGGTCAAGAACCCTAGAAGCAAGCTCCAATCGAATCTAGGAGGGGAGGGGATGCGGCTCTTGCTAGTTGCTTGTTTTTTTGGATCGGTTGGACACCTGCAAAGTGGTTGCAGTTAAGAATGGCAACGGGGCGAATTCGGATCAGGTGGAGTAGCTGGGCATCCGAAACCGAAACCCGAACTAAATAACCGAATCAATCTATCCCCGAAACCGAAACCTGCGGATCCCCGAAACCCGACGGATTAGAGAAAATTGGCAATTTGCCATACCAAAACGTGGGCTTCGCAGTTTTGCCATTTCAAACAATGACTTCACAAAAATAGCAGCTAAAAGATGTGCTCTTTGATTTTCTTGCTATAATCTCTATTTAGATCAATTCTAATCCTTTTCTTCCAATCCCTCACCGGTGGAATGACAACACTACCCTTCTGTTATTTCACGGTTGTTCCTTTTCACGGTCTCTGAAATACGAACCGACGCTGCTTGCCCTGAAATGCCAACACGAACTCCGGTGCACTATGATCGACAATCGCGTAGGCTTTAGGAATGCGAGCACGGACTCCAGTGGCAATGATCGACGGCCGCGAGCCCACGACGCTGACGCTGCAGCACTGCTTGGCAGGACCCTGCCGTCAGAATCGGCACTTCCATTTGGTGCGTCCTCGCGCAGCATGGCACGATCGCCGGCCCATGCGCTCGATGTGCCGCATGTACCCCCGCTAGCCCTCGAGCTCAACGTGCCACCACCGTCAGCTCACGTGCACACTACCAGCAGCCCTTGCACAGTGTGTTCTTGCCATGTACGTATACAGAAGCTGATGAAGGGGGGCAAGCCCCAGGACACCATGCCTGCGTCCAGCACCGCTCAGATTGGGAGACGCCATCTACAACAATCAAGCAACTAAAACTCACTAACTCTACTGCTGAAATAGAACAGATCGAGAATGGCCGAATGGGGAGAGCCGGAGAGGAAGACGAAGTGGGGACTGGGGAGCAAAGAAATCACCGGAGCTCACAGATCGAGAATGGCCGAATGGGGAGAGCCGGAGAGGAAGACGAAGTGGGGACTGGGGAGCAAAGAAATCACCGGAGCACGAGATTGGGGAAGGGGATTAACTCACCGGAGCTCGATTCGGCGGCTGGCGAGTAGCGAACAGGGATGGTCGATGGATGCTCGACGCCGGCGGGCAGGGAGCCAGGGACAGACGGACGGATCCTCGTCGCCGGCGTGCAGGGATGGTCGCACGGATGCTCGGCGCCTGCGGGTAGGGATGGTCGGATGGATGCTCGTCGCCGGCGAGCGGAGGCTAGTCGCCGGTGTCCGGAGAGCGGAGGCTCGTCGCCGGTGGCCGGCGGGCGGCGAGTCGGAGTCGCGGTCGCGCGCAGGGAGCCGGCGATGCGGGGAGATGCGGCTGCGTGCGAGGGAGTCGCGAGGATAGGGCGACGGTAACAGAGGATGAGAGAACATGCGGCTGTTGTTGGCCTGGGCCGTATCCACGAACGCAGATACGTGTATCGTAACACAGATACGTATCAGCCAAACCTATCGGAATTTTGTAATAAAAATAATAAAAATTCAGATAATCCGTGGATATATATCGCGGACGTATCAGATACTTATCCGTGTCCGATATGTATCGGATATGCGATGCGCGCCTTACCTAAAGTATCCGTGCAACAGAGCCTGCGTCGAACAGGCGCCAGCATCGGAAAGGAACAATCGTGAAAAGTCAGAAGGACAGTGTGGTTATTTCGCTGACCATAGATTAGAAGAAAAAATTAAAAATAAGCTAAATAAAGATTATGGTAAAGAAATCGAAGGACATATCTACCAACTAGCATTTTTGTGAATTTTGCGAAGTCTATGTTTTCAAAGGCAAATTTGTGAAGCCCACTATTTAATATGACAAATAGCCAATTTTCTCCGATGGAATTAACCGAAACCCAAAAATATTACAATAAATGATAAAAGATATATAGCAATACAAAAACATGATAAATTACCTACACTCATACAGAACATTTAAGTAGCTATGCCAAGTCAATTTCATGCACTGATATACAGGCGATGAGGCGAACTCCAAGTTCAGTACAATTCACATTTTACGGTCCAAACACATCTCCAATTGTTTGAAAAAATTGACTTGCTAAAAGTTATCATTTAGTAACTTGCTAAAACTTTTGGCAAGTAAATTTTTCATTTATCTCCAATAGTTTGGTAAAAATAACAGAGAAAAGTAGGCGCGGGAGAAGTGGCGGCGGATTCCAACTTGGTAAAAATAACATAGAAACGCCGGATAGCAAGTGAATCTGACTTGGTAAATATAGCAAGTAAATGGCCTCCGATTCCAACTTGAAAAAATTTAGCAAGTCACGTACCAATCTGTTGGAGAATGTTTTTTCTTCTTTTCCCAATAAAACAAGGATAGCAAGTCATTTTTCCAAACTATTGGAGATGCTCTTAGAACATTAATACAAACAAGAGTTTTTTTATCAAATATATAAGCAACTTAAGGCATTTATCTTTGTGAGGCACGCACTGTCCAGATCGGGTGCCGCCGTACCTTCATGTTCCCATTGGCGGATCCAGAATCAGCTCACGAGGGGGGCTAAATACATAGAGAGCCGAATTTGGACCGAAATTTTACTTGTATTTTTAGCCCACGAGAGATTTTTAGTAGATTTTAGGGTGATTTAGACTGAATTTTCCACAAGTGGCTGCGGCCGGGCTGGAGAAGCCGGTGAGGCTAGGGACTGTGAGGCCAATGAGGTCGGGACGTCGCGTCGAGTGGGGCCGACATGAAGGCGGGCCGCGAGCGAAGTAGCATCGTGCAGGGTGCGGCGTGCGGCATCCGGGTACGAGTTGCGGCTGCACGGGATGGTGTCTTAGCGTCGGGAGCGACCGAGCAGGTGCGGGGCTACAGGATCTGAAGGATTTCCGGCTTATATAGTTAGGGTTCCTAGTTGGGCTTCTAGTGGGCTCAATGTTTCGGTACCGAATGGAGCTCCATGGGTGAATTTAAAAATCCGCCCCAAAGTCATAGTATTTTAGGTATCCAAAACCGTAGATCCATGGATAAAAACTAAAACCGAAATCAGCCCCAAAATCGAAACCCGCGAACCCAAAATCCGTGGGTATCCGACCCAAATTCGACCCACTACCATCTTTAGTTGCAGTGGCAGTAATGGAATGGGCTGGACAACAGCGTGGACTCTGATCGGTTCTAAGCCTGGGCCCAAAAAAAGGTCATATTCCTTGCACAACTTTTTTCCTCTTCCAAAAAAGCTCTCTTTAAAAAAAACTTATGGACCCTTACCCTTCCACACCGGCTGCATTCTGCAGCGGTGTAATTGATATTTTGAAAAATTCAATCTAATGAGTCTTTAGTATTGTGTAAGTTCGAATTGTATTTCTCTATACCTTCTCTATAACTAAAAAGGGATAAAGTTTTCATCATGTCTTTCACCACGCATCATGTGTGATTGTATGCTTGGCGTCGTGCATACCCTCTCCACCCCGCACCCCGTCTCGACAACAAAAGCAGGATTTTCCGGTTATGCCTTGTTTGGCTGCACACAAATATACCTCAATTCACGTAGTTTGAGAGGTATTTAGGAAATACACCCTAATCCACGTGGTTTGAGAGGAATTGAGAAAATTCGCCTCAGTCTCTCTCAAACCATGTGGATTGGAGTGTATTTGTGTGTAGCCAAACAAAATCTTACAGGAAAAAAAACTTGAGACAATAAGGAAAGAAAATTGTGCGGCTCCTTGCTCCAATCACCGTGCAGTGGCATTGCCCCCACCCCGGTTGAAAACTCTAGTTTGGTTTTGGATAATTGATGACACCTATGTGTACTAACTATTGCAATGAGTATTGTGGTATGAGATAGGTTGGTACACATCAAGTGATGGAGCTAGAGAATTATCATGGCGGTGGAGGTGGACAAAAAGATGATATCCGTGTGCTCCGTATTGGAAAAGAATAAAGATAAAAAATAAAATCCTATGGGCTCAAGGCAAAGGTATAAAAATAGGATATTTGTTTTTGTCGGTCAAGACACTATAGAGAGTGTGACCGGATTTAAGTTAGATAACCGTACTATAAAGGGGAGAAATCTTTAATTGCAATGGTTATCTAGTGCCACTAAATGTGAGTCTCATTTGCATCTTTTTTAGTGCGTCCAGGTGATGTGGTGAGATGCTTGAGGAAGCCTGAAAAATTTATATTTATGAAAATGCTAACTTAAATGTCCAATTCATTTTGGAATATTATGTTGAAGTTAGCACCTGGAAAGGCTCGAAAAGGTGTTGGTTTTTATCAGACTGTTGTCCAGTTAAACCAGTTGCATGCAGTCGAAGGGCTTTAAAACTGAGTTCTGACTGGTCTGTTTTGAGTTAGAACTAGTCCGTTTTAAGCCTTCCGACTGGTCCGTTTTTCATATTCGGACTAGTCCGTTTTGTGCATGCAGTTGTCCATTTTTGCTCTGAGAGAGGGAGCAGACAGAGGTCCGACCTGCTGTTGGTACTGCTCGCATGCATGCATGTTGACTTTGTGAGAGGAGGGAGTTCATGGGGGGCCCGACCATAGCATGCAAGAGACCATGCTCCATACGTTTGCTCCCTGCCAACCTCTTCCCTTTGCATGTGCGGGTCCCGCAAATAGTAATAGGAGTGGTTGGTGCAGGCTTGTGTTTAATCGTGAGAGAGCGCCCTTCATGAAAGCTTCCTGTTGGACTGGCCTTTGTGCTGTGTGCTGCTTCTGTTTTTCAATTTGAAGGAGCACGTCTGTTGCCTCGGTGTGTGTTGCCTGTGTGCTTCCCGTTGGTGTAATGGGAAGGGAGGGGCAGCTGCACACGGTGGGGCCCGGAGGGCCTCCCACCCGTTGGGCAGTTTTGTGCTTGTAATTTAAAAAGGTAGCCCGTCCGCCGGTCTCGCTCTCTGGTTCCGATTCTCCTTTCTCGCATACAGAGAAAAACAAACAGAGAAAGCTCTCCTCCTTCCTCTCTCTCTCACTTCCAGTGATTTGAGCTCGATTCCTGTGAGAGTTTGGGTGCTCTAGCGTCGATCTAGAGAGCTGCAAGAAATCCACCTCCCTCAATCAAGGAGATATTTGTGAGGGGTTGTTGTGGTTCCCCGGCGGAGTGCCAAATTCCAACTTTAGTGGATTGCTTGTGTCATTCAACTTCTCTCCATTGGTAGGTTCTTGTGGCGCCTATTGAGAGGCTCGGTGTGTGATACTGATTAGCCACCGAACCACGTGGTGTAGAGGGACACAACGGGGACTAGCTTGCCGGCAAGCAAGTGAACCTCGGGAGAAAAATTAATTGTGTCATATCTTATCTCCCTGTGAATTGAATTGATTTATATATATCTCATTGGAATTAATTATTTGGTGATTGGCATCATCCTCTACTCTTCACCGTCAGTATTGAAATTATCTATCTCTCTTTCATACTTGCTATTTGTATACCTTGTGTAGTAGTAGTGATAAATTGCAAGTAGAGTAACATAGCACTTTTAGTTGTTTTATTTTATTCTCTAGATTGCTCTCTAGTGTAAAAGTAGTGACATAGTGTTGAGCTATTTATTTATCTTGTTAGCTTTCTAACTAGATAAAGTAGAGACATAGCAATTGTGTGCCATAGAGATATTAAATTACTAGAATTGCAAATAGGTGGCTTGCCTAACATTTAGAGCTAGAGCAAACCGCATTTTGGCCTTTTGTAATACTAATACTTTGCTCTAGTGAGATTGTAGAATTTTTATTTAGGCTATTCACCCCCCCTCTAGCCAATTAGGACCTTTCAAGTGGTATCGGAGCCGTGGTCACCATAATTAACAAGGCTTAACAACCTTGGTGTCAAGAAATGGCTCAAATAGTGTTTAACCATGTGGGGGGCAAACCACCGTTCTTTGATGGCACAAGCTCATTTGATTATTGGAAGAGAAAGATGAAAATGTATCTTGGTTCGATTCATCCTAAAATATGGGAGGCCACCGAAAATGATTTTGTTGTGCTTGATGCCGCCTCAACCACACCAAGAGAGCAAGAGAACTTGCAATGCAATACTATGGCTCTCAACACTTTGTATAATGGTATGGATTCAAAAGTGTTTGAACAAATAAAAGATCTTGAGAGAGCAAGTGAAGTGTGGACAAGATTGGAAGAAACATATGAGGGCACTACAACCGTGAAGACGACAAAGCTTTATATGCTCAAGCATCAACTCTCTAATTTCAAGATGAAGGATGATGAGAGCATTCCGGAGATGTTCTACCGGTTGCAAGTGATTATTAATGATCTCAAGGCTTTGGGTGAGAAGACAAAAGATGAAGATTTCTCTTACAAATTTTTGATGTGCTTGGCCAAGAAATTCAAGATGTTGAGAACTATCATGTTTAGAGGAGGCTTGAAGGGCATCTCTCCAAATGAGGTACTTGGAGATGTCATGACCGAGGAGGAGCACAACAAGGATAGTGATGATGAGAATGAAAAGAAGAAGGATGAAGACAAAAAGAAGAAAAGTGTGGCTTTCAAGACCGAAGCTTCTTCCTCCAAGAACAAGGACAAGGGAAAGGCAAAGAAAGAAGAATCAAGTGAAGGTGAAGGCTCTACCATGGATAGTGATGATGAGAATCTAGCTCTCTTTGTTCGCAAGTTTGGCAAAATGATGAAGAAGAAGGGCTATGGTGCAAGAAAGAGAAGAGACAACTTCAAGAATAAGAACTTTGTGAGGTTATGTTACAAATGCAAGAGTCCGGATCATGTTGTTGCGGATTGCCCCTATGCTAGTGATAATGAAGAAGATAAAAAGAAAGGCAATAATGAGAAGAAAGACAAGAGGGAGAAATATGTATTCAAGAAAAAGAAGAAGGGTGGTTCATATGTTGTTACATGGGATAGTGATGCCTCTACCGATAATGATGATGATGATGACAAGGCATCCAAAAAGAAAGCATTGGCTACCTTCACCAACAACAAGTCTTCTCTATTTGACTCACCATCATGCTTCATGGCCAAGGGTCCTAAGGTAAAATATGATGATAGTGATGATGATAATGATAGAGATGATAATGATAATGCTAATACTAGTGATGATGATGATGAACCTAGTATAGAACAACTTATGGACATGCTAGAACAAGCTGAATACCTTATTAGATCTAAAAGCAAAAAGTGTAAAGAATTGTCTAAGAAGTTAAAAGATCTTGAACAATCCTTTAATGAGCTAAGTGCATCTCATGAGAGTCTAAAGGAAGACTGTAACACCCCTGGTGTTTAACTGTAATTAACCTGACATGTCATCATCATTAGTCATTAATCATTCTTGCCTTGCATTTATGTTTGCTTAGTACTTGTGTAGCAATCTCTTTTCAAAAACTCTAAAAGCCCAAATCTTCCTATAAGGGCAAAAATGGTAATTTCACCTCTGTGCCTAGCTTTGTGTAATTCTTGTTCAGTTGGATGTCTTGAAGTTTTGTTGTGTTGGCCAAAGTTCAAAAACCAAAATCAGAATTCAAATCCCTTTGCAAAACCCTGATTTCCAAACCCTGGATTTTATCCCTCTTTTTGTAATTCAAAAATTATTCAAAATTTGAGGTTGGTCCAAAAAGCAAAGTTGTAGATCTGGCCAAGAGAAACAACTTTGGTATTTACAAATTTTCAAGTTTCTGTACAAAGTTTGAAGTAAATCCAAATTCATTCAAATTCCAGTTTTTGTCCCCTTTTCAGTTTTCAAAATTTATTTAAAAACTATTGAGTTTCAGAAAAAGGTTATATTAGCAAAGTTGTAGGTTTTGATAAAAGGAACAACTTTCATATTTGCAGATTTCCAACTTTCAGTGTAAAATCAAAAGTAATTTTGAATTTATTCAAATCCCAAAAGTGTTCCCTTTTCTGTTTTCAAATGTGGTCCAAAAACTATTTGGAATTTGAAAATTTTCTTTTTGACAAAGTTGTAGATCTTGTTTTTCTGAACAACTTTGGTATTTTGAGTTTTTGTCGCACAGTTCAAATTTTGGGAGTAATTTGCGAAATACAAAAACTGGCCAAAAGTCAAACCCTAGCCCCTACACTGTTCTTCTTCCCCGTAGAGCCAGGGGGAGGGGGGGCCCGGCCATGGCGCCGGCGCTGCGCCTGCAGCGCATACGGCTGCTCCCCACGCGCCTCTGTCCTGCCCCAGCCGCTCCTTGGTCCCCTCCGCACCCGCACGCGAGCGCTGACTCCATCTCTCGGCCCCTACTGCTCCTGCTCGCCGCCGCCGCGTGGCCACTGCCGACGCTGCCTGCGCCCGAGCCCCGGCTGCACGCCAGCACCTCCGCCAGAGTGCAATCGAGTGCGCGTGCGCTCGCCGAGCTTATCCAGCCATCACCACGGTCTCTACCGGCCGCTATCCGCCTCTATAAAAGCCCCGCCGGTGCTCGAGCTCTCCCACTCAGCTCCGCCGCCGTCGCCACCTCACACCAGAGCTTCCGCCGCTCAACCACCTAGCCCGAAAGCTCCGCCTTGAGCTCGTGAAGCTTTCCCACCCTTCAATTTCACCTCCCCCGCCTCCAATCGCCCGGCGTAACCCCATCGTTCCCATCTCCGGCGGAAACCCGGTGAACTCGGGTTCGTCAAATACTCCCTCTCCGGCCACGATCATCTTCCCCTGACCCCTGTGTCAGCTTCCTCGACTCCGCGCGACTCTAACCAGGCCCTTGCGGTCTCGTGTGTTGCGCAGGATCGCCGACTCGCCGGAGTGCCGCCGCGGTCGTCTCCTTCCTCGAGCCTCACCCTCGAGCACGTGTCGAGCCTCAGCCTCGAGCCTCACCCTCGAGCACGTTCCCGAGCCACACCCTCGAGCCCTGCCTCCGACCCGTGGTAAGCACCCGAAGCCTCCGGTCTCTGCTTCCACTCCGTCTCGCCCGAGCCTCTCAATCAGGCCTCGGACGGACGCTTGCTTTTCCGTCTCGCCCGAGCCTTCCGTCTCGCCCGAGTCCGCTTCGCCCGAGTCAAGCCTCGGCGAGCGCATGCTCTCCGCTTCGCCCGAGCCTCCGGGCCAGGCCTCGGACGGAGCAGTCACTTTCCGACTCGCCCGAGCCCGTTTCGCCCGAGCCCTTCATAGAAGGAGCACAGTGCTCTTTTTCCTTTTCGGGGAGTTGTGAATAGTATTCTGTTTTCTCTTTTTTGTGTGAATTAATCTGTTGTTCCTTAAATCCTGATAAAATTATGGTATGCTCCTTGCACTGTGTAGTATTTTATAAAAATATGAAACCTGACTTTTCTGCAAGAATTTAAAAATGTAAAATCCCTCTTTTAATTAATAAATGGATAGTTTTGGATTTTTAGAAAATTATTTATAACTCCAAAAATCATGAGGCTAATTTTTGTAAGCTTCCTATGCCATGTTTAGTCTCTGGTGAAATTTTGAAGTCTTTTGGAACAAGTTGATTTTTGAGCATTTATCTTTAATTGTTAAATAGTGCCTTTTGTTAATTAATGTCTGGAATTATTTGAGCACCTTAATGACCTCCAAAAATTATGAAATTTGTTTTGCCATCTATCTACACCATAATGAACTTATGTGATTAATTTGGTAATTTTTGGAGCAACTTCAGAAAATGACCTTTTTAAATAATTAAGGAAAATAGAAAAAGTGATTAGGGTTCATGTTGTATGTCCTGTTTTGCATTGTTCATGCTAGCATACTCATGTGCATGCATCATTGCATTCGTATAGTCACCGAAGAAGGAGTCAAGATCGAGGCAGCCGCCGACGAACCTGTCCCCGAGGCTACCCCGAGTTCCGACAACTGCTCCGCCGCCTTCGAGCCTGCCCTCTTTGCTCTTCAAGGCAAGCCCCGGTGCATTTAACCCTTTCCTTGAATTTATAAAATGATTTCCTTAAATGCTTTTGAGTTAAATTATTGCATTAGGTTTATAGGAGTTGTGTGCTATCCTAATTGATGCACTATCCACCTTGACCACTGATACACCCGATACCTGCTTTTCAAAAGTATTTGAAAAATGCTTAGCAATGCTTATTGAATTAGACTTTGCAATAAAATGCCAATTTTAAAAGTGTGATCACTTAAGGAATGTTTATGGGAATTTGGTCTTACTCCCCGGCTGTTGGCTAGGTATCTGATCCGTACCTAGTCAATAGCGAGGAGAGGTTGTCCGAGCGTACGGTGCCGTCATGTTGTAGTCCGGGACTCAACAGTTGACACCGACCGGGACATGGTTGAAAAACTGACAGGACTATTACACTTGGGTGAGATATGACCAAGGTATAGTTCTGGCTGAAAAATTAGGGACCATCCGTATGGGGCCTGCTGGTCAAGACTTGTAACTATTCACATACTTCGGAAAGCTCTGGCTCCGAGAAATCCTTGATTGGGACCGACAACCGCGCACTGGGAGTGGAGAGATGGCGGAAGTAGCATGTACCCACGTGGTCGTCGTACCTGGAAAGGAGTGGTGTACTGTACTTCCGGGTGGCGTAGGACCGGGTCCAATCTTGGAGGAATCGTGGTAGACGAGTTGGCATATGAAAGCTTGGGTGCTACATATGCAGTGTGGATAGGGATCCTCAGCTGAGTATTATTTATCCGGATTAACGTTGCTCCTCGGTTATGGAGACTTGGTCCACTGACTGTCAACGGAGAGTGGTTCTCAACTAGGAATGTTTTGGAAATGTAAAATGAATCATGAATGATGAAGAATTGAGGAATACTGAATCTTTCAAAATAAAATAAGGTTTACAAAAATGCTTTTCTGCAAAATACTTGATCTTGCTTAAGCCTTACCTTGACTACCCTAAGCCTCTCATTCCTGAGTCTTCTCCCTTTTTCTTTAGTCGGGTAAGTCTTGTTGAGTACCCCAGTACTCAGGGTTTGTTACCCATGCTGCAGGTATGACGGAGTCCCCGATGTGTCTTGCACCCTGCTGCGTGACCATCGTCCAGGAAGAGGCCGATGAGGCCGAAGAATAGTTGTACACCCTCGGGCTGGGTGATTATAAGTATCTTTGCTGTTCTCCACTATGTTGCCTATGTCTATTTCTATTATCAGAACTTGGTTTGTAATAACTGCACCTTAATTTCTATTTGGAACCCTGTTTTGTAAAACTAATGTTATTTAAGTCTTCCGCTCTTTATTCCGATGTTATTTGTAAAAGTATGCAATGCTGTAACCGAATTATGAGATGATCCTGCGGACATTGGGCACTGATGTAGCCCGGTGGTGAACAGGTCTTAATCACATGGAACATGGGTTCGGCTGTCAGAGGTTGACAGGGACACGTGGGCCATGGGATTAGGGTCGTTCCGTCACAGAGTGGTATCGGAGCATCTCACTTTAACGTTGCAGTGTTCGTTTTTGCAAAAACTTCAAAAGACCTTTTTAGTCCAAACAAACTAAACTTGACTATTTTGAGTCCAAATTGCTTCTCTCATCTTGTCTCTCATATGGCAACACTAGCTAGTGGAACAACATGTTTTAAGCCCTATGTACTTTATTTATTGCATTGCTTTGTTCCGTAGGAACGATTCATGCATCATGTCATAATCACTAAAGTTAACTTCCTCTCTAAGTTCGTTGGGGTAGTATGCCTTTACCTGTTCTTGCTAGCCTTTCTCATCCATCTTCTCTTATCCAGACATGGCCCGTATCAAGCTGACTGCCCGCAAGTCGACTGGACCGCATGGTGTGCCACGCCACCAGCTGGCACCACGCGCTGGGGAGGAGACTGGAGAATCTTCTAACGGTCGTCGCTTTCCCCGCCGCACCCGTAAGAACCTGAAGGAGGAGATCAAGGATCTGAAGGCTGAGCTGAAGAACTTGGAGCATGACTTCTACCACTCACGCCTGGAGTTTTATGAGGCACGAGCTTCCCTGGAGCAGGCCAACCGGAACACGGTTCGCGCTATCGAGCAGCGCAATGATGCTTGGACCCGCGAGGACGTTACCAGAGCCCAGCTCCACGGACTGCAGCAGTACACAGCTCAGATTGAACAGTTCAATGATATGCTTCATGAGGAAGTGCATCAGCTGTATGATCAACTCCACCCCTTGGTACCCCCGGTTATGGAAGACCCTGAGGACGGAGTAGTGGAAGAACCCGATGTGGAACAAGGGCCAGGCGAGAACGAAGAAGTTGAACCTGTCGAAGATGTCTACGCTGAAGACGAGGAGGAGGAGGAGGAGCCTGAGCTCATCCTCGAAGAAGACGACGACGAAGACATGATCATCATCGACGACGACTAGACTCGTAGTGTCTGTACCATCTGCTTACCTAAAACCTTAGTCTAGGTTTGGGGACGTTAGTCTGTCTGTCGCCAAGTCTGGCATGTATCTTTCTTTTCGCATCTTTTCCCTTTATCGGTCTGTATCATCTGTCAGTCACCTTATCAAGTCATCAGCCTTTGTATCGGAAGAAGCTATCAGTCGTGTTGTTTGATTCTGGTGCATCACATTCCTTCATCAGTCGTACTTTTGTCATCAAGCATGAAATATCAATTGAGGATTTAAAAGAAAGTTTCTGCATATTTTCGCCTGGAGGGCGTATAAGTACTAAGGAAGTGGCTCGCAGTATACCAGTAAGGTTGGGGGAACATGTATTTCCCACCACCATGATAGTGCTTCATGATCAGGAGATAGATGTCATCCTAGGCATGAATTGGATGTGTCAGTATAAAGCCATGATCGACATCCTGAATAGAGTTGTGAGAGTGGATATTCCTAACAGTACCGCCAAACTCCTTCTCCAACTTCCAATGCCTCAAAAACCAGCAGCCACTCAAGTAAACACCGCCTATGTTCTGGAAACCCGGGACATCCCCGTGGTTTGTGAATTCCCTGATGTTTTTCCTGAGGATTTGCCTGGTCTGCCTCCTGACCGTGACATTGAGTTTGCCATAGAGCTAAAGCCCGGGACTGCTCCTATATCCCGCAGAGCTTATCGAATGCCTCCCAGAGAGTTGGCAGAACTAAAAATCCAATTACAAGATTTGTTGGACAAGGGTTTCATTCGCCCAAGCTCGTCTCCTTGGGGCTGTCCTGCAATCTTTGTAAAGAAGAAAGACAAGACTCTCAGAATGTGCATTGATTATCGCCCACTCAATGAGGTCACCATCAAAAATAAATATCCCTTGCCTCGTATTGATCTTCTCTTTGACCAGTTAGCTGGAGCCAAAGTATTCTCCAAGATCGATCTCAGATCTGGCTACCACCAAATAAAGATTCGTCCTGAAGATATTCCTAAAACAGCTTTCACCACCAGATACGGCCTATATGAGTACTTGGTCATGTCCTTCGGTTTGACCAATGCCCCTGCTCATTTCATGTACCTCATGAACTCTGTGTTCATGCCAGAGCTTGATAAATTCGTGGTCGTGTTCATTGACGACATCCTTGTCTACTCAAAAACCCCTGAAGATCATGCCGAACATCTTCGTATCGTTCTATCCCGTCTCAGAGAACATCAGCTGTATGCCAAGTTCAGTAAATGTGAGTTCTGGTTAGACCAGATACAGTTTCTTGGTCATGTCCTATCCGCTGAAGGTGTGTCAGTTGACCCTGGTAAAGTAGCAGACATTCTGGATTGGAAGCCACCTACCACTGTTCATCAAGTCCGCAGCTTTATGGGAATGGCAGGATATTATCGTCGATTCATCCCAGATTTCTCAAGAATCGCCAAGCCTATCACTGAGTTAGTAAAGAATTCTGTGAAGTTTGTCTGGTCACCAGCCTGTGAGCAAGCCTTTCAAACATTAAAGAAACTGTTAACTACATCACCAGTGCTAGCCCAGCCGAACATCGAGAAGCCCTTTGATGTCTACTGTGATGCATCTGGTACTGGTTTGGGCTGTGTTTTGATGCAAGAAGGTCGAGTGATCGCTTATGCCTCCCGACAGCTTAAGCGACATGAAGAGAATTACCCAACTCATGATCTCGAGTTAGCAGCAGTAGTGCATGCCTTGAAGATCTGGCGTCATTATTTGTTGGGCAGTACCTGTAATGTGTACACTGATCACAAAAGCCTGAAGTATATTTTCACTCAAGAGGAACTGAATATGAGGCAGAGAAGATGGCTTGAGTTAATTAAGGACTATGATCTTGAAGTGCATTACCATCCGGGTAAGGCGAATGTGGTCGCCGATGCACTCAGTCGCAAGTCTTATTGCAACTGTCTGATGATGAAACCCTATGATTCTTCTTTGTGTTATGAGCTGGAAAAGTTGAATATTGAAATGATTCCACAAGGAACTCTGAATAATATCAGAATAGAAACCCCTATCAGAGAGCAGATCATCGCTGCACAGAAAGATAACCCTGGAATCAAGCACATCATCGAAAAGGTCCAATCCGGAAAGGCTGATTGTTTCAGGATCGATGATGTAGGAGTAGTATGGTTTAAGAATCGGTTAGTAGTTCCTAAAGTGCCTGAGTTAAGAAAGTTAATCCTTGATGAAGCACACTTGACTAGATTCTCCATCCACCCCGGCAGCAACAAGATGTACCAGGATTTGAAGCAGCAATTCTGGTGGACAAAGATGAAGATTGAGATCGCCCGATATGTCGCTCAGTGCGATACCTGCCAGAAAGTCAAAGCCGTGCACATGAAGCCCGGAGGAAAATTGCAACCTTTACCTGTACCTGCTTGGAAATGGGACGATATCAGTATGGACTTTATCAATGGTCTACCCAAGACATCAAGAGGTTTTGATTCCATATGGGTGATCGTGGATCGCCTCACTAAGCAAGCTCACTTCCTGCCAGTGAAGACCAGTTACACCGTCCCCACTTATGCCACTTTGTACAAGAACCACATAGTGAAACTCCATGGCATACCCAAGAGCATTATCTCTGATCGTGGTACCCAGTTTGTCGCAAAGTTTTGGAAAGCGTTCCATACCTCACTTGGAACAAGCTCTTGCATAGTACGGCATATCATCCGCAAACAAATGGACAAACTGAGCGAGTCAACCAAGTGCTAGAGGATATGTTGAGAGCATGTGTGCTCACCTTCGCAGATACTTGGGATGACTGTTTGCCCTTGGCAGAGTTCTCATATAATAACAGTTACCAAGAGAGCATCAAAATGGCACCCTTTGAAGCACTGTACGGCCGCCGTTGTCGTACACCCCTCAATTGGTCTGAACCCGGAGAAAGGGAATTCTTTGGAGTTGACCTAGTAAAATATATGGAAGAGAAAGTCAAGCATATACAAGAGAACATGAAGATTGCACAGTCTCGACAGAAAAGTTATGCTGACAAGAGACGTCGACCTCTGCAGTTCGAGATCGGGGATTATGTGTACCTGAAGGTCTCACCCACCAAAGGAGTCACTCGTTTTGGAGTCAAAGGAAAGTTAGCACCCCGCTACATTGGTCCCTTTGAGATTCTGGATCGTTGTGGCAAGGTCGCTTACAAGCTAAGTTTGCCCGATCATCTTTCAGCAGTTCATAATGTGTTTCATGTCTCCCAACTCAAGAAGTGTCTCCGAGTACCTGAACATGTGGTTGAAGTTGAAGGCGTTGAGCTAGAACCAGATCTGTCATACACTGAGTATCCAGTTCGCGTGTTGGATCACAAGGATCGTGTTACCCGAAGAACCACCACAAGATGGTACAAGATCCAGTGGAACCAGCACTCTGAAGAAGCCACCTGGGAATCCGAAGACTTCTTAGCAAAGAACTATCCCGACTTTCTCGAATCTCTGTAGATGTAAGGTTTTGCCTTTTCCTTCTTAAGACGTGGAATCTCGGGGCGAGATTTCTTTTAGGGGGGAAGGCTGTAACACCCCTGGTGTTTAACTATAATTAACCTGACATGTCATCATCATTAGTCATTAATCATTCTTGCCTTGCATTTATGTTTGCTTAGTACTTGTGTAGCAATCTCTTTTCAAAAACCCTAAAAGCCCAAATCTTCCTATAAGGGCAAAAATGGTAATTTCACCTCTGTGCCTAGCTTTGTGTAATTCTTGTTCAGTTGGATGTCTTGAAGTTTTGTTGTGTTGGCCAAAGTTCAAAAACCAAAATCAGAATTCAAATCCCTTTGCAAAACCCTGATTTCCAAACCCTGGATTTTATCCCTCTTTTTGTAATTCAAAAATTATTCAAAATTTGAGGTTGGTCCAAAAAGCAAAGTTGTAGATCTGGCCAAGAGAAACAACTTTGGTATTTACAAATTTTCAAGTTTCTGTACAAAGTTTGAAGTAAATCCAAATTCATTCAAATTCCAGTTTTTGTCCCCTTTTCAGTTTTCAAAATTTATTTAAAAACTATTGAGTTTCAGAAAAAGGTTATATTAGCAAAGTTGTAGGTTTTGATAAAAGGAACAACTTTCATATTTGCAGATTTCCAACTTTCAGTGTAAAATCAAAAGTAATTTTGAATTTATTCAAATCCCAAAAGTGTTCCCTTTTCTGTTTTCAAATGTGGTCCAAAAACTATTTGGAATTTGAAAATTTTCTTTTTGACAAAGTTGTAGATCTTTTTTTTCTGAACAACTTTGGTATTTTGAGTTTTTGTCGCACAGTTCAAATTTTGGGAGTAATTTGCGAAATACAAAAACTGGCCAAAAGTCAAACCCTAGCCCCTACACTGTTCTTCTTCCCCGTAGAGCCAGGGGGAGGGGGGGCCCGGCCATGGCGCCGGCGCTGCGCCTGCAGCGCATACGGCTGCTCCCCACGCGCCTCTGTCCTGCCCCAGCCGCTCCTTGGTCCCCTCCGCACCCGCACGCGAGCGCTGACTCCATCTCTCGGCCCCTACTGCTCCTGCTCGCCGCCGCCGCGTGGCCACTGCCGACGCTGCCTGCGCCCGAGCCCCGGCTGCACGCCAGCACCTCCGCCAGAGTGCAATCGAGTGCGCGTGCGCTCGCCGAGCTTATCCAGCCATCACCACGGTCTCTACCGGCCGCTATCCGCCTCTATAAAAGCCCCGCCGGTGCTCGAGCTCTCCCACTCAGCTCCGCCGCCGTCGCCACCTCACACCAGAGCTTCCGCCGCTCAACCACCTAGCCCGAAAGCTCCGCCTTGAGCTCGTGAAGCTTTCCCACCCTTCAATTTCACCTCCCCCGCCTCCAATCGCCCGGCGTAACCCCATCGTTCCCATCTCCGGCGGAAACCCGGTGAACTCGGGTTCGTCAAATACTCCCTCTCCGGCCACGATCATCTTCCCCTGACCCCTGTGTCAGCTTCCTCGACTCCGCGCGACTCTAACCAGGCCCTTGCGGTCTCGTGTGTTGCGCAGGATCGCCGACTCGCCGGAGTGCCGCCGCGGTCGTCTCCTTCCTCGAGCCTCACCCTCGAGCACGTGTCGAGCCTCAGCCTCGAGCCTCACCCTCGAGCACGTTCCCGAGCCACACCCTCGAGCCCTGCCTCCGACCCGTGGTAAGCACCCGAAGCCTCCGGTCTCTGCTTCCACTCCGTCTCGCCCGAGCCTCCCAATCAGGCCTCGGACGGACGCTTGCTTTTCCGTCTCGCCCGAGCCTTCCGTCTCGCCCGAGTCCGCTTCGCCCGAGTCAAGCCTCGGCGAGCGCATGCTCTCCGCTTCGCCCGAGCCTCCGGGCCAGGCCTCGGACGGAGCAGTCACTTTCCGACTCGCCCGAGCCCGTTTCGCTCGAGCCCTTCATAGAAGGAGCACAGTGCTCTTTTTCCTTTTCGGGGAGTTGTGAATAGTGTTCTGTTTTCTCTTTTTTGTGTGAATTAATCTGTTGTTCCTTAAATCCTGATAAAATTATGGTATGCTCCTTGCACTGTGTAGTATTTTATAAAAATATGAAACCTGACTTTTCTGCAAGAATTTAAAAATGTAAAATCCCTCTTTTAATTAATAAATGGATAGTTTTGGATTTTTAGAAAATTATTTATAACTCCAAAAATCATGAGGCTAATTTTTGTAAGCTTCCTATGCCATGTTTAGTCTCTGGTGAAATTTTGAAGTCTTTTGGAACAAGTTGATTTTTGAGCATTTATCTTTAATTGTTAAATAGTGCCTTTTGTTAATTAATGTCTGGAATTATTTGAGCACCTTAATGACCTCCAAAAATTATGAAATTTGTTTTGCCATCTATCTACACCATAATGAACTTATGTGATTAATTTGGTAATTTTTGGAGCAACTTCAGAAAATGACCTTTTTAAATAATTAAGGAAAATAGAAAAAGTGATTAGGGTTCATGTTGTATGTCCTGTTTTGCATTGTTCATGCTAGCATACTCATGTGCATGCATCATTGCATTCGTATAGTCACCGAAGGAGTCAAGATCGAGGCAGCCGCCGACGAACCTGTCCCCGAGGCTACCCCGAGTTCCGACAACTGCTCCGCCGCCTTCGAGCCTGCCCTCTTTGCTCTTCAAGGCAAGCCCCGGTGCATTTAACCCTTTCCTTGAATTTATAAAATGATTTCCTTAAATGCTTTTGAGTTAAATTATTGCATTAGGTTTATAGGAGTTGTGTGCTATCCTAATTGATGCACTATCCACCTTGACCACTGATACACCCGATACCTGCTTTTCAAAAGTATTTGAAAAATGCTTAGCAATGCTTATTGAATTAGACTTTGCAATAAAATGCCAATTTTAAAAGTGTGATCACTTAAGGAATGTTTATGGGAATTTGGTCTTACTCCCCGGCTGTTGGCTAGGTATCTGATCCGTACCTAGTCAATAGCGAGGAGAGGTTGTCCGAGCGTACGGTGCCGTCATGTTGTAGTCCGGGACTCAACAGTTGACACCGACCGGGACATGGTTGAAAAACTGACAGGACTATTACACTTGGGTGAGATATGACCAAGGTATAGTTCTGGCTGAAAAATTAGGGACCATCCGTATGGGGGCCTGCTGGTCAAGACTTGTAACTATTCACATACTTCGGAAAGCTCTGGCTCCGAGAAATCCTTGATTGGGACCGACAACTGCGCACTGGGAGTGGAGAGATGGCGGAAGTAGCATGTACCCACGTGGTCGTCGTACCTGGAAAGGAGTGGTGTACTGTACTTCCGGGTGGCGTAGGACCGGGTCCAATCTTGGAGGAATCGTGGTAGACGAGTTGGCATATGAAAGCTTGGGTGCTACATATGCAGTGTGGATAGGGATCCTCAGCTGAGTATTATTTATCCGGATTAACGTTGCTCCTCGGTTATGGAGACTTGGTCCACTGACTGTCAACGGAGAGTGGTTCTCAACTAGGAATGTTTTGGAAATGTAAAATGAATCATGAACATGGAATTAAATAGCCCGCTATTTTTGCCGCTATAGCCCGAAATAGCTTGAAAAAAATTGTGTCGCTATTTGCGTTCATGCACAATTCTGTCGCTATTTTGCCGCTAAAGTCCGCTAATTACAGTTTATAAAACGCTAAACACTTTAGCTTTAGCTCGCTATTTAAAACCATGATCATGAATGATGAAGAATTGAGGAATACTGAATCTTTCAAAATAAAATAAGGTTTACAAAAATGCTTTTCTGCAAAATACTTGATCTTGCTTAAGCCTTACCTTGACTACCCTAAGCCTCTCATTCCTGAGTCTTCTCCCTTTTTCTTTAGTCGGGTAAGTCTTGTTGAGTACCCCAGTACTCAGGGTTTGTTACCCATGCTGCAGGTATGACAGAGTCCCCGATGTGTCTTGCACCCTGCTGCGTGACCATCGTCCAGGAAGAGGCCGATGAGGCCGAAGAATAGTTGTACACCCTCGGGCTGGGTGATTATAAGTATCTTTGCTGTTCTCCACTATGTTGCCTATGTCTATTTCTATTATCAGAACTTGGTTTGTAATAACTGCACCTTAATTTCTATTTGGAACCCTGTTTTGTAAAACTAATGTTATTTAAGTCTTCCGCTCTTTATTCCGATGTTATTTGTAAAAGTATGCAATGCTGTAACCGAATTGTGAGATGATCCTGCGGACATTGGGCACTGATGTAGCCCGGTGGTGAACAGGTCTTAATCACATGGAACATGGGTTCGGCTGTCAGAGGTTGACAGGGACACGTGGGCCATGGGATTAGGGTCGTTCCGTCACAAAGACCATGAGGAACTTGAGAAGGCTCACACTAAGCTTGAAAAAGCTCACTCTTTGCTCCTTAGTGAAAATAAGAAAAAGGTTGTTGTATCATGTGATGTGGGATTAACTTGTGATATAATTGATGAATCTTTTTACAAGCCTATTGTTATGTCACCTTCTAATCCTTCATGTAGCACATCAATATCTACTTCTACCTCACCTAGTGATGATTTTACTTGTGATGCTACATTAATGGTAGAGAATGATAACTTAAAGAAAGAGGTAGATAAGCTCACTACTACTTTAGGTAATGCATATGGTGGTGATGCCCGCTTGCTAAAGTGCTTGGGTAGCCAAAGGTTCTCTCATGCAAAAGAGGGATTGGGCTACACCCCCAAGAAAGGCAAGGCGGCCTTTGTTACTCATAAAGCTAGCTTTGTGAGGAACAATGGTCGGTTTTGCTCTAATTGCAAGCAAGTTGGGCATGTAGAAAACCATTGCAAGAACAAAATGAAGAAACAAACTTTTGCATCTTCCATTATGTTTGATTCTTGCTATATGCTTACTAAAGGTGAGAATGGTATCAAGGTCAAGTACATTGGTGAACCCATGGTTGGCCCAAAGAAGAAGGCTATTTGGGTGCCCAAAAGCTTGGTCACTAACCTTGGAGGACCCAAACAAGTATGGGTACCTAAGAAACATTAAATTGTTTTGTAGGTTAATTATAAAGCCGAAGGAAGGCATTGGGTTCTTGATAGTGGGTGCTCTCAACACATGACCGGTGATAGTAAAATGTTCAACTCTCTCTCATCAAGTGGCAATGACTATGATTCTATCACTTTTGGTGACAATAGAAAAGGCAAAGTAAAGGGGCTTTGGTAAGATTGCAATATCAAATGACATGAGTATTTCAAATGTGCTACTAGTAGAGAGCTTGAACTTCAATCTATTGTCAGTAGCTCAACTTTGTGACCTTGGTTTCAAATGCATATTTGGTGTTGATGATGTAGAGATCATAAGTGTAGATGGTTCTAACTTGATATTCAAAGGCTTTAGATATGAGAACCTCTACTTGGTTGATTTTGGTGCTAGTGAAACTCAATTATCAACATGCTTGCTCACTAAATCTAGTATGGGTTGGCTTTGGCATAGAAGGCTTGGTCATGTTGGCATGAAACAATTAAACAAGCTAGTGAAGCATAACTTGGTTAGAGGCTTGAAAGATGTTGAATTTGAAAAAGACAAGTTATGTAGTGCATGTCAAGCCGGCAAACAAGTTGGAAACACTCATCCTAAAAAGAGCATCATGAGTACTTGCAAGGTATTTGAATTGTTGCATATGGACTTGTTTGGACCAACCACTTATACAAGTATTGGAGGTAACAAATATGGATTTGTCATTGTGGATGATTTCACTAGATATACTTGGGTGTTCTTTCTTAGTGATAAAAGTGATGCATATTCAACTTTCAAATCTTTTGTCAATAGAGTTTGCAATGAATTTGAAACAACTATCAAGAGAGTTAGAAGCGACAATGGTAGTGAATTCAAGAACACTAGAGTTGATGAATTATGTGATGAATATGGCATTAAACATCAATTTTCTCCCAAGTACACACCTCAATCCAATGGCTTAGTAGAGAGAAAGAATAGAACTCTTATTGATATGGCTAGATCAATGTTGAGTGAATATGATGTTAGTTATTCTTTTTGGGCCGAAGCTATCAACACGGCTTGCTACTACATCAATAGACTCTATTGCCATCCTATGTTGGAAATGACCCATATGAACTCTTGAATGGAAGAAAGCCCAATATTGCATACTTTCGGGTTTTTGGTTGCAAATGCTATATTCTCAAGAAGGGCACTAGATTGAGCAAATTTGAGAAGAAATGTGATGAAGGTTTCTTGCTTGGTTATTCTACAACTAGCAAAGCATACAGAGTATGGAATTTGGGAAGTGGTCATTTGGAAGAAGTTCATGATGTGGAATTTGATGAAACAAGTGGGTCACAGGAACAAGAAGAAAATCTTGATGATGTGAGAGGATCTCAATTAGTGAATGCTATGAAGAACATGGACATTGGTGATATTAGGCCAAAGCAAGTGGTTGATATTCAAGATGACAAAGATCAAGTGCTCTCTTCTCCTATTGTGCAAACTAGTAGTTCTCTAGTGCAAGATCAAAAATATGATGGTGCTAGTTCATCTCAAATGATTCAATCCAATGTGCAAGCTAATGCAAGTCAACAAGTTCAAGTGCTCCAACCCACTCATATTGCAAGAGATCATCCCCTAGACCGTGTAATTGGTGATATTACAAGTGGTGTGCAAACAGGATCAAGATTGGCATCTTTCTGTGAACATTATTTATTTGTATCATCCATTGAGACTACAAGAATAGATGAAGCTTTGGAAGATGTTGATTGGATAAATGCAATGCATGAAGAATTAAATAATTTTACAAGAAACCAAGTTTGGGAATTGGTATAAAGACCAAAGAATCATAATGTAATTGGTACCAAATGGGTGTTTAGAAACAAGCAAGATCAAGATGGCATAGTTGTGAGAAACAAAGCAAGACTAGTTGCTCAAGGTTACACTCAAATTGAGGGTCTAGACTTTGGTGAGACTTATGCACCAGTTGCAAGATTGGAGGCAATTAGAATCTTATTAGCTTATGCTTGTGCCCACAATATTAAGCTCTATCAAATGGATGTGAAGAGTGCATTCTTGAATGGTTACATAAATGAGCTAGTGTATGTTGAACAACCTCCTGGTTTTGAAAATGAGAAGAAGCCCAACCATGTTTACAAGTTGAAGAAAGCTTTGTATGGCCTAAAGCAAGCACCTAGAGCATGGTATGAGAGATTGAGAGATTTCTTACTCTCTAAAGGGTTCAAAATGGGAAAGGTAGACACTACTCTCTTCACTAAAAAGATTGGAAGTGATTTGTTTGTGTTGCAAATCTATGTTGATGATATCATTTTTGGCTCAACAAATCAAGAATATTGTGAAGAATTTGGGAAAATGATGGCAAATGAATTTGAGATGTCAATGATTGGAGAACTTAGCTACTTCCTTGGTCTTCAAATCAAGCAAATGAAGAATGAGACATTTATTAGTCAAGAGAAGTACATAAGGGACATGATAAAGAAATTTGGATTGCAAGATGCTAAATCAATTAGTACACCTATGGGCACCAATGGTCATTTAGATAGTGATGCAAGTGGCAACATGGTTGATCAAAAGCTCTATCGTTCTATGATTGGAAGCTTGCTATATGTTACCGCTTCTAGACCGGATGTCATGTTTAGTGTGTGCATGTGTGCAAGATTTCAAGCCTCTCCAAGAGAAAGTCATTTGAAGGCTACAAAGAGAATTTTGAGGTACTTGAAGCATACACAAAATGTTGGATTGTGGTATCCCAAGGGGTCAAACTATGAATTAATTGGATATTCGGACTCCGATTATGCCGGTTGCAAAGTGGATAGAAAGAGCACTAGTGGCACATGTCAGTTACTTGGAAGATCACTTGTGTCATGGTCATCAAAGAAGCAAAATAGTGTGGCACTCTCTACCGCCGAAGCCGAATATATTAGTGCCGGTAGTTGTTGTGCTCAATTGTTGTGGATGAAAGCTACTTTGGATGATTTTGGGATCCAATTCAAGGAAGTGTCATTGCTATGTGATAATGAAAGTGCAATCAAGCTTACCAACAACCCAGTTCAACATTCTAGAACCAAGCACATTGACATTAGACATCATTTTATTAGAGATCACCAACAAAAAGGGGATATATCAATTGAGAGTGTTGGCACCGATGATCAACTAGCGGATATATTCACTAAGCCACTTGATGAGAAGAGATTTTGCAAGCTGAGAAATGAATTGAACATTCTTGATTTCTCCAATATGGGTTGAGCACACCCCACATATGTATGACATGCCTCTCCTTCGACAACGTAAGGTAAAGTTGGTTGACATAGCATTCATACATTTGTAAGGACATGTTTAGTGCATATAGACATACAAGTGATAATTTAGGATCATTCATGGAAACAAAATGAATTTGATGTATATATGTTACCACTATTGCCTTCGATGTTTACATGATCTAGTGGTGGCATATGACATGTTTGTGGGCTTGCAAACCTAGTGTTGAATCTAGAATATCGGCTCAAGATGTGTAACTTAACATGGTCAAGATATCCCTCCTACTTGAGAGGTGTGACGAAAGCTTGCCCTTGGGTCAAACCTAGTTACATATTCTAGGCAAGTAATCTAGATTGAACCTATGTGAAATAACTTTCTTTCCAAATCAAATGAACTTGCTATTTCTAGGTGGTATTTCTCTCCAACTAATATGAACCTTTTTGAGCAATTGTTGACAAAGGGGGAGAAATAAGTCACAAAGATAGATATGATCATGGAAAGGGATAAATTAAAAATTAAAATTTGAGCACACAAATAGGGGGAGCAAGCTCATAAATAAGCTGTTTGCATTTGTATGTGCATATTCATATGAAATGATGCATTGTAAACTTTAAATTCATCTACATGCTTGATTGGTGTATGCTAGTACTACAAATTATATGGGGATTGAAATACTAGTATGCATAGGTTGGTAACTAGACTTTCATGCTTTCAAGTGAATCAAGTGCTCTCTTTACTTATAATGTTGATCTCACGGGGTACTTGAGTTTTTTGATGTATGTCTAGTTACCTATGGTGCTAAAGATGGTATATATTCGCAACTCCGATGGTATCACGCTTCAAAGGTTCATTCTATATACTTTAGCATCATTTGATAGTAGTATCTCACTCACAATTCCTATTTATGCATATGTGAACAATTGTACCAAACTCATACATCACATATGTAGGGGGAGCTAGTACTATCAAAACTGAATTTGAAATGCTTGTCCAACTCTTATTCATGATCTAAATGAATGGGCAAACATCTCAAGTTCACAAATTAAATCCATTTCATATCTTTGTGATGGTTGTCATCAATTACCAAAAAGGGGGAGATTGAAAGCTCTAGTTTGGTTTTGGATAATTGATGACACCTATGTGTACTAACTATTGCAATGAGTATTGTGGTATGAGATAGGTTGGTACACATCAAGTGATGGAGCTAGAGAATTATCATGGCGGTGGAGGTGGACAAAAAGATGATATCCGTGTGCTCCGTATTGGAAAAGAATAAAGATAAAAAATAAAATCCTATGGGCTCAAGGCAAAGGTATAAAAATAGGATATTTGTTTTTGTCGGTCAAGACACTATAGAGAGTGTGACCGGATTTAAGTTAGATAACCGTACTATAAAGGGGAGAAATCTTTAATTGCAATGGTTATCTAGTGCCACTAAATGTGAGTCTCATTTGCATCTTTTTTAGTGCGTCCAGGTGATGTGGTGAGATGCTTGAGGAAGCCTGAAAAATTTATATTTATGAAAATGCTAACTTAAATGTCCAATTCATTTTGGAATATTATGTTGAAGTTAGCACCTGGAAAGGCTCGAAAAGGTGTTGGTTTTTATCAGACTGTTGTCCAGTTAAACCAGTTGCATGCAGTCGAAGGGCTTTAAAACTGAGTTCTGACTGGTCTGTTTTGAGTTAGAACTAGTCCGTTTTAAGCCTTCCGACTGGTCCGTTTTTCATATTCGGACTAGTCCGTTTTGTGCATGCAGTTGTCCATTTTTGCTCTGAGAGAGGGAGCAGACAGAGGTCCGACCTGCTGTTGGTACTGCTCGCATGCATGCATGTTGACTTTGTGAGAGGAGGGAGTTCATGGGGGGCCCGACCATAGCATGCAAGAGACCATGCTCCATACGTTTGCTCCCTGCCAACCTCTTCCCTTTGCATGTGCGGGTCCCACAAATAGTAATAGGAGTGGTTGGTGCAGGCTTGTGTTTAATCGTGAGAGAGCGCCCTTCCTGAAAGCTTCCTGTTGGACTGGCCTTTGTGCTGTGTGCTGCTTCTGTTTTTCAATTTGAAGGAGCACGTCTGTTGCCTCGGTGTGTGTTGCCTGTGTGCTTCCCATTGGTGTAATGGGAAGGGAGGGGCAGCTGCACACGGTGGGGCCCGGAGGGCCTCCCACCCGTTGGGCAGTTTTGTGCTTGTAATTTAAAAAGGTAGCCCGTCCGCCGGTCTCGCTCTCTGGTTCCGATTCTCCTTTCTCGCATACAGAGAAAAACAAACAGAGAAAGCTCTCCTCCTTCCTCTCTCTCTCACTTCCAGTGATTTGAGCTCGATTCCTGTGAGAGTTTGGGTGCTCTAGCGTCGATCTAGAGAGCTGCAAGAAATCCACCTCCCTCAATCAAGGAGATATTTGTGAGGGGTTGTTGTGGTTCCCCGGCGGAGTGCCAAATTCCAACTTTAGTGGATTGCTTGTGTCATTCAACTTCTCTCCATTGGTAGGTTCTTGTGGCGCCTATTGAGAGGCTCGGTGTGTGATACCGATTAGCCACCGAACCACATGGTGTAGAGGGACACAACGGGGACTAGCTTGCCGGCAAGCAAGTGAACCTCGGGAGAAAAATTAATTGTGTCATATCTTATCTCCCTGTGAATTGAATTGATTTATATATATCTCATTGGAATTAATTATTTGGTGATTGGCATCATCCTCTACTCTTCACCGTCAGTATTGAAATTATCTATCTCTCTTTCATACTTGCTATTTGTATACCTTGTGTAGTAGTAGTGATAAATTGCAAGTAGAGTAACATAGCACTTTTAGTTGTTTTATTTTACTCTCTAGATTGCTCTCTAGTGTAAAAGTAGTGACATAGTGTTGAGCTATTTATTTATCTTGTTAGCTTTCTAACTAGATAAAGTAGAGACATAGCAATTGTGTGCCATAGAGATATTAAATTACTAGAATTGCAAATAGGTGGCTTGCCTAACATTTAGAGCTAGAGCAAACCGCATTTTGGCCTTTTGTAATACTAATACTTTGCTCTAGTGAGATTGTAGAATTTTTATTTAGGCTATTCACCCCCCCCCTCTAGCTAATTAGGACCTTTCACCCGTGCGATGGTGTTGCTTGCATGGTGGGGTAGCCTGACCACATGAGTGAGGTGCTACAGATCTAGCCAGTGTTACGTCGCCTCCTCTGAACCCAATGTGGCAGAACCGCCTAAGTTAAGTGGCCCACATGCATCCATCATTGTCTCAAAGACCTTTGATCGGCATGCATGAGTTCCAAATGACTTAAGGGATCTGTCGGGTGTCCTCGGGAAACCCGAATCATCCACATTTATCTTTCTTCCAGGATATTCCTTTGTCCAGCATCACAGTATTACAACAATTTTATAGATACACGAAATATCAGAGTAAAGCGGAAAGATTATACACAATAGATTAAAACTTAAGTGTTAAGTTTACAAACCATAGGTTCTTAATATTACATAAAAGTTCGGAACTTTATAATATACATAAACCATCACAGAAGCACTTGCCCAAGGTTACTCATCAACATCATCATCACTCTCCTCTACGAGAGTGAAGAAACACTGGCCATCAAAGGGATGGTCGACTGGCTCACCTGCAACAAGGGTTAACAAACCCTGAGTACAAAAGTACTCAACAAGACTTAACCGACTAGAAAAGAGATGAAAACTCAGGTATGCTGGCTAAAGGGATTCAAGGTAAGGCTTTAGCAAGAACAAAGCTTTTTCTTTTGCATAAAAGCTTACTAGAGTAACTCCTATATCCAAAATTTTATTCAAGATTCATATTCAAGATTTCCTAAGGATTTTTCAAACATTTAAAACATATCTCTGATCAAAATCTTTTTCTCAAGATTCATTCATTACTACGGTGCAGGTCAGTGGATTGAGGCTCCATAACCGAGGAAACACGGCGATTCGAATCGATTAAACCCAGCTGGGGATTCAGTACCACACGATATATGTAGAATTTAATCTTGCATATATCAACCCTATCTATAGATCCTCCCATACAAGACCGGGTTCGCGCCACCCGAGAGTACAGTACACCTCGAACCCGACTATCTCATAGCCCCGAGGGTACACGCTACTCCCGCCATCTCTCCACTCCCAGTGCGCGATTAGCCGTTCTCAAGTATCGGAATAGCTATAGACGAGGCTTACCATTGTATGTGGGCTGTACTCAAAAGTCTCAATCTAGCAGGCCAACAACGGTAAGGTCCTATGTAAAATAGCGTTACATCAAGACTCCTCTCTTGATGTAAGCTACCATAGAGATTATACCAACATTGAAAATATAATCATATTGTCGGGAAGTGTGAAAAAGCAAGTCTAAGCATTTCTACTGTTTGTGTAAAACAGGTATCAGGGATTGGTATAACAACAAGGTAAATCATGCATCAACAGGTTTAAAACATTTATTTGATAAACAGCTAATGCATCAAATTATAAAGAAAAGTGTAATTGCGAAATTCAAGGGATTGGTTTAAATGCACCGGGGCTTGCCTTGAAAAACAGCGAAGTCCGACAACTCAGACGAGACGGGAAGATCTACACCCTCAGAGGAAACCCACTGAGAAACAGGCTCTTCCGGAACGGAGTCTACACGAATAAATGCATATGCATGATCAATGAGATGCTTTGACATGAACATGGTAAAGATGAAAATAAACATAAAGGTAGACATGACCAAAATAAACTTGCATTTCAAATTTCATGATTTTCGGACAAACACAGAAAATTACATAAATCATCAAAGTTGCATTTATTAATTAAAGTACAGATTTAAAGACTATAGCAAAAGTACTCAAAACACATGTTTTATAATTTTTATATTAGCACAGACATGCTATCATCTATCATGTCAAATTTCATAAAAAACAGAGCTATAGATTAATTATAGCAAAAATAACAAAACTGATTACTGTGCATAAAACTAGAAAAAGAAAAACTTGAACGAACCCAAACTGGGCTTTCGGCCCAAGCCAACTCGGCCCAACGTGGCGCGAGCGCACGATGGTGAGTGCGGACGCGTTCGCTCTAGGCTCGGCGCGAGTGAGACAACGCCCGAGGGTTCGCTCGAGGCTTATCTCGACCGAGACGATAAACACCCGACACTCGTCCGAGACCTGACCCTCGGCTCGGGCGAGGCGGAAAAAGACTTGTCCGTCCGAGACCTAGCTCGGGTGGAACACGTTCGCCCGAGGCTCGGCTCGAGCGAAGCGGAGGAGGCGCCTGCTCGAGGCATAGCTCGAGACGTGAGCACGTGTCCCCATGTCCGCTCGAGACCTGGCTCGAACGAGGCGAAGCGCCCTGACAGCTTTGCAGAAAAGCCCTTCGGCTTACGCGAAACTAACCCGCAGTCCAAGACGCTATTCACCTGAATCTGGGACTTTGCAACCAACACCCTGGAAGATCTTATCTTTACAAACGCGAGGTCCCTGGCCATGGCCCGAGCGTACGACGGCGAACCGAGCGGCGACCGTCCTTACGCCGGCCAACTCCGGCCGTTAGAGACTTAACTAAGGCGAGCATCAGCATCGACAAGCCAAACGCGGCCGAAAGAACCCCTAAACCCTAACTCTACTGCTCCGGCGAGGTCTGACCACGCACGGCGGCGATCCGAATCGTGGCGGAACTGTTCCAGCGAACTCAGGCCGATAGCAGTAGAACGGAGGGGCTAGGAAGATCCAGTAGCTCACCCTGAAGACGATGGTGCGGATGGTTTAGATGGAGCAAGCTCGGAAGATAGACGACCACGGTACAGCGGCGATCGGCGGAGAACTCCGGTGAAGATGGCGCTGTTCCGACGAGACCTGGGCATTAGACATGGAACCATCGAGCCGATGAGTTCACAGGGATCACGGTGAAGCAATAACACAAGAGAAAGTGGTCGAACAGATGCTCGGTTGAGCTGACCACTGCAGACCCGAGCTCGGCGGCGATTTCAGGACCGGCGGAGAGGATTCCGGCGAGTGCGAGCTCTCTGAGGTGTTAGAGATGGAGTGGTAAAGTCCGGGAGGTGCGCAAGGTAACAAGGTACTTATAGGCGCGGTGAATTAGGATGAGATCAAGCAGAGACGATCAATTTCGGATTTGGATCAAGATGGTGCCCGTCGGTGCACCGGTGGCAAACGGCGACGGCGAGCGCAGGAGAAGATGCCACGACGCGAGAGAGCTGGCCAGCAAGTGCGTAACCTCGCCACGGTCACGGTCGTGTGCGGATTCGGGAGAGATCGGTGTCCACGCGCGCTCTCGGGTGACCAACAGATCACCCCCTCCCTGCCGCCATGAACAGGGACAAGAACATATCCTCTCCCTTTCCCTTTCTACCCTTCTCTAACTTAAAGTTACTTTAAAATCTTGAACAGAAGTTGAAAATATTCCAAAATATCAAATGCTCAGAATTTCAAACTGAACATATTTTATTTTTGCAACACCCCCAAATTTGATTTGCATTTTGAATTTGAGATAAATTTGCAAAAAGGGATAAGAAGGACAAAATAGAACTTTCACAAATACTTTTGATTTTGCATGAACACTTGAAAAACTTTACACATCAAAGTTGTTCCTTAACAGAAATAGAACAACTTTGCTTTTTGAAACATACCCAAATTTTTTTAGATTTTAATTTATAGAAAAGGGAACAAAATAGGATTTTGGAATTATTTAAGCTACTAAAGTGAATTTTAGACCAAAACTGAATTATATCTCATTAATGACTTGAATCAAGGTCCAAATACATCTTTGAGACATAAAACAAAGTTTGATCCAAAATTCACTATTATAAAAGCATACATTTAAAGATCAACTTAAGCACTTTTTATCAACTAAGCATAAACATCAAATGATAAACTTGTTTTAGTGAATGCAATACCAGGTTATCACTCAATTGAAATGCCAATGCATATGATGACATGTCAGGTTTTAGTTTGCTTAACACCGGAGTGTTACAGCTCCTTCCCCCTAAAAGAAATCTCGTCCCGAGATTTAACCTGAAGGCTAACTAAAGGAAAAGGAAATGTGTCAAGCACTTTTATTATTAACTATTACATAGAGCAGGGGATAGGTCATCATATTGTGACTTACAAGAACTAGACAGAAGATAGAAACTCAGGGAAACTATCTAAGAGAAACTCTTCTGACTCCCACGTGGCTTCATCTTCTGTATGCTGACTCCATTGAACCTTGTAAAACCTAACAGTCTTTCTCCATTTACACTCATACTCCTGGTGTTGCTCATGATGATACTGCAACTGTTCATTTAGCTCTTCTCTCTCTCTAGAACCTCCCATCCTTTCACCATTTGCTCTTGCCAACTCCATGTATAAGCGGTCTACTTCCGCCTGAAGTTGTGATGTAGCGCTGTTGCTACTTTCACCTTCTTCATAAGTAACCTCGGGTTGGTTACTTCCTACACTTTCATCCTCTCTTGGGGCAAGAACATGCCGAGGAACACCACGTGGTCCGGTACACTTGCGTGCAGTCTGCCTGGTACGGGCCATCAGCTAAAATATATTTTGAATTTTAGAACTATATAAGTTCCAAGATTAAGAAACAGAGTTTTTAGAATTAAACAACATACTAACTCTACTCTTGTATAGATAAACCTTTAAGAGGGAAAGTTAATTACAGGTTGATAATCATGATGCATGAACGAACTTACGAACAAAACATTAAACAAACAATTAATCACATAAACTAGCCACTCAACATATAAGTGGATAAATTTTCCTTTTATAAATAGGGCAATATAATAAACATTGTTCCTTAGATTATACATATCACCTTAGCTATACTAAGAACATATTCCTTTGAATTAAAACTTAGGTCTAAAGAAAGAATTAGGGCAAGTCAGAAGCATAAGAAAAGTCTAGAAGCAACTTGGACTCAAATTACTTCAAAATTTAGTTTGACTCAAATCTTTTGAAGTTTTCAAAAATGAATACTGTTATACTTTCTAAAGGAATAAGCTCTGATACCAGTCTGTGGCAGAACCGCCTAAGTTAAGTGGCCCACATGCATCCATCATTGTCTCAAAGACCTTTGATCGGCATGCATGAGTTCCAAATGACTTAAGGGATCTGTCGGGTGTCCTCGGGAAACCCGAATCATCCACATTTATCTTTCTTCCAGGATATTCCTTTGTCCAGCATCACAGTATTACAACAATTTTATAGATACACGAAATATCAGAGTAAAGCGGAAAGATTATACACAATAGATTAAAACTTAAGTGTTAAGTTTACAAACCATAGGTTCTTAATATTACATAAAAGTTCGGAACTTTATAATATACATAAACCATCACAGAAGCACTTGCCCAAGGTTACTCATCAACATCATCATCACTCTCCTCTACGAGAGTGAAGAAACACTGGCCATCAAAGGGATGGTCGACTGGCTCACCTGCAACAAGGGTTAACAAACCCTGAGTACAAAAGTACTCAACAAGACTTAACCGACTAGAAAAGAGATGAAAACTCAGGTATGCTGGCTAAAGGGATTCAAGGTAAGGCTTTAGCAAGAACAAAGCTTTTTCTTTTGCATAAAAGCTTACTAGAGTAACTCCTATATCCAAAATTTTATTCAAGATTCATATTCAAGATTTCCTAAGGATTTTTCAAACATTTAAAACATATCTCTGATCAAAATCTTTTTCTCAAGATTCATTCATTACTACGGTGCAGGTCAGTGGATTGAGGCTCCATAACCGAGGAAACACGGCGATTCGAATCGATTAAACCCAGCTGGGGATTCAGTACCACACGATATATGTAGAATTTAATCTTGCATATATCAACCCTATCTATAGATCCTCCCATACAAGACCGGGTTCGCGCCACCCGAGAGTACAGTACACCTCGAACCCGACTATCTCATAGCCCCGAGGGTACACGCTACTCCCGCCATCTCTCCACTCCCAGTGCGCGATTAGCCGTTCTCAAGTATCGGAATAGCTATAGACGAGGCTTACCATTGTATGTGGGCTGTACTCAAAAGTCTCAATCTAGCAGGCCAACAACGGTAAGGTCCTATGTAAAATAGCGTTACATCAAGACTCCTCTCTTGATGTAAGCTACCATAGAGATTATACCAACATTGAAAATATAATCATATTGTCGGGAAGTGTGAAAAAGCAAGTCTAAGCATTTCTACTGTTTGTGTAAAACAGGTATCAGGGATTGGTATAACAACAAGGTAAATCATGCATCAACAGGTTTAAAACATTTATTTGATAAACAGCTAATGCATCAAATTATAAAGAAAAGTGTAATTGCGAAATTCAAGGGATTGGTTTAAATGCACCGGGGCTTGCCTTGAAAAACAGCGAAGTCCGACAACTCAGACGAGACGGGAAGATCTACACCCTCAGAGGAAACCCACTGAGAAACAGGCTCTTCCGGAACGGAGTCTACACGAATAAATGCATATGCATGATCAATGAGATGCTTTGACATGAACATGGTAAAGATGAAAATAAACATAAAGGTAGACATGACCAAAATAAACTTGCATTTCAAATTTCATGATTTTCGGACAAACACAGAAAATTACATAAATCATCAAAGTTGCATTTATTAATTAAAGTACAGATTTAAAGACTATAGCAAAAGTACTCAAAACACATGTTTTATAATTTTTATATTAGCACAGACATGCTATCATCTATCATGTCAAATTTCATAAAAAACAGAGCTATAGATTAATTATAGCAAAAATAACAAAACTGATTACTGTGCATAAAACTAGAAAAAGAAAAACTTGAACGAACCCAAACTGGGCTTTCGGCCCAAGCCAACTCGGCCCAACGTGGCGCGAGCGCACGATGGTGAGTGCGGACGCGTTCGCTCTAGGCTCGGCGCGAGTGAGACAACGCCCGAGGGTTCGCTCGAGGCTTATCTCGATCGAGACGATAAACACCCGACACTCGTCCGAGACCTGACCCTCGGCTCGGGCGAGGCGGAAAAAGACTTGTCCGTCCGAGACCTAGCTCGGGTGGAACACGTTCGCCCGAGGCTCGGCTCGAGCGAAGCGGAGGAGGCGCCTGCTCGAGGCATAGCTCGAGACGTGAGCACGTGTCCCCATGTCCGCTCGAGACCTGGCTCGAACGAGGCGAAGCGCCCTGACAGCTTTGCAGAAAAGCCCTTCGGCTTACGCGAAACTAACCCGCAGTCCAAGACGCTATTCACCTGAATCTGGGACTTTGCAACCAACACCCTGGAAGATCTTATCTTTACAAACGCGAGGTCCCTGGCCATGGCCCGAGCGTACGACGGCGAACCGAGCGGCGACCGTCCTTACGCCGGCCAACTCCGGCCGTTAGAGACTTAACTAAGGCGAGCATCAGCATCGACAAGCCAAACGCGGCCGAAAGAACCCCTAAACCCTAACTCTACTGCTCCGGCGAGGTCTGACCACGCACGGCGGCGATCCGAATCGTGGCGGAACTGTTCCGGCGAACTCAGGCCGATAGCAGTAGAACGGAGGGGCTAGGAAGATCCAGTAGCTCACCCTGAAGACGATGGTGCGGATGGTTTAGATGGAGCAAGCTCGGAAGATAGACGACCACGGTACAGCGGCGATCGGCGGAGAACTCCGGTGAAGATGGCGCTGTTCCGACGAGACCTGGGCATTAGACATGGAACCATCGAGCCGATGAGTTCACAGGGATCACGGTGAAGCAATAACACAAGAGAAAGTGGTCGAACAGATGCTCGGTTGAGCTGACCACTGCAGACCCGAGCTCGGCGGCGATTTCAGGACCGGCGGAGAGGATTCCGGCGAGTGCGAGCTCTCTGAGGTGTTAGAGATGGAGTGGTAAAGTCCGGGAGGTGCGCAAGGTAACAAGGTACTTATAGGCGCGGTGAATTAGGATGAGATCAAGCAGAGACGATCAATTTCGGATTTGGATCAAGATGGTGCCCGTCGGTGCACCGGTGGCAAACGGCGACGGCGAGCGCAGGAGAAGATGCCACGACGCGAGAGAGCTGGCCAGCAAGTGCGTAACCTCGCCACGGTCACGGTCGTGTGCGGATTCGGGAGAGATCGGTGTCCACGCGCGCTCTCGGGTGACCAACAGATCACCCCCTCCCTGCCGCCATGAACAGGGACAAGAACATATCCTCTCCCTTTCCCTTTCTACCCTTCTCTAACTTAAAGTTACTTTAAAATCTTGAACAGAAGTTGAAAATATTCCAAAATATCAAATGCTCAGAATTTCAAACTGAACATATTTTATTTTTGCAACACCCCCAAATTTGATTTGCATTTTGAATTTGAGATAAATTTGCAAAAAGGGATAAGAAGGACAAAATAGAACTTTCACAAATACTTTTGATTTTGCATGAACACTTGAAAAACTTTACACATCAAAGTTGTTCCTTAACAGAAATAGAACAACTTTGCTTTTTGAAACATACCCAAATTTTTTTAGATTTTAATTTATAGAAAAGGGAACAAAATAGGATTTTGGAATTATTTAAGCTACTAAAGTGAATTTTAGACCAAAACTGAATTATATCTCATTAATGACTTGAATCAAGGTCCAAATACATCTTTGAGACATAAAACAAAGTTTGATCCAAAATTCACTATTATAAAAGCATACATTTAAAGATCAACTTAAGCACTTTTTATCAACTAAGCATAAACATCAAATGATAAACTTGTTTTAGTGAATGCAATACCAGGTTATCACTCAATTGAAATGCCAATGCATATGATGACATGTCAGGTTTTAGTTTGCTTAACACCGGAGTGTTACACCCAACCCTGCTCGATATGTTTATTGCCTAGCGTCAGGAAGTCCCTTATGGGACCTCTATTGCGTGCCCCTTATTCTGGCCTCGTGGCAAGCCTCCTTCATTTGGGCAAGGATGACCTGTTTGTACAGAAGGGCATTGTTGTCGGCTGGGAAGAACCAGGGAGGCCAGGATGACCCTAGGGGCCGTTGAAGCCATTAGATTTCTTCATCTAGACTTGCAAGTGCTTTTGTTTCAATTTTGGTGAACAACATTGCTTATTTCATTCTTCTTCTCATAAAAACAATAGTTTTGATGTCAAAATGCCTAATTGATCTCCCTGCAAATTTAGAACACTCAAGGTGCTTGCTACTGTCTAGAACGACGATCTAGACAACCGGCGAGTAAATTTGTATCTGTGCGTCGTGGCTGAGTGTATGAACAGGACCATCATATCAAAGGCTCGTTGCATGTTGTCCAATGCTAGGATGAGCAAGTGTTTTTGGACTGAAGCTACTAATACTACATGTTACTTGATAAATAGGTCGCCTTTTATTCCTCTTAATAAGAAAACACTCATTGAGGTATGGTCCGGTTCACCTGCTGATTATTCACAATTGAGGGTTTTTGGTTGCACTGCTTATGCTCATGTTGATAATGGAAAACAAGAGCCTAGAGCTATTAAATGTCTTTTTCTTGGTTACGGTTCAGGAGTTAAAGGATATAAATTATGGAATCTCGAAACAAGAAAGACTTTTATGAGTAGGAGTGTTGTTTTTAATGAATCTGTGATGTTTAATGACAGTTTATCCTCAGATCATGTTCCAGATAATTCTGAAAAAGAGCTACGGCATATGAGCGTGCAGGTGGAGCATGTGGATGATAAGGTAGCTGTGCAGGTGGAGCCGGTTGATAATGAAGTTGTCGATGATGATGCTCATGATGACGTTCAGCACTCACCTCTTGTTTTGCAGTCAAAGGAGGAATTGCCTATTGCTCATCGCAGATCAAAGAGGAGTTGTGGACCTCTAACTCGTCTTATTGAAGAATGTAGTTTGACTTCTTATGCTTTGAGTTGTGCTGAACAGGTGGAGAATACTCATGAGCCAGCAACTTATACTAAAGCTATTGATTGTGATGATCCTGAGAAGTGGATCTCAGCTATGCATGAGGAGATGCAGTCTCTCGAGAAGATTGTACATGGGAGGTTGTGCTCTTGCCTGAGAAAAAGAAGACCGTTCGCTGCAAATGGATCTTCAAGAGAAAGGAAGGTTTATCTTCAAGCGAGCCTCCAAAGTTTAAGGCAAGGTTAGTAGCAAAAGACTACAGTCAAATTTCGGGTGTTGATTATAATGATGTTTTCTCTCCAGTGGTAAAAGCACAGTTCTGTTCGTACTTTTCTTTAGTATTGTTGCTTCACATGATTTTGAGTTTAAGCAGTTAGATGTGAAGACTGCGTTTTTGCATGGAGAGCTTGAGGAGGATATATATATATATGGACCAACCGGAAGGGTTCATAGTGCCTGGCAAGGAGAAATTTGTTTGCAAATTGAAGAGGTCCTTGTATGCTTTGAAGTAGTCCCCTCGTCAGTGGAATAAAAGGTTTGATTCATTTATGCTGTCCCATGGTTTTAAGAGGTCAAAATTTGATAGTTGTGTTTACATTAAGCATGTTAATGAATCACCTATATATTTGTTGTTATATGTTGATGATATGTTAATTGCTACCAAGAGCAAAGTTGAAATCACTAAATTGAAGAAAATGTTGAGTAGTGAATTTGATATGAAGGATCTTGGTGCTGCTAAGAAAATACTCAGTACGGAAATTACTAGAGACAAAAAATATGGTTTGTTGTTTCTTAGTCAGCAAAATTATATTAAGAAAGTTCTTCAGCGTTTCAACATGCATAATGCAAAGTCTGTTAGTACTTCTATTGCACCTCATTTTAAACTGTCAGCTGCTCAGTGTCATAGTTCAGATCAAGATATTGAATACATGTCAAAAGTTCCTTATTCTAGTGTTGTTGGGTCTTTGATGTATGCCATGGTTTGCTCTCACCCAGATTTAGCTTATGCTATGAGTTTGGTTAGTACATACATGTCTAATCCTGATAAAGAACATTGGAGAGCAGTTTAGTGGATTTTCAGGTACCTTAAAGGCACAACGGATTCTTGTTTGAAGTTTGGAAGGACTGATTCATATTATGCTGCTGATTTGGACAGAAGGAGATCTCTCACTGGTTATGTGTTCACTATTGGTATTTGTGCTATGAGTTGGAGGGCTACTTTGCAGTCTATTGTTGCTTTGTTTACTACTGAAGCAGAGTACATGGCTATTTGTGAAGCATACAAGGAATTGATTTGGCTGAAAGGTTTGTATGTTGAGCTACGTGGAGTTGATTCTTGCATTAATTTGTACTGTAATAGTCAAAGTGTCATTTACCTTACCAAAGATCAGATGTTTCATGAGAGAACAAAACATATTGACATCAAGTATCATTTTGTTCGTGATGTGATTGAGAAATTTAAGCTAAAGGTATGCAAGATTAGTACTCATGATAATCTTGCTGATATGATGACAAAGTTTGAGCTTTGCTCAAGCTTAGTTAGCTTGATGGATTAGCCCAAGAGGCTATTTGGCGCTAGCAGTTTTTGTTTCTTTGCTATGTTCAGGATAAAGGTGTTGATTTATGCTACAAGATGAATTTGTCGCAAGCTGGAGTTTGTTGAATATGTTCCAAATTTAGTCCACATATACCCTGTGTTAGAGTTTCCACTTCGATTGATTCGCTTGTAAGCCGCCATACGCCGTTATAACCCGACTCTTCATAATAGTGAGGAGTGTTTGCTGGCTGGCGCTCGTGGTTTTTACCTTCCGCATTGGGAGGATTTTCCATGTTAATTCTTGTGTCTTGCTATAGTTTGATCTTGTGTTCTTCCTTGTTGGATCGTCATCATTCACAACAATTATCGGGGTCTTAGATAAGGGGTACCCTTATACCTCGATGAAAACTAAACTAAACCTCGGCAAAACCCACTATCACTCCTCGACCTTAATATTCAAAACCAGCCCAAGTGCCAAACCACACTGGGCCAGCCCACGAACGGGTCTCGACGGCTCAGTCTGCGTTGCCCTCGAGGAGTCCCTTCTCGGGACAGAGCCAATTCGCTTGGGATACCCCTCGGTTACGAAAACTTCCCGAGCGAACGAGGCATGCCTCAACCGCCTCGTCAAACACCTCCTCGAGCACCTACTCTCTGTACGGCTCAAGGAGCATTAAATGCACCCTACCTACTCTCGTCTAAATCGCATGGCTACAGCGTACGTCACAATGAGTCGTACCCAGGTTAAATCCAACTTTTATCGCCCATATCCGGGAAACGAGCAAATTGTACAACACTGTTATGTCATACCGCGCACTGTGCCTCGTCAGGCACCCCCTCGAGGTGCAATCGTCAACACATTTCCCATGTTTTCTAGGGATTGGTCTTATCCAAATGGGCCTCGACCGCCTCGACCACCCTGTCAAGCAGGATCCCGTCAAGACCGGTCAGCACTTCAATAACTTCCGACGTGACGTCTCCGGCATCTCGCACGCCCGCGCATGGACGTCGTCCTTCATCAAGCATCAACCGCAATGTCACACGCAGCAAGGACAACCACGACATCGCAGAGCACGTTGAACGCATCTTGGCCCCTAGTGGTTTCGGTGATTGGATGAAACACAAGATTACTGTGACTAACGTGTGTTTTGTAGAAACAGGATTGAGTTAGGTCACGGTAATGGCGACGATACGGGCATATGGAATTCATGTCCCCTGGCGATGGATATCGTTTCGGTTTTTGAAGGATGGACGACGAAGACGGTGGTAGACTAGGCTAAGTGTCATATGGTGTTGGAGGACACTTAGGTAGTCTTAGGTCTTTGTTTTTCCTTTGGCCGTACTATAAAGGGGAGCGTGAATCAGTAGCTTGACCTAGATGAGACTATTGAGGTAGGTGTGGTGCACACTTGTTATTTCATAGCCCTAGGTAGCTCAGAGAGATGCCTTATGTCAAGAGAAACAATAGTCGTTAAGGCCGCATCGCGATCCAAGTTCGTTTTGGCCTTGTAATAGGCATCGGACGTTGGTTGAGTAGGCATCGGAGGCTCCGATGCCCACCCCAACTTAGGGTTTGGTCTGGTGAGTGGCATCGGAGGCTCCGATGGTGTCACACCGGATGCTTCGGTGTCACTGTTCACTTGGGAGTGAACTTTGGGAGGCATCGAACGCTGGCATCGGACGCTGAGGGCCAGCGTCCGATGGCCGTCCAGAGAGGTACAAATGGCATCGGACGCGTCCGATGCAAGGGCATCGGACGCTCCTTTAACAGGTCTGACAAGAGGGTACAGTCGACCGTTGGTCGAGGTCATCGGAGCGTCCGATGCCCCCGCAGAAACCCTGTCTTGAGCTATTTTTGGATGGCCGGTTGGGGGAGTATATATACTTCCTTCCCTCCATCCATTTGAGTGTTCTTGCCACTTCCATCTGCTGAGAAACACATTGTGAGTGTGAGTGAGTGCAAGAGCCCTAGTGAGGTTGAGTGATTTGCTAATTGTTAGAATTAGACACCTCCTAGTGAGAATTGAGTAGCAAGTGTGCATTCATCCATCTCTTTGGTCTTGTGTTGGTCAAGTGAGAGTTCTAGCTTGTTACTCTTGGTGATCGGCATCACCTAGACGGCTTGGTGGCGATCGGAGAGCTTGGTGATCATCCGGAGGCATTGTGGATGACCCAAGCCAAGTTGTGACCGGTAGCGAGCGATTCACCGGGCCGAAGTGGCGAAGAATCAGCTCGTAGTGAGCACTTGATCCTTGCGCGGATCAAGGGGGAGCGATACCCTTGCGCGGGTGCTCCAACGAGGACTAGGGGGTGTGACGACACCTCGACAAAAAGATCGGTGTGTCATCTCTACTCTCTTTACTACGCATTTACCTTTGAGCAATTCAATTCCGCATTTACTTGTTGTTCTTTCATAAGTTGAACTGTCATGCTAGAGTAGAAATGGTTTAGCGATAGTCTTTTGTGCAATTGATTCTTGTCAAACACACTTCTAGGCACTAGGGGGTTAATTGGGGCTTGATAGGTCTTAATTCTTGCAAGAAGTTTTAGAAAAGCCCAATTCACCCCCCTCTTGGGCATCTTGATCCTTTCACACGTCGCTACAGGATGCACCCCCGTCGGCGCACGTCGATACAGCAGCACAGACATGATCGGCATCACTCATCCAACGTCATTGCCTACGCTAGCCCTAGACCTCATGTATCCCTGTGCCTCCTCCTCGCCTATAAAAGGGGACTCCAGGGGATAGGATAGCAAGCTCAGGGACAAGTAGACATAGACTCTCAAACTCTCAAGCTAAAAGCAACCCACTGCAGCCTAGCACTCGAGAGTTCTAGCCTCTTCCATCACACCCCCTCTCTCTCTCGCTTGTATTCGCCCCTGGACAACCACTTCGGTGCAAGATAATACAAACACCTCTCCCCGCTGGACGTAGGGCCTTCTCTTACCCGAACCAGGATAAAACGTTTATGTTCTTCTTGCATCACCAACCGGATTAGGGAGCACGCAATCACAAATTCACTCGTTGGTGTTGGCCCCCGGGGTTAAAACACCGACAACAATATTCACCCCTCAGAAGTTGTATAATGTTTCTTAGTCTTGTTGCATTAAGGCTCCATTTTTGCTCTTTGTTTCATGCCACATCTCCTGTGCAGATATGGCAATAGGTGCCTAGTAGTCACATATGATTTTTTAAGGAGTCAAAACGATCTCGCTATTTTGAGGTAATTTCATCTGGCATTGTGTTCAATGCATGCTATGAGACCAGCTTTTTATGGGGATTTCCATTTTCTCAAGGAGTTAAAACGATCTCACTATTTTCATGTAATTTCATCTTGTGTCAACTGTTTGATGGACTTCAGTTTTTAATCCTAGGAAACTCAGATTTGACCATGTCAACTACAGTTCATATTATTTTGCTATTTGTAACCAGATGGCAGGTTTGTAGCCTCTGGCGTCATTTAGACCGGCAGTTTTGATATATGTCTGACTGAGTGAAATCTAGCAACAGGCACACACTGAGTGATATATGTTCCACTACGTCCTCAATCCTGAACACTGCATTAGCGTGTTGCATTTCAAAATTAAATTACTATATATGTTGTATATTCCCTATAAACACTGTGTTAGAGTGTTGTATTTCAAAATTAAGTTCCTATCCCCTGAACTCTGCACCATTAGGCCCTATTTGGCAATATAGTATTACTCTCTCCGTATCAGGATATAAGACGCGATTTGACTTGGTGTGGTCTTCAAAATTATACTTTGACCATTAATTTATACTATTTTATATAATTAATGAAACCAACAAAAATATCATTAGAAAGTATTTATAAAGATAAATCTAATGATACCATTATTGTACTATATATTTTTTTATTTTATTAAACTTATTATTGGTCAAAGTTAATAAAGTTTAAATTTTGAAATACGTGCATGCCTTATATTATATCTTAAGACGCAGGTGCAAACCCTTTACACTTGTAATTTGTTGTGCCCAAGAATACTGTCATTTTGTTTTACACTTGGAAAACTGCCGTTTGGGAAAAAAAGAAAAAGCTTCCGCATATGCTTTGCTTTGTTCGTTGCGTATGCTGCATACGCCGACTGCTCAGCCATATTCGCGGAGTTCAGATGCTGGCCATGGAGGACGCTGGTATCGGCGGAAAGCTCCACCAAGGACGTCGCCTCCGTTCAGGAGGATGCTACAACCGACGGGAAGCCGGCAGCCGCGGCCATGGAGGCAGTGTAGGTATGAGTTCCTATTGGTCCAGTAAAATTTCTCTCCATCCTTTGTACGAGTGAGCTCAGTGGATTTCGATGTAGACTAGCAGTCAACATTCCACATGGACATGCTAGAGATCTGCTAGAAAAATAGCTGCAGAGAAAAACAACATTAGAAGAAGGAGATGGGGATCGAGATGAATAGATCATCGCCGACTCGCCGGGGCACGAGATTTATACGTCGGGGACGTGGATTCGCTGCATTGATTCTGCCAGGGACGTGGATTCGATGCATTGATTCGTCGTCGCCCTCAGCTCAGGACCGCCACAATCCTCAGCCGACCGAGGACGAGATGAGTCCCCGATAGATGTCGTATTTTTTGTCAGACCAGAGGAGGAGATATTTTTTTCCAACGGTTTTGGTCTGTTCAAGTAAAATTAGTGGGAATTACTTGCCATCCAAACAATGAAATCCGAGTTGTGTTGGAAATTTTTTGGGGACTGTAATTTACCTTGGTTTTGAGGCAATTACAAGGGAAGACCGGTTTTGAGACCTAAACCATTGTAAATTACACGAGTGCAAATTTTCTACGTCGGTTCGAGAAATAACTGTTTGGATGAGTTGTAAAGGAAATAATTTTACACCCGTATCGGTCTAATCCATCTGGAAAAAAATAAAGACCCAGCGAGACCACACAAAAAAACACGACAGATGTCGGGCCACGATCATACGACTCATCGTTCTCGCGCAGCGCGGAGTTTGTGTCCACTCATCCCCACTGTTCTCTCCATTGGTCGGACTGCCGGACAAGTATGCTGATACCACTTCACTTCGACAAGGCAGGAAATTGCTAGTAGTAGTAGCAGCTAGCCAGCGGTGTTCTTCCACGTTCTGGAGATAGAAGCAATCGGACCATTTCACCCAAACAACATTTATACAGGGGAGTAAAATACAACGGTATTTTTGTGCACAATAAAATACACCTAGAAATTATTTACAAGCGGAAAAATCTAGTAAGCTTCCAAACAGGCCCTTAGCGGTAATTTTCTTATCTTGGTTGGGGCTATTGCTTCACCCTCACAGATAGCTTGCAACCAACTGTTTTGCAAAGGATAATGTAACTAGTGAGGATGTCTATGGTGTTGTGTGTCAATGAAGATTACCAAATGGCATCCAGTTGCCGTTATGAAAATCCTTAACAATTTGTGAGTTTTTCCTATAGCAGTTTTTATTGACACAGTGACAGTACATGTCTTTATGATTTTGTTTGAAGTAATGATTTTATGACCTAGAATCAATAGAAGTTGGACCCTCGGTTAGCCTCTTCAATAGCTTAGTTTGAATTCCTTTAACGTGTATTTGTCCTAAATTCTATTGCTACTTGAATTATCAATCTGCCAGGAAATAAGGATTGTTCTGCCAGGAATCAACATTATCTTCGTCACATCACAAAAATGTCTATACAATAGAGTTTGTGAGACTATGACGTCACGCTCTCTTTGACTATGTTAATTTCATGAACTTTACCTTTTGTTTTTTTTAGAAAAAGGAATATATTAATATCCTAGCTTCTGTATCGACTAATGCATATAGCTGTTCATTATTACAATCGAGTAAAACAAATTTCAAGGAATCTCAAACACAAAGTTTTGAGCAATTTAAAACTTCAAGATTTGCAAAAAGAAAAGACTAAAGATCAATTCTGTTGCTAAATCTCTAGCCATGTCTTGCAAACACCTCCATCACGACTGTCTCAATAATTCTACAACCAGCTTTCATGACATGACGATCCTCCTCCTTTTGTAGTAAGGTCTAGTACCTGATCCAATATATCCCCTTGAAGATAAGCTGCAAATAAGATGGTGCTATGACCTTGTCAAATACGACATCATTCCGAGTTAACCACAGCGCCCAACACATAGCACTTGCACCACAAGAATTTGAGACTTCATTTTCCTATTTAACCCTCGCAACCAACCAGTAAACAAATTCTGTACACTATTTGGAGGTTTTAGGTTAAAAGAAATATGAACAATTCTCCACATAAATTTAGCAAAATAACAGTCAAAGAGTAAATGTTGTATTGTCTCATTGGTGGAACAAAAACAACACTTTCTATCTCCTTGCCACTGCCGCCGAGCTAAATTATCCTTGGTTAAGATAACTCCCTTGTACAAGTACTTTAATCTTGAGGGGAAGTTTTAGTTTCCAAATTAGAGTATTGTAAGGTTGAGCCTGTACAACCCGTTCTGATGCAGTCCCATATAAAACGATCTCTTTGGTTTCTTAATTGCACATCTGCCACCATGACCACAACATTGTGCCAAGCATGCAAATTGACCTCTATGAGAGATCTCCTAAATGCTACATTTAACGGTGTCGAAGATAGTACTGTCCTAACCGTTGCACTTTTCTTTCTCACGATGTTATATAGTGACGGCGTCTTGAAAGGATGTGGAAAGGATGTGGCGTTATCCATGAATCCTCCCAAAAACGTACCTGAGACCCGTCACCTAGATCAAACCTAGTAAACGATAGGAACTCATCCTTAACCTTTTTGGAATAGATATCTATTTAACGTCGGTATTTAATTTTATAATATTGTTATCTTATCGCGTGATTTATGTGTTTTTACTATAAAAGGTTAGTTGTCTCGTAGTAACACAGGTACGCTACCCGGTAAATTATATGTACAGTAGACATATAGGGATACGTTTGTCAGTAGAGTCTAAGGAATTGACAGCAATTTCCCACCCCCACCCCCGAATTTCGGTGATTTATCTTGTTTTTCTTCCACCATTTCTAAGGATTGATATGGAGACTAAAAAAAGTCTTCATGGTTAAGTAGTATTAAGATTCTCTATATCATGCTGGAGAGAAAAATGCTAATGATATCGAGATCCTAATTGCAAGGGTTGTATTTAGCTGGCTTCACTAAGAAAGGCTTAACAGCCAAAGCCGGAACGTCATTATTGGACAGATGGAGTACTATCTCTTTTTGGCTTTCGGTAATGATGAGATTGACTCGGTTGAAGGATCGGATTTTTTTTCGCCTTTCTGTTCTCTCTTTGAGGTTTGAGCTACTTATTGTAGCATTTGCAAACTGCACAAAATCAGCATGCTTGTTGTCGTGATATTCTTTGAATCTGCAGGCTCTCAAAAGAAGATAGCTTGATTGGCTCTCTTGGATCTTCTTGCAGTCTAGCAACATGACAAGCGAACGAGTAAGAATGTTCCTCGGTTGCCATGGGATACTGATACTGAAGCTAAACTAAAATTGCACACTGCCTCCAATCCATGAGAGACTGAGAGCTGACCAGCTAAATCAGCTCCTCCTCTCTCCTGCAATCCTATCCTACACACAAAGATCCTTATTAACCCACTACAAGGCAAGAAAGCAAACAAAACACACCATGGTACTGAAACAAAGATCCTTCTTCAGTTCTTCCCCATGCTAACAGCAGCCTGGAGGCTGCTCCAGTCGATCCTACCCACGGTAGGCGCTGTCCTCTGCCTCTGATCTTCTTGGTTCTTCGTTTTTCTGATTAATCACATCGCAGCAGCAAAAGCATTATGCGGCCAGTTCTTGCATCCTCTACTGTACGTTCAAGATAGATTAAATCATGAAGGAAAAAGTCTATTTAACTCTCTATCTATTCAGGTGGTCTTTATCTCCAAACTATGAAACTGTCTATTTGACCCAAACCGGTCAAATTACCCTCTTAAACAGTTTTGGAGGGTGGTTTTGCTATAGTAACAACGGTTAATAATTAGGTCACCATAAAAATTTTACATACAATTGGACCGTCGAAACTGCAGTTATAAATTATTATAATTAATTATAGAAAAGAATAGATCTAAATATACATCAAAAACTTTATACTAAAGCACATAATATTATATGTTTATTGTGTAGATCTACTCATGTGGAGTCTAACAAAATTAAAATTTCCATTTTATAGTTTTATTATGATTTACTATGATTTTTTAAAAATTCAGCCAAAATAAATAAAAAAGAGATACCAAAACCGTTGTTACTGTAGCAAAACCACTGTTACTGTAGCAAAACCACCGTTCAAAACCGTCTGAGAGGGTAATTTGACCAGTTTTACAAAGTTCAGGAAGTAAAACAGACAACTTCATAGTTTAGGGGTTTAAGTAGACCACCCAAGTAGGTTGGGGTTAAGTAGACTTTTTCTAAATCATGAATGTGACTTACTTCTCCATATCGAGTTTCTCCATGTCCTGCCAGGTCAACCTTGGGCCTTCGTCTAGGCCTTCACACACCAATTCACCGTTCTCATCGGTGTAGCAGAGAATTCCCATGTTCTTGTCCTCATAAACCTGAAAGATAAGTTCCAGATCAGAAAAGGAGAGAGATGTTTCAAATGGAGGTCACGTCCTTTGTAAACGAAAAACAGGTACGTACCTTGTTGGCCTTGCCAGCGAAGCTGACAAAGTTGGATATTTTCTTCGACTCAGAACTTGAGCAGTCATCCATGGAGATGGAGGCTCTTATCATCGTCATCCTCGAGGTCTTCCTCCTCGGAACGATGGTGACACTAGATGAATAGCAGTAGCACCTCAAGGTCAGGGCAGCCATGGCTGATGGGGTTGGAGAAGCCTTGCAGGAACCATACAAGTAATCATAATCATGGGTCTGATGTCATGTAAATGGCCATTAGTGGTGGGGGTGGTGGAGGATATTGTACTAAACATGGAATTTAGGTCAATGAAAGGCGTGGCAACGATTGTGGTTGGGCTGCATAGATTAAGTGCAGTTGTTAGCTGTGACATTGACAGATAATCAGCGGCAACTGGCCAATTCCGTCTCAAACTCTCGTATAGCATTATTATTGGGCAAACATATTTTGGTTTCTTTTTGTTTAGGTCTGGCTCATGACAATGACTTCCAACTTGCTTCCACCAATTCTCTCGACCTCGGGATTACAGTAGACTGAAACAAAAGTCAATGTGTTCTAGGTGAAAATCTGCAACAATAGGATTTTATCATTCTATGAGAATGGTGGCCTGCGGGAAACTGCGTGCATTTTTTTTTATGTTGGTTCTATTTTTTAAAAAGATGAAAATTAATTGTGTTGAACTAAAATGGCTGTAACAGACGCAACAAAAATGAAAAAAAATCAAACAGTTTCATAGAGGAATCATGCACTTACAAAAGTCCAGGTTTTCGCCAAAGTACAGTATTAAGTTGTGCTACAATACAAATAGAAAAAGAAAAGTTGGAGACTGCTAGTTGCGAAATTCTTCCATGAACACTTCATGAAACGCCACGAGACGGGAGATGATTAGTGGTATCTTCTCTTCTTGTGGCAGGACTGTGCATCTGAAATGCCATGTGCCTTGCATCTTCAGAATGTAACAGAGGAATACTCCCTCCGTCCCAAAAATATGGTCGTTGGAGAGTTAGGCTCTTGTACCAAGAAAAATGGCAAAGTATCTGTATACCCCTACTAGTAATAATGATTACAATAGGAAAATTAGTACAAACAGCAGCACCTGCGTGTGCTTTTGCCTCTCCTCGGCGCTGGCTTTTGCCTCTCCTCGGCGCTGGCGCTTCCGCATTGGACGTGGTTGTGTTTTTTTATTCCTGGCCATGATTCATTAGATGGGAGGAGCGACCGCTGGGTGAGGTCTGACAAAGCTGTTGGTACCGTGCCTATGCTTGGACCGAGCGACGTAGAAGAACGACTCTTTTTAGGGGACAATATTTGAATCCCAGAACGACTGTTTTTTCGGGACGGAGGGAGTACCATATTAGAATACCAAAAGAAATGTGATGAAAATTTTGTTTTATACTGCAATAAAATAACTCATCAGTGCCTAAACATATGAACGCAAAGCACTCAGCTGTCCAAAAACAGAACCAGGCACAACAACAATCCCGGTGGCTTCAAGAAGGCGGAGAGCATAGAACGCATCTGGCTGCGTGATAATTTCCTCAGCGGCTGAAATTGCCTTTTTTGGCAGACGAACTAAAGGGAATACAAACATTGCTCCTTCAGCCTTGCTACAAGTTACTCCTTCCAGTCGGTTAAATGTGCACACCATGGCCTAAAACAACAGTGGAAGAATACGATAGTAAAATCTGAGATGACACGACTGAATCGAAAATATACTGAGACAACCTCTGCACAGCGAGCAAAAGATGACAGGATGCCCTCTCTTTCTGCCTGATAAGAGGTGTATGACTCATCTCCAACCTGAAAAAAAGGTGTCTTATCATCGTTGGTAAAGCTTGAAAATCAATAGACAAAGAGATACGTTTCATTTTCTGGCCTGTGGTGGGTTCATGACTAGGCTCATGAGGATCTGGCCAGAGATGTTGGAGCATGAGCTTAGGGATGCAACTTTGTACACTTGTTTCTTTACTTCAGAATTAAAGCCAGTAACTTCCATGTAGCCTCCCCTTCTCCCACATTCACCATAATACCCTGACCACAAAGAATAAATTGCTCCAGATTGATGAAAAATGTTTAGCATATGATATGCCATCAGCCCATCACCATCCTGGAGTCTAGAGTCTAGACTACTATGCACAAACAATTTATACAAGAAACGATTATTCATCAAACTGTGTTCCCGTTTTTTTTATGGATAGGTTCTCATTTACATTCAATGAAGTAATAGCTTGAGCTACACCATTTATTTGTCATTAAGTTCAACTAACTGTAGTCACATAATAGTATGCATATTTTTTTATCAATCATCCTAAAGTTTTCGATGTTCACAGCAAAAATTTCTAACAAATTATAAAAACAAGAGATTTTAAATTTTATTTATGATTTCATCTTTTTTTAAATGATAGAATCAGTAGAATAATACTAGTATAGGGAAAGGAAAGAAATGAAGTAGTCGGTATCAATTACCATTAGAAACCGAATGGAAGGACACTAAAGATATGTCTCCTTCGCCATACCCCATGGACCTAGCTATCTTCTTGAAAGAGTGAAATTCCTTCTCATCTGTGTAAATATTTTCTTGGTAAACCTAGAAAACAAGGTTTCATCGGGAAATATTCTACAATGACACAAATTAAAGATTTAATTAAAAAATGACTAGGAAGATACAACAAAACTTTACCTCATCTGCTAGAAGAACAATGTCTTCATTCCTACAGAAATCCACAATTTCACGCTGATTTTCCTCCACAAGAACCTATGAAGAACATAATCATATTTGGACTGTTATACAGAAATCAAAATCACGAGTCAGTGATCAGTAGATATACATGTCCAGTAGGGTTGCCTGGATTTATAACCACAAGTCCCCTAACAACAACACCGATTGATCGGGCACCATCCAGCTGCTTCTTCAGATCTGACATGCTCACTCCCCAGCCTCTGGATTCGTCAAGGTAATATGGCACCTGAGAAAGTAGATATGCTTTGCTCAAAAAAATAGATGTTATGGCATAGTAATTAGTAACTGCTGTGTTTTTTCTCTTTCTGGTAACTGCAGTACATACAAGAGTAGCGCCCTGGAGAACCATATAACTTTTGTACAAGGAATGTGATGGAATTGGGTAGAGGATGCCATCTTTTTGATTCCGTATCAGTAGGTGCATCATCATGTGAACCTGTTTGAAAAGGAGCAACACCAGAGTTTTAAATAGCGGGCTATAGCGCCGCCGCTATAGCTTTTGGAGTGCTCAACGCTAAGCTATTTTATATCTGCCGCTATGACAATTTTTATCGCTATTTACCGTTATAGTGCCGCTATGACAATTTTTACTGCTATCTATAAATTAATATTTCCTACTTAATTTGGTATTTTGGACAATTACATTTTCATGAACCATATTGTAATATCATATTGGTATTTAGTAATGTTGTCTATACTTGTAGGACACTCGAAACATATTTGTGATCATCAAATTTCATATTTACCATATTTTTAGCATTAATTACTAGTATTTTTTATATTTTTTAAATAAAAACGCTATCTGTCATAGCATTGCTATAGCTGTGTAGTGGCTGAAAAAAGTTGCCACTATTTTCAATAGTCCGCTATTTAAAACTTTGAGCAACACAACCATCTTCACTGCAAAGAAGAAAAGGTCACCACAAGACACGAGCAAGCACTGTTTAGGTTTACTTGAAGTCCTTATATCCTGCACGTATGGTCTTCATTGTGAATAATTCCATCACATGATCTACTGGGTGTTTTACTTTACATAAAAGAAGGTACCCCTTCATACCAAAGTCAAAGCATCTCAAGTTTGACCAAATTTATATAATAAAATAATAACATTTATGATATGATACAAAATAAGTATCATTAGATTTTTTATTAATTATATTTTCATAGTATAATTATTTGATGTCATAGAATTTTTGTAATTCTCTCTATACTCCAAGAAAGTTGGAATGACTTTATAGTTTGGAATGGAGGGAGTATAGTCATCTATTATTGCCAAAAATGAAGCTGAAGAGAGAGAGACAGAATAGAGTTTGTGTTTATTACATAACAAAGGACAACTTTATGTTTGTGTTTATGTCGTTGAACCAAATCATTAGTTTCCTTGTATGACAGGCAACATTTATCTTTTCTCAACAGAATAGAGTAACTAGCTTTGAGGTTTCTGATGGTAGTTATTTTCTTTTTCACAACCACAAACATTATATAAGTAACTAAATGCAAATATTGTATCGGGATGTCCAACAGCTAGCAGAGGAAAAAGGCTTCTCCAATTATCATTCAAAGTAACTGCACTCTGCATGATGAAATGAAAGGTGCCGGTGGAGCTGATCCATCTGTCAGGAAAATGTCCTCTGCATTACATGGGAAATTATCTCGAGAGGCTATTCCAGCAGCGATTATGTGGCGCAATCCTTCAGTACCCTATGAGTAAAAATATTTCAGTTTAGCAAAATACAATTATGCCAAAGTAACTGATTTTCTTACTTCGTCCAGGTGCAAATCCAGAAAAAGTAGTTATTATGTTTGGGACAGAGGTAGCATAATTCTATATCGTCGAAATGGAAAAACAGGAGGGCGTTTCTGCATGTCTGAAGACATTGTAGAATCATGCCTGACAGTGACTATATCCTCCTGTTGCTCTCCCAAGAAAGAGGTCTAGAATTTCCCGTGCCCTTGCTATTGCATCAGAGCTGCAACATCAGGAATTAGCAAGAAATCCCGTACAACTTCTGGTGCACCATATACTTATCAGATGTGTTCATGTTTTACCTGAATAAGGAATTAGTTTCACTCTGTTCTAGAAGTTGGGGAAAGTTGCACAGGGCAAGAACCTGGAAAAGGAAGAGAGAAAAAAGGATCTTTGTAAGAGGGTGTGATGAAGAGATGAGAAATACTGTATCTAATAAGTAGTACAATTATGGCGAACAATAATCAGGCACCTCTCGGAAGAACTGTCCCATGGACTGTGGATTGCTGAGGCTGCAATAGATTATCTAGCAGAAGACATGGAAAAGTTCAGTGGTGAGGTTAGTTAGAAGGCAGTAGATGTGAATAAAATCTAAAATGTAGTGGATGAATGAGACTTCTCATCATAAATGACAAACCTCGCCGAAAGGGTGTGACCCCGGTTTTGCTTCTATCTCATTTTGGATGCACTGTAAATCAAGAAAGAGACCATGTCATCAGGTAACTTGTGTGGCCGGCCACACCCACATGGTTTTAACTCAGGAATCAGGAGAGGCAATGCAAGGCCGGTGATCTTTTACAGCGACAGACCATGACATGGCGACGATGTGGATCGATAGGTAGTAGTAGGGTACAAAGCAAAACAAAACCCTGGCCGTGGCCGGGCTACAGCCTACAGCTGCATCTCTGGATCAACGGTGTACCTGCGCGCGGCGGGCAATGGCGTCGTCGCCGAGGTGATCCGCGAGCGCCAGCACCTGCACAACATTCAGGGGGGGGGGGGGCTCCTGGTCATCAGACCAAACTGCCGGCGCATGGAGCGACCTATAGGGGGGTTTAGGGATTCAACGGTGAGAACGCAAGGCAGCCAGCAACCTTTGGGTTTAGGGAGTCGACGGTGAGAGCGCAAGGAGGCATCCTGGCTTTCTTTGGTTGGTCGGTCCTTCCTACGCCGCCGCCGTAGTACGGGTGGGGGCGGGGAGTTGAGCAGGCGAGGTTTGATGCGGAGGTCGACAGACGACACGACACCGGACGGCGCAGTCAGTTCAGTTTAGCTCCAGCTAGTGCGGTTGGTGGGAAGCCTACAAATAATTGCCGCTCGTGCAATGCAGCCACCTTTGCATCGGCACAAGGACGCTGGCCCACCACACCATGTTTACCACCATTCCGTCGTTCTTGTGGATTCCTATTCTTCTGGCCTGGGCAAAATGGAGATGGAGCACCGGATTCTCTGCGACGAGGAATTAGGATCTATACTATCTCACTGGAATCCAAGGCAACGGAGCTCGTTTAAAGCGTAGCAAGAATGCATTACAAACAGTCCCACAAAAGACACTGAAAATTCAGCACTATACTATCGGCTTCAGCAGCACGCAGACCGACCTGCATGAACACACCTCTGAGATGGTGCCTTCCCAGCTCTTGAAATCCTGCCAATATCCTCAGATACATGGAAACAATAATATTTTGCGCTGCACTAAGAAAAATCTCGCATCTCGTGCAACAGCAAACAACGGAAATTTGAACAAAATTTTCCTCAACTGCCATCAAAGGCGCCAACAGAGTACAATGTTCATCCATTCAGAGATCAGCTCACACACACACACACACACAGAAGATGCTTTATTTTGTTTCGGTCTACACGATGGGGGGGGGGGGGGGGGGGGGTGCAAAAGGAGGGCGCTTCTATCTCAGCTCACACGGTAACAGCTTAGTCGCGGTACTCAGCCATGAACGCCTCATGGAAAGCCTTGAAGCGGGTGATCACAGCGGGGATCTTGTCTTCCTGTGGCAGGATCGTGCATCTGATGTGCCATGTTCCAGGAACCTGTGCAGTACAACAAAGGAACAGGCCATCATTAGGCCGGGTGACAGCTATAATTGATTTATATGAAAAATGTATCTCCATGAACCCACTATCATCTGCCCTTACAAGTTGCTTTAGCATGTACTCCCTCCATCCCAAATTATAAGACATTCCAAGAATCTTGGAGAGTCAAAGTTTTTTAACTTTGACCAAATTTATATAATAAAATAATAATATTTATGATATCAACTAAGTGCAATTAGATTCTCCATTAGTTATATTTCCATAATATGTATATTTGATGGTATAAATCTTTATATTTTTCTCTATAATTTTGGTCAAAGTTGAAAAACTTTGACTCTCCAAGATTCTTGGAACGTCTTATAATTTGGAATGGAGGGAGTATAGTTCTAAAGTTCACCCTACACTAAAATTCAAAACTATATAATGGCAGATTAAATTAGTTGCACAGAAAATTTTAACAATATAAAAGGCAACCTATACTAGACCTAAGAGTTAACAATCGCACTAGATGTCCCAGCAAAACCTATCAACATATAATCTAGCAAGGTAATATCGGACAAAATACAAAACTCCCGTTACTTCTTCCATATGTTTCAACCTATATACATCTGCAGCTACAGGCACACAAGTATATTACATACAATATGTAAGGATGAGCTGACTCACTTGACCAAATCCAGATCCAGGGACCACGACAATTCCAGTTGATTCAAGGAGGCGGATAGCATAGAATGCATCAGGTGCTTTCTTAGCAGCTTTAGCAGCCTCAATTGCCTTCTGTGGCAGATGAATCTGAGGGAAAAGGTACATTGCTCCTTCAGCCTTGTTACATGAAATTCCCTCAAGCTTGTTGAATGCATCCTCCAATGCCTGTAAAACGAACAAAAAAAATCTTGAATATTTTTAAGAAGTTACTCAAAACTATAGTAGAAATGCCACCAGGTGAACCTTTGCACGACGAGCTAAAGACTGAAGGATTCCATCTTTCTCTGCCTTGTAGGAAGCATATGATTCATCCCCGACCTGAACAATAAGCATTGATTTTTTTAACTGGACAATTTGGCATTTCCTAATTCCAATCAGGGCATAATTTAAAGAAGAAGAATGCCATACAGCAGACCTTTGGTGGATTCATGACGAGGCTTGCAAGGATTTGACCAGTGATATTGGAGCACAGGTTCACTGAAGCTACCTTGTAGATCTGCTCTCTTACCGGAGCACTGAAGCCAGTAATCTCCATGTAACCTCCTCTTTTACCACACTCTCCATAGTATCCTGGTTGGAGCAGTAAAATATTTTGGATAAGCCAGTGGCTTGACCAAACGGCAGATAAAGTAGCTGGTTATATCAATCTACCTTTGGAAACAGACTGAAATGATACTAGAGGGAGATCATCCTCGCCGTATCCCATGGATCTTGCAATCTTCTTGAAAGAGTTAAATTTCTTGTTGTCAACATAGACGTTCTCTTGATATACCTACCAATGAAAATGGCATTAGTGTTACAACTGTCCCCTATTACATCAGCTACCAGCCTATCACTCACCTCATCAGCTAGAAGAACAAGGCCCTCATTTTTGCAGAATTTCACTATGTCATATTGGTTGTCTTCAGCAAGAACCTACAAATAAATAAATGAACCACTTCAATAAGATTTGTGTTTTGGCCACCAGCATTGAAAACATTTATTCACATTGCAGAATGACAAAAAACACTTGTTTTTTTTTTCTAAGCAAGACTTTTCCCTAGACAATACAAAGTATACAAAGTATTCACTTACTTAAAACAGGAGTACAAGAAATACACACCTCATGTTATTACATCAGTATAAAGAGTATGGTGTGCATAGGAAATAGAAAACCTAAGCAAACAGAGATGTTCTTTAACGAGAGAGGAGAAATGATCGGCACAAACCTGCCCAGTCGGATTTCCTGGATTGATAACCACCAAGGCCCTAACATCAATGCCTTTTGACTGAGCATCTTCGAGTTGCTTCTTAAGATCAGAGATCTCCAAACCCCACCCAGTTTTCTCATCAAGGTAATAGGGGACCTGAAAGAACATGTGCTCGATTTAGGTGTCGGTGATACAATATATAGCAATATAGACCATATTATTCTGCTGAGCAAATTAAAGTACATACAAGAGCTCCACCATGAAGAGCTATGGAGGCCGAGTATAAGGGGTACTGTGGAATTGGGCACAGAATGCCATCTTTCTCATTCCTAATCAGTAATTGCATCATCATGTGGACCTTAAGAAGGAAAAATTGGGTCATGATGAGTTGAGACTTCACTGATATCATGTTTATTCGGAAAGTGTCCACGACAATTGAAAGAGAAGTTAAAAATGCACACCCCAGGACTTGCTCCGTCTGTAATGAAAATGTCATCTGCATTTGCAGGGAATCCATCACGTGAGGTGATCCCAGCAGCAATTGCATCACGCAGTCCTTTGATACCCTAGGAAAAATAAAGAAATCAAATGAACCCAAGATTCCTTTCTCATTGTGGTCAATAAATATATCAGAGTGAGAGGCTCACCTGACTGTGACTATATGCACCTGTTGCCCTTCCAGGAATAGTTGCAAGAATCTGCTTTGCTCGAGAAATAGCATCAGCACTGCAGTGAGATGAGCCATCAGGTTCACATAACAATTTATGTATAAACGGGAACTGAATTACTTTTGGAAGTTCCCAGCTAACAAAAATATTAAACAGTAAAACAACACAAATAACAAATAAAAAAAATCATCTTTTCAACTGGAAATGGTATTAAGGGAAATTTTAGGGAAAAAATTGAAAGGGCATGCATAATTAGGCAATGATGTAATGGTAGTTCTGATGAACAGCTCAATGAAACAAGAGAGCTCTAAAACTATCTTCCTAGGTATGTTTAATTACTGTCAAGATTTGAAGGGGGGAAATTTTAAATACCTGACAGATTTCACAGGAAATTTTACTATTTATTATATAAATCTTTACTGTTTTCAAAGAAAATTCCACATAATTCTGTTGCCACAGCTTTGCTTTTGGAGGAAGATAGATTGCCCTATCTCTAATATTTTTGGAATTTTTAAGTTGATTTGAAACTGAAGTTGGGAAAAATAGGAGGATATCACTTAGGCCTTGTTTAGTTTCCACCCAAAAACTTTATGCCCTGTCATATCGGATCTTTGGACACATGTGTGGAGTACTAATATAAACTAAAAAAATAACTAATTCCACAGATTGTGTGTAATTTGCGAGACAAATCTTTTAAGCCTAATTAGTCCATGATTTGAAACTAAAGTGCTACACACTAGATCTCTCCATTTAAGACTCCTGTAAATTGAATGATGATGATATTCACCTGAACAATGATTTGGTTTCCTCTTTTTCCAAAAGGCATGGATGATCACAAAGAGCAAGAACCTGCAAGGTACCATGTAAATATCGAAGAAACAAAGGTGGAATCAGCAGGTAAAATAAACACATACCTCCCTGAAGAAAGTCACAGGATGCTGACCAAGAGATTGAGGATTCCCAATGTTGCAGTAGAGGATCTGCAAGGGTAAAAATATAATTGGAATGAGCTATATAATTTAGAAAAAAGGTATGATAAAGGTAGTTTTAATGAAATTTAAATGAACAGTTAGGTACCTGATCAAAAGGAAGAGACCCTGGTTGTGTTTGTAGTTGTTGCTGCAAGCGCTGTTAACAGGAAAAAAAAACAAAAGGGGCTATATTAAATCAATTTCGAAGCAGTTCCTTAATGACAGAGCTGCCAGTGGCACGGAGCGCTCCAGATTCTTATAAATCATTCACAGTGAGCCATATAAAACATGGTCAACAAGATTATTAACCTTCAATAATTAGGATGAATTTCATCAGGGAAGAATTGCAAATTAAATTACTAAAGTAATATGGTTATTAGCAATCAAGTAGACTATATGCTTAATACCTTTTATGAGCCAAACTGATAGACCTCTTTAAATCTTGTGCTTATCCATTAGGAATATGCTTAGTATCTACTTTAGAATATGCTTTACTTTAGCAACAACTTGGCAGCCAAGTTAGCTTTTGCAACAGCTTCTTGGCAGCCAAGTTTGCTGCCTTATATATGTATCCCTGCAGTTTTCATTGCCTCTAAGGCTAATAGATGAGATCAGCCCCAATTACCTGTGATAATTTCCAACAAATGGTATCTAGAGCCTAGTTTGGTTCTGGTTCTTCCGATTCTTCCTATTCCCCATCCCAATCCACAGCCATGTCCCTCCACTCCTACTCCTCTTCCTCTAGCCACTCTACCACCTCCAGCGGGCGGCGCAGGCAGGCGGCCATCGACGTCGACGGCGACGAGGACCTCGCTGCGCTGGAGGCGGAGGCTGCGCGGGTCACAGCGCGCCTGCAGCGCGCGCGTGCTGCAGCGGACAGGCGCGAGGAGGAGGCAGGGCAGCGAGCGGAGGCGGCCGCTCGAGCAGAGAGGCTCGCGGCTGCCGAGCTCGCAGCCGAGCGGGCTGCTGCGACGGCCAGGGAGGCCGCAGCGGCTGCTGCGGCCCTGCGCGGCGACTCCGACGCGCGCGGGTGCGCAGCTGGAGCGGAGCGGGAGCGGATGGAGGAGGGAGACCTGGACGCACGCGCGGAGACGGGTGCGCACGCGCGCGATGCTGAGGCCGGCGACCGCGCTGCTGCTGCTGCTGGACGCGGTCGGGCGGACGCGAGGCTCGAGCGCGAGGCGGGCGCGCGGGGCTCGCACGCGCGCGGAGCAGCAGCGGGCGGCTACGACCAGGACCTGCGCGGGGCAGCTGCTGCGGGCGCGGGAGGCAGAGCCGCGGCCTGGGAGGCTGCGGACGCCACCGCAGCCCTGCGCGCTGGGAGGCTCGTGCGCGCGGCTTCGAGATGGCTGGGCGCGAGGAGGCCTGGGAGGCGCGTGCTGCCCGCGACACCAACTGGTGGCTGGAACGCGAGGAGCAGCAAGACCGTGACGCGCGTTGGCTCGGTCGCGACCTTGATGCAGCAGCTGCTCGGGACCCGCGCATCCAGCGCGCACTCGAGGAGCAGCGCAGGCGTGAGCAGGCTGAGCAGCTGGAGGCGCAGCGAGGGATGCAGGCGCGTGATGCTCGAGCGCGGCTCGCACACGGCCCGTACGGACGCGAGCTGAACGCCTTCGACGACCGCGAGCTGGGCAGATGGGACGCTGGTGCACGCAGCCCTCACAGGTGACGCGCCTCCCCTTCTCCAGAGCGGCGCCGTGGTCGCCGTGGCCGACCGGGGTCTCCTCCACTCGTCCAGACCATCGTCAAGGACGTCGGCGCTGGCAGCGGCTGGCCTATGCTCACCAAGACCAACTTCAACGAGTGGTCGATGGTGATGAAGGTCAAGCTGCAGGCGCGCCACATGTGGGACGCGGTACGGTACGGCGACGTCGACTTCACCGAGGATCGGCGGGCGATGGAGGCGCTTCTCGCCGCTGTTCCGGTGGAGATGCAGACCACCCTTGCGGACAAGGATACCGCCAAGGACGCTTGGGACGCCATCACCGCGGCGCGCATCGGCAGCGATCACGCGCGTCGATCCACGCTGCAGCGGCTGCGGAAGGAGTGGGGGGACATGACCTTCAAGCCCGGCGAGGACGTCGAGGACTTCGCCATCCGCCTCACCACTTTGCAGCAGCAGCTCCTGCGGTACGGCGACACTAAGTTCGATGAGGAGGAGGCTGTTGAGAAGCTTCTCCGCGTCGTCCCCGACAAGTACAAGCAGGTTGCTATGTCGATCGAGATCCTGCTGGAGTTCACCTCGCTCACGATCGAGGAGGTGACGGGCCGCCTGAAGGCCATCGACGAGCGCTGGAAGGCTCCATCGCAGCCGACCAACGCCGGTGGCAAGCTTCTCTACACCGAGGAGCAGTGGCTCGCTCGGCAGAAGGAGCGAAGGAAGGGCGAGGCTGCACCGTCGTCGAGCACTCGCAAGCACCGACCGCGCAAGCGGGACAAGCCTCCCCAGGCGCGTGGTGGCGCTCCTGACGGCGCCGAAGGCGAGCGCAAGCCGAACCGGGACGACATCTGCAAGAACTGCGGCAAGACCGGCCATTGGGCCAGGGACTGCCGGCAGGTGAGGCGCGGCGGTCAGGCTCACGTCGCGCAGGCACAGGAGGGTGATGAGCCGGCTCTGTTCTACATCCACGGGGACATTGAGCTGTGCTCCTCTCCTGCGCCGACCGCCGCCGCGCTTCTCCACCTCAACGAACCGCGCGCCCACGCCTTCCTCGGCTCCGCCAGCGACGACAAGATCGACGGCTGGTACCTCGACTCCGGCGCCACCCATCACATGACGGGGCGGCGGGAGTTCTTCTCTGACTTGGACTCCGGCGTGCAAGGCTCCGTCAAGTTCGGGGATGCCTCCGCCGTAGAGATCAAGGGAGTTGGCTCGGTTGTCTTCACCGCCAAGACCGGCGAGCACCGGCTACTCACGGGCGTGTACTACATTCCCGCGCTGAGGAACTCCATCATCAGCTTGGGATAGCTGGATGAGAACGGCTCGCGCGTGGAGATCGAGCACAGGGTGTTGCGCATCTGGGACAGTAGTCGGAGGCTCCTCGCCAAGGTGAACAGAGGGAGGAATCACCTCTACGTCCTTCACGTGCAGGTGGCGCAACCCCTCTGTCTTGCTGCCCGCCGCGACGACGACGCGTGGCGGTGGCATGAGCGCTTCGGGCACCTCAATTTTGAGGCCCTGAAGCTGCTGGGCAGCAAGGAGATGGTGCGGGGAATGCCGCACGTCGACCACGTGGAGCAGTTCTGCGACACCTGCGTTGTCACCAAGCAGCGCCGGCTGCCCTTCCCTCGCTGTCGGTGTTTCGATCCCGGGGGTCTGACACCAACGAGTAATGTGATCGCGTGCTCTCTTCCTGGATGGTGATGCAAGATGACACAAGGATTTATCCTGGTTCGGGCAAAGAAAGCCCTACGTCCAGCGGGGGGAGGAGGTTCTTGTATTACTTGCACCTAAGTGCTTGTACAGGGGCAATACAAGCTCAATGAGCGTGGACCGGAGTCCGGACTCGTGTGTGTGGACTCGTGTCGCGCAAGCCCGTGCGTCCCCCGTGCGCGTGAAGGCCCCTGGTGTCCTCTTTTATAGAGCAAGAGGAGGCCAGGGTTACACAGGAATGATACAGGAGTCGGGATGTACAGTGCCCAATACGACGGAGGGTAGGAATTATGTCTTGTCGAAGATACTGGAACCGACGTGGGGGTTGCTGTTGAGGCGTCCTTGAAGCGTGGCCTCCATCCCGGGCGCGGACGTGGAGGCGTGGCGACGTGGGGGCCGTGCAGCGCCCATTCCGGCTCGTACAGGACGTGGCAGAGTCCCTCCGGGTCTTGGGGTACCTGTCTTCCAATAGCATGAAAGCAGTCAGGGCTCGAGGGGCGCAGGGCCGGCCTCGAGGTGGCGCCTACGGGAGGCTCGAGCCCCTGCAGGTATGGGCAAGTCCCGGAACGCCCGGGCCTACAGCGGGAACCCAGGCCTCAGGGTGAAGCTCGAGTGTGCTACAGTGCGTGGTATGGCCGAACAGTGCTGTACTTGTGCCTTTTTGCCCATGCTTGTGGTGAAAACGAGGTTTGACTCTGGCTCCGGTTCACTGTGGCACACGCTGTGTACCGGAGGATGTGACCGGAGTAAGTGGACGCATTAAATGCGCAGTATGGGGCTAGTACGGTTGTCAGAGCTGAGAAGCAAGGAGCTTCCTTCTTGCGGGAGGCTTGAAGGGTAGGGGAGCGCTCGCCCGAGGCCTGACGCGGAGGGCTCGGGTGAGACGGAGAACGAGCGCCAGCCCGAGGCCTGGCTCGGGGGGCTCGGTCGCCCGAGGCCTAACGCGGAGGGCTCAGGTGAGACGGAGAACGAGCGCCAGCCCGAGGCCTGGCTCGGAGGGCTCGGGCGAGACGGAGAGATTGAGCCTCTGCCCGAGGCCTGGCTTGGAAGGCTCGGGCAGGACGGAGAATGAGCGTTCGCCCGAGGCCTGGCTTGGAGGGCTCGGGCGAGACGGAGAATGAGCGTTCGCCCGAGGCCTGGCTTGGAGGGCTCGGGCGAGACGGAGAACGAGCGTTCGCCCGAGGCCTGGTTTGGAGGGCTGACGCAGCCTACTTTCCGCTTAATAGGTTTTCGGGCTTCGGCTTGGTGGGCCAGCGTTGTAGGCCTCGAGGGGTCGTTTTTTTAGAAGGTTAGACTTGCTAGGTTTGTTATTAATTGGTGTTCTAGGTTTAACCTATTTGTTTGCGTTGATTGGGGGTACCCCTTTTGCGGTCCCCCGACACTCGCCAGGCGAGCTTCCGGGCCAAGGAGAGGCTGAAGCTTGTACATGGCGACCTCTGCAGCCCCGTGACCCCTGCTACACCCGGAGGACGGCGCTACTTCCTCCTCCTCGTCGACGACGTGTCCCGCTTCATGTGGGCTGTCTTGCTCGACACCAAGGGGGCAGCTTCGGACGCCATCAAGCGCCATCAAGCTGCTGCCGAGAAGGAGTGCGGCCGCAAGCTTCGGGTGCTGCGCACGGACAACGGTGGCGAGTTCACGGCGGCTGAGTTCGCGGCATATTGCGCCGACGAGGGGATCCAGCGCCACTTCTCCGCCCCGTACACCCCGCAGCAGAACGGCGTTGTCGAGCGCCGCAACCAGACAGTGGTGGCCACTGCCCGCGCCCTCCTCAAGCAGAGAGGGCTGTCGGCGATCTACTGGGGAGAGGCGGTGATGACGGCTGTCCACCTCCTCAACCGTTCGCCCACCAAGGTGCTTGACGGCAAGACACCGTACGAGGCCTGACACGGGCGCAAGCCGACGGTCAGCCACCTTCGCGTCTTCGGGTGCCTCGCGTTCGCCAAGGAGCTCGGCCACATCGGCAAGCTCGACGACCGGAGTGCACCTGGGGTCTTCATCGGCTACACGGAGGGCGTCAAGGCCTATCGCATCCTCGACCCCGTGACACAGCGCGTCCGCATCTCGCGTGACATCGTGTTCGACGAGGGACGAGGCTGGGCATGGGACAAGGAGGTGGACGACGGCTCGACTTCGACCCTCCGAGACTTCGTCGTCGAGTACGTCCACTTCGAGGGGGCCGGGGGAGCTAGCAACTCGTCTTCACCGAGTTCGCTCGCCTCGACTCCTCGCTCGCCTCCAGCTCCGGCGAGTCCTCCACCACCTTCGGCACCGGCCACGCCCCACGCTTCGCCACCTTCGGCACCGGCTACGACCCGCTCTGCACCAGCACCGGCTCCTAGATCTCCAGCACCGATTCCTGGATCTTCAGCACCAGTTCCTGCATCTCCTGCACCGGCCGCTCCACGCTCTCCTGCACCGGCGGCCACACCACCGGGATCGGCCCCAGCAGCTCCGGTCCACGATGAGCAGCGCTCGGTGGAGTTCGCCACTCCGCTGACCGACGATGAGGACCACGTCGGCGCCTACCACGACGACGAGCCTCTGCGCTACCGCACCATGGACAACCTCCTCGGCGAGTTGCCCGTCCCTGGACTGGCGCAGCACGACTTCGAGGGGGAGCTGCACTTGGCGCACGATGACGATGAGCCCCGTTGCTTTGCTGAGGCGGAGGGAGACGCGGCATGGTGTGCTACGATGAAGCAGGAGATGGACGCCGTCGAGCGGAACGACACGTGGGAGCTGGCGGATCTTCCTGCCGGCCACCGCGCCATCACCCTGAAGTGGGTGTTCAAGCTCAAGAAGGATGAGGCTGGTGCTGTGATCAAGCACAAGGCACGACTCGTGGCGCGCGGGTTCGTTCAGCAGGAGGGAGTCAACTTCGACGACGCCTTCGCACCTGTTGCACGCATGGAGTCCGTTCGCCTGCTACTCGCTCTGGCAGCCCAGGAGGGCTGGCACGTCCACCACATGGACGTCAAGTCTGCCTTTCTCAACGGCGACTTGAAGGAGGAGGTCTACGTCCGTCAGCCGCCGGGTTTCGTAATCCCCGGCAAGGAGAACAAGGTTCTTCGCCTGCGCAAGGCCCTCTACGGCTTGCGGCAAGCGCCTCGAGCTTGGAACGCCAAGCTGGACTCCACCCTCAAGCAAATGGGGTTCCAGCAGAGCCCTCACGAGGCTGTTGTCTATCGGCGGGGAAGGGGAGGCAACGCCCTGCTGGTGGGCATCTACGTCGACGACTTGGTGATCACCGGCACCAAGGAGGACGAGATTGAGGCATTCAAGGCGGAGATGAAGACCGTCTTTCAGATGAGCGACCTGAGGCTCCTCTCTTTCTACCTGGGAATTGAGGTCCACCAGGACAGCTCCGGCATCTCCCTTCGCCAGACCGCCTACGCCAAGCGCATCGTCGAGTTGGGCGGGCTCACCGACTGCAACCCAGCCCACACTCCTATGGAGGAGAGGCTGAAGCTGAGCCGCGACAGCACGGCGGAGGAGGTTGACGCCACGCAGTACCGGCGCATTGTGGGCAGCCTTCGCTACCTCGTCCACACGCGGCCGGACTTGGCGTTCGCCGTGGGCTACGTCAGTCGGTTCATGCAGCGACCGACGGCGGAGCATCAGCAAGCCGTCAAGAGGATTCTTCGCTATGTTGCGGGTACCTCTGACTACGGCCTGCACTACCCGAGGTGCCCCGGTGCAGCGTACTTCATCGGGTACAGCGACAGTGACCACGCCGGCGACATTGACACAAGCAAGAGCACCAGCGGGACGCTATTCTTCCTTGGCAAGTGTCTGATCAGCTGGCAGTCGGTCAAGCAGCAGGTGGTGGCTCTGTCCAGCTGCGAGGAAGAGTACATCGCAGCCACTACCGCTTCGACTCAGGCCATCTGGCTCGCTCGGCTGCTCGGCGATCTCATTGGCAGAGATGCAGCACCCGTGGAGCTGAGGGTGGACAGCAAGTTCGCCTTGGCTTTGGCAAAGAACCCCGTCTTCCACGAGCGCAGTAAACACATCAGGGTGAGGTATCACTTCATCAGAGACTGCCTGGATGAGGGGAGCATCAAGGCTGGCTACATCAACACGCAAGACCAGCTTGCTGATTTCCTGACCAAGTCCCTTGGGCGAGTCAAGTTCCAGGAGCTCCGCGCCAAGATTGGGATGGTCCAGGTTGCTCAGAAGCATACACACAAGACTTAGGGGGAGATTGATAGACCTCTTCAAATCTTGTGCTTATCCATTAGCAATATGCTTAGTATCTACTTTAGAATATGCTTTACTTTAGCAACAACTTGGCATCAACTTGGCAGCCAAGTTAGCTTTTGCAATAGCTTCTTGGCAGCCAAGTTTGCTGCCCTATATATGTATCCCTGCAGTTTTCATTGCCTCTAAGGCTAATAGATGAGATCAGCCCCAATTACCTGTGATAATTTCCAACACAAACTAATAATCCCAAAGCTATAAAGTGAGCTCTACAACACAAATACATGTTTGTGAATCCAGGTAGTGCACTATGCTGTTCTTTGGTAATTCACTCAAATCAGATAGCAGTGTCAAAAGCAATACTATTACTACAACAGTCTAACAAAACTCTGTGTATCAACATTGTCTGATTCAACTGTATTGCCTTGTGGTAAGGTGATTAACCGATTATTTGGGAACATGAGCAGAGTGATTATAATTATAATATACTAAAGTACTAGACTGCAAGCCTTGTTGAACATCAGTAGTCACTGAAGATACCTGAGCATGGATGACAATCTCCCCACGGACTGCATACTCACATTTTAAGACCTGTAATAGTTATCAGTGTATTAGCTAGGCATGAGAAGCCGCACGCACCTTACCCAGACAAGCAAAGCACGAAAGCTGCCGTCTATAAAACAGGTGGAAATCAAGATCACACGACATTCAGCAAGTTTACAAACTTCAATAGGTTTATTTAGTAACACAGCACGTATTGCCAACGAAGTAGTACCTCAGATCTCACAGAAACAGTACACCATCAACGTGTCATCATTTTGCACAAGAAGTGGGGCAGCAGTCCAAACAAATTGCCATACCCCCTTTTGAGTCAAAGGGGAGAAAAAGGATACTGACGCAGATGGCATTAAACTATTCGGTCACAACAAAACAAAAAGAAAAGGCACTCCAGCAGCTCGAATCGAACTGAGATCTACCTCTGGTTTGAGACACAGCGATAGCGACTAGTGATCTGGGTAGAAGGAACTACACTTATTGCCAACATCTAAACGAAAACGATGGAACTTTGCGCCGGTGCAGTTGTTACAATCATCCTCAAAAAAATTTCTCATCTGATTTCAAAGTACGAATCAAAATCAGATCATCAGAACAAGAACTAACCACGGCATGTACCACTCCAGCGAATGAAGGATAAATTTTTTCACCCCAAATTTCTCAAGCAAACGAGAATCCAACTGGCGGCGGCTAAGCTGAATCGGGGACACGCAGACCGCAGCACATCCGAAGAGCCTCATCGGACTCGTCGAAGCCCAAACTTCCCACCGAAAAAATCCATCAAAATGGAACCTTCAAGGGACAGGCAGCTAGAGACGGAGAGGAAAACGGGCGGCGTTCTCACCTTGGGGTTGAGGTTCTCCACGGCGACGCTGGCGGCAGGGGCCATGGCGAACACGAGGGATCAGCTTCGCAGCGACGGAAGGATTGCGTATAAGCCGGGGACAACGGGGCCGCGTCCCTCTCTCACACTGCGGTTTCGTTCGTGGCGAATCGGGGCGGCAAAGGCCAGATGGTTTGGCGTTGTCAAAGAAAGGCCAGATGGTTGGCGCTTATAAAAGGCGGTCACGAGGAGAGGGGACGGCGGAAGCAAACAAACAAGAGGCGCACGCGGCACGCCGGGCGCCGGGCGCACGCCGGAAAGCGAGTGGAAGGAGAACGGAGGGGCGCCGAGCACAGCCGCGGTTTTGCGTTAAAACAGGCCAAGTCACTCTTTGGTCTTTGCCATATATAAAAAAAAAAGTCTCGCATCAAAGCTGTAGATGGGCTTGCTTGCCCCTGGATTGCATCGTGCTTTGTTCTTTATTATAGAAGATCGAGGTTTTCAATTTTGGCACTTTTTATGCTTGTCCTTTGATCCTATGAGAGATCTATGAAACTATAAATAACTTGGCTTACCCTTTCTGTGCCAATTCAAGCTTTTTTTCCCATTTGTTTTTTTTTTGATGCAGGATGTTTTCCTTCCGGTTTCTCTCTTGTTAATTAATCTATTAGAACATAAAAAAAAAAGTCTGTCTATCAATGTCGTTTCTAATAGATAATGTTTGCATGGAGCTGAGGAGAGAACTATTTGATCATATGAAGTGCCGCCCGTTTTCCTAATACTAGTAATGTCAACAGATGGGAGAGAATTAGTTATTTTGAAGAAAGATGTGTGTTTGTATCCTGTGTGTCTTCTTTGTTATCCAATCTGTCATGAATGAGAATGACAAACACGATAATAAAGAACAAAAACACAAAACTTGCATCAAATCAACTAATTCTCTCCTAATTTCTACCATTGATGTACTGTTCTAATCATAGGCTATGTTTGCTTTGCATGATTGCTATTGGATGCATGTGTGCTGTTCTATGATCATATGTCCAGACTGTGAGTTTACGTTGGTGATCAAGAGGAAGAGATCGTGATCAAGAGTCAACCTTTGGAAGTCTACGAGTCAACAGAAGAAGGACCTTGAGTTTAAGGCAAGTATAGCATGGGACCATCCTTGTTACCTATTCACCGTAATCACTTAATTCATATTGCATGTGTCTACCTTGATGCCTGGAATTCTTATGGTATAGATGTTGCTTTAATAATGATGATGATGATGATACTATATTTATTAAACGGATGGATACATGTTTACTTGATCATATGTTTAAATTGGGATGGTTATACTTTGATGCTACTTAATGCTAAAATTATGCTAACTAAAAGCTAATGCAGTTAAACCAGTGTCAGCCTTTTTGAGCCTCATGAACCCCATGTTATATTTGTTAAGTACGAGATGTACTTATGCTTGCTTTACTTTTCAACACTTTAGAAAAATCCTGGATGGGTACCAGACTGCAAGAGTTGGAGAAGTTAGGCTTGTGGTCAACCAGTCAGTTGTTCCCTGTGAAGTTGGTGTCTCCATCTGAAGATCGGAGTGTCTTTCCGCTGTCTGCTCCTTAAGGTTATGTTCTATGTTTTAAATATGTTATATATGTGCATTGTCTTTCGATATTACCCCTTTATTTGTAGCTATATGTGAGATTTGACTTCCTGGGCTCACATATGGTGTATACCTAGTTTTGTTTTTAAAACCGGGTGTGACAAAGTGGTATCGGAGCAATGCTGACTGTAGGACGCAAGCCTAGTTAGAAACTGGTCGTTTTAAAGTTTTGAAAATTGCTATAGAACCCTTGTTCTATCAACCTTGATATTTTCTCCCTATTGTATCTTCTACCCTTGTCATTTATCTCCTCCTTGTTGCTTAAATTTTAAATGTTGCTCTCACCTTCACTCCTTGCCTTGAATTGCTTTTGAAAACTTCCCTTTGTCTAATTAGATGGATCGTTAACCAAGCTATGTCGTCTCTGACCGCAGTTAACAAACGGAAGCTGATCGCTATGCGAAGTCAAGACCTGGGAAGAATGACACAACAGCAAGACGCAACACTGCGGATACATGGGTGTATGCCGAGTCTCTGAGTGATGAGTGATTGTCAACTGGGATGATGCGCATGCTCTTTGGCTTGTGTTATGCAGGTGTCGAGCACGGATACAGTGATCAGAGGCAAGGTGAAGGTCAAGTAGAGACGTGTCGTGCCGATGGACTGAGAGTGGCGAATGGCGGACGTGAGGCTTGGACTGAGGGACCGGTGGCCCGAGGATCGGCTGTGGTGGCTGGCAGCCTGGGACAGCGACGAGCGAAGACTTGCGGTCATGTGTTGCCTGAGTCGTGGACTTGGGGACACGTGTCGTGGACGGGGTGCATGGGCGGTGCATCCCATCCACGACGTCAGTTTGGTGGTAGAGCCAGAGAAAAACCATCGGGTGGACGGTTTCTAGGTTTGGGCCTCAAAACCTGGGTGCTGAGGGTTTCCGAGTTTGGCCACAAAACTCGGGCTGAGGACGGTTTCCAGGTTTGGGCCTCAAAACCTGGGCGCTGCGGGTTTGCTGAGTTTGGGCCTCAAAACTCAGATGCTGGTGGGCTGGTTTCCCGGTTTGGGCCTCAAAACCGGGGGTTGGCTGGAAAAGGCTGGTTTCCCGGTTTGGGCCACAAAACTGGGGGTGCAGAGCGATGGCGGCATGTGGCGGCAATCGAGAGGTTGCGTCGAGGCAACGCTACGAGTTGTGCGGGCGTGGCCGTCGGATCCACATACCACCGAGTTGGTCCAGAATAACCTTAGGGTTTAGCTGGTTCGCTCTGTAAGTAGTTAGGGGTAGAGTGGGAATTAGGAATAGTTAGGATTAGGATAAGTAGGGGGAGACACCCACCTCCCCAAGTATCTCAGTTCATTTGCTCTTTGCACTTAGGGTTTCCTGCTCTCCCAATCCCCTGCTGTAGCTAGCTGAGATCCGCAGAGAACCATACCTCTGTGTACTGGAGATTTTGAGGAAGTGAGGCCGTAACCTCACTGTTGTAGCGTGTGGTAGCCACATGGTTGCAGATCGATGTGTTGATTCGCGTTTTGTTCGTGTTCTTCGCGTTCTTCGTTTCTATGCGATTTTCCCGTCACTCGATCTCCCTTTCTCGTGCGTCTTTGCAAAATCCGTTTGAATCAACTTGTTCGTATTTGAAAGGAGATCACTTCCACCGAAGTAATTTATCTAACTCCTTATGAACAAGTAGATCGGGTTGATTTCGTTTTCGTGGTGCTTTTCGGTTCATCCTCCTCCCCTTTTGATTTCCCGGTGTTTGAGTTGATTTGAGCGGATGATTTCTTGGGGATAGTCTCCTAACTACTCCGTGATCATCTCCTCCAAGTTTGGGAACGTGGGATTTTGGTTTGAATCGATTTGGAGAAGATTTGGGTGAAGGGCGACCGAAATCGCCCTCACTGGGTGTTGGCGGACAGTCCGCCACCCTAGGCGCGTACAGTCCGCGCGTCGGGGACTTGGCCAGAGCAGTGGCCGCGAGTCTCTGTGTTTTTGGTCTCGGTTGACCGGCGGACAGTCCGCCGGTGTAAACCGCGGACGGTCCGGGACTGTCCAGGGAGGTTCCAGCAGAGTTGCTGTTTCTCGTTTTCTGCCGGCAAACAGTCCGCCATCCCCTCGCGGACAGTCCGCAGTAGGGGCGGACAGTCCGGGACCCCAGGGCCGGACAGTCCGCGGATTGGCTGAAGCCTCCGGTTTTGTGTGTTTGCTCTCCCGGCTTCCTCGCTTGGTTTCCGGACTTCTCGTTTGGCCCTAGAGTTGACCAAGGAACCTCTTTAGGTATCTTTGCTACTTATTAGCATCGGTATTTGGGGAGTTCTCGACGTAGCCGTCTATCTACGTTCGAGACTTGGTTTCTGAGGGGCGAACTTGCGCCGGAGCTTTTGGTGTTTGGTTTGCTATCACTTTGTGGTGCCTCGCTGTGATCCTAGGGATCATCCACCCTCTTCCAAGGGTCGTAGGCATCACGGTTTCAGTCGTAGCTTTCGGGGGTTGATTTTGGGACATTTGGCCAAAATTTCAAGAGAAATTTTTGAGCTCCCATTCACCCCCCTCTGGTCGCCTTGCTAGTGCTTTCTCGGACCTTCAAACACACAGACCAACCAACATGGAAGGAAGCCATAAAGAACAATTACAAGGTGATGAAGTGGAGCAAGATTACATTTACGGAAAATTGAGGCATGTGGATATGACCACTATTCATGGAGCAAAGAAAGTTGTGTATGGCATGATCCCAGTCAATTCAGTAACTGCCATGGTTCTTTTTGACCCTAGTGCCTCGCACTCGTTCATCTCTGTCAAGTTTGTAGCTCGCCTGAAGATAAGGGAATGGCCAACAAAGAAGCTCATAGTAGTTCGCACACCAACTGGAGAAATTGAGACAAAACATGAATGCCGAGATGTTAGAGTCGAGATAAAAGAGAGTGAGTTCATAGTGAAGCTGAATATTTTGGAATTCTCAGGAATCGATGTTATCCTTGGACATGGATGGCTAAGGGGTCGTAAAAGTGAGGTCAATTATTCCCGACGTTCAGTGTTTTTAAGAACACCATCAGGCGAAAGGATTGAATATCGAGGTATGCCATTATCACCCAATGAATGTGAAGCAAGTCTGTTGGAAGATAGCAGCAGTAAGATGCAAGAGGTTCAGGATTGATGTCTTTGTTGCAAGCATTATGAGAATTCTTGTCTTCAAGAGAAGTCAACCAAGGATGAGGTCAAAGCGAATACAAGTGGTGAAGTCAAGGAAGATAAGAAGAGGAAAGCAAATTCATTCGAGCCACCGTTGATACGTCATCAACAGTTGAGTTCTACCCCAGTATCACATCCAGTTTCAACCCTTGTTCAGACAAGCCTAGATCAGCAGCATTTAGAAGCTCCTCCAGTTAAGAACTTTCCACATAAGGTTTACATAGATGGATGGACAATCACCTACAAAGAATTCCAACCACCGAAGCGAGTTAAGAAGCAGAATAAACTGGTAAAAGTCAATCCTCCGAGTCAGCAAGATGGCAACACATCGAACAACACTTCTACCATAGCAGAACCAGCCAAAGGAATATGTTATCGTTGCCAACAGGAAGGACATTACGTAAGATCCTGCCCCAAAAAGATCAACAGTTGACTCATGGAAGTAATCAGAGCCCAGTCACTACAGAGTAGCCACCAACAAGTGATGTCAGTGCCTGATGCAAAGGAAGTCCCTGATAGCAGTTGACAAATGAAGAGTGTACAAGAAAAGTTGTCCCGATGTTCTTGCAGATGTATCGTGTTCTAGTAGTTCTTGAGCCCTTATGTAATGAAACGTTAGTAACGAAGTTAAGTCAAGTCCTTGGCCCATGTGTGGCTTGTGAACCTGCGATGTTTGTTGCTTTTCCTTATGATAATGTTTGTTTTGCATCTTTGTAATGAGTGCAATGATTTTGTGGGTTTTCTCACAATCTCATTTAGGTTTTGTTGATAGGTTTCATGCATAGAAGGTTGAGTTTCTGTTTCTTCTGTTCCCTCTATCCTATCCTTCCGGAGCAGTCTGTCTTTATCAGCTTATATCTTTGTTTATGGATGTTCAAAAATCATGGAACAATTCTGGACACAAGTAGACCTCATGATCTTTCTCTGAGCATAAGAACCACCTTGATAGCTGTTATGGTTTTGGAGTTATGAAATTCACAAGTCGATGCATCTGTGCTGTTTGTAATCTAGAATAGTTTCTGTTGTCTGCTGTTTCCGACGACCTTAACTACAGAATCTGGAAAAGTGTTCTACATGAAAGTTGTAGAGGATTTCATAAGCTTTTCAGAAAGGTAAAGTGCATCTTCATTGGATAAACAGAGCTCCAGTTATGGCTGTTTTACTGCACTGCTGTTCTGCTACTCGCGAGAAATTTCAGAATTTTTGTTCTTACCTTTACATATGGGTTTCTCTGGGAGACCAGAAGTTGGTTATAGTTGTCAACATGCTGGAAATAATATGTAAGCTACCCTTGGTACCCCTAGTTCAACCCTTTTTAAGGGGGGTAGCCAAGATAAAGGAGTCACAAGAAGAAGGTTTCTCGCATCCTAGTGTTTCTCTACAAGGTGTTATCTCTATGGTTGAAAAGTCACTATCAAGAGCAGTTATCTTCTTGCATGGGTTTAGTAACATGTTGGATTGTTTTCAAGAAGCTCAAGTATGCATCAAGTTTGATCTTTGTTGCAAGATGAGAGTCGATCTTCAACATACCCAGAGCAAGTTGGTTTTGACCATCTATAAGTCGACTCCACGAAGACTCCATGAAGTTACTCGAGAAAGTGAAGATGAAGGTTCAATTCCAGTGTATCTCTATCTCTTTGTTCTTCTTCTTCCGAATCTCGAGGACGAGATTCTTTTAAGGGGGTAGTTTTGTCACACCCTGAAATTTTCATTTCTTGAATTAGTATTAAAATGATTTAATTATGAATTTTTGTGCTCATTAAATGTAGGTAAATAAAATTTTTTCTCTAAATTAAAATTTATCTTAGGGTTTAGAAACATGTTTGTTCATTCATGTTGGAGCATTTGAGTTTTTGTGATGTGTGGTTTTGGTTAAAACTCAAGTTGAATTCAAAATGATTTGCAAACAATTTGAAAATGAATTTCTTAGAAAAGGGTTTTGAAAATAAAGACCTTTTGTTTTCAAAAAGTTTGGAAAGGTTAAGAGTTTCAAAAACCTTCTTTTCTCAAAGATCCAAACCAAAGGTTTGAAATCAAAAGTTTGAAAAGAATTCAAATGTGGTTTTAAAAATGTTTTTGAAAAAGGTTTGGAAATAAAAGAAAATAGCAAAACTCATCTTCCCCTCTCCCCCTTCGGTTTCTGGCCCGAAGGCCTTTTTTCCCTTTCTCCTTTTCTCCTCCCGCACGACCTGAATCTTGGCCCAGCTCGGCCTGTGTCCGTTTCCCCCGCTCACTCGGCTTTTCCCCTTGCTCTCTCCGGCTTGGGCCGCTGTCGGCCCATTCCCGCGCCGATTGCTCCCGAGTGCAACGCGCGCGACCTCCTCCACCTGTCGCTGACTGGCGGACCCGCTTCGTCAGCCGCTCAGCGCTCGCATCACTTCCCTCCTCCTCTCGTCGACACCGTGGCCCCACCTGTCAGCTCCCTCTCCCTCCTCCGACTTCTGCTCGGTCACGACGCCTAGTCCGACTGTGTCCCTTTGCGCTGCGACCCTCTTGCCTTATCGGCCAAGTAGACCACCCCTATAAAGTTCCTAGCACCCACCGCCTTTCCTTGTTTCGCAAATTCGAGCCCCCAAGCCCTAATTTGCCCTAGTTCCGAGCTTTGAGATCCGCCGTGGAACCGCACCCTCGGTTTCGCTCTCCAGACGAGTTCCAGCCGTCGCAAGGTTCTTATCTAGCTTCATCTTGGTCACGCGGAGCCATTACACTTTTCCCCCCTCTATTTTATCCTGGTTTTGCGTTAATCCGTGCTCGTCTTCGACTGCAGAGTCCTGCTTCCACCCCGTCGTGAAATTCGTCGTCACCAAGGCTTCGCCGACGGTCTCTTCTTGCCTGGTGAGATCCCCTTGATCCCCTCTTTCGTTTGAACCCGCTCCCAAGGTCTCTAACGCCCTGTGGCTCGATTCCGAGAGCGCGCCGCCGCCCTCCGGCAATGGCGCCACCATCACCCTCCTCCCCTCCGGCGAACAGCGCCGCCTGACCCTTCCCGATTTAATCAGCGCCCTCCATCTCAGATGCGACGGCCATCAAAGGCCGATACCCTTTCGATGGCATTTTTGCAAAAAGGCCATTACAACTTTCTGTGTGTCAACCCGCGCTCCATCTCACACTGTTCTTGAGTCTGTGGAATCTTCCAACCAGACCCCTGCGTTTTCTCCCAATCGAGGCGCAGTCCAGCCAGCTTTCAAATTTTGTTTTATTTATTTTAATCTGCAAATTCGAGTTGATTTATTTACAAAACTGCCACTGAATTCAAAAGCTTATAACTTCTTTGTTTTAACTCCGTTTTGATCCGTTCAACTTGCGTTAGATTCGTTTCGAAAAGATCTTTCAAACCATATAACTTTCAATAGTGTTTTCTGTAATTAAAATTTGAGTTAAATCTAATCTAGTAATTAGTCTTGTTTAAATCGTATCTTTTCCGTTAAAACTCCGATTAGAGTGATCTTCGCGTCTGTGTGATCGTAGCGAATCGTAGATCAGTTTTCAAAACTCTTTATATTGTTTTATTATGATTGATGTACTGTTCTAATCATAGGCTATGTTTGCTTTGCATGATTGCTATTGGATGCATGTGTGCTGTTCTATGATCATATGTCCAGACTGTGAGTTTACGTTGGTGATCAAGAGGAAGAGATCGTGATCAAGAGTCAACCTTTGGAAGTCTATGAGTCAACAGGAGAAGGATCTTGAGTTTAAGGCAAGTATAGCATGGGACCATCCTTGTTACCTATTCATCGTAATCACTTAATTCATATTGCATGTGTCTACCTTGATGCCTATATAGATTTATCCTAGATGTTTGATCTTGTACCTTGATAACCATGGGTATGCATTGGATAGCTTGATGCTAGTGCTCAACTTAAACTATGATCATGCAAATTTGTTTTAATGATATATGAGATGAGACATGTTAAAATATGACTTTTATAGCAACATGGTTTAGGAACTACTATAAGGGATCACCCGGGACAAAAGTGCAACCATGAGAGTTATATGGCTCTGACCTTAGCTCAGTATGAGGACCTTTTCTAGCTTGTTAGTGGTTACCCGAAAGGGCGCATAAGGCGCTTGACAAGCTAGAATTAGGGCGGCTTCTTTCACCTTGCCTGCGTTGCCGTAAGGTTGAGAGACCCTTCTTCCCCTTGCCTTAAGACCTAGCGGCCCTAACTTGTTAGACGAACCTTTGAAAGGCTGCGCAGTGAACCCTGTCGTGCACCTTGGAAGTGTAACATGGGCCTTGCAAACCCCGGCATATGAGTATCACTGCTCATCGGGTAAAGTGTACAACCTCTGCAGAGTGTAAAACTGATATATCAGCCGTGCTCATGGTTACGAGCGGCCTGGAATTCTTATGGTATAAATGTTGCTTTAATAACGATGATGATGATGATGATACTATATTTATTAAACGGATGAATACATGTTTACTTGATCTTATGTTTAAATTGGGATGGTTATACTTTGATGCTACTTAATGCTAAAATTATGCTAACTAAAAGCTAATGCAGTTAAACCAGTGTCAGCCTTTTTGAGCCTCATGAACCCCATGTTATATTTGTTAAGTACGAGATGTACTTATGCTTGCTTTACTTTTCAATACTTTGGAAAAATCTCGGATGGGTACCAGACTGCAAGAGTTGGAGAAGTTAGGCTTGTGGTCAACCAGTCAGTTGTTCCCTGTGAAGTTGGTGTCTCCATCTGAAGATCAGAGTGTCTTTTCCGCTGTCTGCTCCTTAAAGTTATGTTCTATGTTTTAAATATGTTATATATGTGCATTGTCTTTCGATATTACCCCTTTATTTGTAGCTATATGTGAGATTTGACTTCCTGGGCTCACATATGGTGTATACCTGGTTTTGTTTTTAAAACCGGGTGTGACAGTGATGGTAACAGTTTCTCCTATCATGTGACTGTAGCATGATGTTTGACTCCCACGGAAAGGACGGAAACCAAGGGCTACACGTCACCTTTTGTTCTTGAAAAACAAATTAGGTGTTGTTTAGTTCTCTAAAACACCTAAATTTTTTCTAGATTCTCCGTCACATCGAATCGAAGTATGCATGAAACATTAAATGTAGATAAAAAATAACTAATTGTACTTTTAGTATGTACATGTCGAGACGAATCTTTTGAGCCTAGTTAATCCATGTTTAGATAAAATTTATCAAATAACAATGAAAGTGCTACAGTAGTTCTTCCCAAAAAATTTGGGAAACTAAACAAGGCCTTAAACGGCCAACCCTAAGTCACTGTTAGAAGATTTGGGTCTAGTCCAAATAAATAATTCCAATAAATCTTAACGACTCACTCACACATATATGTTAAGACAGGAGATTTTAGGTCCCGTTTGGCATAGCTCAGCTTCACTCGCTTCACTAGTGAAGCTGTTTTTTTTAGAAAATAGCTTCATAAACAACTTTCTAAATAAAACTGAGTTATTTTGAAAAAAAGTGTTTGACAAAACAACTTCATGCATAGTTGGAAGAAAAAAAATAAGGGAGTAAACTGTGAAAAACTACTTTTTCAGCGACTACAAGAGGGAACAGTGGGGTACCCATAGCGTTTTGTGTTTTGTTTAAAAAGAAAAATGATTTTCAGAAAATATGGAAAAGTTTAAATGTTTTTAGAAGAAGTAGTAAGTGTCGAAATTTGGTGAAACAAATATTGTTGTGTTTGTCTTGAGTAGATCTATCTATGAAAAATATAAAATATTTTTCGTAATACTTTTATATAGGGCTTTATTTAAATCACTAAATGCATGATATCTTGTTTAATGCATAATAAATTGTAGGATGATTAGAAAAATATGGTTCTTATTTTGCTAGCTTGGTTATATTTTGTAGATGTTGTTAAAAATAATTATTATAATATAGGTTTGTGAAAAATTAGGGTTATTAATTAAGAAATTAAAATGCTTGTTCCTTACAAACTTTATAGTAAATGATGTATGTAAGATATGAGCTTGATAATTTGTGTAGACTGCTCTTGTGCTAAGGAGCAACTAAAAAAATGCAAGCAAGAAGGTTTCAGGTCATGGACAAAAAGGGTTAAACTGCATCGTCATCTTAGGAGCATGGACCTTGTGGAACCATCGTAATCGTTGTGTTTTTGATAGGGCCACTCCTAGTTTGTCTAGTACCATTGCAGGCATCAGTGAAGAGTTGCTTCAATGGTTCTTTGCTAGAGCTCGAGGAGTTTCATACCTCCTTGCCCTAGTAACTGCAGCCAGTTATGGTGTTTGGTCTAGTGTCCCTGGTTGTGTTTAGTTCCTAAGAGTAAGTAAGTTTATATTTGTAAGTAGGTGGGTTGTAGGCAACTCTTGGGTTCTCTACCCCTTTTTTCTTCTAAATATTTATTGATGTGCAACTCTTCTATGTGTATGAGAAAAAAACTATACATACAAAAACTTAAGGGCTACATTAGAATCTGAGATCCCCGTCGGGTTCCCGGTGATTTCCTGGGATGAGGAACCCGTAGGGCGATCTCTCCCACGCTAATTTTCGACGATGTTTGGAAGCTCGCAAGCGTGGGATTTGAGCCCCTTTCTTGCATTTTCCATGGGCAGTAAATCTATGAGACAATAGGCCAGGAGCGCTTCCCAGATAGCTGCTCCCACGAGCCACGCCGTCGCCGTCTCCAATAGGCGCACTACTCGGATGCAGCTCGCCGCCCTGCGCTCCCACCACCACTCCTGTCCAGCCATAGCCCGCCGTCCACTATTGTTCGATCCATTGCCGGCTGGCCCGCTACTATCAGGCGAGGTAGAGAAGTGCCGCCGGATTAGGTTCGCGCCACCACTGACGTACACGACATGACATCCGCTCAAGATGGCCTTGCTGCTGTCCAGCGCCTCCTCTGCCTCCCCACCGCCACCGGCAAGGGCACCCTTATTTGCACCTGTGCCGCCACGCGCCCGACAAATGGTCTCCAGCATCGTATCCCCAACCGTAGTTGTAGTCCCTACTCTTGCAAGGCAACACTGGCCTCGGTTGGCCACTGCCTTGCATCATTGACCATCTTGCTCTACTTTGCATCTGTCAGATTGCCTGTTCAGGAGTATTAAGAAGAGAGGCGGCGAACATCTAAACTATTTCTTCTCAAATTTTAATTTTGGAGACCATTTTTGTGCTCTGTATCGGTGATATTGATTCAGGAGCAAGAAGAGAGGTGGCAGTTTTTCAGATATTTTTTTTATACATGTGATTTATGCCTCCTTGTTCCCAAACAACGATAGGGAATTAAAATCCTGATGGGTAGGGCTGCCAAGGGAAATAATTTGCCATAATCCGTCTCACGCGCTTTCTTTCCCTGGATTAGGTTCCCTCACTTCCAAAGTAACCATAAGGCCTTTTTTGAAAGCAAGGGGGAGCAAAATCCAGAGATGGAAACCGCCACCCCCCCCCACCCACACACACGTCAGGAACCTAAGATGATAACTAAAATGACAACCTTATAGATTATCTACCCTGAAAAAAGTCCGGATGCTGAAGGGAACAGAGTTTCTAAACTAGGCCTAAGAGGGAAGAAGTCCCCATCAAGCCTCGAGATGTGGATTGATTTTTTTTAAGGTGTAACCATGTAGGTTTGAACTGGACCAACGGTAGTTCACGAAGGTCAATGTCGCTAGGATTAGGATGCCTTGTGTATATTGTAATAATGCGGGCAGTTTCAGCCAAGGAAATGGATACAGTTTTATTTGGTATTTCTTTTACAACAAAAAATCGTTCTATTTTATGCGAAGTAGAATCTTGGCGCTTTGTTTTTTACACCCTCTCATCGTGAATAAAAGATGTTTTAGGCCTCGTTCGCTTTCGTCGGATTGAAATAGTGTCTGAAACCATTCTAGACCGAAAATGAGTGAACTAAAGGGATTCAGTTCATCTGATTGTTTTCGTTTCTGGCCTCAAGAGGTGGGAAACAAATTCGTGTCTTGTAGCATAAGAAATGAGCTAAATTCAAACCAGATCATATCAATCCGTCTGGAATTAAACCTCAACCGAATGACTATTTTGCTACGGACCAGATTCAAAACTGGATTAGATCAATCTGGCCAGAATGGCTCTATTCCTATGGAACCAAACAAAGCCTAGGGTTATACGAAGTCAGCAGTTCCATACTTGAGTATAAATTAGCTTTTACATGTTCATTGTGAATGTTTGTGTTGACACCATATTTCGGAGCGAAGAAGATTTTTCCATCTGTGAACGCAGACGGCCGGTCTATTAAGGAAGTCGGCCAAAATAGAAGAAAAAAAAGCTTGTTTGGGTCAAGACACGACCAGAGAATTCGCATGAACCAGACCCGATGGGCTTAGAAGACGTGTCGGGCTCGGCCAAGGAAGTTGAAGTCCGGATCATCTTTTATTATATTTTAATATATCCTAGTCGTATTAGAACAGGAGTCTACCGGGTTATAAATAGCTAGAAACCCGATTTTTGTAAGGGGTCAATTAATCAATCAAATAATTCTTCGGCCACCGGCCAAAACCCTAGGAGTAGGAGTAAGCCACTGGGCACGAAAAATCGAAAACCGAGAACCGAACCGAAATACCCGATAACCGAAACCGAAGTAACCGAACCGATCGGTTTCGATTCCTGTTCGGTTCCAGTATCTCAGGAACCGAATTTAGTATGGTTATTTCGGTTCCATGCATCGGTTAACCGAAATAACCTAATCTAACCGAAATATATGGAAGCGCGTAGAATGTAGACTGAAAAGTTAAACAGCCTAGCCCATTAGCCATTTAGCCCATATGTATCTTACCTCCACTCCACTGTGCCCCCAATCCTTAACCCTAACTGCGCCACCCACAATCCCCATCCCCGAGCAGAGACCCCGACCCCGACGGCCAAATCCTCCACCGCGCCAGGCCGCCAGCCATCGCCTTGCGTTGCGCCCTCGCCCAGTCGCCCCTCCGCGTCCGCGGCTCCGTCCTCCGCCCTCTGCTGTTGGTCCCGCGCCGCCCTCCGCCCTCTGCTCTGCCGACTTCGTGCCTCCAAGACTGGCAGGCGGCAGCTCCACACTTCCGCCGTTCGCGAGCGCGAGGGCCGGTGCTCGCCCGGTCGCCCCTCCGCGGCTCCGCCGATGCGTCGCGACGTCGCCTCGCCCTTCGTCGGTCCGGCCTCCCGCACACGGCAGACGGCACACCGGTCCGCGCTCCGCCATTTCGCCCTCCCTGGTCGCCCCATCTCGACATCTCCTCCGTGCTCCGCCGGTCCCCCCTCCCTGGTCCCCTCCGGCGTCCGCCACCGCCACCCTGGTGGTGCAGCAGCTGCGGGCATATGTGTTGTTACGGTTGTTTTATGCTGAATTGGTCTCTACATTGTCCATGTTGGCTGTAAGAAAATCAGGGAAAATGCTGCCCAAATTTGCAATTTAATAGGCTATTTTTGATTCCTGAAATTTTCGGTTCCTTTCGGTTATAACCGAAACCGAACCGAATTGACCGAAACTGAATTAGCTCAGTTCCATGTTTTGAAAAGAACCGATCGGTACCTTGTTTGCAGGTAATCGAATTAGCTAGATAACCGAAGAACCAAACCGAACGGTTTCGGTTAACCGAACGCCCTGCTCGGCTGTTAACCCCGAGCCCTGCTGTTTAACGTATACATAGATCTACATACCTTTCATATGTTAAGTTAATCGACTGATCTTTTTTCTTATATTTCCTTTGCAGCCTCAGTAGCCGTTTTTTTACTTCAATCAATGTCAATGTTTTTAATCCTTATTGGGAGTTGACTTTGTAGTCAAAATCCTATGATAATGGCTATCTCAGAGCCGCGTAATTTGAAACTGTCTGGCACCAAACCGGCAGGTTCCATGATTTGATATCATTTTTCTCTCTCCTTGTCAATTGCTTGTCAAGTTGGCTGACACGCCCTGAGGTCGTTCTCACCAAGAGTTGGCACCGCCATATTTTGAAGGTCTAGGAGGTCAAGACCCCACTTCGTACGGCCTCTGAGGACCGTGGTCGAGTGTGTTGGCGTCTCATCAAATTTTCGTGGCAACACATTCTATGGCACGCCCAGTGGAACCACAGTCGTTTGATCATGACGTTCAACAATGAAGAGGTTTTGAATGTGACAATGGATGAGCTCCCAGATGAGCTTAGACGCCTGGTAGAGAGAAGTGTCGAGCAGTATCAGAACATGTGCCTGCTAAGTTTCAGCAAAACCAGGGAAAAGAAAGTCTTCCAGAAGACTCATTTTCCAAGGGTGATTTTAGAGGGTCAGGTGGACCCGATGATTAAGTTACAGCACAATGCCATGCAGGAGACAATTGGCAAAGCAATGTCTGCCACCCTGCTTGCTCACAATGAGACGTTCCTCAATAGTATCTCAAATGCCATCAAAGAAGCTTTCCACTTAGGTGCTGAAAGAAGAGGACCAACGTATACGGTTGGGAATAGTCAAGGAGCTGGAACTTCTGGGGCTCAACAGATGACAAATGACCCTAATGGCAATGGGAATCAACAAATGATAAGTAACCCTGGCGGTAATGGGAGTGTGATGCAGCAGCAAGTGCAACAGCCGAATATGAGCAACAACATCCACTCATCGGCTATAAAAATAGCTCCATATGGGAGGAGGATCACCTAAGACTTCAATGCACCACTTTATCAAGAGAATGTAGCACCTGGTGATATTCCTCCTGGTTATCATTATGTGTCAGATTACTATACTTTGGATGCTCATGAAAATCCAGGGTATTAGAACAATGCTTTTGGGGGGCAGACCATCGGCTACTAGGGGCTGGTGAATCAAATGGATCAACTACTGAATCAGGTAACTGATATGGTTCAAAAGCAATTCGGTTTGATGCCGAAGAACACACTGACTGCTTATAAGAAGCCATATCCGGAGTGATATGATTAGGTTACCTTTCCTCCAAGATATAGAGTTCCTAACTTTACCAAGTTTACGGGAACAGGCACAGTAACAACCATGGAGCACATAACTCAGTTCCTGGTACAACTTGGGGAAGTCGGTGATGAGCCAGCACTCAAAGTTCAAATGTCCCCTCTGTCTCTGTCTGGCTCAGCCTTTTCATGGTTTTCATCCTTACCACCAAATTCCATTCAAGGCCGAGAGGATTTGGAGAACAAATTCCATTAGTACTTTGACTCTGGAATCCTGGAAAAGGGGGTCGTAGACTTAGTCGATGTGAAACAAGGGAACAATGAATCAGGAAGCCATTATCTCCAAAGGTTCAGAGATATTAAGAATCAATGCTATTCTTTGACATTGTCAGATCCAGAGATTGTTAGCATTGCAATTCGAGGGCTAATACCAGCCATTAAGGAAAAGGTTGGCTTTGATTGTACCAGCCTGGCTGATTTGGCCAAGAAAGTGGCAAATATTGATGCATAAAATAGATACAATCAAGTCTTCAAGCCTCGAAAAGTCATCAATGCAGAGAGCTCTTTCTTTTTATAGGGAGAGGATGATGAAACAAGTGATGAAAGTGAAGATGAAGTAGCTGTTGTTGATTGGGCTTGGAGGAATAATGAGTATATGCCTTGGGCAAAGGCTAAAAATACAGAAAAAGAGATAAACAAATACAGTTTTGACATCACAAAAGCCGATAAGATATTTGACTACTTACTTGAGAAAGGTCAAATCAGGTTGACTGAGAATCATAGTATTCCATCGGTTGAGGAGCTTAAAAATAAAAGGTACTGCAAATTCCATAATTCTAGTACTCACACTACTAATGATTGTAGAGTTTTCAGAGGCATGATCCAAAGAGCCATTACTAGGAAGGATTGGCTTAGAGAAAGCCAAGGGTATGGGTATTGACGGTCATCCCTTTCCGGTGAACATGGTAGCTCCTGCACCTCAAAGTGAGATCAAAGTGTTGACTTCTGACAAAGCCAAAGCAGCCAGGACAGTCGATCCAAAGAAACAAATGTCAGCTGAAGAGTTTCAGAAGATGAAAGAAAAGAAGAAAACTGATCAGCATGATCATCCTGAGACCTCGAGAGCTAGTGAAACAAGGAGGCGTCCAACTGTCAGAATTCTTCTAAATAAATGGCAACGTCAGAGGGAAAGAGATCAAATGCATAAACAAAGAGATGAGTAGGAGTTCCGAGAGTGGCTTGAAGAAGAAGAGTATAGAAGATCCCGAGAAGAAGAAAGGCGAATCAGAGATGAAGAGAAGAATCATTGGGGTTGTCCTTTCTTCAGGCATTGTTGGAATGAAGGGTTAAAGCTTCCAACTCTTCAAAACTGTCTAGAGTGCAGTGATCAATATTGGGAGTAAAGGCAGTCAAGAGACAACCGCCAATCTGTACACGAAAGGTTAAGGTTTGAAAGAACAGATCGGCACATAAAAAATGAAAATATTCATGATCGGCTTGGAGTAAGATTAGCTGATCGAGATCATGTTTGGCAAGAAGGACAGTGGTGTCCAGGTGGTTTGACTAAAATCCAGAAACCTCGGGTTCAAAGGTTAAGGAATGATGAGATTCAGAAGAAGAAACCCAAAGTCTGGCAGGTGAAACAGATAGCCGATAAGAGAGAGTCATCGGCTAATGTGTCTACTTTGTTCATGTTGCCTGCTGAGTTCAGATCTACTGACCAACAAGAGGAGTCAGATAATGAAGAAGCAGTGGCTCAGTGGATCTATCAAGCAGAAGGAGCTACGTTCCAAAAGCTTGAAAAGCATTCCCACTTAAAAGCTTTATATTTGAAAGGATTTGTTGATGGAAGACCTCTGAGTAGAATGTTAGTTGATGGAGGTGCAGCTGTTAATTTAATGTCATATGCCACATTCAGGAAACTCGGGAAGACTGCAGAGGACCTAAGCCAAATTGATATGAGGTTAATGGATTTCGCTGGGAATGTGTCGGCTACCAAGGGTGTTGTATGTGTTGAGTTAACAATTGGCAGCAAGAGCTTGCCTACTACCTTCTTTGTAGTAGACGCGAAGGGCTCATACAGTGTACTTTTGGGAAGAGATTGGATCCATACCAATTGTTGTGTTCCATCTACCATGCATCAAAATGTGATACAGTGGATCGGAGACACTGTGGAGGTGATACCAGTCGATTTAACGGTAAGCATTGCATATTTTGACCCTAATGACTGGAACTTCGATAATGTGGAGTGCTTCTCTGGGAAGGTGCATGAAGGAGGTTTCATCAAGATGTTTGATGATGGCCAGCAGCCGATCCAAGCAGCCGGCTTCAAAAAAATATATTTAATGGATTATTTAGTCAATGAAGACGAAGGCAAGATGGGTAAAGGTTTTACATCGGCCGATGAACTAGAAGCTGTTGATATTGGAGATGGTGATAAACCAAGGTTGACATATATTAGTGCTAAGTTAGATCCTAAGTTTAGACAAGAGCTTATTGCTTTAATAAAAGAATATAAAGAGTGTTTTGTTTGGGATTATTCTGAGATGCCTAGTCTTGATCGAGCATTGGTTGAACATCAGTTACCCATCAAACATGGGAGTCGACTAGTAAAACAAGCTCCGAGGAGAATTAGAGCGGAGGTTATGGCTGACATGAAAACAAAAATCACTCGGCTTTATGAAGCTAATTTCATTTGACAATGTAGATATGCTGAATGAATATCTACTGTAGTCCCTGTATATAAGAAAAATGGGAAGACGAGAGTTTGCATTGATTTCAGGGATTTGAATAAAGCTACTCCGATGGATGGCTACCCATTGCCAGTGGCAGACATGTTGATCGATGCGGCAGCAGGTCATAAGGTAATCAGTTTTATGGATGACAATGCTGGTTATAATCAAATTTTTATGGCAGAAGAAGACATACATAAAACTACGTTTAGGTGTCCTGGTGCCTTAGGCTTGTATGAATGGGTAGTCATGACTTTTGGACTTAAAAATGCCGGTGCAACTTATCAAAGAGCTATGAATTATATATTTCATGAGTTGATCAGCAGAATTGTAGAAATATACATTGATGACGTGGTTGTGAAATCCAAGGAATATCAGGAACATCTTAAAGACCTTAGGGATACTCTAGAATGTGCAAGAAAACATGGATTAAGGATGAATCCTCACAAATGTGCATTTGGAGTATCGGCTAGACAATTCTTGGGTTTTATGGTACATGAAAAAGGGATTGAGGTTGGTCAGAAAAGTTACGATGCGATTGACAAAGCAGTACCGCCAACCACAAAAACCCAGTTACAATCTTTGGGGAGTTTAAATGGGGTAACGAAGAACAGAAAGCATTTGAGGAGATTAAAGAGTATATGAAGTCTCCACCAATTTTAATTCCTCCTTAGAAGAACAAACCTTTTAAGTTGTACGTAGCGGCCGATGATCATACAATTGGATCGGCCTTAATGCAAGAATTTGAAGGAAAGGAGAGAGTAGTGTTTTATCTAAGCAGAAGACTACTGGATCTAGAGACAAGATATTCTCCTGTTGAAAAGTTATGTTTGTGCTTATACTTTTGATGCACTAAACTTCAACACTACTTGTTGTCTCTGAGTGTACGGTGGTGTCAAAGTTTGATGTGATAAAGCACATGTTGTCTATGCCTATTCTGAATGGAAGAATTGACAAGTGGATTTTTGCATTATCGGAATTTGACTTAAGGTATGAATCGGCTAAAGTGGCCAAAGGTCAGGTAATAGCTGATTTCATTACTCATCATCATGGGCAGGAAATTAAAACATTGGATTTTGCTCCTTGGGCTTTGTTCTTTGATGGATCTAACTGTAAGCAAGGTGGGGGTATTGGTGTTGTCCTTGTCTCTCCACAAGGGGCCAGTTTTGAATATGCTTTTCCTATTGATCCAACCTCTACCAACAATCAAGCTGAGTATGAAGCTCTTCTCAAAGGACTTCATCTTCTGTACGAGGTAAGGGCCGAGGCTGTTGAGATTTTTGGTGATTCTCAATTAGTAGTTAATCAATTGCTTGGCCTATATAGATGCAAAGATGATGTTTTGAGAAAACGTTATGAAAGATGTCTTGAGCTACTTGATTCTTTCTCTTTTGTTGCCATCAAGCATATTCCTAGGTGTCAGAATCAAGAGACTAATCGACTAGCTCAAAGTGCTTCTGGATATCGGCAAATCATTAAGATATTAGCCGATGAGCTTGCTGATAATAATGATGGGAGAAATGAAATTATTGAATATTTAAAAGATCCATCGCGGCAGGTATCCAGGAAGCTAAGGTATAAGGCTACAAAATTTGTTCTTCTTGATGATCAGCTCTATCATAAAACACTCGATGGTGTACTCCTTAAGTGTATCAATCAAGAGGAAGTCAAGGTCCTAATGGGAGAAATCTATGAAGGAGTTTGTGGTGCACATCAATCTGCTCATAAAATGAAATGGATGATTAGGAGAGCGGGCTATTTTTGGCCAACCATATTGGAAGATTGTTTTAAATATTATAAAGGGCGTCAAGAGTGCAGAGGTTTGGCAATGTTCAAAAATCTCCAGCATCAGCTATGAATCCAATTACAAAACCGTGGCCATTTAGAGGATAGGGAATATATCTGATTGGCCAAACATTTCCGTCATCAAGCAAGGGACACAAGTTCGTGTTAGTAGCAACTGATTATTTTACCAAATGGGTTGAAGCTATTTCTTTCAAAGAAGCTTCATCGGCTACTATAATTGAGTTTATCAAAGAGCATATCATCTACAGGTTCGGTGTTCCTCAGACCATCACTATAGATCAAGAAAAAATGTTTACATCGAATGAGTTTGAGGATTTTGCTACTAGCACAGGTTTCAAACTAATTAATTTGTCTCTATATTATGCCCAAGCCAATGGACAAGCTGAGGCCTCTAACCAGATTTTAATCAAGATTATTAAGAAGAAGGTTAGAGAATATCCAAGGAAGTGGCATTCGATACTCAACGAGACTTTGTGGTCTTATACAATGGCTTGTCATGGTGCAACCGAATGTTCACCTTACGAGTTGGTTTGTGGACACGAAGTTGTGTTACCTTGGCAAATTAACATAGGATCTAGGAGAGTGTCACAATAGAACAATTTGAAAGCCGATGAATATAAACATCTTATGATGGATAATCTCGATGACTTAAATTTTCATCGGTTAAAGGCTTTGGAAAATATCAAAGCTTAGAAACTAAGAATTGCTAAATATTACAATCGGAAGGCCAGAGAGAAGAAATTCAATGAAGGAGACCTAGTTTGGAAAGTCATCTTGTCAATTGGAACTAAGGATAACAAGTATGGCAAATGATCGCCAAATTGGGAGGGGCCTTATCGACTTACAAAGTGTGCTCCTGGCAATGCTTATTTCTATGAAACTTTAGAGGGGGGCGAATACTTCAGAGCAGTCAATGGAAAATATTTTAAGAAGTATTATCCTAGCATTTGGGTGGATCTACTATGACTTATTGGATTAGTTGATAGCCGATATTACAATATCACCTTCAGACTAAAAATATAGCCGATATATGGTGTATCGATTTCAACAGCAGAATAATAGCCGATGCAAAGGAAGCATCGCCTTTAGTACTAAAACATGAAGTTATGAATTTTGAATCCAAAAGACCTCGACGGGTCTGATCACAGATAAGTCATATAGGAACAAAGGACTTCATTATATTCACAGTAGTTCTTTACAAGAAGATTGGTTCTACAATCTACTCGAAGACCTTATCTACTATGAATACAAAAGGGATGGCGTCCGCTATCTCCTCGGCTGCTCCATCAACGCCATCGAAGTTCACCTCCATGGTGTGACTGATTTCCGGGGTGATCTCGAGGTCGCCCAAGTCTCTGCCGGTATAGGCCTGAGCAGCTCCAAGTGCCATGGCGGCACCGTGGCGGACACCATGGAAGGCAACTTCATGCACCCTTGCGGGGATGTTGTTTACCCTCTCAATGACACTATTGCCAGTGGCATTCACAGAGGCGGCAACTTCATTCCCTGCGCGTCTTGGAGGGCTTCCAACCGCACGATCAGATCTAGGAAGATGGACAAAATAATAGGCATCAAGGACGCATTGAAGATTAAAAGTAAGAGCTTTCATAAGAAGGGGTGCCTGAGAGGCTTTCACCTCTGCATCTTCCAGTGCCTTCTAGAGCTGGACGATGTGGTCCTCGAGCAGGCAATTCCTGATGGTGGCCTCGGAATGGAGGTTCCGCATTTCCGTCATTTGACGGTCATGACGGGCGGTCGTCGACTCCGAACTCCCGGAGGAGGGAGTTTCCGGTACCGATTCCATCCATAGGGGAGGTCCCAAAGCAGCGGCAGCGTTAGAGGGGCCCGCGTCGGTCCTAGGTAAAAATTGAGAGATCAGATCAAATTCAGAAAGTCGATGAGGGAACATCAAGATCAACTAAAAATAGGACAACTCACCTAGCGCGACGCTGAGGAGGACGATAGGAGTTCACCTCTTCCTCTACAAGACGCTTGCCGTGGTTAGGATTCGCCATTTGAAAGGAAGAAGAAGGATGGGATTTTCTTGAGTGAAGAAGGAGAATTTTCTTGAGTAGATGGCGAAGACCACAGTGGTTGCGCTTTGAGTGCGGTTAAAGATGAAGGCAGGGGTGGAATTTATATTAAAAATTGAATCTCCGAATGCGAAAGAACGCCAGTTCATACTATACGCACAGAGTAATCGAGTAGAGTGTTAAATCATGGTACGGTTCCCAAGAAGGAGTAGCCGTTTCACATTATCGAATATCGGCTGAATAAACAAAAAGTGGCTTAGAGTCGATAAGAGAAGAAAGAAAAGGACTCAAATTTTGGGATAAAATAAATTTCATCCCAAAATTGAGGGGCATGTGTTGACACCAGATTTTAGAGCAAAGAAGATTTTTCCACCTGTGAACGCAGACGACCGGTTTAATTAAGGAAGTCGGCCAAAATAGAAAAAAAAGCTTGTTTGGGTCAAGACACGACCAGAGAATTTGCATGAACCAGACCCGATGGGCTTAGAACACGTGTCGGGCTCGACCAAGGAAGTTGAAGTACGGATCGTCTTTTATTATATTTTAACGTATCCTAGTCGTATTAGAACAGGAGTCTACCAGGTTATAAATAGCTAGAAACCCGTTTTTTTGTAAGGGATCAATCAATCAATCAAACAATTCTTCAGCCACCGTCCAAAACCCTAGGAGTAGGAGTAAGGTAGATCTCGGCGAAACCTTCGATCAAGCAGGGCTGCATCGGCTAAGACTGACCTCCGGTTTGCTTGTAAGTTTCACCAATGACTTGTGTTATTGTTCAATAAGGCTGTATTTGGCATTGACCAAACTCTTGTTTAGCTATGGTATATGTTAGTTATCAGTTTAAGCTCGTCTCTTGTAAGACTGTCTTGACTTCGATCAATTTCTTACTTTAGTCGATCTTGGCTAATTATCGGCTCTATTAGCTTTGGCAGTCTAATAGATTAATTAAGTTATCGATGTTGTTCATACTTTTAAGAATTTATTTTATTTTTCGAACAATATCTTGCCCAATCAAGATTGATAGGCTAGCTCAAGCTCAAACGCCATCTAGATCGGTTATTCAAGATCTTTCAATGATCACACCAAATGAAATAGCCGATTTAGACTCTCATCGACTAGCTTGTCATTCTTGTTATTACATGTTGTGCGTTCGAGATATCCATTTAAATTATAGTTTAATCTGACAGTAAGTTTGATTTAATATGTTTTTATGGCTGTATTTCTGAACCCCACTGATAGGCATGTTAGAATAAGTTTGCTTAATCTTAGTCTAGATTGTAGTTCTGACAGATAGATCTTGTTCGTGCTTCATGGACTCTGTATCGGCTAAAATAGCCGATTCAGTTACGCTTTTCTCATAATGTACACGTTTAAACGGTCTAAAGCTAGTAGATCCGTTAGTTGTGTCGGACGTAATCTAGCTTGGTCGTCATTATGGCTGCATGGAGACACCCCACTTTTGATGTTCAAATTATTTTGTCGACCTATTTGTTATTATGGCTGTATGGAGACACTCCACTGTTAACAAATAGAATTGCCGATACGATTAGCCCATCTATCGTTTTTATGCTGTTTAATGTATACATAGATCTACATACCTTTCATATGTTAAGTTAATCGGCTGATCTTTTTTCTTATATTTCCTTTGCATCCTCAGTAGCCGTTTTTTACTTCAATCAATGTCAATGTTTTTAATCTTTATTGGGAGTTTACTTTATAGTCAAAATCCTATGATAATGGCTATCTTAGAGCCGCAAAATTTAGAACTGTCTGTCACCAAACCGGCAGGTTCCACGATTTGATATCATTTTTCTCTCTCCTTGTCAATTGCAGGTCAAGTTGGCTGGCATGCCCTAAGGTTGTTCTCACCAAGAGTTGACACCGCCACCTTTCGAAGGTCCAGGAGGTCAAGACCCCACTTCGTACGGCCTCTGGAGACCGTGATCGAGTGTGTTGGCATCTCGTCAAATTTTTTGTGTCAACAGTTTCAAACGATACAACAAGTGGCTTTGTTTGAAAAATAACTATAAAATATACTTTTCCTGCTGACATTAGACTGCTGCTCTAAAATGTTGCTTTTTATGATTAGAGGCTGTTGGTTGTTCGATGAGGATCAAATCCTACGCAGACCATGTCACTTGGTTTCTCTCCATCTCAAGTGTCCTCTACAGAGCAAATGGGATAGAGATTGGCTTAACATGTTGGACGAAACTAGAAAAAGATGAAAAAAATACAGTCAGCTAGAAGAAGAAGATTGGAAAGCACCCCAAGAGATGATCGAAATAAAGAGGATAGAAGTCATTCAAAATCACTCCGCATAAAAAGAAAAGGCCTTTTTTTATTCTCGGTCGTCTTGCCGAACTGCTTTCCCTGTTAAAAGATTTCCTTTTCAAACCAGGTGCCTTCACTTCCAACTAAGAGTGGTAAATGACTCTCTAATTTAGCGTAGCAAATTTAAGGATTGGACCATAATACTATATGATTTTGAGCTAAAATTAGATAGTACCAAGTTGAATTGTGAAGAAAACACAAGAGGCATAATGTACGTAGATTCTCTTAGTAGCCCAACGCAGCTGCTCCCATTTCTTTTTTATTGAAATAACTAATTTATTTTCTTTTGACTTTTGGATTTTTGGATATTTTCATTTGATTTGGCATTATTTAAAAACAAAAATCTGATAAATTTCTGTTTTTTTTAAAATGTGATAATTATGAGAATCCATCCTAAATTCTTTGCTTCAAAAACTTTCTATAACTTAAATGATTTAATAAAAGCTTTTTTACTAATTTTTTTGTTGGAACTTACTCTCCCTACGGTTGGGATTCGCTTAACGTGTTGGATGACTGTACTTACATGCTCAAGACCAAGAGGGCAAGAAGCCCCCAAGCTTCAAGATGTAGATTGAGTTTTTTTTTGTTGCTGATGATCAACTGTCCCTACGGTTTGAACTGGATCAACCGTAGCTCACAAAGGTCAGCGTCACTAGGATTAGGATGTGTTCCATGTGTATATCTGCGGATACATGGGTGTATGCCGGGTCTCTGAGTGATGAGTGATTGTTAACTGGGATGATGCGCATGTTCTTTGGCTTGTGTTGTGCAGGTGTCGAGCACGGATGCAGTGATCAAAGGCGAGGTGAAGGTCAAGTAGAGACGTGCCGTGCCGATGGACCGGGAGTGGCGAAGGGCGGACGTGAGGCTTGGACTGAGAGACCAGAGGCCCGAGGATCAGCTGTGGTGGCTGGCAGCCTGTGGCAGCTACAAGTGAAGACTTGCGGTCATGTGTTGCCTAAGTCGTGGACTTGGGGACACGTGTCAGTGGACGTGGTGCACGGGAGGTGCATCCCATCTACGACGTCGGTTTGGTGGTAGAGCCAGGGAAAAACCATCGGGTGGACGGTTTCCAGGTTTGAGCCTCAAAACCTGGGTGCGGATGGTTTCCGAGTTTGGCCACAAAACTCGGGCTGAGGACGGTTTCCAGGTTTGGGCCTCAAAACCTGGGCGCTGAGGGTTTGCTGAGTTTGGCCTCAAAACTCAGATGCTTGGTGGGCTGGTTTCCCGGTTTGGGCCTCAAAACCGGGAGTTGGCTGGAAAAGGCTGGTTTCCCGGTTTGGGCCACAAAACCGGGGGTGCAGAGCGAGGGCGACACGTGGCGGCAATCAAGAGGTTGCGTCGAGGCAACGCTACGAGTTGTGCGAGCGTGGCCGTCGGATCCACCTACCACCGAGTTGGTCCAGAATAACCTTAGGGTTTAGCTGGTTCGCTCTGTAAGTAGTTAGGGGTAGAGTGGGAATTAGGAATAGGTTAGAATTAGGATAAATAGGGGGAGACACCCACCTCCCCATTTATCTCAGTTAGTCATCCCTGTCATTTGCTCTTTGCTTCTAGGGTTTCCTGCTCTCCCACATCCCTGCTGTAGCTAGCTGAGATCCACAGAGAAGAGAACAATACCTCTGTGTTCATGAGATTTTGAGGAAGTGAGGCCGTAACCTCACTGTTGTAGCGTGTGGTAGCCACACGGTTGCAAATTCGTGGTTGTGATTCGCTTTTCGTTCGTGTTCTTCGCGGAATCCTTTTCTCCACGTTTTTCCCGTCGCTTGATCTCTTTGCTCGGTTCATCTTTTGCAAATCCATTTGAACCAAGTTGTTTTAGATCGTGAGGCACTTCTTTCCACCGAAGGAATTAATCTCTAACCTCACGGTCTAGGAGATCGATCGATTTTCGTTTCGGGTCAAGTTTTCTCCCTTCCCCCGAAATTCTTCGATTCATCGATTTGGAGATAGGTTCGAGCCATGATCTCTTAGAGATAGCTCACTATCCTCCTTGTGACTCCTCTCACCAAGTTTGATCCCTAGCGGATTTGTTTTAGGTGAGATCGAGTCGAATCGGTGAACGAACTGTGAAGTTTCGGGGTGACCGGACGCTTGGATCGGACTGACCGGACGCACTGTCAGAGTTCGGTCGTTTAAGGTTCATCGTGAGTTTTCCTGCGTACTGACCGGACGCTCGATATAAACATGACCGGATGCTCTGCTTCTCAGTGACCGGACGCTCGGTTTGCACTGTTCACTGTCTGCGTTTTTCTTGTGACCGGACGCTCGAGGTGTGACCGGACGCTCAGTGGTCGTGAGTCCGGTCCAACTCAGAGAGGTCCGAAATTGGACTTTGTCTGACCGGACGCGTCTGGTGCCTGTTGACCGGACGCAGGGTGAGTCCGATGAGTGCTGTCTCAGCGCGTTTTCGTTCGCAGTTTGTTCGTTCGTTGTCGGATTTGGTTTCCGTCTTTTGCGTTGGTTTTCTAGAGTTGTGTAGTGTCCCGCTGTGCTTCTTGGAAGCATCCACCCTACACATCTAGGGTCGTGGACACTAGCAAGCTCTAGGGTTTGCCTTTCGGGGTGATTCTCGGAACAGTGGCAACTAGTTTCCGAAAGGAATTTTGAAGCTCCCATTCACCCCCCTCTGGTCGCTTTCTGGTTGCTTCTCGGTCCTTCAATTGGTATCGGAGTGGGTTAAGGATCTTCCACCTTAGCCGGTTCCAGATCCACAGAAGGCGACATGGATCGCGGCGTGGGCAAACCGCCGTTTTTCGATGGGACGAACTATGCGTATTGGAAGATACGCATGTCGGCCTATCTGCAGAGTTTGGGTGCTTCCATCTGGGATATTTGCAACTCTGCTGATTACGTGGTTTTGGCTGCTCGTGTCTCTCAGCTTCAGATCGATGAGCACGATGCCAATAGCCGAGCACGTAATGCTCTTTTCTCATGTTTGAGCATGAGTGAGTTTGATCGTGTTTCTCACCTCGCTACGGCTCGGGAGATTTGGGCTACCCTCATGCGTTTCCATGAGGGAACCTCTCAAGTCAAAACCCGTCTCTACGAGTCGTTCAAGCGAGAGTATGAGAACTTTCGACATATGCCTGGTGAGAGCATAGAAAGTTTATTCGCTCGCTTTCAGGTGATTGTCAACAGGATGAGGGCTAACAAGGAGCTGTTGCCTTTCGATGATCATGAGAGAGCTTTGAAGCTTTTGCATACTCTTGATCGATCGGTGTGGGATTCCAAAGTTCAGGCGATCATCGAATCATCTAACTATGAGACCCTCACGTGCGACGAGCTCTTCAGTAAGCTCAAGTCCAGTGAGATTGACGCCATGGCGAGGGCTTCTTATGAAAATCCTTCTGGCCCGTCAATGGCCTTGGTTTCTGGCTCTTCTGCTAACCCCTCTGGAGGCTTTGCTCTTTCGTCTCTCTTTTCTGTCACAGAGGACCAGCTGGAGTCTTTGGGGGATGACGAGTTGGCAATGCTCGCCAACCGGTTCTCGCGGTTTCACAACAACCGCATGAACCGTCGCCGCGGAGGAGGACGTTCGGGATGCTACGAGTGCGGCGACCCCGATCACTTCATCGCCAACTGCCCCAAGAAGAAGCATTCATCTGGGAAGGGCGATCATGGGCACAAGTACGACTCCGGCAAGCGCAAGGAGAAGTACGTCCCCGCGAGGCACAAGCGGAGGGGCGGCTTCGACAAGGAGTACATCAAGAAGAAGTACTTGGAGAAGGCCCAAGCTGAGCAGCGCGCGTTCTTCGCCACGCTCAGCGACGTCGATGGCTCGGATGACGACTCCGCTTGCTCAAGCGATGACGAGTCCGAGAAGAAGAAGAGGATCGAGGACAAGCTGAACGGTCTCTGCTTCTTCGCTGACGACGACGGCCTCTGCACCATGGCCCTCGGCAAGGAGGTCGACGACGAGCTGGTGAACTCCCCTCAGAACGACGACGACACCTCCCAGGTATCTCTCACCCACGATGAGCTTTCAGCTGAGGTAGAGAAGCTTACTGTCGCCTTGCTTAGTCAGGATAAGCTGCTTAGGCGTGCCGCTAGAGAGCGCAAAGAGTTTAGGCAGAAGTGGGAGGATACGGTGAAGGAACTTGATTCTGTCAAGTCCACCGTAGTTGTCACAGATGAGGAGGAGTGCGAGGCGTGCACCATGCACATGACTGATCTTCTCACTTTGAGAAGTAAGTATGTTGCGTTGGTAGGAGAGGTGGATGAGCTCCGTGCTAGACCCATGCTGTTGGGTGCGTGCAAGACTTGTCCTGTCTTGCAATCCGAGTTGGCAAAGAAGAATGCCAAGATTGTGTCTCTTGAGGAGGCCAACTCGGGTAGCACTTGTGTGACTAGGTGCGCTTTGTGCGAGGGTTTGGAGATGGAGATTGCTAACGTGAAGCATGACAAGATGCAAACCGAGGAGGAAAACACATACCTTCGGGCCATCTTGTCATGGGTATCTTGTGGTGAGCCGCAGCTCAGGATGATGATCTCCCAATTCAAGCGAGCTGCTGGAGGTCCTGGTGTAGGTTTTGCTCAGGGTGTTGATCTTTCTGCTTTTGGGAAGATTGGAGAGTCGAGTGGTTTGAACTCGAGTGAGAAGCCCAACTCCACCACTACTCCCAAACTAACCAAGCTTCCACCCAAAGAGCCTCTCAAGCCTAACATCAAGGATGGGGTGTTTGAGGAACCTCCGAGAGCTCCACCCAAGAACCAAGTGTGGCATCCCAAACCCAACCACCTAAAGAACAAGCTGGACACAATGTCACCTCTCCAGGAGGAGAGTATGCCACAGAAGGGCAAGGTGATCCATACCCACAACCGTGAGTACCAACAATCCCCTTTGAGAGCGGTGAGGTACCACTGTGAGCACTGTGGGAGAGATGGTCACTTGAGCGAGTTCTGTTTTAGGCACAAGAGAGAGGCGCGCTGTGCTAGGGAGATGAACAACCCGGACATGTACCATCCTTTCCATGATGTACATGCGCCGAATGTTCAGAGGAGAGCACCGAGACGTGGTGCTAGGCCCAGAGGTCCAGAACCTCAAGTTCCCAGGCCTAGGCAGTAGAGAGCTCCGAGGAGAGACGCTAGGCCTAGAGGTGTTGAGCCTCAAGTTCCTAGGCGTGGGCCTCGTAGAGAGCGTGCCCGGCGGGAGCCTGCATTTGTAGGCTATGGACCCCATGGCGGTGGCTTTGCAGTTGAGCGTTTTTCCCCACCGCGTTTTGAGTATCGCGGTGAGCGCTCCTTCCCCAGCGGACCACGTTCTTCTAAACGTGGTGATCGCTTCCTCCGTAGGCAGTCTAGGAATGGTTTTTACACTGACCGTTCTTTTGAGCAGCCGGCCCAACACTGGTATTCTTCTTACTTCACTAACCCCAGTGTTGGCCCGTATGCTCACCCTATGTCTTTTTATTGATGTAGGTAAAACGATTGGAGAACGTTTGGTTGGTGGATAACGGGTGTTCGAGGCACATGACCGGAAACGCCAAGTGGTTCTCCAGTCTTAGTCCGGTCGCCGGAAAGGAGTATATCACCTTCGGCGACAACAGCAAAGGTAAGGTGCTGTCTCGTGGGTCTGTACGAGTTAATGAGCACTTTGTATTGCGCGATGTTGCTCTTGTTTCTAACTTGCATTTTAACCTTCTTTCTGTTTCGCAACTTTTTGATGATGACTATGAGATTTGTTTTAAACCGAATCTCAGTCGTATTTTGGATCCTCAGGGCAATCTTGTGTGTTTGATTTCGCCCTTTGGAAAAGTCTTTCGTGCGAATTTCTCGGAGTCTTTTGGTACTTCTCGTTGTCTTGTGGCTGGACCTTCCTCTTCTGATCTTTGGAAGTGGCATAGGAGACTTGGACATTTGAGCTTCAACTTGCTTGCAAGGCTTAGTTCACTTGGCCTAATCCGAGGATTGCCCAAGTTATCTATGGAGAAGGATCTTGTTTGCCACTCTTGTAGACACGGGAAGATGGTTGCCGCTCCCCACCATCCAGTGACTCAGGTCATGACCAAGCGCCCTGGAGAGCTTTTGCACATGGACCTTGTTGGTCTGGCTCGGGTCAGCTCGGTTGGGGGGAAGTGGTATGTACTTGTTGTTGTTGATGACTTTTTGAGATATTCGTGGGTCTTCTTTTTAGCTGTGAAGACCGAGACTTTCTCCTTTGCTCGCAATCTGATTTTGCGTCTTCAGAACGAGTTTCCTTTGAACTCGATGCGAGCTATTAGGAGTGATAATGGTTCCGAATTCAAGAATTCGGATTTTGAGAAGTTTTGTAACTCTTTGGGTTTAGAGCATCAGTTTTCTTCCCCCTACACACCCCCTCAGAATGGTGTTGTAGACAGGAAGAATCGGACCCTTGTAGAGATGGTCAGGACGATGCTCGATGAGCATAGGACTCCTAGGCGATATTGGGCCGAAGCTATGAGCACTGTTTGCTATATTTCCAATCGCATTTTTCTTCGAGCTTTCTTGAAAAAGACCTCTTATGAGTTGCGTTTTGGAAAACTCCCCAAGGTGAGTTATTTTCGAGTTTTTGGTTGCCATTGTTTTATACTCAAAAAGGGCAACTTGGACAAGTTTGAGTCTCGTTCTTCTGACGGTGTGTTTTTGGGTTATGGCACTCATACTCGTGCTTATCGTGTACTTAACCTTGACACTAACCGAGTCATGGAGACATCAGATGTCACCTTCGACGAGACCATGGTTTGTCCTTCTTCTCGTTTTGAGCGTGCAGGTGATCATGAGGTTGGCGAACCTCTTTTCGATGATGAAGAAGAAGGTGCTGAAGGGATAGATGACTGTTGGGCATTCTTAACGTCATTACCAAAAGTAGACTTAATTCTCTAATTCTGATAACGGCGCCAAAAATGCCAAACCTATCCCTCATGCCACTTAAGCCAAGTTGTCATCCCCAGCATGACATGAGAGACGCGGTATTGAAATATGCATTTGCTCATCAAGATAAATAAATAAAGGGAATCTGCAAGCGCACAGATTAATACCGATGCAGCATTTTAACCGGGAAGTATTCCAGGTATCGTTATTTATATTTTTACCACTGGGAAGGGATTCTAAGCATCGTAGTTGATCGTGGAATGAGAATATAGAACTGAGTATCTATCATTGCATGTATAATATAGAGCATCTATCTATCTCATCATACAGGGATAAATGTCACATAGAATATAGATAAATATGAATAGTGACAAGGATAATTAATCTGATCAGCATAACTAGCCACATATAATAATGATAAGCACCTCAACAGATATTCTAGCAAGTCATTAGCATGGAATTAGGATGAACTACAAAGATATTCCCTAAGTAATTATTAACTATAAAGTCTAGCATTATCATAGTTAGTGCAATTATACTTGGCAATCATAGCGAGAAAAGACTACACCCATGCATAGTGAATATTAGCAAGGAAGATGAAGAACATAGCAATCACTCCCCTGTAATAATGTTGCTCTGCCTGCCCTATACACGAGAGGGGGACTATATAAGAATCAACGAAGCTGTCACTATCGCGAACTACCCACCGATCCGGCATATAGGGTGCAATCGCAGATAAAGACGGTATAGACACCACGTCTACACAATATTTATCATTCACCCACTGCGCACATGGATAAACGCTATACGATCCTAGGCATGTATATAATTCCAATCTAACTATGCCAAGCATATAACTACGATAAACTAAGAACAATATAATTGCTAATATAATCAAGTAGAGCAAAGTCATATTCAATATATTGAAATAGAACAAAGTAGTATTCATAATATTGAAGAACAATGATGAACAATTGAAGAACAAGAGAGGAATTACCAAGAATCCTCTTGACAGATCCGGGAACCAATCGAAGAATGACTCCTTCTAGTTCTAATCCTATGTAGCTATGCTAAAACTAGAGATCTAGTTGATGTGGTGGCTCTAGGGCTTGATCAGAGACTCTCTCCTCCTGATGACTGAATTAGGAACTGAATAATGAGACAGAGGTGCCTGCTCCAGGGTCCAGGGCCTTGCTTATATAGTCTTTTCGGGTGAATCTGGGCCGTTGGATCAAACCGACATTGAACGGACGGTTTTCCTTAATCCTTTAGGTCGGTGGAGCATAATCCTCGAGGCGGAGCCTGATTGGCTGCAGCAGCAGGGCGGGCGCCCTAGGGGGGAGGGCGGGCGCCCTGTCCCCGGGCCCGCTCGGCCTCCCGCTCGTTCCCGTGGCTTCTGGACTCTTCCACATTAAGGAAAATTGGGGGTTACGTTAATTATCCGTCATTAACCCGACATGTGGGCCTTTCCTTCATATTTCCTGATAACCCCCTGCAGAAATAGATAAACAGCAAAACTCGTGGAATTCTGTCAGATAAAACCCTAAGTCTGGGTGTTTATTTCATATGGATCCTTTTCTCTATTTATTTGATAGATATAATTGATACTTAAGGACCGTCAACAAACTCCCCCAAGCTTACCTCTTGCTCGTCCCTGAGCAAGGATAGTCTCAGTGATGGATCAGAAGTTGCTGAATGCTTTTGAATTTTGACGGTACACATGCTTTCAAATAGAGTCTTATCTCTGAGTTAGAGTAAACTGTCAAGACTTAAAACTTACTCATTGTGCCTTTCACTATGGGGCTTGCAACTGTCACCTTTGTCTTGAGCGGTTAAAAGATAGAACAGTCTAGTCAAGCGCCATGTCTCTTATTCTTGATCAGCTATAGCTCTGGAGTTTTTGCAGATTTTCAAATAAAACTCAGAGATTCCTTGTATGACTCTCTCAGGTCTCTCATTTGTGGTATTTCTGGATCCTCACCAAGGCAGTAATGGTGTTTGCCTTCTCTCAAAGCAAAGTATGTAGTATTTGTGGTATAAGGCAGAGTGACATTGCCTTCTCTCTCAACCTATCCTAATAAGGTTTTTGATATCTGGAGCTCATAGGTGGGAGATAAGGTATACATACTTACAAGACATTTATTGCATAGTCAAACCATGGATCCAGAGAAACAAGTCAATAAGTCAAATCAAGATGTGCATGTGTGGTGAATGAATGGTGTATGGTGATAATGGTGATAATGGTGATAATGGTGGAGAGTGTCTAATTCTACTTTTGCTCTTTTTGAGGGGATACATACCTTTCTTGCTTTTGGTGCTCTTGAGGAGGATGAGATGCTCTATATTTTTATTTATTATTTTTTTTTCTTTCCTCTCAGGTGGGTATCTTGTACCCCTAATTCTACTGTCGGACACTTGTCCATTTTTACCTCTCTTCTCACACTTTTTCACTTTTTTTTTCATCGAGGTTCCGAGCACTTGCTCCTTTTTATTTCCTCGTAATATTTTTCTTTTCGAGGTTCCGGGCACTTGCCCCTTTTTATTTCCTCGGATAGAGCACTCATCTCCTTAGAATAATTTAGCAAGTGGTAGTAACCAAAATAACTTGAGCATTTATTTCACAGGGAATAACAGGAAATAGGAAAATGTTTTTGGCTATTCTCTCCCGGGTTAGGAGTAGAATAATTTTATGTGGATCTGGAGATGGAATGGATGGATGTATGTGGATGCGTACTTCCGGAGTAGAAGCAGCATATATGAGTGAACGTGCAAGTGAATCTTGATTTAACCACATGACAAGCTCCTAAGGGTCTACACAGCTTGACTACACTCAATGCTCATAAGTAGTAAAAAGTAAATGTATAGCTTAAAGTCTAGCAAGCATGTATGTATGGCCGTGGTAGGAATTTAAACTCTCATCATAAAGGAACTCATCATGTAGCATTTTAAAGATTTTCAAAGATAAAATTCTCCAGAATTCTAGCATCTCTAGGAATAGATAAACAGCAGCTCAACCTTCCCATATCATATCCGTTAACAACTTAGACTTTAGATCAAGTTCTCTTCCCACAAGTTCAAGTTTAGAGCAAGCTTTAAATGATAACAGTTATGTCTAAACTAGAGAGATAACTTCTAATTGAAATTAGGCAGAGCAACTATTCATCATATCCATGCTAGAGTTTTATTATCTAGATTCATTTTAGCATAGCCACTTTATTTATTTATTAAACACACTAAGCAAAAGATATAGATATATATATATATAAGCACAAAATCTTTATTTGGTTTTTCATCGTTTTATTTTAATATAGTATAAGTATAAATATAAAGATAGATATAGAAATACTTAGCGAGATAACGGGGGTGCTCTCCCCCAAGCTGGATCTTGACGTAGTTTCTCTTGATGTAGCTAGCAGATAGCGGAGGTGTATTTGAAAGTCGGCAGCACCCTGACAGCGATTAGAATGTCCTCCGTCTGCTAGTCCTCTTGGATTCTGTGAAGCTCAAATAGACAACAAAGCTTGTGGAACTGATTAAGTGTTAGCATAAATATCTAGCCTTTATCATGTTGAGCCTCCTTGATTATTTTTATGTTTTCATTTTATAAAGCAGAAGAAAATATTTATTTATTTTTTTATGCCACCACAGTGAATGTACTTATGGGTTTTATGCCACTCGTATACTCACATGGGGCTTCTAGAGTTTTTTTTAACATTTTTATTTTCTTTCTAAGATAACATGAATATGATTAACTAAACAAACTATTAAGTAAATATCTGAGAAGGGAAATGGATAACTACCAAGTTACCTCTTGGCAAGGCGTCCGGCATTTTTAAGTCCTCCGAACGGGACTCTATGTGTACTCAGTTGTCTTGGGAGTCAGTGGATGGCGTAGTCGGTGGTTCCGGCAGCGCCTCCTCCTCGTGTTCAACTGTCTTTTCTTTCCACACTTGTCTTGGTGCTTCGGTCTCTTCAAGACAGTGCTGATTGAGTGGTATGTCCTCAGATCTTACCACTTCTCCTTCGTAGTCTGCCCATCCATCCTTGATGACCGGTTGCTTCTGGTTGCGGTTCCGCCTCCTTCTCCTTGTCCTGACCTGCTTAGATTCTTCAAATACGTAGTTGGGGTCAGTAAAGTAAAGGCGTACCTTCTCAGAGGGGAAGTGCATGTGGACTTCTCCAGTTCCAATGTAGATGATTGCTTTGACAGTGCTAAGGAACGGTCTTCCAAGGATGATAGGTGGATCATACTCGTCTTCTCCCATGTCAACAACCTGAAAGTCTGTATGGACAAAATGATCGTCTATCTTGACAGGGGCGTCAGTTACTGTACCTTCAACCTGTCGGAATGTCTGATCTGCCATCTGGAGACGAATGTATGTCGGCTTCAAGGGCATGGTTCCGAACAGCAGTTCATAGGTGACCTTGGCCATTATGTTGACGCCCGACCCAGTGTCGCATAGTGTCTTGTAGAAGTTGTACCCATTAATGGAGCAATAAATGCTTGGCATACCTGGGTCGTCCTTCTTGTCCAAGAATGGTGACTTGAGTTGGCGATCTTGACCTTTGTGCACGACAGTGACCATCTTGACTGATTCGGTCCACACTTGCTTTTTGCTCTTGTTCCTCTTGTTGGTCCTCCTTGGTTCATATTGGGGTTGCTCTAGGATTTGTACGGTCTTGTTCTTGAAGGAAAACATTTCCTTCCTCCCCTTTATGTGGAAACTGATCTTGGCAGCACTAGCGTAGATGACAGCTCCCGTGGTGTTCAGGAATGGCCTCCCTAGGATGACGGGAGCCCTCTCGTCAGAACCGGTCTCTATTACTACGAAGTCTGCTGGAGCGTACGAGGAACCAACTCGGACACAGATGTTCTTCAAGATTCCTCTTGGGTAACTTAGTGTCCTATCTGCAAGCTGCAAACACATGGTTGTTTCTAATAATGGTTGTGAAAAGAGTTTTTCGTAGAGTACCCTGGGCATGATGTTGACGCTTGAGCCAAAGTCACAGAGTGCTTCTGGGAAGTCTCGCATGCCGATGGAGATCGGGATGACGGGGCGTCCTGGGTCGCCTCTCTTGACTGGCAGAAGTTCAGTACTTACCTCAATGATGGGGTTACTCCAGTAATCTCCTGCATCAAATATGTCTACAAGATTTGCAGATTCTAATGCATCCGGTTGTGATGGTATACCGGGGTTAGTAGCAGGAACAGCAGCAGCTATTTGATTCAATTGAGATTCAATCATTTTATTAAAGCTAATTTGATTCTTGATGGCAGTAGAAAAATTATCCATTCTATTATTTATATTTTCTAGAATTTTATCATTAGATGCCAATTTCTTAGACATGTTATCCATTAGCTTTCCTTGATTAGACACTAACTCTCTTAAAGGTGGATAATTATTATTACTGAAAGAATTGTTACCTTGGTAATTACCTGAGTAGTTAGGCCTTTGTTGATTCCAACCTTGATTCTGCTGAGGACGGTTGTAGTAGTTATTGTTGTTGTTGTTGATGTAGTTCACGTCCTCTAGCAACTCGGGACAATGATTGCCCGAATGTCCAACACCTCCACACTCCTCACAAGTCATGTGGGAGTCGTAGACGTGCATTACTTCCTTCTTCTCTCCAGCTCGGTCATCGAGCTTCTTCATGAGTAGGTCTAGCTTGGCAGACAGCATGTCTACCTCCTTGAGCTGATGCATACCTCCACCTCTCTTGCGGGTCTGAGTTCTCTCTTCATTCCAACCTTGGTTGGACGCCATCTTCTCCACAAGAGCTGTGGTTTGTGGTATGGTGAGTGATAGGAATGCTCCTCCAGCTGCAGCATCCATGGTCTCACGGGCACTATTGACGAGCCCATGATAGAATGTCTGCATCAGCAACCAACTCTCCATTCCATGATGGGGACATTCTAGGATGTAGTCTTGAAAGCGCTCCCATGCTTCTGGAACGGATTCATCGTGCTGTTGCTGAAAGCTTGTAATCTTCCCACGGAGAGCATTTGTCTTGCCCATGGGAAAGAACTTGGCTAGAAAGTTCGTGGAGCAGAGTGCCCACGTAGTATTCTTCTCCTTTGTAGCGTAGAACCACTGCTTCGCTCTCCCCAACAGTGAGAATGGGAAAAGGCGAAGTAGTATGGCGTCTCTAGGAACATCAGCCATGGTGAAAGTGCTGCAGATCTCCAGGAAGTGTTGAAGATGAGCACTAGCATCCTCGTGCGGCTTCCCACAGAACTGGTTAGCTTGCACCATGTTGATGAGCCCAGGCTTGAGCTCGAAGTTGCGGTCGATCTCCACAGCAGGTCCAGTGCGGATGTTGTCCGTAGTGGGAGCTGAGAACTCGCGGATCGACTTGTTCGCCATAGCTTCGAATTCAGCTGACAAGTTCCGGACGAAACTTCGGCGGTCTTCTGATTTGGATGAAGTTTTGCGCTGAAGTGTTGACGATTTGAGCTTGGCTCTTGTTCTTCTGAATAAGGCTTCGGGGTCGTCAACAAAGTTGTCTGGAAGATGTCTTCTATTCATACATCACCCTGAAATAAAATAAAAAATGGAAAATGCAGGGGTAAAACTGTACGAGAGAATTGATAAGCTCGAATATATTAGTGATGCGAATGATGTCTCAAAGTTCTTTATTCATTCCAACTTAGAAATCAACCTTCCCCGGCAACGGCGCCAAAAATGCTTGTTGGGCATTCTTAACGTCATTACCAAAAGTAGACTTAATTCTCTAATTCTGATAACGGCGCCAAAAATGCCAAACCTATCCCTCATGCCACTTAAGCCAAGTTGTCATCCCCAGCATGACATGAGAGACGCGGTATTGAAATATGCATTTGCTCATCAAGATAAATAAATAAAGGGAATCTGCAAGCGCACAGATTAATACCGATGCAGCATTTTAACCGGGAAGTATTCCAGGTATCGTTATTTATATTTTTACCACTGGGAAGGGATTCTAAGCATCGTAGTTGATCGTGGAATGAGAATATAGAACTGAGTATCTATCATTGCATGTATAATATAGAGCATCTATCTATCTCATCATACAGGGATAAATGTCACATAGAATATAGATAAATATGAATAGTGACAAGGATAATTAATCTGATCAGCATAACTAGCCACATATAATAATGATAAGCACCTCAACAGATATTCTAGCAAGTCATTAGCATGGAATTAGGATGAACTACAAAGATATTCCCTAAGTAATTATTAACTATAAAGTCTAGCATTATCATAGTTAGTGCAATTATACTTGGCAATCATAGCGAGAAAAGACTACACCCATGCATAGTGAATATTAGCAAGGAAGATGAAGAACATAGCAATCACTCCCCTGTAATAATGTTGCTCTGCCTGCCCTATACACGAGAGGGGGACTATATAAGAATCAACGAAGCTGTCACTATCGCGAACTACCCACCGATCCGGCATATAGGGTGCAATCGCAGATAAAGACGGTATAGACACCACGTCTACACAATATTTATCATTCACCCACTGCGCACATGGATAAACGCTATACGATCCTAGGCATGTATATAATTCCAATCTAACTATGCCAAGCATATAACTACGATAAACTAAGAACAATATAATTGCTAATATAATCAAGTAGAGCAAAGTCATATTCAATATATTGAAATAGAACAAAGTAGTATTCATAATATTGAAGAACAATGATGAACAATTGAAGAACAAGAGAGGAATTACCAAGAATCCTCTTGACAGATCCGGGAACCAATCGAAGAATGACTCCTTCTAGTTCTAATCCTATGTAGCTATGCTAAAACTAGAGATCTAGTTGATGTGGTGGCTCTAGGGCTTGATCAGAGACTCTCTCCTCCTGATGACTGAATTAGGAACTGAATAATGAGACAGAGGTGCCTGCTCCAGGGTCCAGGGCCTTGCTTATATAGTCTTTTCGGGTGAATCTGGGCCGTTGGATCAAACCGACATTGAACGGACGGTTTTCCTTAATCCTTTAGGTCGGTGGAGCATAATCCTCGAGGCGGAGCCTGATTGGCTGCAGCAGCAGGGCGGGCGCCCTAGGGGGGAGGGCGGGCGCCCTGTCCCCGGGCCCGCTCGGCCTCCCGCTCGTTCCCGTGGCTTCTGGACTCTTCCACATTAAGGAAAATTGGGGGTTACGTTAATTATCCGTCATTAACCCGACATGTGGGCCTTTCCTTCATATTTCCTGATAACCCCCTGCAGAAATAGATAAACAGCAAAACTCGTGGAATTCTGTCAGATAAAACCCTAAGTCTGGGTGTTTATTTCATATGGATCCTTTTCTCTATTTATTTGATAGATATAATTGATACTTAAGGACCGTCAACAATGACCCAACACCTCCTCCACCTGCTGTGCCGCAAAGAGCGGCCTCTACGACGACTCACGGCCCCGACACATCGTCTTCCTAGGGGCCGTGGGATCCGCCACCCCGAGCAGTACCCTTTGTACCCGGGGAGGCACCAGCTGCTGTTGAGGGGGAGGCCACTTCGGCAAGGGAGGCGCCACGACACATTCAGCGCCAACACCCGCCTCAGCAGATGATCGGCAGCATCGACGAACGCGTCACCCGGTGAAGGCAAATCTCTCACTTTGCTCATTCTGCATTTGTTGCTGATTTTGAACCCCGGGATGTTGGACACGCTTTGATGGATCCGGATTGGGTCAATGCCATGCATGAGGAGCTTGAGAATTTTGAGAGAAATCGGGTTTGGGTTCTAGTGTCTCCACCATCTGAGTGTCATCCAATTGGGACAAAATGGGTTTTCAAAAACAAACAGGGAGAAGATGGCCATGTTGTGAGAAACAAGGCCAGACTCGTAGCCCAGGGATATAGTCAGAAGGAGGGGATAGACTATGAGGAGACATTTGCTCCTGTAGCACGTTTGGAGGCTATTAGGATACTCTTGGCTTTTGCTGCATCCAAAGGTTTCAAACTTTTTCAAATAGATGTCAAGAGTGCCTTCTTAAACGGCTACATAGAAGAGGAGGTGTATGTTAGACAACCCCCCGGTTTCGAAAATCCCAAGTTTCCAAACCATGTCTTTAAACTTCACAAAGCCTTGTATGGTTTGAAACAAGCCCCTAGAGCCTGGTATGATAGGTTGAAAACCTTTTTGCTTGCTAAGGGTTTTAAAATGTGATGTGTAGATAAAACGCTCTTTCTCCTCAAGCAAGGCAGTGATACTCTCTTGGTCCAAATTTACGTGGATGATATCATTTTCGGTGGTTCTTCTCACGCTTTGGTTGCCAAGTTCGCAGATATTATGAGCAGGGAGTTCGAGATGAGCATGATGGGCGAGCTGACGTTTTTCCTCGGGTTGCAAATCAAGCAAACCCGGGAAGGAACGTTTGTGCACCAGGGCAAGTACACCAGAGATATCCTGAAGAAGTTCGACATGGGTGAGGCCAAGCCTCTTCCAACACCCATGGCGACCATGACGGCCCTGGATGCGGACAAGGAGGGAGAAGCGGTGGACCAGAAGGAGTACCGGAGTATGATCGGGTCGCTGCTGTACCTGACGGCGACACGCCCGGACATCCAGTTCGCGGTGTGCCTCTGCGCGCGCTTTCAGGCGTCGCCGCGCACCTCTCACCGTCAAGCGGTCAAGCGCATTATGAGGTACTTATCCTTCTCTCCAGAATTTGGGATTTGGTATTCTGCTTCCTCCACCCTTTCCCTTTGCGGTTATTCCGATGCCGATTTTGCTGGTTGCCGTATTGATCGCAAGTCCACTTCTAGGACTTGCCAGTTTATTGGTTCTTCTCTTGTTTCGTGGTCCTCTCGCAAGCAGTCTAGCGTCGCCCAGTCTACCACGGAGGCTGAGTATGTTGCTGCGGCTAGATGCTGTTCCCAGTTACTCTGAATGATGGCCACTTTGCGTGATTTTGGTCTGAGCTTTTCTCGTGTTCCATTGCTTTGTGACAGCACGAGTGCGATTAGCGTTGCTAAGAACCCCGTGCTGCACTCGAAGACCAAATACATTGATGTGCGCTTTCATTTTCTGCGAGACCACTATGAGAAGGGTGATATCGACCTTCGCCATGTCGATACTCATCATCAGCTTGCTGATATTTTTACCAAGCCTTTGGACCAGTCAACCTTTAATCGGTTGAGAGGTGAGCTTGGTGTGTGTTTCCCCTTTTAGATGGGGGAAACACTTTGGATTTTGTATGATACACTGACTTTTTGGTTACAGTTGTTTTTACTTCTTTCTGATTTCTTTGTGCATCTTTTGCATTTCAACATACGCTTTTACATTCTGAGCTTCATGTGTATAATCTGAAGAATGTAACTATGCTCTGTGTAGTTTTTGCTCCGATGCTTTATGTTAATGTTGTAGCTTATGCTCTTTCTGATCACTAGTGCATACGATGAGCTGAGCTATTTTTGAATGGTGAATTTGATAATGAATTTAAAACTTGAAAATGTTCACCATTGAGATATGCAACTAGCATGTGTAGGATGTGTTGAAGTCACATGTGCTTTTCATATATGCTAGGTTGCTATGTCTCTAGTGTTGAGTCATTCACTTGCTTGGTATGTCATATTCTGTTTAAAATCTGAACCAAGTTAAGTGAATTGGAAAGATCGAGATGGGTTTGCTTGTTAGCACCTCATAGTTTCGAGACTGTTTCTCATTGCACTTTGAGTTAAACTTGAGCTGTGTAGTGTATGACCGAAACTGTTGCTTTAAGCTTCTGATTGCTTATGCATAGGCTTCGCACAGTTGGAAAGTTAGGCAATAACAAGCATTCAACCTCTCGCAGTCACATGCTGTTTTCTGAACTTGTGTAATTTCACCGCTGCAACTCCGATTAAAATTTGAAATCACAAGTATATGCCTAAATTGATATCAGCATGATGTTTGAACTATGCTAGGGGTAGTTCACCTTGTATACATGATTAGCACTTGTTTGACTTCCTGTCTATACATGTCTGTGCTATTTTGATGGTGAATACCTTTTCGGCTACAAACTGCTCTTTGTGCTCTCATTTCAGACTTAGTGATCAGTTTGAGCCTTTGCTAGCATTCTGTGCATTTTTCTGAGTCGTCGGTTCAGAACTCTGTAGAGCATCTTTGCACTCTTTTGAGTATACTCCTGAAGCTCCTTACTTGCATTCTGACTCATATGCATGTTGGAAGGGGGAAAACCTCCCTTGTTGGCACTTTTGTTGGTGCATTTTCTGATGGGGAGAGTTTAGTGCATTTTCAACTAAGGGGGGAATTTGCAAATCATATGCTTCCTGGGTGTTCAACTAAGGGGGAGTTTTTCGTTAAGGGGGAGATTTTTCAAATCTTTGTGCCCCTCCCTTGTTGGACCTAAGGGGGAGATTTTCCTGGTTGTATGCACTATTCGAGGGGAGCTTGCTGTTTTTGCGGGCAGTAAGGCATTGGTATCGAGCTTTCTTGCTGGTTGTGTTGAGCCTCTGTGCCTCTTTCTTGAGGGACTAGCGTTTTGCTTCGATATTTTCAAATGGTCTTTGCTAGCGGTGTTGAGCCTGTTCTACCTCTTCTTGAGGGCTAGCTTTGCTTTGCTTGGTTGCGTCGAGCCGTTGCCCATGTCTTTGGGGACCAAGTTCTTTCGCTCTTTCCACTGGACCTTCTTCGGCTTTGCTATGCTTTTGGGTCATTTGGTCGAGTTCTCTCTTCTCCTTCTTCCTTCTTCTCTTTCTATTATGATTTGTGTTGGTAGTTGACAATGCACTCATCAAGGGGGAGATTGCGGATACATGGGTGTATGCCGGGTCTCTGAGTGATGAGTGATTGTCAACTGGGATGATGCGCATGTTCTTTGGCTTGTGTTGTGCAGGTGTCGAGCACGGATGCAGTGATCAAAGGCGAGGTGAAGGTCAAGTAGAGACGTGCCGTGCCGATGGACCGGGAGTGGCGAAGGGCGGACGTGAGGCTTGGACTGAGGGACCAGAGGCCCGAGGATCAGCTGTGGTGGCTGGCAGCCTGTGGCAGCTACAAGTGAAGACTTGCGGTCATGTGTTGCCTAAGTCGTGGACTTGGGGACACGTGTCGGTGGACGGGGTGCACGGGAGGTGCATCCCATCTACGACATCGGTTTGGTGGTAGAGCCAGGGAAAAACCATCGGGTGGACGGTTTCCAGGTTTGGGCCTCAAAACCTGGGTGCGGATGGTTTCCGAGTTTGGCCACAAAACTCGGGCTGAGGACGGTTTCCAGGTTTGGGCCTCAAAACCTGGGCGCTGAGGGTTTGCTGAGTTTGGCCTCAAAACTCAGATGCTTGGTGGGCTGGTTTCCTGGTTTGGGCCTCAAAACCGGGGGTTGGCTGGAAAAGGCTGGTTTCCCGGTTTGGGCCACAAAACCGGGGGTGCAGAGCGAGGGCGGCACGTGGCGGCAATCGGGAGGTTGCGTCGAGGCAACGCTACGAGTTGTGCAGGCGTGGCCGTCGGATCCACCTACCACCGAGTTGGTCCAGAATAACCTTTGGGTTTAGCTGGTTCGCTCTGTAAGTAGTTAGGGGTAGAGTGGGAATTAGGAATAGGTTAGAATTAGGATAAATAGGGGGAGACACCCACCTCCCCATTTATCTCAGTTAGTCATCCCTGTCATTTGCTCTTTGCTTCTAGGGTTTCCTGCTCTCCCACATCCCTGCTGTAGCTAGCTGAGATCCACAGAGAAGAGAACAATACCTCTGTGTTCATGAGATTTTGAGGAAGTGAGGCCGTAACCTCACTGTTGTAGCGTGTGGTAGCCACACAGTTGCAAATTCGTGGTTGTGATTCGCTTTTCGTTCGTGTTCTTCGCGGAATCCTTTTCTCCACGTTTTTCCCGTCGCTTGATCTCTTTGCTCGGTTCATCTTTTGCAAATCCGTTTGAACCAAGTTGTTCTAGATCGTGAGGCACTTCTTTCCACCGAAGGAATTAATCTCTAACCTCACGGTCTAGGAGATCGATCGATTTTCGTTTCGGGTCAAGTTTTCTCCCTTCCCCCGAAATTCTTCGATTCATTGATTTGGAGATAGGTTCGAGCCATGATCTCTTAGAGATAGCTCACTATCCTCCTTGTGACTCCTCTCACCAAGTTTGATCCTTAGAGGATTTGTTTTAGGTGAGATCGAGTCGAATCGGTGAACGAACTGTGAAGTTTCGGGGTGACCGGACGCTTGGATCGGACTGACTGGACACACTGTCAGAGTCCGGTCGTTTAAGGTTCATCGCGAGTTTTCTTGCATACTGACCGAACGCTCGATATAAACATGACCGGACGCTCTGCTTCTCAGTGACCGGACGCTCGGTTTGCACTGTTCACTGTCTGCGTTTTTCTTGTGACCGGACGCTCGAGGTGTGACCAGACGCTCAGTGGCCGTGAGTCCGGTCCAACTCAGAGAGGTCCGAAATTGGACTTTGTCTGACCGGACGCGTCCGGTGCCTGTTGACCGGACGCAGGGTGAGTCCGGTCAGTGCTGTCTCAGCGCATTTTCGTTCGCAGTTTGTTCGTTCGTTGTCGGATTTGGTTTCCGTCTTTTGCGTTGGTTTTCTAGAGTTGTGTAGTGTCCAGCTGTGCTTCTTGGAAGCATCCACCCTACATCTAGGGTCGTGGACACTAGCAAGCTCTAGGGTTTGCCTTTCGGGGTGATTCTCGGAACAGTGGCAACTAGTTTCCGAAAGGAATTTTTGAAGCTCCCATTCACCCCCCCTCTGGTCGCTTTCTGGTTGCTTCTCGGTCCTTCAATATCATCATCCTAGCAGTTTCAGCCAAGGAAAATGATAAAATTTTATTTGGCCTTTCTTTTACAACGAAAACTTGTTCTTTTTTATGTGATGCATAATTCCAACGCTTGGATTTTTAGGGTGTAAAAATCCCTCTGCCAAGTGAATAGATCTTCAGTACCGAGAGCTGATTTAGCCCATTGTGATAGTTTTGTAGACCGGTATGGTGGTCCCTCTTCTCCCCCTCTTCTTTGTCCACGTGAAAATTAGCACCCTCTCTCATGACCCATGTGGGTCTCACTCTCACTGCCTCCACATCCGGCTCTTACCGTGTGTTTGATTTGAGGATGACAAGGGATGGGTTGGATCCAATCCTCTTTTATGGGATAAGTTGAACTCATTTATTGTTTGGTTAGGAGGTTAGATCCAGGGAAGGGTCGAACACGTTTTTTGTTTGGTTGGAGTGCTGGGTTGTGATGCATTTACCCACTGACACATAGGCCCCGCATGTCATTGGCTGGGTCTCCTTCTTCTCTGCCCTCACCTCTCTCCCCTGCGCATCCGGTGACTGCGCCTCGCACTGGGTGACCACTCCGACGACTCCTCGCACCACCGACCACGCCCTGCGCCGACCACCACGTGTTGCATCGACGGTCGTGCTCTGCACCTCGCGGCATCTGGCGTCCGCTGCTCCTCCCACGCGCCACCGCGCTGCTCCTTCCCTACTCCACGCCGGTGGCTGCGCCCTGCACCTCGCAATCCTGCCTTGGCGCCCAACCCATGTGCGCCACCTCGGCCACGGCTTGGCATGACCACGAGGTCCGCTCGCCGCTGCTCTGTGGCCACACCGGAGCTAGTCGCTATGCCGGAGCTCATGGTCCCCACTGCTGCTCATCACCCCTGTCACTGCTCAGTGCGCTGCTCTCGAGCTCGACCCAGATGAACCCGCACAGTGTCCCCTCGATTCGGAGGGATTAGATGAATCCGCATGTTGGAGCATATATTCCCTACTGGGTTGGACCCAGTTTTATCTAACCCACAAACCGAACAATAGTCTATCTGGGTCGAATTCGGGATATCTCACTCCAACCGTCAAACCAAACACACGGTTAGATTTGGGCAAACAAGGCGGATTCGGCAGCCAAGGGTATTTGCACCACATCCTAGCAAATTGGCGCCTGGGTCTCTTACTGCCAGGTGCGAAGGTGTCGTAGAGTCGGCGACGGTGGGGTGACATCGAAGCCGACGTCACACCAGTTTCCTCTACCAGGGCATGAACTCGCCCAATGCAAGCCCATGTCTATCTATCAGCCTACCAGCTACCTCTGCTTGCCATGCCCGGCAAGGAGCATGGATCCCTGCTTCTCTCTTCCCCTGCCATTTTTATGGCCAAGGCTAGTACGTATAATTTATTGATACATGGCTACTATGGGTTATTTGGAATGTTTTCTTTTACTTCGTTCCTTGTGGTGAGATATACTGTATATTAGTGAATCTCTTTAGTATTAATAGTAAATTAGCGACAGAGGGAAAAAATAATTCGTGCTCCCTTGTTATAGTACACCCAAATAGACTTTTGTTCGATTCTGGCAGCTCTATCTTCGATTTTCTACGGCAACATGCGTTAGCATTTTTGTAAATGGAGGTGTTATCCAGTATACCGTAGACACTCAACGTGTGAGGCTTAGAGGATTCGCAGCGGGGACGGTACCCGAGCCTCTATACGCCGGTTGCAGTAAAAAATATGTGCAGCGGAGGACGCTAAAGTCTCCTGTATTCCCACTCGCCCGCTATACAGAGCGCAGTACCGTTCATCCGCTATCAAATGCAGCTCCCGTAGCCAGGTGCTACCGCGTGCGGATAGTGGGTGCAGGCGAGCTGCCGTGATGGGCCCCACCTTGTTTTGCAACAACAAAATATTATATCTCACAAACCGAAAACCTAAATTAAATTCCGATTGCACCATTAAATTCGTTGTAATTAATTCTTCAAAACTAGATCTCTCATGGATATATTTAGATAAAATAACAAGTGGGCCCACAGTGGATAGAGGATGATATAGAGGATGGATTGATGCAGGAGAAATAAGTATAGAGGAGAGAATCTTGATGACTAGGCAGTATAGAGGATGAAAATAGAGGAACGTGAGTGCGGATAGTCTTAGACTGAGCGCAGTGGAGCCTCTATCCCATCCGGTAAAAGAAATAGAGTAGCATATAGCGTTGAATTTTGCTGCACCGCGTACTCTATTTCCATCCTGTATCGCACAACCTCCGCTAAATTCAGCGGTCTAGCAAACGAGTAGCGGACGCCGGAACAGAAGGACAGAGCACATGCGGGAAGATTCCATGGTGGGCCCCACTCTTTTTCATAGAAAAAATACTATATCTCACAAACTAAAAAACCAAATTAAATTCCGATTGTACCATTGAATTCGTTGCAATTAATTCTTCAAAACTAGATCTCTCATGGATATATTTAGATAAAGTGATAAGTGGGCCCACGATAGATAGAGGATGATATAGAGGATGGATGAATGCGGAAGAAATGAGTATAAAGGAGAGAATCTTGATGACTAGGCAGTATAGAGTATGAAAATAGAGGAACGTGAGTGCGGATAGTCTTAGCTCTCGCATTTTGTAAGAGATGTCATCCAGTGTACCCTAGACACTCAACGTGTGAGGCTTAGCTCTCTCTAGTCTGCACAGAGAAAATGAAAAGCAAGTGCTACACGTCACATGTGGCTAATCATTGTTTATGCTCTGTAATTTAACATCCAAAACATGTCACGTCACATGTGGCACTAGTTGATCATGGTCCACATGTGTGGCGAAATCTAAGAACAAGAGAGCCGCATGCTACCACGTCAGCCGACTACTCACTAGATTGGACGGCAAAACCCAGCCAAGCTTCAAGGTGTGGGGTCTGGAGCAGTTAGTTGGCTATATATAGGCCTATTTGATTATCGTACAAAAGTTTAGTATGTTATTAGATTATAGGCTAAATATCTGTTTGACCATGATTGGATCATGTTTATGCTCTCTAATTAACATCCAAAACATGGTCTAAAGTTTAATTTAGTTTATCAAAAAGACCCGGATATAGGATAGGAGAATATATGTTCGGCAGGTCGACTGGTGTCTGGGGAGATACGTGCCCACATTGGGAACCAAGTTTGGGGCAAGGAGTTTCAGTCTTTGAAAAATTATTTGCACAGGTCACTAAAATCCTGTTTATTAGTACTCCATCCGGCCAGAAAAGAATAGAACTATGGAACCGTGTTAACCAAACTAGCTCAAATTTAATTAAGCTTATGAAAAATAGTATTAGCATTTATGCCTTTAAATAAATTTGCATCACGAATGTTGGTATTTTTTGTATAAATTTATTAGTTAAAGTTCAAAGTGTTTGACTTCTCAAAAAAAATTGTATTCTTTTGTGGAAGGAGGAAGCATCTAGCAAGCCTAAAGTAATTGCATTGTCTGTCGACACACAGAGACAAGGTTTAGAACAACTAGTTTTATTTGGTGCTATCGTAGTGGACAAAAATTATTTACACCCGACACTAAGGGCGTGTTTGCTACCTAGCTAGCCTAAAGTGATTGTATTGTTTTCATATGTCCATGACACACAGAGACAAGGTTAGATAGGACATCTAGTTTTGTTTTTTGCTCTTGAGGCGGACAAAAATTATCTGCACCGGACACTAAGGACGTGTTTGCTACCTAGCTAGCCTAGAGTGATTGCATTGTCTGTACATGTCCATGGCACACAGAGACAAGGTTAGATAGCACAACCAATTTTGTTTCGTGCTCTTTAGTGGACAAAAATTATTTGTACTGATCATTAAGGGTGTGTTTGCTACCTAGCTAGACTAAAGTGATTGCATTGTCTGTACATGTCCATGCTACAAGCTACGTAGAGTCAAGGTTTGATAGGACAACCCAGTTTTGTTTCGTGCTCTTGTAGTGAACAAAAAATCATGGTTATCAAAAATATTTTAACCATATTTATGTATGCTTGATCTCTTTTTGTTCAAATAGCAACATAATGGTATTCAAAATAGTATTCAATGCCTTTACTGTAGTGTCCGATGTTCTATAGAATTATTGTTATCAACCCTCAACGGCTAGTTTTGAGTTGGTGCTTATAAATACCACCCCTAACCAGTCAAATGGGGAGGGGAGGAGTGAGAAAACATACCAAGGGTGCTGCTACATCATTTTGGTGTCCTTCACATGCATAGTGCTTAGTGATTCACGTGGTGATTAGTGTAGGTGTTTTGTGCAGTGCTTAGGCTAGTTAGACAACCGCTCAAGTGCTAGCTCTAGGTTTAGGCCTAATGTTTAGTGAGGTTTGCATACCTCTTGCTACTTGGTGCATGCGCGCACTATTGTTGTACATTGGAGGGGTTTGTAGTCTTGTGAGACCACACCAATCGTGTTTGTGGTGTGGCCACCACCGTTTACCGAAGGCAACAAGGTTCGTGGTGGATCAGCTGGAAGCTTGATAGTGGAGATAACAGGGAGCATCAGGGAGAGGCTTGCCGAAAGGCACATCGAAGACCCACTTGCATGTGGGAAAGACCCGAGGCTATCCACGGAGTTGCCCGACCAGGAGTTTGGCCCTTGCGAGGGATTCCTTGAGACGGGCTCCAACAAGGACTAGGGGGAAGCTTGTGTGCTTCTCGATACCTTTGTAAAAATACTAGAGTCGTCGATGGGAGTTTGCATCTCTACCTTACTCTTTAGCTTCCACATTTACTTTGCTACCTTGAATATGTGGTTTACTTTTTGTAGCTTAGTTGATAGGCTAGTCGATAGGATTCAAACCTAGGTTGCATAACTCTTTTGCGGTAGAGATAGCAAAACACCTACCAAAACCAATAGTTGCACATTTAGATAGATTACTTTCTTGCATAGGTTTTGATTAGGTGAATATTAGAGGTCATAGTTTAGAGTCTAGTTTTGAGTTGCCTAATTCACACCCCTCTTAGGCGTCACAGTCCCTTCAATTGGCGTCAGAGCCGATTGGCTCACTTTTGGACCTTTGGCTTCACTGTCGTTGAACTGACACTATTGAGAGTGGTTGGTGAACGCATCTTGGCCCCTAGTGGGTTTCAGTGATTGGATGAAACATAAGATTACTGTGACTAACGTGTGTTTTGCAGGAACAGGGATGAGTTTGGTCACGGTAATGGCGACGATACAGGCATATGGAGTTCATGTCCCCTGGCCATGGAAATTGTTTTGGTTTTCAAAGGACGGACGATGAAGACGGTGGTAGGCTAGGCTAAGTGTCATATGGTGTTGGAGGACACTTAGGTAGTCTTAGGTCTTTGTTTTTCCTTTGGCCGTACTATAAAGGGGAGCGTGAATCAGTAGCTTGACCTAGATGAGTCTATTGAGGTAGGTGTGGTGCACACTTGTTATTTCATAGCCCTAGGTAGCTCAGAGAGAGCCCTTATATCGTGAGGATGAAAAGTCGTTAAGGCCGCGTCGCGATCCGAGTTGGTTTTGCCGTTGAAAAGGGTATCAGACGCTGGCCTGATGGGCATCGGACGCGCGTCCGATGCTCACTAGACTTGGGTTAGTCTGATGCGTGGCATCGAACGCGCCGATGGTGTGGCATCAGACGCGCCCATGCCATTGTTCACTTGTGAGTGAAATTGGAGTTGCATCGGACGCTGAGGGCCAGCGTCTGATGGTCATGCAGAGAGGTTCCAGAGAGGTCAGAATTGCATCGGACGCTGCCCAGCGTCCGATGCTCCTTTAAAATGTCTGATAGCAGGTACAGTTGACCATTGGGTCGAGGGCAACGACTGAAGGACCGAAAGTGCTGCCAGAAAGCGACTAGAGGGGGGGCTGAATGGGAGCTTCAAAATTTCTTTTCAGAAACTCGCTGCCACTGTCCCGAGAATCACCCCAAGAGCAAACCTAGAGCTCGTTAGAGTCCACGACCCTAGAGGTAGGGTGGATGCTTCCAAGAAGCACAGCGGGACACTATATGACTCTAGAAACCCAAGGCATAAACCCCAAACCAAATCCGAGATCGCACGGACAAACTGCGGATGAAACAGTGCAAAAACCCCTGCACCGGACGCTGGCAGCGTCCGATGGCCAGGCATCGGACGTGTCCGATGCAAAATGAACCTGTCTGGAACCTTACTGGACAGGCATCGGATGCTGCTACAGTGCAACCCTAGCGTCCGATGCTTTCCCTCCGGACGCGTCCGATGCTTTCCCTCCGGACGCGTCCGATGGTCAACGGAGCGTCCGATGGTAGCGTCCGATGCTCCTTTGAAAATTCTGACATTGACACATGGCACTGGACGCGTTCGATGGTATAAACTCAGCGTCCGATGCTCACGAGCAGAGCATCCGATGCCCCCAAAACTGCACTGTTCTTCCGCGAATTCAACCCGATTTCCTCCGAATCAAAAACTCTAAGGTTTAGACTTTGTATGAGGAGTTCCAAGGAGGTTAGTGAGCTATCCCAAAGAGATCATGGCTCGAACCTAACTCCAAATCGGTGAATTGGAAGAATTCGGGGCAAAGGAGACAAAACGTGATCCAAAACAAAAATCGACCGATCTACTAGCTCATGAGGTTAGAGATGAAATCCTTTGGTGAAAAGATGTGCCACACGATCTAGAACAACTCAGTTCAAATGGAATCACAAAAGACGAAACGAGTAGAGAGATCGATCACCGGGAAAATCATGGAGAAAAGCAACCCGCGAAGAACAATACCAAAACGCGAATCACAACCATGAACTTGCAACCGTGTGGCTACCACACGCTACAATAGTGAGATTATGGTCTCACTTCCTCAAAATCTCACGAACACAGAGGTATGATTGTCTTCTCTGTGGATCTCAGCTCACTACAGCAGGGAATAGGGAGAGCAGGAAAACCCTAGAGGCAAAGAGCAAATGACTGAGATAGTTTGGGAGGTGGGTGTCTCCCCCTACTTATCCTAATTCTAATTCCCACTCTACCCCTAATTATTTACAGAGCGAACCAGCTAAACCCTAAGGTTATTCTGGACCAACTCATGGTAGGTGGTGATCCGACGGCCACGCCCGCACAACTAGTAGCGTTGTCTCAACGCAACCTCACCGATTGCCGCCACGTGCCGCCACCGCTCTGCTTGTCCTTTTCCCGGTTTTGAGGCCGAAACCGGGAAACCAGACCTTCAAGTCCTCCCCCGGTTTTGAGGCCGAAACCGGGAAACCCGACATCCGTTGCCTGAGTTTTGTGGCCCAAACTCAGAAACCCGCCAGCGCCCAGGTTTTGAGGCCCAAACCTGGAAACCGTCCTCAGCTCGAGTTTTGTGGCCCAAACTCGGCAAACCCGCAACACCCAGGTTTTGTGGCCCAAACCTAGAAACCGTCCACCCGATGGTTTTTCTGTGGCTCAACCATCAAACCGACGCTGTAGAAGGGATGCACCGCCCGTGCACCCAGTCCACCGACACGTGTCCCCAGGTCCTCGACCTGAGCAACACCGTGCCCCGCAAGTCTCCGCTCGTCGCTGTCCCAAGCTGTCAGCCACCACAGCTGATCCTCAGGCCACCGGTCCCTCAGTCCAAGCCTCACGTCCGCCCTTCACCGCTCCCGGTCCATCGACACAGCACGACTCTACTTGACCTTCACCTTGCCTTCGATCACTGTCTCCGTGCTCGACACCTGCACAACACAAGCCAAAGAACATGCGCAGCAAACCCGTTGACAATCACTCATCACTTGAGACTCGGCATACACCCATGTATCCGCAATCTCCCCCTTGATGAGTGCATTGTCAACTACTCACACAAATCATAATGAAATAGAAGAAGGAAGGAAGAAGGAGAGAGAACTCGGCCAAATGACCCAAAAGCATAGCAAAACCGAAGAAGGTCAAGTGGAAGGAGCAAGACAACTTGGTCCCCAAAGACATGGGCAACGGCTCGACGCAACCAAGCAAAGCAAAGCTAGCCCTCAAGAAGAGGTAGAACAGGCTCAACACCGCTAGCAGAAAAGCTCGATACCAACTGTTACCAACTAAAGAGCAGAAGAGCTTGAACCCAAATGAAAAGCTGAAAAGCGTACGCTAGTCCCTCAAGACAGAGGCAAAGGCTCAACACAACTAGCTCAAAAACGCTCCATCCACCATCCATACCAATTGAAACCTTATGGTCATCAAACAAGCAAACTCCCCCTTAAATAGTGCACACAACCACATAGCTGATTTGTCAAAATTCCCCCCCCTTATGATTTTGCTCAAAATTTTCTCCCCCTTATGATTTTGCAAGAATTTCTCCCCTTAGTTGATAATGCACTATCAAGCAAATTTCTCCCCCTTCAAAAATGCATATGAGTCAAAAATGCAAGTTAGCAGCTTCAGGAATATAGTCAATAGAACAAAAATATGCTCTACTCAGTTCTAATCCGATGACTCAATACTATCCACAACATGCTAGCAAAGGCTCAAACTAATCACCAAATACAAAATATGAACATATGAGCAAAGTGAGCAGTTTTAGCCAAAAGGTATTCACCATCAAAATAGCACTAAACATGTATAGACAGGAAGTCAAATAAATGCTAAACATGTATACAAGGTGAACTACCCCTAGTAAAGTTCAAACATCATGCTGCAGAATGAAACATATACTTGTGATTTCAGATTTTAATCGGAGTTGCAGCGGTGAAATTCACAAGTTTAAAATTTAGCATGTGACTGCGAGAGGTTGAAAGCTTGTCATTGCCTAACTTTTCAACCGAGCTAAGCCTATGCAGAATGCAATCAGAAGCTTAAAGTGTCGGTTTCGGTCATACACTACACGACTCAAGTTTAAATCAAAGTGCAATGAGAATCTGTCTTGATACCGTGATGTGTTGACAAGCAATCCCATCTCGATCTTTTCAATTCACTTAAAACTTGGTTCAATTTTAGGACAAAATATGAACATACCAAGCAAGTGAATGACTCAGAACTAGAGACATAGCAACCTAGCATATATGAAAAGCACGAGTGAATTCAACACATCCTACACATGCGAGTTGCATATCTCAATGGTGAACAATTTCAAGTTTTGTGTTCATTAAGCAGGTTCATCATTCAAAAATAGCTCAGCTCACAACATGTATCAGTGATCAGAAAGAGCATAAGCTACAAGTTCATCACATAGCATTGGAGCATACTAGACAAAGCATAATCACATTCTAAAGATTATATACATGAAGCTCAGAAAGTAAAAATGCATGCAAAGACGAATCTATCAGAAACGAAAACAAAACGAAAGAGAAAGAGTTAGTCATATGATACAAGAACCAAAATATTTCCCCCATCTAAAAGGGGAAACACACACCAAGCTCACCTCTCAACTTATTAAAAGTTGATTGGTCTAAAGGCTTGGTGAAAATATCAGCCAACTGATGATGAGTATCGACATGGCGAAGGTCGATATCACCCTTCTCAACATGGTCTCACAAAAAATGAAAGCGCACATCAATGTGTTTGGTCTTAGAATGCAGCACGGGGTTCTTAGCAACGCTAATAGCACTCGTGCTGTCACAAAGTAAAGGCACGCGAGAAAAATTCAGACCAAAATCACGCAAAGTGGCCATCATCCAAAGCAACTGAGAACAACAGCTAGCCGCAGCAACATATTCAGCCTCTGTGGTAGACTGAGCGACACTAGACTGCTTGTGAGAAGACCAAGATACAAGAGAAGAACCTAAAAACTAACAAGTCCCAGAAGTGGACTTGCGCTCAAGTCGGCAACCAGCAAGGTCGGCATCAGAGAAACTGCAAAGGGAGAGGGTGGAGGAAGCTGAATACCAAATCCCGAACTCAGGTGTGAAACGAAGGTACCTCATTATGCGCTTGACCGCCTGACGGTGAGAAGTGCGCGGCGACGCCTGAAAGCGCGCACACAGACACACCGCGAACTGAATGTCCGGGCGTGTCGCCGTCAGGTACAGTAGCGACCCGATCATACTCCGGTACTCCTTCTGGTCCACAACTTCTCCATCCTTGTCCGCATCCAGGGTCGTCGTGGTCGACATGGGTGTTGGAGGAGGCTTGGCCTCACCCATATCGAACTTCTTCAGCAATTCTTTGGTGTACTTGCCCTGGTGCACAAACGTCCCTTCTCGGGATTGCTTAATTTGCAACCCGAGAAAGAAAGTCAACTCGCCCATCATACTCATCTCGAACTCCCTGCTCATAAGATCTGCAAACTTGGCAACCAAAGCGTGAGAAGAACCACCGAAAATGATATCATCCACGTAAATCTGGACCAAGAGAGTGTCTTTGCCTTGCTTGAGGAGAAAAAATGTTTTATCCACACATCCCATTTTAAAACCCTTAGCAAGCAAAAAGGTTTTCAACCTATCATACCAGGCTCTAGAGGCTTGTTTCAAACCATATAAAGCTTTATGAAGTTTAAAAACATGGTTTGGAAACTTGGAATTTTCAAAACCGGGGGGTTGTTTCACATACATTTCTTCCTCTATGTAGCCGTTTAAGAAAGCACTCTTGACATCCATTTGAAAAAGTTTGAACCCTTTGGATGTAGCAAAAGCCAAGAGTATCCTAATTGCCTCCAAACGAGCTATAGGAGCAAAAGTCTCCTCATAATCTATCCCCTCCTTCTGACTATACCCTTTGGCTACAAGTCTGGCCTTGTTCCTCACAATGTGGCCATCCTCTCCTTGTTTGTTTTTGAAAACCCATTTTGTCCCAATAGGATTACAGTCTGGAGGAGGTGGAACCAAAACCCAAACCCAATTTCTTTCAAAATTTTCTAACTCCTCATGCATGACATTGACCCAATCCGGATCCGTCAAAGCGTGTCTAACATCTCGGGGTTAAAAATCAGCAACAAATGCAGAATGAGCAAAGTGAGAGATTTGTTGTGACTTGGACCGAGTGACACGTTCGTCGATGCTACCGATCATCTGTTGAGGCGGGTGTTGGCGTTGAATGTGTCGTGGCGCCTCCCGAGCTGAAGATACCTGCCCCTCAACAGTAGCTGGTGCCTCCCCGGGTACAAACGGTATAGCCCGAGGTGGTGGATCCCACGGCCCCCAAGTAGTCGAAGAAGAGGGATCGGGGCCATGAGTCATAGTAGAAGCCGCTCCTTGCGGCACAACAGGTGGAGGAGGTGCTGGATCATCTATCCCTTCAACACCCTCGTCCTCGTCATCAAAAAGAGGCTCACCAACCTCATGATCACCTGCACGCTCAAAACGAGAAGAAGGACAAACCATGGTCTCGTCGAAGGTGACATCGGATGTCTCCATGACTCGGTTAGTATCAAGGTTAAGTACACGATATGTACGAGTATGAGTGCCATAACCCGAAAATACACCGTCAGAAGAACGAGACTCAAATTTGTCTAGGTTGCCTTTCTTAAGTATAAAACAGTGGCAACCAAAAACTCTAAAGTAACTCACTTTGGGCTGTCTTCCAAAACGCAACTCATAAGAAGTCTTTTTCAAGAAAGCTCAGAGAAAAATGCGATTGGAAATATAGCATGCAGTGTTCATAGCTTCAGCCCAATATCGCCTAGGAGTCCTATGCTCATCGAGCATCGTCCTGACCATCTCTACAAGGGTCTGATTCTTCCTTTCTACAACACCATTCTGTGGCGGTGTGTAGGGGGAGAAAAACTGATGCTCCAAACCCAAAGAGTCACAAAACTTCTCAAAATCCGAATTTTTGAATTCGGAACCATTATCACTACGAATAGCTCGCATCGAGTTCATAGGGAACTCGTTCTGAAGACGCAAAATCAGATTGCGAGCAAAAGAGAAAGTCTCAGTCTTCTCAGTCAAAAAGAAGACCCACGAATATCTCGAAAAATCGTCAACAACAACAAGTACATACCACTTCCCTCCAACCGAGCTCACCCGAGCCGGACCAACAAGGTCCATGTGCAAAGACTCTCCAGGGTGCTTAGTCATGATCTGAGTCACTGGATGGTGGGGAGCAGCAACCATCTTCCCATGTCTACAAGAATGGCAAACAAGATTCTTCTCCATGGACAACTTGGGCAATCCTCGGATTAGGCCAAGTGAGCTAAGTATTGCAAGCAAATCGAAGCTCAAATGTCCAAGTCTCCTATGCCACTTCCAAAGATCAGAGGAGAAAGGACCAGCCACAAGACAACGAGAAATCCCAAACGACTCCGAGAAATTCGCATGAAAGACTTTCCCAAAGGGCGAAATCAAACATACAAGATTGCCCTGAGGATCTAAAATACGACTGAGATTCGGTTTAAAACGAATCTCATAGTCATCATCAAAAAGTTGCGAAACAGAAAGAAGGTTAAAATGCAAGTTAGAAACAAGAGCAACATCACGTAACACAAAGTGCTCATTAACTCGCACCGACCCACGAGACAACACTTTACCTTTACTATTGTCACCGAAGGTGATAAACTCCTTTCCGACAACAGGACTAAGACTGAAGAACCACTTGGCATTTCCAGTCATGTGCCTCGAGCAACCAGAATCGACCAACCAAATATCCTCCAATTGTTTTACCTACATCAATAAAAAGACATAGGGTGAGCATACGGTCCAACACTTGGTGAGTGAAATAGGAAGAATTCCAGTGTTGGGTCGGCTGCTCAAAAGAACGGTTAGTAGAAAAACCATTCCTAGCACGCCTACGGGGAAAGCGATCACCACGCACAGGAAAACGTGGTCCGCTAAGGAAAGACCGTCCATCGCGATACTCAAAACGCGGTGGAGGGTAACGCTCAACAAAGCCACCGCCACGGGGTCCATATCCTGCAAAATCAGGATCCCGCCGGGCAACACCTCCCTGACGCCTAGGACCTTGAGGCATTGGACCTCTAGGCCTCGCAGCTTTCCTCTGAACATTCGGCACATGTACATCATGGAAAGGATGGTACATGTCCGCATTGTTCATCTCCCTGGCAGGGCGCTCCTCTCTCTTGCGCCTAAAGCAAAACTCACTCAAGTGTCCATCTCTCCCACAGTGCTCACAATGGTACCTCACCGCACTCATAAGGGGTTGTTGGTACTCATGGTAGTGGGTGTGGATCACCTTGCCTTTCTGTGGCATAAACTCCTCTTGGATAGGTGGCATTGTATCAAGCTTGTTTTTCAGGTGGTTGGGTTTGGGATGCCATATCTGTTTCTTGGGTGGAGCTCTCGGAGGTTCCTCATACACTCCATCCTTAGTGTTAGGCTTGAGAGGCTCTTTGGGTGGAATCTTGGTAAGATTGGGAGTAGTGGTGGAGTTGGGCTTCTCACTTGGGTTAAGACCACTCGACTCTCCAATCTTGCCAAAAGAGGAAGCACACTCAGCACCCGGAGCAAAGCCTACACCAGGACCTCCAGCAGCATGTTTGAATTGGGAGATCATCATCCCGAGCTGTGGCTCACCACAAGACACCCATGACAAGATGGTCCGAAGGTATTTGTTTTCCTCATCGGTTCGCATCTTGTCATGCTTCAAATTCACGATCTCAATCTCTAAACCCTCGCACAAAGCGCACCTAGACACATAAGTGCTACCCGAGCTAGCCTTCTCAAAAGACTCAATCTTGGCATTCTTCTCTGCCAACTCGGATTGCAAGCCTGCACAAGACTTGCATGCACCCAACAACACGGGTCTTGCCCGGAGCTCATCCACTTCTCCAACCAAAGCAGCATACTTACCTCTCAAAATGAGAAGGTCAGTCATGTGCTTGGTGCACATCTCACACTCTCTCTCATCAGAGATTACAACAGTGGACTTAGCAAACTCAAGCTCTCTCACCGTGTCCTCCCACTTCTGCCTAAACTCCTTCCTCTCTCTATCTGCACGTCTCAACAACTTGTCTTGACTAAGCAAAGCAGCAGTGAGTTTTTCTACTTCAGCAGAGAGTTCCTCGGCAGTCTGTGATACCTGCGAGGAGTCGTCGTCGTCGTCGTTCCGAGGGATCTCCTCCAGCTTGCCGTCGACCTCATCACCAAGGGCCATGGTGCAGAAGCCCTCGTTGTCGGTGAAGAAGCAGAGGCCGTTCAGCTTGTCCTCGACCCTCTTCGTCTTCTCGGACTCGTCATCGCTTGAAGGTGCGGAGTCATCATCCGAGTCGTCGATGTCGCTGAGCGTGGCGAAGAAAGCACACTGCTCAGCCTGGGCCTTCTCCAAGTACTTCTTCTTGATGTACTCCTTGTTGAAGCCGCCCTTCCGCTTGTGCTTCGCGGGGACGTACTTCTCCTTGCGCTTGCCGGAGTCGTACTTGTGCCCATGATCGCCCTTCCCAAATGTTTGCTTGTTCTTCTTGGGACAGTTGGCGATGAAGTGGTTGGGGTCGCCGCACTCGAAACATCCCGAGCGTCCTCCTCCACGGTGACGGTTCATGCGGTTGTTGTGAAACTGCGAGAACCGGTTGGCAAGCAAAGCCAACTCATCATCCCCCATGAACTCCAGCTGCTCCTCTGTGACAGAAAGAAGAGAAGAAAGTGCAAATCCTCTAGAGGGGTTAGCAGAAGAGCCAGGAACCAAAGCCATTGACAGGCCAGAAGGATTTTCATAAGAAGCCCTCGTCATGGCGTCAATCTCACTGGACTTGAGCTTACTGAAGAGCTCATCGCACGTGAGGGTTTCATAGTTAGGTGATTCGATGATCGCCTGAACCTTGGAATCCCACACCGACCGATCAAGAGTATGCAAAAGCTTCAAAGCTCTCTCATGATCGTCGAAAGGCAACAACTCCTTGTTAGCTCTCATCCTGTTGACAATCACCTGAAAGCAAGCGAATAAACTCTTTATGCTCTCGCTAGGCATATGTATAAAGTTCTCATACTCCCGCTTGTGTGACTCGTAGAGACGGGATTTGACTTGAGTGGTTCCCTCATGGAAACGCATGAGGGTCGCCCAAATCTCACGAGCCGTGGGGAGGTGAGAAACGCGATCAAACTCGGACATGCTCAAACAGGAGAAAAGAGCGTTACACGCTCGGCTATTGGCATCGTGCTCATCGATCTGAAGCTGAGTAGCACGAGCAGCCAAGACAACGTAATCGACCTTGTTGCAAATCTCCCAAACAGAAGAGCCCATGCTCTGGAGATAGGCTGACATCTTCCAATACGCATAGTTCGTCCCATCGAAAAATGGCGGTTTGCCCACGCCGCGATCCATGTCGCCTTCGGTGGATCTGGAACAGGCTAAGGTGGAAGATCCTTAACCCGCTCTGATACCAATTGAAGGACCGAAAGTGCTGCCAGAAAGCGACCAGAGAGGGGGTGAATGGGAGCTTCAAAATTTCTTTTCAGAAACTCGCTGCCACTGTCCCGAGAATCACCCCAAGAGCAAACCTAGAGCTCGATAGAGTCCATGACCCTAGAGGTAGGGTGGATGCTTCCAAGAAGCACAGCGGGACACTATACGACTCTAGAAACCCAAGGCATAAACCCAAAACCAAATCCGAGATCGCACGAACAAACTGCGGACGAAACAGTGCAAAAAACCCTGCACCGGACGCTGGCAGCGTCCGATGGCCAGGCACCGGACGCGTCCGTTGCAAAATGAACCTGTCTGGAACCTTACTGGACAGGCATCGGACGCTGCTACAGTGCAACCCTAGCGTCCGATGCTTTCCCTCCGGACGCGTCTGATGGTCAGCGGAGCGTCCGATGGTAGCGTCTGATGCTCCTTTGAAAATTCTGACTTTGACACGTGGCACCGGACGCATCCAATGGTATGAACTCAGCGTCCGATGCTCACGAGCAGAGCGTCCGATGCCCCCAAAACTGCACTGTTCTTCCATGAATTCAACCCGATTTCCTCCGAATCAAAAATTCTATGGTTTAGACTTTGTATGAGGAGTTCCAAGGAGGTTAGTGAGCTATCCCAAAGAGACCATGGCTCGAACCTAACTCCAAATCGATAAATTGGAAGAATTTAGGGCAAAGGAGACAAAACGTGATCTGAAACAAAAATCGACCGATCTACTAGCTCATGAGGTTAGAGATGAAATCCTTTGGTGAAAAGATGTGCCTCACGATCTTGAACAACTCAGTTCAAATGGAATCGCAAAAGACGCAACGAGTAGAGAGATCGATCACTAGGAAAATCGTGGAGAAAAGCAACCCGCGAAGAACAATACCAAAACGCGAATCACAACCACGAACTTGCAACCGTGTGGCTACCACACGCTACAATAGTGAGATTACGGTCTCACTTCCTCAAAATCTCACGAACACAGAGGTATGATTGTCTTCTCTGTGGATCTCAGCTCACTACAGCAGGGAATAGGGAGAGCAGGAAAACCCTAGAGGCAAAGAGCAAATGACCGAGATAGTTTGCGAGGTGGGTGTCTCCCCCTACTTATCCTAATTCTAATTCCCACTCTACCCCTAATTATTTACAGAGCGAACCAGCTAAACCCTAAGGTTATTCTGGACCAACTCGTGGTAGGTGGTGATCCGACGGCTACGCCTGCACAACTGGTAGCGTTGTCTCGACACAACCTCACAGATTGCCGCCACCGCTCTGCTTGTCCTTTTCCCGGACTCCGCCCCCCGGTTTTGAGGCCGAAACCGGGAAACTAGGCCTTCAAGTCCTCCCACGGTTTTGAGGCCGAAACCGGGAAACCCGATGTCTGTCGCCTGAGTTTTGTGGCCCAAACTCAGAAACCCGCCAGCGCCCAGGTTTTGAGGCCCAAACCTGGAAACCGTCCTCAGCCCGAGTTTTGTGGCCCAAACTCGGCAAACCCGCAGCACCCAGGTTTTGTGGCCCAAACCTGGAAACAGTCCACCCGATGGTTTTTCTGTGGCTCAACCATCAAACCGACGCTGTAGAAGGGATGCACCGCCCGTGCACCCCGTCCACCAACACGTGTCCCCAGGTCCTCGACCCGAGCAACACCGTGCCCCGCAAGTCTCCGCTCGTCGCTGTCCCAGGCTGTCAGCCACCACAGCTGATCCTCAGGCCACCGGTCTCTCAGTCCAAGCCTCACGTCCGCCCTTCACCGCTCCCGGTCCGTCGGCACGACACGTCTCTACTTGACCTTCACCTTGCCTTCGATCACTGTCTCCGTGCTCGACACCTTCACAACACAAGCCAAAGAACTTGCGCATCAAACCCGTTGACAATCACTCATCACTCGAGACTCGGCATACACCCATGTATCCGCAACGACGCGTTCGATGCCCGGCATTGGAGCGTCCGATGCCCCCGAAAATTGCCCTGTCCAGTGCTCTTTTGGATGGCCGGTTGGGGGGAGTATTTATACTCCTCCCCCTCCTCCATTAGAGCGTTCTTGCCATTTCATTCTGCTGAGAAACACCTTGAGAGGTTGAGAAAGAGAAAGAGCCCTAGTGAGGTTGAGCGAATTGCTAATTGAGAGAATTAGTGACCTCCTAGTGAGAATTGAGTAGTAAGTGTGCATCCATCCATCTCTTTGGTCTTGTCTTGGTCAAGTGAGAGTTCTAGTTTGTTACTCTTGGTGATCGGTGTTGGTATAAATTAACACACACTCTACTTTATCCGCAAGCGCACAGATAAAATCTACCGATGTAGCACTTCACCGGAGTAACCCAGTTTTAAAATCGAACCCAAAGGAACGGATAGCAATGAGTCTCAAGTGTATAACCCCTGAGTAACTAACAAGGACAGAGAAACTAAAAGTATAGAGGGGATCACTAAGGTTATCTAAATCCAACTTAAGAGTGATATGTTTATTATTCTTAATGGGGAAGTTGCCATAAAAGGTCACAACAGAGTATGATTCTTTTATGCAAATGTATAATCCTACCGAGCCTACACACGGGTAAGTGGACTATAGAAGAATCAACAAGGCTATAAGAGTCACCCTTGCGAACTACCACTACTACCGGCGTTATAGGAGGTAAATATGAGCTATCAAGTCTAAGCACTACGCTTATACTATCCAACTACTCTAACTCTAGAGCGACTAGAATTAAAGTACTCAAAGAGAGTCATAAACCTTAAGAACAATAAGAACAATGGCTCAAACTTAAATATAGATGTTGATTACCGAAACAATCATTGAAGCAAGTCTATGAAGAACTTGAATCCACAGGTACAAGATGAAGAAGTTGATCCGACATGCCGGAGCTTCCTCTTGATCTCTTCCTCTCTCTCTCTTCTAGTTCTAGAATAAGACTAGGTTCTAATCCTACTAGAGGGGTATCTAGTCTTCTACTTGAAAGCTAACTCTTGATTACAACTAGATGAACTAGATCTAATTCTAGATGAACTAGAAGAGATTCATCTAGAGGGACCTCTACTTCTACATTGGAACCCTAATTTCTGATGTGGAGATGAATAATGAAGAGGGAGATGCCTGGAGAGGGGGGTCTGGGGCTGCTTATATAGCCCTGAGGGATCAACCGCGGCCGTTGGATCAAACCGACTTAAGGTACGGCTGAGATGCATCCTAGAGGTTGGTGGAGGAAGCTTGCAGAAGACGGAAACCAGCGGGCCCAGGGGGAGACCGACCGGTGGGCCCAAGGGACCGGTCGGTCCCACCTGGAGGTGGACCGCGGTGCCCTTTCTCATGGTGTCTCTATGTGTTCTCTGGAGTCTTCTAGAAGTATCCCAACGTGACGGTTGCGTTATCTCCCGACGGTTTCCTTCTATGGGAAGCTATCGGTGCCGATTTCCTAGTTTAGTCCCTGCAGAATCATAACTCACCAAAACTCGTGGAATATTGTCAGTTGAAACCCTAAACCTTTGTTGGTGATTAAATTCATGCCCTTTTCATATTTATTTATCCTTTAATTTTGATAGATAACCAGCGTCAACAATCGGTATCACCTAAACGGCTTGGTGGTGATCGTGAAGCTTGGTGATCATCCGGAGGCTTGTGGATAACCCAAGGAGGCTTGTTACCGGTAGTGAGCGATTCACCGGGCCAGAGTGGCGAAGAATCAGCTCATAGTGAGCACTTGATCCTTGCGCGGATTAAGGGGGAGCGATACCCTTGCGCGGGTCCTCCAACGAGGACTAGGGGGGTGTGCCGACACCTCGATACCTCGGGAAAAAGATCATCGTGTCATCTCTACTCTCTTTACTGTGCATTTACTTTTGAGCAATTCAATTCCACAATTTACTTGTTGTTCTTTCATACTTGAATTGCCATGGTAGAGTAGAAGTGACATAGTGACAGTCTTTTGTGTGGTTGGGTTTAGAGAAACACACTTCTAGGCACAAGGGGTTAATTGGGCTTGATAGGATTTAATTATCGCAAAAGTTTTAGAAAATCCCAATTCACCCCCCTCTTGGGCATCTTGATCCTTTCAGTTGGGATGGATACCTCTAGACCTCCGCACTTTGATGGCACAAACTTTCCCTACTACAGTGCTGGAATGGCTTGTTACCTAGAAGCGGTTGATCTAGATATTTGGAGAGTCACCATGATGGGATGAAACCCCTTAAGAATCCCAAGAAACCAATCACGGGTGATGAAAAAGAGCTTCACTTTAATGCAAGAGCTAAAAAATGTTTGTTTGAATCTTTTAGCATGGTTGTTTTCAATCAAGTTTTTACTTTACAAACATCTCATGAAATTTGGCTAAAACTCCATGAGCTCCATGATGCAAAGTAATGTTCATGAGCAAAAACATCACCTAGCTAAATCAAGTTATGATTCTTTTAAAATGAATGAAAATAAGCTTGTTCGTGATATGTATTCTCGTTTGAATCCAATTATCAATGAGCTCAATCCTATTGGAATTACAAAGCTGGTGATTGTCGGTGTTTGTTAACCGGCAACTCATCTCTGGGTTACCCGAATGATTGTTCGGAGGGCTTCGGCATATGCAGAACTTGATGGTAAACGCAGAGACAATGATTTATACTGATTTGGTCTGCTGTAGCATCCCTATGTCCAGTTTGGAGGGAATAATATATTGCACCCTGCTTTTGAGTGTCTGATTGTGCACCTTGACCTCTGTCTGCTGATCTAGGGAGCTCTACCTCTCTTTATATAGTCCAAGAGGCAAGAGTCCTAGTCAGTTACAATCTTAGGAGTCCTAGTAGGATTACAAGGTAGCAACACTACTAGGATAACATACGGAGAGTCCTAGTTGGACTAGGTCTTCGCCTTTCCTTGCGGAGTACCCGGGGACTCCGTCCCACAAGCCCCCGAGCTCTTCATGGTTTGTTCGATGAAGTCATCTTGAGACCCTTGGTCTTGATCAAGTGTCATCTAAGTACCTTCTGAGAGAAACCATAAAGTGCTCTTGAAGTCTTCTAATGGTGTGCACTTTCTGAAAAGCGCACCCATTGGGTGTAGCCCCCGAGCCTTTTGCTGTTTAGCATAAAGAGTTGGAGGGTCTTGTCTGAAATTGCTCCAATTCCTTTCAAAAAATTTGGATGCATCATCTGAGGATATGTATCCCACAGCCCCCGAGCCTAAAATCGGCTACTCGGAGTTGATTGTAGGATCTTGTAGACAGCCTCAAGGGTGCAGCCGAGTAACCTCCCGAAAACAAGGGTCAACATATGCTTGTCACCGAGTGGTTGATTGCTTGTAAGTTTGATCTTTCATCATTGAATCCGAGCCCCCGAGCATAGTCGGAGTGAAGCCGACTAAGCTAAGGCAATGACTGAGCCCCCGAGCTTAGTGCCAACTAAGCCGTGGAGGTGAAGAAGATTGATCGAAGTAGTGGAAGTAGGATATTGGTGAGCCCAAGGCTTCGGGTGGGCAGTCTCCTCATCGGAAACCCCATATCACCCCCACCTCGGAACTCCCAAATCATCATAACCATGTTCAGAGGAAGACCTTTAGATTGGAACATGCCTCGTCGCAATAGCATGGTGTCCGAGTGAGGCAACCCTCAAGGGCGTACCTCACCCAACAACATGGTGTCCGAGTGAGGTAGCCCTCAAGGGCTTACCTCACCCAGCGGCGTGGTGTTCGAGTAGGGCAACCCTCAGGGGCGTACATCAATCGGTGTTGTAGTCCATATCTTTTCTCCTGCAAAGTAGACATACAAAAATATGTAGTAACTGATATTCAGGATATCAAGTCTGGAGCAGTTCCCATTATTAAGAAATGCGAGTAAAATTTTTCGCATCTTGCTCTTGCTAGGTTGTTTAAGTCACCCGAGTAGTTAGCCTGTGACGTTTAAGCACATGTCCTACGTGTCGAGAGCTGGTTCGAGTGTGAGGATCAGACTTCATGGATTAAGACATGTGCTTACTCGAGTAATTTAATAACTTACTAAGAGAAGACTAGAGCAGTCATGCTGCGTGAAAAAAGAGCACGCTCCGAGTGTATATTATACACCCATGAGGTGTTATCCCGACTACAAGCTCGGAGTTGTATGAGTAGCCGGGAATATAATTGTGATGTGGTAGCGGCTCAATGATTAATATTTAGAAATATTTAAAGAGTATTTAGAAAAATAATAAAGTGTGACTTAGCTTGGCTGACGCTGAGTTGGTCACCACCACCGAGTGGGGTAGTCGGTACCGTCGAGGGGAGTAGTCGGCATCGCCGAGATATCCGAGTGATGGATGTCTTGGTACTCGGACGACTTGCTTGTTACTCGGACGACTTGTTTGTAGCTCAATAACGGCTTGATAGTTCAATGACTGCTCGACATCTCGCTTGTGGCTCGAGGGTTCGCTCGTGGCTCATTGGTAGCTTGATGGCTTGCTCACGGATCAACAACAGCACCAGGGCTCACTTGCATGCAGCTCAACGGCAGCTTGATGGCTCGCTCACGGCTCAACAGCAGCTCGAGGGCTCACTTGTGGCTCACGGCTCAACATCAGCTTTACGGTAGCATGATGGCTCGATAACTCGGTAACCAGGTATTGTGAATATACAAGTAGTTAGTTATTGAGGAAGTCGATTAGTTAGGACAGCTTCTCAGCTAATTCTTGATCGAGTCGAATTATTGCTGAGTAATTCCTGATCATCTGGATCTTGTTCCCGACTAACACGTTGGATCCGAGTAGTTGGTCGAGTCCAAGTAGTCGAAAGTACGCGCAGAGTCTTGTTTGTTACTCGTGGCTCGACTTGCTTGGAGCTTGCATGATTTGCTTGCAGCTCGCTTTTGATGCACACAACCCGCTTGTCCTCGTGGTGGAGTCAGAGTCATCCCCACATAAACCAACTTGGCGATGAAGAGCCGGATCATGTTTTTTTTATCAGGAACAGGGCCAGGAGCTGGCCCGATGATATTATTAGCAGCATGAAGCTGCAGACAAAAGTACATCTTGTAGTTTTACAGACGGCAAAACATCCGTTAAAGGACATTGCTGGGATGGGTGCCTGTAGGAACAAGCAAATTGAAAATAGGAGGGTGAAGAATGTAAAGCTTGTCGAGCTAAGCTATCTGCAGTTAAATTAAGTCTCCTATCAATCTTGAAGATTTTTGCAGGTCTTTGACCGCAACAATTGTTGAAGATCTGCGTGAACGGTTTGATGCGCCAGTCCGGTGGATGGTTGTGATCATTTTGATTAAGGAAGGCCACCACCTGTTGGCAATCAGAGAGGAAAGAAGTATTGTCGAAGCCGAGAACTCCATTGATGAGGGCCGCTAGGGCTAAAGCCGCTGCTTCTGCCATTAGCAATGAGTGTGCTACCGCGAGTTTGGCTTTGAAGAGCCGGATCATGTTTGAGCTGCACGCCTGGCTCCAAGTCTTGGAGATAGATACATACTAGTAGATGGCGTGCGCCCCTGCGCGCGTGATGATCATATAAGACTGGACATAACGGTGCACAATATTATAGTTTTCATAGATTTAAGTACAACGCATGGAAAATATATGTTTATGCTGTATGGTCAGGATACATATGTTACCTACATTGGCGTCATACATAACCATGAGACAATGATGGATACCCAACAAAAGAATATGTATATTACACATGGATGCGTATATCATACCGACACAGCGAGACAAAACATGTTAAGTTCATACAGGTAGGGTTATACACACTGTTGATGTACATAATTAAGTCATTATGATGGAGGTTGCACCTGTGCAGTGCCATAGAATGGCGAGATCAGGAGCCAGCCGCCAGCGTCGACATTCGCCTAGATGGTGATCTCGAAGAAGCAGCCACGCATGATGCGCCATAATGATTTCAATTGAAGGAGGAGGTGTTTACATCGATCACCGTCTCCAAGTCGCACCTGCAACAGGCACAACAACATCAAAGATCGACCCCATCCGAAAATGCTACAACTGCAGGCGAGAACAGGCGCGTCGAGCGGCGTGTTGTTGAAGCAGTCTTATTAGTTCGTGTTTCAGCCCGCACAAATTAATATAAGACAGCCCAGGTCCAAGGAACAAAACAAACTGCTAAATTAGGAGCCTTCAGAACAAACAAAACACTTAAAATTGTTATGGTTCATATGATCCTACAAAGTTATCAAATGTCCACTGCAAGAGAACAATTGATATATTAATATGCTCTGTGGGTGTGCTGAAAAAAAATAAAAGGTCAACTGGATTTGTATAGCAAACTGTAACTTGTCTACGTACAAACAATTGTCTATATAATAGAAACCACAAAAACTATAAAATCCAAATGACCAAGCAAGGGTGACTATCCTCAGGAATTTTAGTATCAGGTACTGAACCTTTAAGTAAAATATAGGTTAGAAGAAAAAAAAAAGGTTAAGAGTTGATATGTAGAAAAGCTCCAAAGCTCAGAGGCTTTTACTTGAATATTTTCACAAGCCCTTTAACTGCTTTTGACTAAAAACGTGAATCTACCTTCGTATAGTATATATAATAATCATCCATAATAGACATCATCAGAGCAAATGGCCATGCAGTATGCAACAGACCTCATATAGCAATAGTGGTGAGTAAACCACAATCACCATAGAACAAAGCAGCGAGGGGGGTCTTCTGTGTTAGTCTTGATCAAATGGATTAGTAGAGCAGGCTACCAATAACGAAAGAGCATATTCAAATGAACACATTTAAGGCCGAATATATAGGTATAAACAACGTGAGGTTTAGCTGGTTCGCTCCGTAATTAGAGAGGGGTAGAGTAGGAATTAGAATTAGAATTAGGATAAGTAGAGGGAGACACCCTCCTCCCATTTTATCTCAGTCATTTTGCTCTTTGCTTCTAGGGTTTCTTGCTCTCTCTCAATCCCCTGCTGTAGCTAGCTGAGATCCGCAGAGAACCATACCTCTGTGTACTGGAGATTTTGAGGAAGTGAGACCGTAATCTCACTGTTGTAGCGTGTGGTAGCCACACGGTTGCAGATCGATGACCTGATTCGCGTTTTGTTCGTGTTCTTCGCGTTCTTCGTTTTCTCCGCGATTTTCCTGTCACTCGATCTCCCTCTCTACTGCGTCTTTGTGAAATCCGTTTGAATCAACTTGTTCTTTATAGTGAAGAGATCATTTCCACCGAAGGAATTCATCTAACTCCTCACGAACAAGTAGATCGGGTTGATTTCGTTTTCGTGACACTTTTTCGGTTCATACACCTTCCCCTTCGATTTCTCGTTGATTGAGTTGATTTGAGCGGATGATTTCTTGGGGATAGTCTCCTAACTACTTCGTGATCATCCTCTCCAAGTTTGAGATCAAGGGATTTTGGTTTGAATCAATTTGAGAGTGATTTGGGTAAAGGGCGATCAAAATCGCCCTCACTAGACAGCCGCGGACAGTCCGCCACCTGACCGGCGGACAGTCCGGGCGTCGGGGATCAGCCGAGTCAGTGGCTGTGTTCTTCGGTCGATTTGATTTTTTGTGACCGGCGGACAGTCCGCAGTTGTGGGTCCCGGACAGTCCGGGATCAGTCCAGGGGACTTCAGCAACACTGCTGTTTTGCGTCTTCTGCCGGCGGACAGTCCGCCAGTGAACCGCGGAGAGTCCGGCCTGGTGCGGACAGTCCGGGATCCCAGGGCCGGACAGTCCAGGATTTGGCTGAAGCCTCCGGTTTAGTCCGTTTGCTCTCCCGGCTTCTTCGCTTGTTTTCCAGACTTCTCGGTTGGCTCTAGAGTTGACCAAGGAACCTCTCTTGGTACCTTTGCTACTTGTTAGCATAGGTGTTTGGGGATTTCTCGACGTAGCCGTCTATCTACGTTCGGGACTTGGTTGTTAAGGGTTGAACTTGTTCCGGTGTTTTTGCCGTTCGGTTTGTTATCGCTTTGTGGTGCTCCGCTGTGATCCTAGGGATCATCCACCCTCTTCTAAGGGTCGTGGGCATCACGGTTTCGATCAAAGCTTTCGGGGGTTGATCTTGGGACAAAAGGCCAAAGTTTCGAGAGAAATTTTTGAGCTCCCATTCACCCCCCCCCCCTCTGGTCGCCTTGCTATTGCATTCTCGGTCCTTCAATTGGTATCGGAGCGGGTTAAGGATCTTCCACCTTAGCCGGTTCCAGATCCACATAAGGCGACATGGATCGCGGCGTGGGCAAACCGCCGTTTTTCGATGGGACGAACTATGCGTATTGGAAGATACGCATGTCGACCTATCTGCAGAGTATGGGTGCTTCCATCTGGGATATTTGCAACTCTGCTGATTATGTGGTCTTGGCTGCACGTGTGACTCAGCGTCAGATCGATGATCACGATGCCAATAGCCGAGCCTGTAATGCTCTTTTCTCATGCTTGAGCATGACAGAGTTTGATCGTGTTTCTCACCTCGCTACGGCTCGGGAGATTTGGGCATCCCTCATGCGTTTCCATGAGGGAACCTCTTAAGTCAAAACCCGTCTCTACGAGTCGCACAAGCGAGAGTACGAGAACTTTCGACATATGCCTGGCGAGAGCATAGAGAGTTTATTCGCTTGCTTTCAGGTGATTGTCAACAGGATGAAGGCTAACAAGGAGCTGTTGCCTTTCGACGATCATGAGAGAGCTTTGAAGCTTTTGCATACTCTCGATCGGTCGGTGTGGGATTCCAAGGTTCAGGCGATCATCGAATCACCTAACTATGAGACCCTCACGTGTGACGAGCTCTTCAGTAAGCTCAAGTCCAGTGAGATCGATGCCATGGCGAGGGCTTCTTATGAAAATCCTTCTGGCCCGTCGATGGCTTTGGTTTCTGGCTCTTCTGCTAACCCCTCTGGAGGTTTTGCACTCTCTTCTCTCTTTTCTGTCACAGAGGAGCAACTGGAGTCTTTAGGGGATGACGAGTTGGCTATGCTCGCCAACCGGTTCTTGCGGTTCCACAACAACCGCATGAACCGTCGCCGCGGAGGAGGACGCTCAGGATGCTTTGAGTGCGGCGACCCCAACCACTTCATCGCCAATTGCCCAAAGAAGAACAAGCAGACCTTCGTCAAGGAGGATCATGGGCACAAGTACGACTCCGGCAAGCGCAAGGAGAAGTACATCCCCACGAAGCACAAGCGGAAGGGCGGCTTCAACAAGGAGTACATCAAGACGAAGTACTTGGAGAAGGCCCAGGCTGAGCAGCGTGCGTTCTTCGCCACGCTCAGCGACGTCGACGACTCGGATGACGACTCCGCATCCTCAAGCGACGACGAGTCCGAGAAGAAGAAGAGGATCGAGGACAAGCTGAACGGCCTCTGCTTCTTCGCCGACGACGACGGCTTCTGCACCATGGCCCTCGGCAAGGAGGTCGACGGTGAGTTGGAGGACACTCCTCGGAACGACGACGACGACGACACCTCCCAGGTATCTCAGACCCCTAACGAGCTTTCTGCTGAGGTCGAGAAGCTTACCGCCGTGCTCCTTAGTCAGGATAAGTTGCTTAGGCGTGCTGCTAGAGAGCGCAAGGAGTTTAGGCAGAAGTGGGAGGATACGGTGAAGGAACTTGAATCTGTCAAGTCCACCGTAGTTGTTACCGATGAGGAGGAGTGTGAGATGTGCACCACACACATGACTGACCTTCTCACTTTGAGAGGTAAGTATGTTGCGTTGGTAGGAGAGGTGGATGAGCTGAAGGCTAGATCCTCGCTGTTGGGTGCGTGCAAGTCCTGTGCGGGCTTGCAATCTGAGTTAGCAGAGAAGAATGCCAAGATTGTGTCTCTTGAAGAGGCCAACTCAGGTAGCACATGTGTGGCTAGGTGTGTTCTTTGTGAGGGTTTGGAGATGGAGATTGCGAATGTAAAGCATGACAAGATGCAAACCGAGGAGGAAAACACATACCTTCGGACCATCTTGTCATGGGTATCGAGTGGTGAGCCGCAGCTCGGGATGATGATCTCCTAATTCAAGCGAGCTGCTGGAGGCCCAGGTGTAGGTTTTGCTCCGGGTGTCGATGTTTCGTCTTTTGGCAAGATTGGAGAGTTGAGTGGTCTTAACCCATGTGAGAAGCCCAACTCCACCACTACTCCCAAGCTTACCAAGATTCCACCCAAAGAGCCCCTCAAGCCTAACACCAAGGATGGGGTCTTTGTTGAACCTCCGAGAGCTCCACCAAAGAAACAATCATGGGCTCCAAAACCAAACCACCTCAAGAACAAGCTTGACACCATGCCACCCATCCAAGAGGAGCTTATGCCACAGAAGGGCAAAGTGATCCATACCCACTACCGTGTGTACCAACAACCCCCTTTGAGAACGGTGAGGTACCATTGTGAGCACTGTGGGCGAGCTGGACACTTGAGCGAGTTTTGTTTTCGGCGCAAGAGAGAGGCGCGCCGTGCAAAGGAGATGAACAATCCGGACATGTACCATCCTTTCCATGATGTACATGTGCCGAACATTCAGAAGCGTGTTGCTAGGCCTAGAGGTCCAGAACCTCAAGTTCCTAGGCCTAGGCAGCGGAGAGGACGTGCCCGGCGGGAGCCTGCAGTTGTAGGCTATGGACCCGTGGCGGTGGCTTTGTAGTTGAGCGTTTTCCACCATCGCGTTTTGAGTATCGCGATGGACGCTCCTCCCTCAGCGGACCACGTTTTCCTCTACGTGGTGATCGCTCTTCCCGTAGGCGTGCTAGGAATGGTTTTTCTGCTAACCGTTCTTTTGAGCAGCCGGCCCAACACTGGGATTCTCCCTACTTCACTAACCCCAGTGTTGGACCGTATTCTCACCCTATGTCTTTTTATTGATGTAGGTAAAACGATTGGAGAACGTTTGGTTGGTGGATTCCGGGTGTTCGAGGCACATGACCGGAAACGCCAAGTGGTTCTCTAGTCTTAGTCCGATCGCCGGAAAGGAGTTTATCACCTTCGGCGACAACAGCAAAGGTAAGGTGCTGTCTCGTGGGTCTGTGCGAGTTAATGAGCACTTTGTGTTGCGCGATGTTGCTCTTGTTTCTAACTTGCATTTTAATCTTCTTTCTGTTTCGCAACTTTTCGATGATGACTATGAGATTCGTTTTAAACCGAATCTCAGTCGCATTTTGGACCCTCAGGGCAATCTTGTTTGTGTGATTTCGCCCTTTGGTAAAGTCTTTCGTGCGGATTTCTCAGAGTCTTTTGGCATTTCTCGTTGTCTTGTGGCTGGACCTTCCTCCTCTGATCTTTGGAAGTGGCATAGGAGACTTGGACATTTGAGCTTCGACTTGCTTGCAAGGCTTAGTTCACTTGGCCTAATCCGAGGATTGCCCAAGTTATCCATGGAGAAGGATCTTGTTTGCCATTCTTGTAGACATGGGAAGATGGTTGCCGCTCCCCACCATCCAGTGACTCAGGTCATGACCAAGCACCCTGGAGAGCTTTTGCACATGGACCTTGTTGGTCCGGCTCGGGTGAGCTCGATTGGGGGGAAGTGGTATGTGCTTGTTGTTGTTGACGACTTTTCGAGATATTCGTGGGTCTTCTTTTTAGCTGAGAAGACCGAGACTTTCTCCTTTGCTCGCAATCTGATTTTGCGTCTTCAGAACAAGTTTCCTTTGAACTCGATGCGAGCTATTAGGAGTGATAATGGTTCCGAATTCAAGAATTCGGATTTTGAGAAGTTTTGTAACTCTTTGGGTTTAGAGCATCAGTTTTCTTCTCCCTACACACCACCACAGAATGGTGTTGTAGAGAGGAAGAATCGGACCCTTGTAGAGATGGCCAGGACGATGCTCGATGAGCATAGGACTCCTAGGCGGTATTGGGCCGAAGCGATGAGCACTGCATGCTACATTTCCAATCGCATTTTTCTCCGAGCTTTCTTGAAAAAGACGTCTTATGAGTTGCGTTTTGGAAAACTGCCCAAGGTGAGTTATTTTCGAGTTTTTGGTTGCCATTGTTTTATACTCAAAAAGGGCAACCTGGACAAATTTGAGTCTTGTTCCTCTGACGGTGTGTTTTTGGGTTATGGCACTCATACTCGTGCATATCGTGTACTTAACCTTGACACTAACCGAGTCATGGAGACATCAGATGTCACCTTCAACGAGACCATGGTTTGTCCTTCTTCTCGTTTTGAGCGTGCAGGTGATCATGAGGTTGGTGAGCCTCTTTTTGATGACAAGGATGAGGGTGCTGAAGGTATGGATGATCCAGCACCCCCTCCACCTGCTGTGCCGCAAGGAGCGGCTTCTACTACGACTCACGGCCCCGACACTTCTTCATCTTGGGGGCCGTGGGATCCGCCACCTCGAGCGGTATCCTTTGCACCCGAGGAGGCGCCAGCTGCTGTTGAGGGGGAGGCCACTTCAGCAAGGGAGGCGCCACGACACATCCAGCGCCAACACCCACCTCAACAGATGATCGGCGACATCAACGATCACGTCACTCGGTCTAGGTCACAACAAATCTCTCACTTTGCTCATTCTGCATTTGTTGCTGATTTTGAACCCCAAGATGTTGGACACGCTTTATCTGATCCAGATTGGGTCAATGCCATGCATGAGGAGTTGGAAAATTTTGAAAGAAATCGGGTTTGGGTTCTAGTTTCTCCTCCCTCTGAGTGTCACCCAATTGGGACAAAATGGGTTTTCAAAAACAAACAAGGAGAGGATGGCCATGTTGTGAGAAACAAGGCCAGACTTGTAGCCCAGGGATATAGTCAGAAGGAGGGAATAGACTATGAGGAGACTTTTGCTCCCGTAGCTCGTTTGGAGGCTATTAGGATACTCTTGGCTTTTGCTGCATCCAAAGGGTTTAAACTTTTTCAAATGGATGTCAAGAGTGCCTTCTTAAACGGATACATAGAAGAGAAGGTGTATGTGAGACAACCCCCCGGTTTCGAAAATCCCAAGTTTCCAAACCATATTTTTAAACTTCACAAAGCTTTGTATGGTTTGAAGCAAGCCCCTAGAGCCTGGTATGATAGGTTGAAAACCTTTTTGCTTGCTAAGGGTTTTAAAATGGGGTGTGTGGATAAAACGCTTTTTCTCCTCAAGCAAGGCACTGATACTCTCTTGGTCTAGATTTACGTGGATGATATCATTTTCGGTGGTTCTTCTCACGCTTTGGTTGCCAAGTTTGCAGACACTATGAGCAGGGAATATGAGATGAGCATGATGGGCGAGTTGACATTTTTCCTCGGGTTGCAAATCAAGCAATCCCGGGAAGGGACGTTCGTGCACCAGGGTAAGTATACCAAGGATATCTTGAAGAAATTCGATATGGGTGAGGCCAAGCCTCTTCCAACACCCATGTCGACCATGACGGCCCTGGATGCGGATGTGGATGGAGAAGCTGTGGACCAGAAGGAGTACCGGAGTATGATCGGGTCGCTGCTGTACCTGACGGCGACACGCCCGGACATTCAGTTCGCGGTGTATCTTTGTGCGCGCTTTCAGTCGTTGCCGCGCACTTCTCACCGTCAGGCGGTCCAGCGCATTATGAGGTACTTATCCTTCACTCCAGAATTTGGGATTTGGTATTCTGCTTCCTCCACCCTTTCCCTTTGTGGTTATTCCGATGCCGATTTTGCTGGTTGCCGCATTGATCGCAAGTCCACTTCCGGGACTTGCCAGTTTATTGGATCTTATCTTGTTTCGTGGTCCTCTCGCAAGCAGTCTAGTGTCGCCCAGTCTACCACGGAGGCTGAGTATGTTGCTGCGGCTAGCTGCTGTTCCCAGTTGCTTTGGATGATGGCCACTTTGCATGATTTTGGTCTGAGCTTTTCTCGCGTTCCTTTGCTTTGTGACAACACGAGTGCTATTAGCGTTGCTAAGAACCCCGTGCTGCACTCTAAGACCAAACACATTGATGTGCGCTTTCATTTTCTGCGAGACCACTATGAGAAGGGTGATATCGACCTTCGCCATGTCGATACTCATCATCAGTTGGCTGATATTTTCACCAAGCCTTTGGACCAATCAACTTTTGCTAGGTTGAGAGGTGAGCTTGGTGTGTGTTTCCCCTTCTAGATGGGGGAAACATTTTGGTTCTTGTACCATAACCTGACTATTTTTTGTTTGCCTTGTTCTCTTTTGCATTTCAGCATACGCTTTTACATTCAGAGCTTCATGTATATAATCTAAAGAATGTAACTATGCTCTGTATAGTATTTGCTCTGATGCTTTATGATGATGTTGTAGCTTATGCTCTTTCTGATCACTGATACATGTTGTGAGCAGAGCTATTTTATGAATGGTGAATCTGTTTAATGAACATAAAACTTGAAAATGTTCACCATTGAGATATGCAACTAGCATGTGTAGAATGTGTTGAAATAACTTGTGCTTTTCATATATGCTAGGTTGCTATGTCTCTAGTTCTGAGTCATTCACTTGCTTGGTCTGTTCATATATTGCTTTAAATCTGAACCAAGTTTAAGTAAAATGGAAAGATCGAGATGGGATTGCTTGTCAGCACATCACAGTTTCGAGACTGTTTCTCATTGCACTTTGAGTTAAACTTGAGTTGTGTAGTGTATGACCAAAACTGTTGCTTTAAGCTTCTGATTGCTTCTGCATAGGCTTCGCACAGTTAAAAAGTTAGGCGATGACAAGCTCTCAACCTCTCGCAATCACATGCTGAAATTTAAACTTGTGTAATTTAACCGCTGCAACTCCGATAAAATTTGGATACACAAGTCTATGTTTCATTCTATAGCATGATGATTGAACTGTGCTAGGGGTAGTTCACCTTGTATACATGTTTATCACTTGTTTGATTTCCTGCCTTCACATACTTAGTGCTATTTTGATGGTGAATACCTTTTTGGCTGAAAACTGCTCTTTTTGCTCCAATGTTCAGAATTTATATTTGGTGATCAGTTTGAGCCTTTGCTAGCTTCTTATGGATATTTTTGAGTCATTGGATCAAAACTGTTTAGAGCATCCTTGCACTCTCTTGATTATATTCCTGAAGCTGCTAACTTGCATTTTTACTCATATGCATTTTTGGAGGGAGATATTCTGTCAAGGAGGAGACATTTGAGTGTGTGTGAACATTTGCTTGCTGGTGCATTTTCAACTAAGGGGGAGAAAATATTGACAAATCATGTGTTCCCTGGGTTGTGTGCACTAGTTGAGGGGGAGTTTGTTAGTTGTGTTGAGCCTTTGCCTCTTTCTTGAGGGACTAGCAAACGTTTTCAGCTCATTTTCAGCTCTTCAATTGGTATCGAACTCTTTTGGTTTTGAGTTGGTAGCAGTTGGTATCGAGTTGCTTCGCTAGCGGTGTTGAGCCTGTTCTACCTCTTCTTGAGGGCTAGCTTTGCTTTGCTTGGTTGCGTCGAGCCATTGCCCATGTCTTTGGGGACCAAGTTGTCTTGCTCTTTCCATTTGACCTTCTTCGGCTTTGCTATGCTTTTGGGTCATTTGGTCGAGTTCTCTCTCTTTCTTTCTTTCTTCTTCTGTTTCTATTATGATTTGTGTTGGTAGTTGACAATGCACAAATCAAGGGGGAGATTGCGGATACATGGGTGTATGCCGAGTCTCTGAGTGATGAGTGATTGTCAACTGGGATGATGCACATGTTCTTTGACTTGTGTTGTGTAGGTGTCGAGCACGGATACCGTGATCAGAGGCAAGGTGAAGGTCAAGTAGAGACGTGTCGTGCCGATGGACCGAGAGTGGCGAAGGGCGGATGTGAGGCTTGGACAGAGCGACCGGTGGCCCGAGGATCAGCTATGGTGGCTGACAGCCTGGGACAGCGACGAGCGAAGACTTGCGGGCACGGTGTTGCCTGGGTCGAGGACCTGGGGACACGTGTCGGTGGACGGGGTGCACGGGCGGTGCATCCCCTCTACGGCTCGGTTTGGTGGTTGAGCCACACAAAAAACACCGAGTGGACGGTTTCCAGGTTTGGGCCTCAAAACCTGGGCGCTGATGGTTTCTGAGTTTGAGCCACAAAACTCGGGCTAAGGACGGTTTCCAGGTTTGGGCCTCAAAACCTGGGTGCTGCGGATTTGCTGAGTTTCGGCCTCAAAACTCAGGCGATGGTCGGCTGGTTTCCCGGTTTGGGCCTCAAAACCGGGGGTTGGCTGTAAAGGCTGGTTTCCCGGTTTGGGCCACAAAACCGGGGGTGCGACGTCCGGAAAAGGACAAGCAGAGCGGTGGCGGCACGTGGCGGCGATCGGTGAGGTTGCGTCGAGGCAACGCTACCAGTTGTGCGGGCGTGGCCGTCGGATCACCACCTACCACGAGTTGGTCCAGAATAACCCTAGGGTTTAGCTGGTTCGCTCTGTAATTAGAGAGGGGTAGAGTAGGAATTAGAATTAGGATAAGTAGAGGGAGACAACCTCCTCCCATTTTATCTCAGTTATTTTGCTCTTTGCTTCTAGAGTTTCCTGCTCTCCCAATCCCCTACTGTAGCTAGCTGAGATCCGCAGAGAACCATACCTCTGTGTACTGGAGATTTTGAGGAAGTGAGACCGTAATCTCACTGTTGTAGCGTGTGGTAGCCACACGGTTGCAGATCGATGACCTGATTTGCGTTTTGTTCGTGTTCTTCGCGTTCTTCGTTTTCTCCGCGATTTTCCCGTCACTCGATCTCCTTCTATACTGCGTCTTTGCGAAATCCGTTTGAATCAACTTGTTCTTTATAGTGAAGAGATCATTTACACCGAAGGAATTCATCTAACTCCTCACGAACAAGTAGATCGGGTTGATTTCATTTTCGTGGCACTTTTTCGGTTCATACACCTTCCCCTTCGATTTCTCGTTGATTGAGTTGATTTGAGCGGATGATTTCTTGGGGATAGTCTCCTAACTAGCTCGTGATCATCCTCTCCAAGTTTGAGATCAAGGGATTTTGGTTTGAATCGATTTGGGAGTGATTTGGTAAAGGGCGATCAAAATCGCCCTCACTGGAGAGCCGCGGACAGTTCGACACCTGACCGGCGGACAGTCCGGGCGTCGGGGATCAGCCGAGTCAGTGGTTGTGTTCTTCGGTCGATTTGATTTTTCGTGACCGGTGGACAGTCCGCAGTTGTGGGTCGCGGAGAGTCCGGGATCAGTCGAGGGGACTTCAGCAACACTGCTGTTTTGCGTCTTCTGCCGGCGAACAGTCCGCCAGTGAACCGCGGAGAGTCCGGCCTGGTGCGGACAGTCCGGGATCCCAGGGCCGGACAGTCCGGGATTTGGCTGAAGCCTCCGGTTTAGTCCGTTTGCCCTCCCGGCTTCTTCGCTTGTTTTCCGGACTTCTCGGTTGGCTCTAGAGTTGACCAAGGAACCTCTCTAGGTACCTTTGCTACTTGTTAGCATAGGTGTTTGGGGATTTCTCGACGTAGCCGTCTATCTACGTTCGGGACTTGGTTGTTAAGGGTTGAACTTGTTCTGGTGTTTTTGCCGTTCAGTTTGCTATCGCTTTGTGGTGCTCCGCTGTGATCCTAGGAATCATCCACCCTCTTCTAAGGGTCGTGGGCATCACGATTTCGATCGAAGCTTTCGGGGGTTGATCTTGGGACAAAAGGCCAAAGTTTCGAGAGAAATTTTTGAGCTCTCATTCACCCCCCCCCCCCCTCTGGTCGCCTTGCTATTGTATTCTCGGTCCTTCAGATGCTGACCTACATCAAAGATTGGGAGGTTGCTGAAGCAAGGCTGCAACACATGATGGAGGACAAGGAGCTTGAAGAAGCATTTGAAGAACTTTATCTCAATTGGTGTCTTTGTGTTGATTTATGTAATGGGACTATAATATTCTGGACTTTGTGGGCTTTGATGTAAGCACAATGAACTTTGATAGAGCTGAGCTGCACTCTTTTTCCATGTCAGGGTTTTTCACAAGGGTGAATTTTAGCTAGACGGGTTTTAAATGAGACGGACCATTGCACTAAACAGCCCTAGACACGAAATACCGAGAACCGAACCGAAAAATTCGGTTTCTATTTTCCAGGAACCGAATTTACCAAGGTAAATACCGAACCGAACCGAATTACCGAATTTACCTGAAATATGATAAGTTTGAGTGTCGTTATATTATTTATTGTACTATTGTAGACTATTTTATTATGTGTTTTTGGCACTCAAACTTATAGTCTTGTGTACTTTTACATGTATATGTATTTTGCACTATTATTATCGATGAAATCATATTAAAATTAGTTTTTGAACATATCATTACATCTTCTATATGATTAGTTCGGTACTCTTCGGTAAATAACGGAACCGAACCGGATTTACCGATACCGAACCGAACCGGTACCAAATTTTTTAGAACCGATCGGCACCAATTTCTCAGAAACCGAATTTACCGAAGAACCGAACCGATCGGTTCGGTATTTACCGAATGCCCAGGCTGAGCACTAAAGCTTCTAATAAAATGTGTTTTTGTTATCTCTTCTTGTTAATCTGTGAATTTGAAGTCTGTTTTTTAATATGATTTTGATCTATCTTTAGATAAAGTGAAATTATTGTAGTCCATTGATCTATATCTTGTTTTTCTGAGTCAATTGAGGTGTATTACTCTTTAGTGTCACTATCGGCATGGGCACTACAGTGCCGCTGTGCCCAGTGGCACAACCCAGTACGACTGAGTTCTCTTAGTGCCATGTCTCGGCTAGTACTTCGACATGACAACACTATGAGGCACACCACGGTAAGTTAGCCGTGCCAGTACCATGTCGTGCTGCCCGTTTGACGAGTATACAAACAAAGCACTGGATCACTCGAACCAAACTGCGTCTCGTCGAACTTTTGTCAGTTCCGTTCCGTTCGAACGAAGGACTGGAGCAGCCCTAAACCGTGCAGGAAAGAAAAGGACGCTGCTGATCTCTCGCGTTACTGATCGCTTAATGCACCAAGCGGAAAACGGGGGATAAAGGAGATCGGGATGCAGGATCTGTTGGACGCCGGCCTTCACGGGAAGGAATACAGAGTTGTTGGATATGCCTTACAACTAGGAGAGATATATACTAGTGTTAGCAGTACTACTAGTACTACGCAAGCCGCATCCCTAACATGGCCGCCGCCGCCGCCACCAACGGTGCCCTTGCCATGACCAACGCCACCGTTGACACTGCCAACGCCGCCGCCGGTCCCAACGGCACTCCTGCCACCACACCGAACGGCGCCTCCGCAACAGCCGATGGCTTCCTCCCTGCGTCCCACCATGGCGCGAACGGTCCCGGCAACGGCGTTCCCGTGCCAGGCTCCGGCCGCGACCATGTCGTCATCTTCCCCTTCATGGCGAAGGGCCACATGCTCCCGCTGCTCCACTTCGCGACGGCACTCTCGGCGCAACACGGGAGGCGCGGCCTCCGCGTGACCCTGGTGACGACCCCGGAGCCGTCTGCCGGCGTTGGTCGACCTCGTCGCGCTCCCGTTCACGTCGTTCCCGCCGCTGCCGGCGGGCGTCGAGTCCACCGACGCGCTCCCGTGCCCGTCGCTGCACCTGTCGTTCATGCACTTGACGGGGCTCCTGCGCGCCCTTCGCCGAGTTCCTGGCGTCGCTGCCGTCCCCGCCGCTCGCGCTCGTCTCCGACTTCTTCCTCGGCTTCACGCGCCGCGTCGCGGCCGACGCGGGCGTCCGCCGCGTCGTGTTCAACGGCATGTCCTGCTTCGCCTCGGCGAATTGCAAGGCGTTGGCCGAGAGCCCGCCGCCCAGCTTCGCGCACGGGGCCGTGATCCTGGTGCCCGGCATGCCGGAGCACGTGGTTGTGAGGGCCGAAGAGGTCCCCGACGGGGTCACCAAGAGGGCCGACCCGGACAACCCGTTCACACGCTTCTTCATGGACGAGATCGGTGACTCGGACGTGCGCAGCTGGGGCGTCCTCAGCAACAGCTTCGCGGCGCTCGACGAGGCCTACGTGCTGGCCCTGGAGTCGTTCTATGAGGCGGGAGCCCGCGCGTGGCTCGTCGGCCCGCTGTTCCTGTCCGCCGCCGGCGACCACACGGCGGACGGCGGTGATAAGGAGCATGACCCCGAGGGCTGTCTCTCGTGGCTAGACGAGAGGGCGGCGCAGCAGCCGGGGTCAGTGGTCTACGTTTCGTTCGGGACGCAGGCCCACATCACGGACGCGCAGCTGGACGAACTGGTGCACGGGCTGGTGCAGTCCGGCCATCCCTTCCTCTGGGCTGTCCGATCTAACACATGGTCACCGCCGGTGGACGTGGGGCCCAACGGCCGGATCGTCCGTGGATGGGTCCCGCAGAAAAGCGTTCTGGCCCACAAGGCAGTCGGTGGGTTCGTGAGCCATTGCGGGTGGAACTCGGTGATGGAGAGCCTCGCCGCCGGGAAGCCCATGCTGGCGTGGCCGATGATGGCGGAGCAGCACCTGAACGCGAGGCACGTGGCCAACATCATCGGCGTCGGCGTCAGAATAGCCCTGAAGGCTGGCGCGGACGTCGTCGGGAGCGCGGCGGTGGAGGAGAAGGTACGGGAGCTGATGGACGCCGAATGCAAGGCCGCGAAACAGATGCGGGAGAAGGCTGCGTGGGCGCAGCAAGCAGCCAAGTCAGCGGTGAGCCACGGTGGAACTTCGGCCATGGCTTTGCAGAAGCTTGTGGAAGAGCTACATGACACCTATGATGACACCGTAGGCAATGGTGCAAATGGTGTTTAGAATGATCTTTCCAGTACTTCTGTTAGGTTGGTGTTTATTAGATTGATCTTTCCAGTGGTACTTCTGTTATGTTCAGTTTCAGTAGGACACGCAGGACTCTACCTAAAAACATGTGTCATTAGTTCTATTATATGCTTTTCTACTTTCATTATAATGTCAGCATGTGTTCCCTTTATATTAGCTGCGTTTGTTTCACAGAATACTCCTATCAAATGATTTATCTTTATCCTTCCATAAAAAAAATTATCATTTATTTAGTGTGATTTGTGTTAATAAATTTGAACCATTAAATGGAGATCGTTAGTCGTCGTTTGAAAAGATGTTATATTTTAGACGTCCAAAATATAGCAAATCTCTTGTTGTTTGAGAAATTCAAAAACTAGCACAAGAAGCATAAGGATTAAGCTCTGTTGGTCTGCTATGTGCTATGTTTGGGCTGAGCAGTTTGGGAATAGAAAGAAAGTGTGCTTATACAACGTGTGCAACCTGTGGAAGGAGCGATGCAAACGAGTTTTCGACAACAAAGAACAAACACCCACACACATATAGCAAGCCTAATCAAGGCTTTGTTTGGCTCCATCTAAATACACCTCAATCCACATGGGTTGGAGTGGATTGGAGGCGAACTTGAACTAAATTACACTTCAATCTCTCACAAACCATGTGGATTGAAGTGTATTTGTGTGCAGCCAAACAAGCCCTAAGACATCTTCTACGAAAGAGCGCATGGGCAATGTCTAGATAACTACTAGCATGTACAGGTTTGGACATGGCTGCAATCTACTGCAGCAAGGCCAGTTGCTAACTTCTTTCCCCTATTTTCCTTTTCCTTTTTAGCATCTTGAATTTCTAGCAAGAGTGTAAATTTGTACTGTTTTCAATGCAAAGGCAGAGCAGCCATTGCTCAAAAAAAAATCAAAAATTGTGAGCTCAAAACTTCAAGCATGCAGCCTGTAAACTATGAGCTAAGGACTAATAATGATCGCATTTACATCCTAAAACTGGCACTGCAACTGCAAGGACACGACAAATAGGAAAGAAATAAATCAAAACAACTCATTAATTCATCAGTTTTTAAAATTTGAGATGGCCTTGGTATCCACCAATTTACAGAACGATCGAGTATGTCAGCATGAACAATCAGATCCTACCAAGTGCAGTTTACTCATCTGTCTTCTGCTCCAAAGAAAGCTACCGACGGCGGACCAAATCATCAAACGAGGAGGCCAAGCAATCTAATGTTAGAGCAGAACGTGCTCCCGAGCTCGGATCGCGCCGGCGGAACGATGGTGATCGCGGCGAGTCTAGCCTAGCAGATGAAACAAACAAGAGAATATGGTGCTGCCAATCTCACAGCTTTTCCGATCTTTGTTCCTTGATATATATATACAAGACTTGCGATCGCAACAACCGCGATGCCTTCCCGCGCCACGTCGTGCAGGGAACGCAACACCGATTTTGTTGGTGCCCGTTACATGCGCCCGACAGGCCATGGCGCGGTGACCGACCGAACCCGGGCTGAGTCGTGATCCCGCACGCCTACGATCACGCCCATCCCCTAACTGACTATTACAGACTCCAACTGAAACAAGATTACATATACTTGTGCATCTATTTAGCTAACAAAACACCCCCTAAACTTGATGCACACCGACGACACCTAATGCACTCCTGAACTCTACGAACTTCACTCGTCCCAGTGACTTGGTAAAGATGTCGGCGACCTGATCTCCTGTCCCAACGTGTTCAACCTCCACCTTGCCATCTTCGATGCACCGACGAAGGAAATGATACTTAGTATCAATATGCTTACTTCGATCATGATGCACCGGATTCCTGCTGAGTGCTATCGCAGACATATTATCCATGTGTAACTTCACTGTCGTCTCCCTTGTTCCCAGCATATCTGCAATCAGCCGACTAAGCCAAATACCTTGACAAGCTGCAGCTGCTGCTGCCACATACTCTGCTTCACAGGATGACAAAGCAACAATCCTTTGCTTCTGTGATCCCCAAGTAACAAGACTGCTCCCGAGGAAGAAACCAACACCCGTAGTGCTCTTCCTGTCCTCAATATCTCCAGCGAAATCACTGTCGCTATACCCAATCAGAATTGGCTTCAGCTCAGCTCCTCTTTCATATTTGCAGCTGTACCCCATGGTACCCTTGAGATACCTTAGAATGTGTTTCACAGCAGCCCAATGTTCCTTGCCCGGCGCCTCCATATATCTGCTCACAACACCAACTGAGAATGCCAAATCAGGACGTGTGTTAACAATATACCTCAGGCTGCCGATTATACTCCTGTATCCCGTAGGATCCACTGCCTCTCCATCTTTCAACTTGCTCAGTTTCAGTCGACTTTCCATTGGAGTATCACATGAGTTGCAGTTCCCCATTCCAGCCACTTCTAGTATTTTTGCTGCGTAGGAACTCTGACACAGAGTAATGCCATATGCATTCTGACTAACCTCTATGCCCAGGTAATAGCTCAAGAGTCCCAAATCACTCATGCTAAACTTCCTCTTCATCTCAGATTTGAAAATCTTGATGTCTTCCACATCTGGTCCAGAGATGATCAGATCATCGACATAAACCCCCACAAGCAGAAAAGAGTTCTTGCTGTTTCTTCTATAAACAGCATGATCCAGCTTACTCCTGACAAAACCAAGAGCCACGAGTTCATGGTCAAGTTTTGCATTCCACGCCCGTGGTGCCTGCTTCAGCCCGTAGAGTGCCTTTCTCAACTTGAGCACTTTATCTCCATTGCCGACTATAAAACCTGGAGGCTGTTGCACGTACACGGTTTCAGAGAGATCACCATTCAAAAAAGCTGATTTTACGTCCATATGATGAACCTCCCATCCACCTTGAGCTGCAAGCGCCAACAACACCCGTACAGTTTCAATTCTGGCCACCGGAGCGAAAACCTCATCAAAATCCACTCCAAAACGCTGAGCATAGCCTTTAGCAACTAGGCGTGCTTTATACTTGACCACATTCCCCTCTGGATCTTTCTTGACCTTGAAAACCCATTTCAAGCCAATTGCCTTGTGTTTGGGTGGCAACACACTGACATCCCAGGTTCGGTTGGCTTCAATCGCTTGCATTTCAGCCTGCATGGCCCGCCGCCAACACTCCTCCAACATCGCCTCTTGTACTGATCTTGGTTCTTCAGCAGCTACAAGGCAGAGCCCACTGTACTCTAGATCCTGAATTTCTTCAATGTTGTCCATCAGATCAGCAATCGTCCTGTACCGAAGTGGAGCACCTTCAGAATCCACAGATTGACCGGTGGGTGGCGAGGCCCATTGAATCAGTGGTGTACCTGAAGTGGTGTCAGGAGTCCCAGGTGGTGTGTTTGATGCACCCCCTGCTGATGGAATTGAGGCAGCAGGCGAAAACGGCTCCATATCGGGCACTGCAGCTTCCTCCGTGCCTGTTGCTGGACGAGGAACAGTGTCAGAGTCATCCCACTGAACCTGAAACTCCGCTGCTTCTTTCGTTGTGCTATCTTTTCCTCCCCAATTCCATGGCTTCTTCTCATCAAAGATCACATCACGGGTCACCATGAGCTTGTCCATTACTGGATCATATATGTGATAACCTTTCGTCCCCGGCTCGTAGCCAAGAAATACACCTGGAGTTGATCTGTCAGTTAGCTTGCTTATTCCCGGGCCAGTTTTCTTTGCATAAGCAACACACCCAAACGTCCTCAAATGATTGACCCCGGGTTTTCTGCCAAACCAAGCTTCATAAGGAGTCATACCACTCAAGCTTTTGGTCGGTGAGCGATTTAGAATATAAACCGCTGTTCTCACAGCCTCTCCCCAGAAACGGGGTGGAACTCCCATACTCTTCAGTAAGCACCTAGACATCTCCACTACCGTCTGATTCCTCCGTTCCACAATGCCATTCTGTTGTGGAGTATAAGGAGTAGTTGTGTTGTGCTTGATGCCATGCTCACTGCAGAACACCAGGAACGCCCCGGAGTTGAATTCGCCACCACGATCAGTTCTGAGCGCTTTCAGGCGACGACCTGACTCTAGTTCAGCTGCTGCCCTGAACTTTTTAAAATACGCCAATGCTTCATCCTTTCCTGACAGCAACTCTAGCCACATATAGCGGCTGTGATCATCAACCACGAGCATGAGATAGGACTTGCCTCCAGGTGAGGTTGGTGTAATTGGACCACAAAGATCTGTGTGCACCAGCTCGAGTCCTTCAGTTGCACGCCACGACAAAACTTGGGGAAAAGGTGTACGATGCTGCTTCCCAAGGGCGCAGCCATCACACACTTGTTCCACCTTCTTGATCAACGGCAGTCCAGCAACCATCTCCTTGACACCGAGTTCACGCAGGGCCCTGAAATTCAAATGACCATACCGTGCATGCGAGCGCCAGGCCTCCTCCTCAATCTTGGTCAGTAGGCAAATAGGCGAAGACAGATTCACCTTCATCAGGTACAGGCGATTCTTTCTTTCAGCTCTAATCACAACGCCTCTTGCCACACCTGGTTGCTCACGCTCGAGCACAACCAGAACACCTTTGTCGATCTCAATACGGCATCCTACTTCTTCAAGTTGACCAAGACTGACTATATTGCACTTTAGAGAGGGAATGAAATAAACCTGGGTGAGAACGCGATGCTCCTCATTCCTGCCGACCATCGTGACCGCGCCAACTCCACAGATCTCCACGGTTGAGCCATCACCAAATTTCACAGCGCCCCGCACAGACTCATCCAGACTTGTCAATGAAGTACGACAGCCTGTCATGTGATTTGTAGCCCCTGTGTCAAGTATCCATGCTCCAGCATCATATCTCTCCGGAAACACACGTTCCTGATTCAGGAACAGACCCTGGGCTGATGAATTCGGTGTGCGTACAATGTTGCACACCTGTGCCACCAAGAGCGCTGGTTTTGCCTCTGTGTCAGCAGCGACATGGTGCGAAGCATCTTCATGCTCCTCCTTCCCAGCCTTCTTGTTCAGGCACTCCTTGCCCCAGTGCCCATAGACACCACACTTCCGGCACCTGCCTTTCCGGCGAGGTGTGCCCTTCACGGTGAGACCAGCTCCGGAATCACGCGAGTCATGACCCTGTTTGCTGCCACCAAATGAAGCACCGCGACTTCCAGATTGATCTTTCTTGATGAATTTACCACCGCCTCTTCCGCCACTAGATGAAGGTCCTGCAGTCACCATGCGACTTTTGTTCTTCGCCATCCACTCCTCCTCTGTGAGCAGGAGACGCCCTGCCTTGTCCGTCACTTGTTCGACCGTAGGCTCAAATCGAGCCTCCGCCGCCCTAAGCCGGCCAACAAGTTCTTCGATGGTCAGGTTCTTCATGTCGCAGAACATCTCGATCGCCACCGCCACCTGATTGTAGCGAGTCGGCACGACCCTCAGGAACTTCTTCACCACTCGCGCATCATCAACGCTAGTCTCGCCCAGACCCCGTAAGTCAGATGCAAGTTTGGTGATCCTCATGGCGAACTCTTCAATCGTCTCGCCGGTCTTGAAGGATATTGTTTCGAAGTCGCCCAGCAACTTCTGTGCAGTCACTTCCTTGACCCAATCCGCTCCGAGGTGCATCGTCTTCAGCGACTCCCACGCCTCCTTCGCTGACTTCTTGTTCAGCAACATGGCGTGCATGTCCTCCGGAACTCCTCTCAGCATGGCGCCCACAGCAAGCCGATCATGCCTCCGTTCCACCTTATCAGACTCAATTGCATCCCACAGATAGATACCTTCGAGATTGCATTGAACGTGGGCTGACCATGATTGGTAATTAGTGCGTGTTAGCATCGGCCATACCAGATTGCCTGCGGCCTGATTCCATGCACGCTGCATCACCTCCTTGTCGGCTCCACTTGTTTCTGGCGATTTCGGTGCCATGGCAACAACAACGTTCACGCCTTCTTCTTGCCTCGGTTGTCTTCAACCTCCCACCTCGCAGGACTCCTCACCGCCACCAAACGACTCCTCCCCAGCTCCCCTTCGGCTCTGATACCAATTGTTAGAGCAGAACGTGCTCCCGAGCTCGGATCGTGCCGGCGGAACGATGGTGATCGCGGCGAGTCTAGCCTAGCAGATGAAACAAACAAGAGAATATGGTGCTGCCAATCTCACAGCTTTTCCGATCTTTGTTCCTTGATATATATATACAAGACTTGCGATCGCAACAATCGCGACGCCTTCCTGCGCCAAGTCGTGCAGGGAACGCAACACCGATTTTGTTGGTGCCCGTTACATGCGCCCGACAGGCCATGGCGCGGTGACCGACCGAACCCGGGCTGAGTCGTGATCCCGCACGCCTACGATCACGCCCATCCCCTAACTGACTATTACAGACTCCAACTGAAACAAGATTACATATACTTGTGCATCTATTTAGCTAACAAAACACCCCCTAAACTTGATGCACACCGACGACACCTAATGCACTCCTGAACTCTACGAACTTCACTCGTCCCAGTGACTTGGTAAAGATGTCGGCGACCTGATCTCCTGTCCCAACGTGTTCAACCTCCACCTTGCCATCTTCGATGCACCGACGAAGGAAATGATACTTAGTATCAATATGCTTACTTCGATCATGATGCACCGGATTCCTGCTGAGTGCTATCGCAGACATATTATCCATGTGTAACTTCACTGTCGTCTCCCTTGTTCCCAGCATATCTGCAATCAGCCGACTAAGCCAAATACCTTGACAAGCTGCAGCTGCTGCTGCCACATACTCTGCTTCACAGGATGACAAAGCAACAATCCTTTGCTTCTGTGATCCCCAAGTAACAAGACTGCTCCCGAGGAAGAAACCAACACCCGTAGTGCTCTTCCTGTCCTCAATATCTCCAGCGAAATCACTGTCGCTATACCCAATCAGAATTGGCTTCAGCTCAGCTCCTCTTTCATATTTGCAGCTGTACCCCATGGTACCCTTGAGATACCTTAGAATGTGTTTCACAGCAGCCCAATGTTCCTTGCCCGGCGCCTCCATATATCTGCTCACAACACCAACTGAGAATGCCAAATCAGGACGTGTGTTAACAATATACCTCAGGCTGCCGATTATACTCCTGTATCCCGTAGGATCCACTGCCTCTCCATCTTTCAACTTGCTCAGTTTCAGTCGACTTTCCATTGGAGTATCACATGAGTTGCAGTTCCCCATTCCAGCCACTTCTAGTATTTTTGCTGCGTAGGAACTCTGACACAGAGTAATGCCATATGCATTCTGACTAACCTCTATGCCCAGGTAATAGCTCAAGAGTCCCAAATCACTCATGCTAAACTTCCTCTTCATCTCAGATTTGAAAATCTTGATGTCTTCCACATCTGGTCCAGAGATGATCAGATCATCGACATAAACCCCCACAAGCAGAAAAGAGTTCTTGCTGTTTCTTCTATAAACAGCATGATCCAGCTTACTCCTGACAAAACCAAGAGCCACGAGTTCATGGTCAAGTTTTGCATTCCACGCCCGTGGTGCCTGCTTCAGCCCGTAGAGTGCCTTTCTCAACTTGAGCACTTTATCTCCATTGCCGACTATAAAACCTGGAGGCTGTTGCACGTACACGGTTTCAGAGAGATCACCATTCAAAAAAGCTGATTTTACGTCCATATGATGAACCTCCCATCCACCTTGAGCTGCAAGCGCCAACAACACCCGTACAGTTTCAATTCTGGCCACCGGAGCGAAAACCTCATCAAAATCCACTCCAAAACGCTGAGCATAGCCTTTAGCAACTAGGCGTGCTTTATACTTGACCACATTCCCCTCTGGATCTTTCTTGACCTTGAAAACCCATTTCAAGCCAATTGCCTTGTGTTTGGGTGGCAACACACTGACATCCCAGGTTCGGTTGGCTTCAATCGCTTGCATTTCAGCCTGCATGGCCCGCCGCCAACACTCCTCCAACATCGCCTCTTGTACTGATCTTGGTTCTTCAGCAGCTACAAGGCAGAGCCCACTGTACTCTAGATCCTGAATTTCTTCAATGTTGTCCATCAGATCAGCAATCGTCCTGTACCGAAGTGGAGCACCTTCAGAATCCACAGATTGACCGGTGGGTGGCGAGGCCCATTGAATCAGTGGTGTACCTGAAGTGGTGTCAGGAGTCCCAGGTGGTGTGTTTGATGCACCCCCTGCTGATGGAATTGAGGCAGCAGGCGAAAACGGCTCCATATCGGGCACTGCAGCTTCCTCCGTGCCTGTTGCTGGACGAGGAACAGTGTCAGAGTCATCCCACTGAACCTGAAACTCCGCTGCTTCTTTCGTTGTGCTATCTTTTCCTCCCCAATTCCATGGCTTCTTCTCATCAAAGATCACATCACGGGTCACCATGAGCTTGTCCATTACTGGATCATATATGTGATAACCTTTCGTCCCCGGCTCGTAGCCAAGAAATACACCTGGAGTTGATCTGTCAGTTAGCTTGCTTATTCCCGGGCCAGTTTTCTTTGCATAAGCAACACACCCAAACGTCCTCAAATGATTGACCCCGGGTTTTCTGCCAAACCAAGCTTCATAAGGAGTCATACCACTCAAGCTTTTGGTCGGTGAGCGATTTAGAATATAAACCGCTGTTCTCACAGCCTCTCCCCAGAAACGGGGTGGAACTCCCATACTCTTCAGTAAGCACCTAGACATCTCCACTACCGTCTGATTCCTCCGTTCCACAATGCCATTCTGTTGTGGAGTATAAGGAGTAGTTGTGTTGTGCTTGATGCCATGCTCACTGCAGAACACCAGGAACGCCCCGGAGTTGAATTCGCCACCACGATCAGTTCTGAGCGCTTTCAGGCGACGACCTGACTCTAGTTCAGCTGCTGCCCTGAACTTTTTAAAATACGCCAATGCTTCATCCTTTCCTGACAGCAACTCTAGCCACATATAGCGGCTGTGATCATCAACCACGAGCATGAGATAGGACTTGCCTCCAGGTGAGGTTGGTGTAATTGGACCACAAAGATCTGTGTGCACCAGCTCGAGTCCTTCAGTTGCACGCCACGACAAAACTTGGGGAAAAGGTGTACGATGCTGCTTCCCAAGGGCGCAGCCATCACACACTTGTTCCACCTTCTTGATCAACGGCAGTCCAGCAACCATCTCCTTGACACCGAGTTCACGCAGGGCCCTGAAATTCAAATGACCATACCGTGCATGCGAGCGCCAGGCCTCCTCCTCAATCTTGGTCAGTAGGCAAATAGGCGAAGACAGATTCACCTTCATCAGGTACAGGCGATTCTTTCTTTCAGCTCTAATCACAACGCCTCTTGCCACACCTGGTTGCTCACGCTCGAGCACAACCAGAACACCTTTGTCGATCTCAATACGGCATCCTACTTCTTCAAGTTGACCAAGACTGACTATATTGCACTTTAGAGAGGGAATGAAATAAACCTGGGTGAGAACGCGATGCTCCTCATTCCTGCCGACCATCGTGACCGCGCCAACTCCACAGATCTCCACGGTTGAGCCATCACCAAATTTCACAGCGCCCCGCACAGACTCATCCAGACTTGTCAATGAAGTACGACAGCCTGTCATGTGATTTGTAGCCCCTGTGTCAAGTATCCATGCTCCAGCATCATATCTCTCCGGAAACACACGTTCCTGATTCAGGAACAGACCCTGGGCTGATGAATTCGGTGTGCGTACAATGTTGCACACCTGTGCCACCAAGAGCGCTGGTTTTGCCTCTGTGTCAGCAGCGACATGGTGCGAAGCATCTTCATGCTCCTCCTTCCCAGCCTTCTTGTTCAGGCACTCCTTGCCCCAGTGCCCATAGACACCACACTTCCGGCACCTGCCTTTCCGGCGAGGTGTGCCCTTCACGGTGAGACCAGCTCCGGAATCACGCGAGTCATGACCCTGTTTGCTGCCACCAAATGAAGCACCGCGACTTCCAGATTGATCTTTCTTGATGAATTTACCACCGCCTCTTCCGCCACTAGATGAAGGTCCTGCAGTCACCATGCGACTTTTGTTCTTCGCCATCCACTCCTCCTCTGTGAGCAGGAGACGCCCTGCCTTGTCCGTCACTTGTTCGACCGTAGGCTCAAATCGAGCCTCCGCCGCCCTAAGCCGGCCAACAAGTTCTTCGATGGTCAGGTTCTTCATGTCGCAGAACATCTCGATCGCCACCGCCACCTGATTGTAGCGAGTCGGCACGACCCTCAGGAACTTCTTCACCACTCGCGCATCATCAACGCTAGTCTCGCCCAGACCCCGTAAGTCAGATGCAAGTTTGGTGATCCTCATGGCGAACTCTTCAATCGTCTCGCCGGTCTTGAAGGATATTGTTTCGAAGTCGCCCAGCAACTTCTGTGCAGTCACTTCCTTGACCCAATCCGCTCCGAGGTGCATCGTCTTCAGCGACTCCCACGCCTCCTTCGCTGACTTCTTGTTCAGCAACATGGCGTGCATGTCCTCCGGAACTCCTCTCAGCATGGCGCCCACAGCAAGCCGATCATGCCTCCGTTCCACCTTATCAGACTCAATTGCATCCCACAGATAGATACCTTCGAGATTGCATTGAACGTGGGCTGACCATGATTGGTAATTAGTGCGTGTTAGCATCGGCCATACCAGATTGCCTGCGGCCTGATTCCATGCACGCTGCATCACCTCCTTGTCGGCTCCACTTGTTTCTGGCGATTTCGGTGCCATGGCAACAACAACGTTCACGCCTTCTTCTTGCCTCGGTTGTCTTCAACCTCCCACCTCGCAGGACTCCTCACCGCCACCAAACGACTCCTCCCCAGCTCCCCTTCGGCTCTGATACCAATTGTTAGAGCAGAACGTGCTCCCGAGCTCGGATCGTGCCGGCGGAACGATGGTGATCGCGGCGAGTCTAGCCTAGCAGATGAAACAAACAAGAGAATATGGTGCTGCCAATCTCACAGCTTTTCCGATCTTTGTTCCTTGATATATATATACAAGACTTGCGATCGCAACAATCGCGACGCCTTCCTGCGCCAAGTCGTGCAGGGAACGCAACACCGATTTTGTTGGTGCCCGTTACATGCGCCCGACAGGCCATGGCGCGGTGACCGACCGAACCCGGGCTGAGTCGTGATCCCGCACGCCTACGATCACGCCCATCCCCTAACTGACTATTACAGACTCCAACTGAAACAAGATTACATATACTTGTGCATCTATTTAGCTAACAAAACACCCCCTAAACTTGATGCACACCGACGACACCTAATGCACTCCTGAACTCTACGAACTTCACTCGTCCCAGTGACTTGGTAAAGATGTCGGCGACCTGATCTCCTGTCCCAACGTGTTCAACCTCCACCTTGCCATCTTCGATGCACCGACGAAGGAAATGATACTTAGTATCAATATGCTTACTTCGATCATGATGCACCGGATTCCTGCTGAGTGCTATCGCAGACATATTATCCATGTGTAACTTCACTGTCGTCTCCCTTGTTCCCAGCATATCTGCAATCAGCCGACTAAGCCAAATACCTTGACAAGCTGCAGCTGCTGCTGCCACATACTCTGCTTCACAGGATGACAAAGCAACAATCCTTTGCTTCTGTGATCCCCAAGTAACAAGACTGCTCCCGAGGAAGAAACCAACACCCGTAGTGCTCTTCCTGTCCTCAATATCTCCAGCGAAATCACTGTCGCTATACCCAATCAGAATTGGCTTCAGCTCAGCTCCTCTTTCATATTTGCAGCTGTACCCCATGGTACCCTTGAGATACCTTAGAATGTGTTTCACAGCAGCCCAATGTTCCTTGCCCGGCGCCTCCATATATCTGCTCACAACACCAACTGAGAATGCCAAATCAGGACGTGTGTTAACAATATACCTCAGGCTGCCGATTATACTCCTGTATCCCGTAGGATCCACTGCCTCTCCATCTTTCAACTTGCTCAGTTTCAGTCGACTTTCCATTGGAGTATCACATGAGTTGCAGTTCCCCATTCCAGCCACTTCTAGTATTTTTGCTGCGTAGGAACTCTGACACAGAGTAATGCCATATGCATTCTGACTAACCTCTATGCCCAGGTAATAGCTCAAGAGTCCCAAATCACTCATGCTAAACTTCCTCTTCATCTCAGATTTGAAAATCTTGATGTCTTCCACATCTGGTCCAGAGATGATCAGATCATCGACATAAACCCCCACAAGCAGAAAAGAGTTCTTGCTGTTTCTTCTATAAACAGCATGATCCAGCTTACTCCTGACAAAACCAAGAGCCACGAGTTCATGGTCAAGTTTTGCATTCCACGCCCGTGGTGCCTGCTTCAGCCCGTAGAGTGCCTTTCTCAACTTGAGCACTTTATCTCCATTGCCGACTATAAAACCTGGAGGCTGTTGCACGTACACGGTTTCAGAGAGATCACCATTCAAAAAAGCTGATTTTACGTCCATATGATGAACCTCCCATCCACCTTGAGCTGCAAGCGCCAACAACACCCGTACAGTTTCAATTCTGGCCACCGGAGCGAAAACCTCATCAAAATCCACTCCAAAACGCTGAGCATAGCCTTTAGCAACTAGGCGTGCTTTATACTTGACCACATTCCCCTCTGGATCTTTCTTGACCTTGAAAACCCATTTCAAGCCAATTGCCTTGTGTTTGGGTGGCAACACACTGACATCCCAGGTTCGGTTGGCTTCAATCGCTTGCATTTCAGCCTGCATGGCCCGCCGCCAACACTCCTCCAACATCGCCTCTTGTACTGATCTTGGTTCTTCAGCAGCTACAAGGCAGAGCCCACTGTACTCTAGATCCTGAATTTCTTCAATGTTGTCCATCAGATCAGCAATCGTCCTGTACCGAAGTGGAGCACCTTCAGAATCCACAGATTGACCGGTGGGTGGCGAGGCCCATTGAATCAGTGGTGTACCTGAAGTGGTGTCAGGAGTCCCAGGTGGTGTGTTTGATGCACCCCCTGCTGATGGAATTGAGGCAGCAGGCGAAAACGGCTCCATATCGGGCACTGCAGCTTCCTCCGTGCCTGTTGCTGGACGAGGAACAGTGTCAGAGTCATCCCACTGAACCTGAAACTCCGCTGCTTCTTTCGTTGTGCTATCTTTTCCTCCCCAATTCCATGGCTTCTTCTCATCAAAGATCACATCACGGGTCACCATGAGCTTGTCCATTACTGGATCATATATGTGATAACCTTTCGTCCCCGGCTCGTAGCCAAGAAATACACCTGGAGTTGATCTGTCAGTTAGCTTGCTTATTCCCGGGCCAGTTTTCTTTGCATAAGCAACACACCCAAACGTCCTCAAATGATTGACCCCGGGTTTTCTGCCAAACCAAGCTTCATAAGGAGTCATACCACTCAAGCTTTTGGTCGGTGAGCGATTTAGAATATAAACCGCTGTTCTCACAGCCTCTCCCCAGAAACGGGGTGGAACTCCCATACTCTTCAGTAAGCACCTAGACATCTCCACTACCGTCTGATTCCTCCGTTCCACAATGCCATTCTGTTGTGGAGTATAAGGAGTAGTTGTGTTGTGCTTGATGCCATGCTCACTGCAGAACACCAGGAACGCCCCGGAGTTGAATTCGCCACCACGATCAGTTCTGAGCGCTTTCAGGCGACGACCTGACTCTAGTTCAGCTGCTGCCCTGAACTTTTTAAAATACGCCAATGCTTCATCCTTTCCTGACAGCAACTCTAGCCACATATAGCGGCTGTGATCATCAACCACGAGCATGAGATAGGACTTGCCTCCAGGTGAGGTTGGTGTAATTGGACCACAAAGATCTGTGTGCACCAGCTCGAGTCCTTCAGTTGCACGCCACGACAAAACTTGGGGAAAAGGTGTACGATGCTGCTTCCCAAGGGCGCAGCCATCACACACTTGTTCCACCTTCTTGATCAACGGCAGTCCAGCAACCATCTCCTTGACACCGAGTTCACGCAGGGCCCTGAAATTCAAATGACCATACCGTGCATGCGAGCGCCAGGCCTCCTCCTCAATCTTGGTCAGTAGGCAAATAGGCGAAGACAGATTCACCTTCATCAGGTACAGGCGATTCTTTCTTTCAGCTCTAATCACAACGCCTCTTGCCACACCTGGTTGCTCACGCTCGAGCACAACCAGAACACCTTTGTCGATCTCAATACGGCATCCTACTTCTTCAAGTTGACCAAGACTGACTATATTGCACTTTAGAGAGGGAATGAAATAAACCTGGGTGAGAACGCGATGCTCCTCATTCCTGCCGACCATCGTGACCGCGCCAACTCCACAGATCTCCACGGTTGAGCCATCACCAAATTTCACAGCGCCCCGCACAGACTCATCCAGACTTGTCAATGAAGTACGACAGCCTGTCATGTGATTTGTAGCCCCTGTGTCAAGTATCCATGCTCCAGCATCATATCTCTCCGGAAACACACGTTCCTGATTCAGGAACAGACCCTGGGCTGATGAATTCGGTGTGCGTACAATGTTGCACACCTGTGCCACCAAGAGCGCTGGTTTTGCCTCTGTGTCAGCAGCGACATGGTGCGAAGCATCTTCATGCTCCTCCTTCCCAGCCTTCTTGTTCAGGCACTCCTTGCCCCAGTGCCCATAGACACCACACTTCCGGCACCTGCCTTTCCGGCGAGGTGTGCCCTTCACGGTGAGACCAGCTCCGGAATCACGCGAGTCATGACCCTGTTTGCTGCCACCAAATGAAGCACCGCGACTTCCAGATTGATCTTTCTTGATGAATTTACCACCGCCTCTTCCGCCACTAGATGAAGGTCCTGCAGTCACCATGCGACTTTTGTTCTTCGCCATCCACTCCTCCTCTGTGAGCAGGAGACGCCCTGCCTTGTCCGTCACTTGTTCGACCGTAGGCTCAAATCGAGCCTCCGCCGCCCTAAGCCGGCCAACAAGTTCTTCGATGGTCAGGTTCTTCATGTCGCAGAACATCTCGATCGCCACCGCCACCTGATTGTAGCGAGTCGGCACGACCCTCAGGAACTTCTTCACCACTCGCGCATCATCAACGCTAGTCTCGCCCAGACCCCGTAAGTCAGATGCAAGTTTGGTGATCCTCATGGCGAACTCTTCAATCGTCTCGCCGGTCTTGAAGGATATTGTTTCGAAGTCGCCCAGCAACTTCTGTGCAGTCACTTCCTTGACCCAATCCGCTCCGAGGTGCATCGTCTTCAGCGACTCCCACGCCTCCTTCGCTGACTTCTTGTTCAGCAACATGGCGTGCATGTCCTCCGGAACTCCTCTCAGCATGGCGCCCACAGCAAGCCGATCATGCCTCCGTTCCACCTTATCAGACTCAATTGCATCCCACAGATAGATACCTTCGAGATTGCATTGAACGTGGGCTGACCATGATTGGTAATTAGTGCGTGTTAGCATCGGCCATACCAGATTGCCTGCGGCCTGATTCCATGCACGCTGCATCACCTCCTTGTCGGCTCCACTTGTTTCTGGCGATTTCGGTGCCATGGCAACAACAACGTTCACGCCTTCTTCTTGCCTCGGTTGTCTTCAACCTCCCACCTCGCAGGACTCCTCACCGCCACCAAACGACTCCTCCCCAGCTCCCCTTCGGCTCTGATACCAATTGTTAGAGCAGAACGTGCTCCCGAGCTCGGATCGTGCCGGCGGAACGATGGTGATCGCGGCGAGTCTAGCCTAGCAGATGAAACAAACAAGAGAATATGGTGCTGCCAATCTCACAGCTTTTCCGATCTTTGTTCCTTGATATATATATACAAGACTTGCGATCGCAACAATCGCGACGCCTTCCTGCGCCAAGTCGTGCAGGGAACGCAACACCGATTTTGTTGGTGCCCGTTACATGCGCCCGACAGGCCATGGCGCGGTGACCGACCGAACCCGGGCTGAGTCGTGATCCCGCACGCCTACGATCACGCCCATCCCCTAACTGACTATTACAGACTCCAACTGAAACAAGATTACATATACTTGTGCATCTATTTAGCTAACATCTAATATGTGAGCTCTGCTACACAAGGCAGGAACCGCACACACATATGATTGCCAATTGTTCATATGCAAAAAGAATTTGGCACCAAGTGGAGAGCTGGTCACCACAACAGGGACTGCGACTGAACCAAGTTGCTACGAAGATTAGCGACCGGTGGATGAATCTAAACCCAGGAAGAGCAGGCACGCACAATACACATAACTAGCGAGCAACACATCATCATCTACACAGCTTGGAATCTGCGGAAGGAATGATGCAGAAAGGTGTTCCACAACAAAGCACGAAATGAAGAGCAGCTCCTAGCGACAATAAAAGAGGATATACATACTCTACAGCAGGCCTGGGGTGAACCAGATGAAGAACAAACCCTCCTAGCGCCGTAATCAAAGGTTTATGTATTTTTCTTTTCTGTATTTGCTCTCCCTGTAGCCTAGCAGATCCTCCTCTTTTCCTTTTCCTTAAAACTCTGTGCATACTTCAACTACTAAATGAAAAGGCAGAGCACCTGCCATTGATGCTCAAAACAAGTAGTAAGACAGATTCTTGAAGGAAGAGATCAACTTATAGTGCCATTGTAAAACATCGAGCTAAACACTGGCAGCCTAGGCATCCCCAGCTGAAACACAGCGGCCACCAAATCTGGTGAACACCGGTAGCCACGATGCCCAGATCTAAGGTGGGCGGCTGGCAGAGGAAGACACAAGGATGAGGAACCGAGGGGGACAAATGAGGTGAGAAAGAGGAAGGGAACACCAAAGCCTGGCTAAGCCCATATGCGCCCTACCAATCACAAGTTAAGCTTTCGTGGCAATACAGAGTCTTGTATAAAGCAGCCGCAGAACAATCCTAACACAAAATGCGGTTGCGTGGCTTCCTGTGCTCGCCTAGGCCTAGCACAGTGCAGCTCCCTTGCCCGGCGCTTGCGCCTTGTGGCTGCTAGTGAGGCGGTGGTGCATTGCTGGTGTTTGACTATAAAAGTAAAATCCAAACCTCAGTCCTTAATAAACACTACCGGAATTTTATTTTTACCGAGGGGTTTGGATTTGCCGAGGGCCAAATCTCAGACACTCGGCAAAGAATATCTTTCCCGAGTGCCAGATTTGGTCAATCTTTGCCGAAGGCCAAAAGGTAGGCACTCGGCAAAGACCTCTTTACCGAGGGCTTTTCTTTTGGCCCTCGGCAAAGAAATTTTTCAAAATACATTTTGAAGCACTAAATTAACTCAAATGGAAAAGTTTTATACTACAAAGTTGTATAATTTTTTAGGATTTATATAGTTTATATTGGTCGTTTTTTTATTTGATAAATCGGTATTAGTGTTGTTCACAAAATATATATGTCTCTGACAAGTTTTATGAGACTAGTAGAGAGACAATGTTAGAACCATTACGTCGAATGAATAAATGATCAAACATCCAAAATAAAGTTTATAGATCTTGAGAAGTTATGAAATATTGTAGTTGAAAACTTTTTCATTTGAGTTCATCTTGCCATGCTAAAACTACGTTTGAATTGCAAAAATTCAAAATACGAATTTTTTAAATGACCTCGGATGGAAAAACACTCAAAATAAATTTTGTAGATCTCAAAAAGTTATGAAACTTTGTGGTTGACAAATTTTCCATTTGAGTTCATCTTGCCATGCTAAACCTATGTTTGAATTTCAAAATTTTAAAATATGAATTTTTTAAATGACCTTGGATGGAAAAACACCCAAAATAAAGTTTGTAGATCTTAAAAAGTTATGAAACTTTGTAGTTAACAACTTTTTCATTTGAGTTCATCTTGCCATGCTAAACCTATGTTTGAATTTTAGAAATTCAAAATACGAATTTTTTAAATGAGCTCGAATGGAAAAACACCCAAAATAAAGTTTGTAGATCTCGAAAAGTTATGAAATTTTATAGTTGATAACTTTTTATTTGAATTCATTTAGGGCCTCGAAAAAGCAATTTACACTCGGTTTGATATAATATGTGGGGAATTAAAACTGTATAGACACATATGATGTTTTTGTAGTGTACTGGTTAAGGCACAAATCACACGAGAGAGAGGTCGCGAGTTCGAATTCCCACCGCCGCAAAGTGTACTAAAATGTGTGCTCAAATTCTAGGAAAAAAAACAATGACTAGGGCCTAGTGGGTCTCTCCTCCAATTAAAATTTTTAAGGGCCTCAGCAAAGACCCTCTTCGTCGGGCACTCGACAAGTGCCCGATAAAGGGCCCTCGACAAATACCCTATTCGCCGACTCAAAATTTCCCGAGGGGTCTTTGCCGAGGGTTTTTGGGCCTTCAAAGAACCGAAGTCCAATAGTGAAATTTGGTCGGTAATGTCATTAAACTTGGTCGGTAGTCCCTAAACTTATAAAGTGATATCTGGAGATCTTTAAATTTAGCCGGTGGTATTATTTCGGTTCCTAAACTTATAAGGTGATCAATACTAGTCCCTAAACTTTATCGATTGTATCATGCCAGTTTCTAAACTTGGTTTTCTGTCTCGTCTAGTCAAAACTTGGTGTTCTAAAAACTTAATATCAAAAAAAAATTCATAACTATTTTTCGTACAAAATTCAACGAAGGCAATCTTTATATTAAAATTGTAGCTCATGATGCGATCTACAACTTTGTAGTTAAAATTTTTTTAAATTAAAACTTTTAGGATCTCAAATATTATTGTAAGTTTATAGATTTTGAAATTTAAAATTTAAAAATATCAAATAATATATTTTGGCAGACTAAATGACTTTAAATATCAAAATTTTCAGCTACAAAGTTATAGATCATATTGAGATCTATGATTTCTATATAGACTATTTCAATATCCAAGATTATTTGATAATTTTAAATTTCAAAATCTATAAATTTATAATAATATTTTGGAGCCCCAAACAATTCTAAATAAAAAATATTTCCACAACAAAGTTGTAGATCATATTGAGAGTTATAACTTCTTTATAGACTATTTCAATATCCAAGATTATCTGATATTTTTAAATTTTAAATTTCAAATCTATAAACTTAAAATAATATTTTAGGGTACTAAAGAGTTTTAATTCAAATACTTTTCAACTACAAAGTTGTAGATCACCTCGAGTACTATAATTTTAATATAAAGTTTTTCTTTAGTCGAGTTTGTATGAAAAAGTTATAATGTTTTTTATTATATTTTTATATTAAGTTTTTAGATCGATCTGTTTTGATTCAGACGAGGCTTAAAGCTAAGTTTAGGGACTAAGATAACATTGCCGACTAAGTATAGAGACCTGTGGTGATCACCTTATAAGTTCAAGAACGAGAATGCAATCGTCAACCATGTTCAGGGACACTCAGATATCACTTTACAAGTTCAGATACCAGGATGACATCACGAGTCATGTTTAGGGACCGACGTTAAAATTTACTCTTGACTACAGGAATAAGCAGTGTTATTGCTAGAATGATTTGAGAAGATAAAGCCACAACAATAATGTAATCAAAGTTTTAAATAGTGGGTTATTAAAAAATAGCGGTAATTTTTTAGCAGCTATAGCGATGCTAAGACAGATAGTGTTTTTATTAAGAAAATATGAAAAACACCAGTTATTGATGCTAAAAACATACCAAATATGAAATTTGATGAACACAAATATGTTTCTAACATTCTACATGTCAATATAACATTAACAAATACCAATATAACATTACAACATGGTTCATAAAAGTTTAATTGTCCCTTTGGATTTATTCCAATTTGCCTTTATGTTTTATTTTGATTTATTATCAAATTTATCTTCCATGTTTTTTTCTTTATCTGTACATCTGGTACCTTAGATTTATATTTTGTAGTAACAGTTTTTGATGTCCGGTGGACCTCTGACACCTGTTTCCCACTTTAAATGAGATTCGGATGTTATAAACTATTCTGTCACCTAGGTGACACGAGGCTTTAAAACATCTAAATATGCGATGGAAAGATTTTAAAAATAAGAGAATGGCCTCTAAAAATTATTTATATATATGATTATTTTTCAGAGTGTCTCTATAAAGTGAACGGTCGTTTTTTAAATCAACTTCTATAAAACAAAATTCTACCAGCTTATTTCTCTGACATCTCCTTAAACCACGTTATCATAGGGCCCCACTACGTCATCCAGGGTTCCACCATCATAAGTCCTCATGTAGCAGCTGATGAAGCAACCCTCAAGAACAAAGCGTCTCTATTTCACGACCAGTTATACGTAAAGTCGTTCCTATCTGACCGTTGGTCTTCTTCGCTCGGTTCCTCTTCGACTAGCTACCATTCATGCTGGCAGTGCTCATATGACATGGAGAGCAAGAGGATGAGGGTGCAGAGGAGGAGCATGGGATACAGAGTGTGGCACATCATGCTGCCTCGCTTCCGCCGATGACGATGGCGCTATGCTGGCTGCAGACTACCACTGCTACTTCTCCCCTCTCCAAGGTCCTTTGGCTACCGCCAGCCATCGCCCCTTGACAGGTTGGCCCCAACCGCTATTGCCATCAGGCGGCCAGCACGCCCTGATGGTAGTGGCGGATGTAGAATAAAGATTGAAGGGGGACTAGTTTTCTTATCCTTTCTTATCTCTTCATTTTTTTTCTTTTCTCTACCTCTTCTACTTCCTCATGCTTCTTATACTAGCATAATGCCCGTGCGTTGCGACGGAAAAAAATATACCACAATAATTTAATATGAACGTGTATATTATTATTAAAAAGTGTCATGTTTTATAGCATTTAATATTCTATCCCATGTGCAATAAATCAATAAATATACCACCATATTTCATGTTTTGTGAAAACTCATGTAATATTTTTAATGTGGATAATATAATATATTTATCTTAGATCAAAGCTATAAACAATGTCTTAAAAACATTATCATATTAGTACACATAAGTTTACAAACTAAACAAATTATTGATTTATTGCACATGAGATGGAGTCCTATAGACAAGATTACAGTATAATTCAAGAGATATGCTATGTGATGTCTTATATTAGATTAATAATAAAATAATTGGGAAACATATATCTTTTTTTGTTTGATTTAAGAATAGAAAATAAGAGAGTCTGAACGATCCCAAAGAGGTGGGAAGTGACATGGTGCAAAATGTAGGAAAAAATAATTGTTTTAAGAGTGGCATATGAGGAGTGGAAAAAAGGTCGTAGTGACATATCATGGAGTAGAGAGCTTTGGTCCTGCCTGGTAGACCTGGACATTTGGTGCTGATCAAAGATATAAACAATGTCTTAAAAACATTATCATATTAGTACACATAAGTTTACGAACTAAACAAGTTATTGATTTATTGCACATGAGGTGGAGTCCTATAGACAAGATTACAGTAAAATTCAAGAGATATGCTATGTGATGTCTTATATTAGATTGATAATAAAATAATTGGGAAACATATATCTTTTTTTTTGTTTGATTTAAGAATAGAAATGAAGAGAGTCTGAACGATTCCCAAACAGATGGGAAGTGACATGGTGCAAAATATAGGAAAAAATAATTGTTTTAAGAGTGGCATATGAGGAGTGAAGAAAAAGTCGTAGTACATTTGGTGCTTTTTAGTTGTAGAGATTTCTATTGATACACCAGATGTAAGGGGCTAGAGTCCCCTGGTCCTCGTGTAGATCTGCCCTTGCTGATGGTCACAAGGAGAGGAGCCCGGAGTCCCGCGTTGGTCGTGCAGCAGGTCACGACACACGGTCACCTGCTATTGCCAAAGGGTGTGTGGTCTTTAGTGAGCATTTTGGGGTTCGCCAACTATTAACCTTTTTTTTTTTCTCCCATTTTTTATTGTTGTTTTTCATCTGCACGAACGGAAGATCACGAAGCGAGACAACGAGGAAGCAGTGGCAACTTCAACCGTTTTGTCTTATTTTCTTTTATTTCATTCATTCTTTATTTTCAAATTTGATATTTAAATAATGTTTCACGATTTGTCTTATTTTCTTTTGTTTCATTCATTCTTTATTTTCAAATTTGATATTAAACTAAGCATTTGACATGATTTTCAATTTTCCATGGTTAGGTATTGGTGGCGGCGCTTTGGACCCTGACCATCCTTTGTGCTTGCACGACGCGTGCCCAGGGCCCAGACGTCCCTACGTTCGCGGTGGCGGGCCTGGTGGCTACTACCCTGCCACACCGCTTCCATCGTCCAACGGAGAGAACCCACGTCCCTGATGGCTCCTGCCCCGGATCATGCGTCCTCCCATCGTATTCGTATGGTATTGCTTGGTATGCAACACCCAAACGGATCGGGACAGTACAACTATATATACGATGGAATGATGCACCGCGCACGACCGCATATTAGCGATCTGATGTACTTGTGCAGTTGTGCTTATAAAGTAGTATCATGAATAAAACTGGAATCAATGGTGAAAAATTTCTTCCGCGGGATGTCATGAATATAGTGTGTGGGCTGGCGGGTGGATAATGATGGAAGACAGAGCCCTATTCGTTTGTTGAGCTATTCTGCTGCCTTTAATCCATACAAATTATTCATAAAACAATGTTATTCTCTTAAAAAAATCAATTCTACGAATCAGCCAAACTGGCTTCAAGCTCAAGCGAACAGGGCCCTAGTTTGTTTTTTGTCCGTACATTAATGTTCAATAAGTTTTATTTTTAGAGTTCTCAAAAAAAAATAGCTCTAATATCCAATGAAGGCAAAAGCGATCTAATATTGAGATGTAATAAGAATCTTTGTAGTTCAATAACGAACTGGGTGTTCTAAAAATTTAATATCAAAAAATATTCATAACTTTTTATATAAACTCCAATAAAGGCAAACTTTATATATATTAAAATTGTAGCTCTCAATGCGATCTACAACTTTGTAGTTCAAAATTTTTTCAATTAAAACTTTTTAAGGTCCCAAATATTATTGTAAGTTTATAGATTCTGAAATTTAAATTTTAAAAATATTAAATAATCTATTTTGGGAGACTAAATGACTTTATGTGGATTAGAGTCAATTATGATGTAATTTAATTAGTTCAAGTTTCAATTCACTCCAACTCATATGAATTGAGCTCTTTTACTGTGGTTGGAGGTGCTTCTTTAGTGAATTTTATTTATTTAGGAGTATTATGGTAATTGCACAAGGGGCAAGAAGGTCATCTTATCGCGGTGCATATCTCCCGTACAGCATGATGCTACCGCGTAGGTGCCGCACAAACAAGGGCGCTGCCTCCACGGTAGCCATGGCAGCTTCGGCAAATCGGCGGGGCCAAGCACCGAGCTGCTGCTCGGCACGTCCGCTTTCTGCTATGGCAATCTGTGAAAGAGTATAATTGGGGATTATTTGATGTATTACTCAGGCACAGTCAGTGTACATATATAAGCTAGGTGGGGAGTCACGATAGACAGGCCCATGAGCCCAATTACATTCCAACACTCCCCCACAGTCTAAACTAGGAGCACCGCGAACATTGAGACCGGACCTAAACTCTGTGAAGACGGATGTCGGCAAACCTTTGGTGAAGACATCGGCGTACTGGGACGTAGTGGGAACGTGTAGAACGCGAACTTCACCGAGGGCAAGTCGTTCTCTAATGAAGTGCAGATCAATCTTAACATGCTTGGTTCGCTGATGTTGGACTGGGTTGGTGGAGAGGTAAACAGCACTGACATTATCACAATACACTACTGTGGCGCGGCGAAGAGGATGGTGTTGCAGAAGCTGTCGCAACCAGCAGGCTTCAGCAACGCCATTGGCTACAGCCCGATACTCCGCCTCAGCACTGGACCTAGACACCGTTGGCTGACGCTTGGACGACCAGGAGATGAGATTGTCCCCGAGGAACACCGCATACCCAGATGTGGATTTGCGTGTGTCAGGACATCCCGCCCAATCAGCATTCGTGTAGACAGTAAGATCAGCCGGTGAGGTCCGGTGGAGGTGCAGACCAAGATCCAAAGTGCCCCGAAGATAGCGGAGAATGCGCTTCATAGCACCAAGATGAGGCTCCCGAGGGTCGTGCATATAGAGGCAGACTTGCTGAACAACATATGCAATATCTGGACGGGTGAAGGTGAGATTGCAGTGCTCCAGCAATATTGCGGTAGTGAGTGGGGTCGGCAACAGTGACACCATCGGCAGAAAGCTTGGCATGAGTATCAACGGGGGTACTGCAAGGCTTGCAGTTGAGCATACCGGCACGCTCCAGAATATCCAGCATATCCAGCGAGAGGAAGAGACTGTCCTGGTGGCACTGAACACTGACTCCAAGGAAGTGATGCAGGGACCCCATATCCGTCATAGAGAATTTTTGGCAGAGAGCTGTAATGATCCGCTGAAGAAAGCTCATGGAGGAAGCAGTCAGAACAATATCATCAACATATAGGAGCAAGAAAGCCATCTCGGAGCCTCGACAATAAATGAACAATGAAGTATCAGACTTAGCCTCAGTGAACCCAAGAGAGGTGATGTGAGAGGCAAAGCGACGGTGTCAGGCACGTGAAGCTTGCTTTAACCCATACAAAGACTTGTTCAGACGACACACATAATCTGGACGGGAGGAGTCAACAAAACCAGCAGGCTGAACACAGTATACTGTCTCGGTCAAGGTGCCATGGAGAAAAGTATTCTTCACATCAAGCTGATGAATCAGCCATGAACGAGATAGTGCCAGAGTCAGAACAACCCGAATAGTTGCTGGCTTGACCACAGGACTGAAGGTCTCATCATAATCAATACCCGGACGCTGTGTAAAACCGCGAAGCACCCACCGAGCTTTGTAGTGGTCCAGAGAGCCATCAAACTTGAATTTGTGACGAAACACCCATTTGTCGATAACAAGGTTGACACCGGGCGGCCGGGGAACCAAAGTCCAGGTGTCATTTGCCTGCAGAGCATCAAACTCAACCTGCATAGCAAGACGCCAATCAGGTTCAGACAAGGCAGCGCGGACGGAGGTGGGCACTGGGGAGAGCGCTGTCATGTGGAGGTTCAGACGATCGACTGGATGGTGAACCTCGTCCTTGCCACGAGTGTGCATGTTGTGCGCATTAGTGACAGGTGGAATAGCCCGGGGTGTCGTAGCGGTAGTGCGGCCAGTTAGGCGACCGGTGCCACTGGCAACAGCCTGGGACGAAGTGTCCCCAGGGGCAGCAGCACCGGATGGCCAGAGGAGGAGGCGCCAGGACCAGCACCCGTGGCGCTGGGTGCACCCGCGGCAGTGCCACGCGTGGCAGCGGTGGTGGCGTCCGGGGCCAGGCCACCGGAAGGGGGGCTGCCCGAACCAGCAGCAGGGCCGCCCATGCGGCTCGTGGAAGCGATAGGGCCGGTCGTGACTGTGGGCGCCGAAGCTCCAGGCGAAGCGGGGCAGGGGCGGTGCTACCCGGGGCGACATCCATGCCGCCAGGAAGATGTGTACCTGCAAGCACAACTCTTGACCCAATGGGCAAAGAGGAATCATCAGCAGCATCCAAAAAATCGAGGGTGGCAGGATCCTGGGGTGAGGTGGACATATCGGCGAAAGGAAAAACCGTCTCATTGAATATGATGTGACGAGAGACGATAATGCGGTTGGAATGAAGATCAAGGCACCCATATCCCTTGTGTTCAGAAGAATACCCCAGGAAAACGCACAAGGAAGAACGAGGAGATAATTTATGTGGACCTGTGGATGATAGGTTGGGATAGCAGGCGCAGCCGAAAACAGGAAGATGATCGTAGGAGGGCTACGTGTTATATAAAACAAGGTGGGGGGTCTGACCGTCTAAGGTTTTAGTGGGGTGTCGATTGCGGAGATATGTGGCAGTGTGGAGGGAGTCAGCCCAATAAACGGGAGGAAGACTTGCCTGGAATAGGAGAGAACGCACAATATTATTGACAGTGCGAAGAGTGCGTTCGGCCCGCCCATTTTGTTGAGAGGTGTATGGGCACGACATGCGAAGGACGACACCGTGAGTGAGGAAGAACGTGCGGGCCGAGGAATGATCAAATTCACGACTATTGTCGCACTGAACTACCTTGACGGGAGAGTCGAACTATGTGCGCACATACGAGAAAAAATTAGAGATGACACTGAAAGTATCAGATTTGAGGCGTAAAGGAAATGTCCACGTATAGTGAGTGTGATCATCCAAAATGACAAGATAATATTTGTAACCAGACACACTAACAATAGAAGATGTCCAAAGATCACAATGTATTAAATCAAATGGACGCTCGGCACGAGAGTTTGGCAAGCTAAAAGGGAGGCGCACATGGCGACCTAGTTGACAAGCATGAGAAACATGAGTATCATGGCGCTTATTACATGAAATAGCATTAGAACTAATGAGCCTGGACAGAGCCTCATGACCGACATGACCAAGACGACGATGCCAAAGTGTGGTGGAGCACGTAGAAGCGGTGAGGGCAGTGGTGTTGGTTGGTGCTGGCGGAAAGAACGGGTAGAGATCACCCGTGCTATTGAACCTGGCGATCACGCTCCATGTCTGAAGGTCCTTCACAGACAGGCCGAAAGGATCAAACTCGATGGAACAATTATTATCAGTAGTAAAGCGACGAACGGAAATTAAATTCTTAATAATGTTGGGTGAGACTAAAACATTAGAAAGAATTAATGAACGTCGCGGAGTGGAAAATGAGTGAGATCCGACGGAAGTAACAGGAAGCGAAGCCCCATTACCGACAATGATAGATGAAGGACTCGATGACAAAGGAGGATGAGAGGACAAAATTATACCAGCGTTGTTGACCATGTGAGCACCGGCGTCAGAGTCAACGTACCATTCGCCCGATCCAGGTGGAGTCAGCGACATGGTGCTAAAGTTGCTAGCGAGGGACGATGTGTCAAATGACCCACCGTGCATCGGAGTCCACGCCTGTTGCTGCGGTGGTGGCGGGGCAATGTAGGGGCCGGGCTGTCCATAGCCGAACCCCGGTGGAGCGCCAAAGCCCGGAGGAGCGCCGATCCCGTGCGGCGGCAGGTATTGCTGCTGCTGTGGTACGACTGCAAAGGCTGTCGTCGACGGACGGAAGGGCACGCCGAGAGTGCTGCCGGAGGGAGACGGGTGCGGCCAAAATTGGACCGTGCCCGCCCATGTATTGTAGAGCAGCGGGGGTGGACGAGGGCCACCGGCTGCTGGGGCACTGGGCTGGGACTACCACTTCTTGCCAGCACGCCCATGACGACGTTGGCGTTGGCCACCAGTGTGGCCACCTTGGCCACCAGCCTGGCCGCCCTAGCCACCGGTGCGCCCGCCCTGGCCACCACCATAGCCACTGCCTTGGCCAGGAGCGCCGCCTGGGCCACGGCCAGAGGACTGGTTGGTGTTGGCAATGAGGGCGGTGGGCAGCAGAGTAGATGTAGCATCGGTGTCGGTGGCGGCGTCGTCGAGGTCGATCTCCTCGAGGAGAAGCAGCGTGCGTGCTTCGGCGAAGGTCGGGAATGGCTGCCGTAGCTTGATGTTGGTCACCATAGGGCGGAACTTGCCGTTGAGGCCACGGAGCAACGTGAGGACGAGGGTGCGGTCGCAGACAGGATCGCCGAAGTCGCGGAGGGTTGCCGCCATCATCTCGAGGCGGCGGCAGAAGTCTGTGATGGAGGACGATCCTTGCTTTGTCGTGCGAAACTCGGCGGACAGCAGCAACGCGCGCGATTCGCGTTGGCCGAGGAATTCGTCCTCGAGGTGAAGCCAGGCGACGCGGGCGTTGGGGTTCTTCAGCATGGTGGACTGCGGCAAGTCGGCGTTGACCGTGCCGTAGATCCACGTGAGGACGGTGCAGTCCATCTGCACCCACGCCGGCCGATCGGCGTTGACCACGTTGGTGAGAACGTGATCGGTGAGGGCATACTTGCCCAAGACGACGAGGAAGAGGGCACGCCAACGGGTGTAGTTGTTGGCAACGCGATCCAGGACCACCGGCACAAGGACCTTGATGTTGAGGACGGCGATGGTGGCGGCGTGGACGTCGGCGTGCTTGGCCTCATAGTCGTCGAGGGCGGCGGTACGGGCCGCTGCGGCTTGGCGGCGGCAAGCGTCCTCCGCCTCGCGTTCGCGTTGTTCACGCGCTTCGTGGGCTTGGCGTTCAGCATCAGTCTCGGCCATGGGATGGATCGGGAGCCTGCAGCTGCGATCGACGGACGATGTACGTAGACGAATGAGGCGGCGTAGATCACGCGGAAGTCGAGCAGATCACGTAGACCAGCAGATCACGTAGAGCACGTACGTGAGGTAGCTTGATGCCCTCCAGGTGCTGTACGTGGACGCGATGGGATCCGGACTCCCGATGGGATCTTGGACTCCCGATGGACGCGGGCGGTGGCGGCCTGGGCGCGTGGAGAGGGTAGCCAGCGAGCGTGGGTGGCCCTGCGACGGCGAGAGCGTGGCCGGCAAGCATGGGAGGCCCAGTCAGTGTATTACTTGATGTATTACTCAGGCACAGTCAGTGTACATATATAGGCTAGGTGGGGAGTCACGATAGACAGGCCCACGAGCCCAATTACATTCCAACAATCTGGACCCGGCCGGAAAAGGTGCTTGTCTTTTTTCCAAGAGTACTGTATGTACATCTACGACACCTGCACTTAGGGCCAAATACTTACAATACATAAGTACCTCACACAACTACACAACGGTCGTACGAGACCAATTCAGAGCGAGGACACAAGGCAAGAAGCAGAGACGGCGCGTCATGGACCGGACCTGAGCTAGTTCTTGACGGGGGTGTGCATAGGCACTGCCATGATGCTGCTGGCGTACCAGCAGATGGTGGTGACCAGCACGCAGTGCGTCGCCGCAGGCTTCGTCGTCATCCTCTACACCCTTTTCGTCAAGGAAAGGATTCCTCTTACTCTAAACTCTAGTGCGCCTCAGCCATGCATGAGCATGTTCCGACGACGACGATCATGGAGTCAGAGCAGCGGTCGCGCAGTGACAACCGTACCTGCTTGTCGCGCGCGGTTAGTGGATCGTGGTGGTGATGGAGTAAGACGAGGGGAGCGAGCTTCGCGCTTTCCTGCAGGATATGTCGTCAACTTCATGCTCGTCAGGAAGGACTCCACTTGCTGCCGGATGGCACGACGGTGCACGGCGGACTACTGCACGTACGTGATGGGGAGGATGACATGCAATTTACTAGATTACCCTTTTTAAATAATAAGAAGTATAATAAATAATGTTAATGGATCCATTAATTTGATGTTGGCCCACCGATTTAGTAGGCACCTAGTGCTTATGGTTGTACCATTTAGTAGGCACCCGGTGCAGTCGGTGCTTCTTGGTGTCTCTATCTTCCTAGCCATCAGATCGCTTCTCGCCAGCCATCCAATGCGGCCTAACGGAGAGAAACCACGTCACTAATGGGTGGCTGCTTCAGATCACGCGTCCTCCAACGTACATTCGTACGGTATACATACAGTACCCAACCCGATCAGGATATTATAACTCTACGCTGTGCACGGCTGCATATTAGCTATCTCTCATCTTGTACTTGAGCAGTTGTGTGCTTATATAAAGTAAAGTATCATGAATAAAACTGGATTCGAATGGTGACAAATTCTTCTGCTGGATGTCCTGAGTATGTGTGGGTCGGTGGGTGGATAATGATGGAAGACAGAGCTGGATATTGAGATCAAAAGGGCAAAAAATGTCGCTTTGCTTCGATTATTTTATCCGTATACATACGATCAACAAGTTTCTTTGGTAGACAAAGAAACAACAAAGATGAAACTAACTAACAGATTGGTAATAACTAACAGATTGTTTTATCGGTATGAAATCATACTATGATTAGACAAAACAACATGTTGTGCGTCTGTTTCCAGCACAAGTGATTGATAATCGGAATTTCTAAACCCTGCTACAGTTCTCCGCTCGCTTGTGCCGTGCCGGGCGGAGGGTGCGGCGGAGCCTTTGGCCTGCGGCGAGCTGTGGTAGGGGCGGTTGTCCATGCGCCGTGCTTCCCCGTGGGCATGAGATGTAGAGGCCTAGAAAGGATCTGGGGTGGGATCTTACCGGGGGAGTCGTGTTCGTATACTTGCTGTGCTCGAAGCGTGCCTGTTCGTTGTAGCAGATTCAGTGTACTTTATGTATTTATTCCGGTATTATTGTTGTGGCCGGGAAGTTGTAAAGGGACTCGGAAGGATTGTGCAGATGGGTTCTGTTTGTGACTGCTATTTTTGCCACTGTTTTTGTTCCCTTCGTGTACTATGGTCATGTGAGTGAATCTGGTTACTTAGATTCAATTTTGGATTCAACAACTTTGTGATATTAAATCTGGTGAGTGATGCAGTTAATTCAATTAATGTGATATTAAATCTGTAGTGGAGGTTTAAGCTTGAGTAATGCTCCGTGTTGCTAAATTTCTTATTATAGGAGGCTCAAGCTGTTTTAGCTCCGCTAATGAATAATAATATATTTGTAGAGTTTTTGGTGCCGCCCGGCTGCGACTCTTCCTCTGTTCTGCAGTCCAGCAGGTTGCTGCTTTAGCTCCTCGTCCTTTTTCATGGTGGTCAGGTGCTTGTGTCTTTACTTGTCAATTTAGAGCAGCATCTAGCCGATTCGTTTGATCTGGTGTTAGTGTGGCAGCGGGTCGACTAATTTCATGTTGAGCTAGGTCTGATATAGCATCCATGTATATTTTGAGGTTGTTTAGTTGTTTTCTCAACTGCTCTGAAATGTCTGTTTCATTCTTCAGGAAACTAAAATAGTCCTGCTTCTTGTAATTTTTAAGCAAGTTAATTCAGGTTGTATAGCTGTAGTTTGGCCTGATTTTATTTCTTGTTTGTATGTGTGTCAATCTTGCCTGTTTTTGTAAATTATAATTCTAGTTATGTTAATTTTTGTACATTATTCCCTAGAATTATAATTCTTTTGCCCTAACTCCAACTCCACTGATTCCACCTAAATTCTCCTAAAACCATCCCCTACCCAACAATACCATTGTTCCATTATTTAGTGCCCATTTAAAATTCTAGTTATGTTCGTTGCTCTGTTTTCATTAACAGTATTACTAACTTGTAGTTGCACCACCTAAGCACCGAATATGCGTGTACACTATGACACATACACGAATACTCGGATGTACATACGCTCTCACATAAAATAATAATAATAACAATGATAATAGAAAAATAGTCATAGTCTAAATAATAAACCTGATCACGCTCTTAACCTCGTATATTTGCGTGTCCGTGAACACCTGTCACATACATGGGTACTCAAATATACGCACACGTAGTTATAACCTTGCACATGTATGTGGACATATGCTTATTCGTATACATCGCTATATATATTAGTAAGCAATATGTCTTCATACGGCAAACTCTCTCTTGCTAACCCCTGCGGCATATACATATGCATGTGCGTATATGTCGTTTACCTTAATCTCCTATCCCTCCTCTATCTTAATCCTAGGTGCATATATATGCGTATGCGTATGCACCGCTGATCTTAAATTAACATAATAATGATATAACTAAAAGAAACCTACCAACCTAGATAAAACCAACCCTCTTGCTTGATCATGCTTGTTTTGCTTGTTGTGTTTTTCTTGTTTGTCGACGCTAGATCGCGTACGATAGAAGACGTGAGAAGACCCCGATAAAACCCGAAGGATGAAGAACAACCGGAGATCAAAGGAACAAGGATCAAGGTCGCAAGACAAGGATGCATCGACCGCGAGTGCAACCAAGTCCTAATTCCCTTTCCCACCTTCCACCAAATCTTCTTATCTCCATTCTCCACCTACCACTCCAGCCAAATCATACACTACACCCATACTACCCCTACCATACCTTACCACATAACCTATTCCTCCCCTCCAAATGCCACCACTCTAAACCACTTCATTTCCACCAAACACCATATTTAGCCACCACCACCATAAAGCCTATCCTATCCCATCCACCCAACTTGCCACTCCAAAACCACCCCTTATCCACCACCTCCACCATATAAACCACTCCCACCTTCTATCCTTTTAATATATTTAATATGCTCAATTTATATTATTAATGATATTGTGGTAAATGTGATTTAATGTGAACATGATAATGTGACTATATGGACCATGATGCTAATTGAACTGGATGACAAAACTGTTTTTCCGACTGAGCAAGTGGGAGGCACTTCACGTGGTGTAAAACTACCTCTTGGACAGGTTCGCCTAGTGAGGGTTCCTATTTGGAGACACTTGTCTTGGTCATTTAGGAACTGATTCATTGGCCTCGCGCATCTGGACAAAAACGCGTCCAGCCACACGCCTATATGGGTAGGCCTAGTTCCACACCCCGATAGGAAGAAGTATAATACTTGCCTGGAGGTCGGGTGACAACGGTTTGGCAGGAGAAGGCATGACAGCTAAGTGATCTCTCGTGGCCCGGTCGACGTGGTTGCTAAGTGGTCTTCCACGTTACATTCTTGTTTGGGCCGTGTGCGAGCCCCCCTCTATTGATATTGTTAATTTGCTAGCGTTGGACCATGCGTGGTCTATTTTCCGACCCCTGTGCGAACCGTGGCAAGGGTTATATAGAACCTATGGATGCGTCCTCTCGGGTATGGAGCTTTGTTGGGGTAAACAAGGCCACTAATCATGGTCGAGTTTATTCCATCGTGTGCGGAAATTTGGACAACTGCTGCAGTAGTATAACTTTAATCCTATTCGAATAGCCACGTCCTTGGTTATGGGCAACCTCCTGGAATGCGGACACCAATGATTAGATGTTTTTCAAAATAGAACTTGGAATAAACTGGTATGTTGCCGTAATAACTTAATCCCGGGAACTAGCGAGAAGGTAGATTCTCTCCTAGGGTCCAACCCTTAATTTATTTATAACTTAACTATACTCCTTTCACCCTCCACCGTAACCACCTCCACATATAACCTTTCCTTTCCCTTAGCCTACACCCCAAATTGAGACTTGCTGAGTACGTATGTACTCAACCCCCCTCCGCTATTATGTTTTTAGGAGTGAAGCCACATGAGCACTCGCAAGGATGAAGCTGTCGATGCACTCACAAGGATGGAACCATAGGAGGATACTCGAAGACGAAGCTGAACGACCATAAGAAGGAGCTACGTAAGGACGACGACTTAGGAACGCACATAGGATAAGGTTTACGTCCGCACTCCAAGCTGCCTGTCGGAATGGAGCCACGACGTTATAGGATCGTTGTGTTAGACTCTGATGTTTGTTAAAAGGCCTGTGGCCTGTCTTGTGATATGAACCTTGTAACATGTCTTCCCTGTTAGCAATAAAAGTATGGATTTTGATATCAATCTTGTTGATCTGTGCGTATCAGCAACTGATCCAGGGACTGATACGATGCACAGTGGACCCTCTAGAAGGGGGCCCTCACAGGGTGGTATCAGAGCCATACTTGGACTAGGACGAAACCTTAACATGGTCGTTAGTTAGAGACACCCGTTTTCTTTCTAAAAATCTATTTTCGAAAACTACTACTTATAATTCTTGTCTCTCACCTTACCTTGACCTTCTATTTCAAAAACAACTTTTCTCCCTGTTCTTGTCCCATTCAAAATATAGGAGTAGTAACGTTAGGTAGTATAATAATTAGGAAAGCCCTTTACACGAAAGTAACAACGAACCTTGTTTGTTCTAGTTACAACTGCCCCATTAGATATCTCTCCCTATCTAATGCTTACCCCTCTCTATTAGGAATAGATCTTTTTCTCTCCTTTTTCTTTTCTCTCTCACCCTGTTCTACAAATCCTTTTCCTCTTCCCTCTCACCCCTTTCTCAAAGAGAAGACTGTGGATAATCATGCACGAAGAAGACAACTACAAGAAATATTTTAGCAGACCAGAATGATTAGAAGATAATTTTTGGAAGACAGAAAAGATAAAATAAGTCAGAGAAATAAGTGGATAATTTGGAAATGATTATGGAAAGTTTGAAAGCATGGATTCTAAGATATACATATATACACACACTGTCAGAAGATCACTGAGCATAAAGATCAATAATATGAGCTAAGGATTTCAAGAAATTGTAGCAACCAGGACTTTATGGAGATGGTATAGCAACAAGAACAAAAAAAAGAGAGAAGAAGAATAAAAATTTAAGGGAATATAAAGATGGTAATGTAGAAAGCAAAAAGGTATTCACTACAGGATGCTATAATAAATATTGAGCTACCAAGAAAGGAAGAAAATTGGAAATGGTAATTGAAGAAATATGATGGCATCAAGGAGATTCTACAACATATATTTTGGAAGAAAAGGAGAAAAAAATAAGATGGCATGGTCAATATTACTACGGGCTTATAATTGACTCCAACATATATACAGCAAAAGTCATAAATCTTGCCTTCAATTATGCCCATACCTTCATCTCAACCACTCGCCCCACTCATCTCCCTGGTTTAAACAGCAAAAGCCCCAACACCCATACCATCACCTCCCATCAAACAACCACCTTATCACCTTCCTTTTGACCACACCACCAGAACTAGCAACCCCCAACTACAACCTTCCCCGCTACCCGACAAAAAAATCTCAGCCAAGCTTCTCCTATAAGCCTCACCCCCTTGGCACACTACAAAGATGCAAGATGAGCCACTCCTCGCCATCAACCTCAAGATCCAAAACCCTCTCGCCATCATCCACTCCTCCACTACGAAGAAAAGCCCACTGCCCCTCACCAAAGCAGCCTGCACACACCAACACGCCACCATAGCTCAACTCCTCCCAACCACCAAGAACATGGTAGAAGAAGCTGAGATCTGCAATCTGAAGCTCCACAGGCACTTCAAAGAAGCACAAGCTCAAGCAACCGTTACAAGAAACCTTAAGAGTGCCATTATCGAAGCTCAAAAACAAGATGAAGACCACCACGACCAACAACTAAAGGAAGTCCATCATTCCGTCAGATCCGAGCAAAAGAAGCCTGCAAGATGCAAGAAGAAGCTCTCTCATCCTCCGAGAAGAAGAACAAAAGATACAATATCGATAGCATCCCCACCCATGGAAGCCGCAAGAAATGAACCCCTCCTGACTCTGCCATCACCAAAAGGTACCACAAATCTGCATCTTCGCTCTGATGAAAAAGAAAAGATCCACTCGAATAAAGGAAAGATCTGCTCAAAATACCTTCCAAAATTAAAAATCAGATCTGGTATTAAAATAGAAGATTTAAGGATAAATCTTCTAAGTGGGGTAGACCCAGATTCCCTAGCTTGGAAAATAAGAAGAGCAACTCAAGTGCATAAAGGACAAGTCAAGCTAGGAACTAGAGACAATAGTTGGATAAAAAAAGGGAGTCTATGCTAAAGAAGATGAATAATGGAACCCCAAGTTCACGTTGAGAAGTGGTCACCCAAGTTCACTATGATTATTGCCCAGAAGAAAAAAAGAACAAGAGGTGTCCACACCACACACTGGGCGAATCTAAGGCAAGCTCAAGAAGACCGCACCAAAGAAGACACAAAAGCCTGAAGCCCCAAAACAAAGATCAGATACAATCATATCAAGGAGCCCACAACATAGAATAAGGAGAAATATGCAACGACCCAGAAAGCTCAGAAGGTAAAGAAGAAATATGACAAAACATGTTCTAGAATAAATCAGAAGGCAAAAAATCACCACAAGAGGCCATGTCAGATGAAGAAGGATAATAGTACACTTAGATGATAGGATATAATCATCTAAGTGGGGTAGCCTTGATGTAAGAGATGCAATTATGTAAAGTATAAAAAGGGCAATGAGTTATAATCTCCATGGCAGGGTTGAAGTCACATGATGAAGAAGCAGACCAGGACAACTGAGGAATGACAGAGTAAGGCGAACAAGGAACTACAACCCTCTTCTCTTTCTCTCTCTATTCCCTCTCTCTAGGTTTCCTTTTTCTTCCCATTCTATCTCTATCTACTCTCTCTCTAATTTGCTTGAATCTCGGGGACGAGATTCTTCTAAGTGGGGTAGATCTGTAACACCCTATGTTTTGCATCATTTAAAATTCACTAAAATTTTGACCTTTTCAAAAATTTACAACAAATTAAAACTTGACTAGTTATTTTTCTTCGCAAAACCATTTCAAAAATATTTTCTAAAACCCTTGCATCAAAATACACTATATGCATTTTTTTGTTGCTTGCGTGAATGAAATGCCTGCTTGCTTGATTGTTTGCTCGAGTGCTTGTGTGCACTAGAATTTACTTTGGCACTAAATAACACTCCCTTGAATCATTCCAAACCTTCCCTTGATCTTCTCCAATCCATCACCCTTCTCTCTTTTAACCCCAAACCCCTGGTTTATATTTTTCTGGGAAGATAATAAGTAATTGGAAATAGGAAGACAGCCTTGGGCTCAAACCCCTCACACCAGCCCGCTCCTCCTCCCATTTTCCCATGTCAGGAAGGGCCAAGCCCAGCATGCGTACTCCCTTTGCTGAGATCGTCGACGGGCCCAATAGGAGCACGAGGCCCAGCTCGGGAAGCACCGGCAGCAGGCCGCTTCACTGCCTTTCCCTAGAACCACCGACGCACAGGACCCATCAGCAGGGGCTGTCTTCTCCACCGCGCCGCATCTGCGTCTCCTCCGCATAGCGCGACGCCGAGACCCACCGCCGTTGACCCACTGTGCTCCACCGACCTCCTGTGCACAACCGCCCTACTGTACTCCACCACCTTACTATGCCCACAAGTCTGCTGTGCACAACCGCCTCACCTCGGCTATAAATAGCCGGCCATGGCCGTCGTCGAGGAACACCCTACCAAGCTGGGACAACACGAAGCTCAGTGGAGGGGAACGAGCCTCTGCTGGCCTGGCCACCGCACTAAAGTGCTGCAACGCCGGAGGAGCTCGCTGTTCGAGCACTGGGAGCCCACGATGGAAAAGTCGACGCTGTGCAGTCACCACTGAGCTGTCCGCGTCGAAGCTGCCCGGCCGATAGCTGCCGCCGCAGCACCGAGCCACCGAAGCCAAGGAGTTCACCGCCGTCGCCTTGTTCTGCAGCTCCGACCGAGGCCGAGCGCCGCCGGGTTCGCCTCTGCTCACCAGAACAACACCACCGACGCCCTGAGCCCATGTCGTCGCTGCTCTGCTGCCGCGCCCGCCGGAGCCGAGCTCCCCACCGCGCATGCCTCCGCCCTGCTTCATCTGTGCCTCTCCCCCTCTGCTGATTGCTTCTCCCCCCTCCTTTACTACCGAGCGCGCGTCGCAAGCCACCTTGCCGCTGATGCCATGGTCGAAGAGACACCCGACCTTAGTCGACCGGCCAAGCACGCGCCGGGGCATCGCCGGAGCCGCCACCACCATCAGAGGAGTGCTACAGCCCGCAGGTGCTCGCTCCTACGCAGCTGGCGCCGCGCTCGCCCCTGTCCCCCCTGCTTCGCTCGGTCTGTCGCTCGCCCAGGCCCTGCCCTGCGCCACCGGTTGTCGCCGACCACCGGCGCAACTGTTTGCCGAATTTTCCCCTCTCCTCTCTGTTCTTTCCCCCTCTCTTCACCCATCGATGAGGACGATGGGTGAAGGCATCTGAGGCTCTCAACCACGTCACCGAGCCAATAGGTGGACGACACCATCCCACGTGGGACCCACACAATAGCACGACTCCCACTCCTTCCCTTTTGCGGACTTGGTTCACATAGACCATAGAGGGAGGGCACCCAGCCCACCGATCGGCTCAGAAGAGCACACAACCAAATAATGAGAGGTACGAGCACCAGGCACCAGCATGCAGCGCCCATAGTCTGGAGTCTGGACCGTGCGTCAGTTTAGAGCAGGATTTGCTATGCGCACCCCAGATCATACACGGAAGATTAAAAGTACTATTTCCATGCTTCCAAAAATTGCCAGAAAATTCCTAAATAAACTAGGTACTTCCTTGACCCTACCCTATAACCTTCATCCCACTAGCATTAATATATCTTCCACGGAAATTTCCCCAAGTTTATCTCATAAACATTATTCCCTAGAATTATAATTCTTTTGCCCTAACTCCAACTCCACTGATTCCACCTCCTAAATTCTCCTAAAACCATCCCCTACCCAACCATACCATTGTTCCATTATTTAGTGCCCATTTTAAATTCTAGTTATGTTTGTTGCTCTGTTTTCATTAACAGTATTACTAACTTGTAGTTGCACCACCTAAGCACCAAATATGCGTGTACACTATGACATGTACACGAATACTCGGATGTACATACGCTCTCACATAAAATAATAATAATAACAATGATAATAGAAAAATAGTCATAGTCTAAATAATAAACCTGATCATGCTCTTAACCTCGTATATTTGCGTGTCCGTGAACACCTGTCACATACATGGGTACTCAAATATACGCACACGTAGTTATAACGTTGCACACGTATGTGGACATATGCTTATTCGTATACATCCCTATATATATTAGTAAGCAATATGTCTTCATACGGCAAACTCTCTCTTGCTAACCCTTGCGGCATATACATATGCATGTGCGTATATGTCGTTTACCTTAATCTCCTATCCCTCCTCCATCTTAATCCTAGGTGCATATATATGCGTATGCGTATGCACCGCTGATCTTATATTAACATAATAATGATATAACTAAAAGAAACCTACCAACCTAGATAAAACCAACCCTCTTGCTTGATCATGCTTGTTTTGCTTGTTGTGTTTTTCTTGTTTGTCGACGCTAGATCGCGTACGATAGAAGACGTGAGAAGACCCCGATGAAACCCGAAGGATGAAGAACAACCGGAGATCAAAGGAACAAGGATCAAGGTCGCAAGACAAGGATGCATCGACCGCGAGTGCAGCCAAGTCCTAATTCCCTTTCCCACCTTCCACCAAATCTTCTTATCTCTATTCTCCACCTACCACTCCAGCCAAATCATACACTACACCCATACTACCCCTACCATACCTTACCACATAACCTATTCCTCCCCTCCAAATGCTACCACTCTTCGTTACCTAAAAACGGATCGGTTCTTCGGTTTAGGGTCATGACCGAACCGATCGGTTCGGTTCTTCGGTCATCTCAAAAGTTCGGTCATCTAAAAACGGAGACCGATCGGTTAGTTTCAAAACTCAAGACCGAGCAAGTTCCGGTTAGTTCGGTTCGGTCTCGGTCATGACCGAACTAACCGAACTATACAAAACATCCACTAAATAGTATAATTTTTAGCAATTCTTGCAATTTTTTTCTATTTCATGGCAAAAATAACAATACAACCTATATTTTAAATGGAGTAATAAGAGTGATGGTTGATATAAACTTACTAGAATAAATATTATATCACTAATAATAGTCTAAAGTACACATTATATAAATAAAAAAATGTTCGAATAGTTCGGTCAGTTTGGTTACCCGAGGCATATAACCGAACTAACCGTAAAAAGATCGGTTAGTGTGAACTCAAGACCGAACTAGTGACCAAAAATTTTGGTCTCGGTCTTGGTTAGATCGGTTCGGTCTTCGGTATTTGGTCAATTATGCCCAGGGTGAGGCCTGACACGGCTCAGCACCTCAACCATCGATGGAGCCCCTTCTCGTGCCTCACGACCATTGGATCGACCCATTGGAGGGGAGAGGTATATAAACTAGCTCGCTCCCGGCACCCCACACCCCTCCTAAACCCTACCTTATTTCCTCCGCCACTCTCTCTCTCTCTCTCTCATGTCTCGCTCCTCTCGGGTTCTCGGCTAACGGCTCTCGCTCTCCTCTCGTCGTCTCCCTCTCCAGTGGCCTCTTGAGCCACCGGTGGCCGGCACTGGCACATGGCATGACATAGCACACCCCTCTTCTTGATCTCGCAATGTCGATGTAGCATAGTCCTCTCCTTGTCCTCCTCCTCGTTGTCTCTGTGCCCGTTGTCAACCTCGCTAGATGTTGGTTGTTATGGTGCTCTGAATGTTGGGTAAGCCATTTGTACCGCTCTTGGCTCACACTCTCTCTCTTTCTCTCTCTCTCTGTGTGTGTTGTGTGTGTGTGTGTAGCACTCTCTCTCTCTCTCTGCTCTAACTATGGCTTTTTTTGTAGATCTACACTCGACTCCAGTCCGTTGAGGAACTAGAGGGCCGAATCCGTGCATCATTGACATCGCTAGCGATGTTGGCGCTTCGGCATCAAAGGTAACCATAACCCTAACCTAACCCTAGATTTGTACTAACTCCAGTCGTTTCTTTGTGTAGCCGTTGAGGAATCAGGCCGTCGGTAAGTGAAGATGGTTGGCTCCGACGACGGCAACACAGTTGAGGTCGGCACCAACGAAGAGAGGTGGTTGGGTGGCCTAACCAAAGATGATGATGAGGACGACATGCGCTAGGATGTTGAGGAGTTGTTCGGTCATAGTGTCCAGGCTCCCATCGATGTCGGTAACGATCAAGAAGGTGAGGCAGCAAACGTCCAGGAAGGTGGAGAGGATGAGAACAGCGCCAAGCGCTCTTGTCCCTCTACCTCTGTAGTGTGGCTGGATTTCAAAACGCACTTCAAAACAGTCAATGGTAAGAAGGTCAAGTATGGAGCTAAGTGCATCCATTGCTCTAAGCAATATTCTTCTCTCTCTAGTGGTGGCACTGTTCACCTCACCCAGCATAGGGATAATTGCCCAAGGAGACATGAAAAAACTCTCATGTCTCAGTCTTATATCTCTTTTAATCCTCATGGTAGTATGCGTAATTGGGAGTATTGTCTTATTATTGCTCGAACTCAACTGATTTGATTGCTTGCTAGGTTGGATGTTCCTATTTGTATAGGTGAAACCGATGCTTTTGAGGAGTACATGAGAATTGCTCGTAATCCTAAATATGTTCTTGTCTCTAGGCAAACCACCACCAGAGACATAGTGAAATACGTTCTTCACTGAATGTAATGCTAAACTTATTGAGAATCTTAGTTCTTCTGCTTTATTCTTTTGCATTCATCCTGGACCATAGAGCAAAAATAAAAGGTTTTCACTAGAGCTCCATGCTATTTGAGCAAAAATACGTACAACATTTATGAAGTATACACTTTTAGAATCGACGTCGTCAGGTGTCTTGGACTTTCGAACGAGCTTCATGCTCTGCAATCTCGTGGTTCGCTTGATTGATTTCCTCAACAAGTTGAGTCATATACTTCCAGGTAGACTCTAGAAGTCGATTTCCCTTTGCTTTGGCTGCCAGAGGAACAACAGCTCGTAGGGCCTCAGCTCTGTCTTTCTCTTCCCCTACTGTTGTGGCCACGGTCTTTCAGCTTGTTATTTGAGCTTGGGCTAGTGCCTTGTGACTTTTGGAGTCCTTCAAGGTACTCGTGTGCTGATTCACTTTGTATATCGAGCTCCTAAATCTTGGACACTGCTTGCAGCATGAAGCTATTTTCACTCACTTTAGCTGTTCCATCAAAAATCATCGCACGGATCCTTGCCCGGAGCTCTTTTTTGATGTGCCTTGACTGCACACACTTGCTCAGCGTGCTCCTAATCACAACATATGAATTGGAGTGAAAAAGAAATACTTCAACAAACAAAGTTTGTGCCCAACAATGTTTATTCTCTAGGACAACCATCCTAAAAGAAAATGATGTACAGGACACATACAAACAAGAGTTAGTGTTGCATTCACAATTGAGTGCAGCAAGTTAGAACAGTGATAAGACAAGAGTTAGCGTTCCATTCGCAATTGAACCAACAACCACTATCAAAAACAATTAACGGAAAATTTAATCAAAGAAGACAATGAACACACATTTTAGTCTTCCTAAAAGAGCAACACCATTTAGCATTGTAGCTACTATTTTTTTAGCTTCGTAGGAATCAATTAATGACGACATAAACAGATCTTTGGTGTATTAGCCAGGTCTTAATAGCCACTGCTCTACCAGTTAAGTTCAGGTTAGGCAGTTGCATTTGAATTCAATCACATCAGCGAGCCTTGGAACTCGTTAAATTCATACATTTGTAGCATCGCGCATGCTTGCAAAACTAAAAACAAAGCTAAATTTTTTTTGCCAAATTTGCTTTTTTGTATGGTATGCTGGGAATATGGCATTGCCAATAGAAATGAGTGATGGGGGTCAATGCAAATTGGCACTTACCACTGTCCTTCTCCTTCCCCTTCCCCTGTTTGTTGTTCGCCGCCGCCTTGGCTTGTCCGGCAGCAGGGCGACTCCCTCTGAAAAGCAACCAAAAGTGACATTGAATTACCGTCACGAATTCAGAAAATAGCAGACAAGAATTCAATAAAATAATAGGATAAGCCATCAAGGATCGATATACACCATAACAAAGAAATGTCAGGGCTCCACTCGTAAAAAGTTGACAAGCAGGGCAAGGAAATAGGACCATTACCCTGCAGGAATTCAAGAAAACAATATAATAACCTGGCAAGAATCTATTAAACACAATAACGAAAGCAAGACAGGGGTTTGATTTCAAGAAACACAGCTCGAGTTCTCCTCTTCCAAGAGATCACTCAAGAACAGCAGAACAACAGGATTCAAGAAACCTGCCGATCACGGCAGAGCAATGATTCAGTACCCGACAAGAACCCATTAAATACAATAACCAAGAAACACCAAAGATTATAGCTCGCAGAAAGTTGGCGAGCAAGGCAGGGGATTGATGATTTCAAGAAACATGTCTTGAGTTCTCTCTTCCAAGAAACCGCCCAAGAACAGCAGAACGCCAGGATTCAAGAAATCTGCCGATCACAGCAGAGCAATGATTCAGTACCCCACAAGAACCCATTAAACACAATGACCAAGAAACGCCGAAGATTATAGCTCGCAGAAAGTTGACGAGCAGGCCAGGGGATTGACGATTTCAAGAAACACGGCTCGAGTTCTCTCTTCCAAGAAACCGTCCAAGAACAGCAGAACGACAGGATTCAAGAAACCTGCCGAGGGCAGCAGAGCAATGATTCAGTACCCAGCAAGAATCCTTTAAACACAATAACCAAGAGAATCCAAAGCTTATAGCTCGCAAAAAGTAGACAAGCAGGGGCAGGGGTTTGATTCCAAGAAACACCGCTCGAGTTCTCTCCTCCAAGAAACCGCCCAAGAACAGCAGAAAGGCAGGATTCAAGAAAAGCTATCAATCACAACAGAACAAGGATTCAGTACCCGCTCTCGAGCGCTCAGCTGCCCGTGCCATCCATCTTCTGCCTTTTAGTCGGCGGGGTCATTTTCTTGGCTTTCTTGAAACGAGGAAGGGGTAAGGGTAAGTGGGGCTGCGGTGATCGTGAGGAAGACGACGACGACGGGAGTGCGGGAAGGCGCGGCTTGAACCGCAGGCTATGGCATTATTATTAGGAAGCCTGTGGAAGCATTAACCGGGAGTAAGGCCCGATCCACGCCACCGCCCGGCCCGTATGTAAATTCAGCCCAATACTGGCCGGCCCAAAGGTTTTAGGTCCAGGGCATGGAACAGGGAACACAATAAATTTAGTCAAAGTTCAAACTGTTTAACTTCTCAAACTCTAAGAATTGCATTCTTTTGTGGGCAGAGGTAGTGCTAAACTAAATTATGCATTTGAATATGCTCTTATCCTGGAAACTTAGCTGTAACAATAATGTTGTTTGCCAGTGGTGATTGGTGACTGCATCCTCCTTGGCCAACAATATTATCTGTGCATGCTACCCTTAGATAGCTTGTGTTTTTAGTCCAGAGGTCATTGATTGTGAAGTCAAATAGAAGCTTTTGCCAATTACAGAAGTCTCTAGATTTTGTCAAAAAAAAGTTGGCGCTGATCATGTCCTTTTAAGTTGCAGCCTGCGTGCATTTTGCTTAACGCATTAAAGGTTTGTCGTTGTTAAACAGTAATTGCTCGGTGGTATATGTGTTACATTACATTCCATCCAGCGTTCCCGGTAGTATCAGGCCGTCGTGCTTTGTGATCCCTGTGCGACTAGAGGCTATGCTCCAGAGTCTAGATCCTTGTAATTTCAGTTTGAACCTGAACTTGCTCTATGATAATGAAATTCAGGTTGTGGAAAAAATCACTTTTGTGTTTGTTTTTAGAAGTACTATTCTGTTACATACTTCTCTAAATGCTACTAAACTCAGGATGGAGGTAGATACATCATACATCCACAGTAGATGGGCATTTAGTTGCACATGTTAATAAATTAATGTATCTTTTTTATTTTTAATTTCTCTGCCATTGCCTTTTAAATTGTGATGATAAACTGCATGAGTCTGAATTAAATAATAAGCAATTGAATACACAAAACACTTTTGTCATTTGTACTGGTTGCCATTTGAGCCAGAAGAAAATGACATGGCTAGAAGGATACACAATAACCTAGCTATTCGGGAGTACTTTGTTGGTGTAATTAGACAACAGAAAATATTTTGGGTACTTCATTCCAAATTGTACATCGTTTTGACTTTTTTAAATATAGTTTTACAATGTGTCTAAGACATAATGTATATTTAATTAGGTGCACATCTCTAGTCAGTCAGTGATTTTTTAAGGGTTTTATGGTGACTGATTTTAGCAAATTCCAAGCCAAAAACTGTTACCAACTTGAGCCATACCATACCTTCTATGCATAATTTTTGAGTTGGGGCCTTTATTTGCATGATAAAATGTTGCAAAGCTTTTAGCAATGCTATGGATATGCTGATGCAAGAGCTATATATACCTCCATGTCAGTAATCTTACTGATTTTGGCTGGCATCCTTAGAGTGGAGAGTGACTCCCCAGTCCTGCTTGTTGTGCTCCCGTCACCGGCAAGAAGAGGCTTCAGCTTACATAGATTAGTGCACTCTGTGCAGGAAGCATGGATCTTGGCTAGCCAAAGCGTCTCCTGCAGCCACAGCCAGAGTTCCCGGATCTGTTTGGGAAGACAAAAAACATCAGTGTTCCAGAGGCTCAAATATTTAAGCGTCTGTATGGTCTTGCAATTGCAGATGCTCTTCAGGTGGTGCTTCTTCAGGCCTTTGCATCCTTCAAGATCCAAAAGACATTCAGTCGATAGGTACTTCTGATGCTTTTCTTACCAAGCTTGTCCTCTGATGCTTTTCTCGTGGAGGAAGGCAGTCAGGTACTGCAGGCAGCTCTTGTAGTCATTGGATAGCTTACCATAGCAGAGGACCATTACTCGTTACTCGTAAGTGAAGATAGTCTGTGCTGTCGTCTGAAGCAGAAGTGGGAGGTTGGGTAACCTTACTGGTACAGATTATTACTGGTACAGATTATACTGCTTACCAACTTGGCACTAGAGCAAGACCTACTGATGTTTACAATAAGTATGAAGAGAAATATGATCTATTAGGTTGTGGAGGACAACCCCTCCTAACCTGTCTTGTAAGAAAAGGTCTGCTTGGGATGAAATCTATGATAATGATGATGATGTTGTTGGTTCTGGTGGTATGTATCCTCTACCTGCTACTCTAAAACATGGCTAGAGATACCTCTGCAACTACTCTACTGCAGGATGTAAGTTCTTCAACTTCTAATATTTTTGAACTTATTTCTTATTTGGACTGCGACACTGTAAACCATTTAAATGATAATTTTAACATCTTGAACCGGTGTTATCAGGACAACTCACATATCCAGTGTTATCAATCATGGCTAAAGATATTTTAATCGTTCATGTGTCTACTATATCTTTAGAAAACCACTTTTAGAATGACCGGCAGAATCATCAAGGAGCAGCAGAAGAGGCTGAAGTCAGAGATGCTGGAGATGCTGACCTGCATCAAAGATTGGGAGGTTGTTGAAGCAAGGCTGCAACACATGATGGAGGACAAGGAGCTTGAAGAAGCATTTGAAGAACTTTATCTCAATTGGTGTCTTTGTGTTGATTTATGTAATGGGACTGTAATATGCTGGACTTTGTGGGCTTTGATGTAAGCACAATGAACTTTGATAGAGTTGAGCTGCACTCTTTTTCCATGTCAGGGTTTTTCACAACGGTGAATTTTAGCTAGACGGGTTTTAAATGAGACGGACCATTGCACTAAACAGCCCTAGGCACGAAATACCGAGAACCGTACCAAAAAATACCGAAACCGAAAAATTCGGTTTCTATTTTCTAGGAACTGAATTTACCAAGGTAAATACCGAACAGAACCAAATTACCGAATTTACTTGAAATATGATAAGTTTGAGTGTCGTTATATTATTTATTGTACTATTGTAGACTATTTTATTATGTGTTTTTGGCACTCAAACTTATAGTCTTGTGGACTTTTACATGTATATGTATTTTGCACTATTATTATCGATGAAATCATATTAAAATTAGTTTTTGAACATGTCATTACATCTTCTATATGATTAGTTCGGTACTCTTCGGTAAATAACAGAATTGAACCGGATTTACCGATACCGAACCGAACCGGTACCAAATTTTTTAGAACCGATCGGTACCAATTTCTCAGAAACCGAATTTACCGAAGAACCGAACCGATCGGTTCGGTATTTTCCGAATGCCCAGGCTGAGCACTAAAGCTTCTAATAAAATGTGTTTTTGTTATCTCTTATTGTTAATCTGTGAATTTGAAGTCTGTTTTTTAATATGATTTTGATCTATCTTTAGATAAAGTGAAATTATTGTAGTCTATTGATCTATATCTTGTTTTTCTGAGTCAATTGAAGTGTATTACTCTTTAGTGTCAGTATCGGCATGGGCACTACAGTGCCGATGTGCCCAGTGGCACAACCCAGTACGACTAAGTTCTCTTAGTGTCGTGTCTCGGCTAGTACTTCGACATGACAACACTACGAGGCACACCACGGTAAGTTAGTCGTGCCAGTACCGTGTCGTGTTGCGCGTTTGACGAGTATACAAACGAAGCACTGGAGCACTCGGACCAAACTGCGTCTCGTCGAACTTTTGTCAGTTCCGTTCCGTTCGAACGAAGGACTGGAGCTGCCTTAAACCGTGCAGGAAAGAAAAGGACGCTGCTGATCTCTCGCGTTACTGATCGCTTAACGCACCAAGCGGAAAACGGGGGATAAAGGAGATCGGGATGCAGGATCTGTTGGACGCCGGTCTTCACGGGAAGGAATACCGAGTTGTTGAAGATGCCTTACAAATAAGAGAGATATATACTAGTGTTAGCAGTCTGCCTGCAGCTTCTCCAAGTACTACGGGAAATTCTGCCCTTAAGGGCACGTACTCTTAGACATGCAACCGTTGAATTGTGCTTTGACATATATGCTAGCTTTTGCAGTATAGTTAAATCACAGGGTATTTGAATACATGTGTGAGGGCACATATCACGAGGTCTTCATCCAACGGCAGCATGTGTGAGGGCATCGTAAATGTTTTGATGCCCCAGGGGAGACGTACCCATACCTATGAACGCTGCTGATTTAATTGCTCCTCACCTAGATGACTGACGCGTGTCTACCCCTTATCTGATTAAATACTGCTAAACCAAATCAGTGCGCTTACCTGGCCCTGCGAGAAAGCCGTGTGGCGGGATGTGGGTGCCCCTTTGGAAATTTCAAAATGTCAGACCAAACTTGCTGTAGTTCTGAAGACGACAGGCGATTTATCTTCGTCTTCCTGCTGAAGGGGCTGACCGATCTCACTCGTCTTTCACGGGTTGTTCTTCGCCCCTCACCCATGAGTGCTTCTGGTGCATGGGAGCCTGCAGTGTTTGCCGGCGGATCCGTCTGCGATTCGGCCACACGATTGGAACAACCTACAGAGAAGCAGAGTATCCCTGAATCACGAATCCAGGGGATCGGAGAAAACCGAGTTTGCAACAGCGTATTCTCGCCGCTGGAATCAAATGGATTGACACCATCTAATCACGGCCACATGCCTGCTGGTCTTGCGATTCCTGAATCTCTATTTTTTGCTTCATCTTTGCACCAGGTCGGGCAACACCAAAATCTCCTTAAGAGGTAACGAATCCATCAGCAAAAAAATCTCTATTCTTATCTCCGAATTGCATCGGATCGTAGGTGGTGCAGCAATGCTTGGTGATTTTTTTTCTGCTTGAACAGATTTATGGTGAGAAGTCATGGAGTTGTATTTTTGTAGCAAAGTGCTTGCATTCAGAGAATTGGGCCATTATTGTTATTTTTTTAGATTTAATTAGGTTGAACTGAAGTCGTACTAGTTTTCCAGTATGTTGAAACCATGAACATTGGTAGGCCAAATGAAGAACCATCAGTTTGTCCTAAACGTAGCACGATCTGGCATATTTGATACCTTCCCCCTCATCACAATGTACAGTGATGTTGGGACATCTGTATAGAGTTTGCAAGTTATAAATTCAGTATCTAATTGACTAATCTCATAGATTTTGGAACACACTAATGTCTGTGCAGGTTCTGAAACCAATGCACAGTTGCACTTCACTATTAGAAACATATATGTGTGTGTTCTGCAACACATTTGACCAGGAAACATGTATTTTAAATTCAGTGGTGGTATATTCGATTTCTAGTTTTTTCTTGTGCGCCTCCTGCAACTACCATTTAGTGTTGTGAAACAACAGGATTATAATATGCACAGTGCAAAGTTGATTTATCTTGTTCATTTCATTTCTGCCTGCCTGGTGTGTGTGTGTGTGTGTGTCGATCCAATGCAGGAACAGAGGCAAACATGGTCCAGATTCAAGGATTTCACCTATGGAAGAAAGTGCTATTACTAAGGCAATCCGAACTTCTACCAGTCACCCTGGGGAGCCTGTTTTCATGCCAGCCGTTGGCATGGAGTTCAACTCAGCCAAAGAAGCAAAAGATTTCTATAACCTATATTCGTGGGAAATTGGATTTGGCATTAGAAAAGGTAGAAACAGAACCAATGACAACAATTACACAACCAGGCAGGATTTTGTATGCTCATGTGAGGTAATATAGAAAACTACATGCTTACTTTCTCTTTTTTCAATATTAGAAATGCCATTCAATGTGCATTGATCATTTTTTGCACTGCTAAACCAGGGTCTCAGTCCGAACAACAGGGCTGCAACATGCAGGACTGGGTGCAAAGCCATGCTTAGGCTTCATCGCACCAGTGGTCATGGATGGCTTATTTCTCGTTTTGAGGAGCAACACAATCACCCTTGCTCTGCCACATATGGGCAGAACAAACAGTGGCCGTCACATAGTGACATTGATCCGATGACCAAGGATGTTGTTCAAAAGCTTCGTGAAAATAATATACCAATAGGGAGGGTTTGCAGCATTCTTGGTGTTCATGGCACCCAATCAGCTCCGCCTATCAGGAAAGAGGCGGTAAGATCTCTTTGTGCCAGAATTGCCCAGGAAAATATAAAGGATGACATAGGGAAGACAATCAGCATGCTTGAGGAGATGAAAAGGAATGACATTTGTATGGAAATCAGTTTCTCTTTAGATGATGACGGTAAGATTAAATCCATGCTTTGGTGCACTGAAAAGAACAGAACTGACTATGCAAAGTTTGGTGATGTGGTGACATTTGATACAACTTATCGCACGAATTTGTATAACCTGCCCTTTGGACTTTTTGTCGGTGTTAATAACCACTTCCAATCGATTGTATTTGGTGGTGTACTCCTCACTACCGAGAAGATAGAGGATTTTGAGTGGGCTTTCAGCAAGTTTGTAGAAATAATGGGTGGCAAGCAACCGGAGACTATCCTCACAGGTTGTTCATTTTATACTATGTTATGTTCATTGAATTTATATTTTTGTCTTGTATGCAATCTCTCATTTTCGCATTACAGAATTTTGATGTAGTTATCTTTTGCAGATCAATGCCAAGCGATGGCTGCAGCCATAAAATCTACCTTGAAGGGGACCAATCACCGATGGTGTCGATGGCACGTCCTAAGGAAGACCAAGCAAAAAGTTGGCCCACCCTACAGCAAGAAAAGTAACTTCAAGAAAGAATTCAACAAACTAGTCACTGAAGAAACAATGGTACTGAGGTTCGAAAGGAAGTGGAGGCAGCTAATGCGCAAGTACAATCTTGATAACAACCAGTTCTTGCAGAGATTATTTAAGTTTAGGGCTAAGTGGGCAAAGCCATACTTTATGGATATATTTTGTGCTGGTATGACTAGTACTCAAAGAAGTGAGAGTGCCAACCATATGCTAAAGCAATTCATACAGAGGTCCGCACCGATGCATATGTTTGTACGAAAATTTAATGAGTTTCAAATGGATCGAAATGACCAAGAAGAGAAGGAGGTGCATCTCACCAAACAGGTTAGTCGTTCTCGATTATATTCCCCACGTCATGGTACATTCTAAACCATAAATCAATGTTTCATATAAACTCAAGATTCACTCATGGTTCTGTAGATGCGCAGGAAGCGTCGCGTTGGTGTGCGTATTGAACGCCATGCTGAGTTAATATACACTAGGAGAATCTACAATAAGTTCTATAATGAATTGTACTACTCTGGTGGATATGTGATTAAAAGTAGGAATGCAGATGGTATATTCGAAGTAGCTCACTCAGCTTTCGATGGCAACCCTGATCAAGTTCGCTATAAGGTTCACTATGATGCTTGTGATAAAATCATGTGTCAGTGTGGGTTGTATGAGCATATGGGCATGTTGTGTAGGCATTCTCTAAAGGTATCAATTAGTGATACTTTATATTATACTCGAACGTGTCTATCATTACCTGACTATGGTTAACTATTCTCCCATTTTTCCAATCTGCAGGTTCTTGTACACTTGGATGTTAAAGAGATACCTAAGAACAATATTATGCCTCGTTGGATGAAGAATGGATCTGAACTTGTTGGCCCCAGTGAAGGCAAGAGTAATTTTGATTTACTTCGTGGCTCAATTGACATCTTGAAGAAAAGGGTTCTACTAAGCCGAATGCTCAAGGTTGCGTATGGAGCAGAACCGCTTAGCGAAGAAGCATTTCGTCAAGGCATGGCAGCGATGGATTTAGTTGGTTCACACTCTGACGGTCGCCCATCTCCGAATGATATTCAAATCAGTGGTACGCAATCAGGGTCTCCTATCAGTGCTCCATCTTATATTCGTTGTCCAGATAGACCTACAAAGAAGGGAAGATCGGCTAATTGTAGCCTTGGATCATGGAAGGAAGAGCAGAAGAGAAAGAATCGGCAGAGCACTGATGAAGAGAATCCAAGGGGTGGCAAGACTCGTTTGATTGCTGATGTAATGGCACGTTAGAGTACTGAACTCCTTTATATACTTATCAGCTCTATCTCATGTATCGTTTCATCTATCTGCTTTGACAAAGACATCCCATCTTCAGTCAATATTCCGTTGTTCTCTTATGTATCGCCACTACATGTGCAATTATGTTACTAATACGATGTTATCATCATGAATCGACTGAAATAACTATTCAGTGTATTTTAGTTTAGTTCCATGTTAAGCTATGTTATGTGTGTGAAATGCCAATTTATAAGAGATGGGAACTACCAGGCTGTATCTTCGATACAATCAATTGTTATGAAATGAAAATACAACGGTATGCCGCACCATCTGGGTTTATGTGGAGATCACGGTCTGATTGCCTCTTTGTGGACTAAGGTTCAGCTAACACATTCCAGCTAACAGATCAGAGAAACAATGCCCTTAAGACCAAAATCACAAACTGGGCACACATTAACAAGTAATCCAGTGCCGTGCATACAAAAGCCAGAGTATTATTATATATGGAGCACCTAATCACTAAACCGTATATACATTTTCTGAAACTCCACCCTGAAAAACTTTAATCAATAGCTGGAAAAAGATTTCATAATTTGTCATGTAGTGACCTAGTAAAA